>OX369289.1:7549714-8954124 GCA_947284805.1 Coleophora flavipennella | reverse complement strand
CGCGATTATCTCGCGTTTGGCTCAACCGATTTTGATGCGGTTTTCAGAAAAGTATTATCATTAATATGTTGTCAATATAACTTATCAAGCAAATCCAAATACAAACGATAGTTCAGTCAATTCAAGAATTTCAGTGCATTAATGCAAATTAAATACAAATATTTTCCTTGAAATTTAAATTATTTATAGCTAGCGACGCACCCCGGCTTCGCACGGTATTTGTCTGTCGTAGGATCGCATCAGCTTGATGCGTTGAATATGTGGATTAGATTTAAATGTAATTGTAGATCTGGAATATCCCACCATATACATTAATTTGTTATATCTCAAAGGGATTAGGCAGCGTTTTCGATGACAGCTTCCGGGCGGGTTGACTTCGTTATATTTCAACCAATTCACACAAAACCTTGACAAATTATATACTTAAACCTTCCTTAAGCGTCGGTGGCTCAACCGGTAACGACTCGGTCCATCTAACCAGAGGTACCGGGTTCAAATCTGGACGGCCAATGTACCAATGAGTTTTTCAAAAACTTACGTACATACTTACCGATTGCTTTAACGGTGAAGGAAAAACATCGTGAGGAAACCTGCACACGCCTGCGAAGAAACTCGAAGGTTGTGTGTGAAGTCGACCAACCCGCACTGGGCCCGCGTGGTCGACTAAGGCCTAATCGCCCTGATTCAGGGTAGGCTCGAGCCCCTCGGTGGGGACGTATATGAGCTGTAATGATGAAACCTTCCTCATGAATCACTCTATCTATTGGTGAAAACCGCATGAAGATCCGTTGAGTAGTTTTTGAATTGATCACGAACATACAGACAGACAACCGCGGCAGAGGACTTTATTTTATAATATGTATAGTGTTACTAAATAACTAACTCTCTTGTATCAATGAGTTGCGTTTATGAACTGTAGTGAGTGGTTGGTGCGATAAAATGGATTTAATTGTAAAAGCTTATAATTATGTGTTTTATGAGAGAGCAGGTATATCAGTATTATGTAATTTAATTATTTTAATAAATAATCGTCGGTGGCTTAACCGGTTACAACTCGGTGCCGGATACAAATCCGGGCGGCCAATCTACCAATGAGTTTTTCGAAACTTACGTACATATACTCACCGATTGCTTTAACGGTGAAGGAAAACATCGTGAGGAAACCTGCACACACTTGCGGAGAAACTCGAAGGTTGTGTGCGAAGTCGACCAACCCGCACTGGGCCCGCGTCACACCCCGCGTGGTCGACTAAGGCCCGATCGTTTTAATTCAGGGTAGGCTCGAGCCCCTCGGTGGGGACGTAGATGAGCTGATATGATAAATACATAATCTATTAAATGTGAATAACTGGGCTATCTTATTGAACGGTAGAACAAATAGCCATTGGGGTAGAAAGGTTCTCGAGTTGCGACCCGGCAACGGAAGACGTAGCATAGGCAGGTCTCACACGGTGGACCGACGACCTGGTGGAGGTCGCGGAAGCCGCTGGATGCGGGCAGTGCACATTCTTCGGGGAGGCCATTGACCAGCAATGGACGTCTCTTTCGGCTGATATATGATAATGATGGACTGGTTTATCTTATTATACGTGGTCACAACCTCACCAAGCGATTGCCGATAACAAAATGTGATACTTATGGTTCTATACTTTTGCAAGGCAAAAGAATTCGGATATTATGTTATTGAAGCATGCCCTAAACTCTCTATGTCTCTCTCTCTCCAAAGTTCTCAATAATACACCCGGTTTAATAATCTTTATATATAAAAATGAATCTCTATTTCCCTTGGTCATATCACGCTTGAACAGCTGGACCGATTTCGCTAATTCTTTTTTTTTGAGTTCGTTATTATCAGAAGAAGGTTCTTATGTGGGGTAGTGTAGTGTAGGGTAGGGTAGGGTAGGTTAAAATAGTGTAGTGTAGGATAGGGTAGGGTAGAGTAGAGTTGAGTATGGTAGGGTACGGTAGTGTAGTGTAGGGTAAGGTAGGGTGTGTAGTGTGGTGTAAGGTGGTACGATGTTCGCCGGGAAAACTAGTTATAAATAACGAATGGCAAAATAAAACATTATAGAACATAAATTGCTTTGAGCAAAAATGAGTACAAGAAGCTAGTGACCCTCGGCGCAGATGAGATACTAGTTACTTCGTAACCTTAGGGGTTTTTCAAAAGACAAAACTTCGCTCAAACTTTGTGAGAGCGCGGGCGGTAGCAACTTTTACAGTTTTGTCAAATTGATGTACAAGAAATGTACTTACCTATTAAAAAAAATGTTCTTCAACTCGGTTGGTTTTGAAGTTCCGCTTGATTTAAAATTTACACCTTAACATTAATTCAACATTCAAACCCTTAAGACTGACATTAATGCCTGAGCTGGTAAAAGAATAACTTTTATGTAGGAAAGTGTTAAAATATACATTTATACCATTGCCCCTCTAAAAAGCTCATTTTATTTACAGATAACAGTGAATGAAAATTCTATTAATCACTATTTTGGTGTTTGAATTTAGAACACACCAATATATTCTACCTCCATCTCAATGCCACAGTATATATATATTAGTACTAACGTATCAATGCTATATAACCTCCTATACAAACTCCTTGTTTAAAGAATATTTGATATACAAACTCCTTGTGAAAATAACTCCTCGACATTTTGTTTTTTTTTTTTATTTGATTTGTTGTTGCATTACAATAAAAACTGTTTCGTGTTCTTTGCTGTCATTACATTAGTAAATTGGCGCTATTTTGAATTACTACGAGTTGTACGAACACATAAAAACTCTTGATTTTGGTAATTGCATTTGGCATTTTCTAAGCCCGCCTGGCTAGCTACCACCATCTTATCTAAGTCTTGCCGCCAAATATCAATGTTGATATCATTGGTGTGTTCCGGCATGAAGATAAGATAGCCAGTTCCCCATTGCGTTGGGGAATCTTGGTATGCCCGCTTCCATCTTCGGCAACGTCGTCACTTACCACCAGGTGAGATGTTGTCAAGGGTTTACCAATTGTTAATAAAAAATAAAAAATAAAATGTTCCATTTTAATGAGCTTTAATTTGACCTTCATTAATTTGACCTTCCTTTTTTCTTCATTAAATTCGCTTAAATGTTTCTTTTTCTCGGAGCCATGGTATAAAGTACAGTATGCAACTTGAATTAAATTGAATTTTATCGAAGGGCATTCACTCGTATCATTCAGGATTCTAACACATGAATCACGAGCAAAGCGAGTGATTCAATTATCATGAATCACTCCCTACGATCGTGATGCTGTTGTTAGAATCCTTTACTTGCTCGTGATTCATCCATCTATGGCCCTCGCTTTAAATCCGTCCTTTATTCACTAATTGCATAATATACTATTTTTGCCGTTTGGGAGAGATCTCTGATCTCTAGAGCTGACCTCTAACGTTCCAAAACACTAGATCCTCGAGTCGAAGACTGGTTCTTCATGAAGACACCGTTGCCCGTTAAACACTTAAGACTGACATTAATGCCTGAGCTGGTAAAAAAACTATGTAGGTAGGAAATATTGTGTTTAAGGACACATTTTTCACGGTTTGTGTTGAGTTTTCTGATCTCTAACGTTCCTAAACTCCAGATCCTCGAGTCAAAGACTGGTTTTTCATGAAGACGCCGTGGCTCGTCGCCACCGTGGTCGTCTCCTACCTACTCCTCATCAAGCTGATCCTGCCGTTATACATGAGGAACAGGAAACCCTACAGATTAAGGAGCATCATCAAATGGTACAATGTACTGCAGATTGCCGTCAACGTTTTTGTTTCTTGGGGGGTAAGTGTTTTTGGATAATTGGTAAGCCCTTGGCATCATCTCACCTGATGATGAGTGATGATAATGCCGAAGATGGAAGCGAGCTTGCAAAGATTCCCCAACGCAAGTGTACCTCATAGCTCATAGGTTATTTAAACGGTACGTCCACGAGGCTGATAGTAATTTATGTTGTCATATTATGTCATTACTAGCTGTTTCCAGCGGCTTCACCTGCGTGGACTTTTACGACTTTCCAAGGGTGCTCAGTGCGCGAGCCGCAGGCGGCTCGCGAGCGTGGAAAACAGTAGCCTATGTGTTAATCCAGGTCCTAATATGTCTACCTACCAAATTTCAGCCAGATCCGTACAGTAGTTTTTGCGTGAAAGAGTAACAAACATACATCCATACATTCTTACAAACTTTCGCGTTTATACGTGTAAATATTAGTAGGATTTTAGATAAGTTGTAGCACGTCCTCGTTGGTACTGTAAGGGCGTGGGTTAAAAACGATGCGTGCTCACAGATAATGTTTAAAGTTTAATGACGAAAAATAAGACCAAAACAGAAATACACAAGAGTTAGAAAAGGATTTCACTCGTTAAATTAACATCACAAAAACATCATTGAAACTTACCCAAAAGGGCACGCACGGATCCCACCCATCACAAACATACCTATCTTACAAAATTGCATACACGGGCGATCTAACATACAAAATCTTAGCAAACAGACACGCCCCGAATTTCGCCAGCTAAAAAAATCGCACACATCTGAACAATTTATCAACAGATTGTTGGAATATCAACAAAAATAAATGTGTCTCTCTCTAACTACAGGTATAGAAATATTTCTTTGTCACACATGTATGTATTAGTTAAACACAAGAGCCCTTTGTTCTAATTTGATTATGTACGAGTACTGTAAAGCTAAGTTTTAGTTTATCTATAGGAATTAGGATCTTGGTCTCGGTCCTGTACTTGCTATCGAGGCGTTTAGTAGAGAAGACATGCATACATACACACTATTCCTGATTAACTTTGATCTTAGTGATTAACAGTATAATAACAGTATAATACTGTACTGTACATTACTGCATCGGCCAGCAAAAGAGGCAATCTAGACCCCTCCATAGAATAGTCTTACCGCTTACGTAAAATAGACAGCCTTATAAAAATTACTCGCTTATTATTTTCCTCAATATTATCTTAAAGGTCCTCAGGAGCACACCCTGGACACTTCATACAACGGGCCAGAAAATACATTTCAAAAAACGAATGACGGAACAAACAAAATGGCGGCGAAATCCTATACGTTCGACAACCAAACTGTATCAATCTGGGTGACGAGGGGGTGAGGTGGCAATCTAGAGAGCGGCAGGGAGTGTCCTTACTGTATGATAGTTAGTACTAAAATATATACTCTGCCAGGAGGCTCGAGTTTCCGTTCAAACGTAGTTCCACTTTAATACAAAACTACTGGATTTAATCCAAACTTTGCGAATATATTGAATAGACATATAAATAGAAGTTTGTAACTAATAGTTTTCGATGTACTAATATAAAACGAATAAAAAATAAGGGAAGTTTAAAACTTTCAGAACAAATCTAATTTAAAACTTCGTTTACTTATGTTTCAATTTACTACGATAAAAACTAATTACAAACATCAATATGTGTCTTCCACTATATTCGCAAAGTTTGGATTCAATGCGGCACGTAGGTTTTTGTATTGAAGCGGAACTACGTTTGTATGGAAACTCGAGCCTCCTGGGGAACCTTAATAGCTCGTATCGTTTCACTAGTGTCAATTTTGATTACAATTACTGTTTGAACAATACAACTAAACGTCTGCTGAACATGACTGTATGTTCTGCGAAATGCGAATGTTTGGAAACGCCCCTCCGATGTTTCGGAACAGACTGTCACACATGACATAGTGGATCGAGAATATGTTTATCTGCGTTGGGTTAGGGTGACCAAATGAAAAACATATTTACAGTATTCAGCAGTGAAAGAGTAATAATATTGTCTGAAACATGCTTGGAAATTTCAGTATCATTTTGACAACCTTCTTCAAGATAAATCGAAATTGCTGTACTGGCCAAATACATGCGAGCAACGGCCGGCAAAAGTTGTATGAAAATCCATATCTGTCGTGTTTAGGGGCCAAATAAATTACTATGTAAATTCATATCTGTCATCATAAATTTTACACCGAAACATGGCAACCAAGGAGGTAACTTATCAAAGGTTTTATTTAAATTTCGAACTGGCTTGCAAATAGAACGCTGTTTATTGAAAAAATAAAACAAATGAACACTTTGGCGCGTGAAAAATTATTATTGTTCCTTGTGCGTCATTGTTTTTTAAAAGTAATTATTGAAGTTTAACTATACAAGCCTTGGCCACAACTAGGAATTGATGGACTTACTCACGTAGGTAACAAATGAACACTTTGGCACGTGAAAAATTATTATTGTTCCTTGTGCGTCATTGTTTTTTAAAAGTAATTATTGAAGTTTAACTATACAAGCCTTGGCCACAACTAGGAATTGATGGACTTACTCACGTTGGTACGTGTGCCTCGTCTTCGCCTCGGCCCACATTTACACGTTTGTCCATCAATGCCTCTTTTGCTGGCCGCTGCAGTAATGTACTATTAATCATGCACGAGACTTAGAAAAATATTAATGTACATAATAATGTTGTCATTACGCCACTAAAGTTTATACACTTTTATCAAAGTATATATATATTAGTACTAAAATACAGTATGGACACTCCCTGCCGCTCTCTAGATTGCGACCTCACCCCCTCGTCTCCCAGATTGATACAGATTTGTTACAGTTTGGTTGTCGAACGTATAGAATTTCGACGCCATTCCGTTTGTTCCGTCATTTCTTTTTTTAAATGTCATTTCTGGCCCGTTGTATGAAGTGTCCAGAGTGTGCTTTTATCTAAGTCTTAATACGTGCGATAAATGTTGCATAATTAAGTCATAACGGTCATCATAGAACGGCCTTATTTTAGTCAAAGTATAGGTATATATTAGTACTAACATACAGTATGGACACTCCCTGTCGCTCTCTAGATTGCGACCTCACCCCCTCGTCACCCACATTGATACAGATTGATTACAGTTTGGTTATCGAACGTATAGAATTTCGCCGCCGCCATTTTGTTTGTTCCGTCATTCCTTTTTTGAAATGTCATTTCTGGCCCCTTGTATGAAGTTTCCAAAGTGTGCTATTATCTAAGTCTTAATACGTGCGATAAATGTGTCATAACGGTCATCATAGAAGAGCCTTACTTTAGTAACAGGAAATAATGTTTAGTAACACGATGTATAGAAGCTGTCGATGCTACCGTGTTACCGTTTCGCGTGCCCTACTAACAGATATAATAGTGATAGCTATAATAAAATGTCTGTTCATTGTTGGATTGTATAATAGTTTCCGAGGTTCACAATGGACATGGACATAAAGACTGAAGGAAGACGATACTTTATCATTTAATTAAAATCTTTTCAAAAGTTCGGTTATCTATCATTGAACGCAATAAAAGAACGGCTAAGTGCGAGTTGGACTCGCGCACTACGAACGTTCCGTACGAAAATATCTTTATAAATCAACTTATAGAAGATACTTTTTTTTTATTTACAATTGGTAAACCCTTGACAACATCTATCCTGGTGGTAAGTGACGATGTTGCCGAAGATGGAATGGTGAACTGGCATCTTATCTTCATGCCGGAACACACCATTGATATCAACATTAAAATTTGGCGGCAAGACTTAGATAAGATGGTGGTAGCTACTAGATGTCTAAAAATTACGTTTCCTGTTTGGCCGTTTTATTTTTATCATTACGTATGTTTGTTTGTTGTATGTATGTTGTTATAGCAGCAATAGAAACACACACTCTGTTTAAATTTCAACTGTTTACCTGTTATGGTTCATGAAATATAACCCGCTGACAGACAGACGGACAGCGGAGGCTTAGTAATAAGCAAAGAATTCAAAATATTACTAACTAGATGTTTCCCGTGGCTCGACCCGCGTGGACAATGTTTCTATGACTTTTGGAGGGTGCGCAGTGCGCGAGCCGCAACGGCTCGCGAGCGTGAAAAAAGTAGCCTATGTGTTAATCCAGGTCCTAATCTGTCTATCTACCAAATTTCAGCCAGATCCGTTCAGTAGTTTTTGCGTGAAGAAGTAGCAAACATACACACTTACAAACTTTCGCCTTTATAACTCGGTGGCTCTGTGGTTAGTGCTCTTGACTACTGATCCGAGGGTTGTGGGTTCGATTCCCACCCAGGGCAAACATTTGTGTGATGAGCAGATTTGTTTGCTCTGTGTCTGGGTGTTAAATGTCTATTTAAGTATGTATTTAAACGTATATAAGTATTTATATCAGTCTCTGGTTCTCATAACACAGGGAATCCTACTTTGGGGCCAGATGACCATGTGTGATTTGTCCTAGAATATTTATTTTATTATTGTGATGTGATAGGGTCCCATTGGTCACCGTTTGGGTGTACGTAACAGCAACAACACGACTGTGTTATGGATGGAAACAAAGTAAAAACAAGTTGAAAGTTTAATACCTTAAGGCCCAACACGCCTTGGAGCACTTGTCTTTGTCTTTTTCTTTACGTGTAAAGAGTAAAGAAAATAACCACACTTTTGCACTTTTCCAATGTTTTTTCGTTTTTACCTAGATATAGGCATTTTTGCAAAAAAAGTGAGGCTGACAATATGTCAGGATTTTATTGAGGAATAAGAGAAAAAAAATTAGGTGCTATGTCTAACTGTAGGAAAGTATAACTGGTTTTTGTTGGCTAACCCAGCGAAAATTTATAAATTTAAGCGAACTTTGCATTTTTTTTTATAGAGAAAGTTTTATCAAATCGTGTTTTGGTCCTACACTTTGTAGCAAACATATTCTTATAAATTTATATATTTTTTTAAACGTTGTGGTGTGAAAGAAGATGTAGTGACAATTATTGAGAAAGGCATGCTCCGATGGTTCGGTCATGTAGAAAGGATGAATGATAGAAGATTAACTAGGCAGATATACAAGGCGAGTGTGAATGGTAATACTGGAAGGGGTAGACCTAGACGTACGTACTGCGACCAAGTCGAAGACGTATTGAAGAAGTGTCAGGTCAAGAGTACCCTAAACCGACGAGCTTGTATGAAAAGATTGATGAATGTAGAGGAAGCGAGGGAAGTATGTCAAGATCGTAGCAAGTGGAAAAATGTGGTCTGTGCCTACCCCTCCGGGAAAGAGGCGTGATCTTATGTATGTATGTATGTTTTTTAAATAATATATTGCAATTTTAACCGCAGAAAAATGACTTTTTCCAACCCTCGATTTCGGGGTATGCATTATTTTCTGAAAGAGTTTCGCCTTAAACCCGCCAACGGAAAAAAAACACTTACCTACAGATTTATCCATACAATAAAAATATGTAACATTTGATACATTCATTTATCATTTCTTATTTATTTATCACATTTTGAATTGAAAACATCAAAATAAATTGTACGGCCACGTTATTGTAATTATGTTTAGATTTCTATGTTCCGTACACCCAAAAGGTGATCAACGGGATCCTATTACTAAGCCTCCGCTTTCCCGTCTGTCTGTCAGTGTTTATTTCTATTGCCACTATCATCATCATCATATCAGTTCATATACGTCCCCACTGTCTGTCAGTGTTTATTTCTATTGCCACTATCATCATCATCATATCAGCTCATATACGTCCCCACCGAGGGGCTCGAGCTTACCCTGCATTAGGGCGTTCGGGCCTTAGTCGACCACGCGGGCCCAGTGCGGGTTGGTCGACTTCACACACAACATGCGAGTTTCTTCGCAGGAGTGTGCAGTATTCCTCAAGATGTTTTCCTTCATCGTAAGAGTGTCGGATAAACGTACATATGAAATCTCATTGGTACGTGGCAGAATTTGAACCACGACCACCCGGACAGGAGGCGGCTAGCCGTTACGCCACTGACGCTTGCCACTATTTATGCAACACAAATTAAAAAAAACTTGTTTCTTTGGAAATGAGAAGAAACTAGCGACATCTAGTAGGATCTAGTAGTATCTTCTATATAGTTGATTTATGAAGATGTTTTGATCCGGAACCCTCAGTGTGAGAAACCAACTCGCACTTAGCCGATTTTCCAGATCCTGGTTACTTCATTTCGAGCGAAAGAAAAGCTTTCACGCCGCTAGTCTGGCAATCTGCGTCTTAACTTATTGTTTAATTCGCCGTGAAATTTACTGAAAGGAAACCATTTGCCACAGATAATATGCACTAAAAGGGAGTGAGATTTGTTGTACAAACATTTTTATTTACAGCCAGTGATTGTGTAGTTATCATGCATATTTACCTACATTACATCAGACATTCAGACATTAGTATTGTAGCGACATGTACTACTAAATGCGCTTTGTAAGCACTTTTTAAAAGCGTCGGTGCCGTAACGGCTAGGGCCGCCGCCTCCTGTCCGGGAGGTCGTGGTTCGAACCTGCCACGTACCAATGTGATTTCGTATTTAGATTTCATATGTACGTTTATCCGACGGTCTTAAGGTGAAGGAAAACATCGTGGGGAAACCTGCACAAGCCTGCGAAGAAACTCCAAGGTTGTGTGTGAAGTTGACCAACCCGCACTGGGCCCGCGTGGTCGACTAAGGCCCGATCGCTCTAATTCAGGGTAGGCTCAAGCCCCTCGGTGGGGACGTATATGAGCTGATATCATCATCATCATCAGTTTCGTATCGGCAAAAGCATCCCTACGAATATTCCCTATATCCCTCTACCAACATACAGCTCCTGACAACAGGTGACCATTTAAACCCTGAGCTGCATTCTCCACGACTATTCGACCAGCATTGAACCCATGAGAATGCTATTCTTGATGTTGTACAACGCGTGGTTTAGACCACCTAACCACACCTTGGACACTTCATACAACGGGCCAGAAATGACATTTCAAAAAACGAATGACGAATCAAACAAAATGGCGGCGAAATCCTATACGTTCGACAACCAAACTGTAACCAATCTGTATCAATCTGGGTGACGAGGGGGTGAGTTCGCAATCTAGAGAGCGGCAGGGAATGTCCATACTGTATGTTAGTACTAATATGTATACTTTACCTAACTCTGGGCAATAGAGTCCATTTGTGAAGATGTTAATGCTTAAACAATAACAACTCTTTACATATCCCTCTTGCAGCTCTTCACATCAGGGTGGACAACCACCTACACATTGGGCTGCGTTCTTCCCGACTACTCGACCAACCCTGAACCCATGAGAATGCTCTTCTTCATGTGGTGCAACGTGTGGGTGAAACTGCTCGAGCTGGTCGAGACGGTCTTCTTCATTCTGAGGAAGAAGGAGAACCAGGCCTCGTTCCTCCATATTTATCATCATACGACAACCCTGGTAGTTATGTGGGCAGCTGTTAAATATGTTGGAGGTAAGTGTTAAGCTTTGTAATATATTTCTTTAGTGTAAAAGGTCGATAAAGGCTGACGGCCCACTAAATAAAGAAAAAGATACGTTTCTAAATGGACTATGACTATCTGAAAGAGTGTAATTTTCACCTATTTTGAAAAAATATCTTGAATCTTGATCTTGATCGCGGGAAACCGATGGATGTGGACGGACAGCACAGGACCGGTCGTCGTGGAAATCCTTGGAGGAGGCCTTTGTCCAGCAGTGGACGGTTTTCAGCTGATATGATGATGATGATCTTGAATCTTGGGAAAGTCAAAAAATATTCAAGCAAATACATATTTAATAGTGTGTTTCACAAAATGTCGCACGAAAGTAGACTTAGCGTGACGAAATGTACAAACATATTAACATGTAAGTATTTGAACTCGATATTACTGCTTCTTTTGTTTCGGTAGCTGTTTATATTAAGCACATTGCATCGCGTGTTGTCTGCTTTGGAATATGGAAGAAGTATATTGCACAGCAGCAATGCACATACTTACTAGCGAAAACTAGGAAAACTGGAAGTAGATTTCTGTATTTGATAGCGAAGCCAAGTCAATCCGTACTAATATTATATGTAAATGTGAAAATATTATATGTAAATGTGAAAATATTATATGTAAATGTGAAAATATTATATGTAAATGTGTCATCGTTTGTTTTTTACCTCTTCACGCTTCAACATCTCAAGAAATCTTGACGAAATTACGCAAGCAGGTAGCTTGTATTACGGGGAAGGAATCCCGTAAAAATAGCATAGTCCGACACAGTTCCCGAGAGGGAACTGAAAAAATACTTTTTTTGGCTGATTTCTTCAACATCGCAATGGAGCAACGGATTTCTGTGGTTTTTTGTACAAAGATGATCGAGGGGGTGGGAAATGACATATAGACTACTAATAGCCTACGTAGACTACATAGCCCGAGATAGTTCCCGAGGAATCTGGGAAAAACTTATTTCCAGTCTCGCGCACGTTGGCTTCGCAACGGGTCCATGGATTGACGTGATTTTTGCATCGAAATAGTTGAGGGGGGGGGAGTGGTTTGGATAGTGACATGGACTGTTAATCAGAACAGCCCGATATAGTTGCCGAGGGATCTGGAGTTAACTCCTGTCGCGGCTCGCGCACCACTTACCCTCAACGACAGTCATAAAAACAAGAGTCATGAAAACGTTCATGTTATTTCTATTTTCACCTATAACTGTATTTTATTAAACAATAAAGAGTTCATTAACAAACAAACAAAAACAGTGCCCACAAAAGCTAAAGCTAGTATTTTATAAAAGCGGGTTGATTAAAGAAAATTACACACAAAAATTGCTGTTGTATGTGTTCATGTGGAACTCCTTGAAGAAAGCCTGTGTCCAGGGGTGGACGTCTTCGGCTGATACGATATGACGACGAAGATACAAATCGATATACTCAGCAATATAAATTACTAGCTGTTTCCCGCGGCTTCACTCGCGTGGACAACGTTTCTATGACTCTTCGAGCGTGGAAAACAGCCTATGTGTTAATCCAGGTCCTAATCTGTCTACCTACCAAATTTCAGCCAGATCCGTTCAGTAGTTTTTGCGTGAAAGAGTAACAAACATACATCCATACATTCTTACAAACTTTCGCAGTAGGATAAGGTAGGTACCGATGACCTGGTGTAGGTCGCAGGAAGCCGCTGGATTCGGGCAGCGCAGAACCGGTCGTCGTGGAAATCCTTGGGGGAGGCCTATGTCCAGCAGCGGACGTCCTTCGGCTGATATGATGATAATAATGAAGGTAGGTATACTTTTATATACATCGCAAACGCTACGATAGGCAGTTTTACTGTAATTTATAAAATACCTACTGATTCTAATTAATGACACAGAAAACATCATGTACGTTCGTAAGAATTTGCATTTATTTCCTAAAAACAGTGACAGGCATAATTTGAATTTAAGAAATGTAAATAAAATAGATATAGCCTTTTCGAGACTGAGTAAGGTTAAAAAGTCATTTGTGGGGCAGTGTATAAGATTCTACAATAAAATTCCAGAAAATGTAACCAGTTTGTCAGAGAATAAATTCAAGACTCATGTCAAAAAAGTTTTGTGCTCTAGAGGATATTACAAAATAATAGATTATGTAAATTGTCAAAAAAGTTTTGTGCTCTAGAGGATATTACAAAATAATAGATTATGTAAATGACAAAGATATATATGTTGATTCTATATCAAATACCATTACCTGAGACTGTAATCTGAATCATGTCATTATTTGTAATATACAGTATTTTTTTTTTGTTTTGAATAAAAGTGTGTGTAAACACCTATTTGAAATAAATTGTTTTAAATTTTGACCTAAGCAGAAACCTGAACGAATTCTATCAATCACTATATCGTATACTCATTCGTAAAGTCATTCCCTTAAGTTTGCCTCAACTACCGTCCATTCTCATAACATATACTGCACCTCTTTTGTGGTGCATTGTAACTTAGATTATTCAACTAAACAATCAGCAGTACCTGTACAGTGTACTGTCAAATTATATGTTATAGGCAATGTGTATAATGCAGGCATTCTATACAATACCTAGGAAATGTATAGAAATGCCGGGGTCGTTCAGGCAATGTATGAAATGATATTCAATGTTTAAACTATTTTACATTTTACCTAAGAAATGTATAGAATACCCAGGCATTGTATATAATGCCGGTTGAAGCATAGGCAATGTACGTAATCGAAAAATTACGTCTGCATAGAACAAAGGAGTGCTGCGTATAATCTAACTTAACCTAACCTAACCAAAAATTTTTTTATAACAGAATTTGTATACGTGAGCGATGTCCTTTCTGGCGCTTCGCCGGCCGCTGTCGCGGCACGCTCGCACCGCTCGCTCGGCTCGCGTGCGTTGACTGAAAAAGAACACCTGACCTAACCTAACCTACAGTTTTTTGCGACAGAATTTGTATACGCACGCGTCTCCTTCCCGTGGTCGTTCATTATACACATTGCCTGATGCGCTTTGGGCATTTAATACAATACCTAGGAAATGTATGAAATGAATCGTATTATACACATTGCCTGAATGTTTCAGGCAATGTTTATAATGCCTAGGCATTCTAAACAATGCTGGATTATACACATTGCCTATAACATATATATAAGTACTAACATACAGTATGGACACTTCCTGCCGCTCTCTAGATTGCGACTTCACCCCCTCGTCACCCAGATTGATACAGATTGGTTACAGTTTGGTTGTCTAACGTATAGGATTTCGCCGCCATTTTGTTTGTTCCGTCATTCCTTTTTTGAAACGTAATTTCTGGCCCGCTGTATGAAGTGTCCAGGGTGCGGTACTGTACAATGCAATGAAATGAATAGCCACATTGTTGTATTCTCAGATGATTAGATTATCGTATACCTGTCACGACGTTAAATAAGCAATGGTATTAATGTTGTGTTTATTTATAGCAATGACATTTATTTAAAAATTGACAATCATATATATTTTATCTAGGTACATTAATCATCACTATAATATGTTTTATAATGTGAAAATGTGTTTGCAAATTCAACTACTTATCGTTTTGTAGATCTTTGGAATAGTGGATGCATGTGAAAGATTCATCATCATCATCATATCAGCCGGAAATCGTCCACTGCTGGACAAAAGCCTCCCCCAAGGATTTCCACGACGACCGGTCCTGCGCTGCCCGCATCCATCGGCTTCCCGCGATCTTCACCAGGTCGTCGGTCCACCGCGTGGGAGGCCTGCCTACGCTACGTTTTCTGGTGCGCGGTCGCCACTCGAGAACTTTACTGCCCCATCGGCCATCTGTTCTACGAGCTATGTGCCCTGCCCACTGCCACTTCAGTTTAGCAATTCTGTGAGTTATGTCGGTTACTTTAGTTCTCCTGCGGATCTCCTCGTTTCTGTTTCGATCACGCAAACTCCGAGCATAGCACGCTCCATTGCCCTTTGGGTGACCTTGAGCCTTCTTATGAGGCCCATAGTAAGCGACCATGTCTCAGTTCCGTATGTCATCACTGGCAACACACACGGTCACCTTAGTCTTGTCTATGTGAGAGATTGCATAGTTTATGGGAAATATTTAATCCTTACTATACAGGGTCTTCGGCAGATGGTTGAAAATACGAAAATGGGGGATAGGTGGGGTCGCCTCCCACCTATTTTGAGAATTAAAAAAATCTAGGACTTGTAATTTTTTTACAGGATTTTTTTTCCTTTTTTTAGAAATTTTGCCATTTTTATACCTTTGAACACATGTAACTTTTTGTTTTTTAAAGCTAGCTCCAAAATCTTTTTTTTAATAGACTTTTATAAGATTGTCGACTCTAAAAAAAATTATGTTTGTTTCAAGTTATTGCTAAAAACAAAAATGTGGGCCCCCGAACTTAAAAAAAAGTTGAACAAAAATTTAAAAGTCAACTTTGCGATGCATTTAAAAAAAAAAAAATAGGGCTGGAAGGCTTCTGTTTTTTTTAAAACATCTCTAAAGCTTAGGCTTTTGAATGGTATGTAATTTGTTTCGGTATCTTTTTTGTAACCGGAGTTGTTAATTTTTTTTACTCAATTGGACCATGTTGACGAAATTCCACTAGTTACATGTTTTGTGAAATGTATCAAATGCAAAGTTGAAAATAATGTAAATACTTACTGTTGGGACGGTTAAAAAGAGCAGGTACGTTTTTTTACATTCTTGCACACACATAATGGCTATCTTTTGTCATTTATTGGCATATTGGAGTTAGCACTTCCATATGCCAATAAAATGTCCGCATATTCCGCATTGGTAAATTGAGCCATTTTAAACCACAACAAAGTCTTAACAAAACGTCTGATAATAACAAAAAGTGACAAACAACGAAAAACTTAACAAAATCACAAACACAGCAAAGTGAAATTAACGAAAACAAAAAAAAAACGTTAACGTTATTAACGTTTTTGATTTGGTTAAGTTTTTTGTTGTTTGTCACTTTTTGTTATTATCAGACGTTTTGTCCCATTATTAGCCCCATTATTTTTTTTTTAAATGCATCGCAAAGTTGACTTTTAAATTTTTGTTCAACTTTTTTTTTAAGTTCGGGGGCCCACATTTTTGTTTTTAGCAATAACTTGAAACAAACATAATTTTTTTTAGAGCCGACAATCTTATAAAAGTCTATTAAAAAAAAGATTTTGGAGCTAGCTTTAAAAAACAAAAAGTTACATGTGTTCAAAGGTATAAAAATGGCAAAATTTCTAAAAAAAGGAAAAAAAATCCTGTAAAAAAAATTACAAGTCCTAGATTTTTTTTAATTCTCAAAATAGGTGGGAGGCGACCCCACCTATCCTCCATTTTCGTATTTTCAACCATCTGCCGAAGACCCTGTATAATATTATAAATGTGAGAATGTGTTTGTTTGTTACCTTTTCACGCTTCAACACCTCGACCAATCTTGATGAAATTCGGCATGCAGGTAGCCTGTGTCACTGGAAAGGAGATAGGCTACTTTTTATCCCGTGAAAATAACATAGTCCGATGTAGTTCATAAGGTATCTGAAAAAATACTCTTTTTTGGTTATTTTTTTTAACATCGCAACGGAACAATGGATTGCTGTGATTTTTAGCACAGAGATAGTTGAGGGAGTAGGAAATGACATATTTTACTAATTAGCATGATTCCGAGGGTTCTAGAGAAAATTTATTTCCACACTCGCGCAAGTAGGCGTCGTAACGGATTAAAGTGTTTTTTTTGTATAAAATTGGTTGAGGGGGTGGAAAGTGACATAGACTGCTAAACACAATAGCTCGATATAGTTCCTGAGAGCTCTGCTGGAGAAAACTCATGCCCACGCTTGCGAGCCGCTTGCACCCTCAAAGACAGTCTTAAAAACCGGCCAAGTGCGTGTCGGGCTTGCCTGTAGTCATTGTGTTCTGTCTGACCATTGCAAAACAAGTAGGGATGACGAATGCTAGTCATCCGAGTTACTTTTTATTATCTGTCAAAAAAGACATTTTGTTCTAAAAATGTAAGAAATACCTAGGCGTGACGTCATAGTTGAGCAGCGTCATATATTATGTACTCATTTTGTGATTTTGGTGAATTAAAAATCGAAGACTTGATGGAAAACAAAACGAGTAAGGTTTTCCGAAGTTTAAGTAGGAGGGCAATTTAGTGATCAAAAGTTCATAATTTATTTCTGATGCTGTCGTCAGCCCTATTATTATGTTCTCATACTAGGCAAACATATGCAGTCGAGTAGCAACCGCGCACCGGAAAACGTAGCGTAGGCAGGCGTCCCACTCGGTGGACTGATGATCTGGTGTAGGTCGCGGGAAGCTGCTGGAAGCGGACAGCGCAGGACCGGTCGTCGTGTGGAAATCTTTGGGAGGCCTTTGTGCAGCAGTGGACGTCCTTCGACTGATATGATAATGATGATGATGACTGGGCAAACCAATATAATATTTTTTTATCTAAAGTTGGTAAGCCTTTGGCATCATTTCACCTGATGGTAAGTGATGATGATGATGCCGAAGATGAAAGCGAGCTTACCAAGATTCCCCAACGCAATGGGGAAACTGGCTATCTTGTCTTCAAGCAGGAACACATCAATGCCCACTCAGACACAAAGAAGAAGAAGAAAGAAGAGGAAGAACCTCAGAAGTGATGTATTTTTAAAGAACAGTACCGATTCAGGGCTCATTCAAAAACATTTAACACAATTGAGATGATGCCAAGGGCTTGCCAATAATTGTGAACATAAAAAAACCAGTAAAGTGGTTACCGGTAGTAAACTACTAGATGGCGCCAATTTCTTCACGTTTTAAAAGAAACACGTTTTTTGTATGGAGACTTTTACTTTTTATAATTTATAATATGCCTGGTGACAGCCGGACAGACAGACAGACAGACGGACGGACGGACCATTTTTACCCTTTGGGTACGGAACTCTAAAAAGCGAATACGGTATTTGAGCCTGACATGAGATGATAAAACTGTCCATTACTGTATATTTGTACAAAAATATCTTCTTTTATATATGAAGCCGGATTTTCGGACTCGTTCAATATTAACACGCGGTAATGGTTTTTATTTTTCCACCTAATGGACAGCGTTATAAATAAATTTCCAGCTATACATACAGGCTGTCCCAAGAAGTACAGTCAAACGGAAGTCCAGAGATAGAACACCTCTAGGGGTATCCGAATCACCTCTTTGTATGTCTCCGCGAAAGTCTACGGTTTTCGAGATATTCGCATTTTTGTTTTTAGATTTTGTATGTTAAACATCTTTGCTTGACTTTGAAGTCAGTTTGTGACAAAAATCATCATACAAATAAGCCAGTCAGATATAAGATAAACTTTCTCATTTTAACAGCTTTCCAAAAAAGTGTAAAAGTCATAATAAAATAAAATAAAAAAATATAATAAAAATTGGGAATTAACCAAAAAACAAATGAACATTTTGGCGCGTGAAATATTATTGTTGTTCGTCATTGATTTTGAAAAGTAATTATTGAAGTTTTTATTTCCACGCATTATTAATTGAGAAAAGTACTATACAAGCCTTGGCCACAACTAGGCAATGATGGACTTACGTATGTGTGCCTCGGCTTCGCCTCGCTCGGCCCACATTTACACGTTCGTCCATCAATGTCATTCCAGTAATGCACTAATTCACAGTTTCAGTCCTAAAAATGTCAAAAAACAATGCTTTCGTATAAATTACCCACGTGGAAAACGGGAAAGGTATAACATTTTCAGTACTCGCCGTGACCTTAGCGACAAAAGCGAGGCCTATTTTTAGAATGTAGTAGGCTTTTAGTTCGCTAGGCTATGAAGAAAATAAGTAAAGTTTTCTTGCGGTACAGTACATTTTCTGGACAGGTTAGCTTGTTCAAATTTTGTATAACATTTAACAACATTTTAACAAGGACGTGATATTCAGATTTTTAATAGCTAATTTTGTATATGACATGGGTTGATGTCCCTACTGGTTTTGACGTAACTTGAAAAAACGATAGTGAGTGTACGGTTCTGAATAAATTGGTACCTATCTAAATCCCTACTAATCCCTACTAATATTATCCCTACTAATATTATAAATGCGAAAGTAACTCTGTCTGTCTGTTACGCTTTCCCGCAAAAACTACTGAACGGATTTGGCTGAAATTTGGTAGGTAGACAGATTAGGACCTGGATTAAGACATAGGCTACTTTTTACCACGCTCGCGAGCCGCTTGCGGCTCGCGCACTGCGCACCCTCGAAAAGTCGTAGAAACGTGGTCCACGCGGGTGAAGCCGCGGGTAACAGCTACTAAATAATAAATTGGAACCTATCTTAATAAATTGGTATCAATTAAAATTAATAATGAATTGGTACCTACCTATTTAAAAAAATGATACCTATCATAGTAAATAATAAATTGGTATCAACAAAATAAATAATAAATTGGTACGTATCTAAATAAATAATAATTAGGTATCTACCTATATAAATAAATAATAAATTGAAACCAATCTAAATAAATAATAAATTGGTACCTATCTAAACAAATAATAAATTGGTTTCTATCTAAATTAATAATTAATTGGTAACTCTCTAAACACGTATGTAAATAAATAATAAATTGGCACTTATCTTAACAAATAATTAATTGGTATATATCTAAATAAATAATAAATTTGGTACCTATCTAAATCAATAATAAATTGGTACCTATCTAAATAAATAATCAATTGGTACATATCTAAATAAATAATAAATTGGTACGTATCTAAATGAATAATAAATTGGTGCCTATCGCTTTATAAGAGATAAATGTATCTATTGAAATAAAATAAATAATAGATTTTGCCGCTGTACACGTATTACGCAAAAACAACTGGATTGAATTCGACCATTTTTTTTGTTTTACTTATTAGATATACTTGGTAATCATCAAAAAAAAATATCAACCGCAAACCGCTTGCGGCTTGCGTACCGCGCATCCTCGATATCAACGGGGAGATCAATTTTCAAATGACAAAATTTCTGTGTCGTGAAACTGCTATTCGGTTTTTTTTTAAGAATTTCTCGAACACTTTCTGATGCGCTTATTCATTTAACTGCAATTTTTCTTGTTACCCGACAGAGCGTGAAGGAGGGTCATATTTTTCGAGTGTATGTATATCTGTATGTATTAGATTAGATTTATTTATCACACGTTACAAATTCACATTTTATTTATTCACATTCTTTTTAGTCACAATGTATATTTATTTGGCACGCCCTGTAGCCTGAACGGCTTGATGGATTTTGGAGTTCGAGATGTCGTTAGATTTTTCTTCTTGACCCGTGAGTGACATGGATACATTTTTACACAACTAGACAAAAACAGAGGTGAGGTATTTATTTCTTTGGCACGCTCTGTAGCCTTAACGTCTTGATGGATTTGGAGTGCGAGGTAATGTTTTAATCGACTTAATTCCGTGAGTGACATAGGATACATTTTTACACAACTAGGCAAAAACAGAGGTTAGGTATTTATTTCTTTGGCACGCTCTGTAGCCTTAACGTCTTGATGGATTTGGAGTTCGAGATGACGTTAGATTTTTCTTCTTGACCCGTGAGTGACATGGATACATTTTTACACAACTAGGCAAAAACAGAGGTTATTCATTTCTTTGGCACGCTCTGTAGCCTTAACGTCTTGATGGATTTGGAGTTCGAGATGTCGTTAGATTTTTCTTCTTGACCCGTGAGTGACATGGATACATTTTTACACAACTAGGCCAAAACAGAGGTTATTCATTTCTTTGGCACGCTCTGTAGCCTTAACGTCTTGATGGATTTGGAGTTCGAGATGTCGTTAGATTTTTCTTCTTGACCCGTGAGTGACATGGATACATTTTTACACAACTAGGCCAAAACAGAGGTTATTCATTTCTTTGGCACGCTCTGTAGCCTTAACGTCTTGATGGATTTGGAGTTCGAGATGACGTTAGATTTTTCTTCTTGACCCGTGAGTGACATGGATACATTTTTACACAACTAGGCAAAAACAGAGGTTATTCATTTCTTTGGCACGCTCTGTAGCCTTAACGTCTTGATGGATTTGGAGTTCGAGATGACGTTAGATTTTTCTTCTTGACCCGTGAGTGACATGGATACATTTTTACACAACTAGGCAAAAACAGAGGTTATTCATTTCTTTGGCACGCTCTGTAGCCTTAACGGTTTGATGGATTTTGGAGTGCGAGGTATTGTTATCATCATCATCATCATATCAGCCATTGTTATAATCGACTTAATTCCGTGAGTGACATAGGATACATTTTTCACCGACTGGCCAAAAAAGTGGGAGTTAAGTTTTTATGCAGTCGAGGTTTTAATTAATTCCTAATGTTGTATTTCATCTTATGACTAGCGATACAATATTATATATAATTTTATTTACAATCATAAACGTTTGCTATCGCTTTTAGGGTTCCGTACCCAAAGGGTAAAAACGGGACCCTATTACGAAGACTTCACTATTCGTCCGTCTGTCCGTCTGTCACCAGGCTGTATTTCATAAACTATAGCTAGACAGTTGAAATTTTTAGTTCATGTATTTATGTTGCCGCTATAACAACATATACTAAAAACTAAAAAAAGTTAAAGTCTCTATACAAAAAACGTGTTTTTTTAAACGTGAAGAAACTAGCACCATCTAGTAGAACCTTTTGTGCGCGTTTCTGATCGGCACTTAAACTTGGTTTGTAGTAAAGGCACATCCCGGACACTGCATACAACGGTCGTGAAATTACATTTCTAAAAGCAAATGACGGAGCAAAAAAAATCACGGCGAAATCCCATAAATTCGAGAACCAAACTATAACCAATCTGTATCAATCTGGGTGATGAGGGGGTGAGGTCACAATCTAGAGAGCGGCAGGGAGAGTCCATACTGTATATTAGTACTAATATAATATAGTTTGGTAATGGCAAATACGTAAATAAATAATGAAACAGTGAGCAATCATTATAACGTATTATGTATAACGCCAAGGTTACTTAAATAAATAATGAAATAGTGAGCAATCATTATAACGTATTATGTATAACGCCAAGGTTTATAACCCTGGTAATAATATTCGAAGTTTTGGGAACCGAAATGAATATCATATAAAAAATTCTATTTAGCATTACGTGGTGACTGGACAAGTAAATGGGATGTACACTACAAGTTTTGTACACGTTTAAGTAATTTCTGTACTTGTTTTTTTTTATTATTCACAATCGGTAAACCCTTGCCATCATCTCACCTGATGATAAGTGACGATGACGCCTAAGAAAGAAACGGGCTCACCTAGATTCCCCAACGCAATGGAGAACTGGCTATCTTATCTTCAAGCCGGAACACATCAATGCTGTTAACACTGACGGCAAATCTTAGATGTGATGGTGTTAGCTAGCCAGGCGGGCTATGAAAATGTCCAACCACCAGCCAAACCAAGTCTTACAAAGTTGACCCCGCCGGGAATCGAACCCGCGACCTCCTGGTGTGGAGCGAATGGACTAACCGTTACGCCACGGAGGCGGTTAAAACACAAAGTTCTACAAAGTCTCCACCACTCAAAAGCTCAACTATCCAACTATGTATAATCAAATCTCTTTTATCATATTATTCGATGTTATTACGACACGAAGGGCACAGACACGCAAATAATCCTCCGTAATTACGAATTATAATAATTTTCATTTCACCGTAATAAATTAGACCAATTCGTCATGACCGAAGGTTGATTCGGTCACGCTACGAATATATGCCCATGAACCTAAAAAAAAAGAAATACCCAAATATATCACGATAATAATTTATTTTATACATTAATTTCATTGACGTTAATATTGGAAGGCATTTCGTTCTACTCTCCACAGATTATATACAGGGTGTAACAAAATTGGTGTAGGTCCCGTTTACTCGGGCTTCTCATCATACTGAACAACTTTTATTCTAAGACTTTGCTGAAATCGCAAAAAAATATCTAACTATTCAGACAAATTGATCAGCTGATAGACCAAATTTGTGCATTTTAGTATGGAGGGTCCATTTTTTTTGGGAATTTACTATGGGTTCCTTGGGGAAAGTTGTTCAGTATGATCAGTAGAAGTCCCAGTTAACGGGACCCACACACCAATTATGTTACACCCTGTATAGGCTTTAATTAAATTTTCTCTTAGGGATCGGGCGATACGTTACATGTGTGGTTAAAATAACGAACAAGATATTTAGGCTGTCTCTTGCCTGAACTGATTTTAAAAGCTTTTATTTAACTTTGACTGACTCGGTGGCTCAGTGGTTAGTGCTCTTGACTACTGATCCGAGAGTTGTGGGTTCGATCCCCACCCAGGGCAAACATTTGTGTGATGAGCAGATTTGTTTGCTCTGTGTCTGGGTGTTAAATATCTATATATGTATGTATTTAAACTTATATAAGTATGTATATCAGTCTCTGGTTCCCATAACACAGGGAATCCTACTTTGGGGCCAGGTGACCATGTGTGATTTGTCCCAGAATATTTATTTATTTATTTTATTTATAACTTGAAATGTTTGTATGTGTGATTGTTAGTTTGTTTACGTCAAAGCTTGCAAACGATTGTAGAGGGACTTCCAGAAATTCGATTGAGCTGTTGGATATGAAGCCGTGTTCCCGGTGACGATAGGTCCTTTTGGTATTTGAGGTTGATCTGATGATAAACTTTGGACAAAGTATTTAAATTAGTACTAACATACAGTATGGACACTCCCTGCCGCTCTCTAGATTCCGAACTCGATTGGTTATAGTTTGGTTCTCGAACGTACAGGATTTCGCCGTGATTTTGTTTGCTCCGTCATTTGTTTTTAGAAATGTCATTTCACGACGCAGTGTACGGGGTGTGGTTCGGAGGTGGAATCAAGGTCCCAGGATGGTCTTTTACATCGTCTCAATTTTTTTCGTATGTGTGTTGCATGTCGCGTGACGGTCGCTTTCGTCTGACGGAATGATCGTTTCGTCTTCTGTACCGTAGCGAAAGCAGTCATGATCGTTTCGTCCTCTGTAAAGTTTCACTTTTAACGTGGATTCATAAAACCACACACTTACTTTTTTTTCGCATCTGATAGATTGCGCTGTTTTCTGCAAGATGAAAATAGTTTCTATATCAGCCGCATGCCCCCCCACAGTAAGATGCCATAAGACATTATACTCGTACTATGATGGAAGTAAGTAACTCAAATACACTAGTCTCGCAGTACTACTTTTCTTAACGGCACGGCATAAGCAGCTGAACTAAGCCTTCCCGCTAAAGTTTTAATGTGTGGTCTTTATTGAAGTGAAAAAACCAAAACTATACCAAGGAACACCGTAGTATTAACAAATCCTAATTTATTACTCTTTAATATTACACTATTATTAACCTTTTTTTTACGTTTGGCAAACAAAATTTTATACATTTTGTTTTCATATCGTTTAAAAATAACTTGTTCACAGTGAACTAGTTCAGTATCTTTGAGAGAGTGTTGTTTACTTCGTCAATTTCGTTTTCATTCCTATTCACTTTAAAAATAAGAGTACTATCAACCGCAAACCACACAATATTTGACAAATGTTGCACCATAGAAGGCAAATCATTTACGAAGGTAAAAAAAGGCCCTAATATGGAGCCCTGGGGCACACCCATTTTCACTCTAGATCCAGATGAGTTAGTGCCATTTACTTGTACTTTTTGTGTTCTGTTGTCAAAATACGAATTTAAAAGACTGAGAGCCCCTTCCTCTACACCATAATGCTTTAATTTCATAAGTAATATTTGGTGTTCAACACAATCTAATGCCTTAGATAAATCAAAAAACTCCAATTGCATTTTGCGATTCCTCAAAGGCATCATAGATGTTGCGAATAAGTGCTACTCCTGCGTCGGTTGTTGATCGACTTTTCGTGAAACCAAATTGTTGGTTACGTACGTTCAGTAGTTTTTGCGTGAAAGAGTAACAAACATCCATACATACAAACTTTCGCCTTTATAATATACTAGTTGTTTCACGCGGCTTCAACCGCGTGAACAACGTTTCTATGACTTTTCAAAGGTGCGCAGTGCATAAAATAATCTGGGGATGTATGTATGTATGTATAAATTCTTTATTGCACACAAGGAATAATCACAAAATGGTTTTATCAGACTTAAGTGTACAAAGGCGGTCTTATCGCTAAAAGCTAAAAGGGGATCTTCAAGGCAAGAGTGAATATGCATTATTTGAGCTTGCGTGTATACCATCCTCGACTGCATTATCATTTCCCATTAGGCAAGTTGCAGTCAAACGCACTCAAATTATTAATAAAAAATGTATGGCACACTGAACCCTTAAATTATTTTCAGGTATTTATCAGAAGTACCATACACACCTATAGGATTTTTTATGGTTAAATAATTACGAATAACCTTGAACAAACAATCTAAGAAGCGGTTGTCGCGTCGTGTTAGTGGCATTTATGTCCACCGTATCGTTGCTTCGCAAGGCAAGTTAAGCCGTTAGTGCCGGCTGCTATCACTAGATGGTATTCGTTAAACCGTATCGCTTGAAAACTACTGACAGTAGTGTCACATCCTGGACACTTCATACAACGGGCCAGAAATGACATTTCAAAAAAGGAATGGACGGTACAAACAAAATGGCGGCGAAATCCTATACGTTCGACAACCAAACTGTAACCAATCTGTATCAATCTGGGGGACGAGGGGGTGAGAGAGCGGCAGGGAGTGTCCATACTGTATGTTAGTACTAATATATATACTTTGGTAGTGTGGCCGATCAATTTCTAGGTCCCTGTGTAGGGAGCATGGCCGAACCTTCCCGAGTAGGGAAGGGACCCGTGCACCAGTACAGGCGACGTTATGAGTTGTTGACGTAACCTTAACCTTCACCAAAGATACGCTTGTACCAGATACCTAATAGTGTTGTTGCAATAGCGATAGTCTATCGTGGCCTTGAAAATCAATCATACTATCGATAGTTCTATCGAAGAAAACATCCTTGATCGTAACTGGTTACGACCAAGGACGAATTGAATAAGTCTTCGATCGTAACTGGTTACGAAACACAGTTACGATGAAGGCCGAAGCCAAACTATCGACCCCTGACGATACTATCGATTGATAAAAATAAGTAATACTTTTGCTATAGATCAATAGTATTGATACTATCAATAGTATCAGTGCAAACACTATTGATATTATACGTATCGTACTTCGATAGTACCGATAGAATCGATAGTATCGACAAAGTTAAATAGTATCGCCTAATTTTCACTATAGATACCATCGATAATATCAAAAATATTGCAGCATGTCGATATTTTCAATAGGACTATCGCGATATCGACTGTTTTTTCAAGGTCAACTATCGATAGCGAAACTATCGCTATCGCCACAACACTAATACCTTATTACATAACGTAACCCAATTATTGTTTGCAGGCGGCATGAGTTCCTTCAGCCCGCTACTTAACGATATAGTGCACATCTTTATGTACACATACTATTTGCTATCGTCTGAGGGCATACCTAAACTGAAAAAGGTGCTGAATAGACACAAGAAATGGCTCACTATTGTACAGATTGTAAGTACTTTTTATCTAAATATATATAACTCAAAGGTGACTGACTGACTGACATAGTGATCTATCAACGCACAGCCCAAACCACTGGACGGATCGGGCTGAAATTTTACATGCAGGTAGATGTTATGACGTAGGCATCCGCTAAGAAAGGATTTTGTGAAATTCCCACGGGAACCGCAAAAATCGGAATCTGCGCGGGCGAAGCTGCGGGCATCCACTAGTTTCTTGTATATAAAAATTCCGATCTTGATCTTGATCTTAACGATAAAGTGCACATCTTTATGTACACATACTATTTGCTATCGTCTGAGGGCACACCTAAACTGAAAAAGGTGCTGAATAGACACAAGAAATGGCTCACTACTGTACAGATTGTAAGTACTTTTTATTTCTTGTATATAAAAATTCCGATCTTGATCTGGATCTTAACGATAAAGTGCACATCTTTATGTACACATACTATTTGCTATCGTCTGAGGGCACACCTAAAATGAAAAAGTTGCTGAATAGACACAAGAAATGGCTCACTACTGTACAGATTATAAGTACTTTTTATTTATTGTATATAAAAATTCAGATCTTGATCTAAACGTTATAGTGCACATCTTTATGTACACATACTATTTGCTATCGTCTGAGGGCACACCTAAAATGAAAAAGTTGCTGAATAGACACAAGAAATGGCTCACTACTGTACAGATTGTAAGTAATTTTTATTTCTTGTATATAAAAATTCCGATCTTGATCTTAACGATATAGTGCACATCTTTATGTACACATACTATTTGCTATCGTCTGAGGGCACACCTAAAATGAAAAAGTTGCTGAATAGACACAAGAAATGGCTCACTACAGTACAGATTATAAGTACTTTTTATTTATTGTATATAAAAATTCAGATCTTGATATCTCGTCTCTTATCCTGTGGCACAATTAACCGCTTACCATCCAAGGGATAGACGGCGGTTGCATATTAGCATCATTCGCCGTCACGTGTAGGGGGCATTTAGATTTACACCTACGGGCGTGTGCAACGCGACCTTCGTTCCAATCTGGAATCCGATGTTAAGGTTCCCTCAAGATGTTTTCCTTCACCGTTAAAGAAATCGGTAAGTATATGTACGTTAGTTTCAAAAAACTCATGGGTATATTGACCGTCCGGATTTGAACCCGGAACCTCTGGTAAGAAGGACCGAGTCGTAATCGTGGAGCCGACGCTTTTTTATGACCTTGAGATCTTTAGAGATATTGATGACCTTCGTGTACCTACATACATTGAAAAAGAACTCAGGCAAAATTTATTTTTTTCTTAAATGTCTTCTTAAATGTCATCATATCAGCCGAAAAACGTCCACTGAAGGATTTCCACAACAACCGGTCCTGCGCTGCCCGCATCCAGAGGCTTTCCGCGATATTCACCAGGTCGTCAGTCCACCGAATGGGAGGCCTGCCTACGCTACGTTTTCCGGCGCTCAGTCGCCACTCAAGAACTTTACTACGCCAACGGCTATCTGCTCTACGAGCTATATGTGCCTTGCCCGTGCTACTTCAGTTTAGCGATTCTGTGAGCTATAACGTTTTACTTTGGTTCTCCTGCGGATCTCCTCATTTCTGATTCGATCGCGTAGGGAAATTTCAAGCATCTTCTTTAAATATGTTTTTAATATGAAAAAAATATAAAAAATATATATGTATTATTCATTAAGGTAGATTAGATTAGTTTATACTTATTTGTATTTTATATTTAGTATAATTATAAAGTACAGGTTGGTTTAAAGTCTCCTATCACTCAGTAAGGTTGGCTGGAAGAGATCTCTTATAGAGATAAGTCCACCATTGTACACATCCTCTTAAATTGGTCAACCCTTCATACCAAAATGCACAAAATCGGTCGATCAGCTGATCGATTTGTATGAAGAGTAAAAAAAAAGGACGTTTTCAGCAAAGTCGGAGAGTAAAAGTTGTTCAGTATGATGAGTAGAAGCCCCAGTTAACGGGATCTAAAATGTACCCTGTGTACATTATTTTTAAGATATGGGCCTTTTCATGACTTAAGTCGACAAAAAAAACCGGCCAAGTGCGAGTCAGAACCACACACATAGGGTTCCGTATCATCATACTATATGGCGCTAGTTTCATGTTTCAAAAACCATCATACTAGATGGCGCTAGTTTCTTCATGTTTAAAAAAATCCAGCGAGACACCAAAATTTTATTCAAATACCTATTCTTTCAGACCGCAATTCCTCTTAATAAAAAAAAACTACTCATTGCTGTTTGGACGCCCCTTTCTATGGAAATGTAATCATCATTATATCAGCTCATACATGTCCTCACTGAGGGGTTCGAGGCTACCCTGAATTAGGGCGGGCCTTAGTCGACCACGCAGGCCCAGTGCGGGTTCGTCGACTTCACACACAACTTTAAGAGTTTTTTCGCAGGGGGGTGCAGGTTTCCTCACGATGTTTTTCTTTACCGTAAGAGCATCGGATGAACGTATGGAAATGTATTGAGAAAAATATGGTGTCCCGTTACCAGTGCCACTGAGTTAGACCATTTATAACTCAAGAACGGCTGGACCAATTTCTATGATTTTTGTGTTTTTGCATTTGTCTTCGTCCAGAATAGGATAATAAGTGTTAAAAATATGTTATTAATCAATAAAAAATATTATCAGTCAAAAAATTAATTGGTTTTAGGGTAGGGTAGTGTAGGGTTGGGTTGGGTAGGGTTGTTTAGTGTAGTGTTAGGTGGAACGAAGTTCGCCGGGACAGCTAGTTAAAAATAAATTAATCTTCCAAAACGCCACCATAGAAATAAAATAAAAAAATAAACAAGGGAGTAATGGTTTGACCTCATGGTGTTTATCACTGAAATATTTAAACTTTTTCTTTCAGATCCAATTCAACATAATGCTGATACACAGCGCCCAGGTCTTCATGCCATGGTGCCCGGCACCGCTGGGCGTCACAGTCCTATACTTCCCCATGGTTATAGTGGTCTATTACATGTTCTATGATTTCTTCAGAAAGAGCTACTTGAACAGAGACACTAAAAGCCGACAATTCAAAGAGAAAACAAAGGAATTGAATGGGTTTAAATGTAATTAGATTAGTAATAAGTTATAAAAATATAGTATAAATAATAATTTCATGTGAGTTTTTACATATTGTATAAAACTATTTTATATTTCTAGTGTACAGTTTTTTTGAATTAAAAATTTGAGTGCGTTTGACTACATCTCACCTGATGGTAAGTCACATTGTAGTCAAGGATGTTGACAGTAGAAGTCATTTAAGTTCCAAAAAATTTCAATAACTACTTACTAATAATGATAAAAATTTAAAGCAATTTGTAAAATATGTTATTTCATGTCAACATTATCTTCATAGAATGCAGTACATTTACATAATACTTTTCATGGCTAATAATTTTTTTATATAGTGTTAACAATATTTAGAATTGATATGTATTTTTACATTTGTTTTAATTTATTGACATCTTTTTCTTTGGTTTTTCAGTAGTTCTTTTTATAATTATTATTTTTGACAAAAATACATATTATATTATTCTTTGACATTTTTCTAATATTAAGTAATAATTTGTGAACTTGACTCCACCGAAAAAAGAAATGAGACCCTTACAATATTTTGAAATCATCATCAACATCATCATCATATCAGCCAAAAAACGTCTACTGCTGGACAAAGGACTCCCCTAAGGATTTCCACGATGACTGGTCCTACGCTGCCCGCCTCCATCGGCTTCCCAGCTTTCCCCTTCTATTTTGTAAATAAATATAACCTAATCTGCAATAAAAGAGCAGTCTGCTTCATAATAAAAACAACTGTGATCTTGTCAATCACTTGGATATAAAGGAATAAACAAATTAGGTTACTGTTGCCATCAATTTATTGTTTTCCGCTTTTTGAGTGGGAAAACTAAAAACAATGTAGTATTATGGATAGCAGGTATCTACGAGAATGAAGACAAATATCCTTACACCTATAACAAATTTTGCATGCCAAGCCATAGAGCTAGAATCTACTAGCTTAGTATAATTGAAAATAGAACTCCTTATCATGTGACGAATTTGGATTTATCAAAGTGTGTGTGTACAAGTGATAATTAACACAAAATAAAAAATATGTATCATAAATATGTTAATGGGGCCTTGTGAAGACCTATCATTTAAAATGATGTTGTGTTTTTTTATCTTTCTTACTAATGGAATGGCACTGCCGAAATTTATTATTTTCTCATAATATTGGACGTCTTTATATCCTAAGTTTGAGTGATTAGGCCAGTGGTGGGCAAAGTACGGCCTGTGAAGGCATTTAATCTGGCCTGCCAACCTACCTTTCTAAAGTAGAAGTGAGTGTATGGCTCTCGAAAATATAAATATGAAAATAGAAAATATATCCTCAACATATAAAATAGGTGTAAAAAATCTCAGCTCTCATTGACGTCTAATTCGGTTTTACTAAGTTAGTTATTTAAGGACACACGTGAGACTTGGAGTTCTCTAAAGTCATTCAAAAGCTTGTTCTTTTCTATGTCTGTATGGAGGAAACTCAGTATCCACGATTGAAATCTTAGGTAACTGTGTATGAGATCTAACTAAATAAACTCAGTGTATTTTAAAAGCTACACAAGCATTTAAAAATCAGGTTCAAGATACTGAATCATGTCTAAATATTTTTTCATAATACCATTTCACGAAGACCCTGGAAAATCTCCCTGCGTTGAAGCTTGAAATTACTGACTTGCAATGTTACACTTATTTAAAACAATTTAAATTCTACAATAGTTGACTTTTACAGAACACTGCCCTAAGCTCAAATCTTAAAGATTTGTTGCTCATGCCCAGAAAATTATAGGAAAATTGCATTGTCATATGAGTGCAAACAGAAGATCACTCCACCATGATGTGATGAACGGTCTTCAAAGCAGGTTAACTGAAGAACAACCTTTTCTTGCTGTTAAAAGTAACAGCATCTCAGCTACAACCTGTATATGAGGACACCCTTGCCAATCAAAAGTATTTTCATATGTCACCAATGGCAAGGTATTAAAATAAATGTTAAATTAGTTTTTTTTAAGTGTAAGTTTCTAACTTAAACATTAGTTATTAAAATTGAAAGATTTCCAAACTAAATATATTTTTGGCCTCTCATGATATTTATATGTATTTATGGCCCCCTTTGAAAAAAGTTTGCCCATCCCTATACTATGTAATAAATCTGGGAAGGTAAAGAATTCTGTTTTGTTTGAGTAGGTACAAACTGTAGTCCTAGTACAGCAGTTGCCATAATGGGATTTATAGAATACTCTTTTATGTGCACTGATATATTGTACATGGCTAAAATTCTTATCCACTTCATTATTAAGTAATTTTATTGTTTGATCTATTCTAGCCTGTTATATTTTTTTACTTAATTATTACCTAAGGTACTCATTAGATTTCGTGTATACGAAGTCTAACAAAACATAGGCTAAGTCTAACTAACAAACTATGGATTACTATTGTCTAAAAATAAATTAAATGAAAATCTCTCTTCCCCCAACACATCTACTAAATGGGAAAGCAAAAAGACTGCAGGTAATCGGCACCAATCTAGTCTAAGTACCTACTTTACACCAAGTTGGCATTGGAATCTTTGTATAAAAAACTCCTTAGTAGTAGTCTGTTACTTCAGACACAATCTTTTGCGAGAATATGATGATTGATGATAAATAAAATAGTGAAACGTCACTTACCGTATAGTAGGAGAGAAGACCAGCACTCTCGTCCAACACAAACCACCTGTACTGCCAACCTTTCATCACATTTGTCCATTTACTCAAGGAACCCTCCATCATGGTTTATAGACACAAAGTTAACAAAAAATCATGAATTTAACAGAAAACTGTGAATTTTAGCGATACGGCAATTTTCCACCTTCCACCACAATCCATATGTTTGTCCAAAGAGGATACAGTCATTGAAACTTTACGGTGTACTTGTCAGTTTATCAATTGTGTTGCTAGATGCGAAAATTTTTGATCTTTAGAATCGATTTTTTTATCGATTCTGTATTAAACAAGTATACGATTGTATTCAGATAGGTATTCATATGAGCACCTTTGTTTTTAGTTTATAGTAATGAACTAACTACTTATATTTAGGACTCATTAGCCCGACTCTTTTAATAGGTAAGGTAGGTAATTATTATTTTTTCAGATCTCAACTACTTCTTCAATATTGTTGAAATACCCAGTTTACATATGATCAAATAACATAGTTAATTTAGTAACTATGCAAACTACTCATTCATACCTTACACTAACACTTAACAAGTAAAGGAAATCAGCAGGCACCTTAGAACGAAATATATCAGTAGGTAGGTAGAGTACCAAGATATTATAATACAATATGCTAAAATGATACTAAGAAATAAGATTTTAGAAAATATTTTTAATATTGTACAACACGTTTATCACTTTAATATAACGACTAATTATAAGTAAAATCACGCCGTTAATTTAGTAACACTACACTAAACTATTTACAGTGTTTGGGACTTCACTTAGTTCCATGATTTTTTTAAATTTACATGTTAATGTCCTCGAAACGATCTGCCATGTTTTGTTTTACTATAACCCGATGATATTGACACTTGATTGCTTGTTTCCTGGTCTAAACTTAGACCAGATAAGTCTACTAATAATGGCACGTTTTCTGAAGCTTCTGCTGCTCTGTCTACGGAATCCTTGTTGAAGTTTTCAGGGATGCCATCTCCTTCAATGGCTAGTTTCTCAATGTCTTTGCTAAGAGAGTTGTTTTCCGCTGCTTCTACAAAAGCATTGGACAAGTCTCCACTTAGTTTATTCACATTTCCAGTTGTGATGTCATACATGTAGATTTCTCTATCTGCTGACGATTCGTCTTCGTTTCTGAAAAGAGGAAACGGTACAATATTAGATTTATTTTTGCAATATGGTTGTATTCAATTAACAATAGTAATTTATGATACACGGGTGGTAAATAAGTACCTAAATGGTAAAAAAGTGTCATAGATATAAATGGGTTTATACATCGTTATGAGTTTGCCAATTATCTTTTACAACTATGTCTCATGCGACGATACAGTTATTATGAAAATAAAAAAGCGGCCAAGTGTGAGTCAGAACCATACACAAAGGGTTCTGTTCCATTATACGAGATGGCGCTGGTTTCTTCATGTTTTAAAAAAAGGTTTTTTTGTATGGAGACCCTTCTTATTTTTTCTAGATTTTAGTATTTGTTGTTATAGCGGCAACAGAAATAAACCAAACTACGGGACGAGTAAGGGTAAAATTTGGGTAAGAACGATATTATTTTTATATTACTAGCATTTAAAAAAAAAACGAGACCTACAGTACTCGCATATGATGTGTAACATGTGACAAAATACTTATGAAATTAATTAATTATCGGGTCGTACATTCACGGGCCGACCCTTCGAATAGTAGTATGTCATCTTTGCCTTTGCCATCACACTAGGCGGCATGGCTATGACAACCTTAGTTTTCGAGAATTAAAAAACGTTCGCATTTCCTGTTACACATTTCCGTCCCATTTCACGAAATCACTCCCACAAATTGCAGGAAAGCGAGAGCAAAGATGTTACACATCAAAAAAATACTTTATCTTAATTTTTTAGGGTTGCCAACGTACTAAAAAATACATTTATTATATTACTCAAAAAACGGCTCTAATGAAACTCAGTATGTTACTGTAGCTTTACAAGGCCTACAGCGTGCGTTAGTTGGTCATTCCATAGAAAATCGGAATACCAATTCAGTTTTTGTTTACTTTTTCTAAAAAAATTCCCTAGATTTTAACGAAACTTTCTGAATAAATAGGACTTAATAAAGCCTGTACTGATTATTGTACTGTACTGACTGAGTAGTTAATTATTAAAGAAAAAAATCAAGTTTTTTTTAATTAGAAATTTGAGTGCGTTAAACTATATCTCACCTGATGGTAAGTGACGATGTAGTTGAGGATGGTACACGCAAACTCAAATAATGCCTTTTCACTCTCGCCTTGAAGATCCCCAAAGGTATTTATAAATTTTTCATAGAGTCTGATATTATAGGTAGGTATAATATCAGACTTGATGAGAAATTTACAAATGCCTTACTTAATTTTTTGCTACTAGTAAATCTAATGTTTATTGTTGATTTCAACTACGACAGATAGTTAAGGCTTCGCGAAAAAGTATGCACGGCGTGGCTGTACAATTCTATTATTTGCTCAAGTAGAAGTTCAAAAAACTGGCCAGTCAAATTTTCTTTCTGCACAATTAATTTAACTCGCTTAAATACAATCACTTTTAGAGAAATTGTAATGAAAAACATTTCAACATTTATTGCTTTAAAATGTTTTTGAAGAATAATGGCCATTCATTATCTTAAAGTCCACATTTTCTAATTTTCTTACTGCATTAGGTATTCTTGGTAAGCCTGCTCCTACCTTTATAATCGTAATCACCATATTAAATGAAATAATGGACGAGTAGGGCCTTCCAATCGTAAATTAATTAAAAAAAAAACATGCTAGCCTTACAGTAGTGGCATATGATGTGAGACATCTGACATAATCAAAAACCTAGGGACCGTCCTTCAGGCCTTCTGACCTCCGGACTCGTACTAGGCAGAAAAGCCATGTTTCCTTAGACTTCGTGATAAAAAAAAGCAGCCTCGCATGAGGCGTCACGGCCATGTTTCCTTAGCCTTAGTAACTAAAAAAATAAGGCGATATGGCCACGTTTCCTTAGCTTTCATGACTGAAAAAAACACGCATTTCATGTTACACACTTCCGTGTCTTTTCACGAAATCACCCACAATTACAGGAGAGCCTGAGGAAACATGTTTTATAACTAAAAAACGTTTCTTTTATGGTTATGAGAAATAAAGAAACAATGAAAAAAATACTGTCAATAAAATATATGCTTACCCAGTTACAAGCAGGACGACAGATTGTAAGTCTGCAGCAGTCCTCTTTTCCATTTCAAGCCATCTCTCAAAATTGTCTTTAGTGGGCTTCTTTAGCAAATCTTGCAGGCTATCACCAGCAATGAATCTTATGCCTTTCAAGCTGTTACTGGCTGCTCTTTCTGCTCTATTGTGGTCACCGTTTAAAGCTTCTGTTTCAACAGGTGCTAAAACTACAACTGAGGTAATTTTTCTACCCTTCAATATATCAGGTAAAGGAAACTGGTTTCCACTAACTTTTAATGGAAGATATCTGTTGTATTTCTTATCATTTAAGGTAACCGGGTCCAACTGGGTAGCATCATCTTTTACATAATCCTTAGCTATGTTTTGACCCTGAGCGGTTTTGGGGTCAAAATGCACAACTTTCATTTCCACAGCCTGTTTTTGTGGTGGTGGGGCAACATAACTTGGGACATTCTCAGATGCAGCTACCTCTTGATCTTCATCTTCATTATCAATTCTAGATTCAATCTGTTCTCCATCTTGAGTTACAATAATAGGTCTGTGTTCACTACTTGCAATTTGCTGACCACCTCCAGCACTAAAGAAATTAGCTAACTGATCTGGAGGAAGAGAATCCAACGGCGTTTCTCCTACTTTATCATAATCTAAAATACTAATGTCAGCATTATCTAAAATACCGGATGAAAGCAACTGTTGGCGAAGATCATCTGGAACTTCATCTGGAAGTTGAATAGTATTCTTCTTCTTCTTCTCTTCTTTTTTAGTTTGTGGCGTAGAGTTAATTGAATTGATAGTTGACGATACATACTTTTGAGTAGTAGGTTTAATTTCAACAGTTCTTGAGGTAGACTGGTAGTACTGTGGAGATGGCGAGCTCGTGGCATAAGAAGGTTGTGACCTATCTTGTGTGTACTGTGGCCTTGGGGATGTAGACTGAGATTGGTAGTAATTTCGGGCTTCTTGGTACTGTCGGTACAGTTCTTGTTGTTGTTGATGGGCTTGTTGTTGTTGTTGCTGCTGCTCTTGTTGTTGTTGTTGCTGCTGCTCTTGTTGTTGCTGCTGCTGCTGTTGCTCATGCTGTTGCTGTTGCTCAAACTGCTGCTGCTTATGCTGCTGTTTTGCTGACTGAGATTGCTGGTGTTGCTGTTGAGCATAAAGTATTTGATTTTGTAACCTTTGAATTTCCTCTTGCTGCTTTTGCACATTTTGTGCTAGCTGTAACCTGACTTGCTCTTGTTCTTCGTCAAAATATTGCCGTGGAGGTTGTGATGGTGTTAGTTGTGGATGAGTCTGTTGTGGATGGTATTGGAGAGTAGATTTCGTAGGGGCTGGTGATGGTTGACCTAACCCACTGTTACCTGGCTGTGAAGTAGGTGAATTTACAGTGATGTGCTGTTCGTATTTGGGTATAGCTGCTACCAGTTCCCCTCCTTGTGGAACAAATTGGCCGACGTTTTGTTGATGTTGGAAGTTTGATTGGTCTTGGAAATTACTTTGATGAGGTCTTTCTGATGGATTATGGAAATTTGGTCTTTCACTTGGGCCATTGTGTTGCTGGAATTGAGGTTTATCGCTTGGCCTATGATGTTGTTGAAAAGTAGGCCTGTCGCTTGGTCCGTGAGACTGTTGGAATTGTGGTCTTTCAACAGGTCCCTCTTGGATACGAATTTCATGATCAGGTGATCGTGGTGGCTGAGAATGAAAGTTAAATAAAGTTGGTGACGAAGGCTGTGGAAGAAATTGAGTTTGTGGTATAGAGGATGGTGAAGGATTTTCAAAATTTTGTTGTGAGGGTATTTGAGGAGATGGTCTAGATATAGTCTGCGGACCTTGATGGAAGCTGAATTGCTGCTGTTGTAACGGCAGATGTTGATGGAAGTTAGGTCTATTATCTTCAATCTGAGGCGGAGATGGTTTCAAATGTAGAAAATTAGGTCTACTAGGAGGAAATGAAGGCTTGCTCGGTGCTGCATCAGTGAACTGCTGATGTGGTCGTTGATGAGGAAGTTGCTGGTTCAATGGGATGAACTGAGGTCGATCTTGGAACTGGGTCGGTGAAGTAGGACTTGGTCTAGGAACCAGATTAAATTTTTGCTGTTGCCTTGATGGTAATAATTGCTCTTTTGGAGGTTCTTCGTCTTCAGTAGTTATGGTGTGATAGTTTTCTTGTAAGTACTTAGGTTCATCAAAGAATGGTTGTGGCTGTGGTTGATGGAAAGGCCTTTGGGGCCCTGAATGGAAACTAGGAGGACCATTTCTAGGTGGGCCGTTAAAGCGAGAGCTGAACTGTGGCGGGTTGTTTGGACGTTGTTGGAATGATGGGCTGTTGATGGGTCTTGGGAATGAGCTGGGAAATGCAGGTCCCGATTGAGCAGCTACTGTGGGGCCAATATTGACGAATTGGGTAGGTCCAGGAAGTCCATTGGAAAATGGTGACTGAGAGGGAGAGGGTCCTACACCAAATGGATTTTGGCGAGTGATGTGTGACTGACCCCTGAAAGGAGCTACAGATGGCCCCTGCCTTGGTAATTGCTGTTCATTTGCTATGTATGTTGGTTGGTACTGGATACGACTTTGGGCGTGTTGAGAGACCGACCTGTATGTTTGGGGAGAAGGATGAGATGAGGGCCTTGGAACAGGTTCCTGGGGATGAGGCTTAGCCGAAGCTGAGCGTTCAAGTGGAGGATGTGTGGGAGGCTGTTGCGGATAAGCTATAGCAGGTCTTGGAGCAGTTTCCTCGTGATCTTCACTGTGAGACTGTCTATCGTGATTTTGACCGTAATGATGTCCTTCATTACCAAAAGTAATTTTAACACTACCGTCACTGTGGTATACTTCTGACTCAGGCTTGATGATAGCTCTAAGAGTTGTAGTCTGTTGTGGTGCGTACAATGGCTCAGGTGTCACAGTAATGTAGTCTTCATGGTGATGATCATCCTCTTGGTTTGTAGGAGGAGTAATAGCTGGAATTGGTTTTTCATAGATAACCTTATCTTTGTGGTGAGGATCTTTGCTATATTTAACATAAAATACATGAACTGGTTCCTTCTTCTTCTTTTGCACTGGAGGTGGTGGAGGAGCCGGTAGGCTTTCATTAGATTCTTTGATGATGATTTCAATTATAGGTTCAGGTGCCTCGTAATAATGTGGTGGAGGTTCATGGCTGTATAATGGGGCAGTTGGCAGAGAACCGTATGGAGGTCCGTAAGTTCCTTCCGCAGCTTGATCACGAATGTTCAGTATCTTCGGCTGGACGTACAAATCGTTTCGGTTTATGACTGAATCATCTACGTTGTCCAGATTTGGGTCATAAAGAGGGTCCTTTTGAGAGTATTGAACTACTGGCTCCATTTGCACCGCATATGGAGGGAGTTTCCCTCCTTTCAAGGCGGCATTGGAAATAATTCGGTCACTGGTAAGTGCTCGGAAATGCGTCACTCTCGAATGTGGTAGTACTAATGAGTATTGAATGTTGTGTGGCGTTCGTAGGCTTTCTAGTTGTCGTTTCGGTTTCGATTTCGATGTCACATTTTTGGCCCATGTTATGGTGAGCACAGCCAACGCTGTTACCTGGAATAACAGAAATTTAACATAAGTAGGTGCCGAAATGTTATAATAAGTTTGTCCTGTACTTAATCGTGTTTTTGAAGTAAAACTTCTTTACGCACGCTTGACTTAGGGAGACGAGAGCGTTACGGAAGTGTGTTCGGTCGAGGCGAACGGAAGTTGAGAGGGATATATAAATTAGTAAAGATATAGAGATAACATTTATTTTTGTTTACCAACAATAGCAGTTGCCAAGGCAACAATATCGGTTGTCAAAACAATCAAAACAAACATGTAAGATAAAAAAGATTTGATCATTTTCAGAGGTTAATAAAACTCTTTTCATAAACTGTCTGTACCTCCACATGACAAAAAAGATTTGATTATTTTCTGAAGACTAAGTGTTTACTTTATTTATTCCACAATTTATTGCACACAGAAATAGGGACAAACAAACATTAAACTAGATAAGAACATACAAAAGGTACAGCTTATTTCTATTAGAAATTTCTTCCAGCAGACCTAGGAAAGAGAAATAACAAAAGAATGGCAGAAGACGTGTACATTAACAAAGACAACATTTTTAAAAACAGAAATTTTGACAACATATTCCTAAATAAATACCACGTACCTACAAAATAATATATAATATACTACATAATGTAATTATACATATAATAATATAAATAAATGTAATAATATAAATATAATAAAATGCATATAATATAATAAATAAACTATAAAATATATATGGTTAACTTTAAAAAGGAAAAGACAAGAAGTGTTCTTTTAATTTAGATTTAAAAGAATACAGACTCTGACTATCGCGAATCTCGCGTGGAAGTGAGTTCCACAACCTAACCGCATGCACGGAGAAGGAATAAGAATAGAAATCGGTAGAATGGGTGGGAAAAGAAAGGAGGGATTTGAGATGAGCACGGGATTGCTGGTCGGGAGGACGCTGCAAGTTAAAGCGTTCCCGTAGGTAGGATGGAGAAGAAGGATTGTGAAGTATTTTGAAAAGGAAACTAAGGATATGAGTGTTCCTGCGAAGACGAATCGGAAGCCACTTGAGTTGCAGTGCTGACGGTATTGGGAGACATGGTCAAACTTACTTAGGCCAAAAATAAATCGAAGACAGAGATTCTGGAGACGCTCTAGTTTCATACATATAGATGGAGCTTTTAATTCAGTCGTGTGGTCTAAAGCACATTCGTATTTTTTTAGGAGTATCGAATAAGCATTAAATCGATTTTATTTATATTTTCTTCTGGCAAGTTTTTTTATTTACAAATGAGTTGAGATTTTTTTGGCGGGTCAACACTTTTGTCAAGTACTAATATACCTCAGAGTAAGTATGTAGGTAACTTACTCTGAGTAATATACCTTTAAATTTTGCTTTTGTATTAGTTTTATTTGATACTTTTAATATCATAATTTGTTGAAATTGGATTTTTCTTTCTGATTTTGGTATTCACGCTGATTCTATCTCGCTGAACACATACGGGTGTGTGTGAGTGACAAAAAAAAATACACACAGATTATCCTACTGTCGATAGACAACCTCGTGCTTTTATAAGTTGGTTAAAACTTGAAAAAGGAGTTTGTTGAATAGAATGACAATACACTTTGTAAATTATTTTCTTGACTCCATTTTTAGTACTATTTAAATTGACATTATTAAAACGTCCTTGACTTGACCACAATTTTTTTGACGTGATAACGTCTTATAATTCGATGGAGCCGGCTGCACGCACGAAAAAATGCGTCGTTACCATGCGTCGTTACCTCGCTCCGAGGCGTTCCGTCGTTACCTCGCTCTGAAGCGTTCTGTGAGGCGTTCCGTTTTCGATATTATGAAACCATTCCATCAGTATTTTCTTATGACGTTGTCACGTTCAACTATCGTCAGTAAACCGACTTTACAGACAACCGTTTTTTTTCTGATTTTCTGAAATAGCGTTTTAGCTGGAAGGGACACTTGACTTGATACTCGAATATTTCGGAAACTGATCCCTAAATGAAAGATGGTTTTCACACACCAGCAATACATTATGCACGACCTATCCATCGACAGCCCACACCAAGGGATGGACAAGAAGAAGAAAATCACCCATTACTTTTACGTGCAGGAGTTGTTGGTATGATACCCTATTTTTATTTTATTTTACCACTTTGTCGACGTGATTATGAGATTACGGCTTTCTAGTACGAAGAATCTTAAATACTTGGGAGTCCGTCATATTAGATTTAGAATGACATATAAGTCTGTGAAAATGACGTATTTTAGCTAAACATGCAATGTTCTCCACAGTTAACGTATGTATATGCAAAATTTCAGCTCAATCGGAAACCGGTAAGTGATTATAATTTAAGTAGCTTCCAAGATTTGTCCCAAGCTTACAGAACCTACTAAATAAATTACTAACACGCAAATTAATATAAAGCTTGTGAAATGAAATGGAAGTATATTACAACGCTACAATCTTTTAAAAGGCTTGTGAAAGCTCATTACTTAACTTAATAATATCACTGTTCTCTGCTTTTAAATCTATTTTAAATCCTTTTTTTTTTCATCTACTTTTTCCTTTCTTTACCATAGATTAGGGTTGCCATCCCCAAATTCGGAATACCAGGACCTTTCTGTTAAAAAACAGGACGAAATAAAAGAACAATAGTTTATATATCAATTACGTAGTCAATATAAGATCAATGAAACTTAACTAATAGCAAAAATAAAGCTGCAGCCCCTTCATAAGGAGGTCGCGGGTTCGATTCCGGCGGGGTCAACTTAGACTCGGTTTGGTTGGTGGTAGAGCATTTTCTAGTCCCACTGGCTAGCTACCATCGTCTTATCTAAGTCTTGCCGCCAAACATCGGTGTTAACAACATTGATGTGTTCCGGCTTGAAGTTAAGATAGCGAGTTCTCCATTGCATTGGGGAATCTTGGTAATCCCGTTTCCATCTTCGGCATCATCGTCACTTACCATCCGGTGAGATGATGCCAAGGGCTTACCAATTGTAAATAAAAAAAATAAAAAAGCTAGGTACTGTTTTCTCATTTATAGAGAAAGTTTCTAAGGTTTTAGAAGTCCCTGCCTAAGACTGTAATCTTGTGCTTGGCCTTTTTTATGCTCTTCAATGTCTATCGCACCTCTACTGGGTATAGATATACTCGATTCTCAATTATGACAATTCACCCAAAACCCAGGACACTTCTTAAAAACTATCCAGGACACCCCAAAAGCAGGACACGTCCTGGGAAAACAGGACGCTTGGCAACCCTACCATAGATTGATAAAACATTTAATTTATTTAAGTTTTTGTTTGTTTATGTATGTATTTATTATTTTATATATTATTGTTATAATATTTAAGTATTTTAGATAACTGTATAATTGCAATTTTTTCTGTTTTTAATTATTGCACCGCCCCTTAATTTATTCTATCGCTGTTTCCCTAACCAAAGGTTGCCTGGAAGAAATTGCTACCTAGCAATAAGGCCGCCTATTGTCTAGGCTTCCTTCTATATTGTCAATTTCTTATTTTATGTTGTGATGCAATAAAGAATATTGTATATTTTGTGATCTTTTATAATACTTAGTTCATAATGTCTAACTAAACACGTTAAAAGCAATCAACATCAAGGGTGAAAATTACAACTTTGTTATATTTTTTTTGGCTTTTGTAAATTATGATCTGTCAAAAAAATAATATCAAAATCTGTTTACAATCGACGAAGAGACAAAAAAGTACATTCGCATTTAAAACTTCCTACTTTAAAAAATCGCCCTGATTCAGGGTAGGCTCGAGCCCCTCGGTGGGGACGTATATGAGCTGATATAATACTTTAAATAAAAACTTTTATTTAACTTGCAATGTATGTATGATTGTTCTGGTGAAATCTTGCAAGTTAATTTTGGCCCACTTCCCGGTTTCTGATTGAGCTGAAATTTTGCTTGCATGTGTATATCGTGTGATAATGCAATAGTAAAAGCTTGTACCTAAAGGTTTTTAGGTTTTTTTGAAAAAAAAAATTGAATTGAATTAAAAACTGTCTATGCCGTACATTACCAAAACAATAAAATGCAATTTCTTTATTCGAATAGGGATGACGACAGCATCGGAAATAAATTATCAACTCTTGATCACTAAATTGTCCTCCGATTTAAACTTCGGAAAACCTTACTCGTTTTGTTTTCCATCAAGTCTTCGAATTTTAATTCACTAAAATCACAAAATGAGTACATAAATGACGCTGCAAAACTATGACGATTGACGTCACGCCTAGGTATTTAAAATTTTTTTTAGAACAAAATGTCGTTTTTGACAGGTGATAAAAAGTAAATTAGACATGACTTGCATTCGTCATCCCTATTGCCACGGACTTGTCACTCAATGCAAGTATGTACATACCTACAAACTTCTATAGGAACGTGATACAAGAAACAGGACACGTTACGAAATGATTGATCGAAAATTTCTTTTTGGACACACTTACCGAACGTAATAGTACAGATACGACGCGTAAGGAAATTCTCGAAACCTGTTCGTCAGCATTCCGGTAACAATAAAAGTAGTCCAGTTCGTCTGTCCGTCCGTTCAGTCTGTTTGGTCATTTTGACACCTCCGCCTCCGTGCGCTGCGGTCTGATACTTATCGACTCTTTATCAACTGATTTCAAAAAAGGAGAAGTTTTTATAGTTCCGTACCCAAAGGGTAAAAACGGGACCCTATTACCAAAGTATATATATTAGTACTAACATACAGTATAAACACTCCCTGCCGCTCACTAGATTGCGACCTCACCCCCTCGTCACCCAGATTGATACATATTGGTTACAGTTTGGCTGTCGAATTACGCCGCCATTTTGTCTGTTCCTTCATTTGTTTTTTGAAATGTCATTTCTGGCCCGTTGTATGATGTGTCCAGGTGTGCTATTACTAAGACTTCGCTGTCCGTCTGTCACCAGGCTGTATTTCATGAACCGTGATAGCTAGACAGTTGAAATTTTCACTGATGATGTATTTCTGTTGCCGCTGTAACAACAAATACTAAAAGTGAGAAAAAGTGAAAAAATAAGGGGGTCTCCATATAAAAAAATGTGTTTTCGAAACATAAAGAAACTAGCGCCATCTAGTATGATGGTACGGAACCCTATGTGTGCGGTTCTGACTCGCACTTGGCCGGTTTTTTAATTCAACTATAAGTTTTTTTTTGTTTTTATATAATGCGATTTCTTCGGTGATTGTGGACCGATTTCGAAAATTCTTTTTTTAAATGATAGTTAATGCCTCCGGGTGGTCCCATATAAATTAACAAAATCTGGTTTAAGAAAATTATTTTTTAATTATTGATATATCATCGGCGGCGCCGCGATTGAATTTAGGGCGGCCCCTTTGACGCAACAGTTTGATGCAAGCCGCCCAAGACGAGCGGCATTTATCAAAGGTGTAACTGTTTTAGCGAACGAACTTTACATTAGATATTTCAAACATTTTTAGAACAAAATATTGTTTTTGACAGATGATAAAAGTAACTTAGTAAAAGTAAGCCAGTTCTCCATCGTGTTGAGGAATCTTGGTAAGCCCGCTTCCATCTACGGCACCATCGTCACTTACCACCATGTGAGATGATGCCAAGGGCTTAACAATTGTGAATAAAAAAAAATATTAAAAAAAACTCAAATGACTAGCAGTCATCATCCCTATTATAGATATGCATTGGGTTTGACAGTTAGTGGAATTTATCTCAACCATTTCCGTGCTTCGCAAGACACTGGTGCTGTCACTCAATGGCAGATATCTAAGGCCTTATAGGCGTATTAAAAAGTTCTGACCTCACGAGCTTCCTCACGATGTTTTCCTTTACAGTAAGGGCGTCGGATAAATGAAATCGAAATTCGAAAACATCTTGGTACGTACGTGGCAGGATTCGAACCACGACCTACCGGACAGGAGGTAGCGGCCCTATCCGTTACGCCACTGACGCTCTCCGCCACCAGCGCGCTCTCAGGCTGAAATAACGACTTACAAATTGATGATGCGCCGTATTAAAAAGCGTCGGTGGCTCAACCGGTAACGACTCGGTTGCCCTAACCAGAGGTGCCGGGTTCAAATCCGGACGGCCAATGTACCAATGAGTTTTTCGAAACTTACGTACATATACTCACCGATTGCTTTAACGGTGAAGGAAAACATCGTGAGGAAACCTGCACACACCTGCGAAGAAACTCGAAGGGTGTGTGCAAAGTCGACCAACCCGCAGTGGGCCCGCGTGGTCGACTAAGGCCCGATCGCCCTAATTCAGGGTAGGCTCGAGCCCCTCGGTGGGGACGTATATAAGCTGATATGATGATGCGCCGTATGTATGCATTGTAACACGGCAAGCTGTTATGCGTTCGTCTTTCATTCGATCTTTTTTCATTCCATCTAATAATTTTTTTACGCTTGCGCTGATGTTTGTTTTCAAAAACCAAAAAATTCGATCATCCAGCAATATTTTACTAAGTAATTTAAACTGTTACTCTTTTAAAAGACTATCTTGGATATAATTATATTTCCGTGATTTATGATAATAATTTAACTGTGAAACCCTTTTCTAATTCCTGTGTACTTTTTTCTAGGTCTTATATTTCTCTTATATTTGGAGTTTAAACCCACGCCCTACTTTACCTACATATTCCTACTATAATCCGTAGTACCACAAGCTCAATCAATCAATCAATCAAAATAATTTATTTTAAATAGGTGTTTTAAATAGTCACACACTTTTAAATAGTCAAAACAAAACTTATTGTCTATTGCATAATGTCATGATTCAGATTACAGTCTCAGGTAAATGGTATTTGTAATAGAATCAACAATTATTATATATCTTTGTCATTTACATAATCTATTATTTTATAATACCCTCTAGAGCACAAGCACTTTTTGACATGAGTCTTGAATTTATTGCCCCACAAATGACTTTTGAACCTTACGCAGTCTCGAAAAGGTTATATCTATTTTATTTACATTTCTTTAATTCAAATAATGCCTGTCACTGTTTTTAGGAAACAAATGCAAATTCTTACGTACGTACATGATGTTTTCGTATATAAATTGACTAGCAACAGTTAAAATATTGATTTCTTTGAACTTATTCTTTAACGACTCACTTGATCGCATCTGATAGATTGCGCGGATAGCTCTTTTCTGCAGGATGAAAATAGTTTCTATATCAGCCGCATGCCCCCACAGCAAGATGCCATAAGACATTATACCACAGATTACTAATTAGTGATTATACTATGCTCTGAGGTATGTACAAACATGTACGAAATTAGTAATTTATAGCTAGCATTAGCACCTTATTACCCCTGAATTCTCCTAAGCCTCTCAGCTCAAACCACAGGCTACCAGGTTTATTACGCCTGCATACTGCATTCACTTCACAGGCCACCTACGTTCTTGCAATTACTGCCATTTCACAACATTTTGAAGGTGTTTCAGACTTACAAAACTTGAAGTAAAAGGCTGCAGCTCGCTCGTTACATAAATAATGTGCAATTAGTTTGTGAATGTAATATTATGTGCAGTCCGAAAAAAGAAAAAGAATGCAGAGCTGTTCTGTCCGTCTGTCTGTATTCGAAATGTTTGGAAAGAGGTGGATATAATTTTATTTGTATTGCGTAAGTTAACAGCTCATAACGTCTTCACTGCTATAGCAGGGGCTAAGTATCTATAATATAATAAAACTGTAACGGGGCCGTGTCTGTACATGAAATATTTTTGGAAAATAATAACTGTGGTGGACATTACTAACGATACAGAGGCCAAAACAACAACTTTTGGAATTTTTGTCTGTCTGTCTGTCTGTCTGTATGTTCGCGCATCACGCAAAAACTACCGGGCCGATTTTGATGAAATTTTGTATGGTGGTTCCTTATAGCCCGGGTTAACATATAGGATACTTTTTATCCTAGAAAATTCAAGAGTTCCTGTGGGAAAATTAAAAGAGTTCATTTATAGCATGGCTCTTCACGCAAATGTGGCTTTTCTATTACAATCAAATTTTACACGTTGATACCCTTCTCGCGAACTAAAACTGGGACATTGTGAATCCCAAAAAAAAATAAGGGTTCCTGCAGGAATGCAAAAAATTGTATCTTTAGAATGGCTCAACGTAACAATATGAAACCATTACATTGAGATGGGGTGTTTTGAACATCATTGTATAGTCGGGTATTCTTTATCCCGGAAAACTAAAGAGGTCCCGAGGGAAATTATCTATCGATACTCACAATAATAAATATAGAGTACTTTTTTAACATATAAGCTACACATACCACACATTATAATCATAGCAGCAAAATGTCAATAGATGGCGCTGCAGGAATAATAAAACGCGCTAAAGTTGTGTTAAAATATTAAAATATTATTTCATACTTTTGAGTGGATTTCTTTTATATATTTTTCAGCATACGCTTTTTACACAACTCTCTGGAACTATGGCACGTAGCGATGTGTTTCATAGACGAACAGATAGGTATTTTTTTATAGATTGCAATCGTGTAAAAAAAAAACACATAAATCGAGTTTAGCTTCTTTTAACAGGAGGCACGGATATGGGAACTCTTCTGACGGCGACTATTTCCGTGTGGCAGTTGCACTCCGCCTGCAATATCAATATCTGTGAACCTCATCAATGTATTTGCGGGTCCACGGTGGAGGCAATTGGCCATCACTCACTGAATTGCGGTCGTTGTTTGTGAAGATTCCCACGTCACCAATTCCTTAATGACCTCACTCGGAGGGCACTGGTATCGGCCAGATGGAATATTCCATCTTTGATGCAGCCACTGGGCTTTAGTCGATGTGATGGCAAAAGGCCGGAGGGTTTAAACAGGTGTTATGGAAGAGAGGAACGTTCCTGCTTTGGGAATCTACTTTTTCTGCCTCACTTCTCACCTGTTCGGTACTGCTGCTCAATTTGCGACGAGAAAGAAGCATAACAAGTACTCGGTCTTGAAGGCAAATTACTGCTTTGTGCCGCTGGTCTGTGAGACAACCGGCTGCTGAACCCTAAGAGGCCTTTGCCTTCACAAAGGAGATTGGCCGTCGCCTTCGAGAGAGGAGATGTGACGTGAGGTCCTTCCTGCTGATAAGGTTGTCTGTTGCCATCCAGCGCGGCAACGAGAAGTGCGTCATGGGCTCCTTTGGAGCTGATACGACTCAGGGATTTGACCCATATTAATATTTTTAGGAAATTTTATTACTAGATTGATATAATGATTTGAATTAGTTTTTTGATAATATAGGTATATTATGTGTTATTTCATCATATCAGTTTATATACGTCCCCACGAAGGGGCTCGATCTGCCCTGAGTTAGGGCGATCAGGCCTTAGACGATCACGCGGGCCCATTGCGGGTTGATTGACTTCACACATAAGCTTCGAGTTTTTTCGCAGGCGTGTGCAGGTTTCCTCACGATGTTTTTCTCACCGTAAGAGCGTCGGATAAACGTACATACCAGTATGAAATCGATATTCATTGGTAAGTGGCAGGATTCGAACCACGGCCTTCCGGACAGGAGGTAGTGGCCCTAACCGTTCTGCCACCGACGCTCTATATGTTATTTAAGATTTAGAAATCCTTACTTATATTATAAATGTGAAAATGTGTTTTTTTGTTTGTTATCTATTCCCACTTCAACACCTCTACCAATCTTGATGAAATTCGGCATACAGGTAGCCTGTGTTACTGGGAATGAATTAGTCTACTTTTTATCTGTGGAAATTATCATAGCCCGATGCAGTTCCTGAGGAAACTAAAACAATACTCTTTGTTCGTTAAGTTATTTAAAATCGTAACGAAAAAATGGGTTGGTGTGATTTTTAGCACAGAGATGAGGTGGAAAATGATATAATTTACTATTATGTATATCCTGAAATAGTTCCTGAGGGATCTGGGGACAACTGTTTTCTACGCTCGCGCACGTGGGTGGCGTCGCAACTGAGCAACGGACTAAAGTGATTTTTTGTATAGAATTTGTTGAGGGGGTGGGAAGTGACAAAGACTGCTAATCCGAATAGCCCGACACAGTTCCTGAGGTACCTGGAGAAAAGTCATGTCCACGCTTGCGAGCTGATTGCGGCTCGCGCACCACTCACCCTCAAAAAGAGTCATAAAAGCTATGTCCACGCGGGCGAAGCCGCGGGCAAAAGCTAGTATAATATATAGGTATTAGTACTAACATACAGTATGGATACTCCCTGCCGCTCTCTAGAATGCGACCTCACCCCCTTGTCAACCTAGATTGATACAGATTGGTTACAGTTTGGTTGTCGAACGTATAGGATTTCGCCGCCATTTAATTTGTTCCGTCATTCCTTTTTTGAAACGTCATTTCTGGCCCGTTGTGTGAAGTGTCCGGGGTGTGGCAGGGGGGTCTCCTCCGAAACTCGAGAAGGTATTTAGGCGATTTTCTGCACACAGGGGCGGCCAAGTCTGGATGGATTATTTTAATTATTTATTATTAGTAACCAACAATTGTATATATTAAATTCTTAGTCTGGATTAGATTAGATTGCTTTGGTGAATCTTGGTAAGCCCACTTCCATCTTCAGCATCATCGTCACTTACCATCAGGTGAGATGATGCCAAGAGCTTACCAATGGTGACTAAAAAAAAGGTGGAAATTGAACTTGCGACACTCGGCCTAACACTGCAGGCAGGAGCGCTGACCACGACGCCACTGGGGTAGGCATACTAAGATATTTTATCTGAGGTGATACAAAATACTGTTTCATCACGTCAGCTCATATAGGTCCTCATCGAGGGGCTCGAGCCTACCCTGAATTAGGGCGATCAGGCCTTAGTCGACCACGCGGGCCCAGTGCGGGTTGGTCGACTTCACACACAACCTGCGAGTTTCTTTGCAGGCGTGTGCAGGTTTCCTCACGATGTTTTCCTTCACCGTTAAAGCAATCGGTAATTATATGTACGTAAGTTTTTGAAAAACTCATTGGTACATTGGCCGTCCAGATTTGAACCCGGTACCTCTGGTTAGATGGACCGAGTCGTTACCGGTTGAGCCACCGACGCTTTTAGCCACCGTATGTATATAGGTATATAGGTCGACTTTACTTACCTAAAGCAAAGTATATATAGTACTAACATACAATATGGACATTCCCTGACGCTCTCTAGATTGTGACCTTAACCCCTCGTCACCCAGATTGATACAGATTGGTTACAGTTTGGTATGGTTTGGTTGTCGATTTTGAATTTCGCCGCCATTTTGTTTATTCTGTCATTTCTGGCCCTTTGTATGAAGTGTCCAGCACAAAATTACAATATAGGCAATATCGTAAGACTGTGCCTAAAGTTGCAGTGCTCTACCCGGGTGTCATATACATACTATAATATGTAACTAAGTACACTTAAGATCTTCTGTACCCTGTATACGACAGCAATAAATTATTGAGTATTGAGTATTGTGAACCTTTGAAAAAAACAAGTCTCAATACGCGAACCACACCTTTTAAATGTTGTTTGGGAAAAACATGTAATCTGGTTATTGTACTTTTTATTCTCACGATTTTAGATAGGAAATATTTAGATTTTATGGCCAGCGAATAGATAGGTATAGCGTGGGTTGTGTAATGTTTGCAAAATTTGTGCTATTTCAATATAATAGGCATGGATAAAATCAGCCGAAAAACGTCCACTGCTGGACAAAGGCCTCCCCCAAGGATTTCCCCGACGACCGGTCCTGCGCTGCCCGCATCCATCGGCTTCCTGCGAAACGAGGTGATCCGCAGGAGAACTAAAGTAAACGACATAGCTAACAGAATCGCTAAACTGAAGTGGCATTGGGCAGGGCACATAGTTCGAAGAACAGATGAAATTTAGTCTTAATTAGAAGGTACAGTCGCCAATAGATATAATATGGTCACTTTGTATGAAATAAATAATTGCGGATACAATATGGGTTTCCTAGGGAAAGTTGTTCACTTTCATGAGTAGAGCCTGCCTTTAAAGGCTGCCCGCTATTAAAAAAAACCGGCCAAGTGCGAGTCAGAACCGCACACATAGAGTTCCATACCATCATACTAGATGGCGCCAGTTTCTTCATGTTTAAAAAACAACAGTTTTTTTGTATAGGGACCCCTTATTTTTTTGACTTTTTCTATTTTTTTGTATTTTTTGTATAGCGGCAACAGAAATACATCACCTGTAAAAATTTCAAGTGTCTAGCTATCACGGTTCATGAAATACAGCCTGGTGACAGACGGACAGACGGACGAACAGTGAAGTCTTAGTAATAGAGTCCCGTTTTTACAATTTGGGTACGGAACCCTAAAAACGAGCAATCCTTACTTAAAATATCAATTAAAATAATGAATTATTGGGTCGTACATTCACGGGCCGGGCCTTCGGATAGTAGGTTCTTTGCCTTCGGCCTCACAGATGGCATCACATTAGTTCGCATTTCCTGTTACACTCTTCCGTCCCATTTCACGAAATCACTCCCACAAATTGCAGGAAAGCGATAGGAAAGATGCTACACATCTAAAACATCCAGTATACACTATTTTTGGCAGCAAAAATAAAATTAAGCACGTGCTAGCCACTAGCCCCAACCCAGAGCCCCGCTAAAGAATTTATTATGGAATACTAGCTCAGCACTAAATAATTTATTATAGAATACTGGAGCAGCACTAAATAGTTTATTATAGAATACTAGCGCAGCACTAAATAGTTTATTATAGAATACTAGCGCAGCACTAAATAATTTATTATAGAATACTAGCGCAGCACTAAATATTTTATTATAGAATACTAGCGCAGCACTAAATAATTTATACACACCAAGTAGAAACAGTGTCAAAGCGTATTTCACAAAATCGTTTTCCATACAACTAGACCATACAAACCTTAAAATTACTACTTTTCCTCGACGACCGGTTCTACCACAACGGCCATCCGTTCTACGAGCTATGTGCCCCGTCCACTGCCACTTAAGATTAGCAATTCTTTGTGTAATTATGTGTACCAAGTTTTAACAGAATCGGTTCACAGATGATAATTCAGTGGGTGAACTATCAATCATTCCCTATTTTTCTATCCTCAGGATTTTTTTTTCAAATTTAAATGGGACCAACTTTATATTAATAAGTTTATACAATATTTTTTTTTATCGAAATCGGACTACTCTGTAAAAAGTTATGCGTGATTGATTAAACATTTAATTTAAAAAAATATAGGTACGGGTCGTCTTAAGAACTACCTCCGTGTTTTCGTCGGTTAATAAAATAGAACTTCACTTAGGGTAAGTTTCATTAACAGTAGGTAATACAATGTAAAGTCTATATAGCTACACTCAAGGGACAGGGCATTTTGTGACGTTATTGAGAGTTTTCGTTATACAGAGAGAAATTAGCGTTAAAGTAAACCAACTGGAGGCACAAAACTTTTGATGTTTCAGAGAGTGAGTCGTTGTATCGAGTGACGTTATACAGAGTTTACACTGTATAAACATGTAAGTATCGATGCCTAGGCGTCTCTGGTTTCTGAGCACAAAATATGCGCAGACGCAAACACGGCTGACGCGTGAAAGTGCAGTGACGACTTCCTGACATAACTTTCTTTGCACGATGAGTGATGAGTAAGCCTTAAGGCGATGTGTGTGGGACGGGCTAGCGAGTTTTTATGCAACCAGGTGCAAGGCACCAGGTGAGTTTGACGGTTTGGACCATCGTTGTGTCAATGTCTTTGGGTCACATATGGAATGCAAGTCCAGGATATACTATTCTTGATCTACTTACAACCTAGCTATTACAATAAACCTAGTTACCTTAGCTGTCTTAAAATTTGTAACTTATTTTACTTTTTTATTTTGTAAAGGATGAAAGAGACTACCTACCACAACACAGGGAATACTAGCGTGGAAGGTAGGGTCTTACTACTAAGGAATTTTACTTTAACTGTACTAACATGCACTATGATGTAAGTAGGATGTAAGTAGTAAATAAGATATTTTAACCTGGATTCAAATAAATAAATAATGCTGGTGTCCAATAATATAAATGGTATAGTTAGTACCCTGCAAAGTAACTTTGACATATCAATTATATCTCAGTCAGATATATCTACTTTTTACCCGACTGCGCCAGAAGGAGGGTTATGTATTTCGAGTGTATGTATGTACATTTCATTGGCACGCTCTATAGCCTAAACGGCTTGATGGATTTTGGAATGCGAGGTGTCGTTAGATTCGTCTTGATCCTGTGAGTGACATAGAATATATTTTTACCCCCTGGCCACAATAGAGGGGTTAAGTTTTTACGCAGTCGGGTTATTAATTTTAAAATTAATTCTTTAAGTACCTACTTATCAATTGTCGTCGTAAAAAGTGTGTTCCATTTCACTAGTATAAACAAAAAACCGACCTCTATCTGAATCTGCTTTTTACTGTTACTGCTATAAAATAAATTTAATGCTAGTTTTTTAGTAGGTTTGACGTTTTTATTGACGATGTGTTTCAACGAGAAAGTATGTGGAGTACAGCTGTACATATTATTCTAGTCTTCTTTTGAAGATAGTGTTTTTTTATCCATAATTGATGTGTATTCTCATTCCTGCGTGTGTTTAATTTCTAGCAGTTTTTTTAATAAAATTAAAGGTCGAACCATCCATGTTTAGTCTACCAAACTGATTGTAGCTTAAAAAGCGGACTTTTAGATAAAAGTCTTGAGAAGGTAAGTACATATTATTTCGAAATCTACCGAACATCTAAAAATTCGGCCAGGTGCGGGTTGGACTTGCGATCCGAGGGTTCCGTACCACCACACCTCTCCACACAACCACAGATGAGATACTAGTTACTTACACAATTATAACAAAAGGACAGTTTTTTTTTAATTCAGTTCGGACTCCTTATCGCGCATACGATCGGCCATTTTAAATCACTTTTTATTTTACTTCAATTTTTTTTCAAAAGTAATACTACAATCAAGCCAAGTTTTATGCTTGTATGTATTACCATTATTGCGTTAGAGCAAAATAAAAAAAATCTTTAAGGTTATTTTTCACTTTTTACGGCAACGGAAAAAACACACTCACACTGTGGAAATTTCAACTGTCTATTACAGTTCAGCGTGCTGACAGATAGACAGACAGACGGACGGTTGGTCACCCTTTGAATGTACAGAACCCTAAAAAGACCATCACTGTCTTTAAACTTTCTTAGGATACAAACAAACAGGTGATTTACAATGTGTCACACAGTTACTCGACAATGAGATGGCAATGCGACAAGTAGGTAAGTACCTAAGTGCTGAGTAGGATTAAATTGTGGGTCATTGAACTGTTGTTAAGGAGATAGAATCGACATTATTTTTTAAAATATTTTTTTTGTCCGGTAACAAACTATGGCGTAAGTTTAGTCCATTCGCTTCACACCAGGAGGTCGCTGGTTCGATTAGTGGTTGGGTTTCACTTTGAAAGACTCGGTTTGCTTGGTGGTAAGGTCTTTTATTAGATCGCGTGGCTAGCTACTAGCATCAGTCTTGCCGCCAATCATCAATGTCAATAGCATTGATGTGTTATATGAACATAAGATAGCCAGTTCTCTATTGTGTTGGGGAATCTTGGTAAGCCCGCTTCCATCTTCGACATCATAGTCACACCATCAGGTAAAATTAGGCTCGCCAGATCAGGAAATTGAGCCGACTCCAACTCCTACAACCAAGTAAAATTTTGCATTTTTTTTTGTTTTTCTTAATATTCTAAAAAAATTCACAGGATTGATTTTGATAAATTTTTACAGGGTGTAACAAAATTAATGTAAGTCCCGTTAACTGGGGCTCCTACTTGTCATACTGAACAACTTTCTCCAAGGAAGCCGTAGTCAATTCTCAAAAAAAAATTGAACCCTCCATACTAAAATGCACAAAATCGGTCGATCAGCTGATCGATATGTATGAAGAGTGAAATTTTTTTTACGTTTTCAGCAAAGTCGTAGAACAAAAGTTGTTCAGTGTGATGAGTAGAAGCCCCAGTAACCGGGACCTACACCAATTTTGTTACAACCTGTATAGGATCAACAAGAAAGTATAACCTATTAAAAAAAACGGGTGGGGCTGTGTCGGGGCACACGGCCGTTGGTTTTAACGTGAATACGTCTCGTAACGGGTAATATGTAGTTTCTATATAAAATATTAATGACCTTCAAAATGGCGGGGCTGCCCCCTCCCCCGCGCGCGATGTGTTACAGTCCTTACTTAGCGTAATAAATTCTTTGATTCTTTAGCTATCAAGTGGTGTAAACGAAATTTGGATGGAGATGATAGATATGTAGCTACAACACTAAACTGTATCCCCCGATTTTGTTATCATTCGTTTTTTTGGATTGCATCCCTATGGAGGTAATTTTAAAGACGTATTCACGTCAAAAAATTGGTTCACAATTGGCGAAGAAATCCAGTAACATACACACAAAAAACCTACAGTCGAATAGACAACCTCGTCCCTTTTTAAGTCGGTTAAAACTTAAAAAAGGAGTTTGATGAATAGAATGACAATACACTTTGTAAATTATTTATTTTCTTGACTCCATTTTCCAATTTTGCAACTCCCAACTTCATGAAATAAGTTACACGATTTAAAAAATGGATTCTTATATATCAGTAAACTAGCTGTCCCGGCGAACTTCGTTCCACCTTACACTACACTACACTACCCTACCATACCCTACATTACCCTACACTACCCTACACTACCCTACCCTACCCTACACTACGCTACACTACGCTACACTACGCTACACTACGCTACACTACGCTACACTACGCTACACTACCCTACACTACACTACCCTACCTTAACTACACTACCCTACCCTACCCTAAAACCAATTATTTTTTTAAATGATGATAATATTTTTTATTGATGAATATCATATTTTAATACTTATTATCCTATTCCTGACGAAGAAAAATGCAAAAACACAAAAATCATAAAAATTGGTCCAGCCGTTCTTGAATTATAAATGGTGTAACTAACACGACTTTATATAATTATGTAGGGACACAGTAGTGTCAGCACTTTTTGTAGCAAGGCGAGGCTCGGCCGTTTCACATACAAAGCCGGCAGTTGCCTCCCGTCCGCGCTCAAGTTAACCAGTGACCACAGTACTTTAATTTTTTAACTTTTTTTTTATTTTTTTTATTAAAAATTTGAGTGCGTTTGACTGCAACTCACCTGATGGTAAGTGATGATGCAGTCGAGGATGGTACACGCAAACTCAAATAATGCCTATTCACTCTTGCCTTGAAGATCCCCAAATTATAGGAATCGGGAAACACTGACGCAGGCAAGGAGTTCCACTCCTGCGCTGTACGCATAATAAATGAAGAAGCGTAACGATTCGTGCGAAAAGGTGGAACATCAACAACAAAGGGGTACAACCCCTCCCTGCGTCTCGTTGACCGACGGTGGAATGGAGCATGGGGAATGAGGTCGTGAAGTTCTTGCGCGCACTCTCCGAAATGAATTCGATAGAATACCGATAGACAGGCGACTTTGCGGCGATGCTCAAACTAGTACCTATCTAGTAGAATCAAAACAGACATTTTATTTGTGTAATAATACAAGGTAAAAACGTAAACCCTGTTTCACTGAACACCCTCCGCTGACCCTAAGGAGTGATAGAAATCGTTAGGTAGATCAGGACCTAAGATCTACATACGTACGGACAGAGTATTTATACCGTACAGTTAGTGGTGATATTAAGACCCCCACAATTATAAGATAAGATATAAGATTACTAAGCAAGAGTTTTTTTACACTCATTAAAATCATTTTTGCGAGATAGCGATCAATCTAATCTACTTCAAAGTAATGTAGTAGCATAAAATAAATACTAATTTCCATTTTCATCAATCTTATGAGTTACGAATCGTAAACTCACAGCTTCCCAGATACTTCGACACAACATTACTCATCTGACGCAACAATACGCAATTTGTTCAACATTTGCATGTTCCAAAGAGATTGGTAACAAGTAGATTCACAAACATTATAATTTCCGTTACGGCGGCGACCAGTGTCTGTGTTTCTTAGTAGCTACCTACTTGTATCTACTCTACCTTTGGCTATGGGACTTTGAAGGGATTGCCGCAAAGACCTGAAGAAGGCAGGGTTTTCTCACGTTCGAAAACTCGATGTATCAGCTTTGAACAATGCGTTGAAGACTTTAGACATCACCAATAATCATCACAGTGATGGATTAATGATGATGTTGACTGACAGATAATATTTGAAAATTTATGTTCGCTCGCTCTTTCTCGACCTTAGTGATGGAAAGGCCCATATCTTCAAAACTAATTAATTTAATATTCAACAAAACACCTAGAGGTGTGATGTCATGCTGCATTTTTAAATGCAATTAAAATAAAATCCTTACTAATATTATAATTTTTTATTATATCAGCTCATATACGTCCCCACCGAGGAGCTCGAGCCTACCCTGAATCAGGGCGATTAGGCCTTAGTCGACCACGCGGGCCCAGTGCGGGTTGGTCGACTTCACACACAACCTTTGAATTTCTTCGCAGGCGTGTGCAGGTTTCCTCACGATGTTTTCCTTCACCGTTAAAGCAATCGGTAAGTATATGTACGTAAGTTTTGAAAAACTCATTGGTACATTGGCCGTCCAGATTTGAACCCGGTACCTCTGGTTAGAAGGACCGAATCGTTACCGGCTAAGCCACCAACGCTTTTAACTAATATTATAATCTTTATCCTTATTACTTACTAATATTATAAATGTAAAATTGTGTTTGATTGTTTGTTACTTTTTCACGCTTCAACAACACAACCAATCTTGATGAAATTTGGCATACAGGTAGCCTGTGTCACTGGAAAGGACATGAGCTACTTTTTATCTCGTAAAAATAGCATAGTCCGATGCAGTTCCTGAGGGAACTGAAAATATACTCTATTTTTTTGGTTAGTTTCTTTAACATCGCAAAATATAAAATCAGGTATATACGAGCAACCTCTTATTACCCGAGGGTTTTGATTTTCGAATATAAGTATGTATGTATGCAGATTTCTATGTTCTCTGTTACAGTCTGAATGGCTTGAAGGATTTTAATGTAGGTATGTGGTATCGTTAGATTCGTCTTGATTCTAGAGAGATTTTTACCCAACTGGCTGAAAAGAGGTTAAGTTTTAACGCAGTCGGGTTTTTAATTATTAATGAATATCCAAAGTTATTCTACCATTACCACAATTAGTTAGTACAACCCTAACAGCCGATAACCTACGTAAAGTGCGCACACGCAAGCTATTTGCGGTGAAGCCTATAATCAGCGGGTCGTGGGAAGAGGGTAATGTGTGATCGATTCCTTTAAGAGGGGCATGGAGACTTGCACGTGAGCTAAAGACGGGTTGTGTAGCACAGTCAAACCTCAGACATAAAAGTTAACAAAATAACGAATAAAAAACATAATAAAAACAAAGAATAGTAAGTTACCGCGCTGAACGTCCACGCGCTCTACATATTTATAAACTAAGACATAACCTCGGAGTTTATAAACATTTTTTTTAATAAAAAATCATAATAAAAATAAAGAATAGCAAGTTATCTTCATACAATGGTACATCGCGCAGTTTGTATGTGTGCGCGTCACGAGGCACGCACGCACACTGCAATAATAAAAACAACTAATTTCCTTTTACTAAAGAAGTCGTTTTTATTATTGTAGTGTGCGGACGTGCCTACTGACGCGCACACATACAAACCGCGCGATGTACCATTGTTGTATGAAGATAACTTACTATTATTTATTTTTACTATGCCTCAGACCACAGAAATTGGAATAATATAGGCACCCTCAGACCCATATTGGAGTATAACACATTAAACTTTCACGATTATTCATTATGTATGACAAATTGAGAGCGGGACTTGAAACAAGATTTCCTCGTCTTGGAATCCGGTGATTGATATGATAAGTGTCGACGAATAAACTGCAAAAAATCACCCATACGACCTGTGGACTGTGTTTGTGTAGTGTGTCGTGACCCTAACTTTTCAAATGAAATGTGTGTTGACAAAAGCGCCGCATTTTTGTAATTATTAATTTATTCTTTTTTTTATTTAAATATTTATTTGATTCTATAGAGCAGCTTAGTAAAAGAAGTCATCCTTGAGATGTCTGTGAGTCAGACAGTTATGAAAAAACCGACATAAATCTATATAAATAAAATGATAGAGTCTGTCGTTGTGCGCGTGTCACGCTAAAACTACTGGAGAGATTTCGATATTTTTTTTAATAATTTTACTTTTTAGATACTTGGTACTTATCTAAAGAATCAATAAAAAAATGCTTGTGCTCTAGAGGATATTATAAAATAATAGATTGTGTAAATGACAAAGATATAATAATATACAGTGCAAACTCTATATAGCGACACTCAAGGGACCGGGCATTTTGTGACGTTATTGAGAGTTTTCGTTATACAGAGAGAAATTAGCGTCAAAGTAAACCAACTGGAGCCTCAAAATTTTGTCGTTTCATAGAGTGAATCGTTATATCGAGTGACGTTTTACAGAGTTTACACGGTATGTTGATTCTATAACAAATACCATTACCTGAGACTGTAATCTGAATCATGACATTATTTGTAATAGACAATGAGTTTTTTTTGACTATTTAAAAGTGTGTAAACACCTATTTAAAATAAATTATTTTGATTTGATTTGATACTAAAATTAACTTATATGTATAAGACGCAAGCCGACGTGCGCGAGCGTAGAAATTAGTTTTCCCAGATCCCTCGGGAAGTATGTCGGGATATGCTGATCAGTAAATTATGTCATTTCCCACCTCCTCAGCTATCTTCGTGCAAGAAATCATAAACAATCCATTGATCCGTTGCTATGTTAAAGATATTAACCAAAAACAGTATTTTTTCAGTACCCTTAGTGACTGCATCGGACTATGCTATTTTTACAGGATAAAAAGTAGCCTATGTCCTTCCTCGTGACACAGGTTATCTACATGCCAAATCTCCTTAAGATTGGTTGAGGTGTTAAAGGGTGCAAAGGTAACAAACAAACACATTTTCACATTTATAATGTTACTAGCTTTTGCTCGCGGCTTCACCCGCGTGGACATCGTTTTTATGACTGTGTTCTAAGGTGAGTGTGGACATGAGTTTTCTACAGATCCCTCAGGAAATATATCGGATTATTTTGATTAGCAGTCTATTACACTTCCAACCCCCCCTTAATTTACCATTGCGATGTTAAAGAAATTAACCAAAAAATAGTATTTTCAGTTCCTTCAGGAAATGCATCGGACTATACTATTTTCACGGGATAAAAAGCAGCCTAAGTCCTTCCCCGTGACATAGGCTACCTGCATTCCAAATTTCGTCGAGATTGGTCAAGGCATTGAAGCGTGAAAAGGTAACAAACAAACACATTCTCACATTTATAATATTAGAAAGGATTAAATATTTCCCTGTTATATTATAAACCATGCAATCTCTCACATGCATCCACGATTCCAAAGATCTACAAAACGATAAGTATAGTTGCTAAGGCAAGTGTTTACTCTTTGTAGTGTGACGATCGAATTCAATCGTGACTTACATTAAAATGTAACACAAAATAGTACCATCAAAGTGAATGAAACTTTGTACAGTAGGTAAATGGGATTGCAAGCAATTCGATCATCTGATGTAGATTTGGATCTCTCTGAGACGTTCACTTTTAACACAGTAGAGTGAAGGGGTTGTAAACATTTACCGTCATTATGTTTCCTAAGAGTAGGAAATACTAAATTACCCTTAGTCAGCAAGTGATGGTACTATTCTAGAGCCGCAGAACAGTCCTGATATTTTTTTGACCTGATAACGTCTTATAAATTGATGACACGGGCAGCAAATGAGCTGAAATTTTGCAAAGGTATCTTAGGTACACGTTGAGTTTGGATGAAAATGCATGGTTCGCTAAGGACGTTATTCCAAATCCAGAATTGCGTACCACTTTTTTTTATGCACCTTCATGTTATGGGTATCAGTTGCGTATAAGAAATAATTTAAATTATTGTCAATTATCAGCTTTTGCCAAATTTTTTTTAGGTTTTTCAAAATGAGCTTATTACTTACTATAGTCAAAGTATATATATTAGTACTAACGTACTATATAGTCATCTGTATATAAAGTCTAACAAAATTAGCTGAAACTATTTGAACTGGTGCTTCTACCCATGAAACTGAACAACTTTCCCCATGAAACCCATAGTCAAATCTCAAAAAAAAAAAAAGATCTTCCCATACTCAGTTGGCTGATCAGCTGATCGAGTTAGTATGGGAGAGCCAATTTTTTTTGCGATTTGACTATGGGTTCCATGGGGAAACTTGTTCAGTTTCATGGGCACCAGTTAAAATAGTTTCAGCTAATTTTGTTACACCTTATATACCAGTGCCAGTAATAAGTAAATTCAATACACTCGCTATTAAGACCTCTTTCACAAATGCACAATCGCATAGATTACTAATTTATCTGGGTTGCCAATCCAAGGTACGATCGTTTGTCATATTTTGACGTTCGTAACTGATTGGTGGTAAGGCGAGTGATTAATTGTTGATAACATTTAGTACTACTTGCACAAGATGTTTTGATTATGATTTGGCTTGGTACAGTCAATTAATTTAATTTCGAACCCACCTAACGTTCAATATCGTATAGCTAACTGTCACCATAAGAGCTATTTTCTATTGACACTGACACATAGAAAAGCAAATGATAACTTTTCGCAAAGAGGTTATCTGTAAGTTAAAGTGACAAATAATACGTTTTGACATTTCAATTACTATTATTGAATAGAATTTCCGAACTTAATGCATTGCGAATGTCTAACGACATTTTAACGAAATGGGTAGGGAATTAAATTCCTTGACTGTACCTGAGGGCCTTATATATACACCGAGGCATATTTTGACACTTGTTTAGTTTTTAGAGGCTATTCAGCTAAGTGAAGGAAAAGTATAAACATCGTCGCGTTATTTCGTTATTAGCTAGGAGCTCAAAGTATTGGCACACCCTGGACCATCCCTGGAGACTTCATACAACGGGCAATGACAGAAATGATGGAACAAACAAAATGGCGGCGAAATCCTATACGTTCGACAACCAAACTGTAACCAATCTGTATCAATCTGGGTGACGAGAGGGTGAGGTCGCAATCTAGATAGCGGCAGGGAGTGTCCATACTGTATGTAAGTACTAATTTATATACTTTGGTATTGGCTAACAGCATTTCAAACTGTTAATCGCCTCCGTGGTGTATTATTGGTTCAGTCCATTAGCTTCACGTCAGGAGATCGCGGGATCGATTCCCGGCGAATTCTAACTTTGTAACACTCGGTATGGTTGGTGTAAGGGTATTTTCAAAGCCCGCCTGGTCAGCTAACACCATCTTATCCAAGTCTTGCCGCCAAACATCAATGTTAACATCATTGATGTGTTCCGGCTTGAAGATAAGATAGCCAGTTCAACATTGCGATGGGGATTCTTGGTAAGCCTGCTTCCATCTTCGACATCATCGTCACTTACCATCAGTGAACTGAACTGGCCACGAAAAAAACCGCGCGTTATCGGACCCACTAACTACGAGCACCTTCCTGCAGATCTAAGGAATGTCACAAATGATGAATTCCGACTGAAAAACCCTTTGTTGGATAATGAATTTTACTTTGTTGACGAATTTCTACAAAAGAAATTTTAATCATCATTATGATGAGTTTATTATTTTGTTTATCCTATTATCCTATGTTAATTGTTATATCTTTAAATGAAGTATCTATGAATCACATATCAGCTCATATATACGTCCCCATCGAGAGGCTCGAGCCTACCCTGAATTAGGGCGATCGGGCCTTAGTGGACTGTGGACCACGCGGGCCCAATGCGGGTTGGTCGACTTCACACACAACCTTCGAGTTTCTTCACAGGTGTGTGCAGCTCTCCTCACGATGTTTTCCTTCACCTTTAAATCAATCGTGAGTATATGTACGTAAATTTCGAAAAACTCATTGGTACATTGGCCGTACGGATTGGAATCCGGCACCTCTGGTTAGGAGGACCGAGTCGTTACCGGTTGAGCCACCGACGCTTCTATAACAACGTTTAAACAAATGATTTAAATTTGGTACAAAAGGAGATGACTTGAAATAGTTACCTTAGTAAATACAACTCTTCAAATACTTACACAGTTTTCAACTTTTGTTACATACATAGGCACGTCACTTAGTAATATCATCCGAAGAGCAACAAAAAGTGGTTCGAACTAGTAAAAGTTATGTACTCACCGAAATACGGCTATCATCTCAAGTTCTGGGAAAGAATGGACTTGAATAATGTGTATTTTGAGATCCGACCATTGTGATGTAAGCCGTCTACATCATCAACAACGGTAATATTATGCAATAAGGAAACACGCATTATAGAAAACAAATGTTGTCTTAAAGGTTAACAAACTTACGCTTTTAGAAGCAATTACGGAATTTAATGAATATTTATTAGTTGCAATATATTTCGTTCATGCTAGCGAACGTGAGATGTTATTAAAATTGCATTAAGAGTTAATTTAGGTAATTTTAATAAATAGGCAATCAATAATTGATTTACATAAAGTTCACGCACTCGTTTGTTGCTAGTTGTGCAATGAATTATACCTATGTAATTAACAAAAAAACTCGCCAAGTGCGAGTCGGTATAGTGCGTCGGGGGTTCCGTACCACATTAAGGTAAGGAACCCTAAAATCATCAATGGGTACAACACATGACTTCAATGTAAAAAAAACATCAACGAGACCAACAGTAAGAAAATGTTTTGTCTTTCATTCAGATACTCAGCGCGAGACCGACTCACACTTGGCCGGTTTTAACCCTAAAAACATCAATGAGTACAACAAAGACATTAATTTCGATGTAAAAAAAAACATCAACGAGACCAAAAGTAAGAAAATGTTTTTTCTTTCATTCAGATACTCAGCGCGAGACCGACTCACACTTGGCCAGTTTTTTTTTTTTTTTTTACTCTACAGTTTTTACTCTTACTTATTACACAAAGTTAACGCTTCTATGTTGCGTTAAAAAATCCTTATCAATTAATAACACATAATTCATAAATAACCTATGTGAATATTTCAACGAACTAGGTTCATAACACGGTTCAAAAGATACAGATCGTAAAATTTATAATGGAGGAATAAACAGATGGACTTATAAGTACTTAAATGGACGGTTGGCTTACTGATAGATTAGATAAGATAATTTATTTCATGTAACCAATTACATATTTCATCACATCAGTTGAATTTGTCCCCACCTAGGGGTCGAGCCGAATTAGGGAGAGCAGGCCTTAGTCGACCACGCGGGCCCAGTGCGGGTTGGTCGACTTCACACACAACCTTCGAGTTTCTTCGCAGGAGTGTTCAGGTTTCCTAACTGAGCCAATGTAGCAATGAGTTTTTCAAAAACTTACGTTACATATACTCACCGATTCCTTTAACGGTGAAGGATATAGGATGTCAAAACAAAATAATAAACTCATCATAATGATGATTAAAATGTCTTTTGTAGAAATTCTTCAACATTGTAAAATTAATTATCTAACAAAGGGTTTTTCCTTAGATCTGCAGGAAGGTGCTCGTAGTAGGTGGGTCCGATAACGCGCGGGTTTTTCGTGGCGAGTTCAGTTCGCCGCGGCACAGCCACGAGCCGGCTCAAATAGAGGCCCGCTGGCACCCTTACGGAATCCATGTCAAAATCTCACGTGAATTCATTATGATGAGGTACTATGGTCATGACGCTCTTACGGTGAAGGAAAACATCGTGAGGAAACCTGCACACGCCAGCGAAGAAACTCGCAGGTTGTGTGTGAAGTCGACCAACCCGCACTGGGCTCGCGTGGTCGACTAAGGCCCGATCGCCCTAATTCAGGGTAGGCTCGAGCCCCTCGGTGGGGACGTATATGAGCTGATATGATGACTTTGGTCATAGTCATGGTCGCTTACTATGGGCCTCATAAGAAGGCTCAAGGTCACCCAAAGGAGTTTCTCTACGCGGTCGAATCAGAACGAGAACCAATGTAACAGACATAGCTGACAGAATAGCCAAACCAAAGTGGCAGTGGGCGGGGCGCATAGCTCATAGAACAGATGGCCGTTGGGGTAGTAAATCTCTCGAGTGACCGCATACCGGAAGACGTAACGTACTCGTAGGTAGGCCTTTCACTCGGTGGACCGACGACTTAGTGAAGGTCGCCGGGAGCCGCTGGATTCAGGCAGTGCAGGACCGGTCGTTGTGGAAATCCTTGGGGGAGTTATTTTTTTAAGCAGTGGACGTCTTTCGGCTGATATGATGATGTACTCATTTTAAAGAAAGACAGAACAGACTGACAGAACGACGTTCTTGCAGTGAGCAGAGTCGGTAAAACGGACTATCTAAATTAATATATTTCTAGTAAACTGATTTCCAATTATGTATGTTTTACATAATAACGCCATATGCTCCCATCCAGCTCTGCCATCATAAGGCGATTAAACCGGATTCTATTTACCTAAATTAATATAAAATTTATAAGAAAATTAATTTCCAAATATCTATTTTTAGCTGATCACTTTCTCGCGAAGAAACCAACTTAAAGAATATCTTGATTCAACTTATTGTTACATATCTCTGTTTTGTTTATTATCGTATCTACTTACGACATCTGCTCCCACCATCATAAGGTGATTGAAATGGACTCTATCTACCTAAATTAATATACTATATACATATTTCATAAGAATATTAATTTCCAACTAACTATTTTTAGCTGATCACTTTCTCGAGTAGAAACCCACTTAAAGAACATTTTGATTCAACTTATTGTTACATATCTCTGTTTTGTTTATTATCTACTTACTACGCCATCTGCTTCCACTAACCTCTACCATCATAAGGCGATTGAAACGGACTCTATCTACCTATATTTATATATTTTTTTATTCATAATTGGTAAGCCCTTGGCATCATCTCACCATCTTGGCATCTTATGGTAAGTGACGATGATGCCGAAGATAAAAGCGAGCTTAATAAGATTCCCCAACGCAATGGAGAACTGGCAAACTTATCTATAAGCCGGAACACATTAATGCTGTTAACACTGATGTTTGGCGGCAAGAATTAGATAAGATGGTGATAGCTAGCCAGGCGGGCTTAGAAAATGCCCTTCCACCAACCAAACCGAGTCTTACAAGTTGACCCTACCAGAAATCTAACCCGCGACCCCATGGTGTGAAGCGACTGGACTAACCATGACGCCACGGAGCCGGTTAAAATTATTCATAAGAAAATTAATTTCCAATTATGTATATTCAACTGATCACTTTCTCGAGTAGAAACCCACTTAAAGAACATTTTGATTCAACTTATTGTTACATATCACTGTTTTGTTTATTACCTACTTACGCCGTCTGCTACCTTCAAGCTCTACCATCATAAGGTGATTGAAACGGACTTTATCTACCTAAATTATACATACATATTTCATAAGAAAATTAATTTCCAATTATCTATTTTTAGCTGATCACTTTTTCGAGTAGAAACCCACTTAAAGAACATTTTGATTCAACTTATTGTTAAATATCTCTGTTATGTTTATTTCCTACTTACGCCATCTGCTCCCACCATCATAAGGAGATTGAAACGGACTCTTCATCTGTCATTAATTTCAATTCAATTTGACACGTTCACACTAGCCAGGCCGTACCCGCAATACAATTATCGCGTCAAAACTTCTCCTATTATACAATAATGGACAGACAGACGGACGGATATCCATCACAATCTATGGTAGTATGTTTAACGATCGCTTATGTAACACCTCTCATTTGTGTCCTAGAGGTTTTATTGTGGTAATTATGAATTCCGTGGCTTGAACATCGCCGCCCGCGCATATGGTTGGTTTTTTATGTGTTTTTTTTACATTTCGCTGTTTTAACCGACTTCAAAAAAGGAGGAGGTTTCTCAATTCGACCGTATCTATGTGTGTTCGCGGATAGCTTCGTCATTTATGAACCGATTTTGATGATTCTTTTTTTGTTGGAAACGAGATATCCGAAGGGTGGTACCATGAAAAGAAAACAAGGATCTGATGATGTCGTCCCAGAGAAATCGAGGGGAACCTTAGTTTCCTGTTTGAAGTCGGTTTTTTTTGTTCAAAATTACTAAACTGAAGAGTATATTATGTGACAGAAATGGGTTGTCTGATTTATAAGAAGGTATACTTAGAGTATTTAATACCTAATAACAATTTCAATCTTATTTCAATTTCAATATCTGGTAGTGGCAGGATTATGTGCCATCATGTTCTCGTTGTTCCAAAAACAGAAGGAAACGCTGTTTTATTTAACAATTAAAACGTTTCAGGTAAATGGAGACAAACTAAATTTTATGAAAAATAAGTATCGCCCTAATTCAAGGTAGGCTCGAGCCCCTCGGTGGGGACGTATACGAGCTGATATAATGATGATGATGAAGTATCAACACCCATCTGTCATCTAACAAAAGAAATGAATGAAGTCAGCTGATTTTACCGGTGTTTTTTGATTTTGTGAATCGGTCTCGGAAAATACGTGAGTATTATTCTATAACTCTGAGACCTAGAAAGCTGACATTTTGCACAAGTTCCCTTAAAGATATAGACAAAGCGCGAACGAAATGGCGGTCTACAATAACTAGCTGTTTCCTTCTGCGCCCTCGTGGATATTGTTTTCGTTTAAATTATAAAAAACCCATAGAGAAAAATCTTTTTATTTTCGAATAATCCAGGCAAGCGGTTCGCTGTGATTTTTTATGAATAAACCTTCCTGGGCGTGCCCGCAACATTTTACCAAACTTTCATCGTAATCGGTCAAGTGGTTAAGAAGTTACACGATCACTAACAGACGTTTTGATATACAAAGATTTATCAGCCTTTAATATGTAGTTTCCGTTTTTCTCCAACATGTTATCTTAATTTCACCGCACCAACAGAACCGTGCAGCTAAAGTTAAATTACTGCCACTGGTACGTACCCACAATTATATTCTACAACTAATTGCTACCAGAAAGTTGTTTTGCTCCGCCTGTTTCTATTATATTATTTATCGATTTCAATTTACAAATGAATCTATTCACCGGATGCTATCACTATACTTGTAGTGATCACTATTGAGTTATCTAAGATCAACGCTGTAGGGAACTGGAAGTTAATAACTCAGTTAAAAGTGATATTCTCTTGGTCATAAAGATTAATTGTTTTTCTGATTTTATTTTTTGTATCCAGGTAGTCTGATGGATGATCTTGTTACATCTTGGGAAGCTCGCGATAAGGCGCAAAGCAGTGTGCTATGTTTCGGCGGGTGGGATGAGATAGCCAGCAAGATTACAGGTATACGAGGTATTCCATATTAGTTCTCAAGTTACCAGCCGAAAATCGTCCACTGCTGGACAAATCTGAAGTTTACAGGCATAAGGAATTCCATATTAGTTGTCAATATTGCAGGTATAAGGTATTCCATTTTAGTTCTTATTATTACAGGTATACTAGGTACTCCATCTTAGTTCTCAATATTAAAGGTAATACGAGGTATTTCATCTTAGTTCTCAATATTAAAGGTATACGAGGTATTCCTTCTTAATTCTCAATATTAAAGGTATACGAGGTATTCCATCTTAGTTCTGAATATTACATGTATAAGGAATTCCATCTTAGTTCTTCATATTACAGGTATACAAGGTACTCCATCTTGGTTCTCGATATTACAGGCATAAGAAATTCCATCTTAGTTCTCAATATTATAGGTATACGAGGTACCTACTTCATCTTAGTTCTCAATATTACAGGCATTCATTATCAGCTCATATAAGTCCCCACCGAGGGGCTCCTACCCTGAATTAGGGCGATCGGGCCCAGTGCGGGTTGGTAAACTTCACACACAACCTCCGAGTTTCTTCGCAGATGTGTGCAGGTTTCCTCACGATGTTTTTCCTTCACCGTAAGAGCGTCGGATAAACGTACATCATCATATCATCCACAAATCGTCCACTGCTGGACAAAGGCCTCCCCCAAGGATTTCCACGACGACCGGTACATATGAGATTGAAATTCAAAAACACATTGGTACGTGGCAGGACTCGAACCACGACCTGCCGGATAGAAGGTGGTGGCGGCGCTTGCCGTTGCGCCACTGACGCTATATTAATCTATGAAATCACAAAGAATCACTAAGACGTCGATACAAAACAATAAGTGATGGTCAGGAAATCACACGGTTAACTTTCCGCTGCTCCGTCGCAGCGCTTACATTGTTCGTAGAACTTGCAATTTCATTCGTTCTTGTGAGAAAATTGCACTTTTCCATATGCAAATTAGTGCTACACACGAAAGACTTTATAATACTACTTTTATCTACAGTGGGGCTGTAACGGAGTGTCCAATTATTGTAAAACAATGTAACTATGTCGAGGAAGTGCTGTAAGTGCGTTTACCAAGTGCAGTTCATGAAGTGATTTAACCGTCTCTGTGGCGTAGTGGTTAGCCCATTCGCTTCACACCAGGAGGTGGCGGGTTCGATTCCCAACGGAATCATCTTTGTAAGACTCGGTTTGGTTTGTGGTATTTTCTAAGCCCGCCTCACCATCTTATCTAAGTCTTGCCGCCAAACATCAGTGTTAACAACATTGATGTGTTTCGGCTTGAAGATAAAATAGTCAGTTCTCCATTGCCTTGGGGAATCTTGGTAAGCCCGCCTCAATCTTCGGCATCATCGTCACTTACCATCAGGGGAGAGCCAAGGGCTTACCAATTGATAATAAAAAAATAGAAAAAGTGATGTACGTTTCCTGCAAACATAAAAAGCGAAACGAGTCGAATTGAGAACCTCGTCCTTTTTGAAGTCGGTTAAAAAACTCACTCAACGATCAATCTCTCGGTTGATCGTTGAGTGAGATTTTCAACCGACAATTTCATTGGTCGGTCAAAGGCTCGGTGACCTATCTCTGTTAGGGTTGTCAATTGCAGGCCTCGCACGTAGTGGACCGACGACCTGGTGAAGATCGCGGGAAGCCCAGGACCGGTCGTCGTGGAAATCCTTGGGGGAGGCCTTTGTTCAGCAGTGGACGTTTTTCGGATGATATGATGATGATGATGATGATGATGTACCGCAAATTCGTATTTCATTAAGAGCGTATTCACTAAATCGTTTCTCACCTGTTCATATTATCTTTTTTTATTTATTTTTTATTCACAATTGGTAAGCCCTTGGCATCATCTCACCTGATGGTAAGTGACGATAATGTCGAAGATGGAAGCGGGCTTAACAAGATTCCCTAACCCGATGGGGACTGGCTATCTTATTTTCAAGCAGAAACACATCTATGCTGTTAACATTGATGTTTGGCGGCAAGATTTAGATAAGATGGTGGTTAGCTAGCATAGCGGGCTTAGAAAATGCCTTTCAACCAACCAAACCGAGTCTTACAAAGTTAGACTTCGCTGGGATCGAACCCGCGAGCTCCTGATATGAAGCTAATGGACTATACCATTTCGCCTAGGAGACAGTTAAAATATTCTAATACAAAATCAAAAATTAAAAATTTTACGCTTAGGTGGCAGTATGTATGCAGCATATAAATTGGAGGGTAGTTTTAAATAATAAATAGGTGCTTCAGGTGAAAAAAAATTAAGAAATTATTCTGTAACACAAAAATGTAGTTTCTAAAGCTTTGATTTCTCTAGAAACACAAAAAAAAGTTATTAAGGCCCAATACGCTTTGGAACAGTTGTCTCTGTCTTTTTCTTTACGTGTAAAGAGTAAAGAAAATAACCACACTTTTGCACTTCTTCAATGTTTTTTCGTTTTAACTTAAAAAAAGTGACTCCGACAATATGTCAGGATTTTATTGAGAAATAAGAGAGAGAAAAAAGGTGCTATATCTAACTGTAGTGACGTAAAACTGGATTTTGTGGGCTAAAACAGCGAAAATTGATAAAAAACGAACTTTGCAATTGTTTTCTATGAAGTTTAATCGTGTTTTGGCCTCCTACACTTTGTAGCAGATATTTGTAATAAATAATAATAATAAAAAAAAATGTATAGCATAAAATGTAGGTATAGCAGAATTTTTCCAACCCTCGATTTGGGGATTTTCATTATTTTCTGAAAGGATTTCAGAAGTCAGAAGTTAAATCACTTTGTGGCCAACTGCCCAAGATGGACGGTGTATATATGTAAGTATTTGTGTGTAAATATGTATGAATGTCTGTTTCTTTTACTGAGCCTGTAGCCTTAACGGATTGAAAGATTTTGTAGTGTGAGGTGTCGCTAAATGCGTCTTCATTACATTAAAAAATATCAAGCTTCTAAGTAGCCTTTCAAAGATACGGCTATTTAAGTCACATATTTTGATTCCAGCAAGTAAATCAAAACCTATAAGGTACTTCACGTTGACCTATAAACATGAAATCTGGCAAGAAGTAGGGTTTCACAGCACAAATAAAGGTAAAAATCCGAAAAGTGTGGATTTGTAGTTATTAAAATGTAAAAAAAATATCATTAGCGATGAATCTTTTTTTTAATGTTATTGCTCTGTCATAAAAACAATAATTCATGCAAACCTTCAACTTGATGCTAATTTTGATGACAAAATGGACCAAGTGTGAGTCGTAATCGCGCTAAGGAGTCCGAACTGAATAAAAAAAACGAAAGGTTTTTCATACGCTTGCGTTGATGTCTTTTGTTTTTAATGTATTAATACGTGTATGATTGATATACCCTTCAGGAAAGAGATATCATGGTACGGAACCTTTGGTGCGCGAGTGCGACTCGCATTGACCGAGATTTTTTTCAGGTTATAACCTACTTGCACCTTATGAATGGGGGACTCCGTTTTTTCGATTTTGGAATTTTCCTTCTCTTAGACTGGTTGCAGACCAATACCACACCCTGGACACTTCATACAACGAGAAAGAAATGACATTTCAAAAAACGAATGACGGAACAAACAAAATGGCGGCGAAATCCTATAAGTTCGACAACCAAACTGTAACCAATCTGTATCAATCTGGGTGACGAGGGGGTGAGGTCGCAATCTAGAGAGCGGCAGGTAGTGTCCATACTGTATGTTAGTACTAATATACATACTTTGCTATTAATAACTAGGTTTTTCTACCCGACACATGCGGTTTCAAGATTTATGTGGTCTAAGATTGCCTATTCCATGATTAAGGCGGTAATATTACAGATTTTCATTATTTTTGACGTCAATTACTCCTAAACGATAGAAAACCCAGGATTAAAAAAAACCCTTATTGTTGATGTTCAAGTTCAAGTTCAAGTTTATTCGAAAAACAATTTAAATTGTGTACGAATTACATAAAAATATAAATAAACATAGCATACAAACAATTCAAAAACTAAACGAAACTAAAGTACCTACATAAACTAATCCTAATGAAGTATCACATTGTACGATCTAATTATGAAAGAGTAAAATCTTCAATGCAATAGCAACACTTGTCCAAAAGAAGTGCCTTTAGTGCGCTTTTAAAAACATGAATGCGTGACTCCAATTTTAATTCAATAGGCAACTTATTAAAAAGCAATACTGCTTGATTTCTTGCGGAATGCGTTACAACTCTGAGTTGTGGTTTAAATTTGTTCTTAAGGTCTTTTCTCCTTGTTTCGAACCTTGCCTGCATCTCAATTTCAGATTCATAATTTTGTCTATTTTTTAATACGTCTGTCAGAAGGACTAAAATATAAAGACTGGGAACTGTTAGTATTCTGAATTTTTTAAAGTATTCCTTACAAGATTCCCATGGAGGAATACGTGCTATAGTTCTTATTGCCCTTTTCTGAATAACAAATGCTCTATGTATGTTATATTTGTAGCTGTTGCCCCAAAACCTTATGCTGTACCTCAGCTTTGACTCAACCAGAGCATAGTAAACCAGTATTAAGTGATCAGTTCTCAATTCATTTCTTAAAGTGCGCAAAGCATAGCAAGCTGAGCTTATATGGTTTTCAATTGCGATAACTTCAACCTTCCAGTTTAATAAAGAGTCCACGTGGACGCCGAGAAATTTTACAACGTCTGCCTGAACCAACGTGTCATTCATTGTTGATATATGTAAGTGTTCTTTTTTATTTTTTGTAGTTGTCTTAAATAGCATAGCATTTGTTTTTTGAGTGTTTAAATGTAAGTCATTGACAGAAAACCACCGCTCAAATAAGGACATCGTTTCATTGCATGATGTTCCAGTCAAAAGGTATTAGAAACACGGATGAGCAGTTTTGGCTTGATAGAAAAAAAATCCCAAAGATAGGTCAACACCGTTACTTTCAACTCTAGTTATGACTAATATTTTGAAGTATAAATAAAAAAAAAACATCAATATTCTTTACGATAATACAAAGTGAGTAATGTTATTATTTTTTGTACTTTCATTGTAGTTTTTGATTGAAACGAAAAACCATTGAAAAAGTGTGGGAATTTTCTTTATTCTCTACACGTTAAGAAAAAGACAGAGACAACTGTTCCAACCAATACTTCGCCTTAACACGTAAAGATTAAATAGCATACATCCGTGCGCAATCAATTATTAACTTATCTCTCTACAATACAACAAATAACACACGCGTTTTTGCGTTCGTCTCATTCATTGATCAACATCAACAGATAGACATCCATACTGAACTGAATGCTTCTTAACATTCACTTTTCAACAGATTAAATCTCACTTTTACTTTTAAGAGCTTACGTTCATGACTAATTAATTAATTATGGACAAGGTTGGACATAACTTAGTCAATAGCTATAGCTATTACTATAATGAATATAGTGTGACATAATGGGATGAATATTTAAATGATTTAAAAGTGACCTTCAAGTAATGATGAAAAGCTTAATTAAGCTCAGAGATATGCTATATATAAGGGGAGGTCGATAGGTTACATGCGTCTAAAAAGTGAAGCAAAAAAATGATGCCAATTGGCATCTCTTTTCTAAGTAGCATTCGGTGCAATAGAAGGGAACATTGTGTGTGTAAATGGCTTAGATTTTCAAATGTTGCTTGTTAGTGCATAACCCATCTATGGTAACAAATCTCTGGTTAAGCTATGCTAACTTTGCCTGCAATAAACATCACAAAACTACAGCTTTCTGAAAACTATCATAGAAGGAGAGATAGAGGGAAGAAGAGGCAGAGGAAGTCCAAGGTGAAATTACATAGAGACAATAAAGGAAAAGGCTGCTGTCGTGTCGTATCAATAGCTTAAGACCATGGCCACACCCCAGACACTTTATACAACGGGCCAGAAACGAAATTTCAAAAAAGGAATGACGGAACAAGCAAAATGGCGGCGAAATCCTATACGTTCGACAACCAAACTGTAACCAATCTGTATCAATCTGGGTGACGAGGGGGTGAGGTCGCAATCTAGAGAGCGGCAGGGAGTGCCCATACTGTATGTTAGTACTAATATATATACTTTGCCATGGCTGAGGATAGAAAGAATTGGGGATTACTTCATATACAAGAGCAGTGCTCTTAAATTAGATGATGATGAACTCAACCAATTGAATGATGAATAAATATATTAAAAATTACACACTCAGAAGAGCGTCGGTGGCGCAACGGCTAGGGCCGCCGCCTCCTGTCCGGTCGTGGTTCAAATCCTGTCACGTACCAATGTGATTTCGAATTTAGATTCCTGTACGTTTAGGCGCTTTGCACACGACGGGGCGGGGCGGACCGGTCAATTTCGCCGCCAACGATAGCACAAAGGGAATCCTATACTATCAACGCACATGGAGGCGAAGCGGTCGGCGCGGTCTTTTTGTCCTCCATGTGCGTTGGTAGTATAGGATTCCCTTTGTGCTATCGTTGGCGGCGAAATTGACCGGTCCGCCCCGCCTCGTCGTGTGCAAAGCGCCTTATCCGACGCTCTTACGGTGAAGGAATACATCGTGAGAAAACCTGCACACGACTGCGAAGAAACTCGCTGGTTGTGTGTTAAGTCGACCAACCCGCAACTATGGCCCGTTCGCCCTAATTCAGGGTAGGCTAGAACCCCTCGGTGGGGACGTATATGAGCTGATGTGATGATGACATACTCAGAAAGTCTACTATAACACTCAGGGGATCGAGATGAAACTACGCACTCCAAAATCTAACAAAAGGCCTCAGCCAAAGACACAGGACATACAGGCACTAGACGTGAAACGATTACCCTTCTTCTTAAGCAGTTGGGTGAAAAAAGTTACTGTTTTTTTTATAAAACTTAAATAATTCGCAGCTAATTTTCTTAAACTAACGCAGGTTAAATTTCCGGCGGGTCTTTGTACGACTAGGTTTGGTTGGTCCATCATCTTCTACAAGGTGTAACAAAATTGGTGTAAGTCCCGTTAACTGGTGCTTCTACTCATCATACTGAACAACTTTTGTTCTACGACTTTGCTGAAATCGCAAAAAAAAATCTCTTCATACAAATCGATCTGCTGATCGACCAATATAGTGCATTTTAGTATGGAGGGTCCAATTTAAACTTAGGTGGGGCACACAGTTCGTAGAATAGATGAACGTTGGGGTAGTAAAGTTCTCGAGTGGCTGCCGCACACCAGAAGACGTAACGCAGGCGGGCCTCCCACTCGGCGGATCGCATCTCGTGAAAGTCGCGAGAAGCCGCTGGGTGTGGGCAGCGCAGGACCGGTCGTCGTCGTGGGTTCTTGGGGGAGGCCTTTGTCCAGCAGTTGACATCTTAAGGCTGATGTGATGATAATAATAATAAAGTGTTTAATGCACAAAACCTAATGATTCCTCCACAATCAACTTCCTTGGGAAGTAGCTAAAGCAGCGAAACGGGCAAAATTAAACGGATTTTAATTTCATCCTTTTCTAACAAATTTTACTTGAATAAGGCCATCTCTTTCGCTCAAACAATCGACCCACTTGACAAACGGAAGGCTCGCGCGCTGAATTCCGAACAGCCTCATTATAAGTATTGTATTGATAAATAAATTCAGATCCGCCATTGTATGGGTGTATAGGAGAAAGTGTCGCGCCACTGAACTTGATCTAACGGGTGGTATGCGACCGACTTTGGAAGGTTATTTTCTGTTTAATTTGTTTGAATCTGCATAGATTTAAAGTTTTTTTCTTGTTCCAAAATGTTGAACCCTTGAAAATTTGAGTGCGTTTGACTGCAACTCACTTGATGGTAAGTGATGATGCAGTCGAGGATGGTACACGCAGACTCAAATAATGCCCATTCACTCTTGCCTTGAAGATCCCTAAGTTATTATACTAAAATATTAGTGTATTAGTTTACTACTTTTAAGTTATTTGTCTATTAGTCTAGTCTACTACCAAAATAAAAGGAGTTTAAGGGATACCTAATTAAATCCTCTTTGCTATTGAGGTGGACCACAAAATTAACTTATTCAGCTTTTAGACGAGTACTCTTTTAGAAGGACTTAAAAATATTTTGGAGGACGCAAATTAAAATGTATTTCATAATTGTCATTTGACAGACCTTCAGCGTTAACTAAACCGTTGGTTAAATCTAATATCAATGTATGACCCCATAATACACTTATTGCCTTTAAAAATATAAAGCAATTACCGAATTACCCCACCCTCCTTGAATTTTACGCTCATTAATACTCCATTAAAATATGAGTTAAGCGACGATTAACTTAACAGAGACAATCTCTACACTTACAACCTTCGAGACCAAATGAGATGGTTTCCATCTCGCAATGTCCCATGCCCATAGTCCATGAATCCATAATTGCCATAGAATAGCTAATGATTCAACTCCGTGATTAATGGGGTTAAATTGAAAAGGCTGTGTCAAGGTTTCGAGTACTGAATTTGAACTAAAATGCGTAACGTTGGGCTTTGTGACCGGTGCAGTGGGACGATTTGAGTAATAAACATAATGGCTTCTAGAACCCTTGACCTTTGACGTGATGATGGTGATGATTACGACGAGTTTGAAAATAGCAATGCATGGCAAAATTTAAGTACAGCAGGGCCTCAATAATCCGAACACCTAAAATTTATATCCTTTGCGCATGTACGAAGCGTTCGGAATGTAGACATTTTGAAAGGCATTTTTCGAAATAAAACATTAATATTTTACATTATAATGTATTTGTTTAAGTATATGTATGTTAAATACAATCACACTTTATTAAAGAATTCCAACACAGTGCTTTGACGAGTAGAATTTAGCGACATAGAAAATGCTTTAACCATTTAAGTAACAGTATTTTTTCCGAAATAGAAATGTGGACTTCATCTGCCTATTCCAAACAAGTATATAAGCAAGACGCACTTTGTGGCACTGAGAGACAGAAACTGTGAGAAATGGCGGTTGCGCGGGGGTAAGACGGGTTATTCGAATTTTGGAGGCTTTCGGACTAGCTGGGGTTCGGATTATCAATCAATCAATCAAAACATTTATTTCGGACAACGTAATCCATAGAGTGTTAGTACAAGAAAATATTATAAATAAAATTAGGGTTAGTAAGGTTACACAAATTAAAAATTAAAATTACTTCACATGCAGCCGCACCAATTGCCACAAGATAGGGCAGTCGGGTCGGCTAGCCACAACGCTCAGGATGCCGTTGCCGCTGCCACGAACACGGCTTAGCAACGAGGCGGCTCTCTTTCTTATGATGGCATGAAAGCCATCCGTTCGAGCTTCAGCAAACATGCCTGATGCGCTGCAGTACCTTGGCAGGCCCAACAGCATCCTGAATGCGTTGTTATACAGAACGAATAATCGAGGCCTTGCTGTAAATAATCTATCAAATTAAAAAAATCGACTGCCGTGTTCGTGTGATGTTTCCTCAGGATGTCAAGACAAATCTAATGACAGCTCACACTCTGAAATTCCGAAATCCATAAAACCGTTTATGCTCAGGCTCAATATGCCCAAAAACATTACTCTCCTTTTTGGACATTCGGTTAAAAGATAGTGCAATTTAATGTGGTATATTTGGAGCGGTTATAGCTAGAGGTTTTAACAACCACGTACAAAATAGGTTTCCAAAGTCTTTAAAAAAAAAATTTATACTTTAAAATCAAAATTATTTTTGCAGTTGGCAATAGAACATTTTGTATGGAAAAACTATGATTTTTTTTTAAATCCAACTGCACATCTTGTTGGTCGACTATTACTCCTATTAAACTAAGAAAGTCTACTTAGCCATGATAGTTTTCTTTTAAATTAACTATATGTCCTACTATTTCCTGAAATAACAGTTTAGGAGTTGCACTTGACTCTTACAAAAATAAGCACTTTAAATAAAACGGTTTCCTTAATCGAAAAATAGTTTTCTTACACCCGCAATATTTTTGTACGACCTATCCAACAATACCCCACACCATGGAATGGTCGAGAGAAAAAAAACCATGCCCAATTTACGTGAAAAAAATCCAAGATTTTAATTTAACACTTTGTCGGCGTGAATAATGTGTATACCCATGCCAAATTACAGATTTCTAGTACTAAGAGTCTCTGAGCTACCGCGGGCAGACAGACGGACATGGAAAAACTACAAGGATTCCTTGTTGACCACGAAACCTTTAAAAAACTGAAATATGTATTTTAATTTAACATATTATGCTGATCTACGTGCCTAATTCAATATTTAAGTCACCGTAAGATTGTGAATTCCGTTAGATTATAATCTAACGGGATTTATTTCGCGAGATTGTGAACTGTAACATATTGTTTACAATTTCACTAGTGATATTGTAAACTCACAAGTGACATTACAATAACACTAAACGAAGTGAAAAACACTAAATAAATAGCGATGCTAGGTTCGATTAGGTTTGATTGATTTAACAGTCAAAGAGCCTCGCGAAGCCCCTGTGTAGCAGAACGCTTCGCAGCAGAAGAAATCATCGGTTTTATTCGGAGGTACAAGAATAGGCCGTGATATTGTGATCTGATTCACAATTTACCATTATATCATTATCTAACTAGTGAGATTGTAATATCGCGGTTTTCACAATATCCCGGTGACATATATACATTAATAAATACCTTTCCATAAAAAAAAACAATCCCTAAGTTGAAAAATATTCTTATGATGCGCCCGTTGATGTCTTTTATATGACAGTCAAAGTAATGTAAGCAGAGAATTTTTTTTTTTTTGAATGTGGCAAAATTAGGGTTAACGGTCTGTTAGTTAGCATTGACTCAGAGTATGCATGAATCTTGAGTTCCCTTAAAACAGTGTTTAATTTCCTCCAATAGTTTTAAATTCTACGTGGGTTCTGTAATGCAAGGATAGAACAAAATTTTTAGGGTTTCGTAATCACTACGAGAAGCCCTCAGATTGTTCTGTCCGTCAAGTTAATTTTTGAACCGGACTTGTGATTTGTGTGACCGGATGAAATATTAGTTGTATTAAGTTTCTTTCACTGTCTTGTACTCAATTACGTGTTGCTGTGCCCTTGTTAAGTCCTCTGAACATTACTGCAAAGGTTGACTGGTAGAGATCCCCTATAGTAAGTAAGTAAGTAAGTATTTATTTGCTTTTAAACAAGGTACAGTAAGTAAAATGATGTTCGTTATTAAAGTAGGAATCACTTGTTTAGCCATATAAAACAACAGCATGCAAATGTTATTACAGTATTAAATAGATAGAAACAAAAAAAAAAAAAAAAAAAACTTCAAATTTAATCCTTGACATACATCATAATTTGTGACCCAAAAACTCATCAAGAGAATAAAACATATTATGAAGAAGCCATTCATGTAGGGTTTTCTTAAATCTATTGAAAGGCAGATCTTTAAACGACTGCGGTATTTTGTTATATATGACGTGACCCATCCAATAGCAATTCTTTTGATAATTAGTAGTCTTGGGAATTTCGCTCATAACTAGCTTGTTGGGTTTTCTTTTCACTCTTGCAGTTACTTCACTCGCTTGCTTGTAGAATGTTTTCTGATATTTTTTAACAAATTTAGCCATTTCAAATACGTAGAGACAAGGCAGCGGCAAGATTTTTAGGGTCTTAAATAGCGGTCTACATGATACGTCCTGTGCTACTCCGTATAATATTGAACGAATACATTTTTTTTGGGCTATGAAAACACTCATAACGTTTGTGCTGTTGCCCCAGATTACTATTCCATAACGAAGGATGGATTCAACGCAAGCATAATAAGCTGTGACAGCCGTACTTCTAGATGCAACTCTTGTCAGTTTATAGAGAGCGAAAGAAAAACTATTAATTTTGGCACATATTTTTTCAATATAATATAAGTTCGCGTTTGTACTTTAGTGTTTTTTTAATTATGGTTTTAAGTTAATATTTTGTACAATAAAGAGTATACAAACAAACAAACAAAGAAAAGAAAAAAAAGGAGTACCTAACAAACACGGATTTTTTTGGGTAAAATTTTACTTGTTTATCGTTTTTTTTAACGTGGTTAATTATCAGTTCCCGCTGGGCTCCTTTCTGTGGTGCATTGGCACCAAAATTGCTGAATTAACCTAACAAACTGGCTTTCTTCATATAATCATAACTATGTTGTTTAAAGTTCTGAATTAGCTGCACCTTTGATAAATGCCGCTCGCCGCGGCCGGCTCGCGTCAAACGGTTGTGTCAAAGGGGCCGCCAACATTACACCCGAACGCGGTTGCGCGAATTTTGTTCAGTCTTTAATTATTAATGTAGGAGACAATTCTGAAGATACTTCGTCTAGTAGTGAAAGTGATTTAAAATTAATGATAAATTCTAAGTGAAAAAATACTTACTTTATTTTAATTCTATTGTAAATTTGTTTCATCCTTTAAAACATTTCTAGAACTCCGTTCGAGTGTACTGCAGCTAATTCCCCGAATGTACATAAGTGGACATGAACTGAATTTTGCAAATCGATGGCAACACACAAACAACAGAGCGAAAACATATTTTCTTGACGAAATAATGTTGCATTACCAAGGACGTTTTATTATTCCTCCGAGTGCAATAAACTCTCTAAAATGCAATAAAATCATCATATCAGCTCATATACGTCCCCACCGAGGGGCTCGAGCCTACCCTGAATTAGGGCGATCGGGCCTAGGTCGACCACGCGGGCCCAGTGCAGGTTGGACGACTTCACACACAACCTTCGAGTTTCTTCGCAGGCGCGTGCAGGTTTCCTCACGATGTTTTCCTTCACCGTAAGAGCGTCGGATAAACGTAAATATGAAATCGAAATTCGAAAACACATTGCTACGTGGCAGGATTCGATGCACGACCTCCCGGACATGAGGTAGCGGCCCTTGACATTACGCCACCGTCGCTAAAATAAAATAACATAAAGCTATGTGGTAGGCACCGACGTATAGTCCCTTGCACTCACACACACACGAGTGTAATATTGCAATAATATGCAGATGCATTAAGAACCGGTGACGTTGTAGAAACTTTCTAATGATGCCTTTGCACAGGAACGAGCTTCGTGAGAGGTCTACCGTACATCTATATACTTATTTGTAGTATCTACAGGTGGCGACAAAGCTTTACGGAGTCTTCCATACTATAACGTATGGAATCGGCTTGAACCGTTAAAAAAACATTTATATCAACGCAATCCGAGTGTAAAATCGAAGCGGGGCGCGCTGGGGCGGATGACAGAAGTAACGCTCCTATTGCGTTAACAAAAGGTTTTTTTTCCAGCGGCTCATGCTGATTCCACGCGGTATAATAAAGCCTTGGAATCCCTTGAAAAAGTAATAAAATGGCAGTTAAAACAATATTTATATAAAGCAAAGTCCTGACTCACTCAATCACTCACTCACTCACTGATTGACTCATCAACGTCCAGCCCAAATCCTTGGACCTAGAAAACGGATTTTTTTTAGTATCAGAATGGCGACAAAGCTTAATGGAGTCTCCACACTATACCGTACGGTATCAACTTGAACAGGTAGAAAAAAATATTATATCAACGGTGAAATCCGAAGCGGGCCGGGCAAGGGCGGATGACAGAAGTAACGCTCTTATTGCGTTGACATAAGGTTTTTTCTAGCGGCTCAAGCCGATTCTACGCGGTATGTTGAAGTCTTGGGATGCCTTAAAGTAATAATTAAATGGTGGAATCAATAATTATATAAAGCCAAGTCCTGACTCACTCAATCACTCACTCACTGATTGACTCATCAACGTCCAGTCCAAACCCTTGAATTTCGAGGTATATTTTGCATAGAGGCTCCTTTTTATAATAAGACAATGGATAAGGCCGGATTTCTGGAAATTTCTACTTGATTTATGGGAATAAAGCGGGAATGATGTCACGGGCACCTTGAGTAAAGAATAATCCTTAAAAATGTTGTGGTGTTTTTAACAAAAACTATATATTTTTAAGGTTCCGTGCCCAAAGTGTGCCAACGGGACCCTATTACTAAGGAAAGGATGTCAACTACTGGATTAAGGCCTCCCCATCAACAACAAATAATAAAAAATTAATCAAATTTAAAGTTAAAGGGGGCCCCCTATACAAGAAATTAAATTTAAATTCTAAAAAACAAAGATAATAAACCGACTTCAAACGCAACAACCAAGTACAATTTTGTTTTTTTTCTAATTAATTAATAAAAAAAATGCTTAACCGATTTAATAGAATTTATATGGGACCAACCTGGCAGAATAAAAAAAATCATGAAAATCGGTTCATAATCGCGTAACAAACGTTCAAAAACGCATACCATCAAATCGAAGACCTCCTCATTTTTGAAGTCGGTTGAAGATAAGAAAGTATTTTCGTGATCATTCATTGGGTTAAACAACGTAATGTACCATTATTCAACAAAATCCTCGAATGGAAAATTCAATTTATTATCATTTTTGCCATTTACAAATAAATCTTATGGTACTCATTAGGCTTCTTATGGTACTACTTTGGAATTATATAACCTAATGTTAAGTGACGATGATGACAAAAATGAGAAGCGGTCTTACCAAGAAGCCCCTACGTAATGAAGAACTGGCTATCTTATCCACAGAAACCCCCATCACTGGCTACCTTATCTCCAAGAAAGAAACACGTTAATTAACATTGATGTTTGGTTGCAAATCTCACATTAGTCGGTGTTAGCTAGCCAGGCGGGCCTCCCAGTAATCAAAGTGACTCCTAAAATCATAAAGGTAAAAAAGCGGCGAGAGAATGGAGTACCTATGCGGCAGCTTCTAGGGGAGGGAGGGTAGGTGGAAGTGGGAAAAGGGATTATTTTTCTAGGGAAACTCTCATACAACGCCGAATTCATACGTTAGTTAGAAAAAGATAGATGCTCATCAGTCATTCATATTATTACATGTCAAATATCACAAGGCTGTAAAATGTAAATGTGTGTGTGAGAACCTAAATTGGTACTCATCATCACCATCATCATATCAGCCGAAGGACGTCCACTGCTGGACATAGGCCTCCCCAAGAATTTCCACGACGACCGGTTCAGCGCTACTCGCATCCAGCGGCTTCCCGCGACCTTCACCAGGTTATCGGTCCACCGAGTGGGAGGCCTGCCTACGCTACGTTTTTCGGTGCTAATTGGTACACAGATGGAACTCATAGTTTGATTTGATAACTACTCCATATAGGGCGCCGCAATTTTTTTTTCTTCATGCCTAAAAGGTTACCAATTGTGAATAGAAATACCCCATACCGGGAATTGAATCGCAACCTCCCGTTGTGTGATGTTTTGTTTCACTCACACTCTTCCTTTCGAAGTACCAAGGTTTTGGATCAGAAAGTTAAGCGATTCAGTTAAATAGTATAAAAAATCCGGTATCCCCGATGGCTGATGGACGACCGAGGCGTTCTTAAAGCCAAAGTCGGGTTTGGGCGCAATGCATGACTTGAATTCAAAACTATATGAAATTTTAGCCGTTTTCTCCGAGATTCGCAATTGAAATGTTAAATTAGGTACCGCCGAGGTAAGAATTATTCAAGGTTTAAACACAACCCGGACACGAATACAACGGTCGTCAAATGACCTTTCTAAAAACAAATGACGGAGCAAACGAAGTCACGGCGAAATGTTATACGTTCGAGAACCAAACTTTAACCAACCTGGGTGAAGAGGGGGTGAGGTAGGAATCTAGACAGCGGCAGGGAATGTTCATACTGTATGTTATTACTAATATGTATCACAATATCAGCTCATATATGTCCCCATCGAGGGGCTCGAGCCTACCCTGAATTAGGGCAGTCGGGCCTTAGTCCACCACGCGGGCCCATTGCGGGTTGGTCGACTAATAGGAATACTTTGGTTTAAATTTAGTTGTGAATCGTAGACAACATAAATATTGAAAGTCAAGATAGTAGTCAATTCCGCAACGCTTTAAAACATATTTACTTTTTAAAATAATCCGAGATACTGGATTGTTAAAACTCCTTGGTAGCAATACCAACACCCTGGCCATTTTTAAATATATTTTTTAAAACTATAAAGATTCAAGATTCAAGATATTTATTCAAAATAGGTGCAAATTACACTCTTTCTGATAGTCATAAAATAGTGATTACATAATTACATTTGTAAAAAATCAAGAAATAAACAATCATTAGTTAGTTACGTCAAAATACAATCCGTGATATAAAAAAATAATAATGTCATTAGAACATGAAAACAATATGACACGAGAAGTTAGGTACATGAAAATTATTGAATGTCATGAACGTCTTTGACAAGTGTAGGCCAGTTCACACGGACAGCACCCGGTCACGAGTATAACGCGAGAGTCTGCCATCGCTCCTAAATTCAGCGATGTCTCCTAATAAATAACTTACTGCGCAAATACTAATTTTTTTGTGGTGGGCCCAGCACGCTTCCAATTAGTAAAATTAGTAATGGAATTTTTGTTATTGAATATTCCGGACCGTTGGAGATTGAACCCACGGTCTTCGGCCCTGCTGGCACGAGACTGGACCGTCGGGTACGTGTGGATTCAGAAAGTTCCGTCCATAGACGTAAGGTCTTTGGAACTACCTATATTATTATTGAGCATCTCACTTCACATACCGTCACTACGGTTTCCCGCCAAAACTCGCCAAGCCGGTAATCCTCGTAGAAAGCTGCATTCATGGCGAGGCAGCCAGCCAGCCTGGCTTGCTTATAATCGCGCCATTTATTGGCATAGCGGAATTAAATTAAATCCGAAATTCCGGCAAAAAGCTTGGAAAAGATTTGCTTTTGGTGGTTTGTTTAAATTTACGTCATAAGAAAGTTACGCGTTGTGTGTGTAAATATGCTCTGGTATTTTGTAGTAAAATCTGGTTTTTAGGGTTCCATAGTCAACAAGGAACCCTCGCCATGCTGTCTGTCCATCTGTCCGCGGCTTAGCTCAGAGACTAATAGTACTAAAAAGCTGTAATTTGGCATGCGTGTAAATATTAATCACGACAACAAAGTGGTAAAATAAAATATGATATAAAACAATTTTTAGGGTACCTTGACTACATGTAAAGCGGGGGAGATTTTTTTATCGACGTATCTTATCTTATGGGGTATCGTTGAATAGGTCTCTAAACTACTGAGGGTTCGCTAATATATAGTTATTTATGCCACTGCCTAGTTATGAGAGTTATGAGTGGCACAATATACAGCACGAGTGTTACAATGGCTAATTGCGTGCAGTGGCATACAATGCTTTTACCACGACCATGAAATAAATAAAAGAAAATTTTAAACCGTTGAAAATTTATCCATACAGCCTAATCACACGTGATATTTAGCCATGGCGCAGGTACGCGCGCTTTTTTAAATTGCATTTATAACATTTTTAAATGGCCTTGGTATCTTGAACAAAATGCATTGAACTTTTGTCATAATCATATATTGAAATTTTGAAGCCAAAGTCATAAAGATATTTTAAAAGTTTCATTATATTAGAGTTGTCTCGTTTTGAAATGATCATTGTAAAACGTCTTGTAGGAATGAATACTTTTGTGATACGATTTGAGGTTATGTATTAAGCAAACTACCAAAGGGAAGTAGAAAAAACTATTTTTTGATTCAGGGTTTAATTTGAGAAACATTTTTAAATAGTAGGATAATATTTAAGAAAAACTATTACAGCTGAGTAGACTTCCTTAGTTTAGGAGTAATAGTCAACCAACTTAAGACGTGCAGTTGAATTTGTAAAAAGTTCATAAATTTTCCATACCTACAAAATTTTTAATTACCAACTACAAAAAAAAATTTGTTTTTAAAAATATACATTTATTTTTTTAAAAGGCTACGGAACCATACTTTGCGCGAGTCCGATTTGCTTGGCCAGTTTTTTCTACTCTGTGGTTACTAGTCTTTTGGAACACGTTTGTGAAAATAGCCACGGTGTGATTAGCGATGGAGAAATGGTAACTAATTATAATAAATAAATGAATTAAGCTCCACGAGAATATTTGACTGTAAATTATACAGGATGTATAAAAATTGATGTAGGACCCGTTAACTGGGGCTTCTACTCATCCTATTGAACAACTTTCCCCAAGGAACCCATAGTCAATTCGCAAAAAAAATTGACGCTCCATACAAAAATGCACAAAATTGGTCAAACAGCTGATCGTTTTCTATGAAGAGTTCAAAAATTTCAGCAAACTTGTAGAACAAAAATTGTTCAGTTGGATGAGTAGAAGCCCCAGTTAACGGGACCTACAACAATTTTGTTACATCCTGTATAAGGTGGTACGTAACTACAAATATCTTGATTGGTGATTCTAGTCATCATCATCATCATATCAGCCTGAAGACGTCCACTGCTGGACTAAGGCCTCCCCCAAGGATTTCCACGACGACCGGTTTTGCGCTGCACGCATCCGGCGGCTTCGATCCACCGTGTGGATGGTCTGTCTACGTTACGTCTTCCGGTACGCGGTCGCCAATTGAGAACTTTACTACCCAAACGGCCATCTGTCCTGCGAGCTATGCGCTCCACCCACTGCCACTTAAGCGATTCTAAGGCCTATGTCAGTATTTTTTTAATCCTCAATTGGTAAACCCTTGACATCATCTCAACTGATGTTAAGTGACGATGATGCCGAAGATGAAAGCAGGTTTACCAAGATTCCCCAACGCAATAGGAAACTGGACACCAATGCTGTTAACACTGATGCTTGGTGGCAAGACATAGATAAGAGGGTGTAGTAAAGGCGGACTGAGAAAATACTCTTCCACCAACCAAACTGAGTCTTACAATGATAACCTCCGCCGGGAATCGAACCTGCAACCTCCTGATGTGAATCGCTTCACCCAGGAGGTCGCGGGTTTGATTCCCAGCGGGGTCATATTTGTAAGACTCGGTTTAGTTGGTGGTAGGGCATTTTCATAGCCCGCCTGGCTAGCTACCACCATCTTATCATAATCTTGCCGCCAAACATCAGTGTTCGGTGTTCAACATCATCGTCATTTACCACTAGGTAAGCCCTTGCTTACCAAAAGGGATGACGACAGAATCAGAAATAAATTATGAACTCTTGATCACTAAGTTGCCCTCCTACTTAAACTTCGGAAAACCTTACTCGTTTTGTTTTCCATCAAGTCTTCGATTTATAATTCACCAAAATTACAAAATGAGTACATAAATGACGCTGCAAAACTATGACGTCACGCCTAGGTATTTCAAACATTTTTAGAACAAAATGTCGTTTTTGACAGATGATAAAAAGTAAATCAGATGACTAGCATTCGCCATCCCTATTGAGAATAAATAAAAAAATGTATTGAAGAGAGATAACATAATATTATTGAAAGTCGGTAAAGTAACAGTGACCTAATGAACCAGTGAAACCACTAAAATGTTAGTCATTCATAACCAATTGGTCGGGAAAGCATAGTTGTAATATGTATAGCTTATAATCACCCACTATCTTAAGTGCGGGTTGTGGGTAAAATCAAGACCTGTCTATCAAGTTTTCTCCTAGACCGGTCGTGTGGGAGACAGTTTTAGCCCTTGGCACACATTACTTAATAGAACCTTACATACTCCGATCTATATATAAAACTCATCAAAAACGGCCAAGTAATTAATATATAAATCCTTCAGATAAGTTTAGTCCATTTTTCAAGAGACTTCCAAAATGGAGGAGATTCTCAATTCGACTGTATGTTTTTTTTTATGTGTGTTACCTCAGAACTTTTGACTGGGTGAACCGATTTTGATGATTCTTTTTTTATTTGAAAGCTAGTGCTTTCCGTGTGGTCCTATATACATTTTATCAAAATCGGTGCAGTACTCTACTATAAAATTAACAAAAACCAAAAATAATAATGCAAAAATGTACTAAGTTTTTGCCATGGAAGTCGGTTTTTTAAAGTGTTTAGCGTTTTCAATTATGTTAGTACAGAAAAAATCTAATAAATTATGTTAATAATTAATAAATATAAAATAAAATACAAATCACACAGAGAAAAATAAAAACATAAGTAACATTTATTGATAAGTACGAGTATATTGTCCCAATGCTTAACATTGGGACAATCATACTTATCAGAAAACACTTTCAGGACGCTGCCGCTGTTGCTGTTTCTCGCTACTGATGCTATTTTTTGCGTATTAAAAGCCGTCAGTTCGAGTCTCAGAAAACATAGCAGACGCATTGCAAAAACGAGGCAACCCCAGCAGCGTCCTGAATATGTTATTGAATTGGACCCGCAGGTTATAATTAAGTAATCTCCTTTCTCAATAACATAATCATTTCTTCAGATTACGTCACAAGGAAGACTTTCAGCTTCGTCACCTGCGCGGTGCGCGCGCGCAGACTTAGATTGCTCCACATAATGCTGCGGTTAACCACTGCTCGTCTGCCACCGCAGAATATTATAATATTCTGCTATTGTTTAAATTGCCGCGACTCTTGGTTATAATGTATCTTTTTGTCATATACAATAGGAGAGTTTTCCGGTCTCTGATTTTTGTGTGAATTTGTTGAATAGGGGATCGCACTGCTAGTCATTTGAGTTACTTTTTATGATCTGTCAAAAACGAAATTTTGTTCTGAAAATGTTTAAAATACCCACAAGTGACATCATAATTTCTAAGTCATTGACGAATTTATTTTGTGAATTTGATCAAATAAAAATTGAGGACATGATGGAAAACAAAACAAGTAAGGTTTTTTGAAATTTCAAGAGGAGAGCAATTTAGGAAATCATTTGTTGTTAGACCCTAATATTATATAATGTTATTTTTAAAATATTCGAATTGTTTTTATCCTACATTCCTACTGCTGTTTTTATTCATTTTTAATATGCAAATAATATTTTTTGTTTTGTAACATTCACGTTTGGCTAGACTGTAAGTGTTTGTTTATCAAATAAATAAATAAATAAATTTCAGAATTTATTTTTGATGCAGTCGGATCCTTCTTGATATAGCGACAACAGAAATACATCATCTGTAAAAAATTCAACTGTCTAGCTATCACGGTTCATGAAATACAGCCTGGTGACAGACGGAGGGACGGACAGTTTTTACCCTTTTAAACGTACAAATTCAAACTTCTTTACGGAATGTGTCCTAATAGCACATTTATTTACGAGGGCTGTTTGATAAGTACCCGTTTATGGCAAAAAAAACATTTTTTTTTGTATATATGCATTTATTTTTCTACGTAGTCACCTTTTAACTCTATACACTTGATCCACCTATCCTATACTCAAGCTTCAATAAACCATCCAAAAAGTATGATTTTGGAAAGTCATTAAAATAGGCCTCTGTGGCGGCAATGACTTCGTCATTTGATTCAAATCGCTTACCACCGAGCCATTTTTTTAGGTTGGGAAACAAAAAGAAATCGCAAGGGGCCAAATCTGGAGAATACGGGGGGTGAGGCAATAGTTCGTAGCGTAACTGTGCTAATTTAGCCGTCACAACTCTGGACGAATGAGCCGGGGCGTTGTCGTGATGAAACAGTACTTTTTTCTTTTTTAAATGGGGTCGTTTGTCCTTTAAGACGGCGTCAAATTCATCCAATAAATTAGCATAGCACTGCCCTGTTATCGTTTTCCCCTTTTCTAAGTAGTCAATATGTATAATACCCTGCGAATCACAAAAAACAGTCGCCATGACCTTTCCAGCCGATGGGACGGTTTTTGCTTTCTTTGGAGCAGGTTCACCCGGTAAAATCCACTGCTTCGACTGCTCTTTCATTTCCGGGGTGTAGTGGTGAACCCACGTTTCGTCCACGGTTACGAAACGACGCAGAAACTCCTTCGGGTTACGTTTGAACACGGCCAAACACTGCTCCGAAGTAGTCAGTCGGTTCTGTTTTTGCTCCTCCGTGAGTAAACGCGGCACCCACCTCGCCGATACTTTCTTCATACCCATTTTTTCTTCTAATATGTGTTGTACCCTCTCGATTGAAACGTTTACACCATCAACGATTTCTCGAAGTTTAATTCGGCGGTCGGCTAAAACGATATTTTCAATTTTCTTAACCATATCGTCTGTAGTCACCTCAATTGGCCGGCCTGGGCGATCCTCATCAAAGACGGTTGTTCTCCCCCGCTTAAACTCGTTATACCAATATCTAACGGTTGTCATAGAAGGAGCACATTCATGGTAAACCGCTTGCATTCTTACTTTTATTTCATCACATGTTTTTCCTTCCAAAAACAAGAATCTAATTACAGACCGATACTGTTCTTTCTCCATTTTAACAATTTTAAGTTCACGCTTTCACTAAATCGCTGTCAAATGAGAAAAAAAAACAAAAGAATGCAATTTTTTTTCTTTTTCCCGCCTGGCTTAAAAATGGCTTAAAAAGGTGGTATACTTATTTTCGGCCAGTGATATTAATATATTTAGTAAACGGGTACTTATCAAACAGCCTAGGTATATCAAATTGTAATAATTTTACAAAATACTATTTTGTAAATACCTAAAGAATTTGGTAAGTTTTACTAATTCCGGTTAATAATGCAACTATGACAAATAAGGAATTTGGGACAAAACCCAAACTACATATATGTATTACAGTTTTAAGTCCGTGGGAGTTAACGATCCCAGTGTCACCATAATATATTGTATCTGTGTCAATAATTCCAAGATTACTAACATTTACATAACAACAAGATGAATAAGGCACATCTCTTTTAGGGTTCCGTTGTCAAACTAGGAAGGAACCTAACCTAATCCCTGGCTATACTGCGCGGCAACGCGGCCAGACTGTAAGGCGACACGTTAGAAATTTTGGTGGCGGGGATATCGAGTTTTCTCTACAATTACAAAACATTATGGAAGTGATATATTATAACCAGATTTTTTATTTCAACTGATTGCAGAAACACGATTCGTTAACTTTTATAAAAGTTTTTTTTTTTAAAGTAACAGAACTGATTTAAACCTTTAAATTGTCTTAGTCGATTAGTCTAAACACACACTTCAATATACAAGTTATATTTTGTAAAATGAATTGTAATTTTTTAAAATAAGAAAGAAAAAAAAAACAGTGCAAAAATGAGGTTATTTTCTTCCTTCTTTACACGTAAAGAAACAACACAGACAACTCTTTTTCCAATGCTTCGCCATAATGGGCAGGTACGACGGTAGCGCGGCCTAGACTAAGTATCTAATTGCAGGTACCTATTATAATATTCTTTTGTATGACTTCATTCCATAAATGACATGTTTAAAATACCTTACAATTTTGCCATGTCCGTCCTTCTGTCTATCGGCATGTCACAGCTGTTTCACTCAAAGACTACTACAGCTATAAAGTTGAAAGTTAGATTATAAACATACGGAATAATATCTGTATTTTTTAAGGTTTTCAACCGACCGAGAAGGAGGAGGTTCTCAATTCGACTGTATGTTTTATTTTTATTTTTTATGTGTGTTACCTCAGAACTTTTGATTGGGTGAACCGATTTTTATGATTATTTTTTTATTTGAAAGCTAGTGCTTTCCGTGTGGTCCCATATAAATTTTATCAAAATCGGTATGGTACTTTATTAGAAAATTAACAAAAACCAAAAATAATAATGCAAAAACGTACTAAGTTTTTGCGATGGGAGTCGGTTTTTTAACGTGCTCAGCGTTTTTTGTTTTTTTTCCCAACATGAAAAGTGGGGGTGAATGGTTTTGTTCACTTACCCCATAGTATGGGGTATCGTTAAATATGTTTTTAAAACTGTTGGAAATTTGCGAGGAACATTATTTAGATAAATGATTCTTTTACGAAATATTAAGTTTTTAAGTAGTGGTTTTTCTTACAGTTACATATCCCGTTATCAGCTAAACCGCTATTTTAGGAAATCTGAAAAGTACTTAAAATGTGGAGCTGGATTTTTAATCATTATCATCATCATATTAGCTGAAGGACGTGCACTGCTGGACAAAGGCTTACCCCAAGGATTTGCACGACGGCCGGTTCTGCGCTGCCCGCATCCAGCGGCTTCCCGCGACCTTCACCAGGTAATCGGTCTACCGAGTGGGAGGCCGGCTTACGCTACGTTTCCCGGTGAGCAGTCGCCACTCGAAAAATTTACTGCCCTAACGGCCATCAATTTTTTATCTGGATTTTTAATATATACACGTTTAAAAACCGACTTCCATCGCAACAACTTAGTACAATTTTGCATTATTATTTTTGGTTTTTATTAATTTTCTAATAAAGTACTACATCGATTATGATAAAATTTATATGGAATCAACTCGAGAGAATATACTATTGAATGATTAAATGAATCATGAAAATCGGTTCACAACCTGCGAAGATATCACACAAAAAAAAATATACAGTCGAATTGTAAATCTCCTCCTTTTTGGAAGTCGGTTGAAAATTATAATAGACTAGCTGTCCCGGCGAACTACGTACCGCCTCACATTACATTACACTGCCTTACCCTACCCTACCCTACACTACACTACACTACCCTACCCTACCCCACACTACACTACCCTACCCTAAACTACCCTAACCTACACTACCCTACCCTACATACACTACACTACACTACCCTACCCTACACTACCCTACACTACACTACCCTACACTACACTACCCTACCCTACACTACCTACCCTACACTACCCTACCCTTCCCTACATACACTACACTACACTACCCTACACTACCCTACACTACACTACCCTACACTACACTACCCTACCCTACCCTACACTACCCTACCCTAAAATAAAATAGATGTTAGCCGATTCTCAGACCTACTCAATATGCTCACAAAATTTCATGAGAATCGGTCAAGCCGTTTCGGTGGAGTACGGGAACGAACATTGTGACACGAGAATTTTATTTATAAGATTTCCCCTACAAATTGTATACAAATACCATCTGCAAAAAAAACTATTTTTAAATTCAAATATTTTATTTAAATACTACGGAACCCTTCTTTGCGCTTGGTCCGACGTCCACTTAGCCACTTTTTTTACTAACGAGATGCCTTATGGGGAAAGCCGTGACATAATAATAAAAATATAATAGCATACATTAAGCAGAAAAGTAGAATCAGATAGCGTAAGCACAGTGTTACAATATAGCGGCTTACAGTAGTGCAACAGAGCAACGGATTACTTGCGGGGCACAGCCTGCCAAACTTCGCGAGTTCGCCAGGTAGGCCACAGGCTAGTACTGCTAGTACCTACCCCGTGGCGGCATCGTGCGACATCAAAGGAGTTGCGCTACTGTAAGCCATATCGTAATACTGTGGCGTAAGGCTGTTAACGGTCAAATAAACGGAGGTCAAATGGCCATTTGTCAAAAGGATTATTATACGAGGTTCAGCCGTTCCGTCCGAATGTGACAGACATGCATTTAGGTGTTTTTGTGTTTAGGTTTATCAACCGACTTCCAAAAAGAAGAAGGTTTATAAATCGACTGTATGTTTTTTTTGTGTGTTTGTTTCGCGATATCTTCGCAGATTGTGAACCGATTTTCATAATTCTTTTTTATTCGATAGGATGTGCTCCTCAACTATTGGTCCCATATAAATATTATCAGACTCGGTGTGGTACTTTTTTAGAAAATTCATCATCATCATCATATCAGCCAAAAATCGTCTACTGCTGGTCAAAGGCCTCCCCCAAGGATTTCCACGACGACCGGTCCTGCGCTGCCCGCATCCATCGGCTTCCCGCGATCTTCACCAGGTCGTCGGTCCACCGCGTGGGAGGCCTGCCTACGCTAAGTTTCCCGGTGCGCGGTCGCCACTCGAGAACTTTACTGACCCATCGGCCATCTGTTCTACGAGCTATAAGCCCTGCCCACTGCCACTTCAGTTTAGCGATTCTGTGAGCTATGTCGGTTACTTTAGTTCTCCTGCGGATCTCCTCGTTTCTGATTCGATCACGCAGAGAAACTCCGAGCATAGCACGCTCCATTGACCTTTGGGTGACCTTGAGCCTTTTTATGAGCCCCATAGTAAGCGACCATGTCTCAGTTCCGTAAGTCATCACTGGCAACACACACTGGTCAAAGACCTTAGTCTTGAGACACTGCGGTATTTGGGACGTGAAGATATTGCGAAGTTTCTCGAACGCTGCCCATCGTCGATTGATATCTTTCTTGAAGTTGGACCTGCCTAGCTGGACTGTTTGTCCCAGGTATACATATTCGTCAACAACTTCCAGAGTCTTCAACTTCGTCTTCAACTATTAGAGGGGTGGGTGGGCGACACGGACATTTAACATTACTTTCGTCTCGTCCATGTTCATTTTAAGACCCACTTGTTGAGAGACTTTACTGAGGCCATCGAGCATTGTGCTTAGGTCTTCCATAGTCTCAGCCATGACCACGATATCGTCAGCGAATCGGAGGTGGGATATGTACTCGCCGTTGATATTGCTGCCGAGTCCACCCCAGTACAGAAGCTTAAAAACATCTTCCAGGGCGGCGGTGATCAGTTTCGGAGATAAAACGTCTCCATGTCTCACCCCTCGCTGCAACTGGGTAGGTTTCTAGTTCCGATCCTGGAGGCGAACCGACATGGTAGCGTTTTCATACAGACACTTCAACACCTCGATGTATCGATGGTCAATTTGGCACCGCTGGAGAGATTGTAGCACAGCCCAGGTTTCGACTGAATCAAAGGCCTTCTCATAGTCCACAAACGCCAAGCATAGTGGCTGATTGTACTCTTCAGTCTTCTGTATAATCTGCTGAAGCGTATGTATGTGGTCTATGATACTAAAGCCTTTTCGGAAACCGACTTGTTCGGGAGGCTGGAAGTCGTCAAACCTGTGTGCGATACGATTCGTAATGACTCTCGAAAACAGCGCGATTCGTAATGACTTTAGAAAATTGATAAAAACTAAAAATAATAATGCAAAATTATACTAAATATATAATTTTAATTAAGTTGTTGAGATGGAAGTCGGTTTTTAACGTATTTCGCGTTTACAATAATTTTTAAGAATATACAGAATAGTTTTGGGTATCGTCCTGTTATTAACAACCCTTAAACGTCCCCACTGCTAGGGCATGGGTCTCTTCCATACTGGGTCTATTCCATGGGGAGGGGGGGGGGGGAGGTTAGGGATACTCCAGAGTCCACACACAGGGCCAAGTCCGGGATGGTGGAGGGTGTAGGGGAAGTGGCGAACATCACTGTCAGAAGTTTTTTAAGCCGCCGCATCTGACACGGCTTAATGGCTGTCATCTAGAAATAGCAACCAGCACCAACGGCTTATCGTACCTTAAGCACTATAATTATACCTATTAATTCCAAACAAAATACACTAACGCGGGCGACGTTAGTAAAGTCAGTTAAAATTAGACATATTTAAAAAAAAATTCACAATCGATAAGTGGACTCACTTGGCGGAAGTTAGCTTTGCGCCTCCTTTCGTAGTCACATCCTGTATGATCTAAGTTCTCATATAACTTTGACTAATCACATCCTGTATGATCTAGGTACTCATATAACTTTGACTATCTATGAATTAATGTATCGCATAAATACGTCTCTGTCTCTGTGTTAACAGTCACCGAGGGAAATAGAAAGTCGCGTCGTAATGTTTCCAAACATGTATTACTTAAGTTACTTAACTATAATTTCAAATTGTCAAGGTTCTTTTTAAATATTTAGTAGATTTTTTTGGACACATTTTAAAAGTTTTTTTTCACAATTGGTATGCCCTTGGCATTATTCTCACCTGATGGTTAGTGACGATGATGCCGAAGATGGAAGCGAGTTTACCAAGATTCCCCAACGCAAACTCAAACTCAAATTCATTTATTGCATAACCATAAGTATGTAAAAAAGATCTTACAGATAATTTAAAAAAAACTTCTGCCATGGCTTACCTGAGGTGTACAATGTCATTTTCTTAAATAACTAAATTAATTAGAAGTCAATGAATTAAAATTAATTAAATGGAGATCTGGCTATCTTATCTTCAAGTCGGAACACATCAATGTTGTTAACACTGATGTTTGGTGCCAAGACGTAGCTAGCCAGTCGGGCTTAGAAAATGACCTACCACCAACCAAACCGAGTCTTTCAAGTTGACCCCACCGGGAATCGAACCCGCGACCTCCTGGTGTGAAGCGAATGGACTAACCATAACGCCACGGAGGCGGTTAAAGTAGCTAATATAACCGATAAACTCCAGGTTAACCGCTACGCTGGTACGGCTACGTTATGTGTCGGAAGGATAGCCATATGACCAGAACCGTGATTGAAATAAGCGAGCCAAAAAGGGGCCTTGGACTTTCACCGGCAACCTGGATTGTGACCATAAAGAAAGACATGAAGACCCGATATGACACAGCTACGCTTAGAATGGCGAAATAATACTAGAAGGGCCGAACCCCAAAAGAAATGGGACTTGTGTGTGAAGTTGTGATTTTTCATGTATACGGCGTTAACGATTTTCACCTCTTAAATGTTAACCGATTTGGACCAATTTTTGATAGGTTGTCAGTCGGAATAAAAGCTAGGTTTATACGTTTCGTTTTTAAATTACTGATTATAAATGAACAAAAAATTACCGAAATTAGTTTTATATTTAAACCCGTGAACGACAGTAAAATAAAACTTATTAACTTTATCGAAAAAACAAAAACGTATAAGCCTAGCTTTCGTTCTGACTGACAACCTATCAAAAATTGGTCCAAATCGGTTAACATTTAAGAGGTGAAAATCGTTAACGCCGTTTGTATGAAAAGTCGCAACTTCACAATCCTCATAACGGCACAGGAGATGATGATTTTTTACAGATTTGTTGATATTAAAAAAAAAACGACTGAATAGTCCTTTTGCCAAGTAGCTACATCAGATTCTCGTATGCATTCAATTCATTTCTGGTGAAAATTACTTCCGCGGATTTACGTAATTCACGGAACAACACCAAGATCCTGGATAATATATTAACTGTTCTATAATATATTAACTTGTATTGTACTTTTTTTAAATATTTTCTTTTTTATTTACCCCTCCACTCCCCATTTTTGGGGTAAAGAGTGCAAAAATTACGCGAGTATTATTATTATTAATTATGAGTCAAAGCAAAAAAACCAAGTATTAAAAAAATGTACAGGTAATCAATCATTAAATTGAAGTAAGTATTATGAGCATTTAATTTCGAGGTTAAACCATTAAATTGATAAAAGTATTATTTCATTTCGAGGTTCAATCAAGCGTCAAGTGTATTCGCTTAACCGTGGTTAAATCCAAAATCAATAATTGAACGCGTCTAATTGGGCCAAGAAATAAATTAATTTCGATACGCATTCGAAAGCTTGAGCACTTCAAAAATAAGCTTCATCGTAATAATAACACCTAAAATCGTTAATTAGAAGCTTACGTCTTATAATTTATTAGCCATTACGTACAAGAGCAATTACTTTAATTGCATAACTATTTAACGGTAACCAATTCGTTCACAAACAGACGGACCGACAGAAATTCTCAACGAAAGTGAGTACAATATGTATGTAGTATAGCGTACATCTGTTAGTTAGCACATTTATAAAAAAGTAAAAGTACACAAGGTAAAGTATTTTCGACGTCTTTAATTCTTGGTACTTAAGATCGCTTTTTGAATGTTCGATGCGGTGGTTGGAACGGCTCATGTGATGTGTCAAATATTTGCAAACTTACTTTCTAAAGGTTGTACCGTGAAGATGTGTTTATAGGGTACCCTTGTAATATTTCGTAATTAATATTTATTCCACTCAAGAACTTGACTACCCCAACGGCCGTCTGTTCTACGAACTATGTGCCCTGCCCACTGCCACTTAAGTTTAGTGATTCTATTAGCTATGTCAGTTACTTTGGTTCTCCTACGGATCTCCTCATTTCTGATTCGATCGCGTAGGGAAACTCCGTACCGGAAGGCGTAGCGTAGGAAGACCTCCCTCACGGTGGACCGACGACCTGGTGAGGGGTCGTGGGAAGCCGCTGGATGCGGGCAGCGCAGGACCGATTTATAACAATGATTTTGTTATATTTAAAATCCTTACTAAATGTGACAATTTGTTTGTTTGTTACCTTTTCACGCTTCAACAACTCGACCAATCCTAATGAAATTGGCAAACAGGTAGCCTCTGTTACTGGAAAAGATATATTAAGATACTTTTCATGCCGTCAAAATAGCATATTCCGATGCAGTTCCTGAGGGGACTGAAAAAAAAAACTCTGTTTTTGGTTAATTTATTTAAAAGCGCAACGGAACATAGATTGTGTTGATTTTTTTACACAGAGATAGTTGAGGGAAATGACATAATTTACTAATCAGCATATCCTGACATAGTTCCCGAGGAATATAGAGGAAAATTCATTTCAACGCTGGCGCACGTCGGCGTCGCAACAGAGCAACGGATTGAGGTGATTTTTTGTATAGAATTGGTTAAGGGGTTGGGAAGTGACATAGACTGCTAATCAGAATAGCCCGATATACTCGTAGAGCCTGAGAGATCTGGAGTGAACTCATATCATCTCATAGATAACTGTGCTATCCAAGAGACAGACGGGGGTTGCCTGTTTGCTCAAAGACAGTCATAAAAACGATGTCCACGCGGGCAAATATCAAAATTTAATAAAAAAACTAAATCAAAATTTGAAATACATTTATAATCCTACAACACTTGTATGAATCACACTTAATATTATAAAGGCGAAAGTTTGTGAGTGTGTATGTTTGTTACTTCTTCACGCAAAAACTACAGAATGGATCTGGCTGAAATTTGGTAGGTAGACAGATTAGGACCTGGATTAACACATAGGCTACTTTTTTCACGCTCGCGAGCCACATGCGGCTCGCGCACTGCGCACCCTCGGGTGAAGCCGCGGGAAACAGCTAGTAATTTATAATCATACTTATGCATAAGTAGTAGTACCAGTGTGGTTAATATTGCAATCATTCGATACTATTACAACAAATTACCTTATACGAGAATCGAACCCGGAAACTGGGGCAGAGGGCAGAGTACACGCAACATTGGGCAATGTGATGTATCATCTGCCCCACAAGTAGAAATCTTGATTATCTCACAACATAATCTTTGATTCAAACTGCTGCAATACATTCCGAAAGACCTCATTTGAATATCGTTTTATTTTGTCGTGGAAAGTTCTCGAGGTTTAATTGGGTTATAGTTTCAATCGAAATGTGCGTATTATGAAATTGAGATGAAGAAGTAATGTGTTGTGTGTGTGTGTGGGCAGAACTCGGGATTTCGTCAAGGATTATTGCGCTAACGTTTGGTATTCAAATACACTGCTCAACAACGCCTAGGGATATTTTAAAATTTTCATGCAAAACATGGTTTCTTGAAAAGCTATTTAAAAAAAAACCGGCCAAATGCGAGTCAGAACCGCATACATAGGGATCCGTACCATCATACTACCAAAGTATATATATATATATATATTAGTACTATCATATAGTATGGACACTCCCTGCCACTCTCTAGATTGCAACATCACCCCCTCGACACCCAGATTGATACAGATTGGTTACAGTTTGGTTGTCGAACGTGTAGGATTTCGTCGCCATTTTGTTTGTTCCGTCATTCCTGTTCGGGCATTTCTGGCCCGTTGTCTGAAGTGTCCAGGGTGTGATACTACATTGCGCTAGTTTCTTCATGTTTTTTAAAAAAAAAAACTAGTTTTTTAGGGTTCCGTACTCTCAAAGGGTGACCAATGGGACCCTTTTACTTAGCCTCCGCTGTCTAGCTGTCTGTCTGTCAGTAGGCTGTATTTCATGAACGGCAATAGGTAGACAGTTGAAATTATCACAATGTATATTTTTTTCTCATGCAAAAACGTGTTTTTTATAGATATTTTTTAATTTAGCTATATCGTAAAAACGGTAATATACATAGTTATAATTCTGATGTAAAACAACAAATAATAAAAACTGGCTATGTGTGAGTCTTACTTGTGCTAAGGAGTCCGAACTGAATGAAAAAAAGCTAGCTCACGTTAATGTCTTTTGTTTGTTATGTAAATAGGTATCATTGTCATAGTTGTCTAGAGAGGTGTGTGGTACGGAACCACCGGAGCGCGAGTCCGACACGCACTTGGCCAGTTTTTAAACGAATGAGAATACTACCTATTTATAGTACTAATTGTAATTTAGCTTTGAATAAATGTTTTATCTACCTATTTATCTACCTGGGCGACCGTGCTTTGCTCGAGGCATAGTACCCAGAGCCGTTAAAACATTTAAAAATACGCTACCTATGATACTTTTTGCGCGGCATATTTTGCGCCCGACTCCAGTCAAAGTTTATTATTAGATTAGTACTATCTCAAGTGCGAAAATCTCGGAAAATAGCGTTTTCTCAGAGATGAGACTTTTCGCCCCCAAAAATCCCATTAAACTAATTTTCAAACAAATCGTAGGAGCCGTTTACGAGATACATATATAACATATATACAAGAATTGCTCGTTTATGTGAGTAAGAATACTATTAATATACCTCCGCAAGCAGTCATAATTATACAAATAAAATAACTCAAACGTAAATGTGAAAGGCCAATCTTTACCTTATATGTATCACGCCACATAAATTTCAAAAAGTGTATCAAAGTCAACTACAATCTACTTACAATACACTAGTTAAAGCATTCGACTTCGTTTGCAATGTCAAGGCTATACCCAACCAAGCGTGGATAAGTTGCAGGCCGCTCATAGATCAAGCCGATTCTTAGATTCTCGATAACCTCGATCAAATACCGGCTTGGATTAAGCTACTGATTACATGAAAAAGGGATTGCACACCTGACAGAGGTTTTTATCCGATTGACAAAAAGGTAGGTAATGTTTTTGGGTGTATGTATGTAGGTACTTATATATGTCTAATTCTTAGGTTGAGCCTGCAGCCTAAATGGCTTAATAGATGTTGGAATGCGGTTCGTCTCGATACGTCAGGTTTTTAGTTTTTAATTGATCATCATCATCATATCAGCTTATATACGTCCCCACCGAGGGGTCAAGCCTACACTTGAATTAAGACGATTGGGCCTTAGTCGACCATGCGGACCCAGTGAGGGTTGGTCGACTTCACACATAAACTTCGAATTTCTTCGCAGGCGTGTGCAGGTTTCCTCACGATGTTTTTCTTCACCGTAAGAGCGTCGGATAAACGTACATATGAAATCGAAATTCAAAAACACATTGGTGCGTGCCAGGATTCGAACCACGACCTCCCGGACAGGAGGTAGCGGCCCTAACCGTTACGCCACCGACGCTCTCTCCCATTAAATAAATAGGTAAGTATTTTTAATTAAAAACTTGAGTGCGTTTGACTGCAACTCATATGATGGGAAGTAATGATCCAGTCGAGGATGGTACACGCAATTTTAAATAATGCTTATTCACTCTCGCCTTGCAGGTCCCCAAATTATAGGAACCGGGAAACACTGACGCAATCAACGAGTTCCACTCCTTTGCTTTGTTTGTTGTTGATGTTAGGTGGTACATCAACAACAACTGCAAGGAAAGTACAGTGTAAACTCTGTATAACGTCACTCGATATAACGATTCCATCTTTGAAACGTCAAAATTTCCCTGCTCCAGTTAGTTTACTTTGACGCTAATTTCTCTCTGTCTAACGAAAACTCTCAATAACGTCACAAAATGCCCGGTCCCTTGAGTGTAGCTATAAAGACTTCATCATCATCATATCAGCTGAAGGACGTCCACTGCTGGACATAGGCCTCCGCCAAGGATTTCCACGACGACCGGATCTGCGCTGCCCGCATCCAGCGGCTTCCCGCAACCTTCACCGGGTCATCAGATCATATAGAGACTTAACTCTGTATTTTGGATTTGATTTTTGGGGTCGCAAACTACGAACCAAAATTCAGCTTTGTCTGTTGCAGTTGTAAAGCAACGGCAATAAGTCTAGGGCAGTTACGTACTCGTATAGTCGGCTAAAATTGGAGGCCGTTGAACTAATACCATGTTTGGTGTAATTGAGATACGTACATAAACAGGTCATGGTATTCAGACCATGCATTGACTGATTCGGTGGCTCAGTGGTTAGTGCTCTTGACTACTGATCCGAGGGTTGTGGGTTCGATCCACCACCAATGGGGGCAGCCTATGTAGAGTGAAGCTAAGTGGACCACCACCAATGGGGGCAGTCTATGTAAAGTGAAGCTAAGTGGACCACCACCCATGGGGGCAGCCTATGTTGAACCTCAGAATACACCTAGTTTTTATTAACAGAAGACGTCATCCGACAGAAAATTATGCCTATATTAGTTGTGGGTTCGATCCCAACCCGGGCAAACCTTTTAGAACTAAATGTCGTTTTTGACAGATGATAAAAAGTAACTCGGATGACTAGCATTCGTCATTCCTATTCAAATGCATAGTAAATCAATAAATATAAATATTCTGGGACAAATCACACATGGTCTTCTGGCCCCAAAGTGTTCCTTGTGTTATGAGAACCAGAGACAAACAAATCTCTCATTTTGTGATTTTGGTGACTTAAAAATCGAATAATTTATTTCTGATGCTGTCGTCATCCTTAATCCACCGAGTGGGAGGCCTGCCTACGGTACGTTTTCCGGTGCGTAGTCGCCACTCGAGAACTTTACTACCCCAACGGCCATCTGTTCTACGAGCTATGTCGCGGGAAGCCGCTGGATGCGGGAAGCGCAGAACCGGTCGTCGTGGAAATCCTTGGGGGAGGTCTATGTCCAGCATGCTGATGATATGTCCTTCGGCTGATATGATGATGATGATGATTAAGTGAAGTTGAAACCGAAGATGGAAATGGGCTTACGAAGATTCTCCAACGCAAGGGAAGCTGGCTATCTTATCTGCAAGCCGGTGCACATCAATGCTGTAAACATTGATGTTTGACGGCATAACTTAGATAAGATGGTGGTAGATAGCCAGGCGGGCTTAGAAAATATCCTCCGAGTCTTACAAAGGTCGACTGCGCCGGGAGGCAAACCCGCGCCCTCCTGATGTGAAGTTAATAGACTAAACATCACGCCACGGAAGCAGTTCGATACCTAAAAACTGTTAGGCAAAGGACTTTAATCTCTAATTTTTTAAATCTACAATTTATGCCCTTGGCATCATTAACCTGATAGAAAACGATGCCGAAGATGGAAGCGGGCTTACCAAAATTCCCCAACGCAATTGGTAGCTGGCCTATCTTATTTTCATGCTGAAACATCTTTAAGCTAAATATAATATTGACATTTGGCCTTATAAAATGCCTTACCACAAACCAAACCGAGTCTTACAAAGTTAAATCCCGCCGGGAATCGAACCCGCGACCTCCTGGTGTGAAGCAAGTGAACTAACTACTTTAATCAGTTACAAATCTCCACGATTTCGCGTCTTTTTTCAAGCGACATCCAAAAAGGAGGAGGTTCTCAATTCGACTGTATGTTTTTTTTATGTGTGTTACCTCAGAACTTTTGACTGGGTGAACCGATTTTTATGATTATTTTTTTATTTGATAGCCAGTGCTTTCCGTGTGATCTCATATAAATTTTGTCAAAATCGGTGTAGTACTTTATTGGAAAATTAACAAAAACCATAAATAATTATGCAAAAATGTACCAAGTTGTTGCGATGGAAGTCGGTTTTTTAACGTGTTTAGCGTTTTCAATAATACAACGAAGTGTCTACGATTTCACATTCGACCTGCTGCCCGTCGATCCTTGGCAGGTAGAGGGTCGAAGTACAGTTATAATACCACCAAAATTACAATATGGCTTTTGGGTCACCGAACTGTGGCTCCGGGTCTGTTAAGTGGGTTTTGGGTACAATAAAATTTATTAGTTAAACTTGTATTAGTTGCTTTGGTGACGCTGGAAGGGGCTTTTTACTTTGTTTTAGAATCTAAAGAGGTTCTGCCCAAAAATAGTTTGAACGCCTTAGTATAGGGAAATCGAAGTGTAAGTTTCGACTTGCTAATAAAACAATTAAATGTATATTGAAAAACTGGCCAAGTGCGAGTCGGACTCGCACATGAAGGGTTCGGTATCATCATACAAGATTTAACACTATGTACATTAAAAAAAATATATATGTTTTGGGGCCCCCTTAAATTTTCATTTTTATTTAGCGAGGGGCAATAAAAATACCTACAAAGTATGTGTAAATTTCAACTTTCTAGCTATCACAGTTCATGAAATACAGCCTGTTGACAGACGGACAGTCAGACGGACGGACAGCGATATAGATAATAGGGTCCCGTTTTTACCCTTTCGGTACGGGACCCTAAAAGTGAAAAGCAGTTAGGCAACTTGTTAATCTATTATTCTATCAGAGGCTCCTAGCTAAATAGCTCGCGAACTAATTTATTTTTAGCTTTGTTCCGACTGTCGAAGAAGGAGGATAATGTAATGTAATGTAATGTGTGTACCTACGTCTGTTCCTATGACTGAACCTGTAACTTAAACGGCTTGATGTAACTTGGAGTACAAAGTGTCATTGCATTCATCTTGATGACTTGTCCGGGTTTTTTGGTTCTTAAATCCAGTTGTGTTTTCTATTTAGATTAGGGCAAGAGCGGCCGTAATAGCGTAACAGCTAGGGCGACAGACGAACAAATAACTTCCTTCTTTTTTGAAGTCGGTTTATTTAATGTACTACCAAGTAGTTTTTCTGATTGATTATAAAGAGTGCTAAGAGCGTCCGTAGCGTAACAGCTAAGGCCGCTACCTTCTGTTAGGGAAGTTGTAGTTCAAATCCTGCCACGTTCTAATGTGTTTCGAATTTGATTTAATGTGTCCGTATATATGACGCTCTTCATCATATCAGCCGAAGGACGTCCACTGCTGGACATAGGCCTCTCCCAAGGATAGTTGTGCAGATCATTGGGAGGTGTAGCTGTAATCGCCACGCTTGGCAGGCGGGTTGGCAATCGCAGTGTTGTTACAGGTCGACTGCAAGTCACGGAAAGGACGCTGCTGCCATCGAGTTATATTGTAACGCAGTACAATATAACTCGATGGCTGCTGCCCATCCTCCGGTTTGATTCCTTCGACACCTATTGAAAGAGTTAGGAGGCTCTTACTGTGAAGGAAAACATCGTGAGGAAACCTGCAGGCGCCTGCGAAGAAACTCGCAGGTTGTGTTTGATCTCGACCAACCCGCACTAGGACCGATTTGATACCATTTCGTAATACACCCGATACAGCTGTAGTTGGATACTTGCATGCAAAACTAAGGTATGACGTCACAAAACATCTCAGTCCGTTAGTTTCCCAATGAGACAATCTGCAAAAAAGTGTCTTTTACGAATATGACGCCGTGACAAAGATTTTAACCGCCTCCGTGGCGTAATGGTCAAGGCGGTCTTCACATCAAGAGAGCGCGGGTTTGATTCTTGGCAGAGTCTAACTTTTTAAGACCCGGTTTGGTTGGTGGAAGGACATTTTGCATTTTCTAAGCCCGCCTGGCTAGCTTCCACCATCTTATCTAATTCTTGCCGCCAAATATCAATGCTAACAACATTGGTGTGTTCCGGCTTGAAGAAAAGATAGCCAGTTCCCCATTACGTTGGGGAATCATGATAAGCCCGCTTCCATCTTCGGCATCATCGTCACTCACCATCAGGTAACATGATGCCATGGTGGTAAGTGACGTTGATGACAAGGGTTTACCAATAAGAAAAAAAAAGAGGCAAATGTATTCTTTTAGACAAAGGCTAAAAGAGTTTATAAACATGTTAAAGACATACAAGTTACTAAATGATACGTATAAGTTACATATATTCCTGGTTGGTTTACCGCGGCTTCGCCGGAATATCCGGCCTTATTCCATATCTACTACGTCATAAAGGAACGTCTGTGCAAAATTTCAGCTTTCTGGGTCGAAGGGTTGGGCGTTGATGAGTCAGTCAGTGAGTGAGTCAGAACTTTTCTCTTTAAATGTAGTGATTGATATTATTTAAATGGACTTTAATGAAAAAAACCGGCCAAGTCAGAACTACACACATAGAGTTCCGTACCATACAACTTTTGCCGGCCGCTCGCTATTTTTAACCGACTTCAAAAAAGGAGGAGGTTTCTCAATTCGACCGTGTATTTTTTTTTATGTGTGTTCGTGGATAACTTCGTCGTTTATGAACCGATTTTGATAATTCTTTTGTTGTTGGAAAGGAGATATCCCAAAGGTGGTACCATGATAAGAAAACCAGGATCTGATGATGGCATCCCAGAGAAATCGAGGGGACCTTAGTTTTCTGTTTGAAGTCGGTTTTTTTTGTTCAAAATTTTGCCAGTACTTGTCAGCAATTTCGATTTATCTGGAAAATGGTTGTCAAAATAATGCTCAACTTTCCAAGCATGTTTGAGATAATACATAGGAAATGTTATGTTTTATGGCACTACCACGAATAAATAAGTGAAAACCGGAGGTGAGCAACATCGTGGACGCTATTTGCAACACCTTTCGACGTTTTGCTGCATTTTATAAAATAACTAGTTATTAAAAAAAAATATTATGAAATAATTTGATTAAAACATATATATTTATAGTGTTCAAAATTTAGGTTAGTAACTTTTTAACATCTGTCAAAAAAAGAAAAATCATTTTGTGACTTTCATGAGTTTAAAATTTAAAAATTTGACTTAATTAAAAAAACAAAACGAGTATTTCAGTATTTTTAGTGATCAAGATTTTTGTCGCAGTCATTATCTCAATTCTAGTATATTTATTTACTAGCTGTTTCTCGCGGCTTCGCCCGCGTGGACCACGTTTCTATGACTTTTCGAGGGGAAAAAGTAGCCTATGTGTAAATACAGGTTCTAATCTATGTACCTACCAAATTCAAAAACTACAGAATGGATCTGCCATTCTGTAGTTTTTGCGTGAAAGAGTAACAAACATACATCCATACTTCCTTACAAACTTTCGCGTTTATAATATTAGTAGGATTTAATTTATCTACAGGATACGTAAAATACAGATTTTAAACAGTATGGTCACACAAAGAATAAAGCTTTTTATAAAAATAATAATAATAATAATAATAGTTTAAGATAAAGCTTTTAACAAAAACAAGACAATAAGATAATAATAAGTTATTTGCCGAGTTTGGTAAGAGATCCTCGCCCACCAGTGGGGACGTTATACGATCATAAAGTCACGTAATATTAAAGTTCATAGAATGAAGTTTCATCATTAAAGTCAGCATATAAAATATAAAGTCTATAAACAGCAGTGCGCAAACCGGTTGCGCAAAGAAACCTAACATTTTATAGACGAAAGTCAATTAGCAATTTCTTCTCCACAAGTAAAAGTCCATAACAAAACGTTAAAAGAATATGTAATTGCCGCCGCATCTAGAGGTTACATGTATTACGTAAAACCACAGTAAGATGCCTTTACTTACACACACCGGCGAAGTTCTAAATTCGAGTCGCGCTATATCGGTCTAAAGGGCACTTATCATCCGCCGCGAAAATAGCCGACCAATCACCAATCGGACACGATCGATAAAAACGAGCCCTCTTCATTCAAGATGATACGACTTTCACTAAAGAAAGTTGACGCTCGCGGCGCGCTCTTGAATTAAAATCCTAAAATCGAACACCGCATTTTAAAATTCAAATTTGGAACTCACCCAAAAAACGAGCCGCATGATCCGAGTCACTGGCACTTAAAAAAAAAGTAGATTATACAACTTGAACTTGTCACAGCACAGGCGCGGTCGCGCGCGCTCGAAGACTCACTGAGGCAAAGGCATCGCTCGCATACAGCCTCCCCGCCAAAGAAAGTCACCAACCTTCACATTTGTATTATGTAAACTTGGACAGAATGATAGTGCAAGTGCATTAGGAATACAATAGCAGCATGCGAGGTGTAAAAGGGTTAGATAAATGAGATATTATCGAGATCATTTTTGTTGATGTTTAGATAATAAACAGAACTAGAAAGGGGCGTCGGAAGATATGAGTAGATATCGTCCGATCTTAAGGTCGACCTTAAATAAAAATACACTACTGACAAAATTTACACGACTTCCCACAAAAAGGAGTGTATTGTTTTAAGGTCTTATGTATGTATGTATCGATACCTGTCCGGGAGGTCGTGGTTCGAATCCTGCCACGTGCCAATGTGATTTCGAATTTAAATTTCATATGTACGGTTATACGACGCTCTTACGGTAAAGGAAAACATCGTGAGGAAACCTGCACACGCCTGCGGAGAAACTCGCAGGTTGTATGATGAAGTCGAACAACCCGCACAGGGCCCGCGTGCTCGACTAAGGCCCTATCGCCCTTATTCTGGGTAGACTCGAGCCCCTCGGTGGGGACGCATATGAGCTGATATGATGATGTACAGATGAAGAAGATGCAATATAAGACTTAAAAAGAACACAAGGATTAGAAAAACGTAACACACTCAAATTGTAATCACAAATAACACACATAATTTTATCTTACCCGCGATGGGTCTTTAAATAAAGCAGCAGGTTAAAAAAAAAATATTTTAAAAAGTTTCCAAGTTTGGTTTTGAAAAATATGTTGAATGGTGGTAAAAATTTTGAATCCCATGTGTCACAGTTTATTCAAATTGTGACACATGGATTGTTTTGTGCCAGCACATGCGTAATAAAAAAAATAGATGAAATGAAATAAGTCGAATGAAAAAGAACGAATAACAAGGTTACCGCGTTACAAGCATGTCTGTTGATGTTTGGATATAAACAGAACTAGAACGGTAATACACTACTGATAAAAGTTTTTAAGGTCTAATGTATGTTGCTTTATTTTACGATATATTCTAAAAAAGCTATATAGCTCGTAGAACAGATGGCCGATGGGGCAGTAAAGTTCTCGAGTGGAGACCGCGCGCCGGAAAACGTAGCGTAGGCAGACCTCCCACGCGGTGGACCGATGACCTGGTGAAGGTCGCGGGAAGCCGATGGATGCGGGCAGCGCAGGACCGGTCGTCGTGGAAATCCTTGGGGGAGGCCTTTGTCCAGCAGTGGACGATTTGTGGCTGATATGATGATGATTCTAAACGGCTTGATGGATTTTAGAGTTTGAGATGTCGTTAGATTCCTATTGTTCCCGTGAGTGACATAGGATACATTTTACCTGACTTCCCAAAAAAGAGAGGTAATGTTTTTATGCAGTCATGCATGACTCGTGTTTTTATTGAATATTTAATTTAAAGTCATGCAAGAGATTTATTTATTTAAGGCAGCGTGTACTATTTATTAATGTCGCTAGCATCAACAAATCTGGAAAAGATTGCTTACAGTAATAAGACCGCCTACTTGTAAATTCGAGATCACATCAAGCAGCTCTCGGAGCAAGTCCGCAAGTCACAGTTCGAAGAGATTTTTTTAGGTATTCCACACAAAATTCCACTAGTTCCCATTGCATTGGGGAATCTTGGTAAGCCCGCTTCCATCTTCGGCAACATCGTCACTTACCACCAGGTGAGATGTTGTCAAGGGTTTACCAATTGTGAATAAAAAAAAAATAGTTCAAGAGTTTTTTTATCCGATATGTTTTTATTACTCACAAAACACTCATGAATCAATCACTGTATATCCTCACAATATAAACAGACCTTGCGTAGTTAATTCAAGCATAGCGTCGCGCGGCCAGCATAAGCATAACCCGGCAATGTCTAATTTGATACTGCCTAGGCAAAGTATTTATATAATTTGTACTAACATACAGTGTGGGCACTCCCTGCCGCTCGCTAGATTCCGACCTCACCCCCTCGTCTCCCAGGTTGATACAGATTGGTTATAGTTTGGTTCTCGATTTCGCCGTTATTTTGTTTGTTCCGTCTTTGGTATCAGAAATCTTATTTTTTCGCCTGTTGTATAAATAAATAATAAATAAATATTCTGGGACAAATCACACATGGTCATCTGGCCCCAAAGTAGGATTCCCTGTGTTATGGGTTACCAGAGACTGATATACATACTTATATACGTTTAAATACATACATATATAGATATATTTTAACACCCAGACACAGAGCAAACAAATCTGCTCATCACACAAATGCTTGCCCTGGGTGGGGATCGAACCCACAACCCTCGGATCAGTAGACAAGGGCACTAACCACTGAGCCACCGAGTCAGTCAAAATGTATGAAGTGTCCAAGGTGTGGTCTATGTAAACCATTTATAACTCAAGAACGGCTGGACCGATTTCGTTAATTATTTTTTGTTGAGTTCGTTATTGCCAGGATGAGATTTTAGGGTAGGGCAGAGTAGGGTAGTGTAGTGTAGTGTAGTGTAGAGTAGGGTAGGGTAGGACAGGGTAGGGTTGGGTAGTGTAGTGTAAGGTGAAACAAAGTTCGCTGGGAATAAAAGTGTAAAGAAATGGATAAATAAAGCTACTTTTTTAATTTTTTTATTCACATTTGGTAAGCCCTTGGCATTATCTCACCTGATGGTAAGTGACGATGATGCCAAAGATGGAAGCGGGCTTACCAAGATTCCCAACGCAGTGGGGAACTAGCTATCTTATCTTCAAGCCGGAACACATCAATGCTGTTAACATTGATGTTTGGCGACAAGACTTAGATAAGATGGTGGTATCTAGCCAGGCGGGCTTAGAAAATGCCCTTCCTCCAACCAAACCGAGTCACACAAAACTAGACTTTGCCTTAAATCGAACCCGCGACCTCCTGATGTGAAGCTCATAGTCTTAACCGTTACGCTACGGAGGCGGTTAAAAGAAATAAATAAAGCTAGTGATAAAACTGTATATATTTTTTTTATTTACCTACAAAGCTACCGACAATCACCAGAGACTATTAGATTTTTTAATCATCATCATCATCATATCAGCCGAAGTACGTCCACTGCTGGACATAGGCCTCCCCCAACGATTTCCACGACGACCGGTTCTGCGCTGCCCGCATCCAGCGTCTTCCCGCGACCTTCACCAGTTAGTACTAATATATATACTGTGACCAGGTCATCGGTCCACCGAGTGGGACGCCTCCCTACGCTACTTTTTCCGGTGTGCGGTCGCTACTCAAGAACTTTACTACCCCAATAGCCATCTGCTCTACGAACTATGTGCCCCGCCCATTTTTTATACACTACACTCCAAATGTTACTCCACTTCGTCTTAATATTATAAAGACTAGTTCTTTGTGATGAACTAAATGACAAAGACACCATTAAAAAAATAATTAATAAATTTTTAGTGAATTGAAAAATATTTATATCGCGCAAAGATAAAACATTTACGTCCATACAAAAGACATCAACGCGCGCTACAAAACAATAATTTATTTCGTATTTATTTGCTAAATTTATTTTCGTCTTGTTCTTGGTTACCGTTTTCATGTTGTATTATTTGGTTCAGTTGTTAGAGTTCCTTGTCTACTGTTCTGAGGGTCGTGGGTTCAATTCACATTCGGGGCAAACATTCGTGTGGAGAACACTATGTACTAGCGACACGCCCCTTGGCTCTGCCCGGTTTTTTTGGCCTACCCGCTGGCCTAATCTGATGATTCCCTAAAAATACCATTAAAATCTGTCCAGCCGTTTTGGAGTCTATAGGGAACATACAGACACACATCGACTTTTATGTATACATGGTGTAGGACCCGTTAACTAGAAGTTCTTCTCATCATACTGAACAATTTTCCCCAAAGAACCCATAGTCAAATATCCAAAAAAATTGACCTCCATACAAAAAAATGCTCAAAATTGGTCATTCAGCTGATCGAATTGTATGAAGTTTTTTTTGCGATTTCAGCAAAGTAAATAGAACAAAAGTTGTTTAGTATGATTTTTTGACCCACAATTAGTAAGCCCTTGACATCATTTCACCCAGTTTGCAGTTATGTATGTAATAGAAAATTGGCCAAGTGTGAGTCAGAGTCACACACGAAGGTTTCCGTACCACCTTATAAGAGAAAAAAAATCAAGTTTCTTGTATGGTGGATTTGGCGCACACCATTTAATTTTTATTGTTTGTTGTTAGAGCGGCAATAAAAATACACGTTCTGTGAAAAATTTAACTGTCTACCTGACTGACTCTGTGGCTCAGTGGTAAGTGCCCTTAACTACTGATCCGAGAGTCGTGGGTTTGATCCCCACCCAGGGCAAGCATTTGTGTGATGAGCAGATTTGTTTGCTCTGTGTCTGGGTGTTAATTATATCTATATAATATGTATGTATTTAAATGTATATAAGTATGTATATCAGTCTCTGGTAACCCATAACACAGGGAATCCTACTTTGGGGCCAGATGACCATGTGTGATTTGTCCCAGAATATTTTTATTTTTTTAATTTTTTATTTTATTTATTTATTACGGTTCATCAAATGCAGCTCGCTGACAGACAGATGGACAGCGGAGGCTTAGTACTTATGGTATACTATGGATACGCAACTCTCAGAACGTCATCATCATCATCATCATCATCATATCAGCCGACGGACGTCCACTGCTAGACATAGGCCTCCCCCAAGGATTTCCATGACGACCGGTTCTGCGCTGCCCGCATCCAGCGACTTTCCGCGACCTTATATATAAAACTCTTAAAAAGGTATATAAAGTAATATCAGTTATCGTTACCGTAGTACCTACACAGGGACTCCCAGTTTGGGCAAAGAATAAAGACTATTTACTACGTAAAAGAAGGTTAACTCCGCAAAATCATTTGAGTGAATGGCGACTCTTGCTACAATGCAATAAAGTGCAAATTCAGGTCGCACAGCGCTAATTATTACCTACAGTTATCATAATTACAGCTCATATACGTCTCCACCGAGGGGCTCGAGGCTACCCTGAATCAGGGCGATTAGGCCTTAGTCGACCACGCGGGCCCAGTGCGGGTCGGTCGACTTCACACACAACCTAAAAAAAAAATATAGAGTTTGATGTTATATGCCTTTCAGAAACTCACATTAAATTAGGTGATGAAAAGAATATTAAATTACACGGTTACGAAATGGCAACTGGTTACTGTAGGAAATCAAAATCGGGAGGAACTTGTATTTTTGTTAAAAAAGGGTTAAATTATAGGGAAATTTATTTTTTCAAAAAGTATGTTGCAGAAAGGTACTTTGAATGCTGCGGAATAGAGATTCCAGCATATAACTTAATTCTATTGTGTCTATATTGAATTCCTAAAAAAAATATGGTTTCACTATTTCTGCACAAATTAGAAGCTGTTTTTTATGACTTATCACGGAAATATAAAAAACATAAAATAATTCTGACGGGGGATTTGAATATCAATACAATGGAAACGAATAACACTACTAATCATCTGCGTGACTTATGTAAGAATTACAATTTTATATTGCATATAAATGAACCAACTAGGAAGTCATCGTGTATTGATCATATTTTGAGTAATATTAAGAGGGCTACTTCAGAACTGTTGCATTTACATATGTCCGACCACAACACTGCTCAAATTATTAGTTTTAAAGTAAAAAGTAAAATAGAGGCACCTTTATATTGGTATATTTACAGAAAAGATTATAGTGAAGACAATATCCGTAAATTCAGAGACTGTTTAAGTAGCCTTTGTTTTAGTGACATTTATGAGCAATCAGACTTCAACAAAGCATTTGATTTGTTTCATAACACAATCTGCCTTTTTTACCAACTTAGTTTTCCGAACATAAAAATTAAAATAACAAATACAATGAAGAGCCCTAAATGGATAACGAAAGTTTTAAAAGTGTGCAGTAAAACGAAACGCCACCTAAGATTTCACTACTATAAACACAAATCTATTGATCACAAAAACAACTATAACACGTACACAAAAATATTCAGAAGGTGTGTAAATGCTGCCCAAAAAAATTGTAACACAAGATACATGAATAATAGTAAAAATCTAAGCAAGGCTTCCTGGACTGTCATAAAAGAGGTGACTGAGAATAAATATTTATGTCAAAATATTAATGCAATCAAAATTGATCATAATATAATTAATAACCCTTTTGACATTGCCAATACATTCAATGAGAATTTTATTGACATTATTAGTAATCATAGTCATAGTAACAAATCTAACTTAAAAATGACATGTAATCATAATTTGACATCTTCTTTGTTTCTATTTCCTCTTTCCGTAGCTGAAGTAACAAATATTATTATGTAATTAAAAAATTCGAATGCCACAGGTCCAGATGAAATATGCACAAAAATAATTAAAACATGTAAAGATGATCTAGCACCTGTATTGACACATTTAATTAATTTGTCATTTGAGACCGGTACTTTCCCAGACCAGCTGAAGGTTTCTATTATAAAACCTCTCTTTAAAAAGGGGGAGCGAGCAATCATTGACAATTATCGACCGGTAGCACTAATTTCAGTTATCTCCAAGATAGTTGAGAAATGTATGCTTAAGAGACTAGTAGATTTTTGTAACAAATTTGGTATCATTAGACCAGAACAATATGGGTTCCAAAAAGGAAAAACTACTACGCTTGCCATATTTGATTTAGTATACAATGTTTTAAAAAATATTGACAGTAAGGCGCTGACATCTGTTCTGTTTTTTGACATGTCAAAAGCATTTGATTATGTAGATCACAATATATTATTATATAAGCTGGAAAAGTATGGCATAAGAGGCCCGACACTGGATTGGATTCGTTCATACTTACAAAATAGAAAACAATGTGTTGAAATCAGCAATCTAGATAGTGATAAAGTAATGACTACATACAGGTCAGTTTTCAAGTATAACAGGAAGGGTGTACCACAAGGTAGTGTACTTGGTCCACTACTTTTCCTACTTTATATTAATGATCTGCCTGAAGTGACTAAATATAAATGCATTCTCTTTGCTGATGACATTTCTGTTATTGTGACATCTAAAGTAAATGACATTGAAATATTTGAATATGAAATAAATGAAACTGTAAAAAATATTGTGAATTGGCTGTCTAATAATAATTTAATTATAAATTTGACTAAGACTAAATATGTAAATTTCTCTACAAGACATCGCAATCAAATTACTTTGGACATAAAATATGCAGAACAATCTTTGATAGAAGCTGAAGAGGTAAAGTTTCTAGGCTTGACTATCGATAAGTTTTTTAATTGGAATGCACAAGTTAATAATATTTGTGGTCGAATTAACAGTTTTGTATATGTTTTAGGCAAATTGACTAAGGTTTCGTCACTACAAACTACTTTGATGGCGTATCACGGGTGTGTATGCTCTATATTAAGATATGGTCTATTGTTGTGGGGGAACTGTTCATTGGCGAATAGGGTTTTCATTGCACAAAAAAAGTGTATTCGAGCAATGTGCAGTGCCCATCCTTTCGACTCATGCAAACCACTATTCTCTATGTTAAAGATTTTAACTTTGCCTAGTATTTATATATACGAAGTTTGTGTTTTCGTGAAACAGAACAATAAATTGTTTAAAACTGCCAAAGATATTTACCCTCGTAACACGAGACACCCAGACAGACTGGTTCTAGATCATTGTCCACGAACAACCTTATACCAAAATAATTGCTTCAATATGTGCATCAAAATTTATAATAAAGTACCACATAATATAATTATTCTGCCCATAAATCTGTTTAAGAGGAGGCTATTTAATTGGTTATTAGAGCATAATTTTTATAGCGTTAAGGAATTTCTTGACGGAAAATTTAACGACTAATTCTTTGACATGTGATATAATTCGGAAATGTAATTTAATAATTTATATGAATAATAAGATATACCTATTGACTTGCATATGTAGTGTAGCCAAGTAAAATTATAATTGTATTTAACTTATTTATGTTTGCATGCTATTTTAATAGTTGTACCAGGAGATTTTTTGTGCTTTGTTATCTTGCATTTTTGTATCTTTACCCTGTACAAAGCGAATAAATGAATTATGAATTAAAAAAAAAAAAACCTTCGAGTTTCTTCGCAGGCGTGTGCAAGTTTCCTCACGATGTTTTCCTTCACCGTTAAAGCAATCGGTAAGTATGTACGTAAGTTTTTGAAAAACTCATTGGTACATTGGCCGTCCAGATTTGAACCCGGTACCTCTGGTTAGATGGACCGGGTCGTTACCGGTTGAGCCACCGACGCTTTGCCTACAGTTATATTCACATATAATTGCTTCTCTTTCTATCGCGTAACTCTTATCTCTTCTGACTACTGAATTTGCCCCATTCAGGGGGCCGCGCGGCGTAGAGCGTGGCGTAGGTACATTTTCATGCTTACAGCGCGGAGTGCGACAGGCCTGGTTTGGGGTTAGATGAACTTTTTACTCGATTGCGCCAGAAGGAGGATTATGGTTTTCGGGTATATGTATGTTTGTATGTTTATTTATTTGGCACACTCCTGTAGCCTAAACGGCTTGATGGATTTTGGAGTGCTATGTGTCGTTAGATTCGTCTTGATCCCGTGAGTGACACAGGATACATTTTTAACCCGACCGGCTTAAAAAGAGGGATTAAGTTTTTGTGCAGTCGGGTTACTAATTTTTAATTAATCCGTGTAGTTGTTACATTACAATTTTGTTTATATTAAAAGTAATGTGTGCGTTTGTTAGCGATCGTGTAACTTCTAATTGACTTGATCGACTACGTTGAAACTTTCGCACGCCCGAGAGGGTTCATAACAAAAAAAAAATCGCATGCCGCTTTCCCGAAAAATTGGGAAATTCGCAAAAATTAAAGTTAATTTTTGCACGATTCGAACGAAAACTATTTCCACATGGGCGAGCGAAGCCACAGGAAAAATCTAGTTCATTATATTACTGTTATAATAATATAAGTTGAAACTAATTAACTATCGATCTATCAGACTACAAGTTATTTTTGTAGCAGATAATCCTTGAAAAGAATTAACACGTCAGTACCCAATTCCCACATCTACGAGTAAGTATTGCAAAATACAGGTCGTCTTAAAACGAAATTAATCAAATGCTATAATGACGCAATGTTGTTATAACCTCGAGATCGTAATTACTACAGATTATCTTCTATATCTGCACTCTACACCGTTAAATTGACGTATTGATATGTAAAATAAATACATGGTATAATAATATGGTACTAGGGCATTCGATGGATGCTAACAGAATTTTTGAAGTTTTGGAGTTTACTCCTTAGCAATCGATTTTTATATAAGTTGTAACAAAATTAGCTGAAACTATTTTAACTGGTGCTTCTACCCATGAAACTGAACTACTTTCCCCATTAAAACAATAGTCAAATCTCAAAAAAAAATGAATTTCCTATACTAAGTTGGCTGATCAGCTGATCGAGTTAGTATGGGAGAGCCAAATTTTTTTTTGAGATTTGACTATGGGTTCCATGGGGAAAGTTGTTCAGTTTCATGGGTAGAAGCACCAGTTAAAATAGTTTCAGCTAATTTTGTTACACCTTATATAAGCCCGGGGTATTAAAATTTATAGGGAGTAAAATCAGACGTTATGCGTTAGTTGTATAGTATAGTTATTAATTTTGTGCGCAACTTACTTGGGTGTAAGTATGTATGTATATTTCTTTGGAACGACCTGTAGGTACGTATGTACGTATGTTTATTTCTTTGGAACATTCTTTGGAAAGCCGTGTAGGCTTGATGGATTTTGGAGTGTAAGATGTCGTTAGATTTTTCTTGTCAGAATTGAAAAAAGTGGCCGCCATTTTGATTTTTTTAGTTACTGGACGGAATGCTTCAAAAATCAATATCTGAAAGTCTCTGAAGTCCCTTAGGTTCCTTATCACGAAACCGTAGCCAGAATTTAAAAAAAGTGGCCGCCATTTTGAACTTTTTAGTTACTGGACGGAATGCTTCAAAAATCAATATCTGAAAGTCTCTGAAGTCCCTTTATAACGAATCCGTTGTCAGAAATAAAAAAGTGGACTCCATTTTGATTTTTTTAGTTACTGGACCGATTGCTTCCAAAATCGATATCTGAGGATCCTGAGGTCCCTAATCACGAATCCGTTGTCAGAATTGAAAAAATGTGGCTGCTATTTTGAAATTTTTAGTTACTGGATGGAATGCTTCCAAAATCAATATCTGAAAGTCCCTGTAGTTCCTTATAATGAATCCGTTGTCAGAATGGAAAAAATGGCCGCCATTTTGATTTTTTTTATTACTCGACCGATTGCTTCCAAAATCGATATCTGAGAGTCCCTGAAGTCCCTTATCACGAATCCGTTGTTAGAATTGAAAAAATGTGGCTGCTATTTTGAAATTTTTAGTTACTGGATGGAATGCTTCAAAAATCAATATCTGAAAGTCTCTGAAGTCCCTTTATAACGAATCCGTTGTCAGAAATAAAAAAGTGGACGCCATTTTGACTTTTTTAGTTACTGGACCGATTGCTTCCAAAATCGATATCTGAAGGTCCTGAGGTCCCTAATCACGAATCCGTTGTCAGAATGGAAAAAATTTGGCTGCTATTTTGAAATTTTTAGTTACTGGATGGAATGCTTCCAAAATCAATATCTGAAAGTCCCTGTAGTCCCTTATAATGAATCCGTTGTCAGAATTGAAAAAATGGCCGCCATTTTGTTTTTTTTTATTACTCGACCGATTGCTTCCAAAATCGATACCTGAGAGTCCCTGAAGTCCCTTATCACGAATCCGTTGTTAGAATTGAAATTGAATTGAATTTATAATCGTTAGTAAGGAGTAAACTCCAGTCGTGCGTCGCAGCTGACACACACATTTTCTATATTATTTAATAAATTTCTCCATTCAAAAACCTAAAAGCTTGTAGGTACAAGCTTTTATTTGAAAAGAGTTTTTATTCTAAAAAACACGTTTTTTTTTCAATTATAAAAATTTAAGTGCCTTGAAAAGTGACGATGTAGTCGAGGATAGTCGAATGCTCAAACGAATCTAAATACACGTTTCCAAATTCAAAAAAAGTGAGTAAGTATTTCCAACGATTCTATTTTAAACAAAAGACGATCCTGGGACCTTGATTCCCTCCAAAGTTCATCATCAGATCAACTTCAAAATACCAAACGGATCTATTGTCACCGGGAATACGGTTTCAAAGCAAATTTCAGCTCAATCGGACCTCTGGAAGTCGCTCTAAAATCGATCACAAGATTTGAACGTACCTAAACAAACCAACATTGCAAGTTAAAAAAAAACTTAAAAATTAAGTAAAATTTTAAATTTAAGTAGGCTCGAGGTAACCCAAAGGGCAACGGAGCGAGTTATGCTCGGAGTTTCCCCACGCGATCGAATCGGAAATTAGCAGATCCGAAGGAGAACCAAAGTAACCGACATCGCTCACAGAATCGCTAAACTTAAGTGGCAGGGGTCGGGGCACATAAAGTTCTCGAGTGGTGACCGCTCATCAGAAGATGTAGCGTATAAAGGGCACCCACTCAGTGAACTCATAACTTGGTGTAGGTCGCAGGATGCCGATAGATGCTGGCAGCGCAGGACCGGCAGTTGTGGAAATCCTTGGGCAAAGAGTAGGGATTATCTTGGGGAGGCCTTTGTCCAGCAGTGGACATCTTTCGACTGATATGATTGTAAACTATCATGGTTTCATGAAGAAACTCCTTTGTAAATAAGTGTGTATATGCTTTATGATATAAAGAGGTTGTAAGTTATAGTTTGTAAGTTTGTTTACAATAAGAAATTTTGGATTTTTTTCACCAGTAGACAGCTATATTATTCCTGAGTGACATGGGCTATACCTACGCTCGCGAGCCGCTTGCAGCTCGCGCACCATTCACCCTCAAAGAGAGTCATAAAAACGATGCTCACGCGCGTGAAGCTGCGGGCAAAAGATAGTATCTCCGATACAGGAAAGGGTATAACAAAATTGGTGGAGGACTTGAACTGAGGCGTCTACTCATCATATTGTAAAACTTTGTCCTAAGGAACCCATATTAGATGATTCTTGAAAAAATATAATAAATCATTCTTTAAAATTGGACTTTCCGTGATTCTTGCACCACACAAACACATAAACACACACACACACATAATACTTTGATATTCTTTTTTTTTCTTTACTTGTAATTTAAGGTACTGTTAATTTGTTATTTTTCTCCTCCCTTTTTTATTTTATTTTTTTCCAACATTATTTAGTGTGTTTGGTGACAAGGAATCAATAAATTTCTTATGTCTAATGTCTAATGTCTCATGTCTTATGTCTTATGTCCTATGTCTTACGTCCTAATTAATCAATTACCTGATCGATTTACATGATGGCACTATTATAGTCTTTTATTAGAGAACGCGGAAAGCCGCTGGATGCGATCAGCGCAGGACCGAGCGTCGTGGAAATCCTTGGGGGAGGCCTATGTCCAGCAGTGGATGTTTTACGGCTGATATGATGATTGGAGACCAGTGTGATGTTTTCCATGTTCCAATCCCCGGAGCAACGAACCTTTGATTGGAACAAAGGCGTTTTCTTAGTGGTCAAATTCGTTTGCCTAGTAAATCTTCTTGAAGTTTTCTGAGAGTGACGAAGTCTTATGCGGGATATTCCTTAAAATGTCATTATTTTACAATGGAATATCCGTAGTTTATATAAATCAATATCTTTAACATATCTTAAACTAATTTATTAGTAAAAACAACGTGATGAATCCCTTATAGATTGCTGCGGAAGCTCTATTAAATTAAAATAAAATCATGTATTTTTTAGGTTTAAAAAATCTTAAATGGCATTGGGTAGGGCACATAGCTCGTAGAGTAGATGGTCGTTTCGGCAGTCAAGTTCTCGAGTGGTGACTGCGCACCAGAAGAAGACCTGGGTGTGGGCAGCGCAGGACCGGTCATCGTGGAAATCCTTGGGGCAGGCCTTTGTCTAGCAGTGGACGTCTTTCATCTGATATGATGATTTTTGTGCCTAAAAATTGAGATTTTGTTCGGTAAAAAAAACCAGTCCTCATGGCTCTCACAATATCTAAACTATAGTCATAAAAATGCCACTTTTTTAATGAAATTGTTTAATTTTTTGGGATATTTTTTCACACGACAGCTGACAAAAAGGAATGTAATTTTTTTCAGGTCTATTATATTAGGTACTCGTGGACCAAGGCCGTGGGTGGGGCGCATAGCTCCCAGAACAGAAGGTCGTTGGGCAGTAGAGTTCTCAAGTGGAGATCGCGCACTGGAAGACGTAACGTAGACAGACCTTCCACTTGGTGGATCGAAAACCTTGTGAAAGCCGAGGGAAACCGCCGGATGCAGGCAGTCGTTGTGGAAATCCTTGGGGGAGGCCTTTGTCCAGCAGTGGACGTATTTGGGCCGATATGATGATGATAAGTACTAGTATGTGTATATGTTTCTTCATACCACGATATCTTGTAAACGGCTTGATAGATTTTAGAGTGAGAGGTATCGTTAGATTCGTATTTATCTCATGTCATGAGTGACATTGGATACATTTTACCCGACTTCCCAAAAAAGAGGGATATTTTTTTTTATTGTAGTCTTGTTTTCATAATTTTTTTAATGGATTTTCTTCATTAAACTCTTTTGTGCTATGACTATCTCATGGGTAAAAACCTCTTGTAATACGCTCCAGAATCCGACGACTTGATTGTAATTAGAACGGTTTTTCGCATGTCAGACTGATTTTGTGACTTAGATTATGCCTTGAGGCAATGACTTAGAAACAATATCTATCTATCTATAATTATGTTCTTTTGAACATAGCTCACAGAATTGCTAAACTGAAGTGGCAGTGGGCAGGGCACATAGCTCGTAGAACAGATGGCCAATGGGGCAGTAAAGTTCTCGAGTGGCGACCGCGCACCGGAAAACGTAGCGTAGGCAGGCCTCCCACACGGTGGACCGATGACCTGGTGAAGGTCGCGGGAAGCCGATGGATGCGGGCAGCGCAGGACCGGTCGTCGTGGAAATCCTTGGGGGAGGCCTTTGTCCAGCAGTGGACGATTTGTGGCTGATATGATGAACAGGTGTTAAAGTGCTAACGATTATTGTTGTTGACTTACTCGCATATCTTGACCCAATAAAGAAATAAATTTCGAATGACCTAAAAACTCGACGGTGTACAAGCTTTAATATATGAAAATAATTTTAATTATTTCGTTTTCTTCTCAGCAATCCCTTTCATTTGATACCCAAATCAAAGTATATACTATATTAGTACTAGCCCTTATCATGGGCAAAGTATCATCATTACAGCTCATATACGTCCCCACCGAGGGGCTCGAGCCTACCCTGAATCAGGGCGATTAGGCCTTAGTCGACCACGCGGGCCCAGTGCGGGTTGGTCGACTTCACACACAACCTTAGAGTTTCTTCGCAGGCGTGTGCAGGTTTCCTCACGATGTTTTCCTTCACCGTTAAAGCAATCGGTAAGTATGTACGTAAGTTTTTGAAAAACTCATTGGTACATTGGCCGTCCAGATTTGAACCCGGTACCTCTGGTTAGATGGACCGAGTCGTTACCGGTTGAGCCACCGACGCTATACATACATGTAAAAGTATACATATATTATATTAGTACTAACGTACAGTATGGACAGATTATACAGATTGGTTAAAGTTTGGTTCTCGAACGTATGAGATTTCGCCGTGATGTTGTTTGCTCCGTCATTTGTTTTTAGAAATGTCATTTCACGACCGTTGTATGCGGTGGTTCTAACTAAGCTTCTAAGATTTGTCCAAAACTAACTCCATAGCTAGCACGACAAGTTAATATAAAGCTTATTTAAATATAAAACTTGGCTAAGTGCGTGTCGGACCACGCATAGTGTAGGGTTCCGGAATCATTGCTTGAAAACTGGTTGTCTCAGGATATCCCAAATAGTTTTTCTAGGCCCAATAGTTTAGAAAAAAACCGGTCAAGTGCGAGCCAGCACCGCGCACAAAGGGATCCGAACCATCATACTAGATGGCGCTAGTTACTCACGTTAAAAAAAACACGTTTTTTGTGTGGAGACTCACTTTTTCAAATTTTTTGTATTTGTTAGAGCGCCAACAAAAATACATCTGTAAAAATTTCAACTGTATAGCTATCACGGTTCATGAAATATAGCCTGGTGACAGACGGACGGACAGACAGCGGAGTTTTAGTAATAAGGTTCCGTTTTTACCCTTTGGGTACGGAACCCTAAAACCAGGAATACGATGTTAACCACTTTGTTACACCCTGTATACATCTTTTGCCGCCAAACATCAATATTAAAAACACTGATGTTTTTCGGCTTAATTGAGATACGATAAGCAGTTCCCCATTGCGTTGGATAGTCTTGGTAAGCCCGCTTCCATATGCGGCTTCATTGTCACTTAGGCGAGATGATGTCAAGGGCTTACCAATAGTGGATTAAAAAATAATAATACTGAATTATCTATACTCCAAGAGACATATACTCGTAGTAATTTTGAACTCTTCATACAAAACAGTTGATTGACCAATTCTGTATGGAGTCTAATTTTTAACGGACTTAAAAAAAGGAGGAGGTTCTCACTTCTCACGTCAACCAGTTTTGCACTTTTAATATATGATCACGCATAACTTTTTACAGTGTAGTCTGATTTCGATAATTTTTTTTAATGGGTAGAGGTATATGGGATATGTATACTGGACGGCCAATGTACCAATGAGTTTTAAAAAAAAAACTTATGTACATATACTTACCGATTGCTTTAACGGTGAAGGAAAACATCGTGAGGAAACCTGCACACGCCTGCGAAGAAACTCGAAGGTTGTGTGTGAAGTCGACCAACCCGCACTGGGCCTGCGTGGTCGACTAAGGCCTAATCGCCCTGATTCAGGGTAGGCTCGAGCCCCATCGGTGGGGACGTATACGAGCTGATATAATAATATGGGATATAAAGTTGTTCTCATATAAATTTTATCAAAATCGGTTTATTGCTTTTTTAATAAAATTAAAAATAACAAAATGTAGCAAAATTGTAGGTAATTGTTGCGATTGAATTTGGTTGTTTTTAGGGGTCCGTGCCCAAAGGGTAAAAACGCGACCCGATAACTAAGACTGGTAACTGAGACTAAGACTCCGCTGTCCGTCTGTCTGTCCGTCTGTCACCAGGCTGTATATCATGAACCGTAATGGCTAGACAGTTGAAATTTTCACAGATGATGTATTTCATCATATCAGCCGAAGGAAGTCCACTGCTGGACATAGGCCTCCCCCAAGGATCTCCACGACGACCGGTTCTGCGCTGCCCGCATCCAGCGGCTTCCCGCGACCTTCACCAGGTCATCGGTCCACCGAGTGGGAGGCCTGCCTACACTACGCTTTCCGGTGCGTGGTCGCCACTCGAGAACTTTACTGCCCCAACGGCCATCTGAATCTTTTTAAGATGATTTATAAGATGATTTTATTGTGTATTTATGTTGCCACTATTACAACAAATGCTAAAAATTAGCAAAAGTGAAAGTCTCCATACAAAAAAACGTGTTTTTTTTTAACGTGAAGAAACTAGCGCCATCTAGTATGTCGGTACGAAACCCTTTGTGCGCGGTTCTGACTCTTACTTTACCGGTTTTTTTAACGTCTTCAGCTAAGTCAATTATTTAGAAATGACTATGAGTTCCTATGATAAGCAGAAGCCCCACTTAAGGCTCTTACCTCGATTTAGTTACATACTCTATATAACTCGTCAGTCTGTTCGTCTGTCCACAGTTCTTGTTTAAGTGAAAGGGTGATTGCAGAGACTTAACGAGCAATCGTAACACCGTAACGGACTGGTCTCAGTCTCAGATCCTCTTATATGAAGTAGGTATATAAAAACCGACAGTATTAACATCCTTACTAATAATGTTATAAATGTGAAAATGTGTTTGTTTGTTACCTTTTCACGGTTCAACGCCTTGACCAATCCTAATGAAATTTGGCATGCAGGTAGCCTGTATCACGAGGAAGAACATAGGCTACTTTTTATCCCGTGAAAATAGCAAAGCCCGATGCAGTTCCCGAGGGAATAGAAAATATACTCTTTTTTGGTTAATTTCTTTAACATCGCAACGGAACAATGGATTGTGTGATTTTTTGCACAGAGATGATTTACTAATAAGCATATCCTGCCTTAGTTCCCGAATGATCTGGAGAAAATTCTTGTCGCACCCTCTAAGACAGTCGTAAAAACGACGTCTACGCGGGCGAAGCCGCGGGCAAAAGCTAGTAAGTAATAAAACAGTAATACGATAATACTATTAAATTGATATCTACTCAGATTAATAACGCAATGCTATTGACATACCAGTAGGTACGTAATATGCTCTTGTTTACGTTTCTAAAATGGTTGAGCCATTATAAACCTTTAGGAACGGTGCGTTCCTACTCGAAGAGAGCAAAGGGAGATATCTCCGCCAGGTGAGGCGGTATGCCTGAAGTCGGGCCGTGGACCAATCGTTGATTTTTTAAAAAACATTTTTTTTCGAAAAGACAAGCTTGTTGTTGGCCGTGGGGCCTTTACAACTTCACCGGGCATGGGAGGCGAGTACGGAAGGCACTCAACCTAGCCAATCGTTGATGATTGGTATCTGTATATATACTCAGCGCTGAAGAAATTCTAATAGCGCGTTCTAGATGTAGTATTTCTTTTGTTCTCTCGTTGCTTATGTTAAGGTTCAGTGGCGGGTTACTGCAGTTGCCAGTTGCCACCACAAACCTTTCAGGTCCAACCTTGAAGGGAATGTAGGTACTTATTAAATGAACTCAGTTGCCACAATATACCTGTACATAATATATCAGTCATAAATAACATAAAAAATGTATACTTAAAAAAACTAATTGTTTTGACTTGTTAGCGTCTTATAAATAGATGAACGACGGCTGCATGCACGAAAAAGTGTCACGTTCCGCGTGCAAGCGAGAGCGCGGAACAAACGATACAGAGGCACGATCGGTCTAAGCGTTCGGCTTGTGATCAATGTTTTCTTATGATGTTATGACGTAAAATTATCGTCCGTAAGCCGACTTTAAAGATAACCAGTTTTTTTTTAATTTACAGGTAGTCGGGAAAAAACATCAATAAATAAATGGGCACTGGGCCCGCGTGGTCTACTAAGGCCCGAAGGCTCGAGCCCCTCGTTGGGGGACGTATATGAGCTGATGTGATGATGACAAGTAAATAATTTGTAGATTTCTGTAGATACACTAAGTGTTGGATAAGATTAATTCTTAACGCTACGTCTTCCGGTGCACGGTCGTCACTCGAGAACTCTCCAAATAATTTAGCCGAAAACGTGATTTTTCAATGACAAGCCCGTCAACTGCCAAGCCGTGGTAACGTTTGTAAGTTTTGCCAATCAGCCTGCTTTGGCATGTGATGATGACCATTATCAAGCGACTTCCAAAAAGGTGGAGGTTCTCAATTCGTCTGTATGTTTTTTTTCTTATTTTTTATTTTTTATATGTGTGTTACCTCATAACTTTTGACTGGGCCAACCGATTTTTACGATTCTTTTTTTATTTGAAAGCTAGTGCTTCCCGTGTGGTTCCATATAAATTTTATCAAAATCGGAGAAGTACTTTATTACAAAATAAACAAAAACCAAAAATAATAATGCAAAAATGTACTAAGTTGTTGCGATGGAAGTCGATGTTTAGCATTTTCTATATTATCACATCAGCTAAAACACGTCCGCTGCTGGACAGAGGCCTCCCTTGAGTTGAGGGGGTTTCGCCGTAAGCGCCACGCTTGGCAGACGTGTTGGCGATGGCAGTGTCCAGTGTGCTGGGACAGTATGCGGAAAGGACGCTGCTGTCCATCATCCGGGTTTTGTTCCCTCACCCTCGGAAAGAGATGAGGTGATGCTATTCTAAGGCCACACTACAGGTTTGTAAGTTTCATATCAGCCGAAAGACGTCCACTTCTGGATAAAGGCCTCCCCCAAAGATTTCCACGACGACAGGTCCTGCGCTGCCCGCATCCAGCGGCTTCCCGCAACCTTCACCATGTCGTAAGTAAATTTGCATAGAAATATTTTCCATGTAACTCTACATGAATGAACTACAAGTTGTAAGGCACCTAAGACGCCCGTTAAATACAATCAGTGAGCCGGGGATCACTGAGTTAGTGGTGAGCCCTATGTCCACAGGTGTATTTACCCTATGTCCAGGGGGGGCACTTGGCCCGGGGCGGCAAGAGGTGAGGGGCGGCCGGAAGAGCGATCCCCGGCTCACTGAGTTAGTGGTGAGCCCTATGTCCACAGGCCTATTTACCCCATGTCCAGGGGGCACTTGGCTCGGGGTGGCAAGAGTTGAGGGGCGGCCGGAGGAGTGATCCCCGGCTCACCAAGTTAGTGCTGAGCCCTTTGTCCACAGGCGTATTTACCCTATGTCCAGGGGGGCACTTGGACCGGGGCGGCAAGAGGTGAGGGGTGGCCGGAGGAGTGATCCCCGGCTCACCGAGTTAGTGCTGAGCCCTATGTCCACAGGCGTATTTACCCTATGTCCAGGGGGGCACTTGGTCCGGGGCGGCAAGAGGTGAAGGTCGGCCGGAGGTGTGAACCCCGGTTCACTGAGTTAGTGGTGAGCCCTATGTCCACAGGAATATTTACCCTATGTCCAGGGGGGCACTTGGCCCGGGGCGGCAAGAGGTAAAGGTCGGCCGGAGGTGTGAACCCCGGTTCACTGAGTTAGTGGTGAGCCCTATGTCCACAGGAATATTTACCCTATGTCCAGGGGGGCACTTGGCCCGGGGCGGCAAGAGGTGAAGGTCGGCCGGAGGTGTGATCCCCGGTTCACCTAGTTAGTGGTGAGCCCTATGTCCACAGGCGTATTTACCCTATGTACAGGGGTCCACTTGGCCCGGGGCGGCAAGAGGTGAGGGGCGGCTGGAGGAGCTTTCCGGTCGTAGTAGAAAAAAATTGAGCAAAATTTGAATTAGGTAGTCAAAAATTTCTTATATATTTCGTGTGGCTGTACGGAACCCTTAGCGCGCAACTCCGACTCGCACTTGGCCGGTTTTTTGTCACTTAGAGGGGCGTATTTTTTTTTGGTGCCGGGGCTCCGGATTCTATACACGCCTCTGCCTATGTCTTCTTCATATCTTTACAGAGTCATGATAGAGTATAACAGCAAAAATATGTATGTCCCTACCTTCATTTAGATACTTTCTAACATAAACATTAACGACTCTTAACATTTTTGTTAATATTTCTTTTATGTCTTTGTTGACCGGGTTTTTGGTATGTATACTGTTATTCGACACCCATAACGGCTCACAATCAAAAGTGTAATCTAAGTCTTCGACCAATTAAAATGGACCGGCCCTATCCATACATTAATGTCATCAAAAATTATTGAAATAAAACTACACGCAAGCACACACTTACGCTCCGCTAATAGTCTACCGCACCTCGTTCAAATATAAACAATGACAGAGATAGAGAGACGTACTCGGTATATAGCATGAATGAGATAACAAATTTCACATACCTCGATCGCAGTATTACGATATGGCTTACAGTAGCGCAACATCTTTAATGTCACACGATGCGCCACCGCCGTAGGTACTAGCCCATACTAGCCTGTAGTCAGTCTGGCAAACTCACGGAGTTTATTAAGCTGTGCCCCGCAAGTACCCTTCCGTTGCTCTGCGTAAGCAAAGTATATATATTAGTACTAACGTACAGTATGGACACTCCCTGCCGCTCTCTAAAGTCGACCTCACCCCCCCCGTCACGCAGATTGGCTGCAGATTGGTTACCAACGTAAAGGATGAGCTACGCTGTGATTTCGTTTGGGAATTATTGAATCCAAATTTGGTTAACTGTTCATTTAACTGATGTTTTAGTTCACATAATGATAAATGCAATAAAAAAAGCTTTTACAGATATCCTTTGGATCAAAAGCAACACAAAAAGCCAGTTCATTATTTTATTTCGTATTTTGTCACACTTAGGTAAGTATCTGGGGAAAACGCATTAACCTTGCTTTTTTTTGTGAAGATTCTTAAATACAAAGCATATGATTATTTGCTAGTGTAGAAATAAAACCGGTCAAGTGCGAGTCTGACTTGCACACGTATAATTCCGTACCATCGTAAAAGATATAAAACTGCCTGCATAGCTCAGAGGCAAAGTTCACTGGCTTTACAAAGGAGGTCGCGGGTTCCATTCCCGGCGGGGTCAATTGTAAGACTCGGTTTAGTTGGTGGTAGGGCATTTTCTAAGCTCGCCTGGCTAGCTACCACCATCTTTTCTAAGTCTTGCCGCCAAATATCAATGTTGATATCATTGGTGTGTTGGCATACAGATAAGATAGCCCAGTTCCCATTGCGTTGTGGAATCTTGGTAAGCCCGCTTCCATCTTCAGCAATTTAAAAGAAAAATAAAAAAAGTATCGTATTCCAAAAAACATTGACTGTTATTGTAGGTACCTAACCTACAAAATGCCCCACCACCAACCAAACCGAGTCTTACAAAGTTGACCCCTCCGGTAATCGAACCCGCGATCTCTTGGTGTGAAGCGAATGGACTAACCATTGATTTTTACTGCCTCCGTAGCGTAGTGGTTGGTCCATTTGCTTCACACCAGGAGGTCGCGTGTTTGATTCCCGGAGGAGTCAACTTTATAAAATTCAGTCGATTCTACGATCGGTAACACGAGTTCATTGCTCTCCGGATTCACGTCAAAGATTACGTAATTTGACTACGTATTCATTTTTAAAGTTTATCACATCATCCTTGATAATTATTATCAACGGTCGGTACCTCGAGGACAATGCTCTCCAGGTCACGTCAAGGCTTACGTTTTTTTTTTAATTTTGCGCGCGAACATACGGACCCTCAGTGCGGGGATCATTGACCTATTACTAGCGGGCGGGGGATTTTAGTTGTATTCGTACCTATTTAGCTATGTTTGAAGAACAATTTTTATTCATGTAACTTACCTACTAACTAGGTAGATAGCCACTGTTGATTGTTACGTGCAATATAAATATCTAATAAATATTTCGTGACGTGACCAATGCCGCCAGTGTGATTCAACCCTACCTGCATTTGTGGCTATAAATACGTCAGTTGTTTGTACTCGTATGTATATCATTTCTCGCTCGTTTGTATGGAGTGTCCGGGGTGTGGCGTAAGTATATTCGTTGCGTTACTGTAAGATATTGTAATACTGTGCCTCGAGCTTCAACCGATTTGGGGATTATCGATCGACTAAGACGAAATGAGCGAATTCGCTCATTCTGTAGGCATCAAAAGTGCTCAAACTCAAACTCAAATTCATTTATTGCATAACCATAGGTATGTAAAAAGGTCTTACATATAATTAAAAAAAACTTCTGCCATGGTTTACCTTAAGAGGTGTACAATGTCATTTTCTTAAATAACTAAATTAATTAGAAGTCAATGAATTAAATGTCAAAACTCTCATAATACATATTACACAATTAATTTCAGTCAAGTGGTAAAAATATAATTAATTAATTAAATGTCAAAACTCTCATAATATTACACATGAATCTTCAGTCAAGTAGTAAAAATATAATTAATTTATTTCATATTGTTATGCTGAAGTAAATGCTAAAGTTTTCCCTTATTATCCAAAAAAAATTGTACACTGTAAAATTGTCTAGTCGCTAGCCAAGCACTGATAGCCGATTTGAAACGATTCTCATCGTACTGCTTTATGCATTCCGGAACCATATTGTATACTTGCACTGCCATTGAGTAAAAACTTTTTTGATACATTGTTGTACGATAACTACACGAATGTAAAAGTCTATTATTATGTCTTAAATTTCTATTGTATATATTGACTGACTCATACAGGAATATGTGTTTTTTTACAAACATTGCAACTTCTTTAATATATAGGCAAGGCAGAGGCAATATTTTGTACTTAACAAAATATTGCTGTTCGCGTAGGCCGGTCCACAGCTGTTATATTGGTCGAAGATCTAAGTATTAAAATAGGAAATTTAGTTTAATTAATGTGTATGTTGAAATGGGCGTAGCTCAGTGTGACTTTCGTGGTTAGGTCAATTACGTAGGTAAACCTACCTGAAGCACAGCCATTATTATTTATTTATTTATTAATCGAAAAAATGAGTACATAGGTAAACATTGTACCCACAAAACTGAATGATCAGTTTGTCTGTGGGATCGACAGTCTCACAATTATTCGTTACAATCATAGATAAGACTGTGGTACTTAACTAGATTCGCTTAAATTATCTTTATGTACTTGTCTGGATGGGCTTGACTGTGAGAGGCATTTTTCTTGATCGTTTCCGTGCTTCGCAAGGCACTTTACGCCGTTGATGCCGGTTACTATCGCAGACTTGGCCCCCGCGTTTGGAATATGACTTAACCTTCCCGAGTTTGGGGAAGGACACGTTTCCCAGCAGTGGGGACGTTTATGGGTTGTTAACCTTTAACCAGGTTGGAGTATCGAGAGCGACCACATTGTATTGTAGATTTCAAAACGAACAAAGAGCAGCTATCTATTTATTTTAAATTAAAACCTTATTTAGTAAACAAACAGTATTTAATGACTATTTAAAAAGCTAATTATTAAACTAAGTACTATTTATATGTTTTCACATGTACAAATCTACACGCTAGCTAAACTTAAAAAAAAAGTAGAAATAATCTTAAACAAAATCTAAAAGTTAAAACATAAAGATGAACAAAAAAAGACGATGAATTTTAACAATTAAGGAACCATATCGAACCAATGTTTAGAAAGTAGAGCTTTTACTGTATGGACCTTGGAAATAAACAAATCAATTTGGGGAAAATCTGTTATTTTCTTGAATTCATACGTATCAAAAAGAAGTTATATCACAACATGTCATCAAACAATCAGCCATAGACAAAAAAATATGTATAAAAGCTCAATGTAAAAAATATCAGCTGTAGAAAAGGCGCCAAGCACCTTGGTAATTGTGTTTAAGTATCGTGGTTTTTTCTTGATTTTGGTGCAAAATTTTTTAAAATAATTAGTTTTTGTGATTTTATAGAGTTCAGCAATTTTAATACGCTTTGCATCGTGCATTTAATTAAAATATCATATGTTTTTGTACTATATATATATTAATGTTTTGATAAAATTATGGGATGGTAAAAAATGAATTGACCACAGCATATCTAAGATTTTTTTAAATACATTTGATCTTTTATCAGAAACCGAAGAGAGCTATACGACCGATGGAAACTGAAGATCTATTGACACTTCTGATGACATGAACTGGCAGCAATGCACAGGCGTATGGCAAAGAGATATAGATGATATACGAAGTAACTAGTATCTCATCTGTGCTAGTACTGCTAGTTATACGCCGTAGCGGCATCGTGCGACATCAAAGGCGTTGCACTACTGTAAGCCATATCGTACTACTGTTGTGGTAGGGTTAAAAGTTTGCAAAAGACCTGCGCCGCGCATGCCCCTGTTCGATTTGAACCATAGGTACTTACCGGGATACCCTGTAAATTGACCGATCGAAGATTCGGTTACTAATATATATATATATACTTTTGTTTGGTTCCGGTTTCGGCCAAAAGATCTTGTTTCGGCCATAGTTTCGGCTCCGCCAATAAATCAGCCAAACCTTCGGCCGCTCCGAAACTCAATGTTCGGGAATTGTCGCGCTTCGTTCGGGTAAAACCGTGCCAGAGCGACTTCCAGGGTTCCATTAGGGGTGACGAATGCTAGTCATCTGATTTACTTTTTATCATCTGTCAAAAACGACATTTGGTTCAAAAAATTTTTGAAATACTTAGGCGTGACGTCATAGTTTTACAGCGTCATTTATGTATTTATTTTGTGATTTTGGTGAGTAAAAAATCGAAGACTTGATGGTAAACAAAACTAGTAAGGTTTTCCGAAGGTTAAGTGGGAAAGCAATTTATTGATCATGAGTTCATAATTTATTTCTGATGCTGTGAAAGGTATGAAGCCGCATCCTCGGTGACAATAGATCCATTCGGTACTTTGAAGTTGAACTGAAGGAACTACAAAGGTGGAATTAACATTGTTTTTTAACCGCATCCTAGGAAATACTGTATACGGCTTTTCACCCGACTGCCTTAGAAGGAGGGTTATATTTTTCGAATGTATGTATGTGTGTAGGTATCTATGTTCTCTGCTACATCCTGAACGCCTTTTTTTTAAAATTCACAATTGGTAAACCCTTGACAACATCTCACCTGGTGGTAAGTGACGATGTTGCCGAAGATGGAAGCGGGCTTACCAAGATTCCCCAACGCAATGGTGAACTGGCTATCTTATCTTCATGCCGGAACACACCAATGATATAAACATTGATATTTGGCGGCAAGACTTAGATAAGATGGTGGTAGCTAGCCAGGCGGGCTTAGAAAATGCCCTACCACCAACCAAACCGAGTCTTACATTTGACCCCGCCGGGAATCGAACCCGCGACCTCCTGTGTAAAGCCAGTGAACATTGCCTCTGAGCTACGGAGGCGGTTGGAAGGATTTTATCGAATGAGGTATCGTTAGATTCGTCGTGATGCCGTGAGTGACATAGGATATATTTTTAACCGACTGGCCAATAGAGGGGTTAAGTTTTTACGCAGTTGGGTTTTTATTACACTTAAGCATAATAGATATAAGAAGTCTTTGTTATTTAAATTTGGAGTCAAGCATTTTTTTAACACTATAGGTATTTTCAAGTATTTTGGCAATACTGATCTAAAAAACTCTTTTCAAACAAAAGCTTGCACCTAAAAGTTTTTATGTTTTTTGAAATGTTGTCTGGAAGAGATCGCTGGTTAGCGATAAGACCGCCTATATGTAAAACTTCCTCAATCATTGTATCTTTTTTTCCTCTTATGTTGTGCTATAAAGTGTTTTCAATCAATCAATCAATATGCTTATTTCAATCTTATTACGTGGCGGTTTTTTGGTCTAAGTTTTTTCTTGCTATACTATAAGTTATCGAAAGTTATCTACGCGATCGAATCAGAAATGAGGAGATCCTCAGGAGAACCAAAGTAACCGACACAGCTCACAGAATCGCTAAACTGAAGTGGTAGTGGGCAGGGCTCATAGCTCGTAGAATAGATAGCCGTTGGGGAAGTAAAGTTTTCGAGTGGTAACCGCGCACTGGAAACGCGGTGGATCGACGACCTGGTGAAGCCGCTGAATGCGGGCAGCGCAAGACCGGTAGTCGTGGAAATCCTTGAGGGAGGCCTTTGTCCAGCAGTGGACGTTTTTTCGGTTGATATGATGATGATGATGATACTATAAGTTGATAGTCACAGTAAAACCTTGTTAGAATCATTTGCACTATCGTAATCACACATCATCATACTCTTCTTTTTATCAATTGCACCAACACAATTTATTTTCAAATAAAGTTACTGTTTAAATGTATGCTTTTACTCTTCATCACATCACATCAGCTCATATGTACGACTGAGGAGCTCGAGCCTACCCTGAATTAGGGCGATCGGGCCTTAGCCGACCACGCGGCCCCAGTGCGGGTTGGTCAACTTCACACACTACCTTCGAGTTTCTTCGCAGATGTGTGCAGGTTTCCTCACGATGTTTTCCTTCACCGCAAGAGCGTCGGATAAACGTACATATGAAATCGAAATTCGAAAACACATTGCTACGTGGCAGGATTCGAATCACGACCTCCCGGACAGGAGGTAGCGGCCCTTGCCATTACGCCACCGATGCTTTTACTCTTATGGTATGGTATTATTGTTGACCGACATTATGTTTGTTATACTTTTTCCGAGCTTTGAACTCTATTCGGATTTGTGTTTCACAAAACGAGGCCGTATACGCAAGCTGCATACCTAATGAGCCATAATCCAATGATCTATATTGATCAGTTAGGAATGGCTATGGCGGTCAATGGTTATCTATAATAGTCGATGTGTGTATGTATGTTCCATATTCACTTCAAAACGGCTAGACTTATTACGATGAAACTTTGGTGAATTGTTGTGCGCACGCCAGGGAAGATTTATAACAAAAAAAATTGCACGCCGCTTGCGGCTAGCGCACTACTCACCCTTGATTTCCACCCGGGGGAAGCAGCGCGCAGGTCAGGCAGGCTTAGAAAATGCCCTACCACCAACCAAACAGAATCTTACAAGTTGACCCCACCGGGAATCGAACCCGCGACCTCCTGATGTGAAGCGAATGGACTAACCATTACGCCACGGAGGTGGTTAACAAAAATGAGGAGATACGTAGGAGAACTAATAAACTAAGCTCACAGGATCGCTAAACTGAAATATAATAAAGTAGAAGCAGCGCAGGACCGGTCGTTGTGGAAATCCTTGGAGTAAGCCTTCGATCAGTAGTCGACGTCTTTTAGCTATTGTGATGATGATGATGAGTAGATTCGATTCTTGATAAATGTACTATTTTTTTAATCTGATTCAAAAATACTTTGATTCTTAATGACTTACGTTTAAAATGGCTTTCTTGTGTTTCGCCATACTATTAATGGCCTTATGGCGCTTTCTGATGGCCAACATCACCAGAACGTGAGGGGGGAGGAACTCTTCTTGAGGAGTCACGTAGTCATTGACTACCTGTTTTTAAGGAAGGAATACTACATTGAGTGGGGTCAACTTGTAAGACTCTGTTTGGTTGGTGGTAGGGCATTTTCTAAGCCTGCCTGGCTAGCTACCACCATCTTATCTAAGTCTTGCCGCCAAACATCAGTGTTAACAACATTGATGTGTTTCAGCTTGAAGATAAGATAGCCAGTTCCCCATTGCGTTGGGGAATCTTGGTAAGTCCGCTTTCATCTTCGGCATTATCGTCACTTCGACACATCAGGTGAGATGATGCCAAGGGCTTACCAATTGGGAATAAAAAATAAATAAATATAAATTGAAGCCAAGTATGGGTTAGTGGTGTTTGTAAGGCTAATGGCAAAACCCACCGTCAGATGTTTTAATAAATTGGCCGATTGTATCGTTAAAACGAAACTTTGTACATATCTAATAGCTTTAGATAGCTTTACAATTTGACGGCCCATTCTTGTATCTCCGAATAAAACCGATGATTTCTTCATCTGCGAAGTATTGTGCCAGCTAGACTCTTTGACTGTTAAATCAATCAAACCTGCCTGAACCAAACATCACTCGCTTCGATCGCTCATTTATTAATGTTATTCACTTATCTTAGTGTTATTGTAATGTCACTAGTGAGATTACGATGACACTAGTGAAATTGTAAGCAGTATGTTACGGTTCACAATCTTTCGACAGTTCACAATTTCGCGAAATAGATCCAGTTAGATTATAATCTAACGATTTTTACAATTTTACGTTGACATGTATAATTTGAATCTCGGAAACGGCTCCAACGATTTGCCTGAAAATTAGTATACAGGGGGCAAAAAATCGATTTAGATAGGTCTTATTTCTAGGAAAATGCTATTTTCCGAGATTTTCGCACTGGAAATATGCCACGCAAAGTGTATCCGCATTCAGCACATAGCGTATTTTTAAATATTTTTAACGGCTCTGGGTACTATACCCCGAACAGAGCTCGGTCGCCCAGGTACTTTTCACTACATAGTATAAAACAAAGTCGCTTCCCGCTGTCTGTCTGTTCCTATGTATGTCAAGATTTGTTGAGGTGTTGAATCGTGAAGAGGTAACAAACAAACACATTTTCACCTTTATAATATTAGTAAGGATAGCCGCTTTTCTGCTGAATACAGGCCTTCAGTCGTTAAGGCTATTCGTCTATAGCGGCACACAACTTTCCTAGCGGTATTCCCTTCGCTTTTCTGCACAGTGCTCGCTTAAGCGATGCGAAGTTTGGATGCCTGACTTTCCGCAGGCCCTCAGCTCTAATTATATCCACAGTGAGTAATCTAGCGGGTTTTAGTCTGGGCTTGATGAAATTTAGTCCGTGCTGAAGAGCTCTGGTAATTATCTTTTAACCACTAACCTTTGTTATGTTAGGACTTGACCATAAGTGAAGGCGAAAAATGTTGCTTGAACACCCATTCTTTTCTTTATTTTCAAAAACGGTTTTAATTAATCGTTTTAATCATATCCGCAGTGAGTAATCTAGCGGGTTTTAGTCTGGGCTTGGTGAAATTTAATCCGTGCTGAAGAGCCCTGGTAATTATCTTTCAACGACTCCTATGTTATGTAAGGACTTGACCTTATGTGAAGGCGGAGAAGCTTGCTTGAACTTTTCATTATTTTCAAAAACGGTTTTAAATAATCGTTTTAATCATATCCACAGTGAATAATCTAGCAGGTTTTAGTTTGGGCTTGATGTGATTTAGTCTGTGCTGAAGAGCCCTGGTAATTATCCTTTAACGACTAACCTATGTTATGTAAGGACTTGACCTTATGTGAAGGTGGAGAAGCTTGCTTGAACACCCATTCATTATTTTCAAAAACGGTTTTAAATAATCGTTTTAATCATATCCACAGTGAATAATCTAGCAGGTTTTAGTTTGGGCTTGATGTGATTTAGTCTGTGCTGAAAAGCCCTGGTAATTATCCTTTAACCACTAACCTATGTTATGTTAGGACTTAGCCTTATGTGAAGGCGAAGAATCTTGCTTAAACACCCATTCTTTATTTTCAAAAACGGTTTTAAATAATCGTTTTACAACATCCTCCAGTATATCATTCTGGTAATTTTGTGCCGTACCTTGAACCCTTGTCGACAAAAACACAGTTCCTTCCCACCTTCATACGAACCCCCCCTCCCCCCCCCCATCACACCAGTACACTTGGTGGGTGATGCGAACGCTGGACACCTCTTTTGAGCTTTTAGTACCTAGAAATTTTAATATTTTAAAGATAAAACTTTTATTGTAACGGCAAAAATTTTCTCGCCGGCTGATAAGATTATTTTCAGATCGTGTTTCTTTAAGGCTGTATATTGGCAAAGAAGCAGTGAGAAGCGCTTAGCAAAAAAATCAGGAAAAATATTCCCGCTAATTTATCGGCCAGAAAAATAGATATATTATATTCAAGGATATTACGTAGGGCCCTTGTAAGTTCATTACACGATTAAAATATAGATTAACTTGACTCGATCCTAAAAAAAATACCAAGCATAGCATAAATTGAAGCAAAGTGAAGCAAAGCCTGTAAACAATTGTAGGAAAATATATTTCTTTTAAATTTAAAATTTATATCATAATTTTCTTCTTTTCAAAATACGTAGTGTATGTTTATTCAAATTTAATTTAGTTCACTTTTTCGAAACTTTTCAACGAAAAAACATTGAAAATGTGCAAAAGTGTGGTTGTTTTCTTTACTCTTTTTACACGTAAAGAAAAAGACAGAGACAACTGTTCAATCAATGCCTCGGCGTAACAATTGCCGGCATCGAATAAGCCTCATTTATCGTAGGCGTTGGTTTAAATAGTAAACTTTTCTTAGACTAAAGGTCCTTACCTCGAGATCATATTGCAATATTATTTTCTCAATATTTTAGTCTGAAGAGCCATCTTCTTTCGAGTTCGACATGGATGTCGCTCACAAGTACACTTGATGTTGGTCGGAGTTGTAAATGAGCAAAGACGGCCAGTTTTCTGGCGGTCGTCAATAAACAAAATTATGGCGAGCCCCAAGATATTTTATCTGTTTAAAAACCTCTATAGGGTTTTATGCAGCTTTATAGAGTGAAATTACAGTACAACGCATTTTTTTCGTTTCCCGCGCTATCTGTAGAAATGATGATGATGATCTATCCGACCAATTTCGGTCATTGCGACCACTTCGACTCCTAATCGGTTTGCCGCGCGTGCGCTCGAAGATGGTTTATGTAGCCAATCTTCGCAGCAAAACTCCTCGCGCACAGAGGGAATTCAAGTATGTGACCCTCGTAAATGTATGAAATGGTCGCAAGTGGTCGGGCCTTTAACTGGTCGAGTTTAGCATCAAGGTCAGCTTTACGCTGATCCTCGAACTTGCGCACTTGCCTATTCACAATCCTGCGCCATTCTGGCCGTTCCTCTGCCATCTCTAGAAATAATGCAATAATATTCAAAAAACATGAAACTTTTAAGTAAAAGATTTTATCTCTTCTATTTCAGTTTAAGTCCATGGCACGATTTATTTGGCTGTACATTTATAGGTCGTGCATTATTAGGTCGCGCATAATTGTTACCCCATAACGCATGCTCAAGTCCATGACAGGAGTTATTTGTCTGTACATTTATAGGTCGTGCATTATTAAGTCGCGCATTATTGTTAACCCATAATGCATGCTCAAGTCCATGACATGACTTATTTGTCTGTACATTTATAGGTCGCGCATTATTGTTACCCCATAATGCATGCTCAAGTCCATGACACGAGTTATTTGTCTGTACATTTATAGGTCGCGCATTATTGTTACCCCATAATGCATGCTCAAGTCCATGACACGAGTTATTTGTCTGTACATTTATAGGTCGCGCATTATTGTTACCCCATAATGCATGCTCAAGTCCATGACACGAGTTATTTGTCTGTACATTTATAGGTCGTGCATTATTAGGTCGTGCATTATTAGGTCGCGCATTATTGTTACCCCATAATGCATGCTCAAGTCCAAACGAGTTATCGGGCTGTACATTCATAGGTCATGCATTGTCGGGTACCCCATAATTCATGTTTCCCATTTCATACTAAGGCGAGTGTAGGAAATCTAGTTAAACTATTTCGTTAAAAGTTAAAAGCTAACATTCAATGTTTGTACGTATGAACGTTGGGGGTGGAATCATGGTTCCTTATTTTCAATAGAATCGTAGGAAAAACAGCCTTTTTTTGAAATTGGAGCCGTGTATTTACATTCATTTGACCATAAAAACCCTTCAAATAAAAGCGTGTACCGATAAGCTGTTAGGTTTTTCAAAAATTATTAAAGTTTGTTTCAAAACTTATGAACACACGAGGCCACGCTAATGGCTAAGGAAGGGAAGTACGAGGGCAGTTAGACAACTCAATGACTTTAAGGTTAAATAAAAACTTTTTTAATATTTTTTTTGGTCTCATATTTGGAAACTCACTACGAAGCGCATGCCGTTCTTTTTTCAAATTTGGCGCGAAAACAAGCTTTTTAGAAACAAAAAAGTTAGGCGACTTCTAAGTATTCTTTAAAAATGGAGAAAATCGAGTTTCGAGTGCTAATTACACTATTTTTTACGTGGTAAAACTATTAAGCAGACCGAAGACAAATTGAAAAAGTATCATGGCGATTCTGCGCCTTCTCATGGGATGGTACATAAGTGGTTCACTGAATTTCGTTGTGGACGTACTACCACTAATGACGCGGAGCGCCCAGGAAGGCCGATTGAGGTCACTACGGAGGACATGGTTAGTAAAATACATGATATTGTTTTGGCAGACCGTCGAGTGAAGATACGCGAAATAAGTGATGCTGTGCACATCTCGACTGAACGAGTTTTTTATATTTTGCATGATATTCTGGGCATGAAAAAGCTTTCTGCAAGATGGGTGCCGCGTTTACTAACAGTCGACCAGAAACGAAATCGTGTAACAGCTTCTGAGGAATGCCTAGCCATGTTTAATCGCAATCCGAGTGAGTTTATGCGTCGCTACATAATAGTTGACGAAACGTGGGTCCATCATTATACACCAGAGACTAAGCAACACTCGAAGCAATGGACTTCTACCGGGGAACGTGCCCCAAAGAAGGCAAAAACTGTTTGCTCGGCTGCTAAAGTGATGGCCACAGTCTTTTGGGACGGCCAAGGGGTTATTTACATCGATTTTTTGGATAAAGGCAAGACAATAACCGGAGCTTACTATGCTGCATTGTTAGATAGATTCAATGAAAAGTTGATCATGAAACGACCGCATCTAGCAAAGAAAAAAAATCTATTTCATCAGGATAATGCACCGGCCCATTAAAAATTGTCGAATTAGGATACGAATTATTGCCACACCCTCCGTATTCGCCAGATTCAGCCCCCTGTGACTATTTCCTCTTCCCAAACATGAAGAAATGGCTTGGCGGGCAAAGATTTTCGTCAAACGAAGAGGTGGTAGCCGAAACTGAGGCCTATTTTTCAGGGTTTGAAAAAAAATATTTTTTGATGGTTGTAAGTGGTTGGAACATCGCTGGAATAAGTGCGTAGAGTTGAATTGAATTTTTTGTTGAGTTGAATATATATATATATAAAAAGAGAGCTTTCAGCTCGAGTTGCACAATCGTTTCGAATGCCTAGGAGACTGCGAGAATGTGGACGATTATAATGACAGGTTCGTGGAAATTGTTCAAACGGTCGGGTCTAAGATTTTTAAAACTCGCCGTTCAAACAGAACCAAAAAAATCTCCGACTTCACCAGCAACCTCATGGAAGAAAGACGCAGATTGGTTTTGCAGTCCTCTGAAGACGCTACTCAGTATCGGCAACTAAACAGGCAGATCTCTAAGTCCCTAACTCGCGATTTACGCCAATATAATACAAATTGTATTAAAGAGGCGATCGAGCACAACAAAGGCTCAAAAGTGTTCGCGAGAGATCTGTCTGTTGGACAAAGCCAACTGACCAAGCTGAAGACTGAGGACGGCAGGACCATATCGTCTAAGACTGAGTTGCTGGAAGAAGTTGAGAAGTTCTACGGACAATTGTACAAGACCACACGTTTGCCTGTCAGTGATCTGGCTGAAGACCCAAGAGCCAGACTAACCCGACACTATACCGAAGATATCCCGGACGTCAGCCTGTACGAGATTAGAATGGCTCTCAAACAGCTCAAGAACAACAAGGCACCGGGTGATGATGGAATTACGGCTGAACTTCTGAAAGCAGGTGGATCACCGGTACTAAAAGCTCTTCAGAAGTTATTTAATTCCGTTATACTCGAGGGACAAACGCCTAAGGCATGGCACAGAAGTGTGGTCGTGCTTTTCTTCAAAAAGGGTGACAACACCCTGCTGAAGAACTACAGACCCATCTCACTTCTGAGCCATGTCTACAAGCTGTTTTCGAGAGTCATTACGAATCGTCTCGCACGCAGGTTTGACGACTTCCAGCCTCCCGAACAAGCCGGTTTCCGAAAAGGCTTTAGTACCATAGACCACATACATACGCTGCGGCAGATTATACAGAAGACCGAAGAGTACAATCAGCCACTATGCTTGGCGTTTGTGGACTATGAGAAGGCCTTTGATTCAGTCGAAACCTGGGCTGTGCTACAGTCTCTCCAGCGGTGCCAAATTGACCATCGATACATCGAGGTGTTGAAGTGTCTGTATGAAAACGCCACCATGTCGGTTCGCCTCCAGGACCAGAACTCAAAACCTATCCAGTTGCAGCGAGGGGTGAGACAGGGAGACGTTATATCTCCGAAACTGTTCACCGCCGCCCTGGAAGATGTTTTTAAGCTTCTGGACTGGGGTGGAGTCGGCATCAATATCAACGGCGAGTACATATCCCACCTCCGATTTGCTGACGATATCGTGGTCATGGCTGAGACTATGGAAGACCTAAGCACAATGCTCGATGGCCTCAGTAAGGTCTCTCAACAAGTGGGTCTTAAAATGAACATGGACAAGACGAAAATAATGTTAAATGTCCGTGTCGCACCCACTCCTCTAAAGGTTGGAGACTCTACACTGGAAGTTGTTGACGAATATGTATACCTGGGACAAACAGTCCAGCTAGGTAGTTCCAACTTCAAGAAAGAGATCAATCGACGAATCCAACTCGGCTGGGCAGCGTTCGGGAAGCTTCGCAATATCTTCACGTCCCAAATACCGCAGTGTCTCAAGACTAAGGTCTTTGACCAGTGTGTGTTGCCAGTGATGACTTACGGAACTGAGACATGGTCGCTTACTATGGGCCTCATAAGAAGGCTCAAGGTCACCCAAAGGGCAATGGAGCGTGCTATGCTCGGAGTTTCTCTGCGTGATCGAATCAGAAACGAGGAGATCCGCAGGAGAACTGGAGTAACCGACATAGCTCACAGAATCGCTAAACTGAAGTGGCAGTGGGCAGGGCACATAGCTCGTAGAACAGATGGCCGATGGGGCAGTAAAGTTCTCGAGTGGCGACCGCGCACCGGAAAACGTAGCGTAGGCAGGCCTCCCACGCGGTGGACCGATGACCTGGTGAAGGTCGCGGGAAGCCGATGGATGCGGGCAGCGCAGGACCGGTCGTCGTGGAAATCCTTGGGGGAGGCCTTTGTCCAGCAGTGGACGATTTGTGGCTGATATGATGATGATGATAAAAAGAGTGTTTCTTCTTTCCAAAGTCATGGACTTATCAAACCGCCCTCGTATGTACAGTCAGCGTTAAGTTAGATGAAGAAAATTAAAGTTTCTAAAGACATTACTCACTGTTGTTCCATAATCCTCTACCATTGGTGACACGGTGAGATGCAGTCAAACGTACTCAAATTTTTAATAAATAAAAAAAAACACTGGTGTCAGGAACAGTGTTAAAAAATACAGAATGTCCCAGCGGTACGAACTATGGAAGGAAAGTACTATGTACAGGCAGCGTCAAAAGTAAAGTATCCCCAAGGAACCCATACTCCTTTTTTGTCTTTGCCTTATCCTGTAGCTCGGGGTCGGCTTCTTTGATCTTGAGACCTCATCTATTACACTGTTTAGTATCGTACACTGATAGGCTACATTCCTTCTAGTCGTTCTGGAGTTTCGTCATCCACGTCTTCAGTGGCCTGTCCCAAGGAACCAATACTGAATCCGCAATTTTTTTGGACTTTTCATACAAATCGATAAGCCCGATTGGCCAAATTTGTATGAGATTAAATTTGCTTTTGCGATTTTTTTATGAGTTCCTAGAGGATATTTGTTAAGTTTCAAGAGCAAAGCCTACCCTTAAAGAAGCTCTATAGTTTCCATACAAACGTAGTTTCGTTCTAGTACAAAAACGAACATCTAGAGATTAAATCCAAACTTTGTAAAAGACACATTACGATGTCCGTTATTGGTTATCGTCGTAATGAATTTGAACGGAACCCGAAAAAGGCACAAATTGGTTTTGTGCGAAATATTTCATATTTAATTTTACTTTAGAAAACAAATAAAAAAAACAGCGTTATGACTTCGCAATACATTTGCAAAGATACGATTCAGTGTGTCATTTGTGGGTTGTGTGTCATTTGTGGGTTCCGTATACCCAAAGGGTGACCAACGGGACCCTGACTGCACTGTCCGTCTGTCTGTCTATCAGCGGTTTGTATTTCATGTACTGTAATAGTAGACAGTTTGAATTTTCACAGTGTGTATTTCTAGTGCCGCAAGTAACTAGTATCTCATCTGTGGTGCCGCTATAACAACCAATAATAGAAAAAAATTCAGGGGCTCCCATACTACAAACTGTAACGAAAATGGATAAATACCCTTTAGAATTCCGTTACATTATACGTAGAATTTAGGGGGTTATAATATGGCCAATGTTGAAAAATGGAAAAGGAAATTTTGTGGTAATAAATAAAAATATAATTTAAAATTCGTAAAGTTTGTACAGCTGGTTTAAAAAAAAATGTTGGTCACCTTTTTATACGTACACGTAATAACATTAAATTTAGTAGTTCTAAAACTATGACTAAAATTGAATAGAAAATTATCACGTGTGATTACATGTTCATTTCATATTAGTCCATTTAGAAATTTTATCAAAAGTAACAATGACGATCTATACGTATAGATTGTTTCCAGTTATTTTAGTGAAAATACCTCGAATTATAAACTATCACACTATTAAATTTATAAAGTTCAATATAAGCAAAAGGAATCTTGTACGGGAAATAGGAAAATTCGATAACAAAGGCGTGTACTTCCTTATCATCTGACGAGAAGATGGTATATCCCTTTCGCTGACTGATGGTATATCTGTTTCGCAGCTGACACAATGGTGGTGGATTTTATCGGCTTGGGACGACCTTGTTGGAAATAAATCCCTCTCCACTGGACTCGTTAAGGGGTATGCTAAAAACCCTAGAAATATGAGAGAAAACGAATTTAGTACAGCGCCATTCGCCAAGGAAAAATCAGAAAGAAAGTAGGAAATTCGTACCTTGAAACAGCGGCAAGGGTTCCGTAATTTATATACTGTGGTTCCGTTGTATAAATTTAATTCAAGTTGTATACGTTGATTCACATTAAAATTTCCAGATAAAAACACACAATATCAAAATATGTTCTCCTCCGGTGTCCAACATTCATTTTTTTCTCCTCTTCATTCCATCTCTGTAAGAAAACGCCTTTTTAGAATTTCGCATGAAAAAGATTCTGATCCCCAAAAAGGTTTTATTTTGTAACTAAACCAAAAAGATTACGTTACAAAACATGATTTTTGTAACGTGAAGAAACTAGTGACATCTAGTAGGATCTATTAGTTACTAATAATAGTTACTCATAATTATATATTCTGTTAAGTTGATTTTATGAAGATTTCTTGGTACAGAACACTCACACTTGGCCTTTTTTTAGGTTTCCGTACATCCAAAGGGTGACCAACGGGACCCTATTACTAAGCCTCCGCTGTCTGTCCGTTTGTCAGCGGGCTGTATTTTAATAACCGTAATAGGTAGACACTTGAAATTTTTACTTAAAATGTATTTATATTGCCGCTATAACAACTAGTAATTAAAATTTGAAAAAGTGAAAAAAATAAGGGGGGCTGCATTCGAAAACGTGTTTTTTGTGGGTCTTTAGAAGTATATTTGATTTAGCTCTATCGTAAAAACGGTAATCCATACAAGCGTAAAAGTTGGTGTGATTATAGTACTCATACATAATAAAAATCGGCCAAGTGTGAGTCGTACTCACGCTAAGGAGTCCGAACTGAATGACAAAAAAACATATACTTTACCGCCTCCGTAGCTCAGAGGAAAAGTTCACTGGCTTTACACAGGAGGTCGCGGGTTCGATTCCCGGCGGGGTCAATTGTAAGACTCGGTTTAGTTGGTGGTAGGGCATTTTCTAAGCCCGCCTGGCTAGCTACCACCATCTTATCTAAGTCTTGCCGCTAAATATCAATGTTGATATCATTGGTGTGTTTCGGCATGAAGATAAGATAGCCAGTTATCCCCATTGCGTTAGGGAATCTTAGTAAGCCCGCTTCCGTTGTCAAGGGTTTACCAATTGTGAATAAAAAAAAATAAAAAAATTGTGGCTCGCGTTGATGTCTTTTACTTGTAATGTGAATAGGTATAATTGTCATTATACCAAACTAGTATCTCATCTGTGATTATACTATGTAGTTGTGTGGAGAGGTATGGTGGTACGGAACCCTCGGAGTGCTAGTCCAACTCGCACTTGGCCGGTTTTTTAAAAGTAAAAAGGAACTACGTTTGTATGGAAACTCGAGCTTCCTGGAGACTGAACGGGTTGTACTCTATTAAAAACACCTGAAGATAATCCTTAAGAATCATTGAAGAACACATAATATTATAGTAAAAACGTCTTCAACGCTAAACACGTTAAAAATAACCGACTTAGTACAATATTGAATTATTATTTTTGGATTTTGTTAATTTTCTAATAAATTAATACACCGATTTTGATATTTTTTTTATGGGACCACACGAGAAGCAACTAGCTTCCAAATAAAAAAAGAATGATCAAAATCGGTTCACCCAGTCAAAAGTTCTGAGGTAACACACATAAAAAAAAACATACAGTCGAATTGAAAACCTCCTCCTTATGAAAAGTCGTTTGAAAAGGACCTACAACGTTTTGAAATATCTATTTCTTCTCACTCTTAGTCAGTTTGTATGACCTTGCGATTAGCAGGCAGTCACTAAGTCGCTAACTCTTCATATGTCCAAAACTTACACCAATCTTGGGCAATAGGTGGTAACAGACCTCGTGTTGCGTCCTACGTGCACTGACTGCATATTACGTACTATGGTCATTGGTCAAATTATATTACTAGTGACCGCTCACGACTTTGTCCACGCGGACTTATCAAGCCGACCAATCAGTTTGTTTATAAATTGTTTAGATTCATCTCTTTCATATCACGTGTCATATACCCATCTCTTTGGCTTTCAGCGCCATAACTGTCCGTCAGTCAGTTACTAAAATGTTTTATTACCTGCGACTTAGTTCCCGCTATAATGGATCTCGATAACATCAGCGCCACCTACCGGTTCCAACTATAGCTCAGAACCATCCAGATGACCCCATAAATACATTAAAAAAAAACATCAAATGGGTCACGGCCAAGGAGTGGAATTCCCTTCCGTCGTTTGTATTCCCCGATTCGTATTATTTAGGAATCTTCAAGACGAGAGTGAATAGGCACTATTTAAGCTTGCGTGTTACATCCTCGGCTGCATCAGCGCTTACCATCAGGTGAGGTGCAGCCAGACGCACTCAAATTTAAAAAAAAAATCGTGTAGGAGAAGAATTACGAACACACACACACCGGAATTATATATATATATTATTATAAAGATATTGTAACCTTACATAACTTGTCACTTGAACGGACTGCTAAAAAGACTAAGGGTCGTGTTTTATTAGGCAAATTGTTATGTGGGTGTGTGAGTCACTGTCATAATGTTATGAAAACTGTTCAATTTGAGAGATTGAGTGCACTTTTAAAATAATAGTAGTCTTTGTCTAGAAGTAGCTCTAAGTAAAGATCTTTGTATTGTGTTCTTTTGCATACTAGGTATAGACATTTTACACGCATTTGCATTTTATTTGTACCTACAAACAGTGTTTTAGTACAGGAATAAAATTTGGGCTAGTTGCGTGCGTGTATTTGTGTGTCGTTATGCGTGTGTGTCGTTTTGCTTATTCAAAATGTGTCATTGTGCGTTAAACCCACAGAAATCGGAATAATATAGGGTGAAACCCATCTTGTATACATAAATACGTTGAGTATAATAATGAAGAAATTGAAAGGAAATTTAGAATTATTGACGAACTTATCAAATAGGCCAGTTGACTGATAGTCACACGTCACACTTGAGTTACTTTTTATCATCTGTCGAAAACAAAGTTTTGGCACAGTATATAATATATTAGTACGTTTTGGTTTAAAATATATGCAATAGGAACGCTTGACGTCACAGTTTTCCAGCGTCATTGATGTACTAACTTTGCGATTTTGTTTTATTATTAAAAGCTTTTATTTATCTTGCAATGTATGTGTTTTTGTTCGGGTGAAATGTTGCAAGTTAATTTTGACCCACTTGCCCGTTTCCGATTGTGCTGAAATTTTGCATGCATATGTATATCGCGTGACAATGCAATATTAAAATCTTGTACCTAAAATTTTTTAGATTTTCGAAAAATATTTAAAAATTCAAGACGCAGTGCATGACAATATAAGTAACCGCTTCCGTAGCGTAATGGTTAGTCCCTTCGCTTCACACCAGGAGGTCGCGAGTTCGATTACCGGCGGGCCAACTTTGTAAGACTCGGTTTGGTTGGTGGTAGGGCATTTTCATAGCCCGCCTGGCTAGCCACCATCATCTTATCTAAGTCTTGTTGCCAAACATCAGTGTTAACAGCATTCCAGCTTGAAGATAAGATAGCCATTGCATTTGGGAATCTTGGTAAGCCCGCTTCCATCCTCGGCATCATCGTCACTTACCATCAGGTGGGATGATGACAATGGCTTACCAATTGTAAATAAAAAAAAGGAAGATATAAAAAAAATGAGGGGGCAATGTAAGGATTAACATTTCATAATTTATTTTTGATGCAATCATCATCATCATATCAGCTGAAAGACGTCTAGCCTCCCCCAAGATATCCACGACGACCGACTGCTCTGCTCGCATCCAGCGGTTATGGTTTAGTGTTTAAATTTAAGGATTGAAAATCTCACTCCTCATTATGAACCATTTTTTGCGAAGCTGTTCATAATGGGAGCGCTGTTCATTATTGGTGCTTTTACCTTAGTGTGGTTTTATCAGAGACTGTAAAGAGCGTCGGTGTCGTAACGGTTACGGCGCAGATTACTAAATAGTTACGTTACGGCCGCTACCTCCTGTCCAGGAGGCCGTGGTTCGAATCCTGCCACGCACCAATATGTTTTCGAATTTTGATTATATATGTCCGTTTATTCGACGCTCTTACGGTGAAGGAAAACATCGTGAGGAAACCTGCACACGCCTGCGAAGAAACTCGAAGGTTGTGTGTGAAGTTGACGAACCCGCACTGGGCCCACTTGTTAGTGTAGTTCGCTGTAGTTACTGATAGCATAAGTGCCAAAAGCGGCCACTTCTTGAGCAGTCGGGTAAAACAGCAGACTTATCTCTTACCGCATCCTTAATCGAAGTAAATTACGTCCTTACGACCTCATTCCCCCTCTCCATTTCATCATCGGACAACCAAGCGCGGGGGGTGCTTCCACCCCTTTGTCTTTAATGTTCCACCTTTACGTACGAAGCGTTTTGCTTCTTCCTTCATAATGCGAACGGCCAAGGACTGGAATTATTCTGTATTCCCGGATTCGTATAATTTAGGAATCTTCAAGACGAGAGTGTATAGGCACTATTTGAGCTTGCGTGTTACATCCTCGGCTGCATCGGCATTTACCATCAGGTAAAGTGCTACCAAACGCACCAAATATTTAATAAAAAAAAATACTAGATTCCTCTGCAACAATGGTAAGTAACTATTTAGTAATCTGTGCAATGGTGTCGATTCGGTGTATGTTACACTTATTTGACAGGACTTATGCGATAAGTCCATTAGCTACACATTAAGAGGTCGCGGTCGATTTCCGGTGGAGTCTTACTTTGTAAGACTCGGTTGGGTTGGTGGAAGGGAATTATCTGTGCCCGCTTGGCTAGCTACGAGTACCACCGTCTTATCTAAGTCTTGCCACCAATATACAAGCATCAATGCTCACAATATTGATGTGTTCGGGCTTGAAGATAAGACAGAAAGCTCCCCATTGCGTTGGGGAATCTTGGTAAGCTCGCTTCTATATTTGGGATCATCGTCACTTACCATCAGGTGAGATTATGCCAAGGGCTTACCAATAGTGATTAAGGCTCCTCCGACCCTAGAATTAGCACATCGATTCACGATGTTTCAAAAATCGAACGAAATAGCTTGGAAATAAAGTTATCATTCGTACTGCAACGTGACTGTTACTTCAATCGCTGTGGACGAATCATGCAAAAAAAAATGTTTTTAATTCATTATAAATAAAATAATAAGAATTTCCAAAAAGTAGAAAACAAAATCATTTTATGTTGTTTTCTTAAGAAGTTCATATAATATCATAATATTTCGATTAAAATTGCAGCAGTTCTATGGTTACATCTAGAAATATTTTTGATGTGTAACATCTTTGCTCTCGCTTTCCTGCAATTTGTGGGAGTGATTTCGTGAAATGGGACGGAAATGTGTAACATGGGACGGAAATGTGTAACAGGAAGTCGCGAAAGCGCGGAATTCTACTTTACGAGAGTCCGACTCGCACTTGGTCGGTTTTTGCAATTTGTGGGAGTGATTTCATGAAATGGGACGGAAATGTGTAACATGGAACGGAAATGTGTAACAGGAAGTCGCGAAAGCGCGGAATTCTACTTTACGAGAGTCCGACTCGCACTTGGTCGGTTTTTTTCGTTACTGTCAGATCCGCCACCCAGGTACAATATCGTCATCAAATCTAACTAACCTAAAGTATTTTGTCACATTGTTACACATCATATGCGAGTACTGTAGGTCTCGCTCGAATTTTTTTTTCTATAAAAAATTATAATAGAATTCGAGGAAATCAAAATCACTCCTCATATCCTGTCAATTACAAAATAATTTTTTTTTCTATAAAAAAAACCTTAATTTAAGTAAAAAGTGGTTACAAAGTTGGTCGTTGGCGCTGTTATAAGCCTTAAGAATACACAGAGAAAAATACAGATTACGTAAATTTAGTGTTGTCCTGTCAACTATGTTAAATATAAAATAAAATAAATATTCTCAGACAAATCACACATGGTCATCTGGCCCCAAAGTAGGATTCCCTGTGTTATGGGTTACCAGAGACTGATATACATACTTATATACGTTTAAATACATACATACGAGTATATAGATATTTCACACCCAGACACAGAGCAAACAAATCTGCTCATCACACAAATGCTTGCCCTGGGTGGGGATCGAACCCACAACCCTCGGATCAGTAGTCAAGGGCACTAACCACTGAGCCACCGAGTCAGTCAAAATGTATGAAGTGTCCAAGGTGTGGTCTATGTAAACCATTTATAACTCAAGAACGGCTGGACCGATTTCGTTAATTATTTTTTGTTGAGTTCGTTTTTGCCAGGATGAGATTTTAGGGTAGGGCAGAGTAGGGTAGTGTTACATCGAATTTATACTAATAACTTCAGTATTCCTCAATACAATTGACAACTAGGTCTGACTAGGTGATGGATGATTGATGAAACGAATATTTAAAAAAAATACAATTACATCGTTCTAAATGGGTGTCAATTAAATGGTTAGCATAGTATTGTTATTTCTGTGAGCAGAAAAATATAATCGGTCAGCAGAAATAGCTAATCGGTCAGCAGAAATAGCTAATTGGTCAGCAACTCATGGCCAGCAAACATTTCAAAATCAATCAGCAATTTATGTCATTCTGGATGGCTGTAATTATTTTAAACATCCCCGTACTACACTCTTCCTACAGTGTTGAGTGGTCGACGGAGCCCCTTCGGGGCTCCTACTTCTGTGTTCTCATGTTAAACCTAACACTACGACTGTGCGGGGAGGCGAGCTTAGCTCGCCTCCCCGCACAGTCTCCGAACCTAACGGATCCGAGTCGGGGTGCTCCGCAAGTCCGAGCTCGCTTCGCTCGCTCCCGCTTCCATTTAGAACTCCCCGTACCACACTCTTCCTACAGTGTTGAGTTGCTGCTTATAGACATGTTTTTCTGCCGCTCAATCATGAAATCTTGCCGCTCAAGTAGTTATTTTGCGGACTGAATGTTTATTATGCCTTTAAAAAATATATATTTCGTTCTAAATGTACCTAATAGTTTACAATACACATTCTCCTTACGAAATAATAGGAAATGCTTAGCTTGAGCACACCCCGGACAGTTCATACAACAGGCGAGAAATGAAATTTCTAAAAACAAATGACGACACAAATGAAATCATGGCGAAATTCTAAACGTCCGCGAACCAAACATAAACCAATCTGTATCAATCTGGGTGACGAGGCGCGTGAGGTCGGAATCTAAAGAGCGGCAGGGAGTGTCCTACTGTATGTTAGTACTGATATGTATACTTTGGGTTGAGAATTGCTATTTCATCTAAAGCATGGGTACGCAATCGAAATATTGAAACTAAGTGAATTTTTAAAACATTTGTAGTATAAAATAAATTGCTACAGCTACGCTGTACATACTTTCTCCCGAAGCCTTCGTCGTCTGGCGTAGTCGTGCATATAAAACTTGTAAGCGTAAACATTACGCTTACTTTGGCAGAGAATAAAGTTACCAGACTTAAAAAAATAATAATTTGGGTGTTGAGGCACTTTGTTTCGATATTTTCTTGAAACAACAACGAGCTTCTGCGCGTTCTCGTTATAAATAAACAGGCCAAGCGCGAGTCAGAACCACACACGTAGGGTTCCGTACCATCATACTAGATGGCGATAGTACAAAGGGTTCCGTACCATCATACTAGATGGCACTAGTTTCTTCACGTTTAAAAAAAAGCTTTTTTTATATGGAAACCCACTTTACTTTTTCACTTTTTCTAATTTTGTTGTATTAGTTGTTATAGCGGCAACTCAAATACTTCATCTGTGAAAATTTCAACTGTCTAGCTGTCACGGTTCATGAAATACAGCCTGGAGGAAGACGGAAAGACGGACGTACAGCGAAGTCTTAGTAATAGCATGGAGCAAATAGACTGTAATAGGGTCCCGTTTTTACCCTTTTGGTAATGAACCCTAAAAACGCAACAGAATCTTAAGAGCCATTTTGGAGTAAAAAAATAATAAGTGTTGTTTTTCTATGCTCTTAAAAAATTATGAAAGAAAAACTTAGTAAAAAAACAGCTGGTGGTACTAAAACAATATTTTCCTAATCATCCAAACCCGCCCAGTAGAGCACTAGATGACACACACAAACTCACACAATACACACAAATATAGACACACATATATATTTTTGGACTCTATTAGTGTAACAAAGTTGATCTCCATCAAATTCTCAAGTTTGTTTTTTTCCTTCACATTTACAGAGTACAAAAATGATTTTCAAAAATCCTAAAAAAAATTAAGTGCAAGCTAGTATTTGAAAATAATATTAATTATTTTGTTTTCTTTTTAGTAAACCCTTTCATTCCACACACATATCATGGGAGTGCATAAAAAATAACTGGTTTGACACTTTCAAAATAAAATCTATCAGACTCCCAATCTGCCATATAGGATATAGAATTTCTTTATATACAGGGTGCGAGGGACCAAGTGTTACTACGGAAAAAATTCATAACTCCGTCAAATGTTGATATTTCTATTTGAAAATTTACCTATTTTATAGAGTTAGATACAAAAAGTGCAAGACTTAACTCCGGAGCAGAAAAAAAAACGGTTGGAGAGAGCCCAGGCACTAAAACGCTTGCACGCGAGTGAAGCATTGCCAAACATTGTCTTTTCGGATGAAAAAAATTTCACCGTCCTGCAATACGTGAACAAGCAAAATGACCGTGTTTGGTTAAAGGGGAAGTCCACCGATAATCTCGAGCAAAGAATAGCTGTCAGAAAGCAAGGACCAGCTTTTGTTATGGTTTGGGCCGCAGTGACTGCTGAAGGTCACTCTCCGGTCGTTTTTATTAACCAGGGTGTCAAAATTAACAAGACCGTGTATCGCAAAAAGGTGTTTAAAGAAGCGGTAATACCGTGAGCACTTAAACAATTCACAGTCAAGACATGTACATTCCAGCAGGAGTCCGCACCCGTCACACAAAACCCTTGAAAATTCACAATTTCTTCGTGAGAATTTTCCAAAGTTTATTTCGGCGCAACAGTGGCCCTCTTATTTACCAGACGCCAACCCGCTGGATTTTTTCATTTGGAGCATTTTGGAGGGTAGGGTATCCACTATGAAACACCATAGTTTGGATACGCTGAAGGCATGTCTTCGTTGAGAATGGCAGCGAATCCCGTAGGCCCACATTCGTGCAGCGTGTGATGCGTTCTTCGGCAGACTCAACGCCATAATCAAGGCTAAAGGCGGTTATATCGAAAAATGAGTATATATTTTAGAAAATAGATACATTTTCCCAATTACCATAAATTTTAAAATAGAAATATCAACATTTGACGGAGTTATGGAGTTTTTCCGTAGTAACACTTGGTCCCTCCCACCCTGTATTTACTTGTCGCAAATTTCACAGCTTAACACATAAATATTACAATTATTGGTTTTACAATTAAAAAAGCAAATGATGAAATTTGACTTATTAAAATTTGAAAATAGACGAAGTAGGCTTAAACACAAATTGTAATATAAAATAACATTAACAAAGCAAAAATATATAAAACCAAAAAAAAGTACAATAAAAGAAATAAGAACAATAAGTTTGAAACGGGCAGCGAAAAGTGTTATACGTTATGTGTAGTATGTTTGTGAAATGTGTAAATGTTGTTTGTGTGTGTGTTGAGAATGTTGTATGAAGTCGTGTAAAAAATATTTTAATTAATTTGGTTTCGTTGGAGGAATAATACGTCAACGTCACTAAAAAGTTCGTAATATACTTCTAAAAGTCTATACAAAACTGAGTCACGTACGAGTGCAGGTCGCGTGAGCCTGGCCAGCAAACAAGCAGCGAGTGTGGCGCGTGCGGATAGTACCCGCTCGCAGACTGACGCGGCTACACAGGTCCGGACAGTCCATGAAGCTACTAATGCTATCGTAAAGAAACCTGATGTCAGCCACTATGCGTACGTCCTCCAAACAGAGTAAGTTGTATCATGAGAGCCTAGATAAGCCTAGCTTTTGTTCTGACTGACAGCCTATCATAAATTGGTCCAAATCGGTTAACATTTAAGAGGTGAAAATCGTTAATGCAGTTTGTATGAAAAGTCGCTGCTTCACAATCCTCTTAAGAGTAGCGATCTTTGGCTCAAATTATCCAATGCACGCTCAAAGATGGCCCTCACTTTTTGATTACTGATGAGTGGCATTTTATTAAATCTTTAAGTACAGTATGATTTCGTAATCGTAATAAAACTCGAATAAATTGAAGTAGTTTAAAGCACGAGCGAAGCATATTCAGATTATTTCTATACTCTATACTAATGTTATAGGATATAAAGTTTGTATGTTTGTATGTAGGAGGTGCGGTCAAGGAATTCAATTTTCAACCCACCTAAGGTTCAATATCGTATAGCAAACTGTCACCATAAGAGCTAGCTAGAGCACGACGTTACATACACATATCGCATGCATTGTTTTATGTGAAGTGACAAATAATATGTATTTATATTTCAATCATCATCATAACCAATGCTGCTTATATTATTTTTTCGTTTTTGTGTATATGTGTACACACGGCGCAACATCAAGCTATACAAAACCAGTATACGCGGGCCTCGCGTATGTTGAAACCCAAAGGCGTCGCATGACTCGCGCGGCCAGCTTATACTAGTTTTGTATAGCTTGATGTGTCGCTGTTCGTACCTATATTCCGGCTCAAAAATGGCAACAAATAGGTACCGTAATAGATATTGCAAGTATACGGATGTCATAATAGCAATTCAAATGCAAATCGACCGCGTGAGCTTTTCCATATCAGCTTTGCCCGTACAAATTATACTCAACACAGGTTTTTTTTTAGACGAGTTCCAAAATTATATAATAATTTATTTCAAGACAAAGACCCTTTTTGTAATTCAACACAACCCTTCAAAAATTTAACCTTGAGTAAGTTAAAGTAATTTATGTAGCCCCCTTTAATAAAATTAATGTAAGAATTGTGTTTTCATATTACATGTAGCGAAAAAATTGTGTTGACATATTATATTATTATTTAAAAATAATAACTATAACATATTATTGTGCTCAAATGTTACTATCATAAGTACTTAATTAAGGAACCTCCAGGTCTACTTAAATGAAATTTTTAAGCTACATTCTTTAAATGCGACTGTATGTGTTCTTATATATACAAATAAAAAAAAACAAAAAAAAAACTCGACAAATCCAGAATTGTCTTTCTTCACATTACCTACTGAACAAGAACGGTGAGTACTTAATCTACTACGTCTATAGATAGGTAGATACATAATTTTGTGTTTACCGAAAGAGTTTTAGTTCTGCTATAATAGTACTTATTTACTTCTACTATGACACTGCGGTATTTGTAACGTAAAGATATTGCGAAGCTTCCCGAACGCTACCCAGCCAAGTTTGATTCGACGAATGATCTTTTTCTTTAAGTTGGACCTACCTAACTGGACTGTTTGTCCCAGTTACACATCTTCGGCAACAACTTTGAGTGTAGAGCCTCTAACCTTCAAAGGAGTAGGTGCAACACGGAAGTTTGACACAATTTTCGTCTTGTCCATGTTCATTCTAAGACCTACTTGTTGAGAGGCTCTACTGAGACCATCGAGCATTGTGCCTAAGTCGTCCATAGTCTTAGCCATGACCACGATATCGTCAGCGAATCGAAGGTGGGTTATGTACTCGCCGTTGAAGTCCACCTCAGTCCAAAAGCTTAAAACATCTTCCAGGGCGGCGGTGAACAGTTTCGGAGATATGACGTCTCTCTGTCTCACCCCTCGCTGCAGCCGGATAGGTTCCAATTTTTGATCTTGGTGGCGAACCGACACAGTGGCATTTTTATACAAACGCTTTAGTACCTCGATATATCGAAAGACATTTTGGCACCGCTGGAGAGACTCTAACACAGCCCAAGTTTCGACCGATTCAAAGGCTCTCTCATAGTCCACGAACGCTAAGCATATTAGCTGATTGTACTCTTCGGTCTAATCTGCCGCAACTTATGTACGTGATCAATGGTACTAAAGCCTTTTCGAAAACTGGCTTGTTGTCATAAGGCTGGAAGTCATAAAACCTACGTGCGAGACGGTTTGTAATGTTTCTCGGAAACAGCTTGTAGACATGGCTCAGAAGTGAGATGTGTATGTTGTTTTTCAGCAGGGTATTGTCGCCCTTTTTGAAGATAAGCACGATCACACTTCTGTGCCATGCCTCAGGTGTTTGTCCTTCAAGTATAACGGAATTAAATAACTTCTGAAGAGCTTTAAGTACCGGTGTTCCACCTGCTTTCAGAAGTTCGGCCCTAATTCCATCATCACCCGGTGCCTTATTGTTCTTAAAATGAAATGAAGTAATTTGAAATGAAATCATTATTTATTTGCAGTGAAATACGTTACATACAGGTGACTGCACAGCATGCAAATAGTGCACTACTTAAGATTTTACATTAAAGAAATGTCTCGCAAAATAAACGCTAAAATTCATGAGCCATGCTTATAATTTTCTAGTCATTTGTTTGTTTGGCAATATATTGATGTCATGAGGAATGTTATTAAAGATTTTTACACACAAGTTGTAACAATAGTTTTGACACAATGTTGTCCTAGGGATATGATCAAGTACGATTCTATTCGGTTTTCTAGTGTTTCTAGGATTTACAGCATATATATTTATATTTGTAATGAAATGAGTACTCAAGCTGTTTGAGAGCTATTCTAATTTCGTACCTACAGGCTGACGTCCGGGATATCTTCGGTATTTCAATACTATTACTGAAATATAATTTTCGATCTTCATACACTGCGAATGTCTAACGATATTTCAACGAAATGGGTAGGGAATTAAATTCCTTGACTGTACTCAATCTTTAAAATTACTCATCCGATTTAAAAAATATATATTTCGCCAACAGTTATAAAGGAATAGATAAAAAAACCGGCCAAGTGCGAGTCAGAACCGCACACAAAGGGTTCCGTACTATCATACTAGATGGCGCTACTTTTTTCATGTTTAAAAAAACACGTTTCTTGTATGGAGAGCCCCCTAATTTTTTCACTTTTTTTAAATTTTTAGTATCTGTTGTTATAGCGGCAACAGAAATACATCGTTTGTAAAAATTTCAGCTGTCTAGCTATTACGGTTCATAAGATACAGCCTGGTGACAGACGGACGGATGGACAGCCGAGACTTAGTAATAGTAGGGTCCCGTTTTTACCCTTTGGCACGGAACCCAAAAAACCCGTTCACTCTCGATATCCACGGAGGCGAAGCCGCGGGTAACAGCTAGTGATGGATAACTACTTAATAATAATAAACATTGTGTAGTTAGACCATATTGCTCATGATTATGGCTTAATGATGATCGCAGTTACACAATGATGGACAGAACACCGAATCTTATTATTACAAGGATTTTGATTTGATTAATCTTAGATATGTATTGAAAAATACGGGATAATATCTCGGGCATTCAAGATACCATTACGTCTGTTTCGGGCCGGACGTTGTGGAAATCCTTAGGTCTTTGTCCGGCAAAGGACGTCTTTCGGCTAATATGATAGATCTGTTCGTTCGAGGCGGCTTTCTCTCTTATTTTTTTTATCTTCTATCGGTAAGCCCTTGGCATCATATCACCATAGTAAGGTAAAAGCACCAATCATGGACAGTGCTCCCATAATGAACAGCTTTGCAAAAAAATTATTAAGTAATGATTAAATAAGGAATGCGATTTAAAAACTAAACCATAACCGCTGGATGCGGGCAGAGCAGAACCTATCGTCGTAATGATCTTGGGGGACACTTTTTTCAGCAGTGGACGTCCTTCAGCACATATGATGATGATGATGCTGTATGGTCCAATGTTCCATGTTCTTTCCAATTTGCTGAAATAAACTTCTTATAATACTCGTATGTTTCTGTAAGGGAAGAATTATATGTGGCTTTTTATCTGGTCATTTAGTTTTTTTATACTGTTGTATTAGTTGTTGGTCTTCCAATTAACATAAAAGTAAAAACTTTTTTTAAGGGAGAATAAAAAGTATTTAATTCTCTTTATCTGAGCGCATGCTTTCTTCGGCTTTTTTAACATTGCTTATATCATCATCATATCAGCCGAATAACGTGCACTACTGGACAAAGGCCTGCCCCAAGTATTTCCACGACAAACGGTCCTACGCTGCCCGCATCTATCGGCTTCCCGCGATCTTCACCAGGTCGTCGGTCCACCGCGTGGGAGGTCTGCGTGATCGAATCAGAAACGAGGAGATCCGCAAGAGAACCAAAGTAACCGACATAGGTCACAGAATCGCTAAATTGCTTATATGATAAACTGTTAAATTTTTGTTCTCGTATGTTTCATAACAAGGTGAACAAAAACTGATGCGCTACTACTTAATACAAGCCGCGAACCAATTCAAAGACGATTCAAATTGATTAACTGTAATTATTCGGTATAACATAACCCATTCTAAGTGTCACCATGACATGGCTACTGCGCACTAGTTTGGCTCCAAATTCAATGGTTAACAGACATGAAACGTTTTTTCGCAACGCATTCGGTTATGCAAGGGCGGATGCAGGGAGAGGGGGGTCCTGGGCTTCTGTCAACCACTCGGCCAATTCTGCCAACCCACAATTACAAATTCACTTAATAAGTAGCTGTGTTCCATGACTGGCTTAAATAAGAAGCACCTCCACAAGAACAGAAACAAACAAAAAAATTAGGGGCTCGTTTCGCTCACCCTGAAGTAACTCTTAGTTTCAATTTGCGGAGTAAAAAGATACGTAGAACTGTGCTCTAATCTTCGCAATATAACAATGATTGATACAAGCAGTAAAAATCCGAAAATTAATTTTGAGAGCAGAAGTATCAACATAGCTTTTAGTTAATCCTTTGAAGACAGTTATCCAGTAGTTAACAATTTTTGGGATCGTTTCGCTTGCCCATTTCTTTTGCAATGGACGTCCTTGGGGTGTGGCAGGTAGAGCTCTTGTCTCCATTTAAAGACTCAAACTCAATAACTCAGAATACCTTCAATATGATCATGTCGTCAAATAACAATAACTCAGATTACCTTCGATATGATCATGTCGTCAAATAACAATAACTCAGATTACCTTCAACATGATCATTTCTTCAAATAACAATAACTCAGATTACCTTTAATATGATCATGTCGTCAAATAACAATAACTCAGATTACCTTCAATATGATCATGTCGTCAAATAACAATAACTCAGAATACATTCAATATGAACATGTCGTGTAATAACAATAACTCAGATTTCCTTCAATATGAGCATGTCATCAAATATAAAAACTCAGATTACCTTCAATATGACCATTTAGTCAAATAACAATAACTCAGATTACCTTCAATATGATCATGTCATCAAATATTAATAACTCAGATTACCTTCAATATGATCATGTCGTCAAATAACAATAACTCAGATTACCTTCAACATGATCATGTCGTCTAATAACAATAACTTAGATTACCTTCAACATGGTCATGTCGTCAAATAACAATAACTCAGATTACCTTCAACATGATCATGTCATCAAATCACAATAACTCAGATTACCTTCAATATGATTATGTCGTCAAATAACATTACACATTTTCGCATTGGATACGCTAGGGTTTTGTTATTGCTGTAACTTTTTATCTCTCTATCTGCAAGTCTGCTAGAGCCCGTTTTAAATCCCCACCCTCGCGGCACGTTCGTTATCCACATTTTATAATCCCTTGGCATCATCTCACCTGATGACGATGATGCCGAAGATGGAAGCGGGCACACCAAGATTCCCCAACGCAATGGGGATCGGGCTATCTTAAATATTTCATATTAATTTCGACTTGATGCCTCAACACGTTACTGAGAAATGGACAACGAAGTGATCATATAGGGGATTTTTGCAGTTGGTATAGAACAATTAAAAATAGTGGAAGCCCCGCTTAGTAGTTAGGTACCTAAACTCCGTATTCAAACTTCTCTAGGATTAAATTATTACATTTAGCTACGTACAGAGTCGAGCACATCGAGCTTATACACTTTGGACTTTGTACAATTCTCTTATGCCGTACGCGTATGGATCAGAATTGCACTACGACTGTCTAACTTGACGCGCTTGCCTGTATACCTACTGGCTACTATTGCCTTCTCTGCCTTTAATTGCTTTTATAGATTTTAACTTATGCCTTATGATGTAATAATTACGTAGTTATGCAATAAATACGTTATGGTCAGAGTAAGCCAACCTCCGGCTCTAAATGAACGCGGATTAGTAAGGATTACCCTATATAGGGAAAAGCTTGCCATACATCAATGGTATAGGGTCAAAGAGTGAAGAGTTCACTATGTGGTTAGGAGTTAAAATAAGGAAGGATTTTAATAGCTTATGAAAGCTCTCACAGCTGTTTTGTACCAGAAAGATATAGTGTTGACCGTCTGAATAACAAAATTGTATTATATGTGGTCGTAGATATACTACCTCCTAGAGATGCACCCAAATTAGTTTCACATTCTGTTTAGCCAAATTTCGGCAACTTTTACCGAACTTCTGTATGCCGAATTTTGAAAATCTAGACCAAATGTTGATTTATATGTAAATAGGTAACATGTGCATGGATCATGTTTGTATGTTAATTTTACTCTTTAGTAAAGAATCAAAAATAAAAACCGGCCAAGTGCGAGTCGGACTCGCGCAACGTAGGGTTCCGTAATCTTTTTAAAAACCGGCCAAGTGCGAGTCGACTCCCGCAAGGTGGGTGGGGAAGTGTTTTCAAAAAAAATATAAAAAAACAAAATTATATTTGCAGTTGGTATTAGAACATTTTGTTAAGGGAAAATCTATGAACTTTTTACTAATCAAACTGCACATCTTAAGTTTGTTGATTCTAAACTAAGAAAGCCTACTTAGCCGTGATAGTTTTCCTTTTAAATTGATTGTATGTCTTATTTAAAATTTTATTCAGATGCCCTGAATAGCGGTTTAGCTGAAGCGGGGGGGGGGGGGGGAACCTTTAACAAAAATAGTTACTAATAGGAGCTAAGCCGCGGGCAGACGTACATACAGACAGACATGCCGAAACTATAAGGGTTCCTTGTTTACTTCGGAACCCTAAAAATGCTGTAATAGAATAAAATTTATCCACTGTAATACCATCTATCAGCAACAGCAAGGAAAAAAAATCTCCTTACTTTTACCTCCAGTCTTTAAGTTTTTTTATATGGCAAAATAAAAACAATCTTTTTTAGATTAAAATTTTAATTGTACTTTCAAAACCGGCACAGCTAATCAAATATTAAAAGTTTGCAATTACGCTTAATAATTAATTTTAATTGCCAAAAACATTATTTTCATTTAATATTGGTGCCGGTGGCGTAACGGCTAGGGCCGCCGCCTCCTGTCCGGGAGGTCGTGGCTCGAATCCTGCCACGTACCAATGTGATTTCGAATTTAGACTTCATATCCGACGCTCTTACGGTGAAGGAAAACATCATGAGGAAACCTGCACACGCTTGCGGAGAAACTCGCAGGTTGTGTGTGAAGTCGACTAACCCGCACTGGGCCTGCGTGGTCGACTAAGGGCCGATCGCCCTAATTCAGGGTAGGTTTGAGCCCCTCGGCGGGGACGTTTATGAGCTGATATGATGATGAATATTGGTGCCCGCGGGCAGCGGGCGGGACGCGCGTGAGTTACACTGCAAGCGACGGAACGAACTATATCGGGCAGTATACGTTACTACCCACCCCCTCAAATAGTTTCTATGCAAAGAATCACGCCATTCCTGGCTCCGTTGCGACGACGCCGACGTGCGCGTACGTGGAAATAACTTTTCCCCATATCCCTCGGCAACTATGTCAGGCTACTCTAATTAGTAGTCCATGTCACTTCCCATCCACCCCCTCAAATAGTTTCTATGCAAAGAATCACGCCATTCCTTGCTCCGTTGCGACGACGCCGACGTGTGATTGCGTGGAAATGACTTTTCCCCATATCCCTCGGCAACTATGTCAGGCTACTCTAATTAGTAAGTAGTCCATGTCACTTCCCATCCACTCCCTCAAATAGTTTCTATGCAAAGAATCACGCCATTCCTTGCTCTGTTGCGACGACGCCGACGTGCGATTGCGTGCAAATGACTTTTCGCCAGATCCCTCGGCAACTATGTCAGGCCACTCTAATTAGTAGGTAGTCCATGTCACTTCCCATCCACCCACTCAAATAGTTTCTATGCAAAGAATCACGCCATTCCTTGCTCCGTTGCGACGACGCCGACGTGCGCGTACGTGGAAATGACTTTTCCCCATATCCCTCGGCAACTATGTCAGGCTACTCTAATTAGTAGGTAGTCCATGTCACTTCCCATCCACCCCCTCAAATAGTTTCTATGCAAAGTATAACGCCATTCCTTGCTCCGTTGCGATGACGCCGACGTGCGATTGCTTGGAAATGACTTTTCGCCAGATCCCTCGGGAACTATATCGGGCAGTATACGTTACTACCCACCCCCTCAAATAGTTTCTATGCAAAGAATCACGCCATTCCTTGCTCCGTTGCGACGACACCGACCTGCGCGTACGTGGAAATGACTTTTCCCCATATCCCTCGGCAACTATGTCAGGCTACTCGAATTAGTAGTTCATGTCACTTCCCATCCACCCCCTCAAATAGTTTCTATGCAAAGAATCACGCCATTCCTTGCTCCGTTGCGACGACGCCGACGTGCTTGTACGTGGAAATGACTTTTCCACATATCCCTCGGCAACTATGTCAGGCTACTCTATTTAGTAGTCTATGTCACTTCCCACCTACTCAAAAATGTCTGCGAAAAATCACGACAATGCCCTGCTCTGTTGCGACATGTACGAATTTGGATATAAGATTTGTCCAGATATCCGGAAATTGTGGGCTATGCTAAAATAAGTTGTCTATGTGGTTTCACATCCCCCTCAATCATCTTTGTGCAAAAAATCACAAAAATCCGTTGCTCCGTTGCGTTGTTAAAGAAACCGACTAAAAAGAGTATTTTCAGTTCCCTAAGGAACTGTATCGGACTATGCTATTATTACAGGATTAAAAGTGGCAAATGTCCTTCTCTATGACACATGCTATGTGCACGCCAAATTTTGTCAAGATTGGTTGAGGTGTTGAACCATGAAAAGGTACTAAACAAACAATTTCACATCCTACTAAAGAATGTAAGGATGTATGTTTGTTACTCTTTCACGCAAAAACTACTGAACGGATCTGGCTGAAATTTGGTAGGTAGACAGATTAGGACCTGTATTAACACATAGGCACTGTGCACCCTCGAAAAGTCATATAAACATTGTCTACGCGGGTAAAGCCGCGGGAAACAGCTAGTTTAAGTGATACGTCATATATATGTCTTTTTGTGATAAGTTGAATTTCGTATCACTTTCGCTCACTATCTTATGAAGATTACCTACATAGAAAAATTTGTTAGCGATATTTTTCGTCTAAAATATTGTTGTGTGTTGCACCTCATTTAAGTAATGAAATTCATTACTTTTATGACTTAATCAATTTAAACAATGTGTTGGAACTAATGTTATGTCATAATCCGTTGTTTGGCGAACTGACAATGCGTAAATAATTTTATACAATTTATATAAATAACACGACATTACGATAATGTTTACAACCACCCACAACTGATGCATGCATTATTTAGATTACATTGTCGATTTGAAGTAACATACAAAGATAAAGGCCTGTTTTCACCAAACTTGAAAACGATCTGTTCAACATCTGCGAATAAAACGATCTGTTCAACATCTGCGAATAAAACGATGTGTTCAACATTTGCGAATGAAGCTGCAAGGGAAGGGACAACGTAGAAGAATGGTTTAATTGGTAGAAGGGCATTTTCTAAGCCCGACTGGCTAGCTACCACCATCTTATCTAAGTCTTGCAGCCAAACATCAGTGTTAAGAACATTGATGTGTACCAGCTTGAAGATAAGATAGCCAGTTCTCCATTGCGTTGGGGAATCTTGGTAAGCCCGCTTTCATCTTCGGTACCATTGTCACTTACCATCAGGGGAGATGATGCCAAGGGCTTACCAATTGTGATAAAAAAAAGAAAGAATGTATTCATAACCAAGGGGAGTCCGGGAGACTTGCCCATGCAGGAGACTCGCCCACCCGTTCCGTTTTCAAATTTACGTTAGCGCTACAGAAACGCCATAGGTAGAGTTTTATTTTTAGTAACATAAAGATCCCCTTTTTCGTAAAATTTTTTGGTTTCCACGGTCCCCACGCAGACGAATAGTCTAGTTAATAAAAATAGTTAATAAAAATACATAGTAGAAGTGAAACTTCAAAGGAATCGCAACAGACTAGTGGAAAAACGAATGGCAACGGACAAGTGGAAAAACGAATCGCAACGGACAAGTGGAAAAACTAATGGCAACGGACAAGTGGAAAAACGGATCGCAACGGACAAGTGGAAAAACAAATTGCAACGGACAAGTGGCAAAACGAATCACAAAAAAAAAATACTTAAAGTTTTACGGGCAGGTTATCAAAGTGGACAAGTACATTAATGATCTGCCCGTAAAACTCCAAATTAATATTTTTTTTTGAGATTCGTTTTTCCACTTGTCCGTTGCGATTCGTTTTTTTTAAATAATTAAAATAATAAAATGAAAAAAAAAAGACCAATAATCATTCCAAAAAAAATATCCCTTCGCCACTGCCGCCTCTTACTACGCGATATAACCTCCTCCACGCGGCCGTAACGCTTTTTCGTGACACGTAATGCTTTTTCGTGACAGAAAACCATATTACCCCCGTCTATAAGTTTCACTTTATCAAGTTTTCAAATGTAGTGAACTGAGACCCAGATATACGAGTGATTCGGTTGGCTTTCCAAAGCAACGAAAGGGTAATGCGTAAGCACATTACGATCAGCATTGCTTATGTGAAATTTTATAGGCTTTAAAAACATTGCTTTTGTGGTGAAAATAAGTACCAAAGTTTTCCTGATTTAGGGTTTTTGGCTAGATATATCAAAGTACCTACTATTAGCTTTTACCTGCGGCTTCGCTAACCTGGATATCGTTTTTAGGGTTCAGTAGTACAACAAGGGACTCTTTTAGTTTCGTCATATCTGTCTGTCCGTCTGTCTGTCCGCGGCCTAGCTCCTAGACTATTAGCAGTTAAGAGCTGAAATTTGGCAAAGATGTATATTAATAACGCGGAGAGAACTGTAAATAAAATTTGGTAAAAAACTTTTTAAGTTTAGTGGGTATGTTTTTTTTCTCGTCAAACCCAGAACGTGGGGGGGGGGGGGGTATAGTTGGTTAGTTAGTTAGAGCTTAAAAACTAGTTGTGAGGCTTTTAAGACCATTTCATAATCCGTTTCATTTCGTGTTCCGTTTTCGAAAAAATAGGCTTGCAAGTACTAAATTTTGTTGGAGTCGAGTGCCCTTGCCCCCTAACAACTAAACCGCTGTATTTGGAAAATAGAAAAAATTCATGAAAGTAGTCTTTTTATTGAATTTAAAAAAAACTATAAAAGCTAATACGGCTTTTCGAGTTATGACTGTTATCGAGGGTGCAAGGGGTTCGCAAGCATTGAATAAAAATTTGCCTTTGTGTTATTCCAGTCTTTGATCAAATAGTAGAAATAAAAGCTGATCATTTGGTGACAAGATGAAGTATATTAAAATGACATAAAAAAACAATATCAAAAACCATAAAATTAAGTATAAAAATACACCATGAACTAGTAAAACTTTATAAAAGGATGTTCAGTGAACATACTCCCAGCTTTAAACAATGGGAACCAACCTTTTCAAAGGCCTAAGAAAGACCCCGCCCGTATGGTCACATCTGCTACCCGTATCACGCCGTCTTTGCCTGGATATAAGGCCGTGACCCGTCCCCTTAGCCAGTAGCCCCGAGGAAGGGATCCATCAACGAAAAGTACAGGATCTCCAACATTAAGGCTAGGTTTTTGACCCTGGGCTCTCGGTGCGAACAGGGTGGGCAGGTATTCTGTTAGCCATCTCTGCCAAAAATGGTCCACCATTCGAAGCGCTCTTCTCCATGATGCCTTACTGCACAGATCGCTGTCCGTTAGAGTTGCTGGAAATGGGCGACCCGATGAAGAAACAAGTAGAAAGTGAGTGGGGGTTAATGCTTCTGGACTTTCCGGGTCCGTTGGAATGTGAGTTAAAGGACGTAAATTAATAAGGAATTTCGCTTCACACAAAACTGTACGGAGAACTTCACCTGACGGCTTTCTGTTACTACTTAAAGTTGCCTTGAGAGTTGTCTTGACAGATCTTACCAGACGCTCCCAAGCTCCGCCCATAAAGGGGGCTGCAGGAGGAATGTAGGTGCGTGTGCGATGCTCAGGCATTTTCTGAATTTATGTCAGCTGACGGACGTCTACTGCTGGACAAAGGGAATGAAATCGAGTAGTATAATTAAACTCGTAAAATTGTCATTGCGTTTTGTTAGTTACGAAAACTAAGGATCCATGGCCATATTGCCATATCCGAAGCCGTAGGCCGAGCCCTGCAACACCTGGCACGGAGCGCTCCATGAGAGGCCGTAGGGTAAAAATATGATTCATGAGTAAAATTCTGTCGCGCGTCGGAACTGACACGCACACTTCTTATTAATATTTTTTGTCCTTCTTCATTCAAGACGTAATTGTTCTACTGAGGCCATCGAGCATGTGCCTAGGTCTTTCATGGTCTAACATCGGGCCCGGAGCACTCCCTGCGAGGCCATAGGCCGAGCTTCGCGTAGGGCGGAGCCCGTAGCGCGCCCTGCGAGGCCGGAGTCCGAGCTTCGCGTAAGGTGAATCCCGGAGCGCACCCTGCGAGGCCGGAGTCCGAGCTTCGCGTAAGGTGAATCCCGGAGCGCACCCTGTGAGGCCGGAGTCCGAGCTTAGCGTAAGGTGAACCCATCAATTAATTATTTTTAATTAATTTTAATTTAAAACTTGGTTTGCTGCATATAAATATTACCCTTCTTATTTGGTCATTCGGGTAAATATGTATTCTATCCTATGACACTCACGGGATCAAGACGAATCTAACGACACCTCACAAATCTATCAAGCCTCTTAGGCTGCAGGCTCAGCCAAAGAAACACTTGCATACTTACGTACACAGTTTTTTTTGTATCGTGCATAATTATAATATTTTATTATTTTTACTTTATTTTATTTGACTATTTCATTATTTGTAGCTTTACATTATTATTATTGGGAAGAGACTGACTCTCCCGACACAGGTACCTATCAAATATTTTAGATTCGATGACTTCGCTGGCACCGATCTCAAAAAAAATGTAGGCCCCTAATTTGCTTCGTACCTACCTTTGATATCTAATTGTTGGGTCAATTTCGTGTATACATGAAAATTTTATTTCATAACTTTAAGTAAATTGCTTTTGGAAGTCGGTTTTTAGTTTTTTTTAACTTTTTTACTGAAAATGTTATATTTAACAACGTTAAACCCAATCACTCACTCGCCATTATAGGCTATCATCAAATCATAATGCATGTGTTTCATTAACTGATACAGAGTCCTGTGATGTGGCTTCCATCATCATCTCGGCAGCATAAAAGTTAAGGAGACAAACCTTTCATCACCAGCTTACCTAAATAACCTAAAAAAATACAACTATCAGTCTAAGCATCATATCGGCCGGAAGACGTCCACTGCTGGACAAAGGCCTGCCCCAAGGATTTCACGACGACCGTTCCTGCGCTGCCCGCATCAGCGACTTCCCGCGACCTTCACCAGGTCGTCGGTTCAGCCTGTGGGAGGCCTGCCAACGTTACGAGTTTCAGTGCGCGGTCGCCACTCGAGAACGTTATTGCCTCAACGGCCATCTATTCTAAGAGCTATGTGACTTGGCCACTGCCACTTAAGTTTGGTGGTCTATAATATTTAAAGAATTATTCTTCAACTTATAACCGTTAAGGACTTGTACCTTCCATTACCAGCTCATCAAAATGAGCTGATGACTATCAGACGGAAATACTTGAATAGGTTTAGAAAATATGTATATGAAACCAGAGATATGCTATATATAAGGGGAGGTAGATAGGTTACATGCGTCAAAAAAGTGAAGCAAAAAAAAGACGCCAATTGGCATCTCTTTTCTTAGTAACATTCAGTGCAATAGAAGGGAACTACCTGTAACATTGTGTGTGTAAATGGCTTCAATTTTCAAATGTTGTTTGTTAATGCATAACTAGATAGGTTACATGCGTCAAAAAAGTGAAGCAAAAAAAAGACGCCAATTGGCATCTCTTTTCTTAGTAGCATTCGGTGCAATAGAAGGGAACTACCTGTAACATTGTGTGTGTAAATGGCTTCGATTTTCAAATGTTGTTTGTTAATGCATAACCCATCTATGGTAACAAATCTCTGAGTTGAAGAATAATTCTTCAAATATTATAGGTACGTATAGACCTAACAAATCTCTGTATGAAACTCGTAATACGTGCCTATGAAAATTGAGAGTTGTTTTCGACTTCCCTGGGATCCCATCATCACTACCTGACTTGATGACAATGGGACCACCTGTGAAGTATACCCTTTCAAACAAACAAAATCGAGGAACATACATAAAAAAAAGATTCCGACGAATTGAGAATCTTCTCCTTTTTTTAAGTCGGTTAATTATAGACACCTGAAAAAATACTATCGATATAAATTAATACAGCATAAGTTAATTCTGAATAATATAGCTAGGAAATCAATAATAATAAGATTCATTTATTCGTAATAATAATTACATGTCAAAATTAATGTCATAAAAATGTATAGGTAAAAGAATAGGAAGGAAATGGTAAAATAATATTGAAAATCTATTCAGTGTGATTCCGCAGTTTTCCCACAAAAAATAGACCCGCCTGGAAATGAAACCCGCGACACTTTGCTTCGTAGTCCGGAGCGTGAAACACTCGGAAAAAGAGTTAGGAGTAGTACAGACACATACTCGTACCTATAATCAGTTATCAAATTCATTCCAAAATAATTAGTAATAAAACAGAAGTGACTATCCTTAAAGCTAGACTTAAGAATTCTATTTCTATTGACCCAGTAGACGAATATGACATCCTTAAAGTAATTAATTCACTCAATAACACTAACTCTGAGGGATATGACGATGTGTGTACAAAAATTGATAAATCGTGCGGGGAAGAACTTGTGTCCGTACTGACCTACCTTATTAATTTATCATTAGAAACCGGTGAATTTCCGGAAAAACTAAAAATATCTGTAGTTAAGCCGTTATATAAAAAGGGCGAACATTTCTCGATGGCAAACTATCGTCCAATTACTCTTATTCCTATTTTCTCCAAAATTTATGAGAAAATCATGTATAATAAACTAATGGCATTCTTTTAAAAATACAACATCATCAAACATGATCAGTATGGTTTTCAAAGACACAAGTGTATTGGGACCTCTTCTATTTTGTATATAAATGACTTGTTAGAAATGACTAATCATAGGAGTATTTTATTTGCTGATGACCTTTCAATTATTATTAGCACTGACAAAAAACAACCATTAAAATATCACGAAATTAACATCAACATTAATGACATGGTTAAGTAAAAATAATTTAAAATTAAATATAGATAAATCACCTTTCTTAAGTTTTAATAATCTCAGCGATATGTTACACATAAATTATAATGGACAAACTTTTAGGAGGGCCGATGATGTGACATTTTTAGGAATTTTATTAGATCATTTAATAGACTGGAAACAACAAACTTATAGAATCTGTAACATATTAAATAGCTTTTCATTTGCTCTGAGTAAATTGACCATGACTACTTCAAGTAAAATAGCAACAGTAGCCTATCAGGCTTAGGTTGAGTCTGCTCTTAGGTATGGACTAATATGGGTAAGGTTGATGTTGGACGGTGCTAGGGCTGTTCCAGGCATCCGTTGTCATACAATCAGGAGCAGTCTTGTATGATGTGGCCTGGGGTGGGCACCAGACCATTCTGGGGTGGGCACGGCCCACCTTTATTATTTTTTATACTTTCATTGTAGTTTTTGATTGAAACGAAAAACAATTGAAAAAGTGTGGTTATTTTCTTTACTCTTTACACGTAAAGAAAAAGACAGAGACAACTATTTTAATTGATACCTCGCCTTAAGTATCAGGTAAGGGCTTATCAATTGTTGATTAGTAAAAACAGAAATCATCGAATATTTACTCGAAAAACACGTCACCGGCAACAGACCATCGACCATAAGTTTGTTTTATAAAGTAGCATTCTAATATCAGGGCCCTATTGAGCTGTCAAAATGCTGTCATGTACTGTACGACCAATTTGGAGAGTTGAGACCTTTCACCTCAGTTTAGGAACGGCCACTTTGGATTGTTACAATGGAATGTTATTCTATCGTACTTAAAACGTTATTTATACCTGATGTGAATAATTTAACTTTATTTATATTATGCAATCGATAAATCGACGTGTGATAATAGCTAATTTAAAATGATATTGCTTTCTAAGTATGAGTCGATACATTCCAAAACCAGACAATAGCAATTTTTGGAAAACGCTTAAGTAGGTATTTTGTTTTGCCTTGTGCACGGCCCTTCGAAAGTGTATACCTATGTCGTCGGGATATTGTTAAAACCGCGATATAACAATCTCACTACACTAAATTCAGTTAGATTAAAGCGAGGTATTGATTGGAACAGTTGTCTCTGTCTTTTTCTTTACGTGTCAAGACTAAAGAAGCGTCGGTGGCTCAACCGGTAACGACTCGGTCCATCTAACCAGAGGTACCGGGTTCAAATCTGGACGGCCAATGTACCAATGAGTTTTTCAAAAACTTACGTACATATCATTACCGATTGCTTTAACGGTGAAGGAAAACATCGTGAGGAAACCTGCACAGGCCTGCGAAGAAACTCGAAGGTTGTGTGTGAAGTCGACCAACCCGCACTGGGCCCGCGTGGTCGACTAAGGCCTTATCGCCCTGATTCAGGGTAGGCTCGAGCCCCTCGGTGGGGACGTATATGAGCTGATATAATAAAAAGAGTAAAGAAAATAATCACACTTTTTTACTTTTTCAATAGTTTTTCGTTTCAATCTAAAACTACAATGAAAGTATTAAAAATAATAACATGATTCACTATGTATTATCGTAACAAATATTGTTGTATATTTTTTAAAACTAATACTTCAAAATATTAGTTATAGCTAGAGTCGAAAGTAACGATGTAGACCTATTTTTGGTTTTTTTTTCGAGCCAAAACTGCTCAATCGTGTTTCTAATAGCTTTTGACTTTAAGGAACATCATCAACAATACGGGTATTTTTTTTCAACATTGGGTTATCTATCGTTTAGGAGTAATTGACGTCAAAAATAACGAAAATCTATAATATACGTATGTGAGCTGATATGATGATAATATGCCGGTAAATTGTCAATCGGCTTACAATTTGACGGCCCATTCTTGTATCTCCGAATAAAACCGTTTATTTCTACTTCTGCAAAGCATTCTGCTATCCTTCGCGAATATCTTTGACTGTTAAATCAATCAAACCTGACCGAACCTAACATATCGCTCGCTTCATTCGCTCATTTATCTAATGTTATTCACTTCGCTTAGTGTTATCGTAATGTCACTAGTGAGATTACGATGACACTAGTGACATTGTAAGCAGTATGTTACGGTTCACAATCTTTTGACAGTTCACAATCTCGCCAGATAGATCCCGTTAGATTATGATCTAACGGATTTACAATTTTACGGTGACATACATACACTTTCTAGCGGCCGAACCCGAGCCAAAACAAAATATCTATGTAATGCAATGACTTATATATTACTTATATTACTGGCGTAAGGACCCGGCTAACGCGCGCGACTAATGCTCCCAGCGAATTGGTGCGAAAATCGAAAGTTTCGCACACTCGCGACTCAGTCGTCTGCCGGAAATTGTACAGTGCGGTGGAAAGATATTCCATATAAAAATGCCTTATTGTGTTGTTAGAGGCTGTAAAAACCATGAAAGATAGGCTAAAAAGAAACATGGGATGTTGTATCATCGTTAAGTAACCTTAAATTGTATGTTTTCTTGTAAACAAATTAAATAAACGAATTTTTAAAGCGACACTTCTACCAAGGTTCTTTTAGCGTGGCACTGTAGTCAACTCTCGCCCACGCTAGTTCGTACGAGTTATGTCAGATGGCGCTACTTTTTGCTTGTATGAAGAAAATCTGACTAAAATATGGAGACGGGCGGATCCTTCTGTCCAAATCTGTGATGTAATGCGTTTTCCAAAAACTGCTATTAAATGTACCGACTTATATTTAAAAAAATACTGTCGTCGTTCATTTTGTCAGTCTTCTATTTAACTTGCAATGTATGTATGTGTGTTCGGGTGGAATCTTGCTAGTTAAATTTGACCCACTTCCCGGTTTCCGATTGAGCTGAAATTTTGCATGCATATGTACGAGTATATCGCGTGACATTGCAATATTAAAAGCTTGTAACCAAATTTTTTTAGGTTTTTCTAAAATTACTTATTTTATCTCCAAAAACCTATACATATGTAGATACTTTAAGTGGCCTGTGAACTCACGGCGAAAATTAGACTTTACATACAAACGGCGAAAGCGATTTTAACTATAATAAGTTAACCAATTTTTGATAGGTTTTTAGTCATAACAAAAGTTAGGTTTATAGGTTTCCTTTTTTAAATTATTGATTCATCATCAACATTATATCAGCCGAAGGACGTCCACTACTAGATATAGGCATCCCCCAAGGATTTCCACGACGACCGGTTCTACGCTGCGCGCATCCAGCGGCTTCCCACGACCTACACCTGGTCATCGGTCCACCGAGTGGAAGGCCTGCCTAAGCTACGTTTTCCGGTACGCGGTCGCCACTCAAGAACTTTACTACCCCAACGGCCATCTGTTCTACGAGCTATGTGTCTGATTAAACATCCTTACTATCCCTACTAATATTATAAATGTGAAAGTAACTCTGTCTGTCTGTTACGCTTTCCCGCAAAAACTACTGAACGGATTTGGCTGAAATTTGGTAGGTAGACAGATTAGGACCTGGATTCAGACATAGGCTACTTTTTACCACGCTCGCGAGCCGCTTGCGGCTCGCGCACTGCGCACCCTCGAAAAGTCATAGAAACGTTGTCCACGCGGGTGAAACCGCGGGAAACAGCTAGTAATATTATAAATGTGAAAATGTGTTTGTGTGTTTGTTTGTTACCTTTTCACGCTTCAACGCCTTGACCAATCTTTATGAAATTTGGCATGCAGGTAGCCTGTGTCACGGGGAAGGATATAGGCTACTTTTTATCCCGAGAAAATAGCTGATGCAGTTCCTGAGGGAACTAAAAAAATACTCGATTGTTGTGATTTTTTGCACAGAGATGGTTGAGTAAGTGGGAAACGACAATTTACTAATCACCCTTAAAACCATGTCATAAAAACGATGTCCACGCGGGCGGAGCCGCGGGAAAAAGCTAGTAGACAAATAATGGTCAAAACTACGAAAACACGTGCACGACAATAAAATTGAACTTATTAACTTTATTAAATAAACATATAACCTATAAACTTAGTTATATACAGGATGAAAGATAATTGGTGTAGGTCCCGTCAAGTGAGGCTTCTACTGATCATACTGTACAACTTTCCCCAAGGAACCCATAGTCAATTCTCAAAAAACAAACTTGGACCCTCCATACTAAAATGCGCAAAATTGGTAGATCAGCTGATCAATTTGTATGAAGAGTAAAATATTTTTTTTTGCGATTTTTGCAAAGTCATAGAAGCGAAAGACCGCCTAAATTGTACGTCTCTTAGTTATTAATTAAAATTTTGCATATTATTTATTTATTTTGATGTACAATAAAGAGTTATTTGAATTTGAAAAGTATTTTAATATGATGAGTAGAAGCCCCACAGTTAACCAGACCTACACCAATTTTGTTACACCCTGTATATATTTGTTCCTGTTTTCGCTCTCCCGTAAAAACAAAGTCATCGCTTAACATAAAGTGATATTGGAGTCTAATGATCCCAAATAAAAAAAAACTAAGCCGACAGAAGTGAAAACTTTTTACAGTTTAATAAGTTTTGACCCAGTTGTTCCTCAAGGTTGTGTGTGAAGTCGACCAACCCGCACTGGGCTCACGTGGTCGACGAATGCTAATTCAGGTTAGGCCCGAGCCCCTTGGTGGGGACGTATATGAGCTGATATGATGAACCTCCCAGTGTTTCTGGTAAGGTGTCAGTATTGCTGTCTCGAGTTCAATGGTTTTTTCCCCATGTCAATTACAGTTTTATAAGTTTTGACCCTCCGAGCATTCCTGGTAAGGTGTCAGTGGCGGTGGCGGTGACAGCGTCGCGAGTAATTCAGGGTAGGCTCGAGCCCCTTGGTGGGGACGTATATGAGCTGATATGAGCTGATATGATGACCCTCCCAGTGTTTCTGGTAAGGTGTCAGTATCGCTGTCGCGAGTTCAATTTTTTTTTCCCATGTCAATTACAGTTTTATATGTTTTGACCCTCCGAGCGTTCCTGGTAAGGTGTCGGTGGCAGTGGCGGTGACAGCGTCGCCAGTTCAATGGTTTTTTCCCATCTCAAAAAACCTAAAGAAGTTTTTTACTTCAAAAAACCTAAAGAAGTTTTTACTTCAAAAACTATGTACAGGGAATTGGGGCCACATGACAGTATGCAATTCGTCCCAAGGTTGGAAATGCGAAAATAAAAAAAACATTAAAAACAATGATGTCGCCTCCCATTTAAATCGTTTGCGCGTAGTCCCATTCCGCTATCTTCAAGCGTTTCCGAGATAGGAATTCCAGGCAACTTTGGGGCTCCGGCACGGGGGTGGGGCCCTGGCACAGAAAACTCGCTTTTACTACAACTAACGGGCGTTGCTCCATAACACAACCGAATATTGGGTCAGTTTTTGCATTATTTTCATGAGTACAACCAGTACATACTTTCATTTTCTATCTTACTCAGCCATTTCCATTATAGTTTTTTTTATTTGTCACGTTATGTAGTTTTTCAGGTGCTATATTATAAGTTCATAACGCAACCACTTTGCGCAGGCAGACCGACATATTTAACATCAGAGGGTTGCCATTTATTCCCAAATTTGTCGTTACCTCCTAGTATATAATATTAAACGAAGAAACTCGAAGGTTGTGTGTGAAGTCGACCAACCCGCACTGGGCCCGCGTGGTCGACTAAGGCCTAATCGCCCTGATTCAGGGTAGGCTCGAGCCCCTCGGTGGGGACGTATATGAGCTGTAATGATGATGATGATATAATATTATACTGTTGCAAGCCCAACAGCCCGCGATATTTTAATAGATACCTATCTCCTAAGTACCGTACCTAGGCACCTATTGTACTTAAAAAAAAATACCCGACTGCCCAAAAAGGGAAGGTAATGTTTTCCGGGTGTATGTATGTCTGTTTCTTTGACTGAGCATGTAGCCTAAACGGCTAGATGGGTTTAAGAGTGCGAGGTGCGATTTTTATTAAAAATTTGAGTGCGTTTGACTATATCTCACCGGAGGGAAAGTGACTATGTAGTCGAGTATGGTACACGCAAACTCAAATAATGCCTATTCATTCTCGCCTTGAAGATCCCCAAATTGTAGGAGTCGGGTAACACAGACGCAGGCAAAGAGTTCCACTCTGTCGCTGTCCGCATAATAAATGAGGAAGCGTAACGCTTTGTGCGTATAAGCTGAATGTCAACAACATAGGGGTGGAACCTCTCCCTGCGTCTCGTTGACCACAGGGGGAATGGCATTCTTGAGCACACTCTCTGAAATGAATTCGATAGAATACCGAAAGACAGACGACTTTGCGGCGATGCTCAAGGCTTTGGAGCTTAAAGGCGACGAAGAGCTCGTCAAAAACAAGCTGTTCGTCGCCTTTAAGTCTCCGGGCGCATCGGTCCATAGCGAGCTGATCCATCCAATAGGTGAGAACAGTACTCCATACAAGATCAGACTTGCGCTTGATATAAAGAAAGAAGCTGTCAAGGTGTGAACTACCTTCTCACCTTAGAGATAATACCCAGCTTCATTGCAGCAACTTTTGCCTTGGACTCAATGTATCGACTGAAATTGAGTTTAGGTGTTAATTCGACGCCAAGAAGCTGAAGGTGGTCAGATATCTGAACGAATTCATGCCGGAAAGTAGGAGTCAAGTTGAATGTCTCTTTTTAACTGAACAGAGACACGCCTGTTTCTTAGAGGCGTTGAACCTTACGAGTTTGGAATCACCTCAATCCCCAAGTGGCAGTAGGCAGGGCACAGAGCTCTTAGAACAGATGGCATTAAACTTCTCGAGTCGCAACCGCGCACTGGATAACGTAGCGTAGGAAGGCCTCCCACACGGTGGACCGACGACCTGGTGAAGGTCGCGGGAAGCCGCTGGTTGCGGGCAGTGCAGGACCGGTCATCGTGGAAATCCTTGGGGGAGGCCTTTTCCCAGCAGTGCACGTCTTTTGGCTGATATGATGATGATAATGTAACTCTGTTCCTTCCTAATCTTCCTATACCTACCTTGAGAAAGCGTGTACTTCTAGGACATGTTCGCCGAAGGGAAATAAGGATTTATCTAAGGAGATAAAAGCACAGTCATTCCTACTTTCCCATAGAATCACATTACTATGGGTATAGCCATAGGATTGAAATGCAGTACTTTTCATTATGTAATTGACAGTCGAATATTATTGTCCATAAAATAAAATAGACTCGTAATAACTTATGGTAACATTTTTGAAATGACTAGGCAGTGGAAAATCAGTGATAATAACTGAGGTATACACGTGACAATAGATTGTGTAACACTTCTGGTATTAATAATAAACGAGCAGTATTCAGATATAAAGAATGTAACAAAATTGGTGTAGGTCCCGTTAACTGGAGGTTCTACTCGTCATACTGAACAACTTTCTACAAGGAACCCATAGTCAATTCTCAAAAATAATAATTTGGACCCTCCATACTAAAATGCACAAGTCGATCAGCTGATCGACTTGTGTGAAGAGTAAAAAAAATTGTACGTTTTCAGCAATGTCGTAAAACAAATGTTGTTCAGTATGATGAGTAGAAGCCCCAGTTAACGGGATCTACACCAATTTTGTTACACCCTGTATACGAGCTGTCCCAGCGAACTTCGTACCACCTTACACTACACTACACTACACTACACTACACTGCACTGCACTACACTACACTACCATACCCTACCCTACCCTACATAAGAACCTTCTGACAATAACGAACCGAACAAAAAAGAATTAGCGAAATATATACATATAATTATTTGTAATCACGTTATCGAAAACGGCTCTAACGATTTCGATAAAATTTTAAATATGGGGGTTTACCGGGGCGAAAAATCGATCTAGCCAGGTCTCATCTCTGGGGAAATTCGTTTTCCCGAGTTTTTATCGAGCAAAGCTCGGTCGCCCATTTTTTCATCATATCAGCTCATATACGTCCCCACCGAGGGGCTTGAGCCTACCCTGAATTAGGGCGATCGGGCCTTAGTCGACCACGCGGGCCGAGTTCGGGTTGGTCGACTTCACACACAACCTTCGAGTTTCTTCGCAGGAGTGTGCAGGTTTCCTCACGATGTTTTCCTTCACCGAAAAACAATCGGTGAGTAATATGTACGTAAGTTTCGAAAAACTCATTGGTACATTGGCCGTCCGGATTTCCAGATCCGCCCATATTTTCATTTGAAATAAATAAATTAAAGTGTGACATTAATTCACGGTCATTTACCTGGATGGGTTTGACTGTTAATGGCATTCATCTCGATATTTGTTTCTTTATTAGGTTTTCATAGCCAAAAGGCGCTAACGGGAACCTGTCACTATGCCTCCGCTGTCTGTCCGTTCGTCTGTCTATAAACGGGCTGTTTTCCATTGCCGCTGTAGTAAAAATAATAAAAATTACGAACAGTAAAAAATCAAGGATGGTCAACATACAAAAAACGTCTTTTTATGGGTATTTTAAGGATATTTTATTATTTGCTCTATTGTAAAAACTATAATGCAAGCGTGAAACTTAAGGCAGTTAGGACAGTAAAGTTCTCGAGTGGCGACGTGTACCGGAAAACGTAGCTAGGCAGGCCTCCCACGCGGTGGACCGACGACCTGGTGAAGACCGCGGGAAGCCGCTGGTTGCGCGCAGTGCAAGATCGGTCGTCGTGGAAATCCTTAAGGGGAGGCCTTTGTCCATCAGTGGATGTTTTTTCGGCTGATATGATGATGATGATGAAGCGTGAAACTTGGTGTTATCATATTCGTTACTACGAAGAATTATGAAAGTGCTTTATTTGAATATTCCAAAATAGATTTTTGTATTTTTGAGCCCCTTAGTTTTCGACTCATAATAAAAAATGGTTAAAAATTACCATTCCCCCTCCCCACCCCTTATCAATGAAGTTTGCTTAGCGAAAATAGTAAGTAATTTTAGTTAATAGAGGTTTATGTAAATTTTACAGGAAAAACATATCAATTTATCTAATTACTAGCTGTTTCCCGCGGCTTCACCCGCGTGGACCACGTTTCTATGACTTTTAGAGGGTGCGCAGTGCGCGAGCCGCAAGCGGCTCGCGAGCGTGGTAAAAAGTAGCCTATGTCTTAATCCGGGTCCTAATCTGTCTACCTACCAAATTTCAGCCAAATCCGTTCAGTAGTTTTTGCGGGAAAGCGTAACAGACAGACAGAGTTACTTTCGCATTTATAATATTAGTAGGGATTAGGTCTTTACCTTTGACATTGCCAATTGTATAAAAAAGGTAATAGATGAAAATTAATATTAAGAACAATAGTTATTTAAACAATGTTTTTTCTCAAAATAGCACTAGACTATAAGAAATTAAATGGTGGTAAACATATGCCTATTGTTTAGATATTTTGAGAGCACGGTGGCTTAAACCCCATAAAGTTGGGTTTTTTCACCTGAAAAAATCGCCTTAGAGTTATATCGCAACAGTTTCTTTGTTAATAAAATCATATTTGGGAATACCCCGCATAAGATTTCGTCACTTTCGTTATATCGTTCTCTCGCTCGCACAGTAGCCGAAAAAAAACCTCATAGTAAAAGGAAATAATGCTTGTGGGTCCAACAAGTGGAGGAGAAATGCTGGAAAAACGCTCATTAAAACCATTAAGGTAGCCTAGCCTATTCACTTCATAAACAGAGTATGCAATAATGCATAGGGCTGTGTGCACATTGAAATAAGATTACCAGTTCTATCCAACTTTCCCCAGGGCTGTGAGACTGACCTTTCTCGACAGCTAGAATTATGTAGCAACCTTATTTGGCGCCTTCTATTTAGATACAGGTCTGTGATTCCATTCCTTTGTATTGTGTCGCCGATAAGTCTCAAAGGGTCAAATTGAAAAAATAATCGACTACGGATGGTGCCTCCGCTTTATGGAAGGGCATTGTTGAAGTGTCATATTATTATGTTCTCTTGACGTGTAGCACACACAATTAACCGAGCTTAATAAGGGATAGACGGCTGTTTCCTGGTGTTGCACTTAGCATCACCCGCGGTCACTTAAGAGTATTGTGAAGCTGCGACTTTTCATAGAAACGGCGTTAACGATTTTCACCTTTTAAATGTTAACCGATTTGGACCAATTTTTGATAGGTTGTCAGTCAGAACAAATGCTAGGCTTATAAGTTTTGGTTTTTTCAATATAGTTAATAAGTTTCATTTTATTGTCGTTCACGTGTGTTCATACTTCACTAATTTCTAACTAATTTCGGCCATTTTTTGTTTATTTATAATCAATAATTTAAAAAACGAAACGTACAAGCCTAGCTTTTGTTCTGACTGACAACCTATCAAAAATTGTTCACAATTGGTAACCGTTTAGGAGGTGAAAGTCGTTAACGCCGTTTGTGTGAAAAGTCGCAGCTTCACAATGCTTTTAATATCTTTTAAAATCTCAATTTACATTTTTATAAGTAAATTAGCGTTTTCTATATTTTTCCTTCTATAAGTTTCAGATGATGGTCAGTGGTCGATCCTCGAGTGCAGAAAAGTTTGTTCGCTGAATTAGCTCGCCGCTGCCGGCCGGCTCGCGTCAAACAGTTGCATGTCAAAATAATGCTCAAATTTCCAAGCATGTTTGAGTAAATTAAAATAACTTACTTTTGTAAAAAGCCCAACTTACCACATAGACCAGTCAATAATATAGGTTTGACCGTACGCATATAGTTACTGCTACCTATATAGGTTTGATCGTGCGCGTACACACATTGTTACTGCGACCTATATAGGTTTGATCGTGCGCGTACGCATATTGTTACTGCGACCTATATAGGTTTGATCGTGCGCGTACACATATTGTTACTGCGACCTATATAGGTTTGATCGTGCGCGTACACATATTGTTACTGCGACCTATATAGGTCTGATCGTGCGCGTACGCATATAGTTACTGCGACCTATATAGGTTTGATCGTGCGCGTCCACATATTGTTACTGCGACCTATATAGGTTGGATCGTGCGCGTACACATGTTGTTACAGTTAAGGCGAGGTATTGATTGGAACAGTTATCTCTGTCTTTTTCTTTACGTGTAAAGAGTAAAGAAAATAACCAAACTATTTTACTTTTTCAAAAGTTTTTCGTTACAATCAAAATATACAATTAAAGAATTAAAAATAATAACATTATTCACTTTGTATTATCATAACAAATATTGTTATCTTTGGGATTTTTTTCTATCCAGCTAAAACTGCTAAATCGTGTTTATAATAGCTTTTGACTTCAAGGAACATCATCATCAATAAGGGTATTTTTTTCAACCTAGGGTTTTCTATCGTTTAGGAGTAATTGACGTCAAAAGTAACGAAAATCAGTTATATCGTGTAGCAAAATTAACTGAGCTATCGAAAGGATAGACGGGGTTGCCTGGTGTGTAGGAGTAATTGACGTTAAAATTAACGAAAATTTGTTATATTACCGCCTTAAATTAATAACTAGGAGGGTATAAAATAACAACTGAAAGTGTACCATTCGTTCTTATAGAGCGATCGCAAGCAGATAATCTAGTTTTAGAAACGTCTGTCTTAGATGTAACGTGTCGTAATAATAATGACTGTCATTATGTCTTAGATGACGTCGGTCTGATACGAAATCATGACAGAATCGTTATTTAGATGCCGTTTTGTTATAAAAAATATAATAAACTTCCGGTGTATAGTAATAAGCGTGGAGCTACGTAAAAGGTAAGCAGGTGGTAAGTTTATTTTCTAAACCGACTTCCAAAAATGTGGAGGTTCTCAATTCGACTGTATGTTTTTTTTTATGTGTGTAACCTCAGAACTTTTGACTGGGTGAACCGATTTTGATGATTCTTTTTTTTCATTTGAAAGCTAGTGCTTCCCGTGTGGTCCCATATAAACTTAATCAGATTCGGTGTAGTACTTTATTAGAAAACTAGCTTTTTCCCGCCGCTTCGCCCGCGTGGACATCGTTTTATTGACTATCTTAAAGGGTGATTAGTAAATTATGTCGTTTCCCACCTACTCAACCATCTCTGTGCAAAAAATCACAACAATCGAGTATTTTTTTAGTTCCCTCAGGAACTGCATCAGATTATGCTATTTTCCCGGCATAAAAAGTAGCCTATGTCCTTCCCCGTGACACAGGCTACCTGCATGCCAAATTTCATAAAGATTGGTCAAGGCGTTGAAGCGTGAAAAGGTAACAAACAAACAAACACATTTTCACATTTATAATATTAGTAAGGAAAGGATAAAGATAACAAAAACCCAAAATATAAAATTCCAAAAATGTGCTAAGTTGTTGCGATGGAAGTCGGTTTTTAACGTGTTTTACCGTTTTCTTATTCGGATTCCGTACCAGGTAACGGGACCCTATCCTACACGAGGAGATCCGTAGGAGAACCAGAGTAACCGACATAGCTCTCAGAATTGCTAAACTTAAGTGGCAGTGGGCTCGTAGAACAGACGGCCGTTGAGGCAGTAAAGTTATCGAGTGGCGACCGCGCAACGGAAAACGTAGCGTATGTAGGCCTCCCACTCGGTGTACCGATGATCTGGTGAAGGTCGCGGGAAGCCGCTGGATGCGGGCAGCGCAGAACCGGTCGTCATGGAAATCCTTGGGGGAGGCCTATGTACAGCAGTGGACGTCCTTCGGCTGATATGATGATGATGAAGGAGCAAAGGAAATAATAAGTCAATCACTTTTAGAAAAGGGCTTGATTGAGTATTATTTTTTGTTAAAAAGGTGCTAAGTGCTATTTATAATTTTCTTATACGGATGCTATTTTTTTATTTTCTTTATACTTATAATATGTAATAAATAATTTATTCTATACTGAGGCACACAAATTTTTGTAACATTTTTTTTAATCTTCATTTTCTAAAAAACTCTAAAACTTAATTATTAATGCCACGCTCGAGCGCAGGCCGTCGTCTTTGATATCCGCTGCTGGAAGGGTTAATAGTATTGTATACCGAGGATAGAATGTGATCGATTGGGAATCGGGGATTGGGAGGAGGTGAGCACAGTGCTTTATACTACTAGGAAACTCGAGGAGTAACCAGAGGAGTTCGAAGGGGTTCGCCAGTAGCGTTATCACTTTGCGCACGCTCAGCCCGTTCGTCATGAAAACATATTTTCTGTCTCGTATTTATTATTTGCAGAACAAATATGGTATTTATATCAGCAGCATGTCCCCACAAAAGTATCCCATAAAACATAATACTATGGAAGTAGCTAAAATATACCATACTTGCGGTATATCTGTAAGAAGCCTGATTTTTTTGACTGCGTATGCGGCTGAGTTAAGCCTGCCTGCTAGCGTTATATATGCGGGTCCCATTGAAGCCTTGAATCTACAGTTAATCCTAGAAACACGCTTTGATTTACAAATTCTAAGCTAAGAATTCATTGTTGTTTACTTAAATAACAATAATTAATGTCAATTTTATACATTTGTTTTTTTTGCATTTAAGTTGTTTACAGTAAACCAATTGTATACTTTTGAAACAGTGTCGTTTACTTCATCAGGCATACCAGTTTTTCCGTCAACCTTAAAAACTAGTGATTTATCATCAGCAAACAACACAATTTTCGACAGTGATTCAACCATTAATGTTAGATCACAAATATAAATTTAAAAAGGAAAGGTCCTAAAATAGAACCTTGGGGCACACCCACCTTAACCATGAACCCATTACAAATTTAGACCTGATGTGAATCTAATGAACAAACCATTACGCTACGGAGGCGAATAAAAGTTAGCAGTTAGTATAAACATTATTCAATTACTTCACTTACTGTTAATTAAGAAAAGCAAAACTCTGCTCCTTATTAAGTACATTCTGATCAAAGTTTTTCCAGTTTCAAACAAGACTTACAAGATATCAGCACAGTCAGAGTACCTGCCGTTATACTAGAGACCGCTAATGCCTGGGTGCATGCGAGGTCACAGGCTAACCGACATTGCTAACTAACCATCACCTGAACAGAGACGGAACCAGGGAAATGCAGTAAATAAATAGGTATTCAGTATTCTGTATTCTTTATTGTGTATAGAATCAAAGTACAAATATTTGCAGGTGGTATACATTTAAACTAGATTCATTTAATTCTACCATTGAAGGCATATACACAGTCGTATTTAACATTAGATAGGTCTAAAAAAATATTAAAATACTTGGTTAATAAACAAAAATAATCAATAAACCTCATTCAATAAAAATAATGACATATGTTCTTAATTTAAAATAATTTCAATAAGTAAGCAAAACTAGTCAATTTAAGAATAATAATAATGTCAAAATGACATAGTACTAAAAGTAAAAGTCAAAAAATTTTAATATGTCAATTGCACAAAATATACTAAAATTTATTTTTTTAATGTCTAATACTATTTGTTGTGTCATCAAATAAGAAAAATTCATTATTACTATAAAAACTACATTCAGTCAACCAATATTTTACAGATTTTTTAAAGGTATATAATCTTAATTCTTTAAAAATGTCTGGTAGCTTATTTTATATCTTTATGCTCATTATATTACTATTTTTCGCAACCATTGTCAATTTTGTAGTTGGCACGTATAGTTTATTTTTATATTGCGATCTTAAATTCCTTTTATTCATGTCTTGGTTACTTTGGAACAAATTTCTATGTTTATGAACAAATATAAATATGTCTAATATATACAAGCATGGCAATGTCAGTAGTTTGTGTTTTCTAAAATGAGGTTGGCATGAATCTGTCTGTTCTAGTCCAAATATAGCCCTTAAGCAACGTTTTTGCACAATGAAGAGTTTATCAATGTCGCAAGAATTTCCCCATATCATAATACCATATCTTAAAATTGAGTTTACATATGCATGATAAGCAGTTAGAGCAGCCTGTTTTGATACTGTTTGTGTTACCCTTCGTAAGGTATATACAAAACTATTGATCTTTGCACAAATATTACCAATATGATTTTTCCAATTACAATGAGAATCAATGTCTATACCCAAAAATACAGTATTTTCAACCTTGTCTATTAAATGACCCTCGAATTTGATTTTAAATTTTTGAGTAGTACCCTGATAGGAAGAAAACTGTATATATTTAGTTTTAGTTAAATTAACTTTTAAATTATTTACTGAGAGCCATGTTACAGTTTTAGCTAATGTTGCATTTATATTTTTTCCATAATTTAGTATATCTGTCCCCCCTATGATTATTGTCGGTAATTATGTCTCGTTCCAGCAAATTCGGTTATCATCGTACCTACTAAATGTGTCATGGTTACGAGAACCCACCAATGCCTGGGTGCAAGCGAGATCACAGGCTAACCGAGATTGCTAACTAAGCATCACCTGAACAGAGACGGAACCAGGGAAATGCAGTAAATAAATAGGTACCTATGTCTCGTTTCAGCAAATTCGGTTATCATCGTACCTACTAAATGTGTCATAGTTACGAGAACCCACGAATGCCTAGGTGCAAGCGAGGTCACAGGCTAACCGACATTCCTAACTAACCATCACCTGAACAGAGACGGAACCAGGGAATGCAGTAAATAACTACGTACCTATCTCTCGTACCAGCAAATTCGGTTATCATCGTACCTACTAAATGTGTCATAGTTAGGAAAACCCGCTAATGCCTAGGTGCAGGCGAGGTCGCAGGCTAACCAACATTGCTAACTTACCATCATCTGAACAGATATGGACTCAGGGGTTATACAGTAAATAAGTAGTTCACTATCTTTAGCACCAGAAAATTCGGTTATTGTAACTAAATGTATAATAGAGTTATAGAGGACTCGCGGGTTTTTGCGACAACATTTTGATATGAACGGTTAACCGGGGATTCTTACTTATCATACTGAAAAACTTTTCTCAAGGAACAAAGAGTAGTTCCTATCTGTGCCCAAAAGCAGGAATAAAAATTCCCGTCTGTCCCCTAATTGCAATTTAGAGACAAATAAGCGCGCCGTGCACTCTAGAATGTAGTCATAAAAACGATATCCACGTGGGCGAAGCCGCTGGCAAAAGCTAGTACACATATACATGAGGTGCCAATGTACTACACTGCCACTACATTAGGAATTTATATTTGTAGGTAAAAGTAAAAAAAAGTATGCATATTATCTACTAGCGTTTGGCCGCGGCTTCGCCCGCGTGAAAATCGTTTTATGACTAAATCTGAGAGTGCAAGATTTGTTTGTCCCTGAATTAAAATTGGGGACAGACATGAATTTTTGTTCCTGTTTCTCCAATCGTGGGGACAGACGCGGAAACAGACAGGAACTACCTGGAACGAATAGTCAATATTTAAAAAAAATACTCATACGAAGCAACTATCCCCAGTTATTCGAAAAAAATTGAAGTAAATGTAAAAATGTGTAACAAATTTGTAAACTACACATGATACTGAATAACTTTTCCTAAGGAATCCATACACAAATACCGAATGTTATACACATAAAAAAATCTGCCAAGTGCGAGTCGGACTAGCTCTCCGAGGGTTCCATACCACCAAACCTCTCCACACAACTTTACATAATATAATAACAATGATACCTATTCAAATTACAAAGAAAAGATATCAACGCGAGTGATAAAAATATGCTTTTTTGTCATTCAGTTCGGACTCTTGAGCGCGAGTACGGCTCACATTTGGCCATTTTTTATATATTTAGTTTTACTTAAGTATTAGTACTATAAACACATTAAGTTTCACGCTGGTATGTATTACCGTTTTTACGATAGAGCTAAATCAAAAATACTTCTTAATATCTATAAAAAACAAGTTTCTTCGCTTTTTTTCTATTTTTTAGTATTTGTTGTTATAGTGGCAACAGAAATACACATTATATGAAAATTACTACTGTGTAATACGGTTTATGAAAATTATAGCCCGCTGACAGACGGACAGATGGACAGACGGGCAGACAGCGGAGGCTTAGTAAAAGGGTCCCATTGGCCACCCGTTGGGTTTACGGAACCATAAAAACTACTAAAATAATATTGCAACGCCTTAATCCGTCCCTGCGTTTCATCGGACTAGTGAAAGGATGGCTCAGCTTATATCTAGTTCTTACTTAACCATCGGCTACCTCAATATTACTTTATAACATAAAAGCAGTTAAACTCCACTCAATCTAGTGGAATAATGATTGCAGTTACAAATTGTTGCCAGGTATTTAATGCATGACTAGCTTATTCTATCTATCTACGAGGGCTGTTTGATAAGTACCCGTTTATGGCAAAAAAAAACATTTTTTTTTGTATATATGCATTTATTTTTCTACGTAGTCACCTTTTAACTCTATAAACTTGTTCCACCTATACTCAAGCTTCAATAAACCATCCAAAAAGTATGATTTTGGAAAGTCATTAAAATAGGCCTCTGTGGCGGCAATGACTTCGTCATTTGATCCAAATCCCTTACCACCGAGCTATTTTTTTAGGTTGGGAAACAAAAAGAAATCGCATGGGGCCAAATCTGAAGAATATGGGGGGTGAGGCAATAGTTCGTAGCGTAACTGTGCTAATTTAGCCGTCACAACTCTGGACGAATGAGCCGGGGCGTTGTCGTGATGAAACAGTACTTTTTTCTTTTTTAAATGGGGTCGTTTGTCCTTTAAGACGGCGTCAAATTCATCCAATAAATTAGCATAGCACTGCCCTGTTATCGTTTTCCCCTTTTCTAAGTAGTCAATATGTATAATACCCTGCGAATCCCAAAAAACAGTCAGCCATGACCTTTCCAGCCGATGGGACGGTTTTTGCTTTCTTTGGAGCAGGTTCACCCGGTAAAATCCACTGCTTCGACTGCTCTTTCATTTCCGGGGTGTAGTGGTGAACCCACGTTTCGTCCACGGTTACGAAACGATGCAGAAACTCCTTCGGGTTACGTTTGAACACGGCCAAACACTGCTCCGAAGTAATCAGTCGGTTCCGTTTTTGCTCCTCCGTGAGTAAACGCGGCACCCACCTCGCCGATACTTTCTTCATACCCAATTTTTCTTCTAATATGTGTTGTCCTCTCGATTGAAACGTTTACACCATCAAAGATTTCTCGAAGTTTAATTCGGCGGTCGGCTAAAACGATATTTTCAATTTTCTTAACCATATCGTCTGTAGTCACCTCAATTGGCCGGCCTGGGCGATCCTCATCAAAGACGGTTGTTCTCCCCCGCTTAAACTATACCAATATGTGACGGTTGTCATAGAAGGAGCACATTCATGGTAAACCACTTGCATTCTTACTTTTATTTCATCACATGTTTTTCCTTCCAAAAACAAGAATCTAATTACAGACCGATACTGTTCTTTCTCCATTTTAACAATTTTAAGTTCACGCTTTCACTAAATCGCTGTCAAATGAGAAAAAAAACAAAAGAATGCATTTTTTTTTCTTTTTCCCGCCTCTGAAAAATGGCTTAAAAAGGTGGTAAGTATACTTATTTTCGGCCAGTGATATTAATATATTTAGTAAACGGGTACTTATCAAACAGCCTAGGTATCTTTGACGCGCAGCTTCTCCAGCGTAGATATAATTTTCTGACTGTATTTGAGGGTGCGTGGTGCGCGAGCCGCAGTTGCAAGCGCCTTAAGCCGCTAAGATCACTCAATCCGAGCAGGTTGATACGTCTTTCAATAATATCGAACGTAAATCTATACATTTTTAAGTTCAAATCAATGCGGGCTTCAACGCGGCTGTTACGTTGAAACCAAACGCCCAATTCGCGATTTTTAAGTGTTTTTATTACTTTCCATCACTTTCAAATAAATTGAAATAAAATGGGTTCAATTAAAATGAAAGGTCTTAAAGTCACCGATTTTTGTGTGTTGGTTTCATTCAATATTAACTATTTGTTTTCGAGAAACTACAGTATATTTTTTAACATCAAAAGTGGTAATATTTTTAAAATTGTATGCAATTTAATCGATTTTTTATTACTTAATGTAAGTATATTATATATTTTATCCAAAGCTATCATTTACCCAGTCTTGAATTGAATATTGTCATTTAACCCATCTTAAGACTTGTTTTCCCAGGTTCCGTTCTGGGATAAAAAGTATTCTATGTTTTTTCTCCGCCCTTTACTCAGCAGCTTAAGTACATTACATGTCGGATGCTATGAAAGTAGATAACGTATGTGTCCATAATAGGTTATATGAACGACATGACTTTAGTCTAATGTGACATGGTGCTGCTGATATCTGAGGAAGTTGCTTGCCATTTGTAAGGCTTAAGCAGTGGACCACAGCTTGAGGTAGAACGAGAAAAAAATACGAAAAATCTAAAAACTTTTAGGTACAAACTTTTATCTTCAGTTTTAGTCCATGGCAACAGTTATCGGGCTATACAATTATAGGTCGCGAATTATCGAATAGTATTGGTAAAGTCCGTTCGCCTAGATAGTGTCGCTCGCCCTTTGTTGTAGCCAGAGATTTGTTACCATAGATGGGTTATGCACTAACAAACCACATTTGAAAATCGAATCCATTTACACACACATTATAATAGGTACCTACCGAATGCTACTATGAAAAGAGATGCCAATTGGCATCTTTTTTTTGCTTCACTTTTAGGACGCATATAACCTATCTACCTCCCCTTATATATAGCATATCTCTGGTTGTAGCACAACAGGTAGGTATAGTAAGGGCGTCGGTTAAAAAATGCCTGTTCGTGCTTACAAAATTTAATGAGAAGTAAATTTATAAGACCTGAAAAGAACATAAAAAATAGAAAAACATAATAACATTTAAATTTTAAATACAAATCACAAAAAAACATGAATTAATATTACCCGTAATGGGTCTTTTAGAAAGTATCAAGGTATGAATTTATTAAATTTATTTATTTATTTAGATGATGATGATCGATTTTTTCGTTTTTGAATGAAAAGTCACATGTGTCAACGCGTGCGTAAAAGAATAAATAGATGGAATGAAAAAAGGTCGAATGAAAGAAGAACTAACAACATCGTACCGCGTTACATACTTTGTAAACACCGACACACGCGTGCCGCCGCGTACGTGTCAAAGAACGCCGCCTTGACGTCAAAAAATGCTGACACTTATATATAAGGTCTAACAAAATTCGCTGAAACTATTTTAACTGGTGCTTCTACCCCTGAAACTGAACACCTTTCCCCATGGAACCCATAGTCAATTCTCAAAACAAAATTTGAACTTCCCATACTAAGTTAGCTGATTGAGTTAGTATGGGAGAGCCACATATTTTTTTGCGATTTGACTATGGGTTCCATGGGGAAAGTTGTTCAGTTTCATGGGTAGAAGCAACAGTTAAAATAGTTTCAGCTAATTTTGTTACACCTTATATACTACTTGATTTGTATCTGTCATCTGTAAATTGTCTATTAAAGTAGATTTAATTCTTGCATTTTGTTTAAACGAATGACACTATCTGAGTGTATTTGTAGTGTACTGGTAGTGTAGCGTAGTACTCTGTGGTGTAGCGGTTGTGTAGTGAAGCGTACTGTAGTGCAGTGTGAGGCAGTACGAAGTTCGCCGGGACAGCTAGTTGTAAAGAAAGCTTACGTAGCCGTGATAGTTTTTCTTTTAAATTGAGTACCATGTTACACTATTTAATTTTTTTTGAGATGTCCTAAAATAGCGGTTAGCTGGTAGATGACTGGCACTTGACACTTATAAAAAGTAACACTTTAAAACTGAATATTTCGCAAACTGATCACTGAATCAAAAAATGGTGTCAGTAAACCCTCAGTTATTTTAAAAGACCTATTAAACGATACCCTACACGATAAGGTACGTCAAAAAAAAATCACCCCTTCTTAACATGTAGGACAGGTAGGTAGGTACCCTAAAAAAAATTTCTTTAAGATTTTATTTTACCACTTTGTCGGCGTGATCAATATGTATATCCATGCCAAATAACGGCTTTCTAGTACTAATAGTCTATAGTACTATAGTTCCTTTTTGACTACGGAACCGTGAAAAAAGCAAGGGGGTCCACTTTTCTGTACTACTCTTATCTCTTAATGGAGTACCCTTAAGGCATGTTAAAGCAAAGTTAAAGCATTGGCTTTTTGAGCACACGTTTTACACTTTTAATGAATTTTTAAATTTAAAATAACATTATCTTTTGATAAGTATATTTTATTTAATAATATGACATATTATTATTATTTTTGATATGTAACATCTTTGCTCTCGCTTTCCTGCAATTTGTGGGAGTGATTTCGTGAAATGGGACGGAAATGTGTAACAGGAAGTCGCGAAAGCGCGGAATTCTACTTTACGAGAGTCCGACTCGCACTTGGTCGGTTTTTTTCGTTACTGTCAGATCCGCCACCCAGGTGCAATATCGTCATCAAATCTAACTAACCTAAAGTATTTTGTCACATGTTACACATCATATGCGAGTAGGTACTGTAGGTCTCGCTCGAATTTTTTTTTGTACTGACTGACTGTTTTACAATTTAGTATTTTAATTTAATGTTGACATCTAGTATTTAATTTAATTTAAACGTGTAAACATTGTTTATCAATAAATGATTATGATTATTACGATTATGTTGTGTAGTTTAAATATCTTGGTCACAATTGATGTTTGGCGACAAGACTTAGATAAGATGGTGATAGCTAACCAAGAGGCTTTGAAAATACACTTCCTCCAACCAAACCGACTCTTACAAAGTTAAACTCCGCCGGGAATCAAACCCACGACATCCTGATGTGAAGGTGAAGCTAATGGACTAACTATCACGCCACCAAGGCGTAATTTATTGATAATATCTAGATAGAGGTAGATTATAATAGCAGATGGGTACCTGTTATACGTAGATATGTATTTATAGATCAGCAGATAGATATACTTAGCTGTTACTGATAGTGAGTATATTGGCTGGCATTCCAAAAAGAAATAAAGATGCTTACATAACAAAATGAGGCGATGATAGATTGTCAAATTGACTAAATGCAACCTTAATATTATATCGTTAAGGGCAAGACGTCTTTTCAAAATCATTAGTGACTCACTAGGATTTATTATTTAATCCATAAAAAAATCAAAAGCATTTACATATCATACATAGATAACTTCTAAGTACATATAAACAATGAGATGAGATCCATTGGAGAACCAAAGTAACCGACATCGCTCTCAGAATTGCTAAACTTAAGTGGTAGTGGGCGGTACACATAGCTCGTAGAACAGATGGCCGTTGGGGCAGTAAAGTTCTTTTATGGCGACCGAGCATCGGAAAACGTAGCGTAGGAAGGCCTTCCACTCGGTGGACCGATGACCTGGTGAAGGTCGCGGGAATGTAGCCTTTGTTCAGCAGTGGCCGTCTTTTGGCTGATATGATGATGATGATGAAGCCTTTATAGATTATAAGTATTAAAGTTTTTTTTATTATTAATATAAATTATTATTATTATTCTTTAAATATAGTATACAATTTAAGTTACTCTTCTCACGTGGCACGAGGCGAAGTGGTAGGAGCACCTCCAGTGAAAGTCTTGAAACAAAATGGGGTTAAAATGTGAATAGGTATCATTGTCATAGTTGTGTGGACAAGTGTAGTAGTACAGAACCGATGACGTCACCGATTTTTTATGTATAAATATGGGTCCGACGTTATACACTTTGTTACCTACCTGATATAAACGAATAATAAAAAAACGAGACCTACAGTACTCGCATATGATGTGTAACATGTGACAAAATACTGATGAAATTAATTAATTATCGGGTCGTACATTCACGGGCCGACACTTCGAATAGCAGTATGTCATCTTTGCCTTTGCCATCACACTAGGCGGCATGGCTATGACAACCTTAGTTTTCGAGAATTAAAAAACGTTCGCATTTCCTGTAACACATTTCCGTCCCATTTCACGAAATCACTCCCACAAATTGCTGTGCGCGAGTCCAACCCGCACTTGGTCAGATCGAATAGCGCGCGCTTTCGCGACTTCCTGTTACACATTTCCGTCCCATGGGACACTTTTCCGTCCCATTTCACGAAATCACTCCCACAAATTGCAGGAAAGCGAGAGCAAAGATGTTACACATCAAAAAATATTTTTGACAAAATGAGAGAGTTCCCTGTTTGGGGTGAGTGAGCACGACGGAGTTCTTGCTGCCGGAGATTTTTAGGGTTCCGTAACAGGTAATGGCCTACTAAGCCAACGCTGTACCTCTGTCTCTCTGTCGGAATTTGGAAATTGTTATTTTGAACCGTGATAGTTAGTTAATTGATATTTTGAAGTATGTGTTATTATGGGGGATAGAAAATGCGTACTAAAGAATACGGGATTCTCATACAAGTAAAGTGTTTTTTAAGGATTTTTTGTTTTGCTCTATCGTAAAACCGGCGATACATACAAGCGTTAAACTTGGTGTGATCATAAGTACTTAACCTGAAGTAAAGTTACAAAAGTGAACACACTTAACCGGTAATAAATAAATAATAAACAGCATTTTTCTGTCGTTCGCGTTGATGTTTCTTGTTTGAAAATAAAAAGTATCATTATTATACTATTGTGGATATGTGGTACTGAACCCTTGGTGCGCGAATTCGACTTACTCTTGGTGGTTTTTTAGTTCAGTGTCAATCTACAGATAAAACATCACTTTCTGATCAGTCTCAAATAAAAAACTCGTGGGTTAGTCCACAGAATAGAAGAATCAAATTTTTTTGATGTGTAACATCTTTGCTCTCGCTTTCCTGCAATTTGTGGGAGTGATTTCGTAAAATGGGACGGAAATGTGTAACAGGAAATGCGAACGTTTTTTAATTCTCGAAAACTAAGGTTGTCATAGCCATGCCGCCTAGTGTGATGGCAAAGGCAAAGATGACATACTACTATTCGAAGGGTCGGCCCGTGAATGTACGACCCGATAATTAATTAATTTCATAAGTATTTTGTCACATGTTACACATCATATGCGAGTACTGTAGGTCTCGTTTTTTTTTATTTGTGGGTTAGTCTCATAAGCGTAAGTATGCCCCTTAAATATGACAACTGATCTTGATGCCGTAGATGGATGCCATTCTAAAAAGTGATCGGCTATAGCTTGCGCCCTTCTACTGCGCCGATTCGATCGATTGCATTTATCGATCACCAGCTTTTGCCCGCGGCTTCGCTCGCGTGGACATTGTATTTAAACGAGTGCCCAAAACGGACGGTAATTTTTTTCTGGTGTATGTATGTATGTATGTACGTTTTTTGTTTTTTGCGTAGGTTTGCCGTTCCTATTGGAATTTTCAAAAAACTTTCTTAGCTGATGCCTACGTCATAATTGCTATCTGGTTGCGTGGTCGGTGGCGTAATGGAAGGGCCGCTATACCTCCTGTCCTAGAGGTCGTGGTTCGAATCCTGCCACGTACCAATGTGTTTTCGAATTTCGTTTGCATATTATGTGTACGTTTATCGTACGCTCTTACGGCGAAGGAAAAACATCGCGAGGAAACCTGCACACGCCTGCGAAGAAACTCGGAGGTTGTGTGTGAAGTCGACCAACCCGCACTGGGCCCGCGTGGTCAAGTAAGGCCCGATCGCCTTAATTCAGGGTAGGCTCGAGCCCCTCGGTGGGGACGTATATGAGCTGATATGATGATGCCCAATAGATAATCAGTGAGGAAAAACGATTTTAAAAGTATAGATAGAAACCGGGTTGAATAACGAATGAATTTTAGTAGGTAGGTGAATGGGAAAACGAAACTTAACAAAGAATTTTCTGCAAGATACCTGTGGTCGATTCGATTCGAATGCGTTTTCCGTTAAACCCGACTTACCATGTATTACTTTTCAATGTAATATTTTTTCTCTTTATGTATACTACTGGTCGACTATTCCATTCAATGCTTTAACCTTTTCGCTGCCAACGACGGATGCCTAACAAGTTTACCGCTAACGACGGATATATCCGCACTACAGGTTTATAGCCAACAACGGATAGGTATATCAGCACTGCTGGTTAACCACCAAAGCACACCCTGGACACTTCATACAACGGGCCAGAAATGACATTTCAAAAGAGAAATGAATGACGTAACAAACAAAATGGCGGCGAAATCCTATACGTTCGACAACCAAACTGTAACCAATCTGTATCAATCTGGGTGACGAGGGGGTGTGGTCGCAATCTAGAGAGCGGCAGGGAATGTCCATACTGTATGTTAGTACTAAAATATACAGGGTGTTGTTTTGGTCGACAACTCCATTTGCAGAAGGGCTTCTACTCACGAAACTGAACAACTTTCCCCAAGGAACACATAGTCAATTCTCATAAAAAAAATTGACCTCTCCATACGAAATTGTTTAACCAGCTGATCGGTTTGTATGAAAAGTCCATTTTTTTTGCGATTTCAGCAAAGTTGTAGAACAAAAGTTGTTCAGTTTCATGAGTAGAAGCCCTACTGGAAAGGGCGTTGTCGACCAAAACAACACCCTGTATACTTTAACCAAAGACTGATATATCTGCACTACAGTCGAAGTAACGAGTATCTCATCTGTGCTACAGTTTCAAGGCCAACGATGAATATATCTGTCCGGCCATACAGTGGAAAGAAGATTTACTTAATTACGCACGTTTTTCGTTGAGTTTAAATTCGGTTACTTTTCAGGCACTCTTGACGTGTGAGTGACGGCTGTTGCATTTAACCTGTCGTTGAAAAGGTTAATTACATCAGACGGGCTCGCCGTTAGAGTGTTGACTTTTGTATATGACATGGCGGCGAATAGGTTATTAGCCTTTGCTTTAGAAAAAAGCCAAGGAAATTTAAGAAGAAGACCTACCTACTCGTATTTTACTTACCTGGTTTTCTTAAGACTTTAAGACGCCTCAATCCGAGTAGATTGATACGTGTTGATACGTGTTGAAATAATATCGAACGAAAGTCTATTCATTTTAAGTTCAAATCAATGCAAGCTTCAACGCGGCTGTTACGTTAAAACCGAACGCCCGATTCTCTATTTTTAAATGTTTTTATTACTTTTCTATACTTTCAAATAAGTTTAAAAAAATGTGTTCAATTAAAATGAAAGGTCTTAAAGTCACCGATTTTTGTGTGTTGGTTTCATTCAACATTAAGTATTTGTTTTCGATAAATTTTGCAAATAAGGCCAAAAGAGGGTGTAAAGTATATTTTTTATATCAAAAGTGGTAAATTTAAAAAAAAAATTCAATTAAATCATTTTTTTATAAATTTAATTATTTTTTTCCATTGTGATATCTTTACACAGTCTCATTAATTTGTATTGAATATTTTCATTTGACCTATCTTAAGGTCATAAGATATTTTTTTTTCACAATTGAGAAGCCCTTGGCATCATCTCACCTGATGTTAAGTGGCGGTGATGCCGAAGATGGAAGCAGGTATATTACCCATCGCAATAGGGAATTGCCTATCTTATCTTGAAGCCGGAACACATCAATGCTGTTAACACTGATGTTTGACGGCAAGACTTAGATAAGACTGTAGAAGCTAGACAGGCAGGCTTAGACAATGCCCTACCACCCAACCAAACCGAGTCTTACAAAGTTCACTCCGACGGGATCGTACCCGCAACCTCCAGGTGTGAAGCGAATGAGCTGATCTTTACGCCATGGTGGCGTTCAAAACTATATGAAAACTGTAGGAAAGAGGGCACTGTAATTATTGCTTTTGTTATAACTGCCTTTTCTATTAGGTATCTATTGTGGGCAAATAAAATATTCTCAAGGTAGGTAGGTACACAGACTTGCATAGGTTATTTTACGGGCATATATATACTTAGAGTAAAAATAAATCTTTTTAATTGAATATAATTTTAAAAATATTACCACTTTCGATGTAAAAAAATATACTACCTATTTTTGCCATTGATTGCAAAATTTCTCGAAAACAAATACAGTTAATATTCAATGAAAACAACACAGAAAAATCGGTGACTTAAATACCTTTCATTTTTATTGAAAACATTTTTTTAAACAACACACCCAATCATGATTACGTGGGAGATAGAGGCATAATCAGACATGCGTGAGTCTTTATTGTATAATATTAAACGCTGGGCAGATTTATTATATTAATTGATTTCTTTATTTTTCATGTTTTACTAACATAGTCAGTAAGTTTTTTACTAACATGTCATGGGCCCATGTTGTCTGGTAAATAAATAAAAAAATAAACTTATTTGAAAGTGATGAAAAATAATAAAAACATGTAAAAATCGAGAATTGGGCGTTCGGTTTCAACGTAACAGCCGCGTTGAAGCCCGCATTGATTTGAACTTAAAATTAATAAACCTTTGATATAAATTGAAAACATGTATCAACCTGTTCGGATTGAGTGATCTTAGCGCCTTAAAATGGCCAAAATTGTATATATTTTAACAAAATTACCATCAGGTGAGATGATGTCCAGGCCTGACTAAATAAAAAAATAATAAAAAATACTCATAAGTTATCAACACGTCAACAAAGCTTTTGACATGGCTCCGAATACAATAAAGACTCACGCATGTCAGATTATGCCTCTATCTCTCACGTAATCATGATTGGGTGTTGTTTACTTACACAATTATGTAAATGTATAATATTGTGGACACAACAGCAAGCAGGACGATTACATTCGTGTTAATGTGATGTTGGAATACCGTTATTTATACACACGGATGATAAGAACAGAGAACTAAGACGTAAGTAGGTGCCAATTTTAGAAGTAATTTGGGTATACATTGGTATTTTCATTTCAGAGAGTGCGCGCAAGAACTTCACGACCTCATTCCCCCGGCTCCATTCCACCGTCGGTTAACGAGACGCAGGGAGGGGTTGCAATCCTTTGTTGTTAATGTTCCACCTTTTCGCATGAATCGTTACGCTTCTTCATTTATTATTCGTACAGCCCAGGAGTGGAACTCCTTGCCTGCGTCAGAGTTTCCCGATTCCTATAGTTTGTGGATCTTTAAGGCAAGAGTGAATAGGCATTATTTGAGTTTGCGTGTAACATCCTCGACTGCATCATCACTTACCATCAGATGAGTTGCAGTCAAACGCACTCAAATTTTTGATAAAAAAAAATACAAATTTTAGAAGACACAATTTTATGACAAAAAATAAAAATTGTTGCCAAATAAAAGAAAAAAATAATTAAACGACTATAATTAATATCTACGTGTCGTTTATTTGAGAGTGATCATAAAGCAATGTTTTGTTTACAAAGTGCAACTGACTTACACTTAAAAAAAAAGAAACTGGCAATGTGCGAGTCGGACTCGCTCACCGAGGATTCCGTACCACCACACCTCCACACAAGTATAACAATGATACCTTTTCATTTCAAAAAGACATCAACGCGGGCGATTTTTTTTCCCCTGTAGCCACGTAGTCCGACTGCTGTGTCCGACTAGTCGGACGACGTGGAATTATTTTTCCTGTTGGTTCGTCTATCGGACTATAAGGAATCGCAATTCCACTCCGCCCGACTAGTCGGACGACGTGGATTTATTTTTCCCGTTGGTTCGTCTATCGGGCTATAAGGAATCCTAATTCCACCTCGCCCGAGTAATCGGTCTACTTGGTCTTTTTAATTCCAGTTAGATCGACTAATCGACCTGTATGGATTCGCATTCCGCTTAGTTCGAGTGATCGGTCTACCTGGCCTTTTTTTCCTGTTAGATCGATCAATCGGACTAGAAACTCTCACCATATATGTAGTCAAAATAATAAAAAGAATTAAGTACGCGTTTTTTATTTTTATTATTATTATTATGTACCTACTTTAAAATTAAAAAAACAACTTTTCTCTTTTAAAATTAAACTTTCCTTAACCGCACTTAAATGAATACTATTAACATTTATCCTATGGTAACACAGTTTGCAGGATCATATTTACCATGTCTATTACACTTTTCATTATATTTACTATATCATTCATATGTTCATTATTGAAATGTCGTATGTTGTCTTCTGCTTCAGAAACTTCATCCCAATTTTCCAAATGTTGGTGGTACTCGCATGCTTGTGTGCCCGGAGATAAATACAATTTATATCAGCATAACAGATTAGCTTTTAATATGTTCGGAACTGGCAGCGGGGCGTTCCAGCAACCTCCAAAGATACAGTGGTATCTGTCTTCGGAAGTTCTTTTCAATACCAGGTCCATTGCTCACTTTGGAAAGTAATCAATATTTATTTTTTGCAAATCAGATGCAGGAACTATGTACTTGTATTTCTGGCAGAAGCATTCGATCTGAAGTTAAAATGATAAGCATTCATAAGTGGCCAGTATGTTTGTATAAAATTAATAATTTATCTTTGAAGTCAATAATAATACTCTTTGCACAACAAATATTATACATGTTCCATTTATGAAATATATTCATATAGAAGTTTTCGAATGACATGGTGTGTGACACAACAATTGTTATAAATATTCCTTATAGCCCGATAGACGAACCAACGAGAAAAATAAATCCACGTCGTTCGAATAGTCGGGCGGAGTGGAATTGCGTTTCCTTATAGTCCGATAGACGAACCAACAGGAAAAATAATTCCACGTCGTCCGACTAGTCGGACACAGCAGTCGGACTACGTGGCTACAGGGTTTTTTTCACATAAGTATATCAATGATGCCTATTCATTTCAACCAAAAGGATCAACGCGGGCGACAGAGAAATGCTGGTATTTAATAGTCAGTTCGGACTCCTGAGCGCGAGTACAATTCAGACTTTTCCTTTAATTATTTGATGTTTTACTTTATAATTAGTAATACATATAATCATACCAAGTTTCACGTTTGTATATATTACCGTTTTTATGACAGAGCAATAAAAAACTTTAAAAAAAATTCTTGTATATAAGAATCTATTTTTTTTTTAAAGTACATTCACCATAATTTAAAAACAATTCTAAAATTACACATACTTATTCTAAAAGGTTCGGCCAGATGCCTATTACGGTTCAAAAGAAACCGCCTTTTCAAAATCGGGCAGACAGATGGACAGACGTATAGCGTAGACTTAGTAATAGGGTTCCGTAACGTGGTGCGGAACCCTGAAAAACAGTTACTTAGTAGCTAACCAGTAGTTGGAAACATCCGGTGACAATCACTTTACACGATCATTTAGTGTAAGTATGGCAGTGGACGTCTCTTGGCTGATTGCGATGGATGATGATGATGATAGCATACTTAGTTTTTGAAATTAAGTATTAAAATATAAAATTTATCGAACAATTCTAGAACCAATCGAACAAATCGGCTGCCTAATTTCAAAACACAGTAACTGACAATTCTCAGATTTTTTTTAATTTGCCTTATAACAAAAAAAATGCGCGCCAAGTTGATAAGAAATTTCATGTATGAACGAAAATACTGCAATAAAAATATTTGGAAGAAAAAATACTTGAAATTAAGTCCTAAAAGTAATGAAAAATCAAATATACCCAAAAAAAAAACTGGTATAAAAAATTTGCAGTTACTGCAATGACATATATTACAGCTGGCGTAAATCTGTGAGTTACTGTGTTTTCAAATAGAGCAGCCGAAATAGTCTACAAGCTTTAAGTAATTTCTTTTTTATTCACAATTGGCAAGCCCTTGGCATCATCTCACCTGATGGTAAGTGACGATGATGCCGAAGATGAAAGCGAGCTTACCTAGATTACCCGACGCAATGGGGTACTGACTATCATAACTTCAAGCCAGAACACAATCAATGTTGTTAGCATTGACGTTTGGCAGCAACACTTGGATAAGATGGTGGTAGTCAGCCAGGCGGGCTTAGAAAATGCCCTTCCAAAAAGCAAACCGAGTCTTACAAAGTTAGACTCCGGCGAGAATCGAACCCGCGACCTCATGATGTGAAGCTAATTGACTAAACCAGTACGTCACGGAGGTGGTCAAATTATTTCAAAAAATAACGCTGATTTAGTAAAAGCGTCGGTTCATACCATCAGGTGAGGTGCAGCCAAACGCACTCAAATTAAGAAAAAAAAGGATAGCAGAGGGGAGTCTGGATTACATTTTAACTAGGTTAGTCTCCCTATACAGAAATAATTACTTTTTTTAAAATTAGAATTAGCAGTTTCTGTCTCGCATTCCCCTCGTTTCAAGCATATAATACCTATTTGGTTCATCTTCCAAACCGCCACTGTGTCGAATCAAGTTTAGTGTGCACAGCATCGTCGCGCGCCGAATAGAGAGGCGCAGTGAAAGCGTGCGCACACGCATGTCCTTGTAATAAATATGTGTTTCCTGGTTCACTGGGTGAGGCTGGCTCGTGAGTCACAATCACAAATATGCTAAAAGTTCCGTAGAACATAATATCGTGGTGCTCAAAGTCGTTCAACAAGCTATGATAAAGTTACAAATTCTCCTCTCAAAGCTTAGAGTTCTGCCATCTCATGTGCGTTATCGAATCCGACGCAGAAGATCGATATTGAAAGATAGGTACGACATAAGCAGAGTTATAATTTGTAATTAATCCGTAACCTTTGCTAAATGTTAAAAAAAAAGGATTTTCATGCAAAGTTGCCTGATCAGCAGTTTGATTTGTATGAAAGCTAAAGTAAAAATATTAAGCTGTCTTTCTTTACCTAAAGTTGTATACTATAACAAGAAGACTATTACATAGATATAATGAATCTAATACACAAAATGGTTCTTTGTTGATCTCTGTTTGTAACGCGGTACGCTGTTAGTGTTATTTCGTTTTTTTTTTCATTCGACCTTTTTTTCATTCAATCTATTTGTTCTTTTACGCATGCGTTGTCATCTATGTGACTTGATTAAAAAATCAAAATTTTATCATCCGACTACTATTGCCCAAGTTTATTTCTTTGTAAATTATTTTTTTAACCTGCTGCTTTCTTAAAAGATCCTTCTCGGGTAAGATAAAATTATATTTTTGCTATTTGTGATATAAATTTAACGTGTTCTAATCCTTTTGTAATTCTTATATATTTCTTTCTAGTTCTTTATTTAACAATAAAATTCCTTTCATCTGTAAGCACGCATCTTTTTTAAAACCCACACCCACTACGAAGTCGTGCTACATGTTTAAGTACTTACTGGTAATTTTTAAATGCTAAGTTTTGTCATACGAAAAAGATGCTTATAATTAAGTAAAGTTTGATTCGAGGTTTTTTTAATTCACAATTGGTAAGCCCTTGGCATAATCTCACTTGATGGTAAGTGACTATGATGCCGAAGATGAAAGCGGGCTTACCAAGATTACCCAACGCAATGGAGAACTGGCTATCTTATCTTCAAACCGGAACACATCAATGTTTTTAACACTGATGTTTGGCGGCAAGACTTAGATAAGATGGTGGTAGCTAGCCAGGCGGGCTATGAAAATGCCCTACCACCAACCAAACCAAGTCTTACACGCGGGGAATCGAACTCGCGACCTCCTGGTGTGAATCGAAGGACTAACCATAACGCCACGGAGGCGGTTACAATTAGCCTTGTATGTGTTGTTATTAAAAGATATATGAATGAAACAGTAATAACCATGTCATTATGGGCGTACTTCCCCTATTATTTGGGAAGAGACACGTGACTTGCCCCAGTAGTGGGGACTTTTATGGGTTGTTAGCTACTAGTGTTGCAACAGAACTCTGCTTCTGCTTCCGCATCTTCGTTTCCGTTTCTGGTTCCGCAAACTTTATAACATAACTCTAAACGGAAGTCTACAGGAGTTCATGAAAGAGCTCAACAAAAAAGAATTAGCGAAATCGGTCCAGCCGTTCACGCGGGATGCGATGACCAAGGGAAATAGAGATTCATTTTTATATACATATACAGATTTGTGTATGAAGAGATTACCTCTCCATGAGGATCTCCTTATGTGGTGGAAAGGAAATGCGCACAAATAACCCCATCTTCGCCAATACTTATCAGCTCCCAGCTCCCCTCAGCCGTGTAACCAGCTAGCAATTATTTAGCGGAGCCGGTTTAATATGTGAATAACATCGAAACAGACTGAAAGGTGTAAAAGCGGCCAAAATACTTTAAATATAACTTGCCTTTACTTAATTTTGAGTATTAAAGTTCAAATTTAATAAAAAATCTTAAAAAATAAAATTGTGTTTACTTCCTATTCCTCTTCCGCTTCTTGCCAATTTACTTTTGACATCTGTTTCCGTTTCTATTTCCGTTATGACACTTGCGTTGCATCACTATTAGCGACTTCTTAGATACATTTTTGCAACGACGACATAACAATATTTTCATCATCGCAATATGAACTGCCTGCTTCAAAAGAGCCGCATTGGATTACAAACGTTGACTCAATATTAGCGATATTAGACCCAGATGAACTTGCACAACGCTAAATATTGCATAAAGAAACTCATTAATATGATATTCAATAACACTACCTATTAATAGCGGTGGTTTGCACAATCTTAGCGCAAGCTTGTCCATTGAATATGCATTATTAATATAGCAACAAAACTGTAAGGCTTATTTTCCACCGGCGGAGGTTTGCGATGCGATGCGATGAATGAAGAAAAAATTGCTTCATTTTCCTGGCTTTGCTCAGCGCATTCGAGTTTATATTTTTACTAGCTTTTGCCCGCGGCTTCGCCCGCGTGGGCATCGTTTTTGTGACTGACTTGACGTGGACATGAATTTTCTCCAGATCCCTCGGGAACTATGTCAGGATATGCTTATTAGTAAATCGTATCATTTCCCACCCCCTCAACCATCTCGGTGCAAAAAATCACACAATCCATTGTTCCGTTGCGATGTTAATTAACCAAAAAAGAGTATATTTTCAGTTCCCTCGGGAATTGCATCGGACTATGCTATTTTCATTGGATAAAAAGTAGCCTATGTCCTTCCTTGTGACACAGGCTACCTGCATGCCAAACTTCATTAAGATTGGTCACGGCGTTGAAGCGTGAAAAGGTAACAAACAAACAAACAAACACATTTTCACATTTATAATAATAATATTAAGTAAGGATGCTGAGTAAGGTCTGAGCGTCAGTGGCGCAACGGCAAGGGCCGCTACCTCCTATCCGGGAAGTCTTGGTTGGAGTCCTGCCACGTACCAATGTGTTTTCGAATTTCGATCTCATACGTACGTTTATCCGACGCTGTTACGGTGAGGAAACCTGCACACGCCTTCGAAGAAACTCGAAGGTTGTGTGTGAAATTAACCAACCGGCACTGGGCCCGTGTGGTCGACTAAGGCCCGATTGTCTTAATTCAGGGTAGGCTCGAGCCCCTCGGTGGGGACGTATATATGAGCTGATGTTATGAAGGTCTTTTACCTGTAACACAATGCGACAACAATTTAGTGATGTGTGAGCAATATGTTCATCGCGCACCGCACGCACGTACCCTGGACACCACACCACTTCCTCACACAGCTTTAAAGCGGAATAATTGACCTCGTTAAATCGTTAAAAATAACCGACTTCAATCGCAGCAACTACAATTTTGCTAAATTTTTGTTTTTGTTAATTTTATAAAAATTACTGAACCGATTTTGATAAAATGTATATGGGACCAACTTCAAAGTATACCCTATCCAAGAATAAAATATTGAAATCGGACTACTCTGTAAAAGTTATGCGTGGTCAAAAAGTAAAAAAAAAATATACCCACTGGTTGACTTTTTATTATTATTATTTCTTTACTTAGTGATCCATAATTTAATAGTAAAACTTAGCCTTTGTTAGTAGGTCGCTTGTAGTTATAATAAAATCATAATATAATCGTTTGTAATAAAAACAATTCATAAAAAATAATAAATTCATTATTTATCTAGTCAATAACAAAGAGAAATAAAATTCAAGGCGAGGTATTGATGGGAAAAGTTTTCTCTGTCTTTCCCTTTACGTGTAAAGAGTAAAGAAAATATCCACACTTTTTAGGTAACTTTTTAGTGGTTTTTCGTTTCAATCAAAAACTACAATCTTAATAATATTAAAAATAAAATTTATATATTGTATAAAAATGAATATATGTGTTGGTAAGCGCATAACTCGAGAACGGCTGGACCGATTTCGCTAATTCTTTTTTTGTCGAGTTCGTTAATGTCAGGAGAAGGTTTTTATGTAGGGTAGGGTAGGGTAGGGTAGTGTAGTGTAGTGTAGGGTAGGGTAGTATAGGGTAGGGTAGGGTAGGGTAGGGTAGGGTAGGGTAGTGTAGTGTAGTGTAGTGTAGTGTAGGGTAGTGTAGGGTAGTGTAGGGTAGTGTAGTGTAGTGTATGTAGGGTAGGGTAGGGTAGGGTAGTGTAGCGTAGTGTAGGGTAGGGTAGTTTAGTGTAGGGTAGAGTAGTGTAGTTTAGGGTAGGAAAGTATAGAGTAGGGTAGGGTAGTGTAGGGTAGGGTAGGGTAGTGTAGGGTAGGGTTGGGTAGTGTAGTGTAGTGTATGTAGGGTAGGGTAGGGTAGGGTAGTGTAGCGTAGTGTAGGGTAGGGTAGTTTAGTGTAGGGTAGAGTAGTGTAGTTTAGGGTAGGAAAGTATAGAGTAGGGTAGGGTAGTGTAGGGTAGGGTAGGGTAGTGTAGGGTAGGGTAGGGTAGTGTAGTGTAGTGTAGTGTAGTGTACGGTAGTGTAGGGTAGTGTAGGGTAGTGTAGTGTAGTGTATGTAGGGTAGGGTAGGGTAGGGTAGTGTAGCGTAGTGTAGGGTAGGGTAGTTTAGTGTAGGGTAGAGTAGTGTAGTTTAGGGTAGGAAAGTATAGAGTAGGGTAGGGTAGTGTAGGGTAGGGTAGGGTAGTGTAGGGTAGGGTTGGGTAGTGTAGTGTAGTTAAGAGTATGTAGGGTAGGGTAGGGTAGTGTAGGGTAGGGTAGTGTAGGGTAGGGTAGTGTAGTGTAGGGTAGTATAGTGTAGGGTAGTGTAGGGTAGGGTAGTGTAGTGTAGTGTATGTAGGGTAGGGTAGGGTAATGTAGGGTAAGGTAGGGTAGTGTAGTGTAGGGTAGAGTAGTGTAGGGTAGGGTAGTGTAGGGTAGGGTAGTGTAGTGTAGGGTAGGGTAGTGTAGGGTAGGGTAGGTTAGTATAGTGTAGGGTAGTGTAGTGTAGGGTAGTGTAGTGTAGGGTAGTGTAGGGTAGGATAGGGTAGTGTAGTGTAGGGTAGAGTAGTGTAGGGGAGGGTAGGGTAGGGTAGGGTAGTGTAGTGTAGGGTAGGGTACGGTAGTGTAGTGTAGGGTAGTGTAGGGTAGGGTAGTTTAGTGTAGGGTAGAGTAGTGTAGTTTAGGGTAGGAAAGTATAGGGTAGGGTAGTGTAGGGTTAGGTGTTGTTGGGTAGGGTAGTGTAGGGTAGGATAGTGTAGGGTAGGGTTGGGTAGTGTAGTGTAGGGTAGTGTAGTGTAGTATAGTGTATGTAGGGTAGAGTAGTGTAGGGTAGGGTAGTGTAGGGTAGGGTAGTGTAGGGTAGGGTAGTGTAGTGTAGTGTAGGGTAGGGTAGGGTAGGGCAGTGTAATGTAATGTAAGGCGGTACGTAGTTCGCCGGGACAGCTAGTAACATATAAAATATTGTTGTATATTTTTTTAAATTTATACTTTAAATTATTAGTCATAACTAGAGTTGAAAGTAACGGTGTAGACATCTTTGTGATTTTTTTTTCTCGTGCCAAAACTGCTCAACCGTTTTTCTAATAGCTTTTGAATTTAAGGAACATCATCAAAAATAATAATAATGCGTAAATTTAGTTTAGTCCTGTCAAATAAGTTAAATCATGTTAAATCGACACCAATGTCAACAATAATACAAGAACTATACAAGAACCTCCTCGTTTTTTGAAGTCATTTAAAAAGTCACATAGTTTCACAGCTACGACATCCTCGTATCGCTCGGCACAGCACAGCTTTGGTGGAAAGCCAGCCTAACCAGTAATGTTCCGTATAGAACTTAAGTGTGGGTTAAAGTAGACTGATTGATTAGATTATTATCAACTCAGTGTGATCTGATTGGATTTAAGTCCATTGTTAAAGTTAATCTTCGACGCTTATCTATAGTGTCTATCCGTATTAACAAAGAAAGTAATCTTTGTAGGTATATCTGTAGGGGTCTAGTGCCGTTGCATTAGATGATTTATTCATCGACCATTTCAGGTACAGATAACCTTGACATGATCAGACCAAAAATGGGGTCAATATGTCCCCACTACTGGGGCACAACGACAATTCCTCTGACAATTTCGGCAGCATATTATAAATGTATGCTCTAAATTTTGAGAGGTTATGTAGGATTCTCCTAGGACATAATAAAAGCTTGAACTGTAACGCTAGTAACCTTTCCAGGGTAAATTTTACCGCCACCGTGGCATAATGGTTAAGTCCAAGCTTCATATCAGGAGGTCACGGGTTCGATTCTCGGCGCAGTCTAACTTTATAAGACTCGGTTTGATTGGTGGAGGGACATTTTCAAATTTCCGCATGGCTAGCTACCCCATCTTATGTAAGTCTTGCCGTCAAACTTCGATGTTAAAAATGTAAATGTGTTCCGGCTTGAAGATAAGATAGCCAGTTTCCTAATGCGTTAGGGAATCTTGGTAACATTACAGCTTACATCTTCGGCATCATCGTCACTTACCATCAGGTGAGATGATGCCGTAGTTTAGGCAGGCCTCCCACACGGTGGACGGACGACATGGTGAAGGTCGCGCGAACTTGCTGGATGCTGATGATGCGATGATACAAGGGCTTACCGATTGTGAATAAAAAAGAGCTTACGTACGCAAAGGGAACTCAATACGTTATTTATCACAATGGCATAAGGTAGAAAATTTGACTGTTTTCATTTGGTCATTCTATTTAGAGATTCTATTCCCCGTATGGTTCCCGGCTAAGAATAGGACCATCCCATCTCTTCCAATGGGTGTCGTAAGAGGCGACTAAGGGACTTAAAACCGGAGGATGGGCAGCAGCGTCTTTCCGCGCATTGCAACACACCTGCAATCAAACTGCGATCGCCAACCCGCCTGCCAAGCGTGGCGATTACGGCAAAACCCCCCAATGAATCTCACAACCAGAAAACGGCCCCTAGTCCCCGGCAGCTCCGCTATTCCTGGCTCCGGTAGCAGTCATGGTAACGGCGGGGTAGGGGGTGCGAAGAATCCCCGGCAGATGCCAGGCTACCAAACCCAACGACCTTTGGCCCTGGCAACCTACAACACGCGCACACTGCGGACTGACGAGAAACTTGCAGAACTCGAAGAAGTATTGAGCAGGTTACGGTGGGATATCGTAGGTTTATGTGAAGTCCGAAGAGAGGGAGAGGACACCATGATCCTTAAATCCGGAAACCTGCTCTATTTCCGGGAGGGCGACCAACAGTCCCAGGGTGGTGTCGGGTTTCTCGTCCACAAGTCCCTCATTAACAATGTGGTCCAAATCGTGAGCGTTTCGACAAGGGTAGCATACCTTATACTCAGAATCACCAAACGGTATTCGATGAAGGTCATACAGGTATACGCGCCGACTACGGAACACTCCGACGACGAGGTAGAGAGTATGTACGAGGACATCTCTACAGCCTTACATAGCACCAGGACCCATTATACCGTTGTTATGGGGGACTTTAACGCGAAACTGGGCAAACGAAGCGATGGTGAGCTGAGAGTGGGGCAATTTGGATATGGAGTAAGAAATGCACGTGGCCAGATGCTGGCTGACTTTATGGAGAAGGAGAGCCTCTTTATGATGAACTCCTTCTTTAAAAAGTCAAAACAGCGGAAGTGGACATGGTTGCATCCCAATGGCGTAACAAAAAACGAGATAGACTTCATCTTGTCGACAAGGAGGCAAATATTCAATGATGTCTCCGTGATCAATTCAGTCAAAACAGGAAGTGATCACCGGATGGTCAGAGGCACATTGAATCTAAATACCAAGCTAGAAAGATGTCGACTGATGAAGTCTACGCTCCGACCAGCGCCCATCCAGCTCCAAAACCCCGAGAGCTTTCAGCTCGAGCTGCACAATCGTTTCGAATGCCTAGAAGACTGCGAGAATGTGGACGATTATAATGACAGGTTCGTGGAAATTGTTCAAACGGTCGGGTCTAAGTTTTTTAAAACTCGCCGTTCAAACAGAACCAAAAAAATCTCCGACTTCACCAGCAACCTCATGGAACAAAGACGCAGACTGGTTTTGCAGTCCTCTGAAGACGCTACTCAGTATCGGCAACTAAACAGGCAGATCTCTAAGTCCCTAACTCGCGATTTACGCCAATATAATACAAATTGTATTAAAGAGGCGATTGAGCACAATAAAGGCTCAAAAGTGTTCGCGAGAGATCTGTCTGTTGGACAAAGCCAACTGACCAAGCTGAAGACTGAGGACGGCAGGACCATATCGTCTAAGACTGAGTTGCTGGAAGAAGTTGAGAAGTTCTATGGACAATTGTACACGACCACACGTTTGCCTGTCAGTGATCTGGCTGAAGACCCAAGAGCCAGACTAACCCGACACTATACCGAAGATATCCCGGACGTCAGCCTGTACGAGATTAGAATGGCTCTCAAACAGCTCAAGAACAACAAGGCACCGGGTGATGATGGAATTACGGCTGAACTTCTGAAAGCAGGTGGATCACCGGTACTAAAAGCTCTTCAGAAGTTATTTAATTCCGTTATACTCGAGGGACAAACGCCTAAGACATGGCACAGAAGTGTGGTCGTGCTTTTCTTCAAAAAGGGCGACAACACCCTGCTGAAGAACTACAGACCCATCTCACTTCTGAGCCATGTCTACAAGCTGTTTTCGAGAGTCATTACGAATCGTCTCGCACGCAGGTTTGACGACTTCCAGCCTCCCGAACAAGCCGGTTTCCGAAAAGGCTTTAGTACCATAGACCACATACATACGCTGCGGCAGATTATACAGAAGACCGAAGAGTACAATCAGCCACTATGCTTGGCGTTTGTGGACTATGAGAAGGCCTTTGATTCAGTCGAAACCTGGGCTGTGCTACAGTCTCTCCAGCGGTGCCAAATTGACCATCGATACATCGAGGTGTTGAAGTGTCTGTATGAAAACGCCACCATGTCGGTTCGCCTCCAGGACCAGAACTCGAAACCTATCCAGTTGCAGCGAGGGGTGAGACAGGGAGACGTTATATCTCCGAAACTGTTCACCGCCGCCCTGGAAGATGTTTTTAAGCTTCTGGACTGGGGTGGACTCGGCATCAATATCAACGGCGAGTACATATCCCACCTCCGATTCGCTGATGATATCGTGGTCATGGCTGAGACTATGGAAGACCTAAGCACAATGCTCGATGGCCTCAGTAAGGTCTCTCAACAAGTGGGTCTTAAAATGAACATGGACAAGACGAAAATAATGTTAAATGTCCGTGTCGCACCCACTCCTCTAAAGGTTGGAGACTCTACACTGGAAGTTGTTGACGAATATGTATACCTGGGACAAACAGTCCAGTTAGGTAGGTCCAACTTCAAGAAAGAGATCAATCGACGAATCCAACTCGGCTGGGCAGCGTTCGGGAAGCTTCGCAATATCTTCACGTCCCAAATACCGCAGTGTCTCAAGACTAAGGTCTTTGACCAGTGTGTGTTGCCAGTGATGACTTACGGAACTGAGACATGGTCGCTTACTATGGGCCTCATAAGAAGGCTCAAGGTCACCCAAAGGGCAATGGAGCGTGCTATGCTCGGAGTTTCTCTGCGTGATCGAATCAGAAACGAGGAGATCCGCAGGAGAACTAAAGTAACCGACATAGCTCACAGAATCGCTAAACTGAAGTGGCAGTGGGCAGGGCACATAGCTCGTAGAACAGATGGCCGATGGGGCAGTAAAGTTCTCGAGTGGCGACCGCGCACCGGAAAACGTAGCGTAGGCAGGCCTCCCACGCGGTGGACCGATGACCTGGTGAAGGTCGCGGGAAGCCGATGGATGCGGGCAGCGCAGGACCGGTCGTCGTGGAAATCCTTGGGGGAGGCCTTTGTCCAGCAGTGGACGATTTGTGGCTGATATGATGATGATGATGATGATGATTTAGAGTAGGATTTTTTTACTAGGTATAGGTAGTGGAAAAAAATACACACTTAATACTGTTAATAGAGAGATAATAGAGGTTATCAGTTAGATATTAAGGAATTTGTTATTTTACTTACATAATTTAAGAACTACTTGCTATAGTTACATAGGTACCTACTTAAATATCTATAACTTATTTATTACTTATCCTGTCACGCGACAATTACCCAGCCTGGGCAAATAGCGAACAAGAACATCAGTTTTAAGACAGACTATAGTGATAAAAATGATGTCTGAATTCAGCTCCCTAAGAATTCTTCTGAGAATTTATCACGAAATGAAGAAAATTATTATCATATCAGCCTAAAAACGTCCACTGCTGGACAAAGGCCTACCCCAAGGATTTCCACGACGACCGGTCCTGCGCTGTTCACATCCATCGGCTTCCCGCGATTACGTTTTCCGGTGCGCGGTCGCCCCAATGGACATCTGTTCTACGAGCTATGTGACCTGTCCACTGCCACTTCGGTGTAGCGATTCTGAGAGCTATGTCAGTTACTTTGGTTCTCCTGTGGATCTCATCCTTTCTGATTTGATCACGCGGAGAAACTCCGAGCATAGCACGCTTATAGAATACTAGCTGTCCCGGCGAACTTCGTACCGCCTTATATTACTCTACACTGCACTGCACTCTCGAGTGGCGGGCGACCACGCATCGGAAAGCGTAGTGTAGGCAGGCCTAGTGTAGTGTGGACCGATGACCTGGTGAAGGTCCTGGTGAATACTTAAAAAAAACATCCATACATCAATCGTACTTACCAAACCAAACCATGCATCTAAACGCAGCACCAGACGTACCGGCTACCTTGCATTACCAACAATTAGAACAAACTACGGTAAACGAATGTTTACGTATGAGGGAGTGCAACTTTATAATAGGTTACCCTCATCCATCAAAGAGATTGACTCATTTAATCAATTTAAGCGCAAATTAGCTATACATATCTTGTCTAACTAAAAAAAATTACTATTTTCTTATTTGTTTGTTGTGGAGAGCCAGTTTGTAATTATATTTTTAATTATAATCATGACTATGTGTGTGATTCATATTTTTGTATCTGTGCGGTGTGAATGACTTTAAATCAATTACTTATATTTAAGTCTTCTTCTCATGTAAGTGGCATTTTTTGTCTTTTATGAGAATAAATATCTTTAAACCTAAGCTACTGGATGCGGGCAGCGCAGAACCGGTCGTCGTGGAGATCCTTGGGGGAGGCCTATGTCAAGCAGTGGACGTCCTTCGGCTGATATTATTATGACGATGATGATGACACTGCACTGCACCGCATACCGCACTACACTACTTTTTCTAGATAATGCAATACTTTTAAGGTTATTTTTTACCTTTTTTGTCTTTTTTATTATTATTATTAGAGTACTAGTAAGGATCCCCAATTTTTTTGAAATTATAATATAGCCTATAGCAACCGCGGATAGTGTAGCTTCCCAACGGTGAAAGAATTTTTCAAATCGGTTTAGTAGTTTGGAGCCTATTCAATGCAAACAAACAATCAAATCTTTCGTCTTTATAATATTAGAGTATAGAAGTATAGATTATCATTTTACTTAATTTTTCAAGCACATTTTATTAAAATTTTAAAGCTCTACACTTGGTAAGGAGATCGAAGAAGATCTTAATAGTTAGTCACATGACGGGCATCAAACCCGTACCCTCCCGACTGAAAGTCTAATACCTTAAAATGCGTCGGTTGCGCCACAATTGCAGTAAAAGTGATGTAACAAATCAAATCAAATATACTTTACTCAAACACGCTATGTTACATTCGCTTTACATTCTTTAAAAAAAACCCGGCCAAGTGCGAGTCAGAACTGCGCACAAAGAATTCCGTACCATCATACTAGATGGCGCTGGTACAAAGGGTTCCTTACCATCATACTAGATGGCGCTAGTTTCTTCTCGTTAAAAAAAAACACGTTTTTTTTGTATGTAGACCCCCTTATTTTTTCACTTTTTTCTATTTAGAATGCTCGCTTAAATGTTCGTGCGAATGGTGGCGCATCGGGAGTCGGGTCGTTCCTTTCCCTCTAATATGGTTGATGGGAGCAATTATCTCGCGTTATACTCGTGACCGGGTGCTGTCCGTGTGAACTGGCCTACTCTTGTTAAATGCATTCAATGATTTTTACGTATAACTTTTCGTGTCATATTGTTTTCATGTTCTAATGACATAATCTGGTTTATATCAAGGATTTCATTTTGACGCTATTAAATAAATATTGTTTATTTCTTAATTCTTCACAAATGACATTGTTATTATTGTTTTATGAATATCAGAAAGAGTGTAATTTGCACCTATTTTGAATAAAAATATAGAATTGAATTGAATAGAACTTCTTGTTATAGCGACAACAGAAATACATCATCTATGAAAATTATAACTAGACTGTCACAGTTCATGAAATACAGCCCGCTAACAGACGGACAGACAGTGGAGGCTTTGTAATAGTAGGTACGCTAGTAATAATATATATACTGTGGTAATAGGGTCCCGTTGGGTTTACGGAACCCTAATAAAAAAAGAACCATCAAAATTGGTTCACAATCGGCGTAGAAATCGCGTAACATACAAAAAAAAACATACAGTCGAATTGAAAAGCCCCTCCATTTTTGAAGACAGTTGAAAAAGCAAACAAATTAAAATCCAATCTTGTTAGTTTTGTAACATTCTTTCGTAATTCCTTAAGGCTTTAATATACTTATTTTCGGTTTACACTGACGACCTTAGGTTGGTCACAAGTGATTTTGAAATTCGATGTTAATGTTTTTTTTTCTTCCAATTATGGTGTTGACTAATTTATTTAACTAGGTATGTGATTTTTGATTTTTGCTTTTTACTTGAGTACCCAAGAAGAAGAGTAATATTTTTCGGGAAGTGTATGTACGTATGTATGTATGTCTGTTTTTTGCTGAGACTATAACAATAGATAGATTTGTAGACAGATTAATAGATTTTATTTATATATAGATTTTTCAATACACTTGCTCGAAGTGGTACTTTATATGCTAGTTTACTGTGCGTAAAATTTATTTTACCGCACACGTGCTTTTTACTTTGCCACTTTTTTTTAAATTTATGGCTCTGAGAAACAAGACATTTCAAGCAAATAAAAACTATAATAACCAAAGATGCATAATCTTCTTTAAAACATTTGAAAGGAGAAAATATTATAAGGTCTAACAAAATTAGCTGAAACTATTTTAACTGGTGCTTCTACCCATGAAACTGAACAACTTTCCCCATGAAACCCATAATCAAATCTCAAAAAAATTTTTGAACTTCCCATACTAAGTTGCTGATCAGCTAATCGAGTTAGTATGGGAGAGGCAATTTTTTTTTGCGATTTGAGTATGGGTTCCATGGGGAAAGTTGTTCAGTTTCATGGGTAGAAGCACTAGTTAAAATAGTTTCAGCTAATTTTGTTACACCTTAGTTACTACCTAAAATGGCCGCTATTATCAGTTACAGACGACTCATAACAGTGTCACACAGTGTCCTGGTCTAGTGGCACAGTATAATAAAGTGGCAATGCTCTTGTTGGCTTAGAAACCCGATGTCAGCTCCGCGAAATACGATATACCTACCTACTATAAAATTAAGATTCAATTCTATTATGATTAGTGCCCGGCCTTAGAGTGATCTTCATTCTAGCAGGTCACGGAGTCACGGATCAACCGGCGCGCACGCATCTGTCATTTGGTAATTACTTATACCTACTTAATTGACAAGTAGCGTAACCCACATCTTATGTGAAAACTTGTAGCAAGCGAGTAAACTGTGTGTTTGTGGACTTGTGTTTTAATATCCATAACCAACCCACTTATTATAGTTTCCGGTTATTTCTAAATCATCCGTGATTATAGTGACTGTGTCTTGTAATCTGTAGAAAAATTGGTGTTATCATCATCGTATAAGCTCATTTACGTCCCCACCGAGGGGCTCGAGCCTACCCTGAATTAGAGCGATCGGGCCTTAGTCGACCACGCGGGCCCAGTGCGGGTTGGTCGACTTCACACACAACCTGCGAGTTTCTCCGCAGGCGTGTGCAGGTATCCTCACGATGTTTTCCTTCACCGTTCGAGCGTCGGATAAACGAATATATGAAATAGAAATTTGGTGAAACACATTGGTGCGAGACAGGATTCGAACCACGACCACCCGGACAGGCGGTAGCGGCCCCAGCTGTTACGCCACCGACGCTCTCTTAGACAAGATAGAACTTGTCTAAGAACGATCTTGAAAAATAATAATTTTGTAGTACTTGATAACTATAGAGCTTTTACTTAACATGCTAGTATTGAAAACTTTAGCCAAATAAAATCCACAGTCAATTTCCAAATTTTTTTGTTCTCTCCATACAAATCTATCCCTGATACCCACACTAGGAAAATATATAAAAAACCATTTATATATAAATATTGATTTAAAACTGTAAAAAGCAAATTAATATTAATAAAAGTATGTTAATTTCTTAATTGATTAATTTAAATAATATCACTATAGCTGTTTTTTTTTCAGTGTTTGGCTTTGAGCTCATGACGTCATCACTTTTTATAATTTAAAAAATGAAATAACCAGTGACAAAAAATTCAAATGAGTTTCTTATACTATAACTTAATTAATCGCCTCCATGGCTTAATGGTTAGTCCATTAGCTTCACATCAGGAGGTCGCGGGTTCGATTCCCGGCGGAGTCAAACTTTGTAAGACTCAGTTTGGTTAGTGGAAGGACATTCTATAATATACTAGGAGGTAACGACAAATTTTGCTCGGGCTGGGGGGTTGGCTCCAGGTCCAGAACTCCTGCTATTCCTATTACTAACGGGCGTTGCTCCATAACGCAACCAAATATTTGGTCAGTTTTTGCATAATTGTCATGAGTACAACTAGCACTTTCATTTTATATCTTACTCAGCCATTTCCCTTATCGTTTTTTTGGTCACGATAAATAGTTTTTCAGGCAAAATAGTTTTTTTTTTGTTGTCAAGGGTTTACCAATTGTGAATATAAAAAAAAGGCGCTATAAGTACATAACGCAACCACTTTGCGCAGGCAGACCGACATATTTAACATCAGTGTTGCCGTTTATTCTCTGAACCTAAGTTTATCCATTTCCGTTATCGTTACCAAATTTGTCATGACCTCTCTAGTCTATAAGCCCGCCTGGCCAGCTACCACCATCTTATAAGTTTTCCCGTTAAACATCAAAAGGTATTAACAGCATTAATGTGTTCCAGTTTGAATGTGAGAATGCTAGTTCCCCATCGCGTTGGGGAATCTTGGTAAGCCCGCTTCCATCTTCGGCATCATCGTTATAAGATGATACTTAGACCTTACCACCTGAGGATGAAATAATAATAATAAAAATAGAACCTGGTAGACTGAACGTTACTGGCGGTCTCCTATGCATGTAAACAAACATTAATTTTTGTGTGAAAAAGGATTTTCTCCTACGGTGACACTTATCTAGATAGACTTGAAATGTAAAACATCCTTACTAATATTAAATGTGTTTGTTTGTTACCTTTTAACGCCTCAACACCTTAACCAATCTTGATAAAATTTGGCATTCAGGTTGCCTGTGTCACTAGCAAGGACATAGGCTACTTTTTATCCCGCAAAAATAGCATAGTCCGATGCAGTTCATTAGGGAACTGAAAAAATACTCCTTTTTTTTGGTTAATTTCTTTGTCTATAACTTACTTTGTCATCGCAAGGGAACAATGGATTGTTGTGCTTTTTTGCACGGCGACGGTTTCGGAGGTGGAAAATAACATCATTTAACTAAGGGATCTTTCAAGTATTACGTAACGCTATTTTTGGATATTTTTTATCCCCTCCTCCCCCCATGTAACGCGCCGTAACGTTTAAATGTACCCCCTCTCCCCCCTAGTAAAACGTTACGTAACCTCCAAGTGACCATTTTTACCTAAAAGTCACAATCATATTTATGTGGCGTAAAGTACAGGAAAGTCGCTTAAATACCTTTTTTACTGTTTTAATCGCGTTAGTAAGAGAAAAAAAACTATGTTACGTAACGCGTAGTTCAAACGCCCCCTCCCGCCCCTGTAACGCATCGTAACGTTTTACAAGACACCCCCCTCACCCCCTAATTTGTTACGTAATACTTGAACGCTACCTAATGAGCATATCCTGACACAGTTCCCGAGGGATTTGGGGAAAACTAATTTCCACGCTCGCAACGGAGCAACGGATTTAAGTGATTTTTTGTGTAGAATTAGTTTAGGGGGTGGGAAGTGACATAGACTGCTAATCACAATAGCCCGATATAGTTCCTGAGGGATCTGGAGTAAAATCATGACCACGCGTGCGAGCCGCTTGCGGCTCGCGCACCACTCACCCTAAGACAGTCACAAAAACGATGTCCGCTCGGACGAAGCCGCGGGCAAAAGCTAGTTATACTTATATAAATAAAAAAAACCGTCTAAAACGTTAGAGCCATTTCCGCGAAACTAATTTTATATGTATAATACATATATAGGTACACTAGCTATTGCCCGCGGCTTCGCCCCCGTGGATATCGAGAGTAAACGGTTTAAGCCTGTGTCCATCCTGAAATTCCATTTAAACTATTTGTGAAAGATTTTCTTAAAAATCGGATGTGTAGTTTTGAAGATTACCTCCTACATACTCTTTATAAAATTAGTATAGAGTATAGATATAGATATAGCGGCTAAGAAACCACCCTGTATACTCATAATGATTCCTAATGATTCTACATGAGGTACCAAATTTGTCAAGTCTGTGAAGCAACAAAACACGCATGGTAATGCATCAGGCGTTATACAATGTGTTACGTTGACAAACCATGACCCTTGACTTAACTCTGTACAAACAGCCTATTCCGTAAGCTATACAAGATGACACTGACCAATTTTTCTCAGGAGACCTATTATCAATTCGCGAAAAACGCGGACTTCATATCCCCAGCAGTTAAGCAATAACGTAATTGACTTAAATTTATTTAATTTACTAGTTACCTTTGACTTAACTTTCCTATACAATAGATTAAACAAACATACTAATATATACTCTATGAATTTGTATGAGTGTACTCAAACTTTATCTTTATGGCTACAGAAGAAAACATACACAGAAACTGAAGAGCTACTTGTGATCCTAGTGTAAATGTGTTTATTTTATTGCTCAATACTATTGTTTTTACATACACACACACATGCATACACACACACGCACACATACACACACACGCACACACACACGCACACACACACACACACACACACACACACACACACACACACACACACACACACACACACACACACACATAAAACACTCCTATTGCACATGCACCCAAACTTGAACTATTGATTTTATGTATTTATTAGTTTTAATATAAATATTGTTTTAAAAATTGTTTTCATTTGTTTTAAATTGTCGTTTAAATTTATGTGCTACAGTGACTTGTTACTTGGTTCTTTTTGTGTCAATGATTTGGTGGGATGAGCATTATTACCTATCCTATAACACAGGGTTTTTCCCTTTTTTAGGAGGTAAAATCTTCACCCATTGTTTTATTTTGTCAGCTATGTACTTGAAATTATTAAATAAAATAAAATAAAAAAATAAAAAACTCTATACAAACAGCCTCTTATTCCGTAAGCTATACAGTTGCAACAAAATTGGTGTAGGTAGGAAACTGGAGCTTATAAGAGTACTCATCATACTGACCAATTTTTCTCAAGAGACCTATTATCAATTCGCGAAAAACGCGGACTTCATATCCCCAGCAGTTAAGCAATAACGTAATTGACTTAAATTTATTTAATTTACTAGTTACCTTTGACTTAACTCTATACAAACAACCTCTTATTCCGTAAGCTATAAAGTTGCAACAAAATCGGTGTAGGTAGGAAACTGGAGCTTATAAGAGTACTCATCATACTGACCAATTTTTCTCAAGAGACCTATTATCAATTCGCGAAAAACGCGGACTTCATATCCCCAGCAGTTAAGCAATAACGTAATTGACTTAAATTTATTTAATTTACTAGTTACCTTTGACTTAACTCTATACAAACAACCTCTTATTCCGTAAGCTATAAAGTTGCAACAAAATCGGTGTAGGTAGGAAACTGGAGCTTATAAGAGTACTCATCATACTGACCAATTTTTCTCAAGAGACCTATTATCAATTTGCGAAAAACGCGGACTTCATATCCCCAGCAGTTAAGCAATAACGTAATTGACTTAAATTTATTTAATTTACTAGTTACCTTTGGCTTAACTCTTTAAAAACAGCCTCTTATTCCGTAAGTTAAACAGGTGAACAAAATCGGTGTAGGTAGGTAACTGGAGCTTATAAGAGTACTCATCATACTGACCAATTTTTCTCAAGAGATCTATTGTCAATTCGCAAAAAAACGCGGACCTCACGTCCCCAGCGTTAAGCAACGACCTAATTGAATTGAATTTATTTAATTAACTACTGTATCACATAGTATGTCACGTAAAACCCATTGTAAGTCTTTTTCATTCAATTAATTATTATTATTCAATTAGCTGACTGACCAATTTTGTGCATTTTTCTAGGGAGCGTTGATTTCTTTTGTGAATTGACTATGGGTTCCCTGGAGAAAGTAGAAGCCCCATAGAGCGGCTCCTACACCTTTTTTTTTAACCCTGTATACAGGAAGAAATTGAAATAATCAAGATCTACTTACTCATGACACAGAGCAACTCTTTGCAATATACCTTTACAATTGAAGCAAATAAACTTTGGGCCTCATACCCCAAATAAAAAAAAAGTTCAGTTACAACCTCACGTAAATTCAATGAGCTGATTCGATTTCGAATTGTCTAAAGGTTATTTATTAGATTAAGGCCCTAAGGTAGGTCAAATGACAAAATTCAATTCAAATTATTGAAAGACTGTGTAAAGCTATCACTATTGAAAAAATATGTAACGTACCTAAAGTAATAAAAAATATACTGCAGACCCTGTTATTGGCATTAACTGCAAAATTTCCCAAAAATAACAAAAATCGGTGACTTTTAACAGCTTTCATTTCAATTAAATATTTTTTTTTTAAACTTATTTGAAAGTCAATCAAAATCAATCAAAATAATTTATTTAAAATAGGTGTTTACACAATCTTTTAAATAGTCAAAGAAACTTATTGAATACTAGCTGTCCCGGCGAACTACGTACCGCCTTACATTACAGTACACTGCCCTACCCTACCCTACCCTACACTACACTACCCTACACTACACTACCCCACCCTACACTACTCTACCCTACCCTACACTACCCTACCCTACACTACTCTACACTACCCTACACTACACTACCCTACCCTACTCTACACTACCCTACCCTATCCTACATACACTACACTACACTACCCTACACTACACTACCCTACCCTACCCTACACTACCCTACCCTACCCTACCCTACCCTACCCTACACTACCCTACCCTACACTACACTACACTACCCTACCCTGCCCTACCCTAACCTACCCTACATAAGAACCTTCTCCTGACAATAACGAACTCGACAAAAAAAGAATTAGCCAAATCGGTCCAGCCGTTCTCGAGTTATGCGCTTACCAACACATTTTGCGATTCATTTTTATATATTAGAAGATTACAAATAATGTCATGATTCTGCTAGCAGTTTCAGGTAATGGTATTTGTTATAGAATCAACATAATATATACCTTTGTCATTTACATAATCTATTAGTTATTTTATAATATCCTCTAGAAAAGTGATGAAAAGTAATAAAAACATGTAAAAATTAAGAATTGGGCGTTCGGTTTCAACGTAACAGCCGCGTTGAAACCCGCATCGATTTGAACTTCAAATGAATAGACTTAAGTTCGATATTATTTTAACATGTATCAACCTGCTCGGATTGCGGTATCTCAAAGCCTTAAGTGCCCATTTTAAATCCAATCCATGTTTTATCTAAAGCTTTCTGGGTTTTAATTGTAGTGATTCAAATGTCTAAAAGAATTTATTCGCCTATATTTATCCGTTTCCTTTTATGTTAAGGTCAACTAAATTCCATAAGTCATCTTTTGTGAAATTTGCTTTGCTTGCAGTAGCTCTAACGATGACCATATAGACAAAAACGTGGGATTTGTCCTTCTGTTAAGCCTATCTTTGATCTAAGACCACTTCGCGAAGATGTGTTACTAAACTCTATATTTCATGAAGCAATATTTTGTATTGTTCCTGAGTTTAGCTCTCTTACAAAACTCGCTGTTATCTCTGCCGTAAATTAAGAGAAGTTGCAATTAATTTTGTTCTCAAATGTTTTAATTGCACGTTTTATTGTTGCAAATTGCGAGGTAGAGATTGTCCTTGAATTAAGATCGAATGATCCTATTGTTTAGAAGGTATGTGGAGCATTTAATACATTTCATGTGCTGTGTGCTTCAAAAACCAGCCAAGTGCAAGTCGAACTCGCACATCAAGGATTCCGTGACACCACAACTCTCCACACAAGAACAACAATGAAACATTGTTTTCATAACAAACAGTAATTCGTGAATTGACACCTGGAACCATCATATTGACAAACTATACAGTATAAACTAGGACAAGCATGCTTCGCTTTGAGTAAGGTATCATCTACTCTTCCAAAAGAAATTACTAGGAACTGCTACTTTGCAACTGTCCAATCTCTACTCCAATATGGTGTTGATATTATATGGGGTCAGGCGGCGGACTGGCATCGAGCCTTCGTTCTCCAGAAACGAGCGGTAAGAATAGTCGCCCGCATCAAAGCTGGTGAGTCAGCACAACCTCATTTCATTAAACTAGGTATACTCACGCTTCCTAGCCTTATCATATACAACACGGCAATCTGCGCCAGGGAAGATATTAATATTTATGGCCGACGCGGTGATCACAATAGGAAACGGAACTAAGCTGAAACCCATAGCACATCGCCTAGCCTAGTCTGACAGGGTGACATGTACGATGGGACCTGCTTTTTACAACCTTCTGCCAGAGGACATAAAAAATGCTCCTTCTCTTTCAAAATATTCAAAATTAAATTAAAGTGATGGTTGGTCGAGAGGGCATTCTACGGCCTGGGAGATTACTTAAAATAAAATAGAAATGGTGTAATATTAGTATATTAAAATAAAAATTGACATGTATAATTATTATAGTATGGTAATTAAGTAAGAAAAATAGCATACATTGCATATAATGTATAATAATGATTTATATAATTGAAGACTTAATTGTTATCAATAAAGATTATGATTATGATCATTAACAAATGTATCTATAAAAAAACCAGCCAAGTTCGAGTCAGGCTCGCGCTCTGTGGGTTCCGTACCGCCACACTTCTTCACACAACTATGACAATCATACCTATTCACATTACTAGCAAAAGACATAAACGCGAGCGACAGAAATATGCACTTTTTTTTTCATTTCGGACTCCTTAGCGCGAGTACGACACACACTTGGCCAGTTATTATTATTTGTTATTTTACTTCAGGATTGGGACTGTAATCACACCAGTTGTATGTTTTACTGTATTTAAAGAAACAAAAACAAAAAATAAACACGTTTCTTGTATGGGGAACCTTAATTTTCTTAGTTTTATTTGTTGGTAAATCTCCCATAAATATTTCAGCTAGCTACATATCATGATTTCAAAGATCATCATCATATCAACCGAAAGACGTCCACTGCTGGACAAAGCCCCCCCCCCCAAGATTGCCACGACGACCGATCCTGCGCTGCCTTCACCAGGTCGTCGGTCCACCGTTTGGAAGGCCTGTCTACGCTAAGTCTGCCAGTGCACGGTCGCCACTCGAGAACTTTACTGCCCCAACGACCATCTGTTCTGTTCGGATTTCAAAGATACAGATTTTTAATGTCGGACAGATAGACGGACAGCGTAGTGTAGCGTATTTAGGGTTCCGTTACCTGTTGTGGAACCCTAAAAATTTACAATATTTAAGTACAGATACTTACCTTTAAAAATGGAAGGAACTAGATTCCAATATACAGTCAAACGATTGTTTTGTAAATTAGGGCTTCGTAATATCATGTGGTTATCTGTAACTTGTATGTGCCAAAAAAACTGTTTTTCATTTTGTATGATTTTCGGTTGAAAAAGCAATTATAGTTAAACTGTAACTAACTAATTAGTAATCTGTGCTTTAACTACGTACTTATTGCAATCAATTATTCGAGAGAGGCGCTGTTTTTTAATAAAAACTTACAGCCCCTGTGAAAACTACGTGACGAAGACCTAAACGCTTCCTCTCCCCTCGTCACCATTTGTAGTATTGTATAGGGAACCCCCTTCCCTAATGCGATCACGTACGTAGTAGGTAGGGGTACGGTCCTTTTATATTATTACTAGCTGTCCCGGCGAACTTCATTCCACCTTACACTACACTACACTACCCTACCCTACACTACTCTACCCTACCCTACATACACTACACTACCCTACCCTACCCTACAATACCCTACCCTACCCTACACTACACTACCCTACCCTACCCTACACTACCCTACCCTACCCTAACCTACTCTAACTACACTACACCTACACTACACTACACTATACTACCCTACACTACCCTAAAACCAATTATTTTTTGACTGATATTATTTTCTTATTGATGAATGTCATATTTTAATACTTATTATCCTATTCCCGACGAAGACAAATGCAAAAACACAAAAATCATAAAAATTGCTCCAGCCGTCCTTAAGTTATAAATGGTGTAACTAACACGACTTTCTTTTATTTATATATACAGATTATCATATATCAGTAATAGAACATTACTGCAGCGGCCGGCAAAAGAGGCCACGGCCCACATTTACACGTTCGTCCATGAATGCCTAGTTGTGGCTAAGGCTTGTATACAGTACTTTTCTCAAATAATGCGCGAAAATTAAAACTTCAATAATTACTTTTCATAATCAATGACGGACAACGAACAACAATAATTTTTCACTCGCTAAAGTGTTCATTTGTTTTTTTTTTTCAATAAACAGCGTTCTATTTGCAAGTCAGTTCGAAATTTAAATAAAATCTTTGATAAGTTACCTCCTTGGTTGCCATGTTTCGGTGTAAAATATAGTTCCATTTTTAAATTACACGACAGATATTTATAAGTTTACATAGTGACTTATTTGGCGGCTAAACACGACACATATTATGGATTTTCATACAACTTTTACCGGCCGCTGCTCGCATGTATTTGGCCAGTACAGCAATTTCGATTTATCTCGAAGAAGGTTGTCAAAATAATGCTTAAATTTCCAAGCATGTTTGAGAAAAACAACTTAACTACATTAGACCACGAGAATTCAGCTAAGCCAAAATTTTTACACACTGCAATCTTTTGCAGTATACTTAAAAATACCTATATATACTTGAATGTCTACATTGGACAACAGAAAGCTTTTGTGGCTGACCTATTTGCAAGGAGATTGATTGTTAAACTGAGCTGTTAACTGAAAGATCATTAGCCAGCTTCCATTCTTGTGTTAATAGCGAAGATCTCGACACTCGTGAAACAATACTGCATTAAGGTAACAAACAACCTTGCGCGTCTGCGCGGAACTAAGAATGTCGTAAATGTGGTGAAAGAACTATCAAAATCGCTTCATGCGTTTGAAAGCAGTTAGATTTTTTTTTAAATTTACAATTGGTAAGCCCATGGCATCATCTCACCTTTTGCGTAAATTTTTCCTTCCAAAAGTAACAGTTAAAAAAAATGAAATTTTGGCTTAACTGAACGAAAACAACCACTGTTTTAACGAAGACACTAATGTAACAACAATCCTTCAAACATGTCAAAAAGGCCGCAAACTGAATGCATTGGAAGCTCTAGAAATCGACAGACATAGAATAAGAAACACTGAAGAGTTATAATTAATGACCAAATCTGCCTATCGACATTCCCTCTGGTAAATTATTTTAAGCATTTAACATTTAATTTTATTTTATTATTATTTTTTATGTTTTTGTATTCTTATTTTTATATTTTAACTAGCTGTCCCGACGAACTTCGTACCGCCTTACATTACATTACACTGCCCTACCCTACCCTACCCTACACTACACTACACTACCCTACCCTAAACTACCCTACCCTACCCTACATACACTACACTACACTATCCTACCCTACACTACCCTACACTACTCTACACTACCCTACACTACCCTACACTACTCTACACTACCCTACATACACTACACTACACTACCCTACCCTACACTGCACTACCCTACCCTACCCTACCCTACACTACCCTACCTTACACTACCCTACACTACACTACCCTACCCTACCCTACCCTACATAAGAACCTTCTCCTGACAATAACGAACTCGACAAAAAAAGAATTAGCGAAATCGGTTCGTGCGTTCTGGAGTTAAAGCGTCAGGAAGGAAAACCCGTTTTCATTGTTTTTAAGATGTATTCTGCTATTCGGGACGGAAAAAAATCCAACAAATCAAAAACCATAGCAATCGGTCCAGCCGTTCTCGAGTTATAAGTGTTGTAACAAACACGAATTTCTTTTATATATATAGATTTGTTTCATTAACATATAAATTCTCAAACATGCTTGGCTGACTCGGTGGCTCAGTGGTTAGTGCTCTTGACTACTGATCCGAGAGTTGTGGGTTCGATCCCCACCCAGGGCAAACATTTGTGTGATGAGCAGATTTGTTTGCTCTGTGTCTGGGTGTTAAATATCTATATATGTATGTATTTAAACTTATATAAGTATGTATAACAGTCTCTGGTTCCCATAACACAGGGAATCCTACTTTGGGGCCAGGTGACCATGTGTGATTTGTCCCAGAATATTTATTTTATTTATTTATTTATATAAATTTTCCCTGTCATCTGTTTTTTTACCGAATCCGTAATTTCCTGGTAACCCTTAAATTTATTTATTTGTAATGTACCCACACATTGTGTAAATATATAGTCTGTCAGAAGATGGTGTTCGAAACCGGTCGCTGACAAATTAAAAACGCAGTTTTATTTGTTTTATGTGGAATTAGTGTAGATATATACCCTAATATGTTTCAATTTATTATTTTATTTTTGAGTATATTATTAATTTATTACGCCCGTATAATTATACATACTTTTTATGGGACTTGGGACCATTCAACTCGGAGGTTTTCGAAGAAAGGTCGATTTTGCAGTTTGGTTGGGCTTACTAATTGAAGACGAAATGTACAAAGGTACCGCCTCCGTGGCGTAATGGTTAGTCCATTCGCTTCACACCAGCGGGTTCGATTCCCAGTGGGGTCAACTTGTAAGACTCGGTTTGTTTGATGGTAGGGCATTTTCTAAGCCCGCCTGGCTAGCTACCACCATCTTATCTAAGTTTTGCCGCTAAACATAGTTTTAACAACATTGAATTGATGTGTTCCGGCTTGAAGATAAGATATCCAGTTCTCCATTGTGTTGGGGAATCTTGGTAAGCCCGCTTCCATCTTTGGCATCATCGTCACTTAACATCAGGTGAGATGACACCAAGGGCCTACCAATTGTGATTAAAAAAAAACTACTGCCCTAAGCTAGTTGGCCCTTAATTTTTACCCGACAGCCCAAAAATAAGGGTAATGTTTTTCTAGTGTATGTAAGTATGTGCGTTTCTTTAGCTAGAAAACATAGTATTACATTATGAAACTAATAACGCAGCTTTAAGTACTAAACGTGTCATAACAACTTAAATTAGATAGATAGACAAACTTTGGTAGCTTTGGTATAAACAAAACAAATTCTTATTTGCTAAAAGTAAAGTTTAATATGTTTTTTCTTAAACTTTGACTATTAAGACTAGTGAGTTTTGGTATTACTAATTGAGAAAATAGCGAAATCTTATAGGCTAGGCTGTAACTTACATTCTACAAGTGGTTAGGTACACCATGTTAGAGGTCCAGGTAAGGCCCCTAAATCAATAGTCCTACAAGAGTTTTGACCACACCGCATACAACGGGCCAGAAATGACATTTCAAAAAACGAATGACGGAACAAACAAAATGGCGGCGAAATCCTATACGCTCGACAACCAAACTGTATCAATCTTGGCAAACGAGGGAGTGAGGTCGTAATCTAGAGAGCGGCAGGGAGTGTCCATACTGTATGTTAGTACTAATATATATACTTTGACTTAGGTAAGGTTCTAACCAGCTATACGTACCTTGTTTCTTACATTCTCGTTATTAGTTAACAAAGATGTTATTCCTCATGATAACCATCTAGGAAGCGTTTAGACGTCGCATCGCTCACTAAACGCTACGCAACCGTTGCGTCACCGCAGCGGAATCGCAGTGCCATTGCCTGAGCCATTGTTACTGTCCACTAATAATTTCCGGAGTTCTGTACTTAAAATATGCGAGTACACTTACTTTTTACGCGTTTTGACCGTCCGTTGTCTGTCCGACTTTTAATAAGTTGTATACTTTAAAATTGGCATCGACGTACGATTTTTTTTGTTGCACCCCGAATAACAGACTAACATCGGATGGATTGAAAATATTCTTTTTTGTGATATTTTTTCAAATGTTTTATAGTTTTTTTTTCTTTTCGGGGTGGAGACAAATACAACTATTAAACATCATGAAAATCGTTTCAGTTATTCTTAAGTTTTAAATGGTGTAACTAACACGACTTTGTTTAAAATTATATATTTGTAAAAGAGTATACAATTCACTAAGTTTGACGGCAAAACCTTCTCTCTCTCTCTCTGCTCAGAGGCGTATTTAAGAATCCGGTGTCTCGGGCACAATAAAAAATCCCTTAGAGAAGTGTAAAAAAACGGTTGTCTGTAAAGTCGGTTTACTGACGATAGTTGAACGTGACAACGTCATAAGAAAATACTGATGGAATGGTTTCATAATATCGAAAACGGAACGCCTCACGGAACGCCTCAGAGCGAGGTAACGACGGAACGCCTCAGAGCGAGGTAACGACGCATGGTAACGACGCATTTTTTCGTGCGTGCAGCCGGCTCCATCGAATTATAAGACGTTATCACGTCAAAAAACCGGCCAAGCGCGAGTCGGAGTTGCGCGCTAAGGTTACCGTACTGCCACACGATAGACGTCACCTTCGGTTTGCATGTTTGTAGTGGTTCGTCCGTCACCATTATTACTGCTAGTCCGACTTGTACTTGGCTAGCTTTATTATTTTTCGGTGAACCAAACGGATCCCTAAAAAAAGAAAACAAAAATGATTCACATGATTAAAACTTTTAATTGAAAACAAAAATAAATGTTCGTAACTATAATTTCTTGTTATTAGCTCAATACTTATTGTTTTACTTAATCCTACTGATGTTAATACGAAATTAAAAATTAGTTTTTCCTTTTACGTGTCGGCGCGGCGCGACGGAGCAACGGCTTGACTTGATTTTTCACTCAAATGTGAACCCGAGAATATGAAAACACTGAAGTACCTTACCTACTTGTAAAACTCGCGTAAAATATTTTTTTCGCTTCTTGATATATTAATAACTCTTTGTCTATTGAAATTGTTTTTATCAAAGAAAATCTATAAGAAATTATCGACTACCTTATTTTAAATTTTGCTTTAATTTTTTCTACTAAGTACGACTGGCGAAAGAACAACCGAAAAAGGCGCCCTCCGGCCGCCCCTCACCTCTAGCCGCCCCGGGTCAAGTGCCCCCCTAGACATAGGGTAAATACGCTTCTGTTTCTGCTGCCTAGGCAAACCAAAACGCCTGTAATTTTTTTTTATTGTAAATATGACGTTACTTTCTAATTCGAAACTACACGCAATGCAAAATTAAACAAAAAAAAACACGAATCTGATCACCACGTCTCTTGAAACGGAATTCCAATCGCAAGACATATGTGAACATTATAGTCAACTGCTGATGGAGTCACTTCGCTAGCGCGTTTTTATTTCATCGTGGTGTCATCTTAAAACAAAATTATATTTCCAGTTGGTAATATAACATTTTGTATGGAAAATCTTTGAACTTATTTTAAAATAAACTGCACACCTTAAGTTGATCGACTATTACTCCTACACTAAGAAAGTCTACTTACTCGTGATAGTCTTCCTTTTGATTTGATTGAATCTCCTACTGTTTAATATTTTATTCAGATGCACTAAATAGCGGTTTAGTTGGTAGGACGACGACGAAGACGACACTTAACTGTAACAAAAATTAGCACTTTTAGCTTAATATTTCAGAAACCAATCTCTAAATCGAAAAATGGTCTAAGCTAATCCTTAGTAGTTTTAAAAAAACCTATTCATGAATACCCTGTGTGAATACCCCACACGGTGGGGTACGTCAATGAAAAAAAAATCACTCTCTCTATACATGTAGGGGATACTCTTGAATAAAAAATATATATTATACTGCTTATATTATACTATATGGATATGCGGGCAGCGCAGGACCGGTCGTCGTGGAAATCCTTAGGGGAGGCCTTTGTCCCAGCAGTGGACGATTCGTGGCTGATATGATGATGATGATGATGATGATTATACTGCTTTGTTGGCGTGATGTATATGTGTATCCATGCCTAATTACAACTTTCTAGTACTAATAATCTCTGAGCTAAGCCGCGAACAGACTGACAGACAGACAGACATGGCGAAACTACAATGGTTCCTTGTTGACCTCGGAACCGTAAAAAATGCTTTAATAAAATAAAATAAAATAATTATTGTAATACAATTAATTGTACTTTTAAAAGATAGGCGCAGCTAATTAAATATTAAGAGTTTACAATTACGCTTAATAATTAATTTTAATTGCCAAAAACATTATTTTCATTCAATATTGGTGCCCGCGCGGGCGGCGGCGGGCGAGACGCGCGTGAGTGAAACTATAGCGGCGGTAAAAATACATACTTACTTACTGACCAGATCTCAAAGCGTGGAAATTAGTTTTCTCCAGATCCCTCGGGAAATATATAGGGCTATTCTAAAAAGCGGTTTACCTGGTGGAGGGGAAGGCGTGTGGGATACTTGACTGTTAGAAAAATTTGCGTTAGCTTAATATTTCACAAGCCGATCCCTGATTCTTAAAATGGTTTTAGCAAACCTTCAGTGATTTTGAAAGACCCATTCAACGATACCCCCACATAATAGGGTAAGTCAACGAAAAAAATCACGCCTTTTTACATGTAGGGGAGGCACCATAATTTTTTTTTTATGATTTTAAGTACCACTTTTGTCATACCCATGTCAAATTACAGCTTTCTAGTACTAATTGTCTCTGAGCTAAGCCGCGGACAGACAGACTTGGCGAAACTATTAAAAAACCAAGTGCGAGATGATGATCATCGACCAATTTTGTGAATTTTAGTATGAAGGGTCCAATTTTTTTTGAGAATTGGCTATGGGTTTCTTGGGAAAAGCTGTTCAGTATGATGAGCAGAACCCCTAGTTAACGGTTCCTACACATTTTTTTACACCTGTATATGTAACCTGCACTGGGCCCGAGTGGTCGACTAAGGCCCGATCGCCCTAATTCAGGGTAGGCTCGAGCCCCTCGGTGGGGACGTATATGAGCTGATATGATGATGATGTGATGCGGATGCGGCTTAAATTTGGTCAGAAATATTCTATACCTGTATATAAATTCCACTGTGCGTAATTTAAAAAACTAATTTGCAAATCTTTACGAAATTTTGATTTTTTTTCTTTTTAACTTGACCGCCTCCGTGGCGTAATGGTTAGTCCATTCGCTTCACACCAGGTCGCGGGTTCGATTCCCGGTGGGGTCAACTTGAAAGACTCGGTTTGGTTGTTGGTAGGGCATTTTGTAAGCTTGGCTGGCTAGCTATGCCATCATCTTATCTAAGTCTTGCCGCCAAACATCAGCGTTGACAACATTGATGTGTTCCGGCTTGAAAATAAAATAGCCAGTTCTCCATTGCGTCGGGGAATCTTGGTAAGCTCGCTTCCATCTTCGGCATCATCGTCACCTATCATCAGGCGAGATGATGCCAAGGGCTTACCAATTGTGGATAAAAAAAACGGAATCCTGAAATCTTTTTACGGAAATCCAAAAAGCCACCGAACAGGTATATCATCATATAGTTCGTTGTGTGTGTATAGTCGTCACACCGTTCCTAAGTTTTTCACCCAGTCGGTGCTGTCGAAAGGGTGAACAAGTCTGCTGGTTCACCCAGGTACTTCCTGATGATGTGTTCACGTTCTGCATTTGAACTCCACAGTCGCACCATGGAGTTTACTCAGCCGCATCGATGCATGTACGCCTTGCTGCGGCCATGGCCCGTCCTAATAACTCTACATATTTAGTTTAACCGTCTCCGTGGCGTAACCGTTCAGTCCATTAGCTCATCAGGAGGACGCGGGTTCGATTTCTGGCGGAGTCTAACATTGTAAGATTCGGTTTGGTTGGTGGAAGGGCATTTTCCAAGCCCGCCTAGCCAGCTACCACCATCTTAGCCAGTTCCCCATTGCTTGGGGATTCTTAGTAAGGCCGCTTCCATCTTCGGCATCATCGTCACTTACCATCAGGTGAGACGATGCCAAGGGCTTACCTACCTACCTGTGGTATATACAAAAAAGTTAACACCAATCATTTCTAGGGAGTGAGAACCCTCCAGGCAATTGATGTCGGGGCAAGTATCAAGCCAATCTTGTTTCCATCTCTCTGATCTTAAACTTTTGTCGCATTAAGGACAGGGCTGTTAAATGGGCTAGATGAAGGGATTTGAGGCGATGGGCTGGTGGGTCAAGGAATTCACAAAGCACGGGCAGGTTGGGATTGTTGAGAAATCTCCCTTTCCTGGTTAGGGCTTGGTGCTCTTCTCAAGTGCGGAGGAGGTATAAGGCTAAGGACCAGAAGACATGCTAGGGGTGTGGGTGGAGTTAATTGTCCTCGATTTGCACTTCATGGCTTTGTTGAGTTGCACCCACGCGGTGCGCATGCGTCGAGTCATGCTGGCGCGCAATACTCCGCGGTGGAGTACACCAGGCTGAGTTCCGTAGTGCGCAGCATGTCGGCGGAGGCTCCCCACCTCGTTCCCGTGAGTTTATGTGAGTACGGGTCTCAAGTTTCTTAGACTACGGGCAATGACTTCTATATTACTGGCGTAAGGACCCGATCAACGCGCGCGACTAATGTTCCCAGTAAATTGGTGCGAATATAAAAAGTTTCGCACACTCGCGACTCAAGTCATCTGCTGGAAATTGCAGTGTGCGGAGGAAACATATTCTATATAAAAATGACTTTTTGTGTTTTTAGAGGCTGTAAAAATCATGAAAGAAAGGCTAAAGAGAAACATGGGATATCGTATCATCGTTAGGTAACCCTACATAGTATTTCATTTTTTCTTGTAAACAAATTAAATAAACGCATTTTTAAAGCGACAATTCTACCAAGGTCCTTTTAGCGCGGCACTGACTTCAACTCTCGCCCACTGTAGTTCGTACGAGTTACGTCAGATGGCTCTACTTTTTACTTGTATGAAAAAAATGAGAGTAAAATATGGAGACGGGCGGATCCTTCTGTCCAAATCTGTGACTACGGGTCTCAAGTTTCTGACATAGCCTCGAGATGTGGGGTGCGTAGGTGAGGAAACGGTCTCTAGGGTATACTTCGATGTTGGACTATATTTCTTTTCTTTCGAACAAAAATAAATTAGCTCATCTAATCGCGTACCTACCGAGGAAGGTAGATATATCCACTTCATCTAAGGAATTCGACATCAAAATAGAAAACGTTAACCAAATATTACCTAAGCACTTATCATTCGTCAGAGACCGTAAGGTTCCTTTTGGTATAGTAACTATACTCTTTGCCGTGAGGTAACTAGTATCACATCTGTGCCGTAAGTGCTTTGAATTCGTTTTAAGATAGTCGAGATCTGTGTAGGTGTGTATTCTTCAAAGTTTTGGTCGGTCAAGAGACATTTGAACCCAAGCACAGTATTACGATATTATTACAATATAGCAAGTAACTAGTATCTCATCTGTGATGTAGCGGCTTACAGTAGTAGCGTAGTTACGCAGATCAACGTAAGGATACTTGCGTGGCAGCGGGCGGCGGGGCAAAGCACTACAGGCTACAGGCTAGTATGGGCTAGTACCTACGCCGGTGGCGCATAGTGCGACATCAAAGGCGTTGCGCTACTGTAACCGCTATATTGTAATACTGTGACACAAGTTAATCGTTATTCATATCATGGCCGTATGTGGTTAGATTGCACCCAATATAATCTTGTACAATGAAAACATAGCGGACGTATGACCTTTTCAACCGACTACAAAAAAGGAGAAGGTTCTCATTTCCACTGTATGTTTTTAGGGTTCCGTAAACCCAACGGGAACCTATTACAAAGCCTCCGCTACGTCAGTACTAATATATATACTTTGCCTCCGCTGTCTGTCCGTCCGTCAGCGGGCTGCATTTCATGAACCGTAATAGGAAGTTGAAATTTTCATACAATGTGTATTTCTGTTGCCGCTATAACAATAAATAAGTACAAAAAATTTGAAAAAGTGAAAAAATAATTTCCATACAGAAAACGTGCTTTTTTAAAGGTCTAGAAGTATTTTTGATTTATAGCTCTATCGTAAAAACGGTAATACATAAAAGCGTGAAACTTGGTGTGATTATAGTATTAGTGCTAAAGTAAAACAACAAATAATAAAAATCGGCCAAGTGTGAGTCGTACTCGTGCTAAGGAGTCCGAACTGAATGACAAAGAAACATTTTTTTGTCGCTCGCGTTGTTGTCCTTATTATTATTATTGGGTGGGACGCCTGCGGGGTACAGGCGGGTGTTTAAGTCACTAGGTGGACTCATTACACCCTATTCCCATGGTGGTACAATGGTTACTGTGACCCCGGTGGCGTCCCCCCCTCAAACCTTGAGCTCCTTCTACAATACTCCGCTATGTGACTGATTTCCAGTCCGCATAGTTCCTCTTCCCTGATCCTATCGGCGCCAAACGTCTCCCACCTTAGCCTGCTGTAGAGTACACACTCAGCTAAATAGTGCTGGCTGGTCTCCGGTTCTCCGCAGTTGGGGCAGGAGGAGTCTATGGCCCTATCTATTAGGGACATATGTCTAATTTAGCCTACAATGTCCTGGTACTATGCCCATGACCATTGCCAGGCTTCCCCGGCCTAGCGATAGTAATGTTCTGCTCCTCCTGCGATTACTTCCCTTCAGGAACATTTTCGCTTGTCTGCAACTATTATTTCCTACCCATACTTCCTGGGCTTCGCGCTTCATAAGCTCTGCGATCACTCCCTTTGTGACACTGGCTGATATTGGAAGTCAAGGCTCCGGTCCTACAAATCTTGAGCTGGCACCCTCTCTGCTAGCATGTCTGCTCTTTCATTGCCTAAATTTCCTTGATGTCCTAGAACCCATGCTAATGTGACCGCCATTCTCTCTGCCAGTTTATTGAGTGTGTCTTTGTACTCCTTATCTAGCCTTGATGAGGTCTCTGCCTTGGCCAGTGGTTTGATTGCTGCCTGAATAGATTATAGTGCTGTTGAACTCTTCCCATGAGTCCGCCAGCACTTCTTCTGTACATTCCTTAATTGCAAATACCTCCGCTTGAAAGACACTGGTGTAAGTTCCCAGAAGTCAGAGCCAGGAGCCAGAGTCTTGTCTTTTTCCGGGTTGCTAGGTACGTGAATCCCTGCGCCTGCTAGCCCAGTGCCTTTCATTCTAGATCCATCTGTGTAGCAGTTAAGCTGGGTTTCTGGGGCTTCCAGTTCCTAGTTTGTTCTTTCTCCTATATGTATTATAAACTTTTTGTTGAAGGTCCTTTGTTTCTTGATTAGGTCGTTATTTGTCATTAATAGCGACATATCTCTACCCAGAGCATCTTCTATTGAGGCATGACCTGTATCCGTAGGGTTTGCCTTCATTCTTTGCATGCTGTGATCCTGTACTATTGGTCTGCTGCTCTTTTCTTAGCCTCGATCTGGATCGGGTTCAGTCCCAAAGCCACATCTAGTGCCATCGTTAGTGTGGATGTCATGGCACCTGTGGTCATTAGGTTGGCAGCTCTTTGTACTTTCCTTAACTCTCGAATGTTTGACGATATGTTGGCTCTATGCCACCACACTATCGCACCATACAGTAGTCTTGGAAGTATTATTGCTTTATTATTATTATTATTATTCATTTATTATCACGTAACTTAATACAAAAAGTACAGATCCATAGATATATAAAAAACTTATAAAAATAACATAACATAGATACTATAAATAAAATACATTATAGGTGTGTTAGTGTCTAACTTAACCTATGTTAGTAGTATTTGGTGACGCGTGGATTGGCATGGTGCCTCGGAACCGCCGAAACACGACGTCTTTCGGCCAGAAGTCGGCGCTGGCGATGGTCTCCAGCAGAGGCTTCGGCACGCGCACCACGTACAACGTGAAGTGCACGTAGTGGCGCGACACCAGCGGGAACACCCGCAGGCCGTAGCCGGACTTCTGGCGGACGTACTTCATTACGTCCTTGGCCGTAACCGAGTGGTGCAGCCGCGACACGTAGAGCGCGACGTTCAGTATGGCGGCGCGCAGCACGAAGCCCTCTTCCGGTGCGGCCGTACCACACAAGCTTCTGCGAGGTTGCCTGCGGACTTTATACCTCCTCTGTCATCATCATGTCAGCACCGAGGGGCTCGAGCCTACCCTGAATTAGGGCGATCGGGCCTTAGTCGACCACGCGAGCCCAGTGCGGGTTGGTCAACTTCACACACAACCTTCGAGTTTCTTCGCAGGTGTGTTGTGCAGGTTTCCTCACGATGTTTTCCTTCACCGTTAAAGCAATCGGAGAGTATATGTAAATAAGTTACGAAAACTAATTGGTACATTGGCCGTCCGGATTTGAACCCGGCACCTCTGGTAAGGACGACCGAGTCGTTACCGGTTGAGCCACCGACGCTTAACCACCTCTGTACCACGGTGAAACCCTCCTCATCCACCCTGGCACGAGGGGGGTCGCTCGATGTTGGCGGCGACCTCGGTTTTCCGGACGCCTTAGGTGGCGCGGGTCGCCGGCGGTGGCGTGCGGCGGCGGTAACGTCACGGCAGCTCGCACGAACCGGCGGCGTTGGTTTGTCGGATACAGGCGCGCGCGGCGGGGGCTGCGCGGGCGTGCCGGCAGCCGCCGACACAGGCTGCGACGGTGGCAACGAAATCGCTGACACGACGGAGCTCGACGTCGGTTGTTTGTCGAGGGCTCCACGTAGCGCGTCGATGTAATTCGACGCCTCAGGTGGCCTAGTTTCAGTGCTTTGTATATCCACTAGCAGATATGAGGTTTTAGCCCCCAGATCTTACCTACTGCCCTCCTGCATTGCATCAGAGTCATAATGGCCTTCTTACTCTGCTCTTTTATGTGCATATTAAAGCTCACAGTTCTGTCCAGAGTTATGCCTAGATATTTTATTTCTTCAGTGGTTTCTAATATGGTGCCCATTAACGCTATCGTGTAATGTGGGTCCATCGATGCAGTAAAACAACAGCTTCTTTTGATAGTGATGTAGTATAATTGTATCAAGTGAATACAACCATTCTTCAGATGTTAATGCCTCTTTACTAAAAACTATCTACTTTATATACTAGATCTTAAACATAGCTTATCTCCTACATGGTTTATCTACAACCTTATAATATCTGATTTATCTTACATTTCTAACAAATTGCTTATTCAGATATTATTAAGGTTGCTACACACTAAATATTTAAAGTTAGCTACACACTACATCTTCCCCTTTTTTTAATTAAAATAATATTATTTCTTAATATATTATTTTAACACTTTTACACACTACATCTTCCTCTAAACATTAAACAATTTTGTTCTATTTTTATGTACAATCGAAATCTTACCATCTACTAAAATCTTAACATTAGGACTTAAATCCTCTAATACTCTATAAGGTCCTAAATAAATTTTATCTAATTTATTACCTATTTCATTTTTAATCAAAACATAATCGTCCCTATTGTATTTAATACTCTTTAAACTCTTGTCATATTTTATTTTTCTTATACATTTACTATTTATAAGATTATTTTTTGCATCATTTTGTGCTCTTTGTAATCTAAATTTGAAATTTAATGGATAATCATCATAGTTATACAATGGTTCTAAATCTGCACCTTTAAGATTGTTAGGTAGACGACATAATTGTCCAAAAACCAATTCAAATGGTGTATATTTAGTTTCACTATGAACACTTGTATTGTATGAAAAACACCAAAACTGTATCCATAAACTCCAAGATGAAGGATTATTATTAGTTTGTATTCTCAAATACGAACCTAAAGATTTATGTGAATTTTCTAAAGCTCCAATACTTTCATGATGATAAGCTGTTGCTAAAGTTTTCTTAATGTTTAAAATTTTACATAACTCAACCATTACATTTGCGATAAATTCAGTTCCTCTATCTGTTGCAATTTCTCTAGGTATCCCATAACGCAAAATAAAATTTTCAGCGAAAGCTTTTGCTACTTCATTTGCTGATTTTGTTTTCATTGGATATGCTTCTACATATTTAGTAAGTTCACACTGAATTGTCAAAACATACGTGTATCCATTATCATCTCTGTCTAATGGTCCTACTACATCTAAATATACTTTTTCAAAAGATTTTGAAGCCGTTGTCGTTATAGTCATTGGTTCCTTAACATTTCTATGGTGTTTTTGTTTTTGGCAATCAGCACATTTCTTAACATAATCTGTAACATCTTTCTCAATTGATGACCAATAATAATATTTCTTTATTTTATTTATCATTCTGCGAATACCTGCATGTCCACTGGAAGGCAATAAATGAAAATCATTCATAATGACCTTCTTTTCATTTATACAACTTATTCTTTGCACATCATTTATGACGCAAAGACGAGGACCTACTATGTTTGTTTTTGCAAGATATTTAGCTAGATATTTTATTATATCATTTGTCATATAACTCTTGAATATCACTACTTCTTTAATGCCATTATTATTACAAAAAGAAACTATATCTTTCGACAGTTCGGCTCGCGATAAAGTCGATGAAGATTCATAGTTTATAAATATATTCGATTCCTCTGGCACATATAAAATTCGTTGTTTAGAATCTATTATTTTATCAACATTTTTTAAGTTATTATTTTTATTATGTGTATTGTGTAATAACCTATTCCATTTATTTTGGTTAACCAATTTTAGTTCTATATCTTTGTCTTGTTTTTTAAGTATTTCTACGATTTTAGGGAGATCAGTCCTATCATCCCTATCATTTGATGCAGTTGCATTGTCATATTCATTATTATCCTTTGTTTGTTCTTTTTCACGCCTTTTTCTCTGTGTCCTTGTCATTACAGTAATGACCCTTTCATACATCTCTTTTAATTCATCACTTGTTATTACTATCCTGGATAATGCATCCGCAGTTACATTTTCCTTTCCTTTCACATACTCAATTTCAAAGTCATATTCTTCTAAACGTAAGCGAAACTTAGTTAAACGACTAGATGGATCATTCATATTAAAAAGATACATTAACGGCTTGTGATCTGTTTTTATTAGAAATTTTCTGCCAAATAAATATGGACGAAAATGTTTAACTGACCATACTATAGCTAATAATTCTTTCTCTATTATTGGATAGTTCAACTCTGCTTTGTTTAAAGGTCGACTAGCGAAAGCTACAGGTTTTCCATTTCCATTACATAAAACGCTTCCTACTGCGAACCCTGAACTATCTGTCTGTAGTATAAACTTGTTAATTTCTGAAAAATCTGGATAATCCAAAACTGGTGGATTCGTTAGAAGTTTTTTCAATAATAGAAAGGAGTTTTCGCATTCTGAGGTCCATTCAAACTGAACATCTTTTTTACATAATTGATTCATTGGTCTCACAATATCCGCAAAATTACAAATGAATTTTCTGTAATAATTTGCAAACGCAATGAATCGCTTCACTTCGTCAGCATTATTTGGACGGGGATATTTTTCGATTACGACTAGTTTTTCTGGGTCAGGTGATATGCCCTCTGACGATATAATATGCCCCAAATATAATATCTGTTTCTTTAAAAATTCGCATTTTGCTGGATTTAATTTCAGGTTTACTTTTCTTAATCTGGAAAATACAGACATAAGATTTTGATTATGTTCTTTTAAATTTCTACCAAAAATTATTAAATCATCTAAATATACTAAGCATTTGTCATAGTTTAGACCTGACATGGCTACTGTAATCATTCTACTAAATGCACTAGGACTTATTTTTAATCCCATTGGAAGTCTACACATCTGATACTGCCCTTTATCAGTTGTAAATGCAGTACATTTCCTGCTATCGTCATGAGAACTAAGTGAGCACTGAAAATAGCCTTGGGCTAAATCACAATGACTAAAATACATTGCACCAGACAATGAGTCTAAAATGTCAGTAATGTTTGGTAACGGAAACTTATCATCTTGAATTTTCTCATTCAGTTGTCTATAGTCTATTACAACTCGCCATTTTTTTTCTCCACTACGATCTAACTTCTTAGGAACCAAAAGTAATGGACTTGACCATTCACTCTGTGTTTCCTCTATAATATTATTTTTTAACATCTCATTAATCTGATTATTCAGTTCTTCTTTTTGTGCTTGTGGAATCCTGTACTGTTTTTTGTAAACAGGTGTAATATTTGGTTTCAAACTAATTGATTGCTGATATATATTTGTCACCGTTAATTTATCCCCTGGTAAATGAAAAATGTCCGGAAACTTAGCACATACTTGTTCAATAGATAATCGTTCCTCCTCATTCAAATAATCAAGCTTAAGCAAAGAAAATAATTGTTTAATACGTTCCACTGACACATCCGACTCTACAAACTTACAAACATTATAATCATTCAAAGAATGAATCTCTACATCCGATAATTGTAAAATAACCTCCTCGGCAGTAGTATTCAATATTTTAATCGGTATTTTCCCATTTTTAGGAGTTGCTAATACATTTGCCAAAAATACCCCTTTTGTAACCTCCTTTTGAATCACAACACAGGTATTTGTCCTAATTGTAGGAAAATACTTTATTACTTCACATCGCGGAGCAATAGTCATAGAATAACTATAAGTGTGCAACGGAACCGTCACAACATTTCCTTGGCCTCTGATAGTTAAACAATTTTGAGGGTAATTTATTATACCACCAAATTTTTTTAGAAAATCTTCACCTAATATTCCTACAGATTTACACGGTAACTTTTTGAAAACATAAAACTTATGCATATAACTGCAGTTATGGTACTCTAAATTTAAATAAATATAACCCAACGAATTCAACTGACCTCCTATGCCACTCACCTTTAAGTTATCATAAACTATTTTTTGTTTTAAATTACTATCTAAATAATCGTACTTGATAGCACTTAAAGATGCGCCTGTGTCAATTAGCCATTCTGTATTATTATTTTCTAAAGTAAAATTTACCCAATTTAAACTATCACATGATAGTAAACTATGATTAGACACGAAAAAACTGAGGCGCTTCTATATCATTATTTTTTATTTGTTCGGAGTCATCTAACTCCTCACAGCTATCTATAGGATCCGTTTTACTATCTATACTACGTTCGCTTGAAAAATGTGCAATAGTACCACGTCTGTAAAACTGCCTACCGCGCGGATTCCTAACGGCGCGATAACCTCTAGACGGGGCGGCGGAGGTGACGTCAGGACTCGTACTTGGCCCGGTGCCCTGTATTTTATGCTTAGTGTAATAGTTATTATGTTGATTTTTGTGAGAATTTCCGTGATTATTGTTTACAAAATTCCTATGAAAATAACGTGAATTTTGGAATTTATTATTTTGAAAAGTCAAAATATTCTGTTCATTTTCGTAACTTTCGTCCTCAGCTACTTTAATAGCGTCCTTTAAGGAAATAATGTTTCTCGATGAAATAATAATATTAAGACGCTGGCTACGAAGCCCGTCTGCAAATCGTTTAATTGCGTATCTTTCATTAACAGGATGTAAGACCTTGTAAGCATCCTGTTGGTCTCCTGCTTGCGCGATTGTCAGATTAACCAATAACTTTTCTATCTCGGCTCCATATTCCTGAATACTTTTATTGCCTTGTTGAGCCCGTGATAACATATTTTGTAAAGCCACCTCTGACTTTTTTGTTAATAAATGGGTTCGCATATCATTTAGCAAAGTCTCAACAGTTGAATATGTGTTATTTAAACGCATTTTCGCACTCTCCGTAATTCGCGTCTTTAAAATAAAATCAATTAATGGTTGCCTGTTATCATCACCGAGTAATGAATTATAAAAATCTATGGCATCTATCAGCTCCTTGGTAACTGATTCGTTACCATTCATTTTCGGTAACAAGCTAACTGCTGTTTTTAAACTAAATATTTCACCCGCCATTTTTGAAGTAGAATTAACTGATTCTCTGGTATTTTCGTATTGAATTGTTTTTAAGTAAATTTCCTTAATTTTTGTAATCAAATCTATAATTTCTTCAGAGAAATTTTCCTTTGAACAAATCAACTGCTCAAATCTGGCATAAAGCGCCTTAACCTCCAATATTTTTTGTAAAAAATTATTACCAGTTCGTCTTGACGGACCCAATTTAACTATATTTTCTCGCAAGACTTTTAACTGTATAAAAATAGAAGTTAATTCTACCTCCATTTAATATAATTACTTAAATACCTAGTATACACATAAAAATAAAAATAAAATAAAAATTGGCATACATGCTTAACACATACTATAAACAATAAGTTCACCAAATGTCCAAATACACTTAGAAGTTACACACGCACATACTTAGCTCTTCTATACAATATTGCCATCAATGACTCTGCGCACATTGTTTTTATTGATTGCCTGCTGTATCCATTGTCCGTGGCAACGTTTATAGAAGTAAATGATCAGTCCCAACATAACTAGCGCGATGCATGCCGCGATAAAAAACAACACCGCGTTCATGGTGTCTATCTGGCTCTGGGAAACGACAGCACTATTGCTTCCTCCTGAAGCAGTTTGAGTGACAATCACCTGCTCCTCTTTGGTGGTATAGTTGCCCATTTAAAATTCAAATATAGTCACAAAAAAAAGGACTTACAACACGAATAGGCACTGTGGTTTAGTAGGTATGTGCGGACGGTGGCTGGCACGCTCGCTGATTCACTGCTGATCACGTACTCGCACTCGGCTCCAGGGCAGGGTCGCCATGTAATGTGGGTCCATCGATGCAGTAAAACAACAGCTTCTTTTGATAGTGATGTAGTATAATTGTATCAAGTGAATACAACCATTCTTCAGATGTTAATGCCTCTTTACTAAAAACTATCTACTTTATATACTAGATCTTAAACATAGCTTATCTCCTACATGGTTTATCTACAACCTTATAATATCTGATTTATCTTACATTTCTAACAAATTGCTTATTCAGATATTATTAAGGTTGCTACACACTAAATATTTAAAGTTAGCTACACACTACAATCGGCTCCAAGTCTATGTTTTTTCTCCTCTTGGTGAAGAGAATCACTTTTGTTTTGTCTGGGTTGAGGCCAAGCCCCTTGTCCTGACACCAGTCTGCGACAATCTTCAGTCCTCTCATTGTTATGTCTCTAACGGTACTTAGCACCTTTCCTGAGACTAGAATTACTCCGTCGTCTGAGTAGGCCTGCATGTATATTAGGGTGTCCCAAAAAAAAAAGTTGTTTTTTTATAACGCATACCCTCTTATTTTGTTCGAATAATGTCAAAACTACCGTATATAAAATTTCATGTCATTTGAAACACGGCAACCCGTGCCGACTTACATCGAAACATGTGGGTACTTGTTTACTAGGCGCGCGGCAGCGATCGTACCGATATTCATGTTATTACTTGTTTGTTTAATCAGTGAACGCATTATTTTCGTACAATCAAGATGTCGGTCAAGTTACGCAGTTCAAAAAAGGATATTTTTTTAATAGGGAACGTAAAACACCAAATTACTGGTTCAAAACTTCCCTCAAATGGACAAATACTCGCAGTTCTATTCTACAATATTCGTGAAGTGAATTTAAGTGTAAGTGAAAGTGCGAATCTGGCTATTCGCGAGTGCATTATTTATTGGGAAAAGGCACGAATTCCAACTAAATCTTTTCCTAACTGCGTTAAGAAACTAGTGAATTTGTACCAAGTTTGGAGGGATTTGCAAAAGAATGCTAATAAGACGCAAAATGTATTTTAGCAGCGTAGACAGGAGTTTGTTACAAATTTAGACAACTTATTTGATATTGCACATGCCGATGCGCTGCAATTAATTAAGATTGACGAAGATAGGATCTTCTTACAACGACAGAGAGAACCAGGTCGGCCTGGTCACTTAGCTGGAGTAGACAAAAAACTGGCTGAAAAGGAAGAAAAGGCGCGCGTTAGAAGCATCGAAGAGCAAAAACGGCGTGCTAAACACTATTCAATTCTGGCGCCTTCAACTTCATCTTATATTCCTCAAGAAGATTCATCATCTGATTCTGAAAAAAACAGTTCACAAGAAATTTTTCATGCACCCGTTGAGAGCTCACGATCCGAGTCTAATATTTCTGTAAGGAAAAGTTTCATAACTCCAAAACTGGTTGCTGCATTAGATCGGTGTCAGATAAGTATGAGGAATTCTGTTTACATTATAGAAGCAACTATTGAAGCTCTTGGGCATAACATTGACGAATTTCCAATTAGTAAGTCGACCATTCAAAGAATTCGTACGGAAAAGCGAACGGAGCGCGCAGAAGCAATTAAAGCTGATTTCCAGAACAAAGTACCAGATACTGTAACTGTTCATTGGGACGGAAAGCTTTTACCCGCTTTAGATTCACGAAAATGTAAAGAAGAACGACTTCCAATACTTATTTCATATGATGATAAAGAACAACTTCTTGCTGTGCCTAAATTGGACAACTCTTCAGGTCGTGAACAAGCAGAAGCGGGTTGGAATGCTCTGTTGGACTGGAATCTTGAGGACAAAGTGCAGATGCTCTGTTGTGATACTACTGCTTCAAACACAGGTCGAATTAATGGCGCCTGTGTGCTCCTGGAACAGAAATTAAACAGAGAAATGCTTATATTTGCTTGTCGGCATCATGTTTATGAATTAGTATTGAAAGGCGTATTTGAAGCTAAAATCAACCAAGTTACGACGAGCCCTGACATCCCATTGTTCAAAAAATTCCGAGAAAACTGGAAAAACATAAATTCTGAGAGAATAGAGAGTCACAAAGAAAAGCTATCATGCCTGAGTGATGCAAAGATTAAGGAACTGTTAGAGTTTTACCGGAGAGAATTAACTAAAGATATTGTTAGAGATGACTATCGCGAATTAATAGAGCTTTCAATAAAATTTCTTGACGGTGATACAGAAAATAAATTTAAAATCCGGCCTCCAGGCGCTATGCACCAAGCTAGGTGGATGGCAAGAGCTATTTACTCTCTCAAAATATCATTTCTAAGCTCGCAATGCAGAATAGCAAAAAAGGAAAAAGAAGCCCTCCTCGACGTCTGTCTATTCATCGTCACATCTTATGTCAAACCTTGGTTGCAATGTATTTTGGCAGTGAAAGCTCCTTACCAAGACCTCTGCTTTTTAAAAGCCATGAAGGCCTACGAAGCAGTTGACAAAAGCATCTCAAAGGCAGCTTTACAGAAGTTCTGTCAGCACCTGTGGTATTTGACCGATGAGGTGACTATTTTGTCTCTTTTTGATGATGATGTAGACCAAGAAACTAAAACTAAAATGGTTGCTAACTTATCCAACACAATTCCATCAGCTCATGGTAAGCGCTACATGCCATCAAAACAAGAACTCTGTGGCCCACTTTACGAGAAAAGCCTCGAAGACTTTATTTCTGTCAAGAGCAAATCTTTGTTTATTCGCCTAAAACTTGATGACAGCTTTCTTAACGAGTCTCCCTCTTTGTGGTCAAATAATTCTTCGTTTCAACAGGCTAAAATGAAAGTACAGACCTTAAGAGCAGTAAACGATACCGCCGAAAGAGCAGTCAAGTTAATGCAAGACTTTCATGGCTTGGTCACTGTCGAAGAGGAACAAAAGCAATTTCTACTACGTTGCGTACAAGAACACAGGCAAATGTATCCGGACTGTAAAAAGCAAACATTGAAAAGAAAATATGAAAAATAAAGCCCTTTTTATGTTTATTATGAGAATAATACAAGTTACTGATAAAAATTTGTTTTATTAACTGAATTAAAATTAAGTTCTTAAATTCTCCTATATTTCTCCATACTAACTTTCAGGTTCAAACTTTGGTGCTAAGTCGGCACGGGTTATCATCATCCGATTGCAATAATATTTCATATTTAAGCCTTAAGGGTCAAATCGAAAAAATATAGCGGGTATGCGTACCTAAATTCACAAAAAAAAAATTCGCCCTTATAGCTTGGGACACCCTAATGTATATATGCTGCTTGTTGATGTAACTTACCAGGCCGTCTATGAGGAGGCACCACAGGAGTGGAGATAAACAGCCTCCCTGTGGGAATCCTCTCCTGGCCACTACAGTTTTTGTATCTGTACCTAATGTCATTGTAGTTGTTGACGTCCTTTGTTTGTAATGTGAATAAGGTATCACACACACACACAGACACAATAAAGAAAAGGCACACACTTCTGAGATTCATACACACACACACTGACACATGCACACACTAACACACACAATAAAGAAAAGGCACACACTTCTGAGATTCCACATTAATTGTACTTTTAGGTTTAGGTAGCTAAGTAAATTTTTGTACTTTTCTACTGTACTTCATATCTGTAAGAACTATTTTTAAATTATATTTTTGTTTTAGATTTTATTCGTTATGGAACGTCATATTATTCTTTCTTCCGGAGGTGGGCGATAGTAACTGCGACACAGGCTACGTTCCACTAAACGCCCGCAACGATTGTAACACCCTCTGTATCGTTCCACCTAAGGCCCGTGGTCGTCGCGAGCGATCGCTCGACGTCATAGATGACGTCACTGTTCGCGACCACATCGCCCACAAAATATTGGTGGGTCAGAGTGGGCTTGCACCAAAGAGAATGTGGCCTCCCTATTGAAGAAGAGACTCCGGCAAAATCAGAATAGGAGGAAGCACGTGCCAAACGACATAAAGAGCTCTTGGAAATGGACGAAAAAATGCTCGCGTTACTTTCTAAATTAGTTGATAAAAAATAATTAGTTTTATCGATTAAGTTCTGTTTTTTACGTGTTAAGAGAGATTATATGATAATTTTCGAAAAACTAGAAAGTAAGTGTAATAGTGTAAGTTTTCATACGCAGTTAAAAAAAATCTATAGTATTCAGATTTAATATCGATTATTTATTGAACTATTTATACGAGAAAACAGAAAACTTTCACCATGCCGCCATATTGCGAGCACACAGCGTTCCACCTAAAACATTCGCCTACAACGCCCGCGGCCTTTTTCCGTTTGTGGAACGGCAGTTTCAGCGGTCGCGGTCGATGGCGTTGCGGGCGTTAAGTGGAACGTACCCACAGTCCTCGACTAATGCAGTTGCTATCGTACACATTAAATTTGTACACTTAGTTTAAGTTCCAAATAAATAAATTTTAATTAAATTTAAAAATTGTCATTATACTATGTAGTTATGTGGAGCTAGTCCGACTCGCACTTGGCCGGTTTTTTGTGTAACGAGATTTCTTCGCCGATTTTAATAAGTAGGTGTTCTTTTTTACTAGATTGCGTGTTAGTTAGTTTGGGACTAGTGTTGCAATAAAACATTTTTTTTTCTGTGTTGAATAAAAACATGAAAAAAAAACCTTTTTTTTCTGTAACGTTGTTTTTTTTCACAAGATCAGAACCCAGTTTGTATCGAATATTATCATTTTTGTATCTACTTTATATTTCTGGTTCAATTTAAAAAATCATGAAAATAATAAAAGTTTTTGGCAACGTTTTTTCGATTATGAACGGGAATTCCCCGAACAGGATAATAATTTTGGATTCGCGGCAGGGGAATTCCTTTTTTCGTTGTTTGACTTGATCTTCACTCGGTGTGACCGTTATGTGCGAAGTTTCTGCCATCTTGGTAGTTTACATTGTATTTTTTTTTAAATCCGATCTAGAAAAAAACAATGGTGCCAGGTTTTTTTTCATAAACTTAAAAAAAAACTTTTTGCTTTTTTCAATTTGCTACACTATTTGGGACTAATTTTGGAAGCAATTAGAACCACTTCCGGTTTCCGATTGGGCTGAAATTTTGCACACACGTTAAGATTGGAGAACAACGCATGGTTAGCCAAGTGACGTCATTCTAAATCCACTATGGCGAATCAGTTTTTTTATGCAGCCCCATGACGAGTATCAATTGAAAGGGTTTGCTGAGGAGAATATGAAATAATTAAAATTATTTTCAAATTAAAGCTTGTACTCGTACCTAAAAGTTTTTAGGTTTTACGTAAATTATTTATTGATAGGTTATGCCTCCAGAGTGGTCACATAAGAGTTGTATCAAAATCGGTTAACTTTTTAGAAAATAAAAACATGTATCAAAATACTTAGTCTAACTTAAGTTTTATCTTTATGCCGGAACACATAAATGATTTAACTTTGATGTTTGGCGGCAAGGCTTAGAGAATATGGTGGTAGCTAGTCAGGCGGGCAGGCATTATGTACCACAAACCAAGCGAGTCAAAGAAAGTTAGACCCGAAGGTTATCGACCCGCGACCTCCCAAAATAAACGAGTGGACTAACCACGAAGCCACGGGGGCGGTTACAAAAACAGAGCAAAAATGTTGCGGAATCTGGGTAAGCCCGATTTCTTCTTCGGCATCATTTACAAAAAAAAAACCAAAATTTTTAAATGTTGTATTTAGAGACCGGTTATATTTAACCGCCTCCGTGGCGTAATGGTTAGCCCATTCGCTTCACACCAGGAGGTCGCGGGTTCGATTCCGGTTGGGTCAACTTGTAAGACTCGGTTTGGTTGGTGGTAGGGCATTTTCTAAGCCCGCCTGGCTAGCTTCCACCATCTTATCTAAGTCTTGCCGCCAAACATCAGTGTTAACAACATTGATGTGTACCGGCTTGAAGATAAGATAGTCAGTTCTCCATTGCGTTGGGGAATCTTGGTAAGCCCACTTCCATCTTCGGCATCATCGTAATTTACCATCAGGTGGGATGATGCCAAGGGCTTACCAATTGTGAATAAAAAAACGATGTTTTCTTATGGCCCCACTAATTTGTCCCACTGGTGGAACCACGGCCGGAATCTATTTCTCGTAGACCCATGAGCCACATTGATCTTTATTTGACAGAGCAAAGTATTTAATCAAAATTTAATCAGTGTGTGGAAAAAAATGAGCGTTTTTCTTTTTGGTTCTCTACCACCCCAAGGGATGGCAACACGGTCTTTCTATGATTCACATTCCTATTCGCGCATGGTCTTTCTGCCGTTTGTATTTAATTTTATCCCCCGCAAACAAACAAAAAATAACGTGTGGCACTCGGGGACTGCCGCGGTAAAGCTATTGCATAGCATTTTTTATCAACTTATGCAATTATAACTATTTATTTATTCTTTATTTATGCAGTATTTACCAGTACCATATAGGGCGCGGGATGTTTATGTAATAAATTAACACTAAGAAAGTTACACCAGTAAAATTGACTTAGTAGTTCACCACAAATCAAGCCAAAAAACTCCTGACATGACATCCAAAACAAAGTGTTGCCAGGTGTAAAACCAAAACTACCATAAAATAAATTTCATATCTGTTGCCGTTATTCTAATGATTTTCAGTCATGAAAAAGTAAGATTTCTCTATTTCCTTTGAAATTATTTTTTTCTGTGAAAATTATTGTTAAATAATTATTTTCTCGAGTTTTTTTATCTCTAACTTTTTGTTTTACATGTGGTACAAAATTTAAGATTGAAATAGCGATATCTAGTGAGCATCGTAGAACCTGCGAGAAAAATGGCCATTGGAAGTTAGAAAAACAGTACAAACTTATCACAATAAAAATTTTATTATCTTTATAACATAACATCGGACTGAACGAAATGACTGTATATTACATCATGTAAGTATATACGTTTTTATATGTATAGATTACACTAAGTATGACTCCAATCGATACCTGATCGCCTAACCATATGAAACAGGCACAAACGTTTTTAATATAAGGTACGTAAAGTCCATTATTCGCTCAGATAGTGTCACTTTTTCAAACAAAATGCAAGAATTAAATCTACCTCAATAGACAATTCACAGAAATATAGATACAAATCAAGTAACACACATGTGTCAGCGTTTTTATATGTCAAGGCGGCGTTCTTTGTCACGCGGCGGCACGCGCTGTGTCGGTATTTACAAAGGGCGAGTGACACTATCTAAGCAAACGGACTTTACCAAACATTACATAAATAACCATTACTTTAATGGACCTTTCTAAATGGATATACCTAATTTAAAAAAATAAATAACACAAAATATGTGTAATTTGTAAAAAATAAGCAAAACAAGACAGACAGACAACACATGACATTAGAATGTCCTTATAAGTTATAACAGTGTAATGATTACACGATGAATCCAAAATACGATCAATGACCACGATCTATTTAGAATATAATATAATGTGCTGGAGATCCCGTGCGCCAATCCAGTACGTAAATTGACATATGTGTTCGGCGGTTTCGAAGTGCGTACAATTCGCGGCGTATAAGTTTAACACAAATGGTCGCACGCGCAGGTAAGGAGCGTGCGGGTGTAGCGCGGGTTACGCGGGGGGCTGGCGTCCCACGCATTCCGCACTTCGAGACCTAAAAGTAAGACACTGCGCTCTGTTCAACTTAGATGCCGCGATCTATAAGAGCTGAAAATTCTATCATCTTTCGTGAGAGCGATAATAGTATGGTTAGCTCATACAAAGTAGATGCCAACCTCGCAATTCATGACTAAGCAGTGCCCCTCAGGACCTAAACTCAGCTCAGTAGACCTAATTATTTACCAGATATGGAACACATCACCAGCCCCCCGCGGTCCCAAAATTCTAGGCTATCCCTCTAGTGTACCTGTCTGAATAGATCGTATAATAACCCTATGGCAACATACTCGAGAGCCGTCCAAATAAAAAGGTCCGTTTTGGAGATTATTTCGACCGATCAGGTAGCACAGACGAGTACTTTAGAGCGCTTTCAAACTGGGCGATATGAAATTTTAAAAAAATATCAACGCGGCTGCAGTTCTTACCCAGTACATGCTAACGGAATTCATGAACTGATACCAAGATCCTGGACCCCTTATCCCCGTATTGCCCCTTCAACCCCCCCCCCCCCCCTTTTATGGCAAGAAGGGCAGCAAAGAAAACCCAGTGTATTGGTAGTAAAAGTAGAAGCGCGACAAAACCACGCAGCATTAGCCTAGTGTGAAAGCGCCCTAGCTCTCACAATACAGGGTGTGTGATTAGTTGATTACATGAAATCGTCGTAATCGTCGTCGAAGGTGGCGTAAGATTCGTAATCGAGGTGTGGCTGTAACAAAGAAATAGTCTGGTAAGTGCGAGTCGTATTAACACGCTAAGGGTTCCGTGCAAAGAATTTCTATAATATCTACACAGGGAAATTGTATTTCACGTAAATGGCCTCACGTTTGAGTATGCCGTTCTCATCGAAGGTCTTCCCCAAGGATTTCCACAACGAACAGTCCTGCGCTGCCCGCGTATTCCGGCTTCCCGCGATCTTCACCAGGTCGTCGGTCAACTCAGAGGTACGCTACGTCTTTCGTTGCGCAGTCGCCACACGATAACTTTACTACCCTAACGGCCATCTGTTCTACGAGCTGCTGTCATCATCATTGCTATATCAGCCGAAAGACGTCCATTACTGTACAAAGTCCTCCCCCAAGGATTTTCACGACGACCGGTCCTGCGCTGCCCGCATCCATCGGCTTCCCGCGACCTTCACCAGGTCGTCGGTCGTTGTATGTGTATTATTTGCAAAATCAGTATCCTAAAAAATTTAAAACGCTGCGCAAAGTATTCCACGCGGACGAAGTCGTTTATATTTGATCAAGACTCGGTAGACTATACATATAGTGGTATGAGTATGTATTTGCATATAAATTGTATTTGACTCATTTTTTATGAGATTAATGTATGTATCGGGTCTGTCCATTATATTTGGCCGAAGGCTAGCCCTACTACCTCCACCAACCCTGACTTGGCCCCCATATGTGGAGAGTATGGTTCAACCTTTCCGAATTCGGGAAAAACCCGTGCCCCAAGCAGTTAGGAAAATTTATGGGTAGTTAACTCACATTATCGGCATCAACTTTTAATTTAGCCTTGCCCTTGCCCTTGGTGGGTTTCTTCGCCTTATCGTTCTTCTCCGCTTTCTGTTTCTCGATGTACAGGTTGTCAACTGACATTTTTATCCGCTTTATGTCTGCCGATGGCACTGCGAAATACAGAATAAAAAAAGATTTTAATGAAAAGGCTTTTGAAATGGCACACTAATCCAACTGTCATAAACCCCCTTCAAATAAAAAAAAATCTTTCTAAATTCATAAAAAAAATAAACACTAGACAAGAAATTACTATTTCAACGCTTAGGATAAAGACAAGAAATGACTATTTCAACACTTAGGATAAAGTTTCCCTCCCTGGAGTCAAATGGTCCACATGACCTCACCTTCTCCCCAAAAAATTCTTTCGGTCCATATGCCAAACACCTAGTATATCTATACAGGTGTAACAAAAGTGGTGTAGGTCCCGTTAAATGGGGCTTCTACTCATCATACTGAACAACTTTTGTTCTACGACTTTGCTGAAATCATCAAAAAATAATTTACTCTTCATACAAACCTTCTCGACGAATTCTGTGTTTTTTAGTACGGAAGGATTAACTATGGGTTCCTTGGGGCAAGTTGTTCAGTATGATGAGTAGATTAACGGATCCTACACATTTTTTTTTACATTTAAAATACAGAGTGCAACTATGCTATATTCCTCCGAAACGGCTGGACGGATTTCCATGAAATTTTCCGTGTTGTTTCAGTAGGTCTGAGAATTGGTATAGAAAAATTTTCACCGGGATTTGAGCGGGCGAAGCCGATCCTTTGTCACTCACGGGATCAAGACGAATCTTACGACAACCCGCACTCCAAAATCCATCAAGCGATTTAGGCTACAGGCCAAAGAAACAGACATATGAGTACATAGACTCGAAAAATTTATATGCAGCTGTGTATGCGTACATATGTTTTCATCACGTCATCTCATATACGTCCCCACCGAGGGGCTCGAGCCTACCCTGAATCAGAGCGATCGGGCATTAGTCAACCACGTGGACCCAGTGCAGGTTGAATGAATGAATGAATAATATTTATTTGCTCGAATACATGGTATTAAATTGAGTGGGAATAAAGATATAACAATAGAGTATCACATGATTCGCTTTTGTCAAAGCATGCAAAAATTTACACAAAAGTTAAAATACTAATAATAATATAAAAAATGTCTAATTAATTTTTAAATTGTTGGTCGACTTCACACACAACCTTCGAGTTTCTTCGCAGATGTGTGCAGGTTTCCTCACGATGTTTTCCTTCACCGTTAAAGCAATCGGTGAGTATATGTACGTAAGTTTCGAAAAACTCATTGGTACATTGACCGTCCGATTTGAACCCGGCACCTCTGGTTAGGACGCCCGAGTCGTTACCGGTTGAGCCACCGACGACGCTTCCAGCTACCAGGCAGGTAAAAACATATTTGTCCTTATCCTAGGTAGGTATGGTTGACCACTGAGGTGCGTGTACGTTTTTCTTGGTTTTGGCTGAAAAACAGCATTGTGAGTACTTTGCGATACACAAAATTTACGCTGACCCTGGACCAGTTTCGCTAACCTGGCACCACTGACACTGTTTCATATTTTTTTCAATAAACTAGTAATATTTGACCCTGATTTTAATTAATTTGTTTGTGTATTTTTAATATGTATTGTGCCTTTTTAGTGAAATAAAGTTTTTTCTATCTATCTATCTAAAAATAAAAATAAAAACCGACTTCAAAAAGAAATTTACTCAAAATTATGATATGATATTTGTATCTATAAATACATGAAATTAACCATTAATAACAGAATCAAAGGAAAGGTATGAAACAAATTAGACATCTCTTTGGGGTTGTAAAGTAAAAACAAAAAATTGTAAAGTAACACAAATAATGAAAACCTGCCAAGAGTGAGTCGTACTCATGCTAAGGCGTCCGAACTGAATGAGAAAAAAAGCTCTGTTGATATCTTTTGTTTGAAAGAAATCATCATCATATCAGCCGAAGGAAGTGCTGGACATAGGCCTCCCCCAAGGATCTCCACGACGACCGGTCCTGCGCTGCCCGCATCTAGCGGCTTCCCGCGACCTTCATCGACGTCATCGGTCCACCGAGTGGGAGGCCTGCCTACACTACGCTTTCCGGTACGTGGTCGCCACTCGAGAACTTTACTGCCCCAACGGCCATCTGTTCTACGAGCAATGTGCCCCGCCCACTGCCACTTAAGTTAAGCAATTCTGAGAGCTATGTCGGTTACTTTGGTTCTCTTACGGATCTCCTCGTTTCTGATTCGATCACGCAGAGAAATTCCGAGCATAGCACGCTCCATTGCCCTTTGGGTGACCTTGAGCCTTCTTATGAGGCCCATAGTAAGCGACCATGTCTCAGTTCCGTACGTCATCACTGGCAACACACATTGGTCGAAGACCTTGGTCTTAAGACACTGCGGTATCTGGGACGTAAAGATATTGCGAAGCTTCCCGAACGCTGCCCAGCCGAGTTGGATTCGACGATTGATCTCTTTCTCGAAGTTGGACCAACCTAACTGGACTGTTTGCCCCAGGTATACATATTCGGTAACAACTTCGAGTGTAGAGCCTCCAACCTTCAGAGGAGTAGGTATGACACGGACGTTTGACATAATTTTCGTCTTGTCCATGTTCATTCTAAAGTAAAAAAAACCGGCCAAGTAAGAGTCGAGCTCGTGCAACGAGGATTCTGTACCACCAAACGTTGGACACTTCATACAACGGGCCAGAGTACGGAATCCTCGTTGCGCGAACCCGAGGGATAGGATAAAAGGATAAAAGGTCTTAGAAATTGAAAGAAATAGGTATCATTATTGTAGTCCTGTATTATATACTAGCTGTCCCGGCGAACTTCGTTCCACCCTACACTACACTACACTGCCCAACCTACACTACATTACCCTACCCTACCCTACCCAACACTACAATACCTACACTACACTACCCTAACCAACACTACCATACACCTACACTACACTACACTACCCTACACCTACACTACACTACCCTACACCTACACTACACTACCCTACCCTAAAACCAATTATTTTTTGACTGATTTTTATTTTTGGATTTTTTTAAATTTAATTCCGAGCATTTTCATATTTATTCGCCTTTTAAACCTTCTCTGGACTTCCACAAATAATTCAATACCAAAATTAGCCAAATCGGTCCAGCCGTTTTCGAGTTTTAGCGAGACAAAAAAACAGCAAAAAAATATACTTAAGTGTATGTATAAAAACTCGAAGGTTGTGTGTGGTCAACCAATTTTTTTTTTATTTAATTCCGATCGTTTTCATATTTATTCACCTTTTAAACCTTCTCTGGACTTCCACAAATAATTCAATACCAAAATTAGCCAAATCGGTCCAGCCGTTTTCGAGTTTTAGCGAGACTAACGAACAGCAATTAATTTTTCCTGTATTATATATTAGTACTAACATACAGTATGGACAATCCCTGCCGCTCTCTAGATTGCGACCGCACCCTCTCGTCACCTAGATTGATACAGATTGGTTACAGTTTGGTTGTCGAACGTATAGGATTTCGCCTTAATTTTGTTTGTTCCGTCATTCCTTTTTTGAAATGTCATTTCTGGCCCGTTGTATGAAGTGTCCAACGTTTGGTGGTACAGAATCCTCGTTGCACGAGCTCGACTCGTACTTGGCAGGTGGGCTCCTAATTTGTTTCATGTTATTTACACCACCATGACCAGTTACAGACCACCAAATATGTTAGTTGTTTGTAATCACCCTGTATACCTCTCCACAGGAGTACAAAAATGGCACCTATTTCTTTCAAACAATAGATATCAACAGAAAAAAGCTCTTTTACTCATTCAGTTCGGACGGCTTAGCATGAGTACGACTCACTCCTGGCCGGTTTTCATTGTTTGTGTTACTCTATGATTAATACTATAGTCAAACTAAGTTTCACAATTAAATGTATTACCTTTTTTCATCATACCAACTGAAAGATGTCCACTGCTGGACAAAGACATCCCCCAAGAATTTCCACAATAACCGGATTACCGTTTTTACAATGGATCAACAACAAAAAAAACTTTAAAAAACAAGTTTCTTGTATGGGTTTTTTATGACTTTTTAGTAAATACCCCATACAGGGTTCGAAAGGATAATTATCGACTGATAATAACAAAAGATTGCGTTCGTGAAAGTGAACTTTATTCGAATGTGTATTTTCGAACTTGCGTCTATTCGAACGCACAAAGTGTCAACGTGTCACGCTGTAGAGAACCCCCTTACAAAAAAAAATCAGTTCGGATTACAGAATGCAAAATTGAGTGTCATTGGTTTTTTAAGTTAAATATTGTTTATTGAGTTGAATTTGAAAAATGCCTCGTGAGAAAGATCCAGTATGGTCATACTTTATTTGCATGAAGACAAAAATACTGGGCTATTGGGCTTGGTGCAAAAAATGTAGCAAAGAGATGCAAGTGATGCAAGGAATAATAAATAGAATGTATAAACCATTTTTTTTTGTTAGAATAGCACAAATCATAATGCATTTGTTGTGTAAAAATATAACAAATGAATTTCTTACACTGGTGATAATTATCCGATAATTATCCGCGTCGGTGGCTCAACCGGTAACGACTCGGTCCATTTAACCAGAGGTACCGGGTTCAAATCTGGACGGCCAATGTACCAATGAGTTTTTCAAAAACTTACGTACATATACTTACCGATTGCTTTAACGGTGAAGGAAAACATCGTGAGGAAACCTGCACACGCCTGCGAAGAAACTCGAAGGTTGTGTGTGAAGTCGAACAACCCGCACTGGGCCCGCGTGGTCGACTAAGGCCTAATCGCCCTGGTTCAGGGTAGGCTCAAACCCCTCGGTGGGGACGTATATGAGCTGATATAATAATAATAAAATAATTATCGGATAATTACCAAGAAGCGTAATTATCTTGATTTTTTTGAACCCTGACCCCATAATATAACAATTTCTGTGAAAGTTTTGTTTTGTCTAACTGTTACGGCTCAAAAGATAAATCCTTTCAAAAGATGGGACGGATAGACAGGTTATGGTATGAACCTTAAAAAAAACTTACTTTGAGCAACAATATTCCTAACCAGCTCCTCCACGAAGCCAGGGTATTCCTCTTTCGCCTTGTAGTAGCTAATCTTCTTGGTGAGCAGCTCAGCAAAATCCGTGAATTCACCCTTATTCGTCGGATGGAAAGTGTCTAACTTGCCTACGCCACCGTCAGACACGCCTGAAAAAAAAACGAAGAGATTGCATTACAAATTAAATGAGTGAAACTGCAGCTCTTAAGAGAAGTGTAAATCTAGCGCGCATCATACAAACAGAGTTTGGTTCTAATTTGAATACTACCAAAGTTTTATTTTTTTTATTTTATTTTTTATTAACAACTGATAAGCCCTTGGCATCATCTCACCCCATCATCTGTTACAGAAATTTGACGAGCTACAGATACAGATATTATTTTCTAGAATGTGTTCACAAAATTTCAATAACTTTGATTAAGAGTCACACCCCCCAAAACTGAATTTGGTGTTCCGTGAAAATACGATAGATAACATTTGTTTCTTAATAAAATAGGTACCAATCGCTATCAAAGAGAGGAAGTGTAAGTTAACTAAGAAAAATGCGGTTAAAATTATGAGGATATCAAAACATGCTAGAGAAATTAAAAAAAAAACCCGGCCAAGTGCGAGTCGGACTCGCGCAATACTTTCCATAGTCTTCTCAAAAAATATGAATGTTTTAAAAAATATATATATATTTGCAGTTGGTAATAGATAATTTTGTATGAAAAATCTATAAACTTTTTTCAAATCCAACTGCACACCTTAATTTGGTCGAAAATTACTCCTAAACTAAGAAAGTCTACTAAGTCGTGATATTTTTTCCTTTTAAATTGATTATATGTGCTACTATTTACATTCTTTTTTACCAATTTAAATCTTAATATTTCACAAACCGTGATGGAATCGAAAAGTTGTTGTAGCAATCCTTCAGTAATTTTGAAAGGCCTGTTCAACGACACGATAGGGTTACGTCAACGAAAGAAATTCACCCCCTCTCTTTACAAGTGGGGAGGTACCCCATTAAAATTGTTTTAAAGATTTTATTGTACCACTTTGTCGGCGTGATTAATATTATGTATTTATTATTATTATTATATCAGCTCATATACGTCCCCACTGAGGGGCTCGAGTCTACCCTGAATCAGGGCGATTAGGCCTTAGTCGACCACGCGGGCCCAGTGCGGGTTGGTCGACTTCACACACAACCTTCGAGTTTCTTCGCAGGCCTGTGCAGGTTTCCTCACGATGTTTTCTTTCACCGTTAAAGCAATCGGTAATGATATGTACGTAAGTTTTTGAAAAACTCATTGGTACATTGGCCGTCCAGATTTGAACCCGGTACCTCTGGTTAGATGGACCGAGTCGTTACCGGTTGAGCCACCGACGCTATTAGTTAGTATAATATGTATAACCCATGCCAAATTACAGCTATCTTGTATAGTCACGGAGTTTAATTGTTTAGCAGATTAATTCCCTTTTGTTTTGCCGGGTTATAAAATTAGATTTCCCTGTTTCATAGAATTTCTGATAGATTTAAGTAAAGTCAAAGAAGATCGAAAGTTAAAGAAAAAGCTTGTAGTTTCTTCTTAGTAAATATAAAAAAATAAGGAAATATATATTTTTTAAAGGCATAATAAACATTCGGTCCGCAAAATAACTACTTGAGCGGCAAGATTTCATGATTGAGCGGCAGAAAAACATGTCTATAAGCAGCAACTCAACACTGTAGGAAGAGTGTGGTACGGGGAGTTCTAAATGGAAGCGGGAGCGAGCGAAGCGAGCTCGGACTTGCGGAGCACCCCGACTCGGATCCGTTAGGTTCGGAGTAGTGTTAGGTTTAACATGAGAACACAGAAGTAGGAGCCCCGAAGGGGCTCCGTCGACCACTCAACACTGTAGGAAGAGTGTAGTACGGGGATGTTTAAAATAATTACAGCCATCCAGAATGACATAAATTGCTGATTGATTTTGAAATGTTTGCTGACCATGAGTTGCTGACCAATTAGCTATTTCTGCTGACCGATTAGCTATTTCTGCTGACCGATTATATTTTTCTGCTCACAGAAATAACAATACTATGCTAACCATTTAATTGACACCCAAAAAATAATTTAAAATTCTTAATTTTATAAATGTAGGTACTACATAACCCGGCAAATTTGAAGTTTCAATCTGTTAAACAAAACAGAGGACAGACGGACGGACAGACCTACATGGCGAAACTAAAGGGGTTCCTTGGTGTCTTAATAACCCTAAAATTAGCCGAATGGCAATATCCTGTCACAGTTTTTATCGTTCTTCAATACGCCATTGGGATGTAATTGTGTCCACTTCCACTGTTTTAGACTTTTTGAAGAAGTTCATCATAAAGAGGCTCTCCTCCTCCAAAAAGTCGACCAGCATCCTATCATGTGCATTTCTTATTTTGTATCCAAATTGCCCCACTCTCAGCTCACCATAGTTTTGTTTGCCCAGATTCACATTGAATACCTGGGACATCCAGTCCAACTAGGTAGGTCCAACTTCAAGAAAGCAACTCGGCTGAGCTTGTTCAGGAAGCTTCGCAATATATTCACATCCCAAATACCGCAATTTCTCAAGACTAAGGTCTTTGACCAGTGTGTGTTGCCAGTGATGACATCCGGAAATGAGACATGGTCGCTTACTATGGGCCTCATAAGAAGGCTCAAGGTCACCCAAAGGGCAATGGAGCAAGCTATACTCATAATAATTAGATTATAAATACCAATGTTACTAACCAATTATGGACTATGTCTGAAATAAATACTTATTATTATACTCGAAATTTCCCTACCAACACAATCGAATCAGAAATAAGGAGACAGGAGAACCAAAGTAACCGACAGAGCTCACAGAATCGCTAAACTTAAGTGGCAGTGGGCAGGGCAGAACAGCTGGCCGTTGGGGCAGTAAAGTTCTTGGGTGGCGACCGCGCACCGGAAAACCGGACCTGGTGAGGATCGTGGGAAGCCGCTGGATGCGGTCAGCGCAGGACCGGTCGTCGTGGAAATCCTTGGGGGAAGCCTTAAGTCGATCAGTGGACGTCTTTCGGCTGATATGATGAAAATAAAGATGTCGACATACTCAAACGGGAACGGGATGAACCATAGACTTAGAATCTACTAGCGTAAGTAGTATCCTAAGTTTATGGGATGAACACTTTATTTTCCCGCGTAGCGCGCCAGGTACGTCGCCATGCTAAAATGCAGTCTCATTTCTGCCAGAAATCTAAACTCTATGGTCAGATCTTAGCAAAAGTATGAGGTAACAAGACATAATAGAGAAGTTATCAATATCAATTTCATTAAGATTTGTAACTTTTAAGATGTTGTTATCTATTTTCTTAGAAGTGTTTGATAATCAATATCAACTCATTCATTACACATAACAGATAAGATTTGTCTATTTATTTCCTAAAATATATTAACTAATCAATAGATAATTGACGGAATGTTTTGATTACAAAACCATAATGATAGATAACTTGCTTGTTGTACTCAAGCTGTACATGTAACATGGATCGACAGCTGTACAACAGAATAGATCAAGATGAAGTAAAATCCGATAGGATTATGCATTTTATTTGCTACTAGCTGTCCTGGCGAACTACGTTCCACCTTACAATACACTATACTACCCTGCCCAATCCTACACTACACTACCCTACACTATACTACACTACCCTACACTACACTACACTAACCTACACTACACTACACTACCCTACCCTACATAAGAACCTTCTCCTGACAATAACGAACTCGACAAAAAAAGAATTAGCGAAATCGGTCCAGCCGTTCACGAGTGATGCCGTGACCAAGGGAAATAGGGATTCATTTATTTATATATATATTTGTAAATTGAAGTTAATGAACAGATGCCAGCACATCAAGCTAGACAGTCGTAGTGCGATTCTTCCTAATCCATACACGTACAACGAACACTACAAAATCCAAAGTTTCTAGCTTAAGGACCGCCAGGAGGCTCGAGTTCCCATACAAACGTAGTTCTGCTTTAATACAAAAACTACATGCCAGATTGAATCCAAACTTTGCGAATATATTCAGTAGACTCATATCGATGTTTATTTTTTTATTTACTATTGGTAAGCCCTTGGCATCATCTCACCTGATGGTAAGTGACGATGATGCCGAAGATGAAAGCAGGCTTACCAAGATTTCCCAACGCAATGGAGAACTGGCTATCTTATCTTCAAGCCGGAACACATCAATGTTGTTAACACTGATGTTTGGCGGCAAGACTTAGATAAGATGGTGGTAGCTAGCCAGGCGGGCTTAGAAAATGCCCTACCACCAACCAAACCGAGTCTTACAAGTTGACCCCACCAGGAATCGAACCCGCGACCTCCTGGTGTGAAGCGAATGGACTAACCATTACGCCACGGAGGCGGTTTGTAATTAGTTTTTGATGTACTAATATAAAACGGAAAATAATAAGAGCAGTTTCAAACTTTCAGTACAAAACTAGTTTTAGCCTTTGTTTAGTTATGTTTTTATGATTATACTATGATGAAAACTAATTACAAACATCGATATGTGTCTACTCAACATATTAGCAAAGTTTGGATTCAATTCGGCATGCAGTTTTTATATTAAAGCGGAACTACGTTTGTATGGACACGCGAGCCTCCTGGAGGGAGACTCATGTGCTGGCCTTTGTACACTAATAATAATCTGCTTCTTTGTCCTTGTTATTCTGATATGCAAAGTAACCCTAAACTAGGATGTTCCTTTATACTAGTGGTAATAAATTAAATTAAAAAAAAGGAAAAAGTGGCCAAGTGCGTGGCGGATCACTCGAAAAGTAGGGATCCGCATTCTTTTCAAAAAATAAAAGTATATTAAGGCCTTAAGATAGGTCAAATGACAATATTCAATTCAAATGATTGAAAGACTGTGTAAAGCTTATGGAAAAAAAATGTAATAAAAATCGATTTACTTGAATACCATTAAAAAAAATATACATGTGTATAGTATACATCTCATGTCAGTGTTAGTAGCCATACTCCTCGGCAACGGGTGGACCGATTTCCATGAAATTTTCTGTGTATATTCGGTAGGTCTGAGAATAGGTCGTAATATATTTTTCATTCGGAAATTTTAACGGTACCGGAAAAAAACGGGATTTGCACGGACAAAGCCGCGGGAAACAGCTAGTAAGGTAATACAAAAACGATTTGATTGAGCAAAATTTAAAAAATATTACCACTTTTGATGTAAAAAAAATATACTGTAGACCCTGTTTTTGGTAGTTAGTGTTGCATTGGTTATACACAAAAATTGGTGACTTTAAGACCTTTCATTTTAATTGAACACATTTTTTTTAATATATTTGAAAGTATAGAAGAGTAATAAAAACATGTAAAAATCGAATTCGGCGTTTGGGTTCAACGTAACAGCCGCGTTGAAGCCTGCATTGATTTGAACTTAAAATGAATAGACTTACGTTTAATATTATTTTAATAAGTATCAACCTGCTCTGATTGAGGCATCTTAAAGCCTTAAAAAGAAAGTGAGTGAAGCTCATAGAATGCGCCTGAATGAAATGCGCAAGATCACTCTTGAGATAAGTCAATGGGAATGCTATGTACCACACTGAATAATGTTATGAGACACCATTGCTGATCAGCCTGCTTTTACAAAAGACATCCTAGGCCTCCTCCAAGTTTGGGGTGTATAGCTGTAATCGCCATGCTTGGCAGGTGGGTTGGCGATTGCAGTGTGCAGTGTGGTGGCAGAGTACGGAGAAAGGTACAGCTGCCCTTTGATCCATGGCTGCACCACAGGTGAAGTGTCACCATCAGATTGCAAAATTCATTTTTTCACCAAACCATATGATTTTAAACCGTAAAATTGGGTAATTCTATTTTTGGTGACACTAGACACGCTGAACTAACCAAACTAACAAATTTATGGTAGCATACAAGGTGGGGGTATCTATATCTGCTTACCAAAGGTCTCCATGGCAAGCCGTAAGTCTGACTCCTCCTGGAGTTTCTGTTGGCGGAGCTTCTCGGCAAGCTTCTCTTCAGGAGTCATTTCTTCAGCTGCCTTTTCAGCCGCCAGTCGCTCAATCTTCTCACGTTCGAGACGCTGAAATTATATAGTAAAAATAATATTAAGGGACTGTCCACACACAGTCATCCGACATTAAACTAAATCCTATAATATGAGAACGAAACTGTTATACAGTATACGTTTTAAATACTATATTAAGAAATTAAACACGGAGCTAACAAACCTGTTCATCGCGTGAAAGTTTGATCTGTGTGGGAATCAAACCCACAATCTAAAGATGAAAGCGGGTTTACCAAGATTCCCCAGGCTATTGTTATGCTGGAACAATGTTTTTATAACATTGATAAGAACTTGTTTGGCAGCCATACATAGATAAGAAGGTGGTGCTTAGCCAGGGAGCTTAGAAAATGTTCGAACACAAACCAAATGTTACCTACAAAGTTAGACCTAGCCAGGAATTGAACCCGCAACTTCCTGATGTGAAGATGGCGGATTTACCACTAGACCACAGCAGCAGGTAAAAAACCATTACTAACCAGGAGAGCTATCAGTTCTTTGCCAATGCTTGAGGGCCACAGACTACCCATACAAGACCAGTAATCAAGTATTATTTCCTAAAAAACTATTCCATCAAAGTAAGAGGGAGCATGTCAAAGGAAGAATGAAACACAGAGTAAGGTAAAATACCCAGTAGATGACACTTTAATGATTTATTAGTCTGATTATTCACATAGTATGGTATGAAATCATCTTAGAGGGAACTTCTAATCGGTAACAGTTGCGCAAATTATTCCTCTTCCAGAATGTGACAAGAATTGTAGCAATAAAACTAATGTGAATTTTTATGTTATTTTTTAATAAAATTAAAGGTACTATGCTAGTAGTTGACACTTAGTGAAAACAAATATATTTAGTAGTTGACACTTTTTGTTTTCAGTAGTTGACATAGGTATGCTTAGATTAAACTTTTTTGCAGCAGTTTTATACGGAGTTTTTTGTAAACGCACATCTTCTACAACCGCTTCCACTAAACAAACTGCACAAGAAAATAACAATAAATATGGTGCGAAGCGTGCGGTTATCATCGGTCGAACGCGGTAACTAGCGATATTGTTTATGACGCCACTTTAGTTTGTATTGGTGTCGCTAGATGTCTATACTATACCTCAGACACCATTTGATCTTTGTCTTCCTTTTTCTTCTTAATATTTAATTTTCTTCGTCAAAGTGTCAACTATTGGTGCAGTGTCAATTACTGGTGGTTTTACCTTAGTTGGACGCTTATGAAAGAGACAGCACAAACACAAACAAGCATAAAGTGCAAATGATCTGCAAATAGCACCCTTCTATTTACTTTCTTGTGGACGTAGATTTCTAAGTTGAGAGCTATGTTGGAGTACCTCAGATGGCAGTAATCTGGTTTTGCCTGCCAGAACACAGCTGTCCAAGCAATCCTACCACTTAATTTTAATTTCTTGCAACTGCCCTTTAGTCTGAAGCGGTTGATCATAGGCAGGCAAGTTACTATGCCTGGTTGTGTCGATAATGTAGAATAACTAACCTGAAGCACTGTTATTGTAGCTCGTAGAACGGATGGCCTTTGGGACAGTAAAGTTCTCGAGTGGCGACCGCGCACCGGAAAACGTAGCGTAGGCAGACCTCCCATTCGGCGGACCGATGACCTGGTGAAGGTCGCGGGAAGCCGCTGGATGCAGGTAGCGCAGAACCGGTCGTCGTGGAAATCCTTGGGGGAGGCCTATATCAAGCAGTGGACATCCTTCGGCTGATATGATGACTGTCTTTATCTGGATGGATTTGACCGTAAGTACCATTTTCCATTCTTCCAAGGCACGTAGAGTCATTGGTGCCTATTGCTATCACTAGATGGCAATTATTAAGCCATGTAAGACGTCTTATAGCAGTGGCTTGAAAAACTTCTGACAGTGAGGTTTGCCACTAGCCCTACACTACAACCTCCACCAACCTGGACTTGGCCCCTGCGGAGTATAGCGTAACCTTCTCGATTTTGGAAAGAGACCCCTACTCCAGTAGTGGGTTCATTTATAAATTGTTAACAGACCTACTAGCACACCCTGGATACTTCATAGAATGGGCCAGAAATGACAGAACAAACAAAATGGCAGAGAAATCCTATACGTTTGACAACCAAACTGTTACCAATCTGTATCAATCTGGGTGACAAGGGGGTGAGGTTGCAATCGAGAGAGCGGCAGGGAGTGTCCATACTGAATGTAGTACTAATATACATATATATACTTTGCTAATAGTTTAACTCTTACCCAGTCCAACCAACCAAGTCTAGTGGCAATTGGCATTATGTACAAGTGTGAGAAGTAGACACTACTTATTCATGAAAATCATGCTAATTAGTTCGAGTGGAAGTAAAATGTCACTTACAAAAACAGTGATAACTGCCCCGTAAACAGTTACAAGAATAGACTTGACACACTTTAAAAATGAATGAACCCAAGAGCACCTTGGTTAAAAATCAATTAGCGAAAACAGGTTTATATGAAACAGCTGTGTCGCAAAGCGCTGTAGTAAATTATAAAAAATAATAATTTACTGAATAAAAGATAGGTAAGTACCAATAAGTACTCAATTCATGACCTCACAGAAAAAAGGTTTAAGGTTTATTTCAACTTAGCCGAAATTTGGAATCAAGTACAAACAACATTCCTTTAGCAATTCGATTAAAAAACGACCTTGACAATTAGTTAATCAATATTTTGACATAAAATTACCTCTTTCTCAGCTATTTTATCCTGGATTTTCTTTTTAGGCTTTGTTGGAGGAGGGGGGAGATCCTTCTTTTCTTCATCTTTTTTTTCTTCCTCTTCGTCTTCCCAGCTTTCCTGTAACACGAATTTAACGTCAACACGTATGCACTTTTGAGGTTATAATCGCGAGAACATTCACAAGCTCAGACGAAAAAAATATTTTTCAAACATCATAATAACAAAACAAATTGGCAAAGAAACAAATTACCTTTACTAATTCCTCCTCGTCCTCGCCCTCCCATTTGTTTGAGGACGTCAACGTGGTCGGAAGTTTAGGCTCGAAGTTGTCAGCGTCTGCAAAATTCATTCAATGACATCACCTCGTAAGTCTATTGAATAACTGCGTAATACTAATCACAAAACTTACCCCACGACACATCCATGGTTGCGGACCTCTATAAAGCACCAGCGATTTATTTCCCCGACTCTCACGCGTGAAGACAAATTTGAACTGTTGCAAACTTACTGCAATGACTTTTTATCACAAGATGTCTCCAGAGTCGACAGAGAAAATGCAAAAGATAACACTCAAGCGAATTTTGTCAAACCACCGAGGCTTTTCTGCAATGAACGCGATCGGATCGAGAAACTATGACCAAACGACATGATTTTGGCGAATTTCCAACAGAACTAAAATCAAACTTTGATAGAGAAAAATATGACTCCATTGCAGATGATAATTTCCGAATTACTGAAATTTTCAATATGGCCGCAGTGTGACAACAGTTATTTTAAAAATCTCCACAAAAAAGTAGTATGTTAAACTTTTTAGAATTTTGTGTAACCTACACAGACAAGTTATTCAGTTGTTATGTTATTGTAAAGGTCATCTTACACAGCAAACCACTCAATCGCACATCGTTCTTTCAGAGGCCACATGTTTTTTTGAAAACAATAATAATTTAAAAAATAATAGAAACTCTTCATTTGACCTACCATAATTGGTAATCAAAATTTAAAATAAAAACGAGGCCTGTGTTAGGGTAAAGTTTTTTTTATGGTAAAATACTCAAAGTTCTGGAAATTCTGCTTTAAATGGTAGCACCGTTTCCAATACCAGGGTTGTCATAAAAAATAATATAAAACGAGTTAAAAGAACAAACAGTGTAATAGTAGGTCATCTTTGACTATGTCTGAGAATTCTCAAGGGAAACAGCTTATTAAAAAAAAAATTCGAGTGAGGCCTACAGTACTCGCATATGATGTGTAACATGTGACAAAATACTTTATAAAAGGACGGCAAAGATACGGCAGACTAGGCTGTATGGTCATAGATACCTTTGCCTTTTCCGCGCTTTTAAAGCCTGAAAAAACGCGACGCCCTGTTACACATTTCTGTCACATGGGACACTTTTCCGTCCCATTTCACGAAATCACTCCCACAAATTGCAGGAAAGCGAGAGCAAAGATGTTACACATCAAAAATTATACAGTGACGCTGTGCATACTAAACTTCTTCGCGTATCCTCTGACAAGCATAAATTAGAATGAAAAACAAGCTTTACACCTCAACGACATACAGATGTCCCATATTGATGAGTGAATCAAATTGACATGGGACAGCAGCTGTCCTGAGCTGCTTAGGGCCTATCAGATATAACTTTAATTTTGTATGAAAAATGCATTTCTTTGAATGTACCGTGATTTTGTAAAAAAAATGTGTAGGTGCCACAATAGCACAGTCTAAGAATCCATACAGACGTCCAACGGAGGACGTACGTCAGACAGGGCAATCGGGCGGTTAGGGTCCACTAGACCATTGTAACCGTTTGTATGGTGCGGTGGGCCCATTCATTAAGGGTCGTCACGTCGCATTTTTATTATCAATCATTCATTCATTTTCATCTTTTGATTTATTTTGGTTCATAATTTTTGAAAATTATTTAATATAATTTAAATAAATACTAAAACATTAATTTTGTTTAAATTATTTTTTTAGTAAATTTAAAATTATTAATTTAGCTACATTTTTTTTAAATAAATTTAAAATTATTAAAAAAAAATGTAACAAAGTTTTTTAATAATTTAATTAATATATTATATATTACATATTGTAGCAATATCGATACTTTTTTTAAATTAAAAATTGATGTGCGTTAGACGACATCTCACCTGATAGTAAGTGACGATGTAGTTAAGGATGGTACACGCAAACTCAAATAATGCCTATTCACTCTCGCCTTGTAGATCCTGATGTGGATTATTTTATAGGTATTATTGGGGTGATTTTTACGAATATGACAAACATACTATAATCCGTTACCCGAGTTTAAAAAAATGGCCGCCATTTAAAAAAAAATATTTACTGAACCGATTGCTTCGAAAATCGACATTTGCCCTGAGGTGCCATAATACGAATCCGTTGCCAGAGTTTAAAAAAGTAGCCGCCATTTTGAACTTTTTATTTACTGGACCGTTTGCTTTCAAAATTTATATCTGGGGGTCACTGAGGTCCCTTATCACGAATCCGTTGTCAGAATTGAAAAAAAATAGCCGCCATTTTTAACTTTTTAGTTACTGGACCGATTGCTTCTAAAATCGATATCTGAGGGTCCTGGAGGTCCCTTATCACGAATCCGTTGCCAAAATAAAAAAATTGGCCGCCAATTTGAACTTTTTAATTACTAAACCGATTGCTTCCAAAATCGATATCTGAGGGTGGCTGACGTGTGAGGATGTGGATCATTTTATAGGTATTTTTGTGGTGTTTTTTTTTACGAATATGACATAAATACTATAATCCGTTGTTAGAAATGAAAAAAAGTGGCCGCCATTTTGAACTTTTTAGTTACTGGAACGATTGCTTACAAAATCGTTATCTGAGGTACCTTATCACGAATCCATTTTGATTACTCAGTACAATTAAGTGTGCATAATGCGTGATTATTGCTATTTACGAATCTCTGTTAAAGTAAAGTTAATCGTTAAAATTATATTGTGAGCCGATTTATTAACGTTTAGGACGTTCTTCTTGTTAAGTATATTTAATAAATCCTCTTCTGATTGATAATATTATCATAATTCTGTAAATTATTGATGTGTAACATCTTTGCTCTCGCTTTCCTGCAATTTGTGGGAGTGATTTCGTGAAATGGGACGTAAATGTGTAACATGGGACGGAAATGTGTAACAGGTAGTCGCGAAAGCGCGGAATTCTACTTTACGAGAGTCCGATTCGCACTTGGTCGGTTTTTTTCGTTACTGTCAGATCCGCCACCCAGGTACAATATCGTCATCAAATCTAACTAACCTAAAGTATTTTGTCACATGTTACACATCATATGCGAGTACTGTAGGTCTCGCTCGAATTTTTTTCTAAACACTATGATCTTAAATGGCTAATTTGTGTCTAATAGAATGCTTTAAAAATTTTCTTAATAAAATTTTGCATAGGAATGACAAACATATTTTTTCGGGCTTAAATTATTAGTTTGAGGGATTTTTCGCCTATCCACCTTTAAAGACCATTTCAGCTATTGATACCCTATTAAGTACTTATTTTTTTGTATGTTTTGGGTACCTTAGAGACGCACAAAGTTTATAAACAAAGCAGACATCGTTTTTGGATATAAAATCCTTAAGTCGAAAACATATAAAGTATTGCAACAAACATATTATACTTAAGTAAAGTTAAAACAGACAGAACGAAATTAGAAATAAAGAAACTAAATATTTTCTATAGTAGGTACTAGTTACGAACTTAAAAATAGATCGTAAATAGCATGTATATCAATTTTTAAGTTCGTTTTATTTTTACTTAAGTATATGTTTGTTGCAATACTTTATATGTTTTCGACTTAAGGATTTTATATCCAAAAACGATGTCTGCTTTGTTTATAAACTTTGTGCGTCTCTAAGGTACCCAAAACATACAAAAAAATAAGTACTTAATAGGGTATCAATAGCTGAAATGGTCTTTAAAGGTGGATAGGCGAAAAATCCCTCAAACTAATAATTTAAGCCCGAAAAAATATGTTTGTCATTCCTATGCAAAATTTTATTAAGAAAATTTTTAAAGCATTCTATTAGACACAAATTAGCCATTTAAGATCATAGTGTTTAGAAAAAAATTCGAGCGAGACCTACAGTACTCGCATATGATGTGTAACATGTGACAAAATACTTTAGGTTAGTTAGATTTGATGACGATATTGTACCTGGGTGGCGGATCTGACAGTAACGAAAAAAACCGACCAAGTGCGAATCGGACTCTCGTAAAGTAGAATTCCGCGCTTTCGCGACTACCTATTACACATTTCCGTCCCATGTTACACATTTACGTCCCATTTCACGAAATCACTCCCACAAATTGCAGGAAAGCGAGAGCAAAGATGTTGCACATCAATAATTTACAGAATTATGATAATATTATCAATCAGAAGAGGATTTATTAAATATACTTAACAAGAAGAACGTCCTAAACGTTAATAAATCGGCTCACAATATAATTTTAACGATTAACTTTACTTTAACAGAGATTCGTAAATAGCAATAATCACGCATTATGCACACTTAATTGTACTGAGTAATCAAAATGGATTCGTGATAAGGTACTCTCGTCATTGTTGCACACAAAATAAGTCCTCACTTTACGGAAACAACGACAAAATTAAGCATTGTCGTCGTTGTTCCGCCAGGAGGGGATAAAAGTGATGTCATATTTATCTTGCCGTCGTTGTTGCACCAAACTGACACCTCACTTCAAGGAACCCCCCCGCACAACTGACTAAATCGCCGTTGTAGCTGTAGAATGCTTGCGTTTTGGTATAAAAGTAACAATGACGTCAACGCCATCTAGCCGCAGTTTATGAAAATACATTACCGTCGATTTTACCCCGAAAGTAACCAACCTAAATATATCATTTGACATACTTAACTCATTTTTGATAAAAACCTTAATTTCGTCATTGTAGTACCAAATGAGCGATATCTCCTTTGCACACCCACTGGAATGTTAATGACATACGAATATCGACGTGTTGGTCGTGACACTATGGCGAGTTCCCATCGTGATTGAAACCTGGCTCGCACATACACAGCATCGCCTGGTCTATAATTCGGCGTCTGGCCATCTGAGTTTACGTTCGCTTGTACTTTCCTGTGTTGTAATGCCCTTTTGGCACTTGGTCGGGCATTGACGCCCAAACATCAGCTGGCCCGGGGAGCCTTGCCAGCGGTACTGTGGGGTGTGATACGATACACAAAGGGGAAATGTTCTTGCTGTTTTTTCAGGCTTTACGTGCTTGTGGACATCCACGTTTTAAAAGTCCTTACGAGACGTTCTGCTAGCCAATTTGACCTTGGATGGTAGGGTGATGATTTGATATGTTTGATTCCCTTATTTTTACACTAACTCTGAAACTCCTGAGAGGTTTATTTAAACTGTGGACAATTAACGGAAAATAAAAACTGAGGCAGTCCAAAGGTAATAAAAATCGTGTCCAGCTCATCACACAGTTTTGTAGTCGTAATTATGATCATCGGTTTGACTTAAATCTATTTGGAAAAGGCGTCTACCAGGACTAACCAATATAAACCCTCAAAAGCTTCAGCGAAATCACATAGAACTCTTTCCTTGGTTTTGTCTGGCATAGACCAAGAGAAGATAGGTAACTCTGAGTTATTATGTCGGTTCACCTGTGTACTTACAGCAAGTTTTCACGTGTGTGTCAATATCTTCCTCAATAGTTGGCCACCATACGTAAAAACGTGCCAGCGCTCTCATTGCTGAAATGCCTTAGTGCCCACGGTGAAGATACTTTAAGGTCGTGTTCTTTAGAGTGTCAGGAATAATAATTTGACCTTGCCACATTACAATCTTCTTTTCTAGAGAAAGTTCACTACGTTTGCGAGCGTATGGTTTTATATATCGCTTCAGCATTGTTGTTCACGCGAGCCCGTCTTAATAAGCTGTGATACGAGTCTGAGTGTGGATTCCTTCTTAGTTTCCTCTCTAAGTATCTCCTCTGACAGCGCAAGATCGGCTAGCTTATCTGACTGTAGGCCTGATACAATCTTGTGAACTGCGAATTCAGCCTTCAAAGGTAGCTCTTCTGGATTAGGCATTCTTGATAAGTAATCGGCAATCAGGTTGTTACCTTTTGTATATACGATGTCGTAATTATAACTTCATATTTTTGAAGCCCATCGCACTAACCGGTTATTGACGAGTTTTGGTAAGTTGCGTTGAACCCCCAGGATGGGTCTGAGAGGCTTATGATCCGTAACTAGAGTGACTTTGATGCCACGAAGAAATTGGTCAAATTTAAAATTGGTATTTTGGTCTTTGGAAAAGAACTGCTCCCATGCCTTTTTCTGATGCATCACAGGCTAAGAACAACATTGAACAACCAAGCGCCTTTGCATCGAGGAAACTTCGACCTGCAGAATCTAAATACTCTGTCATAGACCGCGAAGCTCTTGCAATTATTTTTGGAGTCAAAAAATTTTACCAATTCCTTCGTGACACACACGTGAAAACTGTTGGTGATTGAGGCCGGTATCAAACCGGTCACGTAGCTGCCGCTTCAACAGGTTGTCGTTTTAACCGCAATCTTTACTTCTTTCCATTTGTCTGTTAGCGTAGTGTTCCATGGATTCGTTGTCAGCGCGTATGCAGTTCCATAAGTCTATATCGTGTGCGCTTAGTTCTGTACAGGTCAAGAAGCTTTCTTCGGATGTCTTCGTACATATTGGTTTCAAAATGTGGTGTTAGTGCAACATTTACGTCGTAAAAAGTTTCAGGAGTGAGGCAGGCGAACAGAAGTTCTTTCTGATTTCTTCGCGCGTCTTCTTTCCAAAGTACGCATTTCATTTCGAAATATTGTATAAAGTTTTCTATTGTTGTGTCACTAGGATTGAATTTGTCACCTTTAAAACTGTTGTAAATGGTGTTCTAGGAACACAGAGCTAGACTTGCCTGAGCCGTTGACGAAGATGTCCTTACTATGACAACACAACCCTCGCCCAGCCGTCAAATGCTATATTTTTGTATGAACAAAAAGTTAATTATAAAATTTGTCGAAAAGTTTAGTGCGGGCTGCCGTACAATTTATTTTAATAGCTTTCAGGAATGCTAGGACGTTGATTATTTTACTTATGCAAGTAAAACTACACAATCATGTGGCAAAAAATATCTAAAAACAACACGTATTAAAGTAATTGTGAATTTTTAAACTTCTCCGACAGAAAAACCTAAAAAAAAATATGGAAAATTATAGCAATAAAACTACAAAAAATTGCGTAACATACATGAGGTGTTTCCTAATATCTCTGAGAATGAGAGATCGAGTTTTTTTTCATTGTCACTATTTGGGCCAGCCTGTATATTTAATTTAATTTATTTTATTCATAAAACAATATATTATTTTATTTGAATGTAGTAAACTAGTATTTCATCTGTGGTAGTAGTATAAATAAAAGAGGTAACATTAATACTTTGATACAAACAAGAGAAATCCAGAATACAAAACAAAGCTTACATTACAAAATAAACATCATTAAAAATTAATGACTTTGAAATTAAATATAATGCTTTATTGCAAACATTAAAATACAGATCAGCCTTAAAAGTATATAAACTATATTTAGAATCTGAAAAGGCGGCCTTATCGCCTATTTGCCATATAGAAGGTACTATTTAATTTTGACGCTTATTTATTTTTTTATTCTCAACTAGCTTTTGCCTCAGGAACGATATATCGGGCTATATAATTCTATGTCACTTCCCATCCCCTCAAACAATTATATACTAAAAACCACTTCAGTCAGTAGCTCCGTTGCAACGTTGACGTGTGCGAGTGCGGAAATGAGTTTTCCCCAGATCCCTAGTGATCCATAATAGGATATTTATTATTATTATTATAACAGCTCATATACGTCCCCACCGAGGGGCTCGAGCCTACCTTGAATTAGGGCGATCAGGCCTTAGTCGACCACGCGGGCCCAGTGCGCGTTGGTCGACTTCACACACAATCTTCGAGTTTCTTCGCAGGCGTGTGCAGGTTTCCTCACGATGTTTTCCTTCACCGTTAAAGCAATCAGTAAGTATGTGTACGTAAGTTATTAAAAACTATTTGGTAGATTGGCCGTCCAGATTTGAACCCGGTACCTCTGGTTAGAAGGACCGAGTCGTTACCGGTTGAGCCACCGACGCTTTTAAAATAGGATATGCTAATTAGTAAATTATGTCATTTCCCACCCCCTCAGCCATCTCTGTGCAAAAATCCATTGTTCCGTTGCAATGTTAAAGAAACTAACCAAAAAAAGAATATATTTTCAGTTCCTTTAGGAACTGCATCGGACTATGCTATTTTCACGGGATAAAAATCGTTAACGCGAACTACCTGACGTTCCTTTCCCTCTAAAATGGTTGATGGGAGCGATGGCGACTCTGGCGTTATACTCGTGACCGGGTGCTGTCCGTGTGAACTGGCCTACTCTTGTCAAAGGTTTCAATGACATTCAATAATTGTTTATATTCTTATTGTGTAATATAACTTTACGTGTCATATTGTTTTCATGTTTTAATGACATAATCAGGTTTATTTCTAGGATTTAATTTTGACATTATTAACTAATTAATGATTGTTTATGTCTTGATTATTCACAAATGAAATTATGTTATTATTAATTTATGACTATCAGAAAGAGTGTACTTTTAGCCCTTGCTCTCGGAACCATACGAGAGCATTAACCCGGCCCCAGGGGGGACAGAGTCATCTTCTCTGCCCCCCACTGGGGTAATTCCTGTTCGGCGCGTCCTCGCCGCGGGGGTGGGCACCACACATCTCAGTAGGCCAGGATGTGCTGGTGGCGAAGTTCGGCAGGGACCTAGTTCTGCGGGGTATAGCGCAGAGCCCGTGCCCAGGGTTACGGGCGAAGACCTTAACGGCTGCGGAGGCGGAAGTGGTAGCCACTGGTACGGTAAAGCAGGCGGAAGAGGCAAAACACCATCGACAGGCTGCCCTTACATATTTAGGCCCCAGGCTGCGATGGAGCTGCAGTGTTAGGCAGGACACTGCAAAAGGGATGGCAGCGGAAGAGACTACCATAAGGTCCAACGGTGGCTTCCATACGACTCCAGGAGTAATACTGTCTTGACGTCAGGCGGCAGCCGGTCGTAAAACTAACTAAGCCACCAATTATACTAATCATGAGGCGAAACTTAAAGAAGGGTAATATAAAGGCTAGGGCGTCCCCCTTAAGCGACGGCACGAGCGAAGATGCTATCAAAAATACTAGGGCGTCCCCCATAAGCGACGGAAAGAAGAAACACCATAGCATGGTCCCAATATCTAAACTACGCATAGCGAGTTGGAATATTGGGTCGATGACAGGACGTAGCACGGAACTTAGTGCAGTACTAGAACGCAGAAATATAGACATATGTTGCGTACAGGAAACGAAATGGAAGGGCGCAAAGTCACGTCAAATCGGAAAGGGGTTCAAACTTATATATAATGGTTCCACAAATACAAGAAACGGAGTAGGTGTCGTACTAAGCCGACAGTACAGCGACAAGATAGTAGAAATAAACCGAATCAGTGATCGTATCATCTCAGTCAAAATAGCTTTAGAGCGACAGCCATGCCTTAACATCGTATCCGTCTATGCACCTCAAGTAAATTGTCCAGAAGCAGAAAAGAGTGAGTTCTGGGAAGACCTGCACAGTCTTGCTGCTGAAATACCCAGTAAAGAACAAAAGCTCATATGCGGTGACCTCAATGGGCATGTAGGCCAAAATAGCGATGGCTATGAGGGATTCCATGGCAACAGGGGCTTTGGCACCAGAAACCCAGAAGGTGAGAGAATCCTAGACTTTGCAGCATCAAATAATCTGTGTATAGTCAATACTTATTTCCAGAAAAAAGATGAGCATCTTATAACTTATAAAAGTGGTAATGCGAAGACACAAATTGACTATTTTCTTGTGGACAAACAAAATCTGTCACTAGCAAAAGACTGCAAGGTAATTCCAGGCGAGCCTCTCACCTCACAGCATAGGCTGCTGCTACTAGCTCTGAACCTAAAACATCCAATTAAAATAAAACCGCCAAAAGTCCAGAAAATTAAATGGCATACCATGAAAGGAGCTAAAGCCGAAGTTATGAAGGACAAGTTGTCAAAACATATTCAAGAAAACATTGTTCAGACACTCCCAGATAAATCGTGGTCTAAATTTGAAGAGGAATGTGTTGCAGCTGCTAAACAAGTTCTTGGCGTAAGTAAAGGAGCCCTACACAACTCTAAAGATACTTCGTGGTGGAATGATGTAGCCAAGAAAAGTGTTGAAGAAAAGAAGCGTCTTTTCAAGATATGGCAAACATCTAACGATGATGAAGATAAAGAGAAGTATAGGGAGGCCAAAAAGAAAGCCAGAAAGACAGTTGCAATTCAAAAAGAAGAATGTCATAAAGATCTGTATGAGCGCCTCGAACAAGCCAATGATCACGAAATCTTCAAAATTGCTAAAGCTAGAAATAATAACACTAAGGATTTTGCAACTGCTAAGTACATTAAAAACCAAACTGGTGACCTGCTGACGTCCAATGCAGATATAAACAAGAGATGGTATGAGTATTATAATAAACTCATGAACGAAGAGCCCACCAAAGAAGAGTTTAGAGTGCAGGGACCTATCGATGCAATAAGCGAAGACGAGGTTAAAAGGGCCATCACCAAAATGAAAAACCATAAAGCAACTGGACCCGACCAGATCCCAGCGGAGGTGTGGAAATTACTTGGTGAGTGTGGCATCGCATGGCTAACTAGCCTATTCAACAATATTCTTACAGAAGGCCAAATGCCCCAATCATGGCGAAACAGCACGATAGTTCCCTTTTACAAAAATAAAGGCGATGTGCGTATATGCGGTAACTTCCGAGGCATTAAACTTACCTCCCATACATTAAAGATTTGGGAGAGGATCCTTAACCAGCGACTTCTCCGCCTCGTTACGCTCACGGAAAACCAATTCGGCTTTATGCCTGGGAAAGGCACGATGGATGCGATTCATGCAATCAGAACAGTGATGGAAAAAGCAAGAGACGACAAAAACACGCTTTGGATGGTCTTTATTGACCTTGAAAAAGCGTTTGACAGAGTCCCAAGGCCGGTCATATGGCAAGCCTTAAGGGCGCATAATATACCAGAACATTACGTCAAACTCGTCCAGGATACCTACAGGAACGTTAGAACGGCAGTCAGAAGCCCAGCTGGACTATCGGACAGTTTCGACGTTAAAGTCGGTGTACACCAAGGTAGCGCCCTAAGCCCTTTACTGTTTAATATTGTTATGAACTACCTAACCGCAAACATACAGAAGCCCGTACCATGGAACATGCTTTATGCCGACGATGTGGTCCTCATATCTGAAAACAAGCACGACATCCAAGAGAACCTAGAGCAATGGAGAGTGGCGCTGGAGAGTAATGGTTTGAAAATCAGTAGAAGCAAAACTGAGTATATGGTCTGTAACTTTAACCGAATACAGCCCTTGGACACGGACGTCACGCTAGACAACATCAAATTGCCGCAAGTTCATAAATTTAAATACTTAGGGTCTGTAATATCCGACGACGGCAAAATCGAAGCGGACGTCACGCATAGAATAACCACAGCCTGGAGCAAATGGCGATCACTTACGGGAGTTCTGTGTGATGCAAAGGTACCTGTTAAGACCAAAGGAAAGGTTTATAAAACTGCTGTCAGACCAGCTATACTGTATGGTAGTGAAACGTGGGTGGCTAAACAAACCCACACACAAAAACTTCATACCACAGAAATGCGAATGTTGCGATGGTCTGCAGGAGTAACGATGAAGGATAAGGTCCGCAACGAATACATAAGGGGAAGCATGAAGGTAGCACCTATCGCTGATAAAATAGTAGAAGCAAGACTGAGATGGTACGGACACGTGATGAGACGCCCTGACGATTACGTTGTAAAAAAGTGCCTATCCTGTACAGCAACACGAAAACGACAAAGAGGAAGACCCTTAGCGACCTGGCTAACGACTGTCCAAAAGGACATGAAGAGTATGTCCCTTACAGTGGACGATACAAGTAACCGGCAGAAGTGGCGCCGTCTGATTAGAAAAGCCGACCCCGTGTAGCGGGATATGGCGAGGAAGAAGAAGAAGAAGAAGAAGAAAGAGTGTACTTTGCATCTATTTTGAATAAATACATTGAATCTTTGAAAAAGTTGCACTGATCATATTCCATTAGTTTAAAAGGAGATATTTGTTACTATAGATGGGTTACGCACTAACAAACAACATTTGAAAATAGTATTGTTATTTCTGTGAGCAGAAAAATATAATCGGTGAGCAGAAATAGCTAATTGGTCAGCAACTCATGGTCAGCAAACATTTCAAAATCAATCAGCAATTTATGTCATTCTGGATGGCTGTAATTATTTTAAACATCCCCGTACTACACTCTTCCTACAGTGTTGAGTGGTCGACGGAGCCCCTTCGGGGCTCCTACTTCTGTGTTCTCATGTTAAACCTAACACTACGACTGTGCGGGGAGGCGAGCTTAGCTCGCCTCCCCGCACAGTCTCCGAACGTAACGGATCCGAGTCGGGGTGCTCCGCAAGTCCGAGCTCGCTTCGCTCGCTCCCGCTTCCATTTAGAACTCCCCGTACCACACTCTTCCTACAGTGTTGAGTTGTCGACGAAGTCGGACCCGCGTGCTTTCCCCGCCCTGATACTCCCACATCCCCCTGGGATCCTGCTTATAGACATGTTTTTCTGCCGCTCAATCATGAAATCTTGCCGCTCAAGTAGTTATTTTGCGGACTGAATGTTTATTATGCATTTCAAATATATATGTATCATTTGAAAATCGAACCCATTTACACACACAATATTATTAGGTAGTTCGAATCCGTTGCAGCGAATGTTACTAAGAAAGGAGATGCCAATTGGCATCATTTTATTTGCTTCACTTTTTGGACGCATGTAACCTATCTTTTTTTATTTTTGATGTATAACATCTTTGCTCTCGCTTTCCTGCAATTTGTGGTAGTGATTTCGTGAAGTGGGACGGAATCCCATGTGTAACAGGAAGTCGCGTTTTTTCAGGCTTTAAAAGCGCTGAAAAGGCAAAGGTATCTATGACCATACAGCCTAGTCTGCCGTATCTTTGCCGTCCTTTTGTCAGGCTTTAAAAGCGCGGAAAAGGCAAAGGTATCTATGACCATACAGCCTAGTCTGCCGTATCTTTGCCGTCCTTTTATAAAGTATTTTGTCACATGTTACACATCATATGCGAGTACTGTAGGTCTCGCTCGATTTTTTTTTTGATGTGTAACATCTTTGCTCTCGCTTTCCTGCAATTTGTGGGAGTGATTTTGTGAAATGGGACGGAAATGTGTCCCATGTGTAACAGGAAGTCGCGTTTTTTCAGGTTTTAAAAGCGCGGAAAAGGCAAAGGTATCTATGACCATACAGCCTAGTCTGCCGTATCTTTGCCGTCCTTTTTTTAGGCTTTAAAAGCGCGGAAAAGGCAAAGGTATCTATGACCATACAGCCTAGTCTGCCGTATCTTTGCCGTCCTTTTATAAAGTATTTTGTCACATGTTACACATCATATGCGAGTACTGTAGGTCTCGCTCGAATTTTTTTTTATTTTATTTTTTAACCCTTGACAATATCTCACCTGGTGGTAAGTGACGATGTTGCCGAAGATGGAAGCGGGCTTATCAAGATTCCCCAACACAATGGGGAACTGGCTATCTTATCTTCGTGCCGGAACACACCAATGATATCAACATTGATATTTGGCGGTAAGACTTAGATAAGATGGTGGTAGCTAGTCAGGCGGGCTTAGAAAATGCCCTACCACCAACCAAACCGAGTTTTATCATTTCATTTCATTTATTTATAGTTTGCAATCATGTACAAAAATAAGGTCTTAAAATAATGTAAATATAGCATGGTACATGGGCCCTGCTAGGGCATGGCAAACAGGATAGGTAAATTGTAATAATGTACAAAAAAATGAGGAGAGACCAGAAGATAGCTACGAGATAAATGGTTAAATGGTTTTCCATAAATATTTACAATTAAAAAATATATATATATATATATATGTTTACGATTGACCCCGCCGGGAATCGAACCCGCGACCTCCTGTGTAAAGCCAGTGAACTTTGCCTCTGAGCTACGGAGGTGGTTAATAAATCGCCCCTTAAATAGCATATCTTTGGTTAAAACTTTAAAATGTCCAGAGGTTATTGCTCTGAGGGCCTGAGGAATCAAAAATGACAGTTCTAGCATCAGTATGGAGTGCGAAAACGTATTGACAAAGCCTCTTTGGTTACAAATAGTATCTTCTGTGGTCAGTCAAAAATGCTCACCACATTTTGAATTTGAAATCAAACAAATGATAATAACTTTAGAATTTTGCTGTAATTCATCGATATTCCCGCGAATTATTCAATATTTACAATGGGCTTCAAAGTGTTTTTCTGTAGACATGCATTCTTTGTGTTATTGTGGAAGCACATGAAAGAGAGGTCCCGGAGGGTGGCGCACACCGTTTTCGAAATTTTTTGCGGAGTTTTATTTTTTGTCGTCCTCGTTTGCATACAACACGATATTACTGAACCAATCCTCGTAAAAAATGTATGTACCTATGTGAAATTCATAATTAATCTTTACTTAACATTATAAACGCGAAAGTTTGGATGTATGAATGTTTGTTACTCTTTCACGCCACAACAGATAAACGGATCTGGATGAAATTTTGTAGGTAGACAGATTAGGACCTGGATTAACATATAGGCTACTTTGTTCCACGTTCGCGAGCCGCTTGCGGTATGCGCACTTCGTACCCTCGAAGACAGTCATAGATACTATGTTCACGCAAGCGAAGCCCATGGCAAAAGCTAGTATAGAATAAAGGAGACAGACTGATCCCGGCATAAGTTGAACAGTGCGCAGTGTCTTATTTTCAGGTCTCAATCGAGGTGTGGGACGCGGGGATCGCGCGCAACAAGGGACAATATACTAGGAGGTAACGACACATTTGGTAACGATATCGGAAATGGATAAACTAAAGCTGAAAGGATAAATGGCGACCCTCTGATGTTAAATATGTCGGTCTGCCTGCGCAAAGTGGTTGCGTTATGTACATACCTATAGCTCCTGAAAAACTAGTTATCGTTACCAAAACAAAAAAAACGATAAGGGAAATGGCTGAGTAAGATAGAAAATGAAAGTACTAGTTGTACTCATGATAATTATGTTATGCAAACACTGACCAAATATTTGGTTGAGTTATGGAGCTACGCCCGTTAGTATTAGGAATTATGGACCAGGCCCCCACCCCCCTGCCGGAGCCCAAAGTTGGAAATGGCGGAAATTAATTCCTATAAAGAACACTAAAAATAATGGTGTCGCCCCACATTTAAATCGTTCGCGCGTGGTCCCATTTCGCTATCTTCAAGTGTTTCCGAGATAGGAATTCCAGGCAACTTTGGGGCTCTGGAAGGGGGGTGAGATCCTGCTCCAGAACTCTCGCTATTCCTACTACTATTGGGCGTTGCTCCATAACGCAACCAAATATTTGGTCAGTTTTTGCATAATTTTCTTGAGTACAACTAGCACTTTAATTTTCTATCTTACTCAGCCATTTCCCTTATCTTTTTTTAGCCATTTATACTCTCAACCTAAGTTTATCCATTTCCGTTATCGTTACCAAATTTGTCGTTAACAAGGGAAAGACCTGCGCGAACGACCACCATTTATACGATAAACTTATACGATAAATTGACGCATCGCTATAATATTGGTGCGTGACAATGAAAGACCTAAGAATTTCCAAAATCCTTTTTTGCGCGGAAGAGGGGACGATGAATTTTCCTTTAAGGGAGGCAGCATCGCCACAACCCCTCCCCATCTTTTCTCCCCACAAATCATGCCAAATTGTTCCAATATCTTCCAAACTATACACAATAGTGAACCACTATGGGCTGATTACATAAAGATGCTATTTATACTTACCTACAGCACCCGTCCATGACTTGTTGAGTAGAATTTTCAGGTCTTTGATTATTTGCTCTCTAGATACTTACCTATAGCGTGGCGGCGCAGATGCATCGAAAAAAATACCGGACAGTTGGTTGTCCGGTAATCCACGCACACCGAGACAAATAATTTGGCACTATACACAATAGTGAACCACTATGGGCTGATTACATAAAGATGCTATTTATATACCTACCTACAGCACCCGTCCATGACTTGTTGAGTAGAATTTTCAGATCTTTGATTATTTGCTCTCTAGATACTTACCTATAGTGTGGCGGCGCAGATGCATCGAAAAAAATACCGGACAGGTGGTTGTCCGGTAATCCACGCACATCGAGACAAATAGTATGACACTATACACAATAGTGAACTACTATGGGCTGATTACATAAAGATGCTATTTATATACCTACCTACAGCACCTGTTCATGGCTTGTTGAGTAGAATTTTCAGATCTTTGATTATATGCTCTCTAGATACTTACCTATAGAGTGGCGGCGCAGATGCATCGAAAAAAATACCGGATAGGTGGTTGTCCGGTAATCCACGCACACCGAGACAAATAATATGGCACTATACACAATAGTGAACCACTATGGGCTGATTACATAAAGATGCTATTTATATACCTACCTACAGCACCCGTCCATGACTTGTTGAGTAGAATTTTCAGATCTTTGATTATATGCTCTCTAGATACTTACCGATAGACTGGCGGCGCAGATGCATCGAAAAAAAAAGACAGGTGGTTGTCCGGTAATCCACGCACACCGAGACAAATAGTATGGCAGACGCGGGTCTACAACAGTGGTCGTCACGCACACAAGCATAAAAAGCTGGCCCTTCTTTATCGTAGTGATTCATTGACGTAGTAGTAGTAATTCAATGTAGTGATTACAGGGTGACGCTCTATCTCGAGAATAAATAATTAAAGTTACAGATGTATCTTCAGCGACAACAAACATGTTTTCAGTGCTGGACAAAGGCCTCCCCTAAGGATTTCCACGACGACCAATTCTGCGCTGCACGCATCCAGCGGTTTCCTGCGACCTTCACCAGGTCATCGCAAACAAAAAAAACATCCATATTTCTATTTTAAAATAAATAAAAAAACTCGGGGATGGCTCTGTACAGTATAAGGTCTAACAAAATTAGCTGAAACTATGTTAACTGGTGCTTCAACCCATGAAACTGAACAACTTTACCCATGAAACCCAGTCAAATCTCAAAAAAAATTTGGAACTTCCCATACTAAGTTGGCTGATCAGCTGATCGAGTTAGTATAGGAGGCCAATTTTTTTTTTGAGATTTGACTATGGGTTGCATGGGAAAAGTTGTTCAGTTTCATGGGTAGAAGCACCAGTTAAAATAGTTTCAGCTAATTTTGTTACACCTTAAATATATGGGGTACCTACCTATGGACTTAAGGATTCCCACTCCATAATAAGGCGACAGATTTTAGGGGCGGCAAATTTGGGGTAAATTTTTAGGGTTCCGTACCTCAAAAGGAAAAAAAAACGAAACCATATAGGAACACTCGCGTGTCTGTCTGTGCATCCGTCTGTCACAGCCAAATCCGAAAGTACTGGAACTAGTGATTTGAAATTTGGTACAGATATGTAACTCGCTGACCCAAAGACAGACGTGTGACGTAAATAAATGAATTTTAACATGGGGCCACTTTAAGGGGGCAAATCAAAATATTAAAAAAAAGCTTTGCAAACTATATCGTGTGATAGTTAAATTGACAAATCCATAAAGAAGGGGGGGGGGGGACTTCCTTATCTCCGAAACTATTGGGCCTAAAATAAAATCAAAAATATGAAAAATAGTTCTTTACCTGTAGATTACAGGAAAACCTATAAGAATTATATCTTATTTAAAGTAACATGGGAAATGTCTTGATGAAAGAACGGAACCCTCTCCACGCGAGTCTAACCCCACTTTCCCGTTTTTTTTTAATATCTTACACTAACATAATATGAGATCTGAAAACAATATACTTCTTTTTTGTAGCCAGTTGTGTATTTTTTGATATGATTGTGAACTAGGATATCGAATTAGTAAAGGTCGGCAAAATTTAAATAGCCTTCTAGCGCCAAAGGTGTACCTAATTTAGGGTTGCATTTCTCAAATTCGGAATACCAGGAAATTTCTGTTCAAAAACAGGACGCAATTTAAGAACAACAGTTTATAGCAATTATACAATGAGTATAGGATGAATGAAACTCAACTAATAGCAAAAATTAAGCTGCAGTGCCTTCATACATAACTTAGCTTAGGTTACTGTTTTCTCATTTATCGACAATTTCTTAGAGAAAAAGTCTATGGCTTTAGAAGTCCCTGCCTAAGGCTGTAATCTTGTGTTTGGCCTTTCTTTGATGCACTTCAATGTCTATCGCACCTCTATTGGGTATAGATATTGATTCTCAAATAAGACAATTCACCCAAAACCCAGGAGACTATTTAAAAACTATCCAGGACACCCCAAAAGTAGGACACATCATCATCGTCGTCATCGTATCAGCCGAAATTCATCCACTGCTGGACAGAGGCCTCCCCCAAGGATTTCCACGACGACCGGTCCTGCGCTGCCCGCATCCATCGGTTTCCCGCTTCTTCACCAGGCCTGCCTTCACCACACTAAGTTTTCCGGTGCGCGGTCGCCACTCGAGAACTTTACTGTCGAAACTGCCATCTGTTCTACGAGCTATGTGCTCTGCCCACTGTCACTTCAGTTTAGCGATTCTGTGAGCAATGTCGGTTACTTCGTCGGGATCTCCTCGTTTCTGATTCGATTACGCAGAGAAACTCCGAGCAAAGCACGCTCCATTAAGGTGGGTACTGACCAACGTTACGAGGTGTAATGTAACATGTTACACAGCGAGCATTCGTGCAGTCAGTACGTCGTGTTACGGGGAAACCAGCGAGCCACGAGTCGCTCGTTGCTCGCTTCGAGTGCTCCACCCGGCTGTCGGTTTTTTGGCGAATCCTTTGACTGTTACGCGGTTCAGTCAGTACGCTGTTGCGAGTCGTCACGAGCGCACGCGGTGTTTGCACGTTGTCTCTCGTAATTTTTTCGTAAACATGGAGTGGAGTAAAGAAAAATCTCTCTATTTTATAGCAAAATACAAAGAAGAAACACTGTTGTGGGACCCAGCTCACTCAGACCATTATAACAAATTAAAGAAAGAAGACGCTTGGGGTAGATTGGTAAACGTTTTTTCTTTTTCTTCATTTGGATGAGACAATAACTCAGTATAATCAAAGATACTAACGCGTCCTCGCTGTCGGCCATCTTGAGTGAACTGGCTCGAGCGGCGGAGCACAGAGTTTTGACGAGCATGTTACACCGGTTTTAGAACACAGCGTAACATGCTAGATGTGTAACACGCTCGATGCGAATGTTACATTACACCTCGTAACGTTGGTCAGTACCCACCTTTACCCATTTAAAGGACAATTAACATTATTTCTGTCTGTTGTGCTTACGTCTTCCATAGTCTCAGCCATGACCACGATATCTTCAGCGAATCGGAGTGTACTTGCCGTTGACATTGATGCCTAGTCCACCCCAGTCTAGAAGCTTGAAAACATCTTCCAGGGTGGCGGTGAACAGTTTCGGAGAAATAACGTCTCCTTATCTCACCCCTCGCTACAACTGGATAGGTTTCGAGTTTTGATCCTTGAGGCGAACCGACATGGTGGCGTTCCCATACAGATACTTTAACACCTCGATGTATTGATGGTCAATTTGGCTCCGCTGGAGAGACTGTAGCTCAGTCCAGGTTTCGACTGAATCTTTCTTTCTTTCTCTTTCTCTTTCTTTGAAAGGCTTTCTCATAGTCCACAAATGCCAAGCATAGTGGCTGATTACACTCTTTAATCTTCTGCATAATTTGCTGCAGCGTATGTATGTGGTCTGTGGTACACGTACAAAGCAGGACACATCCTGGGAAAACAGAACGCTTGGCAACCCTAACCTAAAACCTTTCATTGGCGGCAAACTTAGTGCCTAGTATTGGCATTTCAGTTTCCTCATTTACCGTACTACCTACGTGTATCCAAAAGAAAGGATCATGCATGACTTCTTAAGCTATGTAATTTAGGTCATAAACTAACAAGGTCCTGAGTTGTCTGGAAAACTCTTGAATTGCTAAAGATAACTGGGTACACTCGGCGGCAAACATCTTGAACATATCATTGCGATCTAATGACATGTAAAATGTAATGTAAAATGGCTACCCAATCAATCACAAGTTAGATTCTTTTAGACAGATACAATTTGTGGTGTATAAGTTCAACAGAAACAAGCGTCGGTGGCTCAAACGGTAACGACTCGGTTCTCCTAACCAGAGGTGCCGGGTGCAAATCCAGACGTCCATGTACCAATGAGTATGTCGAAACTTACGTACATATACTTACCGATTGCTTTAGCGGTGAAAGGAAACATCGAGAGGAAACCTGCAATCTGATTCCAGATGTGTATGAAAGTCGTGTTGCACAGCACAAGTCCGTAGGTGTAAATCAATATGCCCTACACGTGATCGCGAGTGATGCTAAGTGCAACAACAGGCAACCGCAGTCTATCCGTTGGATAGCACGGTTAATTGTGCCACACGATAAGAAGAAGAAGTTCAACAGAAATGGCGGTTGTTCACGCCGGTACTTAGCGCGGATGTAGCGTGGGTTACGCAAGGGGGCTTGCGTATCTTGGTGACGTGGTCATATGCAGCTCTGCGTCCCGCTTTTCGAGTGAGACCTGAAAATAAGACACTGCGCATTGTTCAACTTAGATGCCGCGATCTATAGGTACATGAGATTATAAATAAAAACAGGTTTCATCTAGAAGAAAAGAGCTAATCGCGCAATCTATCAGTTCAGATCAGATCCGTGAGTCGTTACATAATAAGTTCAAAGAAATCAATATTTTAACTGTTACTAGTCAATTTATATTTAAAGACAACATCATGTACGTTCGTATGAATTTGCATATATTTATTAAAAACGGTGAGAAGCATAATTTAAATTTAAGAAATGTAAATAAAATAGATATCGCCTATTCGACACTGAGCAAGGTTAAAAAGTCATTTGTGGGGCAGTTTAAAAGATTTTAAAAGAAAATTCCAGAAAATACAACTAGTTTGTTAGAAAATAAATTCAAAACTCATGTCAAAAAATGCTTGTGCTCTAGAGGATAATAATATACTCGTAAAATAATAGACTATGTAAATGACAAAGACATATATGTTGATTCTATAACAAACAACATTACCCGAGACTGGAATCTGAATCATGACATTATTTTTTGACTATTTAAAAGTGTGCGTAAGCACCTATTTTAAATAAATTATTTAAATTTTGATTAAGATATAATAAAGAAAAACTTTAAATAGGTAATTTTTTCAGCGCCACATGAACAAGACATGGGCTAGAACTACAGTGTTATATACTCCTGACACAGATACAGCCAATGAATTAATGCACAAATTAGCATACAATATTCAAAGGAGTAAATCTAATGTGGGCAACGCTACAGATGAAGGTATTCCTGTTGTAACAATAAGTTGGTAGCTATGTAAGTAAAAAAAAAAAACCCGACAAAAATAAGTCTAAAGTGTAATATGTAGTTATTTATGATACAAGGGTGGTAAAAAGGTAAATAACAAACGAGTGACCGCAGGCGAGGGTTCACCATTGCATCGTCATGAGTTTGGTATTTACCTTTTACACCCATGTAGAGGCTCCAGCCATAGTCGTGTATAACATTACCTATATTGAGAAAATAAACTTTTTTTTTTTTTAAATGTAAAAGTGGGTGTTGAATAGTTCTATCAAAATTACTTTTTTTTTTGGTTTTCTATAACTATTTATTGATTCAGTGATCGGTTTCTGAAATATTAAGCTTCAAAGTGCTAATTTTTGTTAGAGTCAAGTGTCCCCACCGCCTACCAGCTAAACCGCTACTTAAGGACATCTGTTTTTTTTTAAATAGTAGGACATATATTCAATTTAAAAGGAAAACTATCACGGCCGCGTAGACTTTCTTAGATTAGGAGTAATAGTCGACCAACTTAAGTTGTGCAGTTGGATTTGTAAAAAGTTCATTGATTTTCCATACAAAATGTTCTGTTACTAACTGCAAATATAATTTTGGTTTTTTTAAATATGCATAATTTTTTTGAGAAGACTGGAACATTAATTTGCGCTAGTCCGACTTGCACTTAGCTGTTTTTTTTTTCAGTTTAGAATTTATCGTTAATTTTAATAATTTTCACTGCTAGACTAAGTACCTTTAGAATCGTAATTAAAAACTGAACAATCACGCGACCCCGTGAGGAGAAATGGAACCGGTTTCGCTATAAGCGGAACAGCGCCTTCACGCAGCGCCTGTGTTTAGTGCTCTCAAGGCAAATGCCGAACTGGGAGTCTTTGGCGCTCAACCATCAACCCTCATCACAAAGCCAGATAGTATGCTGGGTGCTATCAGTCATGAATTACTTCTGCAAAGGAAGGTGGAGTGTCTTCAAGGAATCGCGAAAAATCATCCCGGCGCTGCAAAAGATGTGAAAAAGCTTTTGTCAAAGGGCTCACAGTTTATCCGATGATATTCTGCAATTCGTATGTGGCCATCGCGCGGAAGTAATATAAATGAGACGACATGTATTGAAAGCAAAGAACGAAGTTCTGGCTGAAGCGGTACGTCACATTCCTCCTTCAACAACTTCATTTTTTTTAAAGAAGACTTTCTAGTTTTTTAAAGGATAATGGCGGTGCTTCTAAGGTAATTCAGGGTAAACCCCATGAGGCTTCAAGCAAAGGGATGTTTCGAAAACACAAAAATGTTGCTCAACAACCGAATCCGAGGAATGCTATTGTGCACTTCCGTCCAAAACCATCCCGTTTCCCCGCTTAAAGTTCCACTCAACAGCGTCGTGAATTTTTAAGAGCCCGCTGGAGTTAATAAATCCCATACAAACGTAGTATTTGAATCATTTGTTAACTAGAGAACCGATTTTCAAACAGTTTTATATCGATAATCAGATTACGTATATCTGTGTCTATACCGCATTACTTTTTTGAAAAACGAAACAGTAATCCATTAATAATCAATAAACTTGTTTTTAAGGTAAAAGTTTATTTTCAAAAAAGTAATGCGGTACAGACACAGATATACGTCATCCGATTATCGATATAAAATTATTTCGAAATCAGTTTTTTGGTTAACAATTTAAGAAAATATTGACGGTTTCGGGGGGGGGGGGGGGGGGGGGTAATTGAAGCAATATGTCCACCGCTAGCGGAAGTTAGAACCGGACCGGACAATATTTTAAAAACGATTGTGTTCTATACCATTCCTTTTCTTGTCGCGGATTTATTCTATTTAGATAATATATCTTAACATCTTCGATTGATTTAGGGCAATTGAGTATATCTTTAGGAAGGTCATTTATTATTTTCGGTAGGAAGTATACATCATTGATTGTAATAATCATAGGTTCTTAATCCATATGTATTGTTACAAGTATTCATGTTACTAAGTGTTCTAAGACCTTTGTATCTTACTTTTGTATGTAAGTAGGTAATATTATTCTGTTCTTCTCTCAGTACGTACATACATTGTTACCATGATTTGTAAAGGCTACACTTTAAAATTCCAATATCATAGTGCAAGACTCCATGGTCTCAAAATTATGTTTTTTTTTCGCCCTTTTTAGGGAATTAACTAAGGCTAATTTGGCCATACCGCCTTGTCTTCAATTGAGTAGGAATTATTTGTGGCAGGAACTGTCTAGTATATAGTATCTCCAAAAGTGATTTTTTTACTTGCAGTGCTCGATATATCTAGTTACATTGGATTTGATACTGAAGAGAAATTATTAGATTATGTGTCGTCAATGAACCATCCAGAACCCACCTTTATAATCAATTTTAAGGTAAGTTTATTACGTTTTTAATAGGTGTATCGTTTGGGTTGCCTTTTGATATGTCGCCTAGTGTGAGACTTCAGATCCAGTTATAGCTTGTAGGGTTCCGTGCACCCAAAGGGTGACCAACAGGACCTTTAGCACACTCTGGACACTTCATACAACGGGCCAGAAATGACATTTCAAAAAAGGAATGACGGCACAAACAAAATGACGGCGAAATCCTATACGATCGACAACCAAACTGTAACCAATCTGTATCAATCTGGGTGACGAGGGGTGGGGTCGAAATCTAGAGAGCGGCAGGGAGTGTCCATACTGTATTGTAGTACCTAATATATATACTTTGCCTTTACTACTTTACTAAGCCTCCACTGTCTGTCCGTTTGAATCGTAATAGGTAGACAATTATAATTTTCACAGAGGTATGTATTTCTACTGCCGCTATAATAAAAATTTTAAATATAAAAGTAATCCTTACTTAATATTATAAATGTGAAAATGTGTTTGTTTGTTTGTTTGTTACCATTTCACGCTTCAACGCCTTGACCAATCTATATGAAATTTGGCATGCAGGTAGCCTGTGTCACAAGGAAGGACATAGGCTACTTTTTATCCTGGGAAAATAGCATAATCTGGTGCAGTTCCTGAGGGAACTAAAAAAAAATACTCGATTGTTGTGATTTTTTGCACAGAGATGGTTGAGTAGGTGGAAAACGACATAATTGACTAATCACCCTTAAAGACAGTCATAAAAACGACCTAAAAATTACTGCAATATCTACAAAAAGTAGTGTAGTGTAGTGGTAGTGGTAGTGGTAGTGGTAATGGTAGTGGTAGTGGTATTGATAAAGGTAGTAGTAGTGGTAGTGGTAGGGTAGTGGTAGTGTATTAGTAGTGGTAATGGTAGTGGTAATGGTAGTGGTAATGGTAGTGGTAATGGTAGTGGCAGTGGTATTGATAAAGGTAGTAGTAGTGGTAGTGGTAGGGTAGTGGTAGTGTAGTGGTAGTGTAGTGGTAGTGGTAGTGTAGTGGTAGTGTAGTGGTAGTGGTAGTGTATTAGTAGTGGTAGTGGTAATGGTAGTGGTAGTGGTATTGATAAAGGTAGTACTAGTGGTAGTGGTAGGGTAGTGGTAGGGTAGTGGTAGTGTAGTGGTAGTGTAGTGGTAGTGTATTAGTAGTGGTAGTGGTAATGGTAGTTGGTAGTGGTATTGATAAAGGTAGTAGTAGTGGTAGTGGTAGTGTAGTGGTAGTGGTAGTGTATTAGTAGTGATAGTGGCAATGGTAATGGTAGTGGTAGTGGTAATGGTAGTGGTATTGATAAAGGTAGTAGTAGTGGTAGTGGTAGGGTAGTGGTAGTGTAGTGATAGTGTAGTGGTAGTGGAACTGGTAGTGTATTAGTAGTGGTAGTGGTAATGGTAGTGGTAGTGGTAATGGTAGTGGTAGTGGTATTGATAAAGGTAGTAGTAGTGGTAGTGGTAGGGTAGTGGTAGGGTAGTGGTAGTGTAGTGGTAGGGTAGTGGTAGCGTATTAGTAGTGGTAGTGGTAGTGGTAATGCAAGTGGTAATGGTAGTGGTAATAGTAGTGGTAATGGTAGTGGTAATGGTAGTGGTAGTGGTAATGGTAGTGGTAGTGGTTTTGATAAAGGTAGTAGTAGTGGTAGTGGTAGGGTAGAGGTAGTGTAGTGGTAGTGTATTAGTAGTGGTAGTGGTAATGTTAGTGGTAGTGGTATTGATAAAGGTAGTAGTAGTTGTAGTGGTAGGTTAGTGGTAGTGTAGTGGTAGTGTATTAGTAGTGGTAGTGTAGTGGTAATGGTAGTGGTAGTGGTATTGATAAAGGTAGTAGTAATGGTAGTGGTAGGGTAGAGGTAGTGTAGTGGTAGTGGTAGTGGTAGTGTAGTGGTAGTGTATTAGTAGTGGTAGTGGTAATGGTAGTGGTAGTGGTATTGATAAAGGTAGTAGTAGTTGTAGTGGTAGGGTGGTGGTAGTGTAGTGGTAGTGTATTAGTAGTGGTAGTGTAGTGGTAATGGTAGTGGTAATGGTAGTGGTAGTGGTATTGATAAAGGTAGTAGTAGTTGTAGTGGTAGGGTAGTGGTAGTGTAGTGTTAGTGGTAGTGGTAGAGTAGTAGTTGTGTAGTGATAGTGGTAGTGTAATGTAGTAGTACTGTAGTGTAGTGATAATGCAGTGGTAGTGCAGTGGTATTGCAGTGTTAGTGTTGTGGTAGTGTAGTGGTATTGTAGTGGTAGTGGTAGAGTAGTAGTTGTGTAGTTATAGTGGTAGTGTAGTGTAGTAGTAGTGTAGTGTAGTGATAATGCAGTGGTAGTGCAGTGTTAGTGTTGTGGTAGTGTAGTGGTAGTGTCGTGGTAGTGTAGTGGTAGTGTAGTGTCATTGGTTGTGGCATTTGTAGCGGTAGTGTAGTGTAGTGTGAGGTGGTACGAAGTTTGCCGGGACAGCTAGTGAATTATAATATAAGCGACGATAATACCGAAGATGGAAGCAGGCTTACTAAGATTCCCCAATAAAATGGTGAACTAGCTATCTTATCTTTAATCCGGAACACATCAATACAGATACTTTCAGACAACGTTCTTGTCAGTTTCCTCTTATCAGAACCCTTCGGATTACAATTTCAACCAGCAAAACGATCCTAACTCTATCGACCATGTTGAGATAGATCCAGACGAAGTCCATAAGTTGTTAGTGACTCTTGATCTGAAGAAGGGAGCCGGACCTGATAACTTAGCCCCTATGTTTATTGTGAAGTGTGCAGATTGTCTTACGTATCCCCTTACAATCTTATATAGAAGGTCGATTAAAGAAGGTATTGTACCTAATGTCTGGAAATCTGCATTTATTACGCCAGTTTTTAAAAGTGGTAATAAAAATGACATCAAAAACTATAGACCTATCTCAAAGTTATGCGTGTTTGCGAAGGTATTTGAAAGAGTAGTCTACGGACAGGTGTACTCTGCAATGTCATCTAGCTTTATTGACCAGCAACATGGTTTTCTAAGGAAGAGATCAACTACGACCAACCTAATATCTTTCGTAGATTATACAACTTCGTCTATGGATAACAGTGGTCAAGTAGATACTATTTTTACTGACTATAGTAAAGCTTTCGACCGTATAGATCACAAAATGCTGTTACAGAAACTTATGTATGCTGGTATTCACGGTAATTTATTTAGATGGTTTAAGTCATATATCGAAAACCGTTCGCAAGCTGTTGTTGTAAGTAGATTCACTTCTGAATGGAAAAAAGTACCCTCAGGGGTTCCCCAGGGATCTTTGTTAGGGCCCCTGCTGTTTAATACTTTTATAAACGACGTTATTACCTGTTTTAAACACTCCAGATTCATATTATACGCTGATGATATGAAAATATATAAGCAAATAAGGAATATTAACGATTGTCTACTTTTGCAAGAAGATTTAGATAGATTTGAACAGTTTTGCTCTCAAAACTTATTAGACCTTAATGTATCTAAGTGTTATATGTCTACATTTAGCCGGAAACCCAATTATTATAAGTTCAGTTATAAAATGAAGGGATTAATTATTAAACGCGTTGAAGAGATTCGTGATTTAGGTATAATACATGACAGCAAACTTTTATATGATAAGCATATTGACAGCATTGTCACTAATGCAAATAAAACCTTAGGTTTTATTATGAGGTGTAGCTCTCAATTTACTAATATAAAAGCCATCACAGTGCTCTACTGTTCATATGTGCGTAGTACTCTTGAGTACTGTTCCGAGGTTTGGAATCCTCAATACTATGTTTACATTGACAGAATAGAATCTATCCAAAAACGTTTCATGCGGTTTCTTCAGTATAAGTGCAGGCAAAACGACGCGTGCTACGAAGCGAGATGTAAGAGACACCACATACTTCCATGGCAAGTCAGACGTACAATAGCTGATATTGCTTTATTAGTAAAGATTTCACAAAATTTGGTTGATTCCTCCGAGCTTCTATCTAAAGTTAATATTCGCGTCCCATCAAGATTATCTATCCGACACCCGATCTATCTATCGACACCTACAACAAACACAAATTACGCAACTCCTTTTTGATACGTGCTCCTAATGAATTCAACAAATTAACAGATTTTCCCCAAATTGATTTGTTTAATTCCAAGGTCCATACAGTTAAAGCTCTAATTTCTAAACATTGGTTCGATATGGTTCCCTAACTGTTGAAATTCAAAAGTCATCGTTTTATATTTTTTTGTTCATCTTTATGTTTTAACTTTTAACACCCTCTTAGATTTTGTTTAAGTTTATTTATACTTATTTTTGTTATTATTATTATTTTTAAGTTTAGCTAGCGTGTAGATTTGTACATGTGAAAACATATAAATAGTACTTAGTTTGTTAATTAGCTTTTTAAATAGTCATAAAATACTGTTTGTTTTCCAAATAAGGTAAAATAAATAAAATAAAATAACGAACTCGACAAAAAAAGCATTAGTGAAATCGGTCCAGCCGTTCTCGAGTTATGCGCTTACCAACACATTTTGCGATTCATTTTTATATATTAGATATAACAGAACAAAATATATCAAGGAAACTTCTTTTTAAAATCAGAGCTTTGCATTCGATAAACCACCATTTTACTACTTGCGAAAGTTCGTACCATTACGTACATATTTTACGTTTCAAGTTTTTTTCTTTCATTGTATTACCTGTTTTTTTTTGCTTGTGTGGGCTCTGCTTATCTTATCTTATCTTATCTTACTATTTCGTTTCAGAATAATATGACGGGCCCTCAATTACCACTCCAGCTTAATTATACCATAGGATTTACTGATTATGGATCAAGAGTAATGCGCCGTCACAATAATGTGTACTCGGAAAACCCCTCGGTCACAGGTAAATGGTATTATTAACAGTTTGTAGTAACGTTATCGAGTGGCACCGGAAGACGTAGCGAAGGTAGTGCTACCATCCGGTGGAACGATGACCTGGTGAAGGTCGCGGGAAGCCGCTGGATGCGGGCAGCGCAGGACCTGTCGTGGAAATCCTTGGGGGATGCCTTTGTTAGCTGAAAGTCTTTCGGCTGATATGGTGATGATGATTAGCAGGATGGGTTTGACTGATAGTCACATTTATCTTGACTTTGTAAGGCGCGATAAGCCGTTGGCACCGGTTGCTATCGATAAATAGATGGCAGTCTGTAAGTTACGGCAGAGGCTTTAAACTTAAGGCACAGTGGTACCTAAAAATCCACTTAAACAGGTTTTTAGAATTCATTTTTGAAGTAGTTAACAGTTAATTTTAAATTCTAGGAAAACATATTGGTATTATTGAGAATAGTTACGAGGGACCGTATCGACTGGAAACACGATTTAATAAAGTTGGCTCGATACAATAATTTCGCAAAGGTACCTCTTTTCGAGCCATTGTATCGTCTATTTTCGGTTTTGTTCTTAAAATAAGTAATTTGATATGATTTATTTACTGAAATTAAGTTCATAGGTGACTGATGGGAAAACATCGAATGGATTTTTATTTAAGATAAATATGATGAAAATAAAAACGAAAACATCGAAAAAGTGCAAAATTGTGGTTATTTTCTTCCCTCTTTACACGTAAAGAAAAAGACAATGACAGATTTTTAAGTACCACTGCGCCTTAAAGGTGATCTGAAAACTATTAATTGCAATTACAAATTTACATTGGAATATTTCCTTCGCCGTAAGAGCGTCGGTCGGATAAACGTAAATTATGAAATCGAAATTCGAAAACACATTGGTACGTGGCAGGATTCGAACCACGACCTCCCGGACAGGAGGTAGCGGCCCTTGCCATTACGCCACCGACGCTAATTCGTACTAATTCAGGGTAGGCTCGAGCCCCTAGGTGGGGATGTATATTAGCTGATATGATGATTTGGAATATTTACCGTGAGTGATCCGTTCATATGTACGTTTATCCGACGCTCTTACGGTGAAGGAAAACATCGTGAACAAACCTACACACGCCTGCGGAGAAACTCTCAGGTTGTGTGTGAAGTCGACCAACCCGCATTGGGCCCGCGTGGTCGACTAAGGACCGATCACCCTAATTCAAAGTAGGCTCGAACCCATAGGTGGGGACGAATATGAGCTGATATGATTACCGTGATCCGTGATTTATGGGAGTTTTTTTAATTACTATATACTTAAGCTTCAATCGAACAATTTTTTTTTATAAATACACAAAACAAATATTATTCTGTAGTGGGACGGGCGGAACTCTCGTTACGCGAATCCGACTGGCTCTTGACCATTTTTTTATTATTATTATTATTAATTTATTTTCAGGCAACTTAGTACTAAAGTACAGGCCCATAGATATATAAAAACTTATAAAAATAACAAGACATAGATACTATAAATAAAATACATAGGCATGTTAGTAACTACCATAATCTATGCTAGTAATTTTTGGTGATGCGTGGACTGGCATGGTGCCTCGGAAACGCCGAAAAATGATTGTATTGTATTGTATTTTTAGGGTTCCCTACCTTAAAAGGAAAAAACGGAACCCTTATAGGATCACTTTGTTGTCCGTCCGCCTGTCTGTCAAGCAAGACCGTTGATCTAAAGAACGCATGGAGGTATCGAGTTGAAATTAAAACTATATATACTTCGGTCTACAGTCCCTTGATGCTGTGAAAAAATCAAACTTTCAAGTTAACGTGAAAAAAGATATAGCCGTTTATGCCGCAAAAAATGTATATTTCGACATTCTCAAGGTAATCAAAATTCATAGGGTATTTTCCGTTGACCTAGATCTATGAAATTTGGCAAGTAATACCGTCTTATACTACAAGTATAGGGAAACATCTGAAAACTGTACATTTGTAATTAAAACATTAAAAAAATAGTCTTTATTTAAAGTACGTAATCAATTATGCAAGGAACGGCGGTCCAAATTTTGAATTAAGTTAATTGTTTCATGTGGGGTATCGTATGAAAGGGCTTCATTGGCACAAGCTTAAACAGATTTTTTATTATTAATATGATGTATAGTTATCAATTTATGACGAAGAATGAAAATAAACTATTTTCCCTTTTTTTGTATGTAGGTATAGGTAGGTTTTTCAATTTATGACTAAAAATTAATAAAAAAAAATCCCTTTTTTGTATGTACTATATATAGGTAGGTAAGTACCTAATAATTTTGGTGTACCTTTTGGGGTAACAGTTTGCTAATTTATGATTTATATTATGTACCTACACATTTGTACGGAACCCTCGGTGGGCGAGTCCGACACGCACTTTTCCGGGTTTTTATAAATAAAATCGATAATAGGCTCTCCGAAAAAGTTGTTTAATTTTACTTGTAGCTAGCTACCTAAAAAAACATTTGACTGGGATACCTAGAGTTTGTCTTTTACAAAAAAATCAGCTTTTGCCAGCGGCTGTTCCCGCGTAGAAATAGTTTTTATGATGTTAGGCGAGTGGTGCGCGAGCCGCGAGAGCGTGAAACTAAGATTTTCCCGATCCCTCGGGAACTTTACATTTTTTCCGGGATAAAAAGTATCGTATGTTTTATTTGGTCTGAAACAAGGGCGTTTGAAATCCTATGTTATTTTTCGATCTTTATACTTCAGCTGTGTGCCAAATTTCAGCGAATTCGGTTCCGTAGTTTTAGCGTGAAACAAAGAAACTATCGGATAGTTTATTGCTTATTTATGCTATCTACTCTTCTTCTATTTCGATGGCTTAACAGCACCTCATCATAAACCTTGGCTGAAAAATGATGATGATGATCCTTTATGCGTTATGGGATACGTATATTACGTATAGTACGTAACTATTTTTCCCTACATTTAGTGTATATTTAAAGCGCTAAGACCACTTAATCCGAGCAGGTTGATACGTGTTTAAATAATATCGAACGTAAGACTATTTATTAATTTTAAGTTCAAATCAATGCGGGCTTCAACGCGGCTGTTACGTTGAAACCGAACGCTCCATTCTCGATTTTTAAATGTTTTTATTACTTTTCATCACTTTGAAATAAGTTTAAAAAAAATGTGTTAAAACGAAAGGTCTTAAAGTCACCTATTTTTGTGTGTTGTTTTTATTCAATACTAACTATTTGTTTTTGAGAAATTTTGCCAGTAATGAAAACAACAGGGTCTACAGTATATTTTTTTACATCAGGTGGTAATATTTTAAAAATTTGTCGCGTGGACATCGTTGCATGACTGTCTTAGAGGGTGAGTGGTGCGCGAGCCGCAAGCGGTTCGCGAGCGTGGACGTAAATTTTCTCCAGATCCTTATCTCAGATCGGGCTATTCTGATTAGCAGTCTATGTCACATCCCATCCCCTCAACTAATTCTATATAAAAAGTCACTTAAATCCGCACGACGTGCGCGAGCGTTGAAATGAGTTTTCCCCAGATCCCTCGGAAACTATGGCAGGATAATATTTTAATTAGTTAACTATTTAATTTCCGCCCTCTCAAACATTTCTGTGCAATAAATCACAACAACCATTAAACACTCCATTAAAGAAATTAACCAAAGAAATAATATTTTTCAGTTCCCTCAGGAACTGCATCGGAGTATGCTGTTTTCACGGGATAAAAAATAGCCTATGTCCTCTGGCTACCTACATACCAAATTTCATCATGATTGGTCAAGATGTTGAAGCGTGAAAAGGTAACAAACAAACAAACACATTTTTACACTTATAATATTAGTAAGGATTAAATAGTTTTTTTATTACTTTAAGCATATTATATATTTTTTTCATGGTGATAGCTTTATACAGTCTTTCAATAATTTGAATTGAATATTGTCATTTGACCCATCTTAAGGCCTTAATGTGTTTTCAGTGGGAGAAACTACAGCACTCGCTTCATTCCAGTGGAATATCGATAAGACGTTTATGGAAATGCTTTCTGGAGGGCCGCTTGAAGAGGTGCATATACTTATTTAATTATATTTAGGAGGTGATTAAGGGAATAAGGTGATTAAGGGCAGCAGCGTCCTTTCAGCGTAACTACTGTCACCACACTGCGCGCTGCAAGCGCCAACCCGCCTGCCAATAGGGTATTTGACAGTGTTTAAAATAAATTAAAAAATATTCGTCAAAAACAATGACGTCACAAGTTTGTAATACGAACAATTTCAGAACCTCCGTAGCCCAGAGGCAAAGTTCACTGGCTTTACACAGGAGGTTGCGGGTTCGATTCCCGGCGGAGTCAATTGTAAGACTCGGTTTGGTTGGTGGTAGGGCATTTTCTAAGCCCGCCTGGCTAGCTACCACCATCTTATCTAAGTCTTGCCGCCTTATATCAATGTTGATATCATTGGTGTGTTCCGGCATGAAGATAAGATAGCCAGTTCCCCATTGCGTTGGGGAATCTTGGTGAGCCCTCTTCCATCTTCGGCAACGTCATCACTTACCATCAGGTGAGATGTTGTCAAGGGTTTACCAATTGTGAATAAAAAATAAAGAACAAAATGTCGTTTTTGACAGTTGATAAAAAGCAACACAAATGAATAGCATTCAAATACCGTATTGTGGCGATTACGACGAAATCCCCCAACTTGAGGGAGACCTATGTCCAGCAGTGGACGTCTGTTGGCTGATGTGATGATGTTCGTCATCAATCAGTCTGACAATTTAACAAAGTTATTAATATGCAATTGCGAGCGTTAAAACTCGGCTTCACCTTTTTCTTTGCAATACTCCAAATTGTAGAATATATTGCTTTTATTTAATTCTTGATTTTATTTAATATATCAACCGACTTCCAACAAGGAAGAGGTTCTCAATTCGACTGTATGTTTTTTATGTGTGTTACCGCAGATTTTTTGACTGGGTGAACCCATTTTTATGATTCATTTTTATTTGAAAGCGAGTGCTTCCAGTGCGGTATATAAATTTTATCAAAATCGGTGTTGTACTTTATTAGAAAATTAACAGAAACCAAAAATAATAATAAGTTGTTTTGATGGAAGTCGGTTTTTTAACGTGTTTAGCGTTTTGAAAAATATTTTTTATTTCAATTTCAATGAAATTTTTGTTTATCTTATTACCCTGTGAGTAATTTTTAAATTAATTATTTAATTTCTATACAAAGTTAGGCCACAGATGAGATACCAGTTACTTGTTAGGCCTTCCAAACTACCCAATGGGTTTTAACGCTCGCTCGCGGAAACCGTTATGACAAACTGTCATCTGACAAGCCAACGTAAACAAATTAGCTTCTAGAACGTGTTTAAAAATTTTAAATAATTTTAACCGACTTCAAAAAAGGAGGAGAACGTTCTTATATTTTTTTATGTATGTTCACCGATTATTCTGTCAATTGTGGAGCGATTATTAAAACTATTTGTTTATTCGAAAGTGTATACCCCCGAGGTGGTCTCATTGTCACCAAATGAGGATCTGATGATGGGATCCTGGAGAAATTGACCTCAAATTATGTAGGCAATTACTACGTTTTTCATTTAATTCCTAAAGCTATTCAAGTTTTTGCGCCTGGTAATCATCTTCTGCGTAATCGAATCAGAAACGAGGAGATCTGCAGGAGAACCAAAGTAACCGACACAGCTCACAGAATCGGTAAACTGAAGTGGCAGTGGGCAGGTCACATAGCTCGTATACAGATGGCCGTTAGAGCAGTAAAGTTTTCGAGTGGCGACACGCGCACTGGAAAACGTAGCATAGGCAGGCCGCCTTCCACGCGGTGGACCGACGACCTGGGGAAGGTTGCGGGAAACCGTTGGATGCGGGTAGCGCAGGATCGGTCATCGTGGAAATCCTTGGGCACACCCCGGACACTGCATACAAATGGTCGTGAAATGACATTTCTAAATACAAATGACGGAGCAAACAAAATCACGGCGAAACTCATACGTTCGAGAACCAAACAGTAACCAATCTGTATCAATCTCGGTGACGAGGGGGTGAGGTCGCAATCTAGAGAGTGGCAGGGAGTGTCCATACTGTATGTTAGTACTAATATACAGGGTCTTCGGCAGATGGTTGAAAATACGAAAATGGGGGATAGGTGGGGTCGCCTCCCAGCTATTTTGAGAATTAAAAAAAATCTAGGACTTGTAATTTTTTTTACAGGATTTTTTTTCCTTTTTTTAGAAATTTTGCCATTTTTATACCTTTGAACACATGTAACTTTTTGTTTTTTAAAGCTAGCTCCAAAATCTTTTTTTTAATAGACTTTTATAAGATTGTCGGCTCTAAAAAAAATTATGTCTGTTTCAAGTTATTGCTAAAAACAAAAATGTGGGCCCCCGAACTTAAAAAAAAAGTTGAACAAAAATTTAAAAGTCAACTTTGCGATGCATTTAAAAAAAAAATAATGGGGCTGGAAGGCTTCTGTTTTTTTTAAAACATCTCTAAAGCTTAGGCTTTTGAATGGTATGTAATTTGTTTCGGTATCTTTTTTGTAACCAGAGTTGTTAATTTTTTTTACTCAATTGGACCATGTTGACGAAATTCCACTAGTTACATGTTTTGTGAAATGTATCAAATGCAAAGTTGAAAATAATGAAAATACTTACTGTTGGGACGGTTACAAAGAGCAGGTACGTTTTTTTACATTCTTGCACACACATAATGGCTATCTTTTGTCATTTATTGGCATATTGGAGTTAGCACTTCCATATGCCAATAAAATGTCCGCATATTCCGCATTGGTAAATTAAGCCATTTTAAACCACAACAAAGTCTTAACAAAACGTCTAATAATAACAAAAAGTGACAAACAACAAAAAAACTTAACAAAATCACAAACGTTAATAACGTTAACGTTTTTTTTTGTTTTCGTTAATTTCACTTTGCTGTGTTTGTGATTTTGTTAAGTTTTTTTGTTGTTTGTCACTTTTTGTTATTATCAGACGTTTTGTTAAGACTTTGTTGTGGTTTGAAATGGCTCAATTTACCAATGCGGAATATGCGGACATTTTATTGGCATATGGAAGTGAAAACTCCAATATGCCAATAAATGACAAAAGATAGCCATTATGTGTGTGCAAGAATGTAAAAAAACGTACCTGCTCTTTGTAACCGTCCCAACAGTAAGTATTTACATTATTTTCAACTTTGCATTTGATACATTTCACAAAACATGTAACTAGTGGAATTTCGTCAACATGGTCCAATTGAGTAAAAAAAATTAACAACTCCGGTTACAAAAAAGATACCGAAACAAATTATATACCATTCAAAAGCCTAAGCTTTAGAGATGTTTTAAAAAAAACAGAAGCCTTCCAGCCCCATTATTTTTTTTTTAAATGCATCGCAAAGTTGACTTTTAAATTTTTGTTCAACTTTTTTTTTAAGTTCGGGGGCCCACATTTTTGTTTTTAGCAATAACTTGAAACAAACATAATTTTTTTTAGAGACGACCATCTTATAAAAGTCTATTAAAAAAAAGATTTTGGAGCTAGCTTTAAAAAACAAAAAGTTGCATTTGTTCAAAGGTATAAAAATGGCAAAATTTCTAAAAAAAGGAAAAAAAATCCTGTAAAAAAAAATACAAGTCCTAGATTTTTTTTAATTCTCAAAATAGGTGGGAGGCGACCCCACCTATCCCCCATTTTCGTATTTTCAACCATCTGCCGAAGACCCTGTATATACTTTGCTCACAGTCTAAGAATCCATACAGTCGTCCAACGCCTTTGATAATCGCGTCATCGCCGACATCACGAGTCACTGATCACAGCAACAAGGGTTGTCACAATACTTAACAATAAATAAAAAAAATGCCATCACGTAGAACAATGACTTCAATAGTGTAAAATCGATATTTGAAGGTACCTCAGATATCTGATCAAGAATCATTTGTCAGAATCACAAAATAGCGGCCATTTTGATTTTTTACTTACTGAACCGATTGCTTCCAAAATCGATATCTGAAGCCCCCTGAGGTCACTAATCAGGAATCCGTTGTGAGAATTGAAAATAGTGGCCGCCATTTTTAACTTCTTAGTTACTTGACTGATTGATTCCAAAATCGATATCTGAGGTCCCTGAGACTCTTTACCACGAATCCGTTGTCAGAATTGAAAAAAGCGGGCGCCATTTTGAACTTTTTAGTAACTAGACCAATTGCTTTCAAAATCGATATCGGGGGTCCCTGAGGTCCTTTATCACGAAACCGTTGTCAAAATTTAAAAAAGCGGCCGCCATTTGTAACTTTTAGTTACTGGACCGATTAATTCCAAAATCGATGTCTGAGAGTCCTTGAAGTCCACAATAACGAATCCTTTGTCAGAATTGAAAAAAGTAGCCGCCATTTTGAACTTTTGACGTCACAACGTCTAATAAATCGATGGACGCCGCCTGCACGCATGAAAAAGGATGACTCATTGTCCTGTTACGTTATGACGTTGTCACGTTAAACTATCGTCCGTAAATCGACTTTACAGACAACTATTTTTTTAGTTACTGGACTGATTCCTTTCAAAATCGATATCTGAGAGTCCTTGAAGTCTATATTTTGTTAGAATTGAAAACAGTGGCAGCCATTTTATTTTTTAGTTACTGGACTGATTGCTTCCAAAATCGATATCTGGGGTCCCTGAGGCCCCTTATCACGAAACCGTTGTCAGAATTGAAAAAAAATGGCCGCCATTTTTAATATTTTAGTTACTGGACCGATTATTTCCAAAATCGATATCTGAGAGTCCTTGAAGTCCATAATAACGAATCCTTTGTCAGAATGAACAAAGTAGCCACCATTTTGAACTTTTTAGTTACTGGACCGATTACTTCCAAAATCAATATTTGAGAGTCCTTGAAATCCATAATAACGAATCCTTTGTCAGAATGAACAAAGTAGCCACCATTTTGAACTTTTTAGTTACTGGACCGATTACTTCCAAAATCGATATATGAGAGTTCTTGAAGTCTATATTAACGAATTCTTTGTCACAATTTAAAATAAAGTATGCGCCATTTTGAACTTTTTAGTTACTAGACCGATTGCTTCCAAAATCGATATCTGGGAATTCCTGAGGCCCCTTATCACGAATCCGTTAGAATTGAAAAAAGTGGCCGCCGTTTTTAACTTTTTAGTTACAAGACAACTTGCTTTCAAAATCGATATCTGAGAGTCTTTGAAGTTCATAATCACGAATCCTTTGTCAGAACTGATAAAAGCTGAAGCCATTTTGAACTTTTTAGACACTGGACCAATGGCTTTTTAAATCAATATCTTGACATTTTAAAAGCGATCGGTCCTGTAACTAAAAAAATCAAAATGGCGGCCAATTTTTTATTTATAGCAACGGATTCGTGATAAGCGACCTCAGGCGCCCTCAGAGATCTATTTTGGAAGCAATTGGTCTAGTAACTAAATAGTTCAAAATGGCGGCTATTTATTTCAATTCTGACAACGGATTCGTGATAAGGGACCTCAGTGACCCCCCGATATCGATTTTAGAAGCAATCGGTTCAGTAAACAAAAAGTTCAAAATTGCGGTTACTTTTTTCAATTCTAACAACAGATTAGTTATAAGGGACCTCAATGACCCTCAGATTTCGATTTAGGAAGCAATCGGTCCAGTAACTAAAAAGTTCAAAATGACAGCCATTTTACTAAATTCTGACAACGGATTCGTGATAAGGGACCTCAGTGGCCCCCGGATATCGATTTGGGAAGCAATCGGTACAGTAAATAAAAAGTATAAAATAGCGGTTACTTTTTCAATTCTGTCAATGGATTCGATAAATTATAAGGGACCTCAAGACCTCAGATATCGATTTTGGAAGCAATCGGCCCAGTCACGAAATAGTTCAAAATGGAGGCCATTTTTTTCAATTCTGACCACGAATTCGTGATAACGGACCTCACGGACCAGATATCGATTTTGGTAGCAATCGGTCCAGTAACTAAAAACCAAAAACTTTTTCAACAACGCATGTATGTCATATTCGTAAAACAACACTCTAATAATACCTTTAAATTGATCCATATCAGGATCTTCAAGGCGAGAGTGACTAGGCATTATTTGAGTTTCCGTGTACCATCATCGACTACATCGTCACTTACCATCAGGCAATTTTTAATTTTAAAAAAGGATCGATAAATAAACTAAATTATTAAAAGACTTTGTTACAGATACATTTTTAATAATTTTAAATTTATTTAAAAAATAAATGTAGCAAAATTAATAATTTTAAATTTATTAAAAAATAATTACCAAAATGTTTTGATATTTATTTAAATTTTCAAAAATTATGAACCGAATAAATCAAAAGATAATAATTAGCCGTGCATGAATGATTAATAATAAAAATGCAACGTGACGACCCTCAATGAATGGGCCCACCGCACCATACAAATGGTGACAATAGTCTAGTGGGCCCTACCCGCCCCGCAGCCCCCGCACGATTGACCTGTCTGACGCCCTCCGTTGGACGACTGTATGGATTCTTAGACTGTGCTTTGCCTATGGACGATGTCGATACACTGTTTACAATGTATCTCTTCACTCTCAGGGATGTTAAATCTCACTCGTCTTTTCTTGTAGGATGTGGTAATGGTCCAAGATAGTCAAGTGGCACCTGTAATATGGTGACGGTACGGTGGGAGACCCATGGACGATGTAGATTGCTTACAATATATCTCTTCACTCTCAAGAATGTTAAATCTCACTCGTCTTTTCTTGTAGGATGTGGTAATGGTCCAAGATAGACAAGTGGCACGTGTAATTTGGTTACGGTACTGTGGGAGACCCATGGACGATGTAGATACACTCTTTACAATGTATCTCTTCACTCTCAAGTATGTTAAATCTCACTGGTCTTTTCTTGTAGGATGTGGTAATGGTCCAAGATAGTCAAGTGGCACCCGACCTACGAATTGTCCGAAGGATCTTAAGTGCTAGCACCTTACTAGGCCCGTTGTCTTTCTACATGTTCAAATCATCTGTTTTGGTCGTTGAGAAGCGGGAAGGATTGAAGGTAAGCGCTTATAAATACAGGATGTAGCAAAATTGGTGTAGGACCCGTTAACTGGGGTTAAAAAAAATATATTCACAATCGGTAAGTCTTTGACATCGTCTCACTTTATGGTAAGTGACGATGATGCCGAAGATGGAAGCGGGCTTACCAAGATTCCCCAACGCAATGGAGAACTGGCTATCTTATCTTCAAGCCGGAACACATCAATATTGTTAACGCGGATGTTTGGCGCCAAGACTTAGATAAGATGGGCTAGCCAGGCGGGCTTTGAAAATGCCCTACCACCAACCAAACTTACAAGTTGACTCCACCGGGAATCGAATCCGCAACCTCCTGGTGTGAAGCGAATGGACTAACCCTTGCGCCACGGAGGCGGTTAAAACTTTTGTACGGGGTTAGTACTCAACATATATTTTAACAGAACCCAGTCAATTTAAAAAAAAGGAAGAATTAATTTCCATACAGAAATGCACAAAATTGGTCAATCAGCTAATCGATTTGCATGGAGTCGTCATCATCATCATCATATCAGCCGAAAATCGGCCACTGCTGGACAAAGGCCCTCCCCCAAGGATTTCCACGACGGCCGGTCCTGCGCTGCCCGCATCCATCGGCTTCCCGCGATCATCATCAGGTCGTCGGTCCGGTTGCATGGAGTGCCCAAACTTTTTTGCGAATTGACTATTGACAGTTAACGGGTAGGACCCAGTACCAATTTTTTTACACCCTGTATAGGACAGGCTTAATTTATTCGTAGATATAGACTCACCCATGGCATAGTACAAACAGAATAGTAGGTTATCTGCCGCACTGTTCGGAACTGAATAGCCTACTTTAGGCTACTCCCAGTTCACTACGTCACGTTCGTTTTATCAACCACCTTCCAAAAAGGAGGAGGCTCTCAATTCGACTGTATGTTTTTTTTATGTGTGTTACCTCCGAACTTTTGACTAGGTGAACTTTTTTTATTTGAAAGCTAGTGCTTTTCGTGTGGTTCCATATAAACTTTATCATAATCGGTGTATTACTTTATTAGAAAATTAACAAAAATAATAATGCAAAAATGTACTAAGTTGTTGCGATGGAAGTCGGTTTTTAACGTGTTTATTTTATTGAGAATATCGGTTATTTTTGAATCAGTTTTAATAACAATGTTTTGACGTGATAACGTCTTATAATTCGATGGAGCCGGCTGCACGCACGAAAAAATGCGTCGTTACCTCGCTCTGAGGCGTTCCGTGAGGCGTTCCGTTTAAGGCTTGAAGTGCAAGCGAGAGCGTGCAACGAGCGACAAAGAGGCACAATTGGCCTCCGCGTTCGGCAGCGTTCGACATCTGTCTCTCTCCTACTTGAGTGAGCGATGCGTCCGCGTGGACAGCTGCTATACAATACATTTACATGTTCTCGTCAAGTATGAAGTGCAGTGAAAAGTGAATGTGGTGTCAATTGTTTATAGCAATGATAATTGCGGCGATAAAGGTAATGATTCTTTCGATATTATGAAACCATTCCATCAGTATTTTCTTATGACGTTTTCACGTTCAACTATCGTCAGTAAACCGACTTTACAGACAACCGTTTTTTTTTAATGTTTGTTACGCAATATCTTCACAGATTGTAAACCGATTTCCATGATTCTTATTTTATTCTATAGGGTATGCTCCCCAATAAGTCCAGTATACATTTTATCAAAATCGGTGTAGAACTTAGTAGAAAACTAACAAAAACCAAAAATAATAATGCAAAATGTGCTAAGTTGTTGAGATGGAAGTCGGTTTTTTAACGTGTTTATTACTTTAACGTTAGCTTTTATAAGTTTACATCATCGCGTGGACATCATTTTTATGACTGTATTTGAGAGTGAGAGTGGTGCGCGAGCCGCGTCGGTGGCTCAACCGGTAACGACTCGGTCCTTCTAACCAGAGGTCCCGGGTTCAAATCTGGACGCCCAATGTACTAATGAGTTTTTCGAAACTTATGTACATATACTCACCGATTGCTTTAACGGTGAAGGAAAACATCGTGAGAAAACCTGCACACACCTGCGAAGAAACTCGAAGGTTGTGTGTTAAGTCAGCCAACCCGCACTGGGCCCGCGTGGTCGACTAAGGCCCGATCGCCCAAATTCAGGGTAGGCTCGAGCCCCTCGGTGGGGACGCATATGAGCTGATATAATGGTGCGCGAGCCGCAAGATAAAGATAAAAATTTGTGAACTTCAGGAGCTGATGAAAATGCACGGAGTTTCTCCAACAATACTGCGTATTTCACATCTCTTCGATGCTTTTTTTATAGGCATAATTTACTCGACATCGGTGAGCATTTTGTTAAAGGTGAGAATTGTATGTAATCATACACATATACAAAATAAGTTTAGGAGCCGTTAACTGGGGCTTCAAATCATCATACTGAACAACTTTCCCAAATAAGTCATAGTTTTTAATAGGGATGACGAATGCTAGTCATCTGATTTACTTTTTAACGTCTGTCAAAAACGACATTTTGTTCTAAAAATGTTTGAAATACCTAGACGTGACGTCATAGTTTTGCAGCGTCATTTATGTACTCATTTTGTGTTTTTGATGAATTAAAAATCGAAGACTTGATAGAAAACAAAACGAGTAAGGTGTTCCGAAGTTTAAGTAAGAGGGCAATTTAGTGATCAAGAGTTCATAATTTATTTCTGATGCTGTCGTCATCCCTATTATTTACTTTCTAGATATAACGTGACGGCGCAGTTGCGTTGAAAAAAAATGGTATGTAAGCCGGTTCAGTTTTTGAAAATAGTGGACTGTATTTGGCGGAAGCGGGTGGAATATGGCGGTTTATCAAATACTATGTGTGTCCAGTCTATCATATATGCGGTAGGAGACTGTTCTGCTCTGGAATGAAACATGAAAGAGAAACAGAACAGTAAGAAAGGAGAGGAACTCACCTGCACCCCAGGGAGAATCGGCGCGTGGACACCGGCGCCGGTTCAGATCCTCGTGATCCAGCTGCAAAGATTACAGCTTTCTAGTACTTATAGTCTGTGAGTGACTGACAGGCGGACAGACAGACATGGCGAAACTATAAAGGGTTCCTTTTTGACTTTGGAACCCTTCGGAACCCGATTATTTTATCAGTATATGTAATAGTCACCATATTAGCCGAAGGACGTCCTCTGTGTTGGACACACGCCTCCCCCAAGGATTTCCACGACAACGACCGGTTCTGCGCTACCCGCATCCAGCGGCTTCCCGCGACCTTCACCAGGTCATCGGTCCACCGAGTGGGAAGCCTTCCTACGCTACGTTTTCCGGTGCGCGGTCGCCACTCGAGAACGTCCATCTGTTCTACGTGCTATGTGTCCCACCAACTGCCACTTAGTTTAGCAATTCTGAGAGCTATGTCAGTTACTTTGATTCTGCTACGGATCTCCTCGTTAAATAAGTAAAAAAATGAGTAATAGTATTAATATCTAATGTACAGAAGCCAGCACATCAAGCTTGACACTTTGGACTTTGTACCGTTCTTATGCCGTATGCGTATGGATCAGAATCGCACTACGAGTGTCTAGCTTGATGTGCTGGCCTCTGTACAATTTAACTGGTCCATAAATGCAAACCGCTCGGCTGGTGATTTAGCTCATAAAATAACTTTCGCCCAGGAACCTACAATCAATTTTAAAAATCACATTCTAATTGTACATCTGATCGGCAATTTTTTTTGGAATATTCGGTATACTACACCATCTCTTCCCGAGGTTGTGTAAAGAGGCGACTAAGGGCCCAAACTCACCAAGACGCCACGGCGACGTCGCCGGCCACGTATTCAAACAAGTCTTATTGGAATGTATGGCAGCTAACTCACTTGGCGACGGTTTGGCAATATCGCCAATTTGGAAGTGTAGCCACGACTGTCGGCTCGCTGTGTGGAGTCTGGAGACCGTGGCGGCCTGGCGACGTCGCCAGTAAAATGTACACGAGCAAGCTGCGTCTCACTCACTCAGTGTTCAAACCGGCCTGAACTGACAGAATTCTCGATACGAGGACAAGAAAACTGAACTGACAGATGGTCGCCACTCGCTACTCCATTTGGCAACCGAAGGTTGCCAGAGGTAACCATGTCGACATAGCCGGCAACGTAGCCATGGCGTCTCAGTGAAGTAGGGCCCTTAGGGATCAAAAACCGGAGGATGGGCAGCAGCGTCCTTTCCACGTACTGTGCCAACACACTACACACTGCGATCACCAACCCGCCTGCCAAGCGTTAAGATTACGGCATAACCCCCCAAATTGGTAGAGGCCTGTGTCAGCAGTGGACGTCTATTGGCTGATGCGATGTGATCATTCGCCCTATACGAGACAATGTATATGTGTCGCAGCCGTTATGTAGAATCCGCCGGTTCGCAAAACAGCAGCGTTTTGTGAAAGGCAGATTTTGCGCCGCTTTGTAAATTAGGTACTGAGTAAAAAGTAAGTGTGTGTTTTTATGAAACCACGGTAAAAGTGAAACTTTACAGAGGACGAAACGATCATGGCTGCTCTCGCTACGGTTCAGAGGACGAAACGATCATACCGTCAGACGAAAGCGATCGTCACGCGACCTGCAACACACAGACGAAAAAGTTTGAGACGATGTAATAAAAGTTTCACTCCATACTACGAATACAACCGATGATTCCTTTTTCTGCGTAGCGTTCTTATATACAAGGGGCGAAGCGAGGCTCTTTGACTGTATAAACCTGACCGAATCTAACATCGCTCGTATTGCTCGCAATTTTTTTTATTTAGTAATTTTTACACAAACGCGCGCCTCATACGATGCGGCGTACTTTAATTCAGATAGTTGATACTTTTAATTGTAGGTTCTTGGTGGAACTTTATATCACACATATTGGTATATATTATCTACACTAATTCCACATAAAAGAAATAAAACTGCGTATATAATTTGTCCAATATATGTGTGTTCGCCTGAAGATAGTGTTCGAAACCGGTCGCTGACAAATTATAAACGCACTTTTATTAATTTTTTGTGGAATTAGTGTAGATATATACCGTTTTACAATCCGGGCTTATTCGCTGAGAGGTCCTGTAATTTTGGTATGGAACCTTGTTTGTGTGAGACCGACTCGCTGTTAATCAGTTTTTTCCACATCAACAGGTAACTTCTAAACCAATTCTCCCGCACTCGAACCCAATGTTTGTGTTTGTAACGCTGATGCTGCATTTTATAAACGTGACGTGTTTCGCTTGCGTCGCCAGCTCGCTATCACAGGACTGTTAGTACCTAGTTACTTTTTTCCACATCAACAGGTGACTTCGAAACCAATTCTCCCCCACTCGAACCCAATGTACAACGCTGATGCTGCATTTTATAAACGTGACGTGTTTCGCTTGCGTCGCCAGCTCGCTATCACAGGACTGTTAGTACCTAGTTACTTTTTTCCACATCAACAGGTAACTTCTAAACCAATTCTCCCGCACTCGAACCCAATGTTTGTGTTTGTAACGCTGATGCTGCATTTTATAAACGTGACGTGTTTCGCTTGCGTCGCCAGCTCGCTATCACAGGACTGTTAGTACCTAGTTACTTTTTTCCACATCAACAGGTAACTTCGAAACCAATTCTCCCGCACTCGAACCCAATGTACAACGCTGATGCTGCATTTTATAAACGTGACGTGTTTCGCTTGCGTCGCCAGCTCGCTATCACAGGGCTGTTAGTACCCAGTTACTTTTTTCCACATCAACAGGTCACTTCGGAACCAATTCTCCCGCACTCGAACCCAATGTTTGTGTTTGTAACGCTGATGCTGCATTTCATAAACGTGACGTGTTTAGCTTGCGTCGCCAGCTCACTATCACAGGACTGTTAGTACCCAGTTACTTTTTTCCACATCAACAGGTCACTTCGGAACCAATTCTCCCCCACTCGAACCCAATGTTTGTGTTTGTAACGCTGATGCTGCATTTCATAAACGTGACGTGTTTAGCTTGCGTCGCCAGCTCGCTATCACAGGACTGTTAGTACCTAGTTACTTATTTCCACATCAACAGGTAACTTCAAAACCAATTCTTCCGCACTCGAACCCAATGTTTGTGTTTGTAACGCTGATGCTGCATTTTATAAACGTGACGTGTTTCGCTTGCGTCGCCAGCTCGCTATCACAGGACTGTTAGTACCTAGTTACTTATTTCCACATCAACAGGTAACTTCAAAACCAATTCTTCCGCACTCGAACCCAATGTTTGTGTTTGTAACGCTGATGCTGCATTTTATAAACGTGACGTGTTTAGCTTGCGTCGCCAGCTCGCTATCACAGGACTGTTAGTACCTAGTTACTTATTTCCACATCAACAGGTAACTTCAAAACCAATTCTTCCGCACTCGAACCCAATGTTTGTGTTTGTAACGCTGATGCTGCATTTCATAAACGTGACGTGTTTCGCTTGCGTCGCCAGCTCGCTATCACAGGACTGTTAGTACCTAGTTACTTTTTTCCACATCAATAGGTGACTTCGAAACCAATTCTCCCGCACTCGAACCCAATGTTTAAAAATGTCTGAGATCAGTGAAAGCATTGTTTTTACCTGTCTGTGACACTGTCTGCTTCAGTGCAAGCGCGGTGATGCGCTGGGTCAGTTCTATGACACGTTTTGTTGTAGGTACTTACTGAATTTCGTGGGATTTTTTTCTTACTCTTGACTTTGATCTTTGTATTTTAGTTGATTCAATCCCAATGTATGAGATTAGATAAAGTTGTGTATGAAACTGCACATAATTTGGTCTTAAAACACTCGTGTAATGCTATAAAAAATCGAGCCGTAGGCGAGTTTTAAGAACCTTTATTAAGCTACAGTTTCATAAACTACCATTCACGCTTACAATGTTTTAAAACGTTGGCCCTGTCAATAAATTAATGAACTCGACTCTACAAGTAAAGAAAAATATCCGAAAAATGAAAATTTCAAGTATCATCACATAAAAAATGGTTTTACACGATTGCAAACTTGTGTTTAGTAATCGCCAAAAAAATTATGCGAGAAGGTATGTGTAGTGCAATTATGTATTTGTTTGTATATTCTTTATTTTACAAAATACTTAAAAAAAGAATAAAAAAAAAAAATCAATGCCGTAGTCTGTGATGACTGCGTTGCGAGCCACGTCAATGATGGCCGAATGCGTAGCGTAGTGCTGCTCTAGGTCATCACAACGCGGTCAGCATTGCAGCTCTTGATGGGCAAGCTGGAATAAAGACTTTATAGCGCAGACAGCAAGGACTGCAGTGTTGACCAAGCTTAAAGGCCGAGAGCGCAGCTAAGCTAAGCTCGAGGTCATCATACTATGGCCGTCAGTGAAGTCATTACGAACCAAGGCTTGTAAAAAATGAGAATAATTTACACACAAACAGTTAAATTTATATTTGAATGAATAGTAAGGATTTAGTTAAAATAGCAATTTTTAAAAGTAAAGTTACTGAAATCCAGGACTGCTTTTCCAGGATTTGTATTAGGACTTATAGTTTATAATAGTTTGAGTTCTTTTTTACCGCAAGTTTTTTTAAATTATTTAAATTATGCTTGGTACGGCTATGTGATATCTTTTCTGGTGGCATAGAGACAGCCTAATTCTGAATAAAATCTCTTTACCGCGCACGCACGCTTTTTTAATTAGGTAAAAGATGCTTGTTTGCCTATGTGAACTCCTTTCTGTGAGATAGATTCATCAGCATCAGACGACAGCATCAGAAATAAATTATAAACTCTTGATCACTAAATTGCCCTCCTACTTAAACTTCGGAAAACTTTATTCGTTTTGTTTTCCATCAAGTCTTCGATTTTTTATTCACCAAAATTACAAAATGAGTACATAAATGACTCTTCAAAACTATGACGTCACGCCTAGGTATTTCAAACATTTATAAGAACAAAATGTCGTTTTTGACAGATGATAAAAAGTAAATCAGATGACTAGCATTCTTCATCCCTATTCTAAACAAAATCTCTTGTACAGGAACTTGTGGATCTACGAATTTGCTCAAAGAAGGTTGTCAAAGCAATGACCAAATTACAAGCATTTTTGAGTAAAAATACTATTTGTTCCTCTTAATCTGTTTGTCAAAGACAATATCCTTTTATGTAAATTTAATCGTGTAATTTTTTTTCTGTCTCTATTTCTCCTATACAAAAGCTGTTTTCTTTTCAGACCAACATTCTGACAGCACAGCTTTCCTTATGTATGTGTTCACATGCATTTTGGATTTCATGTGGTACAAAAAGATTGATAGCAGGACTTTCATCTACTTTCTATGTTGCATACTGCCCCATTCGCCTATTCACTTGTTTTGGTCTGAAGTATTTTATTTGGAGTCAATTGGTAAGTTTAATTTCGCCAAAGATAATGTAATTCATAATATTACCGCCTCCGTGGCGTAATGGTTAGTCGATTCGCTTCACACCAGGAGGTCACGGGTTCGATTCCCGGTGGGGTCAACTTGTAAGACTCGGTTGGTGGTAGGGCATTTTCTAAGCCCGCATGGCTAGCTACCACCATCTTATCTAAGTCTTGCCGCCAAACATTAGTGTTAATAAAATTGATGTGTTCCGGCTTGAAAATAAGATAGCCAGTTCTCCATTGCGTTGGGGAAACTTGGTAATCTTTGCTTCCATCTTCGGCATTATCGTCACCATCAGATGAGTTGACGCCAAGGGCTTACCAATTATGCATAAAAAAAAAGATTGCCGCGTTTCTGTAAAATCTCAAAAGAAAATTCTATCCTACTAATATTATAAACGCGAAAGTTTCTAAGAATGCATGGATTTAAGTTTGTTACTCTTTCACGCAAACCTACTGAACGGAACTGGCTGAAACTTAATAGGTAGACAGATAGGACCTGGATTAACACATAGGCTACTTTTTCCACGCTCTGCGCACTGCGCACCCTCGAAAAGTCATAGAAACGTTGTCCACGCGGGTGAAGCCGCAGGAAACAGCTAGTGTAACATAAATATGTTGCTGTAGTAAGAATGAGACAGATATAGTGTAATTTTCTCAGCTACAACTTTGAATCAGTTATTTGAATCCACTTCTCCGTGAAGCCATTTTTTTTTCTCCCTCGGACTGCGGAGGAGGGAGGGAGGAGAATACGTTTACGCATACCAATACAACCGGCTGTACTGGTTATGTGGGACTTACAGCTCTGCGCCTATATGCATACATACCCATTATATACATAAGGCATATATAAATAAATATGCACAGGCCCAAGACCACACTACCCACTAAACTCCCCCTAAGCTTTGGCAGCTAAGCCACCTTGGGGGGTGCGAAAATTTCACGCTAAGGGGACAGCGCGATTAGTGAGGGGGACTGTGTCATTCAAGAAGTGACACTATCGGATGGAAGTGACACTATCGGATGGAAGTGACACTATCGGATAGAAGTGACACTATTGGATCGTGAAGCCGTAAAAGGAGATAACGTCTCTATAGAGACATTATAGAAACTCTGTGAGGCCAGTGATTTTAGGTAGGTTTTTTTTTTGTCTAAAACTATTTAATTTCGCCTCGAAACAGTAGGTATTATACACACTTTTTAGGATAACATACTCGCACTAAGCCTACTTTCTTTCCGTCTGTCCGACGTTTAAAACGCTTTATATGTGTTATAGTTGATTTTTATGTTATAGAATACTGGCTGTTTCCCGCGGCTTCAGCAACGTGGACAACGTCTCTATGACCTTTCGAGGGCGCGCAGTGCGCGAGCCGCAAGCGGCTCGCAAGCTTGAAAAAAGTAGCCTATGTGTTAATCCAGGTCCTAATCTGTCTACCTACCAAAGAACCCCGTACCAAAAGTATGGAAAATGTGGTTTCAGTTAAATATTCTGAGATTTTGATATAATAATAGATTTTAACGTCCTGAACAAAAGTCTCTATGGGGGCTACCACTGTTGCCGAGTCCCTTTCAGAGTTACGACTGATTTTGTATCAGACAACAAATCATTAATTAGATGCAATTACCAACTATTTATTTAAACAATTGACTCTTATTAATTAAATAAGATTTAACGAGTAACACTATTTTTCTTTCATTATACCCGTTATTAATAGTTTGTTTTGTCTGGTTCTACTGTAAAAATATGCGTGCATTAAAATGCACAAAAATATGTTCCAATGATCTGTGTGTCGTTGTAATAAGAACTTCGTAAAATATTTATGAAACGATTTATTTTGCACTTGAGAAAGACGCTGGAGGTGTCATATTACTGATATTACTGTCACTGTGACAAGATGCGAATTGGTACTAGAGTCGATTTCCTTGAGGTTACAAAATCAGTCGTAACTCTGAAAGGGACTCGGCAACAGTGGTAGCCCCCATAGAGACTTTTGTTCAGGACGTTAATATCTATATTATATCAAAATCTCAGAATATTAAACTGAAACCACATTTTCCATACTTTTGGTACGGGGCTCTTTCAGCCAGATCCGTTCAGTAGTTTTTGCGTGACGTGAAGAAGTAACAAACATACACACTCACAAACTTTCGCCTTTATAATATTAGTGTGATATGTGTTATTATAACCATTGAATTGGTCTTTAAAAACTACTTAGGGTTTGATAAAACTATTTTTAGATTCAGGGTATCGTTTGGGTCTCCTCCCCCTACTAGCTAATCTGCTATTTCAGGCCATCTGAAAAAAAACTGTAAATAATAGGACATATAATTAATTTAAAGGAACTATCACGACTAAGTAGGCTTTCTTAGTTTAGGAGTAACAGTCGACCAACTTTAAGATGCGCAGCTAAATAAGTAAAAAGTTTATATGTTTTCCATACAAAATGATCTATTACCAACTGAAAAAACAATTTTGTTTATAAAATACCCATTTTTTTTAAGACTACGGAACTTTACTTTACGCCAGTCCGACTCGCACTTGGCTTGTTTTTTTATAATTTAAGCATAGACATAAAAAATGTTATTTTTTGTATCTCTTTGTATATCCCCGGATTGTAATGTAGCTTAGAATAAAATATTTTTTATCTGTATGTCTACTTGTGTGCAGAGAACAGGTGGTACGGAATACTCGGTGCGCAAGTGCGACTCGAACTTGGCTGGTTTTTTATGATTGAATTGTCATCTTCGTTGTGACAGTTGTTTTAACATTTACGATGAGCTTGTCAAAAACAAGCTTCAAAGCCTGTCTTTCGGTTTTCTACCGAATTCATTTCGGAGTGTGCTCAAGAACTTCACGACCTCATTCCCCCAGCTCCATTTCACCTTCGGTCAACGAGACGCAGGGGGAGGTTCCACCCCCTTTGTTGTTGATATTCAGCCTAAACGCACGAAGCGTTACGCTTCCTCATTTATTATGCGGCCAGCTATGGAGTGGAACTTCTTGCCTGCGTCTGTGTTTCCCGACTCCTACAATTTGGGGATCTTCAAAGCGAGAGCGAATAGGCATTATTTGAGTTTGCGTGTACCAACTACCATCCTCGACTACATTGTCACTTACCATCAGGTGAGATATAGTCAGACGCACTCAAGTTTCTAATAAAAAAAACATTTTACAAAAAAAAAGTGGTAGTAACTCAGCGCGTTGGGTCGATCACACAGGTTAACTGATCTGGGGCACGGTAATTACCTGGAAAGGTTTCACTGCCAATGTAATTTTTGTCAATCGTTTCCGTGCTTAGCAAGGCACGTTAAGTCAATGGTGCCGATTGCTATCACTAGATGACATGATGGCATCTGACGGCTGAAGGCGGCTTTAAAAACTTCTGCTCGACAGTGGGGTTTCCACTAGACCACAACCTCCACCGACACGGACTAGACCCCCCATGAGTGTATGGCCTAATTTTCCCAAGTACGGGAAGAGACTTTATGGGTTCTTAATGAACGAACAAGCTTTTAATATTGCATTGTCACGCGATATATACAGCGTGTAACAAAATTGGTGTAGGACCCGTTAACTGGGGATTCTACTCATCATACTGAACAAATTTCTCTAAGGAACCCATAGTGAATTCTCAAAAAAAAATATTGGACCCTCCATATTAAATACACAAAACTGGTCGATTAGCTAATCGATTTGTATCAAGAAAAAAATTATTTTTTGCTATTTCAGCAAAGTCGTAGAACAAAAGTTGTTCAGTATGATGAGTAAAAGCCCCAGTTAACGGGACCTCCAACAATTTTGTTACACCCTGTATATGTATGCAAAATTAAAATTTCAGCTCAATCGGAAACCGGGATATGGGTCAAATTTAACTTGCGAGTTTTCATTACCGACAACATACGTAGATTTCAACTAATTAGGCGGCCAAAACTCGTTATCCGAAAAAAAAACTAATGATAACATAACCATTTACTCAGGTAGTAAACAGTTTCGGGAATACAATAGGCACCCCCTCCCACCCTTCGTAGATGCGCAAAGAGCTTCCCTAGGGTAGTCGGAATTCGATAGTCGCTTAACGTGTACGTGTCTGTTCTCGGCGCTCCTACACTCACAACTTTTGTAAAATTCATATTTGTTTTCTAACTAGGTACTTCTTTTCGAGTGACAGTCATGGATTGCAGTAAATCAGGTAAGAACCTATGTTTATCAACAGTAACTTTTTTAGTTTCTATTGCCCTTGATAAACTTTTAATTTTTCAAAGATAGCTCTATCAAAAAGTCAGTTTTTGTGTGTTTCTTACAATTAAATATGTCTTTTAACTAACTTAAGGGTCCGTCCGAGCAATATTTTCTTTATTTTTCAATACTTTACTTATTTTTCTATCATACCAGTAAAAAATTGGCCGCGGAAACCCGCGCGTTTCCAAAATAAGAGCATTTGAATCTTAGGGGTCAAAATTGAAAAAAATACCACATTAGTGTTAAATTGTATTATATCTAATTATTTTTTGTTTTCGGTCCGTCCGGTGCCTCGGGTACTAAAATAGTGACTCGGAAGTACCTGTTTGAACAGGTACAAAGACAAAATTTACCAAGTTTAAGGGAAAAACTCGATTCGTATGAAGATTTTCTTTTGATACGTTATGGAGACACTAAAAATGCTAAAAAGTGTTTGAAGCCAAGGTATTCTTATATCAAAACCGAATTCATGAAAAGATGGATGAAAGCCAGTAAACACGAAGAAGTTTTCCTCAAAAACAACCGAGATTGGTTATAAGAAAGTAACTAAGGCTAACTTTGGCAATACTAATGATGGCAGCACAAGCAGGAAATTCTTCGACAACCCTGAACTGGCATCTGAGATCACAGGAATTAGTTTTGAGCTTATCTACAGGCTCAAAGTTATATTGGAAACTATTTCAAGTGGTCATGAAATTGATGTCGCAAAATATGATCAATATTCATATGATACTGCGAAATTGTACGAGGACCTGTATGGATGGCATCCAATGACGCTGACGATGCACAAAATACTGATGCATGGTGGGCAAATCATAAGTCACTCGTTACTTCCTATTGGCCAGTTATCTGAGGAGGCAGCAGAAGCCCGGAACAAGCATTTCCGATCGTACAGGCTTAACTTTGCAAGAAAGTTTTCTAGAAAGGAATGCAATTTAGATGTATTAAATAGGCTTTTATTAATATCAGACCACCTGATCAGCTCGAGCAGACAAATCAAGAAACCTTGTCACAAAGCATTCCTACCTGAAACTATAGAAATGTTGATGGCTGCCAAACCAAATACTTCTAGAGATAGCCAATAATCTTTGAATTCTCTCAAAGTAAAATATGTGTTTAAGTAGTTTTTGTAATAAGTATATATTTAAGATATTGATATATGATATTTTACCATCTTTATGCTTGTAACTAATAATTCATAAGACTTTTTTTATTTCTTTGGTAATTTTAAAATAATATTTATTTTCGGTATTTTATCGATGTAAATATGTTGCATAATCAATAATTATATTTTTTTCGGATCAAAAAGAGTTTATTTTAATTTCCTATTGTACGTATAGCTATTTACGAGAAAAAAATATTTTTGGCCGCCTAAATAATTGAAATCTACCTACGACACCGGGACAGGTGAAACTAAATAAAAGCTTGTGAAAAACAAGCCAAAAACTAAAAAAAAGAATCTGGTTATTTCATCAACTGTTTTCCTTTAACAGGCAAAGGGGGAAGTTTCAGAGAAATGTTTTCAATGCATTCGGAGAAGTGCACTCCCCTTGTGCTCATTTGGGTGTTTTTCCTATTGCAAGTGGTCACACTTAACTTTATCGCCTGGTACCTGGAGCTTGTCAGGCCTGGGAGGTATGGTGTTGCGGCCAAGTGGAACTTCTTTTGCAAAGTATGTTGATTCATTTAAAACATTGTTTTATTAGGTGTAAAAAAACATACAGTCGAATTGAGAACCTCCTCTTTTTGGAAGTCGGTTGAAAATATTAAAAATAAACATAGCAATTAGTTGGCTATTTGGTGGCCGTTCAAACAGGTCTTTTTTGACTTCCGTCTTTCTAGCGGTATCTGGTATGAAATTGGATAAAAAAATTTAACGAAGAAAATTTATAGAAAATAATAATTAAACAAAGTTTATTCTCAAAATAGCATTAGACTATTAGAAATTAATAGCTGGTAAATGTGTGCCTATTGTTTAGATATTTTGAGAGTATGGTGGCTTTAAACCCATGAAGACGGTTATTTTCAACTCAAAAAATCACCATATAAAAAGGCAAAAAATGCACATTTTTAATTCTGAAGCTCTAGAGTTACTACAGCAGTTTCTTGGTTACTAATGTCATATTTGGGAATACCCCGCATAAGATTTCGTCGTTTTCAGGAAAATACAAGAAAATTAACTAGTTTAAAAAATTGCCCCATCTGACCATTAAGAAAAAGTCTTTGTTCCATTCAATGGTACATAGTTCAGGGGATTGTAACGTGGAAGACATGCCACTAGTCTATCTATAATATAATAAAACTGTAACGGGGCCGTGTCTGTACATGAAATATTTTTGGAAAATAATAACTGTGGTGGACATTACTAACGATACAGAGGCCAAAACAACAACTTTTGGAATTTTTGTCTGTCTGTCTGTCTGTCTGTATGTTCGCGCATCACGCAAAAACTACCGGGCCGATTTTGATGAAATTTTGTATGGTGGTTTCTTATAGCCCGGGTTAACATATAGGATACTTTTTATCCCAAAAAATTCAAGATTTCCCGTGGGAAAATCAAAAGTATTCATTTATAGAATGGCTCACCACGCAAATGTGGCTTGACCTATTACAATCAAATTTTACACGTTGATACCCTTATCGCGAACTAAAACTGGGACATTGTGAATCCCAAAAAAATTAGGGTTCCTACAGGAATGCAAAAAATTGTATCTTTAGAATGACTCAACGTAACAATATGAAACCTTTACATTGGGATGGGGTGTTTTGACCATCATTGTATAGTCGGGTATTCTTTATCCCGGAAAACTAAAGAGGTCCCGTGGGAAATTATCTATCGATACTTACAATAATAACAATAGAGAACTTTTTTCTGTTTATTAGCTACATACATACCAAACATTATAATCATAGTAGCAGAATGTCAATAGATGGCACTGCAGCGATACTAAAAACATTAAAATATTATTTCATACTTTTGAGTGGATTTCTTTTATGTATTTTTCAGCATACGCTACTTTAAACTCTGGAACTATGGTACGTAGCGATGTGTTTCATAGACGAACAGAGAGGTATTTTTTTACAGATTCCAATCGTTTAAAAAAATAAAAACACATAAATCGAGTTTAACATCTTTTAACAGGAGGCACAGATATGGGAACTCTTCTGACGGCGACTATTTGCGTGTGGCAGTTGCTCTCCGCCTGCAATATCAATATCTGTGAACCTCATCAATGTATTTGCGGGTCCTCGGTGGAGGCAATTGGCCATCACTCACTGAGTTGCAGTCGTGTTTGTGAAGATTACCACGTCACCAATTCCTTAATGACCTCACTCGGAGGGTACTGGTCTCGGCCAGATAGAATATTCCATCTTTGATGCAGCCGCCGACCGGGCTTTAGGCGATCTGATGGCAAAAGGCCGGAGGGTTTAAACAGGTGCTATGGCAGAGAGGAACGTGTCTGCTTTGGGAAGCCACTTTTTCTGCCTCACTCCTCACCCGTACGGTACTGCTGCTCAATTTGCAGCGACAAAGAAGCATAATAAGTACTCGGTCTTGGAGGCAAATTACTGCTTTGTGCCGCTGGTCTGTGAGACAACCGGCTGCTGAACCCTCAGAGGCTTTTGCCTTCACAAAGAAGATTGGCCTTCGCCTTCGAGAGAGGAGATGTGACGTAAGGTCCTACCTGCTGCTAAGGTTGTCTATTGCCATCCAGCGCGGCAACGAGAAGTGCGTCTTGGGCTCCTTTGGAGCTGATACGACTCGAGGATTTGACCCAAATTAGGAAATTGTTAGGAAATTTTATTACTAGATTGATACCTATAATGATTTGAATTAGTTTTTTGATAATATTTCATCATATCAGTTTATATACGTCCCCACCAAGGGGCTCAACCTGCCCTGAGTTAGGGCGATCTGGCCTTAGAAGATCACGCGGGCCCATTGCGGGTTGATTAATTCACACATAAGCTTCGAATTTCTTCGCAGGCGTGTGCAGGTTTCCTCACGATGTTTTTCTCACCGTAAGAGCGTCGGATAAACGTACATACCAGTATGAAATCGATATTCGTATAGATATTGGTAACTGCTAATCCGAATAGCCCGATACAGTTCCTGAGGTACCTGGAGAAAACTCATGTCCACACTTGCAAACTGATTGCGGCTCGCGCACCACTCACCCTCAAAAAGAGTCATAAAAGCTATGTCCACGTGGGCGAAGCCGCGGGCAAAAGCTAGTTACTAATAAAGTAATAAAAGACCATAAGTAATGTCAACTTATGTAGGGTTATGTAGTTATGTAGGGTAGGGTACATTACACTACCCTACCCTACACTACTCTACCCTACACTACACTACCCTACCCTACACTACTCTACACTACCCTACCCTACACTACCCTACCCTACCCTACCCTACACTACCCTACACTACACTACACTACCCTACCCTACCCTACCCTACATAAAACCTTCTCCTGACAATAACGAACTCGACAAAAAAAGAATTAGCGAAATCGGTTCGTGCGTTCTGGAGTTATAGCGTCAGGAAGGAAAACCCGACTTATTTTTATATAGTAGAGAAGATAAAAATTGGCATTGCAGTTAAAAACTGAATAGGCAATTTCATACTTAAACCCCTAGTATTAGGAAAGAGTTTCATTAATTCTTTAATAATATAAGTTATCAAACAGCTCAAGAACAACAAGGCACCGGGTGATGATGGAATTACGGCTGAACTTCTGAAAGCAGGTGGATCACCGGTGCTAAAAGCTCTTCAGAAGTTATTTAATTCCGTTATACTCGAGGGACAAACGCCTAAGGCATGGCACAGAAGTGTGGTCGTGCTTTTCTTCAAAAAGGGTGACAACACCCTGCTGAAGAACTACAGACCCATCTCACTTCTGAGCCATGTCTACAAGCTGTTTTCGAGAGTCATTACGAATCGTCTCGCACGCAGGTTTGACGACTTCCAGCCTCCCAAACAAGCCGGTTTCCGAAAAGGCTTTAGTACCATAGACCACATACATACGCTGCGGCAGATTATACAGAAGACCGAAGAGTACAATCAGCCACTATGCTTGGCATTCGTCGACTATGAGAAGGCCTTTGATTCAGTCGAAACCTGGGCTGTGCTACAGTCTCTCCAGCGGTGCCAAATTGACCATCGATACATCGAGGTGTTGAAGTGCCTGTATGAAAACGCCACCATGTCGGTTCGCCTCCAGGACCAGAACTCGAAACCTATTCAGTTGCAGCGAGGGGTGAGACAGGGAGACGTTATATCTCCGAAACTGTTCACCGCCGCCCTGGAAGATGTTTTTAAGCTTCTGGACTGGGGTGGACTCGGCATCAATATCAACGGCGAGTACATATCCCACCTCCGATTCGCTGACGATATCGTGGTCATGGCTGAGACTATGGAAGACCTAAGCACAATGCTCGATGGCCTCAGTAAGGTCTCTCAACAAGTGGGTCTTAAAATGAACATGGACAAGACGAAAATAATGTTAAATGTCCGTGTCGCACCCACTCCTCTAAAGGTTGGAGACTCTACACTGGAAGTTGTTGACGAATATGTATACCTGGGACAAACAGTCCAGCTAGGTAGTTCCAACTTCAAGAAAGAGATCAATCGACGAATCCAACTCGGCTGGGCAGCGTTCGGGAAGCTTCGCAATATCTTCACGTCCCAAATACCGCAGTGTCTCAAGACTAAGGTCTTTGACCAGTGTGTGTTGCCAGTGATGACTTACGGAACTGAGACATGGTCGCTTACTATGGGCCTCATAAGAAGGCTCAAGGTCACCCAAAGGGCAATGGAGCGTGCTATGCTCGGAGTTTCTCTGCGTGATCGAATCAGAAACGAGGAGATCCGCAGGAGAACTAAAGTAACCGACATAGCTCACAGAATCGCTAAACTGAAGTGGCAGTGGGCAGGGCACATAGCTCGTAGAACAGATGGCCGATGGGGCAGTAAAGTTCTCGAGTGGCGACCGCGCACCGGAAAACGTAGCGTAGGCAGACCTCCCACGCGGTGGACCGATGACCTGGTGAAGGTCGCGGGAAGCCGATGGATGCGGGCAGCGCAGGACCGGTCGTCGTGGAAATCCTTGGGGGAGGCCTTTGTCCAGCAGTGGACGATTTGTGGCTGATATGATGATGATGATAAGTTATGACTTATGACTATAATAGCGTAAGGAGCGTCGTAACGGCAATTTTTTTTCGTGTGAAAACGGACTTTTTTAAATAAATAAATTGAAATAAGGCGAGAGTGAATAAGCAGTTATATTTGAGTTTGTGTGTCATCCTCGACTACCACGTCACTTACCATCAGGTGAGATGTAGTCAAACGCACTCAGATCCTTACTTAATATTATAATTGTGAAAATGTGTTTGTTTGTTTCCTTTTCACGCTTCAACGCCTTGACCAATCTTGATGAAATTTGGCATGCAGGTAGCGTGTGTCAATGGGAAGGATATAGATAAGCAGTTATATTTGAGTTTGTGTGTCATCCTCGACTACCACGTCACTTACCATCAGGTGAGATGTAGTCAAACGCACTCAGATCCTTACTTAATATTATAATTGTGAAAATGTGTTTGTTTGTTTCCTTTTCACGCTTCAACGCCTCGACCAATCTTGATGAAATTTGGCACGCAGGTAGCGTGTGTCAATGGGAAGGATATAGGCTATTTTTTATACTTTCAAAGTAGCATAGTCCGATGCAGTTCCTGAAGAACTCAAAAAATACTCTTTTTTGGTTAATTTAACGGAACAATGGATTGTTATGACTTTTTGCACAGAGATATTCGAGGAGGTGGGAAATGACATAATTTGCTAATTATCAATTATCCTGGCATACTTTTCGAGAGATCTGGAGAAAACTAATGTCCACCACTCACACTCAAAGACAGTCATAAAAATGATTTCCACGCGGGCGAAGCCACCGACAAAAGCTAGTATTTAAATGAAATAAACAAAAAAAGACATGCCTCTATATAAGTGAGGTTTGAACCCAAGTCTGATCGGTTTGCGGGTAAGACTCGTTAACCACTCAACCGTCAAGTAACGCATTGCGTATAACTTAGAAAAACGCGTTTTCCCAGAGATGAGACCTACCTCTACTATCGCTGCCAAAAACCCCCGTACACCAATTTTCAACCAAATCATTAGAGCCGTTTCCGAGAAACCATTTATTATTATTATTTCATTATTACTATTTGCCACGGTTAAGGAACCGCCCTCATTCAGTATCAGGATGGGTTTCACTGAATAGTGCCATTTATCTCGAGCCAATTAAGAGGTATAGGCTGCTAAAAGCTTTTGGTCGTGCGGTTGGCCACTTAATCTGGACTTGGTTCCTGTATGAGGAGCATGGCCTGATCTTCATGAGTTTGCGAAGAAATCCATGCCCCAGCAGTGGGGATATTGTGAATTGTGAGTATTCTCGTCTCTCTCCGTCGGTCCCTCACGACCGAGGATCGTGGTTTGATGTATTTTCTGAATAAGCTGCAGCTTTGACGACTTGCGACAAACACTATATATATATATATAACAGGCCGCCTTGAGATCAATCGTGCCGCCCGCCGCCGACGTTGGAGTCGCGATTGAACTCAGCGCGGGCTCTTTGTCGGAGTGTTTGACTGTCGCCGCTGTTGGCTCGCGGCATTCATCAAAGATGCAGTTTAATGAGCGAAAATTAACCGCACCTATCATAAATGCCGCTTGCGCTGCTGGCTCACGTCAAACGGTACCAACAAAGGGACCGCTCTGACTTCAATCGCGATGCCGCTGGGTCACGCAAATTATTAATGTTATTAATATTGAAATTATTAATGTAGGCGACGATTCTGAAGATGTTTCGTCCAGCAGTGAAAGTGATTAAAATTAATGATGAATTCTAAATAAAAAGATACCTATCTATTTAATTTAACATTTTGTAAAATTATTTTATCCTTCAATACCTACATTTCCAGAACTCTGTTCGGGTGTACTGCGGCTAATTCCCCGAACGAACTATAACATATTATTTTGGAGCGCACGAATTGAGTTCCTACTTGGCAGCATCAAAAAATAAAATTTACGAAACAGCCCTTCTTCTGAAATTTCAGAAAAACTTACTTTTATACTCATTTAGTTTTCCATGACATTTTCTATTTTTAATTTATCAAAAACACTTAACGATAATGTAAAAATTCGACGTCATAGTTTAATATTTCAAAACATTTAAGAACAAAGTCTCGTTTTTGACAGTTCATAAAAAGTAAGTCAGATAACTAGTAGGAAAATACCAAATTGCCTCCATCGGCTCCTATCCAACGCTAACCTCAACGAAAATTATTACACTATTTCAGAGAAGATTTTGGTGCAACAAGAAAAAAAAGGTAACTTTCCACGTGACAGTTGAAGCGAAAACACTTCTATTGAGGGATGACAGATACTTTCAAAAACCACCAAAAAAGGTCGAGCTTGCAATCAAAACTGTCGGAGTTACCAAGGTAAACATGGACATGTGGATCTCAATTTTGGTGTAAGGACGGTTGTAAAGTGAGTTTTAAAGTATACTTTCGTTGGTAGATAGAATCTTTTGGAAAGAGTGATAAATATGAGCTATGTCGGTTACTTTGGTTCTTCGATCACGCAGAGAAACTCCGAGCATAGCACGCTCCATTGCCCTTTGGGGTGACCTTGAGCCTTCTTATGAGGCCCATAGAAAGCGACCATGTCTCAGTTCCGTAAGTCATCACTAGCAACACACACTGGTCAAAAAAAAAAAGTAGTCTTGAGACACATGCAGTATTTGGGACGTGAAGATATTGCGAAGCTTCCCGAACGCTGCCCAGCCGAGTTGGATAGTTACGTAGCGTAGGCAGGCCTCCCACGCGGTGGACCGACGACCTGGTGAAGATCGCGGGAAGCCGATGGATGCGGGCAGCGCAGGACCGGTCGTCGTGGAAATCCTTGGGTAGGCCTTTGTCCAACAGTGGACGATTTTCGGCTGATATGATGATAAATATGAACGTGGATAAAGTGGACGTAAAGAGAAAAAAACTAAAGTAAAAAGATGGACTGTGTGAGTTGATATGAGTGAAAAAGAAGTGACAGTAGAGATGACTGCAAGTAGGGTAGAGTGGACGAGAATAAGTTTAATTTTAAAATCAGACTGCATATAAACTAAACCCCTCTTTTTTGGCCAGTCGGGTAAAAATGTATCCTATGTCACTCACGGAATTAAAACGAATCTGGTCAACACCTCGCACTCCAAAATCTATCAAGCCGTTTCGGCTTCAAAGCGTGCTAAAGAAATTAATTAATAAATAAACATACGAGTACATACATACATGGCCCATTTCCACTGCATCGCACTAGTGTAAACTTATTTATTGAAATTATTTTGTTATGTTTGTTTCCTCTTTTTTTATCTAATGTTCTCTTTCTGTTTTTTGCTCTTTTAATATTTTTTTTCTTTTTAAGGTGTATAATGTACTAGTATCTATGTGTGTGTTTATTATATTTTACAGTGACAAATAAACGTGTTATCTATCTATCTATCTACCTACATATGAGGGCAATTCAACAAATATTTAGCCTACAAAAGAAAAACGAAAATTTTAAGAAAGTAGAGATTTATTTTTCGACATAGTCTATTTTCAATTCAATACACTTGCCCCAGCGATGCTTCAACTTTTTTAACCCGTCCAAAAAATACGATTTCCCGAGGTCTTCAAAATAGGTCTCTGTGGCGGCGATGACCTCATCATTCGACCCAAATCTTTTGCCGGCGAGTGACTTTTCCAGATTTGGGAACAAGAAGAAGTCACAGGGAGCCAAATCTGGAGAATACGGTGGATGGGGCAGCAATTCGTAGCGCAATTCGACCAATTTGGCCATGACGACGGCGGAGGTGTGAGCTGGCGCGTTGTCGTGGTGGAACAGCACTTTTTTCTTTGCCAAATGGGGCTGTTTTTTTTTCAATTCGGCGTCGAATCGGCCCAATAAGTCGGTATAGTAGAGCCCCGTGATTGTTTTACCTTTCTCGAGGTAATCGATGTAGATCACACCTTGTGAGTCCCAAAAAACACTGGCCATCACCTTTCCGGTCTTCGCTTTCTTTGGAGCTCGTTCGCCGGGTAAAGTCCACTGTTTCGACTGTTCCTTGGTCTCTGGTGTGTATCAGTGAACCCATGTTTCGTCGACGGTCACAAAGCGACGCAAGAACTCCGCCGGATTGCGTTGAAACAGCGCCAAACATGTCGCCGATGTGGTCTCACGGTTGCACTTGTCTGGTGTGAGCAAACGCGGCACCCATCGCGCCGATAACTTTTTCATACCCAGTTCTTCGTGCGGAATATGATGCACTGTCCCTTCTGCGATGCCTACAGTCTCAGGTATCTGGCGATTCTTCAATCGCCGGTCTGCCAACACGAGATCGTGGATTTTTTTTACGTTTTCTTCCGTAGTAGCCGTTTTCGGTGCACCTGGGCGTGGCTCATCAAAAACCGACGTGCGGCCAGGAGCAAACTCGTTGAACCAATTTTTGACGGTCGCCATCAAAGGAGAAGAGTCACCGTACACAGCATCCAAGCGCTCTTTCATTTCACTGCGCGTTTTCCCTTCCAGAAACAAGAATCTAATCACTGAACAATATTGTTATTTTTCTATTTTTGTAAAACCGACCGACACGCTCGCTTCCAAAGGCTGTCAAAACAAAACAAATGGAGGGAAAAGATTGAAAACTTCTTATTAGACTTCAAAAAGTATTTACTGCACGATAGTAAAACTCTTTTGTAACAACAGCGCCATCGGGCGGCGAGGCTAAGTAATAATTGAATGCCCGACGTACATACACTCGATAAATATAAACATCCTTCTGGCGCAATCGGGTAGAAACAAATTGCGCCAACCTCAAATAATAATTGGGATCAGGACAGGCAAATTATGATAGAATCCTTTGCTGTAAATTCTTGAAAAAGACTATGTACAAAAAATCTAGTTTAAAAACTGCGATTCTCACCTACCCATTTGTGAATGAATGAATGAATGAATGAATGAATGAATGAATGAATAATATTTATTTGCTCGAATACATGGTATTAAATTGAGTGGGAATAAAGGTATAACAATAAAGTATCACATGATTCGCTTTTGTCAAAGCATGCAAAAATTTACACAAAAGTTAAAATACTAATAATAATATAAAAAATGTCATATTAATATTTCGATGTCATCATATTTTATCATCACGAATCGCCACATATGTGGTAACATAATCAAAAGGTGGCCGCAGACTGGTGGCTGTCCTAACGAAACATTGTTGCCATCTTGTTTTTGAAGGAGGTCATACAAACAAGGAGCAAAAGTTCGTACGACCGTATAAAACGTAGAAAATGATTAAAATCAATAATCGTATCCCCATACAAATCAGTTATTAAAATACACGATAAATACGAAAAACGAAACGAAAAAAACGTATAAATACAATTTAAATCGTACGGTTGGCAGCGCATCAAAAACTTTCCCAGCAGACATGAGATATATCTGCTGTCGAAACTGTTACTTGTTACTTATTTCAAAATTTTTCTTATTATTTTTCTTTATTGCACCGCCCCTTATCATATTTTAGCACAGTTTTCTCTACCCATAGGTTGCCTGGTAGAAATATACGAAGAAACTTGCCTAACCTTTTTTTAAAATTTACAATTTATAAGTTCTTGGTATCATCTCACCTGATGGTAAGTGACGATGATGCCGAAGATTCCCCAACGTAATAGGACCACCAACCTCCACTGAAGTGCCCTTACCTTTGGTACACTACAATATGTAGCATTAGCTCTTGTACCATGCTGCGTATTTCTTTGTCTAACACTATTTATTTATTAAAATAAACAAAATTGAATTCAAGAATAAAGAAAAGGTAGTGGCTTGTTTGTTTTCAGGAATACGTGCACAGCAGGAGGCGGAAACACATAACAACGGCTTTAGACTCTGTTAGTCTTGACGCATTGAAAGGGGAAATCACCATTGTGTTGGGCACCAATGGCGCTGGGAAAACCACGCTTATGTCGATATTGGCTGGTGAGATACTTAAACCAATTTTATTTTATTTCATCATCATCATATCAGCCGAAGGACAACCACTGCTGGACATAGGCCTCCCCCAAGGATCTCCACGACGACCGGTTTTGCGCTGCCCGCATCCAGCGGCTTCCCGCAACCTTCACCAGGTCATCAGTCCACCGAGTGGGAGGCCTACCTACACTACGATTTCCGGTGCGTGGTCGCCACTCGAGAACTTTACTGCCCCAATGGCCATCAGTTCTACGAGCAATGTGCCCCGCCCACTGCCAAGTTTAGCAATTCTTAGAGCTATGTCGGCTACTTTGGTTCTCCTACGGATCTCCTCGTTTCTGATTCGATCACGCAGAGAAACTCCGAGCATAGCACGCTCCATTGCCCTTTGGGTGACCTTGAGCCTTCTTATGAGGCCCATAGTAAGCGACCATGTCTCAGTTCCGTATGTCATCACTGGCAACACACACTGGTCGAATTTTATTTAATTAAATGTAACAAATAATAAATGTACAGAGGCCAGCACATAAAGCTTAACACTCTCAGTGCGATTCTGATCCATACTCGTGCAGCCTAAGAACGGTACAAAGTCCAAAGTGTATAGCTTGAAGTGCTGGCCTCTATAGATTACAAAGTAAGTGAACAATGTGCTTGCCGCTAAAGCTCAGAAAACCGTAGGTGATTATATGCTCAGTGGCTCAGAAACGAGTCCCGGTACGATCAAGGGAGTTGTATGGTGTGGGAACCTCTATCCCCCATCCATGAAGAAGGTTTCCGTTTTTAATTCTAGGGCGTGATTTTGAAAAAGTAAGAGTTGGAAGTTTTACCCTCTCATAATTTCTGGAATAAGTCCAGAACATTTGAGAGTATTCGAGAGTGCAGCCTCGACTACAATTGCAATACTTACGAAAGCTCGGAATTGCTTAGGTACTTCTCAGAAAGTTTCTTTGAATCAGAATTTTTCAAAATAATACAAATTATGAGCTAAATATTTTTTTTATTTTTTATTAATCTTGCTAGTCAAATCTACCCAAATGGTAGAAATCTGCCACAAATGGTCACACATCTGGGTGGCAGGCAAGCCCACGGTTAGCCGGCATGAGGACCCGACCGATTGATAGCTCGAATCTTACTTAGCCAGGGCTACCATTTTGTTTTTGGAGGAGATCGTACAAAAGGGGCAAAAAAAACGTACACCCATACAAAACATAGCAAAAAAAGTCGTACGCCTATACTTGTACAAAACATAGAAAACCATTTAACTTAAAAATCGTAACCCCTTAAAAATCAACCAAATTTTGAATAGTACTGACTGCTATATATAATCGAACAAATACGATGATATGATATGATATTGTAGCCCTGATCCGAGCCGACGACGACCGAACGAATGCGCGCGACGCCCGCTCCCGCGCCGACTGGCTGCTTCCCCCCCCCGCCTCTCTCGAGGAAGTATTCACCCGCACCTTGGCCGAGAAGAATTCATAGCCAATGTTTCGGAATAATTCACTGGGAACACTTCTATTCGACGATCGAAATATTCCAAATGTTTCCTAATACTTCAGAATGTTTCGAAAGTATTCTACGGGAATGATTCCGAATTATTCAAGCCGGCATTTATAGCCTCCTCCGACTCACATCTAAGCCAGCACGAAGTAAAATGAGAGGACTAGGATTCGAGGAGGGGGGGGAGGGGGAGGGGGGGTCTGGCTCTGAATTAATAAAAATATATTTTACCACTACTTTTTACTGAAACTAAAATTATGCCAGATAATAAAATAGCCTTTTTTGTATAACTCCCTGACCTATGAGTATTAGCAAATACTATCGAGTGTTTTGGAGTGGTTTTGATGCCTTATGTGAGCGTGTACAGTGTACGTACGTACAGGTTTAAAGTGGTTTTGATTGGCTTTAATTAATTTAATTTTAATTTGCGTGAGGTTGTATCAGAAATTTTATTTGATCTGAGACAGAAGCACGGTCATTACCAGGATGGGTTTGAGGGTGAGACTTTGTGGATTGTTAACTTTAGGTCGGGTTATGACCGGTCAGTTTACAGAACTCGTCAGTTTCCGTAACTACCTAGTCAGTTTACCTACTCGTCAGTTTCATGGAATTCGTTAACTGGTAAATTTCCCTGCTCGTCAGTTTCCGTTTCCCTAACTCCTCAGTTAAAGCAAATTGTCACATATTTCGGAGCGAGCGCAGCGAGCGATGTTAGGATCAGTCAGGCTCGATTGGTTATACAGTCAAAGAGCCTTAACTATAGCCTTTGCTTTAACTGACGAGATAGGGAGACTGACGAATTCAGGAAACTGACGTGTGGGGAAAATGACCGGCTAACGAATTTCATGAAACTGACGAGTTATGGAAACTGACCAGTCATAACACGAATCTTAACGTTTAACCTATGTATTTATTTTTGTTTTATCAGGAATGACAAGTGCGACCCAAGGTAACGTATACGTGAACGGTCTGGACACGTCGACGCGAATGGGAGAGTTACGAAGGGACCTCTGCCTCTGTCCGCAGACGGATCACACGTTTAAATACCTGACTGTCAAGGAAAATGTTACTTTCTTTTTGAGGGTAAGTGCTTTTTGGAAAAGGTTTAGTCAAAGACATTGACAAGGTCCTTATCGCATTCGTGATGGATTTGGACACGTTATCGCGACTACAAGGGTGTAGTATTTGAGGGTATTTACCGACAGATTTTTAGTATGTACCTTTGAGGGTACTCATAGATTTTACTCAGTCTGCTGTCAGCTAACGAGATGATTAAATACCTCGTATAATTATCTCTGTGTTTTATTGATTAAACACTATATTCTGGCGACGATTAGTATTCACGCGTGTGGAAAGTGATAAACAAAGTAAATATAATAAAAAGTGCAATGGATAATCAAGGAAAAGGGATTTTTGGCAGCAGTCTCACATTCGACCACCGCTCGCAGGAATGGGACATTTTCAAAAGTCGTTTTATACAGTATTGTTTGGCAAATGATATCGACGATACAACTGATAAGGCTGGAATAAAGCGACGTGCCTTGATTTTGACCTCATTGGTGGAAGATACCTACCGTGTCACGAGAGATTTGGCTTTCCCCTCGACAGTGGAAGAGTTAGACTACAAAACTTTAGTCGAAAAATTGGATGAACACTTTCTGTCGAAGAGAAGTACTTTTGCAGAACGTTATAACTTTTACAAAGCGGAACAACGTCCTGGGGAAGACTTAGCTGAATGGGCGGCACGAGTGAGAAGTTTAGCTAAGTACTGTGCGTTTAAAACGGAACTCGACTCGGCGCTGCGAGATCGATTTGTACTGGGTTTAGAAAACACAAAGGAAAAGGAAAAATTGTTTGCAGAAAGTATGGAAAAACTGACATTCAGCAGGGCTGTGGAGTTGGCTCAAAGTGTTAGGTGTGCACGGCTTGCGTTGCATACATCGTCGCGGTCAGCGAGCTCCGCGCCGGCGGCGGCGGAGGGCAGCCAGGCGGTATTCGCGATGCGCGCGTTTGCCACGCGAGGCGCTGGCGGCGCGAGCAGCGCCCGCTACGCACCGGCCGCGGCCAGCGCAGGCGGGACGAGTCGCTACGTCACACAAACAGCTGGACCCAGTGGTGTAAACAAAAAGTGTTGTGAAGTGTGCGGATATCGTAATCATACGAAAGAAATGTGCCGTTATTCTGAGTTTGTATGTCGGAAGTGTAACAAAAAAGGGCATTTACAGCGTATGTGTAGAAATATAAAGTGTAACTTTTTGGAGGTGGATGAGGACGACATCGTAGAAGGTAACTTTGACTTATTCAATATTGAATGCGTAAATGGTGAGCCTATGCGACAAATGATTTCGATTGGCAACGGACATATTTTATGCGAAATAGATAGTGGGAGCGCGGTCTCAGTTTTATCTACTTTTACGTATGAAACCTGTTTCAAAAAGGAGCATGAATTAAAAAAATGCAAGGTTACATTAAATTGTTATAATGGCAGTAAAATAAGCCCATTAGGCTACGTTTCGCTGCCGGTATTGTTTGAAAACAGTATGAAATTAATAAATTTCTTTGTTGTTGACACGAAAAATAACCAACCAGCATTATTAGGGCGGGACTTCATAAGTAAATTTAATTTACAGTTATGTTCTCTGGACTGCAATAATATTGTAAAAGAAGATGAAAACTTGTCAGAAATTTTAAAAAACAAGTTCTCTATCCTTTTTTCAGACGGGTTAGGAAAGTTTAATAAATATAAAATTAATCTGAAAATTAAACCGGATGCACAGTTGAAATTTTTCAAAGCCCGTAATGTCCCGTTAGCTTTAAAACCGAAAGTGGAAAAGGAGTTGCAGCGTTTATTAGACTTAGGTATTTTAGAAAAAGTGGAACATTCTGAAATCGCAACTCCCATTGTTCCGGTTTTACGGGCCGATGGCGATATAAGGATTTGCGGTGATTATTCTGTGACACTGAATAAAGTTTTATGTATGGATAATTATCCAATACCGCTTATAGAAGAATTATTTGCAAAGTTACACGGTGGACAGGAATTTTCAAAGCTCGATTTGTGTAGAGCTTACAATCAACTAGAATTGGACGAATCAAAAAATTTAACATGTATAAACACTCACAAAGGTCTGTATCGTTACAATAGGCTGGTGTTTGGTCTATCCAATGCTCCGTTTATCTTTCAGAGGACAATGGAGCAGTTATTGTCTGACATTGACGGAACTTGTATATTTTTGGACGATATTCTAGTGACTGGTCCTACACGAGAAATTCACCAAAATAGGCTAGAATTAGTTTTACAACGCTTACAAGACGCGGGCTTACGTCTAAAATCGAATAAATGCGAATTATTTAAAAAATCAATTGAATATTTAGGATATAAGATAGATAAAAATGGATTGCATAAAACAAATGGTAAAGTAGAAGCTATTTTAAAGTGTAAACGTCCTAAAAATGTCACCGAACTTAAGTCATTTTTAGGAATGATTAACTACTATAGATGTTTTGTCCCGAATACGTCGACAATATTGACCCCCTTGCATCATTTATTAAAGAAAGATGTCAAATGGTGTTGGTTAGCCGAACAAGATGATGCTTTTAATAGAATTAAAGCGGAATTAGCGTCAGAACGAGTCTTAGCGCATTTCAACCCGGAGTACGAAACAATAGTGACGTCAGACGCCGGACCGGTCGGGCTCGGCGCGGTGCTGGCTCAGCGACAACCCGACGGCTCCGAGCGAGTGGTTGCCTATGCTTCGCGGTCACTGTCAAAGGCAGAGCGTAATTACGCTCAAATACAAAAAGAAGCGACATCTATTGTTTTTGCCATGAAAAAGTTTCACCATTATCTATATGGTAGGACAGTGCCGTTTATTCTTCGCACTGATCATAAACCGCTGTTATCAATTTTTGGCAATCATAAAGGAATACCGGAAATGGCTGCTAATAGGCTACAGAGGAATGCATTGTTCTTAACAGCTTATAATTTTAAAGTTGAGTACGTCAAAAGCGAAAATAACGTGGCAGATTATTTGTCCCGTTCCGTGATCGATGAAGATATAGAACAGGATCAATGCGAGGAGGACCAATTGTTGTACATTAATTTCATCGGATCTACAATTTTCGAACCAGTAACGTTTAATGATATTAAAATTGAAACAGAAAAGGACCCGACGTTAAGAAAAGTTACGTCTTGTATAAAAAATGGATGGCCTTCTAAAATGAAGTGCGAAGATTTAAAACCTTATTTCAATTGTAGATTTGAATTGTCAATAGAAAACGGTTGCATTTTAAGGGGTCACAAAGTTATTATTCCTTCTATTTTCAGAGAGCAATTATTGAGTGAGTTACACAACTCACATTTTGGTGTAGTAAAAACAAAGAAAGAGGCTAGGTCGCGGATGTGGTGGCCAAAAATTGATAACCACATTGAACAGAAAATAGGCTCCTGTAGTATATGCAACACGCTACGTAGTGCTCCGCCACGCGCTCCGCTCGCACCGTGGCCGTACCCCGCGCGTCCTTGGGAACGCGTACATCTAGATATGTTTACGTTAGAAAATAAACAGTTTTTAGTAGCAGTGGATGCTCATTCAAAGTGGATCGAATGCTTCTTAATGACAAACACGAATAGCGATGCAATAATTGATAAAGTAGGTGAGTTGTTTAGTAGATTTGGTTTGGTAAAGGTTTTAGTAACGGACAACGCGTCAAACTTTTGCTCAAGGGAATTTGAGGCGTTTTGTAGATACAATGGAATAAAACATTTGACAATCTCTCCGTATCATCCAGCTTCCAATGGTCAGGCAGAAAACAGTGTTAAAACTATAAAAAAAGGTTTAAAAACTATTTTAAACAGTAATCCAACACAAAAGATTATGATACAAAAATTAAATAAATTTTTATTCGACTACAGAAACTCGATTCATTGTACCACTGGTTTCTCGCCTGCTCAACTAATGTTAGGACGTCCGTTGCGTTGTCGATTTGATTTGTTGCGAGTATCAGACCCGATGTCAGTTAACTCGTCGTCATCCACATCCAAAAACAATGTACTTGAAAAACAGATCTTACAACATAAACAATATGATGGCAAACGCAAGGCAGATTTTTCAGTAGGAGACAGAGTTTTAGTCAAGCAATATTTTAAAAATGGAACTAAACACACTTGGAAAACTGGCATTATCGAGGAGAAAATGGGCTCTAGAATGTACATTATATTTATTCCAGAGTTGAAGATCAAAGTCAAAAAACATGTGGATCAACTTTTGTTGCATAAAGGTCAAATTGCTTTAAACGAGCCAGAGGATAGTTTTTCCATTGGAGATTATACTAATTATCAGTTTGTAGATGATGAGAAAAACGATAATATAAATCAATCAAGTGACGATAACTTAGTAATACTTCAAGAATCAGATCAAGAGTTGACACAGTCCCCTCAAAAAGTAATTTCAGAGGAAATCACAATCTTATCTCCTAACTCTGAAAACTCTTCTAGTTCCTTATTAAATCATGATGTACCTATACACAATGAAGAGGTTGTTACTGAAAGTGAGCAGCACGTGTCGACCACTCTTCCTTCGCCTATTGTTAATTTAATGGGGGAGGAGAGTAATCATGATTTTGATGTTAATGCTCAAGATAATGTTGTACAACCGGACAAAATAATAGAACATAAATTAAATATTGAAACTCGACCTGTGCGTAGTACTAGAAATAAAAATGTTAATTATAAAATTTGATATTTGTTAGAAAACATTATTCTTAAAAAATAGTGGTGGAGGGATTGTAGTATTTGAGGGTATTTACCGACAGATTTTTAGTATGTACCTTTGAGGGTACTCATAGATTTTACTCAGTCTGCTGTCAGCTAACGAGATGATTAAATACCTCGTATAATTATCTCTGTGTTTTATTGATTAAACACTATAAAGGGATATGAGGGGACTGCCGCCTCTGTCCGCAGACGGATCACACGTTTCAAATACCTGACTGTCAAAGAAAATGTTACTTTCTTTTTGAGGGTAAGTGCTTTTTGGAAAAGGTTTAGTCAAAGACATTGGCAAGGTACTTATCGAATTCGTGATGGATTTGGACACGCAATCGCGACTACAAGGGATATGAGGGGACCGCCTCCTCTGTCCGCAGACTGATCACACGTGCACGTTCCAATACCTGACTGTCAAGGAAAATGTTACTTCTTTTGGAGGGTAAGTGCTTTTTGGAAAATGTTTAGTCAAAGACATTGACAAGGTCCTTATCGCATTCGTGATGGATTTGGACACGTTATCGCGACTACAAGGGATATGAGGGGACTGCCGCCTCTGTCCGCAGACGGATCACACGTTTCAAATACCTGACTGTCAAAGAAAATGTTACTTTCTTTTTGAGGGTAAGTGCTTTTTGGAAAAGGTTTAGTCAAAGACATTGACAAGGTGCTTATCGAATTCGTGATGGACACGTTATCGCGACTACAAGGGATATGAAGGAACCGCAACGTCTGTCTATAGACTGATCACACGTTTGAATACCCGACTCTCAAGAAAATGTGACTTTCTTTTTGGGAGTATGTGCTGTTTGTCAACAGTTTAGTTGGAGACATTGACAATGTAACGCTTACGTGAAAGATTTAGACACGTCATCGCAACTACAAGAGATATGAAGGAACTTATGCCCCTGTTCGCAGACTAATTACGAATTTAGTCAACTTACAAATTTATCAACAGCGACAGGCATAATTTGAATTAAAGAAATGTAAATAAATAAGCGTCGGTGGCTCAACCGGTAACGACTCGGTCCATCTAACCAGAGGTACCGGGTTCAAATCTGGACGGCCAATGTACCAATGAGTTTTTCAAAAACTTACGTACATACTTACCGATTGCTTTAACGGTGAAGGATAACATCGTGAGGAAACCTGCACACGCCTGCGAAGAAACTCGAAGGTTGTGTGTGAAGTCGACCAACCCGCACTGGGCCCGCGTGGTCGACTAAGGCCTAATCGCCCTGATTCAGGGTAGGCTCGAGCCCCTCGGTGGGGACGTATATGAGCTGTAATAATAAATAAAATAGATAATAGCCTATTCGAGACTGAGTAAGGTTAAAGTCATTTTTGGGGCAGTGTATAAGATTCTACAATAAAATTACAGAAAATGCAACAAGTTTGTCAGAGAATAAATTCAAGACTCATGTCAAAAAATGCTTGTGCTGTAGACGATATTATATAATAATAGATTATGTAAATGACAGACATATAGGTATGATGATTCTATAAGAAATACCTACCATTACCTGAGACTGTTATCTGAATCATGACATTATTTGTAATAGACAATATTAAGTTCTTTTTGACTATTTTAAAAGTGTGTGTAAACTGGACTGTAGCTACCTACATTAACTTGTCTGGCTAGCAATGACTCCAAAATAAAAAGTGATTAGATATTGTAATTAAACATCATCATATTAGCCGAAAGACGTCCACGGCGAGACATAGGCCTCCTCCAAGGATTTCCACGACGACCGGTTCTGCTCTGCCCGCATCCAGCGGCTTCCCGCGACCTTCACCAGGTCATCGATCCACCGGGTGGGAGGCCTGCATACGCTACGTTTTCCGGTGCGCGGTCGCTATTCGAGAACTTTACTTCCCCAACGGCCATATGTTCTATGTTAAACATAATAATTTCAGTTAAAAAAACGCGTCGCGCACGAGAAACACAGCGCTGAGTATTTACTGGCTAAACTGAATCTCGTGAAGAAAGCGAATTATTACAGCCACCAGCTGTCTTCGGGGATGAGGAGGTGCTTACAGGTGAGAACCAAAAGTTATTATAGCAAAGACTGGAAAATGAACAAGAAACGCCCAAGATCATGGCACATTAACCCGGCGTGAATAAGGTGAAAAATAGTTACACCAACTGTGAAGTAGGTGTGACATACCCCTAGAGAGAAATTGGCGATTTTGATAACTGAAATGACTACTTATTACTGTATTATATTAAATAACATTAGGGACATGAGGTAAAATGATAAAATTATCCAGTTCTAGTTATAAAAGTATTTATATTTCTATAAAAAAACAAAGCAGTATTTTTTTACACAAAAATCAACAATATTTAGCAACTATTAATTAATATCCAAAAAAAACTGAGATATTTTGACAACTGTGCACTCAAAATAAAAAGATATATCGGTCTTATATAATTTATCTTCGAAATAACACAAAATCAACATGAAACATTTTAATATCTTCTTTTATGAGGTCGGATAATACGTACCCGCTGTGTGTTTGCGCACGTGTAGTTTACTGAAAATTGAAAAAAGTAATTAAAAATCACTTAAAATCTTTCCTCGCGGCACCCCCACCAGCTACTGAGCCAGCCGAGTTCCAGGAATAGCGCACTTCAGAAATATTTAGTGTTTTATAAATTGGTGGGTATGAGATGCCCGACCTTATTCACGCCGGGTTAACTGCCTCAGGTGTAATAGTTAAGTCAATCAGCTGAAGCTGAATGTGAACATTAGGAGATCGCGGGATCGATTCCCGGCGGAGTCTAACTTAGTGAGACTCGATTTTGTTGGTGGAAGAACATTTTCTAAGCCCACCTGGCTATCTACCACCAATTTATCTAAGTCTTGCCGCCAATCATCAATACATGTGTTACGGTTTGAAGAACCGTAGCCAGTTTTCTATTGCGTTAAGTTTGCGTTGGGGAAATCTTGGTAAGCCCGCTTCCATCTTCAGCATCATCGTCACTTACTAACAGGTGAGATGATGCCAAGGGCTTACCAGTTCTGAATAAATATAATAATAAAAAACAATGTAAGTACCCACATACAGATATTTGTGTCAAAGCCGACATCATTAAGTATATTTGTCAACTTTTGATCACTAAATTTCCCTCCTACTGAAACTTTGAAAAACCCATCAACTCTTCAATTTTCAACTCACCAAAATCACAAAATGAGTACTTAAATGACGCTGCCAACTATGAGATCACGCACGCCTAGGTATTTCGAATATTTTTACAAAATGTCGTTTTTGACAGATGATAAAAAGTAACTCAGATGACAGTCAGGGCTCCACCCTATCCAATCCCTATCCGAAATATAGATATACGGAATGACCTACCTCGTCTCGCCCCCTCGACCCTCGCACGGTTGCCCTGTCTAGACGTCTCCGTTGCACGACTTAGACTTTATTAAGGCGGCATTTGTGTAATATGTCCTTTATTTAAACAACTTTTTATTTAAGTAAAAATTTGAGTGCGTTTGGCTAAACCTCACCTGATGTGGTAAGTGCCGATGCAGCAGAGGATGTAACACGCAAGCTGAAATAGTCTTATCACTCATCACTCTCGTCTTGAAGATTCCTAAACTATACGAACTGGGGAATACAGACGCCGGAAGGGAATTCCACTCCTTGGCCGTTCGCATGATGAACGAAGAAGCAAAACGCTTCGTGCGAAAAGGTGGAACATTGACGACAAAGGGGTGGAACTATAAGATTTTCTGGGTAAAAACTCTGTTTCTTTCTTATAGTTCTCTTTAAGCGACTTTGGTCTTTCTTTCCTTGGTCTTTTTGTTTACTTTTCAGTACAAGTTCATCCTTGTCAAGCTACGTGACTTTTTTCGTTTGATTTTTGGTCTAATTTTGGGCGAAATCTGCGACCAGCGGACGCACATTACCACAAATAATTCTTTTTTTATCGTAATTTTTGCCTTCGAATTTTAGCATTTTGGCGCGTCCCTACTATAATATTTTAAGTTTGTCAAGTGCGTTCCTTTTGATTTTTGAAAACAGTTTTAGTTTTTACATCTGTAATCAGTTTTACGATATACGATTCAGACTACGGTGCATTGCATCGTTATTAATCGTAAAAAAGTACGATAATGTAACCTATAGATCTTCTATATTATAACCTAGAGATCTTCGCGGGCTGCAGATCTATCTATCACTGAAAACGTAGTAGCTCAGCATTATGCTGTCATCATAAAGATCACAGCGCTGATATTCAGCTACTACCCCTTCATGGAAGAGAATAAATCGAGGAACTTATTTCCCATCTCATCTTAAGATAGTCCAAACTTTCAGTTGGCTTGCGCACTGGTGGGAGACGCAGATGTATTGGTACTAGACGAGCCCACCTCGGGCATGGACATAGGGACCATGCACGCCGTTTGGGACATTTTTATGGTGAGTTTCTGACAGTTGGCTTGCACATTGGTGGGAGACACAGATGTATTGGTACTGGACGAGCCCACCTCAGGCATGAACATAGTGACCATGCGCTCCGTTTGGGTCATTTTTATGGTGAGTTTCTTTCAGTTAGTTTGCGCACTGGTAGGAGACGTAGATATTGGTACTGCACGAGCCCACCTCAGGCATGGACATAGTGGTCACTCCGTTTGGGACATTTTTATGGTGAGTTTCATTCAGTTGGCTTGCGCACTGGTGGGAGACGCAGATGTATTGGTACTGGACTAGCCCACCTCAGTCATGAACATAGTGACCATGCGCTCCGTTTGGGACATTTTTATGGTGAGTTTCTTTCAGTTAGCTTGCGCACTGGTAGGAGACGTAGATATATTGGTACTGCACGAGCCCACCTCAGGCATGGACATAGTGGTCACTCCGTTTGGGACATTTTTATGGTGAGTTTCATTCAGTTGGCTTGCGCACTGGTGGGAGACGCAGATGTATTGGTACTGGACGAGCCCACCTCAGGAATGGACTTAGTGACCATGCACTCAGTTTAGGACATTTTTTAAATTGTGATTTTTTCTCCATAGCCTATAAAAAAAGTAAACTGTAAATAATTAGCAATTATCAATTGTGAATAAAAAAAGGAAAACACGAATTACCGCGTGAAGTCACTACATACTATAAAGCAAAGTTTCCTCTGCCACGTCTGTCTGTCTGTCTGAAAGCGATTAACTCAAAACTACCTAATGGATTTTATACGGTTTAAAGCAATGGTCGGAGTGATTCATGAGGAAGGTTCAAATATTATAACAAGGCATTCAAGGCATCTATTAAGTTAGAAGATGTGGAGTCCCAAAACTAAATCCTGAGCATCCTTATGTTTTTATTATTTATTTATTTTATTATAATAATATTTATTGCATATATTACTATTTTTATTAGTCATCATATCAGCTCATATACGTCCCCACCGAGTTGCTCGAGCCTACCCTGAATTAGGGCGATCAGGCCTTAGTCGATCACGCGGACCCAGTGCGAGTTGGTCGACTTCACACACAACCTGCGAGTTTCTTCGCAAGCGTGTGCAGGTTTCCTCACGATGTTTTCCTTCACCGTAAGAGCGTCGGATAAACGTACATATACAATCTAAGTTCAAAATCACATTGGTAGGTGGAAAGATTCGAACCACGACCTCCCGGATAGGAGGCGGCGTACTTAGCCGTTACACTACCGACTTTTATTAGTATTACAATTATATTTATAAGTATTAATATGTAACATAATTATAATGTCTTATTAGTTTTTTTAAACTTTGATTAATTTTAATATTACACTATATAATTATGTTAAGTCCTGATTGTCACTTTTTCCTTAAATTTTTTTCTTTTAAATCAAATGTCATTATTAGGTTAACTGGAAACCGCCTTTATACCATACATATCTTGTTTATCTTCTGTATTCAAACATGTCAATAAAAAAGTTTACAAAGAAATAAACAAAAAATGAATTTTAAACTGATTTTAGATCCTTCGCGGTCCGAAAACCATAATAATGACGACGATGATAATGGAGGAAGCCGACGCTATAGCGGACAGGATAGCGCTCCTGCACAATGGGAAACTCAAGTGCTATGGGTCCCCCTCTTTCCTGAAAGAAGCCTTAGGTAGGTTCACGGATTCACTTTAGACATCCTACCATGTTTCAGGCAAAGTATGCAGGATGTAACAAAATTGGTGTAGGTCCTGTTAATTAATTAATTTATTTTCTTTAAAACACTGCATTACAGTTATTACCTATTCACAGTATTATCAGAATATTATCATTATGAAAATAAGTGCTTACATAAAAAGAACAAATAAATTTATTCACACTAATAACTCACCGTTCTATTCCTTTCACAAAATCTCAAACACTTACAATAGGCCGGCCCAGTGGTCAGCGAACAAGTCGGCGTGTGGCGCCGCCTCGAGCATTTATTTCAGCATGTGGAGTGCACGCACGGTTTTTAAAATTTTACGTCGACATTTATATTAGTACCAATATACAGTATGGACACTCTCTGCCACTCTCTAGATTGCGACCTCACCCCCTCGTGACCCAGATTGATACAGATTGGTAATACTCGTAGTTTGGTTCTCGAACGTATAGGATTTTGCCGTGATATTGTTTGCTCCGTCATTTGTTTTTAACAATGTCATTCCACGAACGTTGTATGCAGCGTCCCGGCTGTGGCAACATTTATGCTGATGACTTGATGGCATTAAGGAAAATATATATTCAACCGAATTTTAAAAAAGAGAAGGTTCTCAATTCGGCTGTATTTTTTTATGTCTGTTACCTAAAATTCGGTCGTTTATTGACCAATTAGGAAATTCATTTTTTATTTGTAAGTATACACTTTCAGATTTTTTAATATCAGATTTTTCCGGGGGCTTTAATCGCGTGAACATAGTTTCTGTGACTGTCTTCGAGGGTAGAGGGTGAGCAGAGCATGGAAATGTTTTAATCCAGGTTCTAATCTGTCTACCTACCAAATTACATCCGGATCTGTTTAGTAGTTTTTGCGTGAAAGGGTAACAAACATCCATGCGTGCATCCATACACACGAACTTTCACATTTATAATATTAATAGGATTAGTTTAGGAAAAAGTTGCATTTTATTGTGCAACTTGTTGATATCACTAAATCTATCCTAATAATAAGTATTTACGTATGAAATTCCTGATTCAGTTTTTGAAGTTTAATGCCAATTTTAATTTCGAATTTTTTTTTTCACAACGCATACAACGGACGTGAAATGACATTTATAAAAACGAATGACGGAGCAAACAAAATGACGGCGAAATCCTATACGTTCGAGAACCAAACTATAACCAATCTGTATCAATCTGGGTGACGAGGGGGGGTGAGGTCGCAATCTAGAGAGTGTCAGGGAGTGTCCATACTGTATGTTGGTACTAATATATATGTCGACGTAAAATTGAAAAAACTATTAGATTATAATCTAACGGGATCTATCTCGCGAGATTGTGAACTGTCGAAAGATTGTGAACCGTAACATACTGCTAACAATTTCACTAGTGTCATTGTAATCTCACTAGGGACATTACAATAACACTGAGTTAAGTGAATAACAAGTGAATAGGCTAAGTGAATATCGGAATCGAGAGTTTTTTCTAGAATAAAAACTCTTTTCAAATAAAAGATTCTACCAAAAAGCTTTTAAGTTTTTCGAAAATTATTTACCACCGGTATACATTCAGGCAATCAAGTGAACCTGGACATCGCGCTGCAACCGAAAAACAAATTCAGCGACGTAAACAGAATAATACTGGAGCAAGTACCCGAAGCCTCATTTGTTCAGATGGACAACAACATTTTGACGTATCGAATGTCTTCCAAGGCCAAGGAGAAGCTTCCGGCTTTGTTCGACAGGCTGGAGGCGAGTCAGCAAGAGTTGGGTATCGCTACTATGGAGATAGGAATGTCAATGGAAGAAATATTTCTGAGGTATGTTTATTTGCTGTTTTTTTTACCCGACTCCGCCAATAGGAGGGTTATGTTTTTCGAGTGTATGTATACAGGGTGTAACAAAATTGGTGTAGGTCCCGTTAACTGGTGCTTCTTCTCATCATACTGAACAACTTTTGTACTACGACTTTGCTGAAATCGCAAAAAAAAATATTTACTTTTCATACAAATCGATCAGCCCCATCTTATAAAAAGTGTAACAGTAAAAGTTTAACCGCCTCCGTGGCGTAATGGTTAGTACATTCACTTCACACCAGGATGTCGCGGGTTCGATTCCCGGCGGGGTCAACTTGAATGATTCGGTTTGGTTGGTGGTAGGGCATTTTCTAAGGTCGACTGGCTAGCTTCCACCATCTTATCTAAGTCTTGCCGCCAAACAACAGTGTTAACAACATTTATGTGTTCCGGCTTGAAGATATGATAGGCAGATCTCTATTGCGTTGGGGAATCTTGGTAAGCCCGCTTCCATCTTCATCATCATCGTCACTTACCATCAGTTGAGATGATGCCAAAGGGTTTACCAATTGTGAATTTAAAAAAAAACAGATTTGGTGTAGATTCTATTGACTGGGGCTTCTACTTATTAAACTAAACGACTTGGGAGATCCATGGTCAATTCGGAAAAAAATGACTTCATACATATCGATTAGTTGTTCGGCCTATCGTGTGCATTTTTGTACTAAGAGAAAAATATTATCTTCCTGACTCGTAATATAGGCACAGTATTACAATATAGCGGCTCACAGTAGCGCAACGAATGTACTTAAGCAGAGTAACGGAAGGGTACTTGCGGGGTGGCGGGCAGCGGGTCACAGCCTGCCAAACTCGCAAGGTTTCTAGAAATGCTAGTACCTACGCCGGTGTCGGCATCGTGTGACATCAAAGGCGTTGCTCTACTGTAAGCCATATAGTAATACTGTGATATATGTAACGAATGTTATTTATGTAACAAGGGGAAAGTAATATTTTGTTCCGAGAGCGATAATTTAAATTCTGAGCCAAGAATTCAATATACGTCGCCCGAGAATAAATATTTTGGCCCCGAGTGACACACACATTTTTTCATTACGACATGGAGAAAACAGAAGCAGAACGTGGACCAATCAGAAGAGAGAAACCTAAACTCCCTAGGGAAGAAAGTAGAATTTTGTTCGCACTTATTGAGGAACCAATCGTCGTTTCTCGAATAGGTGTAATGTAATAGTATATTTAATATCGAGGAACTAAACCAAGCGATAATATTCCAGGGGTGGTTTGACTCCCGAGCGTGCGAGGGAGTCAATGAAACCGAGGGTATATATTAAGTTGGAGTTTAGTCTCGAGGTGCAAACTGTATTTTTCACTTTGAGTGCGAGAAAAATAGTCAATTTAGTACAAAAACATTTAATAAATATAACTTAATAAAATAAAAATCACAAAAGATTTTAAAACACATGGTGACACCTACTTTGCGGAAAAACCATGGAACTAAAACTCTCAACATTTTCGCAATGAAGATGGTCCACACTCCACAGATAATAGTATATTTACTGGCTGTTTGAGTTTGTCTATGTCACATGAAGGAAATTAAAAAACTAATTACTTTTCACTCCCTAAAGACTAAAATGGTCACTTTAGTCCCGCCTCGTAGGGCTATATTGGCGTACTTTTAGAGCATGAGAAGTGAAAAATATTTTTTGTAGGTTTAAGTTGGATCTTGAAGATAAAAATATTATGTATTGCAGATTCATTCAAGGCACCGAGGACAACTTGGTTTTCTATACTGATGAAACTCATAGTAAGTGTTAATTTTAAAGCTTTATCCATTAACAGATAAGTTTAAACATACGTCTACTATATTATACATATATCATATATCGGAATATTAACGAATCCTACCGAGATAGCAGGAAAATTTAATGACTATTACATTGAAAGTACGAATGAAAACACAAAAAAAGACTGTAAGCATTTAACATTACACAATAATAATTTGAACTCGATGTATTTGGCGCCTATGACAGTTGAGGAGGTAAGAAAAGAGATCATGTCACTCAAAAATACAAACTCTACTGGATACGACGAAATTTGCACAAAAGTACTTAAAGCTTCCTTAGATTGTACCATATTAGTACTTACTTATTTAATTAACCTTTCATTTCTAACTGGAACTTTTCCAGAAATCCTTAAAATCTCTATTGTTAAACCTTTATATAAAAAAGGAGACAAAGGACAAGTACAAAACTACCGCCCCATAACATTGATTTCAATTTTTTCAAAAGCTTTTGAAAAATGTATGTTAAAGCGTTTGACACAATATTGCAATAAATATAAAATTATAAATCAAAATCAATTTGGCTTCCAAAAAAATAAGTCTACAACCTCTGCAACTTTTTCACTAATGACTGGTATTTTAAATGGAATAAATAATAAACAATTGACTACAGTATTACTCTTTGACCTAAGTAAAGCCTTTGACTTTGTAGAACACGATCTACTTATAAAAAAACTTAATTCTTATGGAATAAGAGGATTACCTCTTGATTGGATACGGTCTTACCTTTTAGAAAGAAGACAAAAAGTTTCATTAACTAAAATCAACAATAATAAAAATGAGGCTATCGTATATTCCTCTGATTACAGATACAATAGATGCGGAGTTCCTCAAGGAAGCGTAATTGGACCCCTTCTCTTCGTACTTTATATAAATGACATCCCTCATGTAACTCAGCACAAGTGCGTTCTCTTCGCTGATGACATTTCTATAGTAGTGACAACAAAAGGGAAAATTCCTGACAATGATACAATTAACAATCACGAATCTGACATAAATAATACTATTGATGTTATAATAAAATGGCTGACCATGAATAACTTACAGATTAATATTTCAAAGACAAACTACATTAATTTTAACAAGAATAGGTTTCGTAAATTAGAAATAAAACATGGAAGCATAAAAATTGATGAGATGTATAACACGAAATTCTTAGGCCTCAAAATTGACAACCAACTAAACTGGAAACCACAACATGAGAATGTAAGTGAGAGACTCAACAGATTTGTGTACGTCCTAAAGCGCCTAAAAAGTCTAACAAACATGCCCACTGTTTTGTCTGCCTATCATGCGTGTGTAGCTTCGGTGCTCCGTTACGGTCTTATTATATGGGGAAATGGGACCCACTGGAAAAGAGCCTTTATAGCACAAAAAAAATGTGTAAGAGCTATAGCTGGCAAGTCATCACGAGACTCCTGCAAGCCACTATTTAAGGAGCTTGGTCTGTTGCCACTACCCGCGCTATATATATTTGAGCTCTGTCTGTTTGTAAAGCAACATCTGCAATTATTTAAAAAAGCCAGTGACAAAACTACAAGAACCCTTAGAGATCCATACAGGCTAGTTTTTAACGAAATCCCATTGACTGAAATGTATAGCCGAAATTGTGTGTGTATGAGCGTTAGAATATATAATAACCTACCAATTGAACTGCGAAAGCTTGAATCGAAAACCTTTAAGACAAAATTGTTGAAATGGCTTATTGACAAAAATTATTATAGCGTTAATGAATACCTCTGTGACAAAAATAAACTTATTGACATTTGAATTTTTAAAGTTTACGTGACAAAATAATTATAATCTATGTTAAACATTTGCATGCCTTGCACAGGCGAAACATGATTGCACTAAAAATTATATTAAACATCCTACTACCATGTTTGATGCAAATAAATTATCATTTCATTTCATTTCATTTCATTTCATTACATAATAGGTCGGGAACAACATTTTTCGTATATCGTATGCAAATTTAAACAGGGCAACTAGAGCGAGCTGAATTTTGAACGATAGTACTAATTGAGGTCATCATCACATCATCTCATATATACGTCCCCACCGAGGGGCTCGAGACTACCCTGAATTAGGGCGATCGGGCCTTAGTCGACAACACGGGCCCAGTGCGGGTTGGTCGACTTCACACACAACCTTCGAGTTTCTTCGTAGATGTGTGCAGGTTTCCTCACGATGTTTTCCTTCACCGTAAGAGCGTCGGATAAACGTACATAGGAAATCGAAATTTGAAAACACATTGGTACGTGGAAGGATCCGAACTACGACCTCCCGGACAGACGGTAACAGCCCTTGCCATTACACCACCGACGCTCCACTATTATTTTCATCTCTAGCCTGCACATAGGCCTGACTGGTGACGCATTGGAAACTATAACAACTTATATTGAACTTGACGGGCCAAGACATATTATTTTCTACTTTAAAACGGTTTCTTGTCGGGTGTTTTTAAAATTTTTAATTTTAGTTTTATTTCATGCTTTTTAAACTTTATGTATCCCAAACACGATATCTGTGTTGTAAGTTGGTAAAGAGTTGGGTATCCTGCAAATTCCAGAAGATGCTGCAGCATCAGGTAAAAGTAACATTTCTATCAAAAACTCATTCATTGAGACTCTTTCAATGAGCCCAAACACGGTACATCTGCTGTAAATTGGCTAGGAGTTGTGTATCCTGCAGATTCCAGGAGATGCTGAAGCATCAGGTCAAGGTTGCCATGTTCTATCTGATACTTATTCATTGAGACTATTCCAATCAGCCCAAACACGATACCTGCACTGTAAGTAAGCGAGGAGTTGGGTAACCTGCAGTTTCCAGGAGATGCTGCAGCATCAGGTCAAGGTTACCATAGTTTAGCAATATTTTTGCACTATCAGGACATCAAATATAGAATTGATCAGACCGGTAGAAGTTGCCGACATCCCTTCATCACCTAGAAAAGAGCTGATAATCTTCAAACGGCTAAGCAGATCTTCAAAAATTGTAGTTTAGAACCACCTCGATGACGTCAGCTTTCAAACGAAAAAATCACATCAAAATCGGTCCAATCGTTCAGGAACTACGATGCCACAGACAGACAGACCGATACGCAGATACACACGTCAAACTTATAATAACACCCCTTTTTGCGTCGGGTGTTAAAAAATGGCCACTATCACTGAGAAACTTCTAAATAAATAATAAGGAGTCGAACAGATAGATAGATAGATAAATCGTTTTCCTCATAGCCTTACAGTAAATACATAATGCGTATACGGTAAACAAAAGAAGATAAGTAAAACAAATAATGAGAACAGTGCAGGGAATAACAAAAACAAAAAAATTAAAAATTGGTATCAAAGTTGTTCAGAAACAGGCTTGAGATATTGGTTAGGACTGAGCATTTGCTGTGAGTACAGTACCCACAACGCTGATGATTCTGCCCAAACCATGAGTGACGCGCGCGCCTCGCCTACAGAGCACTACACGAGCACAGCATGTTAGTTACAAAAGGAATAACCACCTAATAAGTTTAGTACTAGACATTAATATCATTGTAACACAGAAAATAAAAATAAATCATATATGAATTGATACAAAGAACAATCGATAAAGTATTAAGATATTAAAAGTAGGTCTAATAAGTAGGTATTCAAAGTGTGCTACGAAACTAAGATAATTCAGAACGATACAGAATAACAATAAATTTTACCGCTTTACCTAAAGCGTAATCCACGGCAGTCTCCACCACCCGCATTTTGTAGTGTTAAATAATGGTTAAGCAAGGCTTTTTTTTTACAGCACAGATTTGGCAGTACAATATTATAAGTCATTACTTTACAATAAGAAAAGTACCAGGAAAATGACAGATTAGCAAATACGCTTCGCTCGTGTTTCAGTCTTGTTAAAGCATTTTTTTTTACTCTATGGTTCAGTCCTAGAATCCTTCGCTTGATAGGTTTCAATACAGGTAACTCGCGCCAAATATTTTTTTTTTCAGAGACAGAAGACGGCCGCTTACATGGTTGGCGTCTTTGGAGAAACCAACTCAGGTTATTAACTAAAAGGACATATATGTTTTTCTGGACAAAAAAATTACAGTTTATAATTCTTGTAAGTATTTTGAGTCTTCTCAACAAACTGTGGCGTTCAAGTATTACGTAACGCAATTTAGGGGGAGGGAGGGTCTTGTAAAACGTTACGATGCGTTACAGGGGCGGGAGGGGGGTTCCAACACGTTACGTAACACTGGTTTTTTTATTTAAATAAAAAAATACGAATGAAAATCAACCCTTTTTATTTATATGTATTTTACGGGGAATCCCTCGACTGTATTGTACGTAATTTTTTTTTTATAATGTAAATTTTAGGTAAAAATGGTCACCTGGGGTGTTTTTAGGGAGGGGGGAGGGGGTACAGAAAAACGTTACAGCGCGTTACATGGGGGTAGGGAGGGTCAAAAATCTTCGAAAACTGCGTTACATAATACTTGAACGCCCCATACCAGACGTCTTATTGGCTGCCGCTCATAGACATACCTGTGAATCTAGTGGCGTCGTCAGTGTTTTGCATCCGCAACAAAGACCCACTTAAGTCCCGGACTGCCGATATAGGTCAGTAAAACGTACGCCACTTTAAGCTCTTTCAGTTAATAAATACGGTACACAATCCTGTAAATCATTTTTTTTTGTTTCGTTAAGTAGTCGGGTACTTAAGATCGACTTGGGCGCAACAGTTCTTGGGTCTTGAGGGATTTATTGTTAGTTATACTATATTTTAATTGTTATAGATGCTTATTGATTGTTAGTTGTTTATATGATCGTGGTTATTCCGTAAAATATCTTTGAAATATCGATGCGTTTAACAATTAGATAATTAATGTGTTTGCGCCCAAGGTCAAGTATCGATTGTTTGTCAAAGTAGCCCATTTTCTAAGTGATTTATATGAGATGTTGGTAAAGTGTGTTTTCGTTTAAAAAGATTGTGTTTCTGAAGAGTTGATTGTGAATTAAATGTATGAGACTCAAACGAGGTTTGATTAAATTATTGGGGCAATAAATAAGTCATAAAAAATATTGTTATAACGATAAAATCAAAAGGATTCATTGGTAAAAAGCGTATTCACCGAATCGTTTCCATACAAACTTAAAATTACTACTTCTTTAAAATGGATGGGCTGATTCTAATTAAACTTTAAACAAGTAAGCAAGTCACGAATTTTTTTTTAAATAGTGTTGTCACTGGTGATTTAATAAGATTTAAGGTTTTAATAGTACTTTTGAAATTCGCTAATCTTTTTTAAAATAAACTATTTCGAAAATATAATCTATCCACAAACTTGAATTTCGTGACTTGCTTATGCATATAAAGTTTCATTAGAATCAGCCCATCGATTTTCAAGAAGTTAGTAATTTTAAGTTTTTATGGGAGACGTTCACTGCTGGATAAAGGCCTCCCCTTAGGATTTCCACGACGATCGGCCCTGCGCTGCCCGCGATCCTACGTAGATGTTTTTCGGATGATGACGGAGGCGGCAGCGCAGGACCGGTCGTCGTGGAAATCCTTGGAGGAGGCCTTTGTCCACCAGTGGACGATTTTCGGCTGATATGATGATGATGATGATGAATATAACTGTGCATTTATAAATTTCTAGCAAATAGTGGTGCCGCTTCTAGCTATAACATTCATGACCTTATCAGCCAATTACAGTTTTGGTTATGGAGAACATCATAGTATACCAGAGCATGAGGTCCAAATGTTTATGGTGTATAATATGGGCCCTTTCACGAGGTCACACCTGTTTAATGGTGATGACGAAAGTTTTTTGAAGGACATAAAACCGATTAAATCCGATGACGTTAGAAAAGGTAAGTTCTTATTCTTTACCTTAACTGCAAAGTTTATAATGTTTTTAACTGACTTAATAAAAGGAGTTGTGTTTGTTCGCGGATAACTTCGCCGTTTATGAACCGATTTTAATATTTTTGATGTGTAACATCTTTGCTTTCGCTTTCCTGCAATTTGTGGGAGTGATTTCGTGAAATGGGACGGAAATGTGTCCCATGAGACGGAAATGTGTCCCATTTTAACAGGAAGTCGCGTTTTTTCAGGCTTTAAAAGCGCGGAAAAGGCAAAGGTATCTATGACCATACAGCCTAGTCTGCCGTATCTTTGCCGTCCTTTTTTCAGGCTTCAAAAGCGCGGAAAAGGCAAAGGTCTCTATGACCATACAGTCTGCCGTATCTTTGCCGTCCTTTTATAAAGTATTTTGTCACATGTTACACATCATATGCGAGTACTGTGTAGGTCTCGCTCGAATTTTTTTTATTTTGTTGGAAAGGAGATATCGCAAGGGCGGTACCACGATAAGGAAACCAGGATCTGATGATAGCATCCCTAAGAAATCGAAGGGAAACTTAGTTTCGTGTTTGAGGTTTTTTTTAAGGTTATGTGATCGTCCGAAAAACTGACTACGAGATTTTGACGATAATGCTCTCTATATCACTAATGTATGTGTGTTCGTATTTTCGATTTTCGGAAAAACGGCTGGAACTATTATATGACATTAAGCACAGAGGTGTATCAGAGGGTTTACTAAGTAGTTGTTTACATGAGTTATAAAATATAATCGTTAAACAGTAGGTCACTTTATCATGCGAATGGCCAAGGAGTGGAATTACCCGCCAACGTCGAGTTTCCCCAATCGTAGGTATAATTTAGGAATCTGCAAGGCGAGAGTGAATAGACAATACTTGAGATAGCGTGTTACATCCTCCGATACATCGCACTACCATCATGCCCTCTCGTATATCTACTAGATTCGTTAAACTACTCTATATAGATACAATGTACATATGTATAGCGTCCCCGCTCTTCCAACCTTACGGTTATTATATAAATGATCGCCGCTCATACCAACGCCATGAGGCGGTGTTACATCCTCCGATATATCGCACTACCATCATGCCCTCTCGTTTATCTACTACATTCGTTAAACTACTCTATTCAGATACAATGTAATTATGTATAGCGTCCCCACTCTTCCAACCTTACGGTTATTATATAAATGATCGCCGCTCCTACCAACGCCATGAGGCGAAGGCAAGGACTAGCTACGGTAGGTCTTGCTGCCAACACTTCTACCACAGATTATATAATAGTAACTACTATTCGAAGGGTTCCGGGTAGACCACCTTCTTGCTTGCTGACGGACGGATCTATCAACTTCGGCAGGCTTGTCGGTCCGTCGACCGACTGGGTCATGGACTCGTAGTAGGTATGTGGTAAGTTCCAGGGGTTGGGCAATGTCTGATGAATGTCCTCCCCGCGCTCAGCTAATGTTTTCGTAGTCGGACAATATTTTATCACCAAAACTAAACTATATCATCGCATCAGCTCATAAACGTCCCCACCGGGGGGCTCGAGCCTACCCGGAATTAGGGCGATAAATGAAGACAAAAGACAAGGAAATGATAAAGAAGGTGAACAAAACAATAACGGCACAACAGTTAGAATGGAATCCAAAATAATGACGCGCCAAGAAAAGCAAAAAAGAAACAAATTTAGAACGGAAAACCAAAATTTAAACATTAAACATTTTAAAAACAAATTGATAAAAACATACAAAAAAAAGATGATGTAAAAGGAACCCGGAATTTAGATACGTAAAAAAGTAAAAATGGAACAGACTTGAATGGAAAAACCAAAATTTAATTGTTCAAAGTTTTAAAAACATATTGACTAAAACAAATTTAAAAAAAGGTGATTTATATAAAGTTTGAAATGATAATACCGAATACGTCAAAAGAAGCGAAAAAGGAACAAGTTAAGAAAAGAAAAAGCAAAAAAGAAACAAATTTAGAACGGAAAACCAAAATTTAAACATTAAACATTTTAAAAACAAATTGATAAAAACATACAAAAAAAAGATGATGTAAAAGGAACCCGGAATTTAGATACTAAAATAAAATTTCAAAATTAAAGTTCAAAATTTTAAAAACATATTGACAGAAACAAAATAAAAGATGAATTAAAACAAATTGATAATAAACTTAGATATGATTTCGTCACAAGCTGATCTGCTGGTTGTTTTAATGGCGGGAGCCATTTACCATCAGGTGAGGTTCAGGCAAACGCACTCAAATATAAATAAAAATTAATAATTTTCAACAGACCTAAAACTTTTAGGTACAAGCTTTTATTTGAAAATTTTCAATTATTTCGTATTCTTCTCAGCAAACCCTTTTATTTGAGACCCACATTGTAAGAGTGAATTAAAAATAACTAGTCCGCCATCTTGGGTGCGCCGCCATGTTGGATTTAGAATGACGTTACAGAGTTAACCATGCATTGTCATCCCAACTGAACGTGTTTACAAAATTTCAGCTCAATCGGTTGAAGATATCTGCTTCAAAATTGAGTCGCAAGATTTCACCCGAACAAACATACATACATTGCAAGTTAAATAATAGCTTGTGAAAAAGATGTAAAGCCAGTTAGGCCGTTGGTAGCAAAGCGCCCACCCACCGGGATAATTAGTCAGCTAGGTTTATCGCATCTTTAAAATGAGAATATTCAAAAACGTATACTTACAAGATACTTTGTTTACACACTATCTACGAATATCCTATGATTACTAAAAATTTAAGGTCGATGATAGTGCTACTAGCATAAACAAGAGAACATAACATAATACGAATAGGTCACTAAACAAGTAAGATATTGTTTAGATAAGGGTAACTCTATGATCACTAACAATAGAAGGTTGATGATAGTGCGACTATCATAAACAAAAAACAAAACATAGTAGGTCACTTAAATGAGTAAAGGAGCTCTGCAGATTCATTGCGATTTTTTGAAAAGTAAACATGACTGAATTTACTCGTCGCAACGTTTGTGTAATAATCTAATATAATTTTAAGCGTGGTTTAACTAAGTAACAATGATGTGAAGAAACGAGTAATGCATTAGGACAAACGTGTATTCTTTAAGCACTATAGAAAAGTGTTTTATTCAGTTTATTCGCGGCAATTTTAAATCGGAAGACAATTCGTGGTCGGGTAGGCCAATATGTAACTACCAATAAAACACATGGAGGCAGTGCGAAAACTACTAAATGAAGACGTATCGACAGATCGAGAAAATCCTGAATTTAAGTCCACCGACTGTTCATTAAATTGTTCACGACAATTTAAAAATTAGCAGTTTTTGTTCACTCTGCGTGTCGCATTCGATGCCTCCTTTTTTTCGAATCGATGGTTTGATGGTTACTTAGTAATTTTATATTTTACTGACCCAATAGGTAGCCACGCGTATGCCACTGTCAGTGGCCCCCCAGAGGTCTTCCGATACAGGTGTCCGGCAATCGGGGCAAGCCAATAAGTGTGTCATAGTTTATGAACTGACTCTACATGGATACTCTTCTCCGTCACAGAAACGACAACGACACATATTCTCCCTACATCGGCCAACTTGAGTCCGCAGTCTAATTAGAGATTTCCAAATAGACCACGGCAAGTCGTTACCCTAGGGCCTCTCGGTGGAGATAAAGCTGTCTATGTCTAGGGAAGGTCTTGTTCCATAAACTGGATTTAGCCATTAACGGGTCATCTTGTAGCTTGGCTACATTGGCTAGAAAGTTCTTGCGGCTTTTTCGTCTGGGACGAGCTGGGCTGCATCCAAACATGGGGTGTCTAGGGTCGTTATCTTGTTTGGCTTTCTCGACTGAGCTCGCTATCTCTCTTCGTACGCCGGGTGGGGCGATCCCTGCCAGTGGATACAACTTGCTTATCGCAGTCGGTTTTAAACATCAAAATTTTTAATCAATTTTTTTACATCAAAAGTGTTAATATTTCTAAAAATTTTTTCAATTTAATCGATTTTTTATTACTTTTAGTATACTGTATATAAAGTTGATACTTTTGGTTGTAAGTAGGTAACTTTATATCACACATATTGGTATATACGAGTTTCTACACTAATTCCACATAAAAAAAAATTAAATAGCGTTTTTAATTTGTCAGCGACCGGTTTCGAACATCCATTTCTACCTGAAGATGGAGTTCCAATCCGGTCGCTGACAAATTAAAAACGTTGTTTTATTTATTTTATGTGGAATTAGTGTAGATACTCGTATATACCAATATGTGTGGTATACTATATATATTTCTTGTTATAAAAAAATTGTGTGCGTTTTATTTTTTCCATAGTGATTGCTTTACACGGTCTTTCAATAATTTGAATTCATTATTGTCATTTGGAGTTTCTCTGCGTGATCGAATCAGAAACCGACATAGCTCGCAGAATTGCGAAACTTAAGTGGCAGTGGGTGGGGTACATAGCTCGTAGAACAGATAGCCGTTGGGGCAGTAAAGTTCTCGACTGGCGACTACGCACCGGAAACGTAGCGTAGGTAGGCCTCCCACTCGGTGGACCGATGGTCTGTTGAAAGTCACGGCAAGCCGCTGGATGCGGGCAGCGCAGAACCGGTCGTCATGGAAATCCTTGGGGGTGGCCTATGTCCAGCAGTGGACGTCCGTCGGCTTATATGATGATTGTCATTTGACCCATCTTAAGGCCTTAAAGGACTTTATGTTTTCCAGATGTGAGAAGAATAGCAAACTATCACGAACATTATAAACACTCGGAAGCAGTTTTCGGTTATAGCATGGAAAAAAATCGCTCTATCATATTCCACGCTGGGGATAGCTATCCTCTAGTGATGAGAGCTGTGAACGCTTTCAGTAATATCTTCAAGGCAATACATATTCCCTATGCAAGGAATAGTAGTATTGTGGCAACGTACCGACCTATTCATATGCGGGCGGACAAATTGAAAACTATTATCCATCCAAAAACAATTATTTTATGCTTATCGTGGGCAATTTGGACTGCTTTTTGTAAGTACATCTTTTTTACTTTCGAGCGACTGACGAGCGAGTGGTAGCGAGCGACGTAGGAGTGAAAATAAGGTATTGTGATGGTTAAAAAATTCGAAGTCGAGATTATTATGTGGATCGATTTTCTTACCCTAATAGAGTCTTAAAACAAAAATGTGTGTGTGTATGTGTGTCTAGGTGTCTGTGCTTCTGTCCGGTGTTCTAGATCCCAAACTACTGGATGGATTTGTGTAAAATTTGGGTTAGAGCAATATTATTTTTATTATGTAGGTTTGATTTTTCAGGGTTGCCACCATAAAAAACACTATTATTTTTCTTAAAAAAATCTCTATCAATTTGGCTGAAGCTCTGTACATTACTGTAACTTTATATGCATGGAAAAATCGGAATAAGGTACCTCCCATACAAATCCAGGTTATTTTTTTATACTTTTTCTCATAAATGGCACTAACGATTTTAATGGAACCTTGTAAACAACAAGATTTTTTTATATAGTTCATTAATACAGAAAAAAAACTGAATAAAGCACTTTCCATACAAACCTCCCATACAGATCTAGGTTGTTTGTTACTTTTACAAAAATAGCTTCAAAGATTTTAACGAAACCTTGTGAATAACAAGAATTTCTTAATATGGTTCATTATTACACAGAAAAATCGAATAAAACACCTTCCATACAAACCTCCCATACAAACCCAGGTTGATTGTTACTTAAAAAAACAATCATACAAACCCAAATCATTTGTAAAATTTTCATAAAATCTAGGTACTCCTCTTTTTATTGCCACTAGGTAAACGTAATGTTTATTGCTGTTTTGTGTGTTTCCGACTGCGCCACACGATGGACGCTTCGCGAAAAAGTATGGACAGGGTGGCTGTACAATTTATTTCATATCGTTTTCATCGACAGGTGTTCTCAATAAATGTAGATACAGTGTAAATTCTCTATAGCGACACTCTAGGGATCGGGCACTTTGTGACGTTATTGAGAGTTTTCGCTATACAGAGAGAAATTAGCGTTAAAGTAAGCCAGAAAATTTTGACGTTTCAAAAGTGAATCGTTATATCGAGTTACGTTATACAGAGTTTACACTGTATTTGCAAAGTTTTGATTCGATACGGCATGTAGTTTTTTTGAGTTCCGTAACACAAAAGGACAAAAAGGAACTCTTATAGGATCACTTAATTGTCTGTCTGTTCGTACGTCCGTCCGTCCGCCCGTCTGTCTGGAGAAAGAGGTATGACATGTGTCTCGACTCTTAACCCGGCTTGAATGCGGTGAAAAATAGTTACACCATCTGCGAGGTGGTTATGACATCCCTGATATAGAATTGTCGATTTTGTTAACTGAAAGGACTACTTATTACTGTAATATTTTAATTAGGTAATACTAGGGACATGAGGTAAAATGATAAAATTACCCAGTTCCAGTTATAAAACTTTTTATATTAATTCTATAAAAAAAATAAAGTCGTATTTTTTTACGCAAAAATCAACAATATTTAGGCACTATCACTTAATATCTAAAAATTTGGGATATTGTGACAACTGTACTTACAAAATTAATATACAAATTAATTAAAAATTTAAACCCGACGGCATAAAAACTAAACCTTTTTTTTGCCAGTCGAGTCGGTTAAAAATGTATCCTATGTCACTCACAGGATTGATCCGAACCTAACTACAGCTTGCACTTCAAAATCTATCAAACCGTTTAGGCTATACAGAGCGTGCTAAAGAAATATACATACATACATACACTCGAAAAACATAACCCTCCTTCTGGCGCAGTCGGGTAAAAATATATTAGGTTTTTTTTTTATGCACAGTTGGTAAACCCTTGACAACATCTCACCTGGTGGTAAGTGACGATGTTGTCGAAGATGGAAGCGGACTTACCAAGATTCCCCAACGCAATGGGTCTTTACCTATGAAATTGCCGATTGTATAAAAAAGTTTAAAGATAAAAAATAATATTCAGAACAATAGTTAATAAAACAAAATTTATTCTCAAAATAGCATTAGTAGACTATTAGAAATTAAATGGTGGTAAACATATGCCTATTGTTTGGATATATCTCAATATATTGCACGGTGGCTTAAACCCCATGAAGTCGGGTTTTTTCACCCGAAAAAATCGTCTTTAATGAGGCAAAAATACACATTTTTAATTTTAAAGCTCTAGAGTTATCACAGCAGTTTCTTCGTTCAAAAAGAAACATACGTACATTTAGATATACCTGAAAACAATACTTTTTATTTTATTTATCCCCACTTCTTTTTTGTGGGCAGTCGTGTAAAAAAAAGTTAATCAAATGGCTTGTACTCGAATACCGATCCTTCATAAAACTTTTTTGTTTCAGTTGCTGCGTTACCACTGATACCGTTTATACTGTTCCCGATAAAAGAGTTCCACAACGGAGTGAGATACAATTTTCTATTGTCGGGTTGCTCCCCTGTACTCATATGGAGCTCAAAGTTATTGGCGCACTTTAGTGTCTATTTAATTGTGATAGTGCCGTGTACTATTGTCATTGTCATCTGCTTCGAATTCGACAAAACATTATATGAACAAGAGTTTTTGAGTGAGTATTTTGTTAAGATCCTCCTAACCCTGCAGTGGTTGCGCCTCCAAAAGTCTCTTGAGGGGTCGCGTGGATTATATGTGTAAGCCAAATTGTTTTGATTTTTTTAAATAAATAAAATTTATTTATGTTATAATTTTTCTATCGAAAACTGGCAAGTACCCTTGTCTACAATCCCTACTATCCCTACTAATATTATAAATGTGAAAGTAACTCTGTCTGTCTGTTACGCTTTCCCGCAAAAACTACTGAACAGATTTGGCTGAAATTTGGTAGGTAGACAGATTAGGACCTGGATTCAGACATAGGCTACTTTTTACCACGCTCGCGAGCCGCTTGCGGCTCGCGCACTGCGCACCCTCGAAAAGTCATAGAAACGTTGTCCACGCGGGTGAAACCGCGGGAAACAGCTAGTTAAACTATAATAAGAAACTGAACAGAACAATTAACAGTTTTGTCAAAGTAAACCAAAACACAAACTTCTTATTAATCGTCTTTGAAAATTTACTTTGGATTATGAGACCTTAATACGCGTTAACGCTTATTGCGAAAACAAATCAACTATTATATTCCTAACACGAACTACATACATATTTGGAATGAAAAATGTGGGGATTGTCATACTTTAAGTACACGGAGTCCTGTGTAACACACTTGAACTGTTTACGAATAATTTCATTTTTAATTACCGTGGATTAAAGTTATTAGCTCTGCTTGACACTGGGGCCTCCGCAAACACCTTCATTTGTCCTTTATTCCTATCCTAGCCCACAGTTTGTATATGCGATAGCAGTCATCAGTATAGTGGAGCCTCCTAGATTTAAGCTTCAACCAACCCCGCGCGTCTGCGGCGCGGGAGCGTCAGTGGCGCGGACCGTCAGCGCTTCGCAGACGCGTCCCGTGCCGTAGTCGCGCAGGTTTCATCATCATCATCATATCAGCCGCAAATCGTCCACTGCTGGACAAAGGCCTCCCCCAAGGCATTCCACGACGACCGGTCCTGCGCTGCCCGCATCTAGCGGCTTCCCGCGATCTTCACCAGGTCGTCGTCGCGCAGGTTTGGCCGGAGCTTAAGATTCAGAATAACTTAATTTTCCACAAAAAGGTTCAATGCAATGCACTACGCAATGTAACCAGTGTTTCTGAATTCAGGGTGTAACAAAATTATTGTAGGACCCGTTAACTTGTTATTCTAGTAAGCCGAAAGACTTCCACTGCTGGATAAAAGCATTTCCACGACGAGCGGTCCTGCGTTGCCCGCATCCAGCGGCTTCCCGCGACCTTCACCAGGTCGGCCTGCCTACGCTACGTCTTACATTGCGAGGTAACCAGACAAGAACTTTACTACCCCAGGGCTGTCTGTTCTACGAGCTATGTGACCCACCACTGCCACTTTATTCTGGTCATCACACTGAACAAATTTCCCCAAAAGTCCAACAGTCAATCCGCATTTTTTAAATTCTTCATACATACTAATCATCAGCCGAAAAACGTGCACTGCTGGCCAAAGGCCTCCCCCAAGGACTTCCACGAAGACCAGTCCTGCGCTGCCCGCATCCATCGGCTTCCCGCGATCTTCACCAGGTCGTCGGTCCACCGCGTCGGTGGCCTGCCTAAGCTACGTTTTCCGGTGCGCGGTCGTCACTCGAGAACTTTACTGCCCCAACGGCCATCTGTTCTACGAGATATGTGCCCTGCCCACTGCCACTTCAGTTTACATACTATCTTACTATTACTATCTCCCTTTTCTCTCAAAGAATAGGACACACCGTTCCTACAAACATAATCCTCCTACTGGCAAAGTCGCTAAAAATTGTCAGCGACCTGTTTCGGACCTCGTCATCAGGCAGACGTTAGATATGTCTTCAGGTAGTCTGGCTGAAAATTATGTCCGAAACCGGTCGCTGACAGTAAAATTCATAAATACAGTTTTATTGTCAGCGTCTATCCCTGGGATAGCACAGTTAATTGTGCTATACGATAAGAGAAATAGTTTTGTATTATTAGTAATTAGTAGAAATAATATATTTAAAAGTACATTATTAGCTATTGATGACCACCTGCGACCATTTCATACAATTACGAGGGTGGCATACTTAAATGACCTCAGTGCGCGAGAATTGGCTACATAAGCCATCTTCGAGCGCACGCGCGGCAAACCGACTAGGAGTCGAAGTGGTCGCCATGACCGAAATCGGTCGGATAGATCATCATCATCATCATAAGCTATTGCTTTGTGCTGTTGGCTTGTGAAACTACAGGCTGCTGGGGATCAGAGGCTTTGGCCTTCTTCATAAAAGAGGTGGGCCGTCGGCTTCGTGAGAGGAGTTGTGACGATCGCTTCGGGGCCTACCTGCTGCAAAGGTTGTCCATTGCCATACAACGCGGCAACGCGATGTGTGTCATGGGCTCCTTTGCAGCTGGTATAACCCGGGGGACATTTTTGACGAGTGACACAGTTTACAATTTCATTTGAAACTTTGATTTATTGTATACTAGCTGTCCCGGTGAACTTCGTTTTACCTCTCACTACACTACACTGCCCTACCCTACCCTACCCTACACTAACTACACTATACTACACTACACTACATTACACTACATTACACTACACTACCCTACCCTACCCTACGCTACCCTACCCTATACTACTCTACCCTACACTACCTTACCCTACACTACACTACACTACACTCCACTACCCTACCCTACCCTTTCCTACCCTACCCTACCCTACCCCACCCTACCCTACCCTACACTACACTAAACTAAACTAAACTAAACTAAACTACACTACACTACATTACACTACACTACCCTACGCTACCCTACCCTACCCTACCCCTACACTACCCTACCCTACCCTACACTAAACTTCACTACCCTAACCTATCCTACCCTACCTAAGAACCTTCTCCTGACAATAACGAACTCGACAAAAAAAGAATTAGCGAAATCGGTCCAGCCGTTCACGCGTGATGCCATGACCAAGGAAAATAGGGATTCATTTTTATATATATAAAGATTTGTCATGTACTAAAGTACATAAGTAAAACTCTTTTCATTTCAGTTTCTATATCCATATTGCTGTCTGCGTTTGGGCTTGCGTTCCTAATACAACTGTACGTACTAAGTTACTTTCTTAACGTGGACCATGCTGTAAGCCAAATGTACGTCGCGTCTTTAGCTCTGGGTAAGACTTAATTAATTCATCAACATCATCATACCAGCCGACGGACGTCCACTGCTGGACATAGGCCTCCTTCAAGGATTTCCATGGCGACCGGTTCTGTGCTGCTCTCATCCAGCGGCTTCCCGCGACCTTCACCAGGTCTTTGGTCCACCGAGTGAGAGGCCTACCAACGCTACGTTTTCCGATGCGCGGCTGCCACTTTACTACTCGAACGGCCATCTGTTCTACGAGCTATGTACCCCGCCCACTGCCACTTAAGTTTAGCAATTCTAAGAGCTATGTCGGTTACTTTGGTTCTCCTACGGATCTCCTCGTTTCTGATTCGATCACGCAGAGAAACTCCGAGCAAAGCACGCTCCATTGCCCTTTAATTAATTATAATAATAAATTAATATTCGTCGGTGGTGTAACGGTTGGGGTCGCTACCTTCTGTCCGGGAGGTCGTGGTTCTCTTGCTACTTACCAATGTATTTCTGAATTTGATTTCATATGTACGCTTATTCGAAGCTCTTACGGTGAAGGAAAACATCGTGGGGAAACCTGCACACGCCTGCGAAGAAACTCTAAGGTTGTGTGTGAAGTCGACCAACCCGCACTGTACCCGCTTGGTCGACCAAGGCTCGATCGGCTTAATTAAGGGTAGCTCGAGCCTCGGTGAGGACGTATATGAGCTGATATGATGATTTCTTATGAAACCGTTTTTTCTCGACCGTTTCCGTGCTTCGCAAGATAAGGTAAGCCATTGGTGCCGATTGCTATCACTAGATGGTAGTCGTTAAGCCACGTCAGGCGGCTTAAAAACCTTCTGACAGTGGGGTTCGCTAGGGCTCCACCAACCCGGATTTGGCCCCCGTGTGTGGAGTAAAGGCCTAACCTTTTTGAGTTTGTAAAGAGACTCGTGCGTGCCCCAGCAGTGGGGACGTTTATGAGTTGTCAATGAAACCGTTAGGATAGGATACATTATACAGGGTGTAACAAAATTTGTGTAGAACCCATTAACTAGGTTTTCTACTCATCATATAACTACTTTTCCTACTCTTGACTTGGCCCCGTGTGTGGAGTTAAGGCCTAACCTTTTTGAGTTTAGAAAGAGACTCGTGCGTGCCCCAGCAGTGGGGACGTTTATGGATTGTCAATGAAACCGTTGGGATACAGTATACAGGGTGTAACAAAATTTGTGTAGAACCCATTATTTGGGGTTTCTACTCATCATAGAACTAGTTTCCCTAAGAGACCCATAGTCATCATCATCTTATCAGCCGAAAAAACGTCCACCGCTGGACAAAGGCCTCCCCCAACCCAAGGGTTTCCACGACGACCGGTCTTGCGCTGCCAGCATACAGCGGCCTCCCGCGATCTTCACCAGGTCGTTAGTCCACTGCGTGGGCTGCCTTCTCACGCTACGCTTTCCGGTGCGCGATCGCCACTCTAGAACTTTACTACCCCAACGGCCATCTGTCATACCCATTGTCATATCGCAAAAATAAAATTGAAATTTTCATACAAATCAAATGGTTGACCAATTTAGTATGGAGCGTCAAATGTATTTTACCTGACTGCGCCAGAAAGGTGGTTATGTGTGTGTATGTATGTTATTTCTTTGGCACGTTCTGTAGTCTGAACGGCTTGATGGATTTTGTAGTGCGAGGTGTCTTTAGATTCTTCCTAATCCTGTGAGTGATTAAGGATACTTTTTACCCGACTGGCCAAAAAAAAGAGGAGTTAAATTTTTATGCAGTGGGGTTTTTAATTTTAAATTAATTCGTTTATTAGATAATAGACAATGCGTTCTTCGGGGAAAGTTGTTCAGTAAGAGGAGTGGAAACTGGTAGCGGTCCCTAACATGCACTTGTACCGCCCTGACTTAGAATGAAATACATTCGCAGAAAAAAGTTGATGAAAATATGATTTTCATTTACTAAAAAATTTTAGTTTCGCATCGCTGGCCTATTTAGACATAGTGGTTGTATTGGACAAATGATTATTGATAGCAACACACTGTGGCAACGAATTAAGACTATTTACTACGTAAAAGAAGGTTAACTCCGCAAAATCATTTGAACGAATGGCGACTCTTGCTACGACACAATAAAGTGCAAATTCAGGTCGCACAGCGATAATTACCTGCAGTTATATTCACCTATAAGTTGCGTCTCTCTGTATCGCGTAACTCTTTTCTCTTCAGACTACTGAAGTTGCGCCTTGCAAGGGGTCGCGCAGCTTTGCGTGGCGTAGGTAAATTTTTAACATTTTCTTACCTCCAGCGCAAAGTGCAACAGGCTGTGGCAACACGGAGAAGTAATCAGGTCAGAGAAGAATTGGAATCTCGTTCTCTTCTCTGCTCGAAGAGCTACCAACATTTCGATTGACAATGCACCCGACTAGCCCATTTGTGATATCTGTAATTTATTATAAATTAGCTACAGAAATAAAAAGCGAAGCCAAAACTAACAAATTTATACAACAAATTCAGAATTTTTTACACGATAAATGCTATTATACAACAAAAGAATACCTAAACGACAACTTAAAATAATATACCTATATATATAAAAAAATAAGACTCAAAATTAATATAAATATCCATTGTACTCTACAAAAAAAGACGTGTGGCACTCGGGGACTGCCGCGGTAAAGCTATTGCATAGCATTTTGTATCAACTTATGCAATTATAATTATTTATTTATTTTATTCATGCAGTATTTCTTTTTCTTTGATATTAATTCAAGTTACACTTTTTGAGCGTGGTGACCGATAAGAAAACAATTTTTTCTTTTATTAAATAAATAACAATATTTAGAAGTGATTATCGAATTTCGCGCGATGTACATTTATATAGATATAATATCATATATACTTTCTCTGCGCGGCATTCATGTGCATTATCTATACACCAAAAACAAAGGTACTGAATAGTACACGTGCTTGGTTTGATGGTTTCTGTTATATACATAATGAAGAATGAATTTATTTATATATATATATATATATATATATCTAGAAGGAAGTGAGTGGTTAGGTTATGGTTGGCCTCGTGGTTCACGTCCTTAACTATTTCGGTATTGGGCGTCGAAATAACAATGCAGCTATATCACAGAGGTCCTTCTTCAATAGTCTTGATCATTTGGTAATCGAAATTGTACAGGATGCCTTGGATAACAATGGATGCAAACGCGGTGATCACAGCGATGGCGTGACACGTCCATTTTGCTCACAGATCACCACTACTTGTGTTCTGCTCGACGCTCCGTCAAAAAGTGTCTGCTCCGAGACTGACGTCCAGCTAATGTGGCTTCTCCACAGATCTAATAAATTCTCAACTCAGTGTGGCAGCACAAACAGCCTTCCGTTAATACATCATCTTTGCTACCACAAACGATCGTCTCACGAGTACAAGCGATCGTCACGCCACCACCGGTTTCACCCAGGTACTAATACCTGACGTTTGATCCAAACAAAGTGTAACTATGTAAACTTATCTCGAGCTGGTATTGGTCGCGTTTTCAATGACACTCCGACACGGCCATCCTGCGAGTCACACGTCCTCGGGTGACTAACCTGAAAAACAAAAGGGTAGCCAGTAGATTCCATTTCGTTCGGCCAATCCTGACCTTCATTAGGAAGGTCCACAGCTCAAGGAATAAAAGCAACGCTAATAATGTGAAGCTTTAATTCAAGACTACAATCATGGTGACAACACATTTTAACAGCCTCAAAAAACCAAAATAATTTCACTCTCGTAAACTAAATAAACCTCAGCATTAGCATCGTAACTCAAACAATCTCAAATCAGTTTAGGTCTCCAAGGTAAATCACAGCTGCAAGGCTTGAAACCTTACAACCATTTACAACTTTTAGAGGCACATAGAACGGAACATAATCATCATCGCAAATCACAAGCGACGGAACACCAGAACTAAACATCACCACATCCGGGTGGCGGGACACCACAAAGAATCATCATCACTAACGCCAAGCGACGGAATACCAATCAGTCATCATCACCAGTCCAGGTGACGGAACACCATCACCACCATTCTAGGCAGTGGAACACCATCATCACCAATCTAGGCAATGGAACACCATCATCACCAATCTAGGCAATGGAACACTATCATCACCAATACAGGCGACGGAATACCATCATCACCAATCTAGGCAATGGAACACCATCATCGCCAATACAGGCGACGGAATACCATCATCGCCAGTACAGGCGACGGAATACCATCAACAGTTTTAGCCGGTAAACGGGATACTTCTTTTTTACAAAAACACGAATGTACCTGCTACACATCATGACAGAACGAGTCTGACAAAACAAGCAGCAGCCAATGCATGCAAACATATAGCGCCATTCAGCACTCTTCATTTACCGCTGAAACATGTTGGAATACTTCAGTACTACACACAAAAATAAACGATAAAGAAAAAAATTACAACTGTACACAATTGATTGAGTTACGATCTGTCAATACAATTAACATTGAAAGGTAGACGCCTCTGCACCAGATTCATCGTCAACATCCGGAGGCAAATAACCTTCGGACATACTACGTAAACGGTCATGGGCATACTTGTAACTTCGTCTCAAATTCAAAGCTTGTAATTTGTATCTGTCACCTTCTAAGACCTCTACGACCCTGAACGGCCCTCGGTATTTGGGATGTAACTTGGTTTGGTTACGCTCCTTATTTTGTATCACCACAACAGTCACCCATCTTGGCAACTCTGGGCCACCTCCATCCGGTGCCCAAACAAACAACAGTCACCCAACCTGGCGACTCTCAGACACCTCCATCCGGTGCCCGCCCAAACACACAGTCACTCGACCTGGCGACTCTCAGACAACCTCTCAGGTGTCCGCTCAAAAACACAGTCACCCTACCTGGCGACTCTTGGACCACCTCCCTCCGGTGTCCAACCACACTATCGCTTCCATGCGGCGATCTCAAACATCACCTCTTTCTGGTCATTGCCAACATCACCTCCCCGGTGATACGCCTGCGAGCCAAACGCACGCCACACACAGTTGTGGCCGCACAGCAACGAGAAAATCAACTCGGTGTTTTACGCCTACGTCTACGAATGGCTGAGGCTATTGGCATCCAGTTGCAAAAATTGTTTACGTCTAAGGTTCAAAATACAAACTAGTGAACGTTAAAATCACGGTCAAGTACAAAAGTCCTTAATCTGCACTAGTAGATGGTCGAGGTTCAGTCTCTCCATCATCAATTCTGTCCAAGTCAATAATACTGTCACTATCGGGCATTTAACGTAGTCTGTCCTCAATAACTGACGGTATTTGATATCTAAAGTGGTAGGTAACGCTTCTCCATTTGTAACAACACAAAGTTAGGTAACTTGTGAAACTAAGCTTTTGTCTAGAAATCAGCCAGTGGCGCTGCCTCAGAGCAATACACCACCCCATCTCTTCCCAAGGGTTTCACAAGAAGTGACTAAGGGACTAAAAATTTGAGGACAAGCAACATCGTCCTTCACGCTCATACTGTACCGCCAAACAGCCCGCCAAGCGTAGCGTTTTTTTTTTGTTTTTTTTTTTTTTTTACAATTGGTGAAACCGCTCCAACATGGGGGAGGCCCATGTCTATTATCACATCAGCAGCAAGCTGATTAACAACTCCTGTAATAGGATGCGTTACTCTCCGTATTATCACTAGTATGTTGTCGTGCTTCACTTAGATACAATTACAGCCTGTGTGTGTAATCGACAAACATGACATTTAGAGGTTAGGCTACTTTACTCGTACCTAGAAGCAACTCCAGGAGGCTGTACTTCGTAACTCGGTTAACCCAACAGTTTGGTTGCTGCCAAATGATCATCATGGAAGGACTTGTAACATTGAAATCTCATTACTATACTCGAAGGAAGTGAGCATATTTTAAAGGACACTTAACTAAGAGTACCAACGTTTAAACGTGCTAAGATTCACCTGACCGTTGCCACGCGCCTAAAGCGTTTATGAACGTAAGTTCAAATACAAGGGGGCATTACGTAGATAGAATGACACGTGGACGTATTTGAACAGAGGTTACAAAATCAGTCATTTCGATTTAATAGGTAAAGAATGCACCTGATGTAACCACTAGCTATGCCTGACGTGGTTAAATAGTGACCACCTATGAAGTCAATCGATGTTCCAAGCTATCAGAGGAAGCAATTTCCGTTCAGGCATGTTGTTATCATTTTTTTTTTCACGGTTATCAACACTTGCGTTCTATGCTATCCTTTTTCTTTACCAGCATGATAAGGCCGTCAAAAAGGGAAAGCTTCGGGGCTTATGACATTCGCAGCCTCCAGCCCATGAATCCTGTATCATCATCACATCAGCCGTAAGACGTTCATCACTGCACTCCGCATACTACCCTGTTATTATTCTTTCTTTTTTTTACAATTGGTAAACAAAATATTTTATTGGGGTCCCCGAAACTCATCTACCTACATAGGGTCTATACGATAGCGGGGCATTAAGGATGCCCTCGACAAATTCATCACGAAAGCTATTAAAAATAGGCAACAACTTTGGCCTATGATCAATGAGAATATCAGTCCCAATACTACGAAAGCTAATAAAGGTTTTTTTTACTCCATGTAAAAATGTCAGTCTCAATATTATAAAAGCTTAAAGGGGTTTCAATACTTTCAATCTTGGTTTAGGTTTGTATAACCGAAACTAGTTAACTAAATGAATCATCATATTTACAATGAGTCCTCTTTTTAAATCTTCCGTTCAATCACGACGTTGTGTCACAAGTAAAAATCCGAAAGCATGTGAAAGAGTACTTTCCACAAGGCATCATTTTAGCTGCTAATGCAATCACTACTAGAAGGGTAAGGGACTAACTACTCTATTCGCATCCTTACCGACAGTCAAGCTGTTTTGTTATTGACAGACTCGTTTAAGAATACCGTCAATCCTAGATTTAAAATATCTGAGTCGATCATAATATCGTTCGTACTCGTCTGGCATAACAAGATATGACCATTCTGAACGATGCCCGTCAATATTACCCTCACTCGATATTTGTTCTGTACAGTAAACTTTACAAAAGTCAATAGTGCGTTAGTATTGAACACACTCCCGAAAGTCTATACACGAAACTTTCTTTAACGAGAGAACAGTAGGCACCACTACAGATTAGGTAATAGTACTACGCACGTACTACTACCACCATCAAAACAAAAGGGGTACGACTCACCGGATTTTCATAGCTCCGCGTACATCACGCACTTCGCTGAAGCTGCACGCGCCGCTTGCGTGGATCTCCGCTGCTGCCAGCGCAGTCCATACTGTCGCCCATTTCCAAACAGCGCATCAGGAACAGGTTTCTAAACTGGCTCCGAGTCATTCCGGAAGCACAGGAGCATATGCCTTTCAACGGTTTGCTAAGTGAAATAAGCATTGCACCTCATTGCAACTGTCGTTCCGTAAGGGAGATGTCGACAAACGAGCACCGTGAACGTGGATTAGCTTCAGGTATATTCTGGTTGAATTCTGGCAGTGTGATTGCAGCAAATGTAGTCGATGGTGCTTGCATAACCTCAATCAATCGCAACATGTTCTGTTTCTGTAGCACAAAGAATTGTTGCCAGTTGGTTTTTATTTCGCTGCTCCATTATCATTTTTCACATTTTCCCGTCGTTGTCCACTTGTTGCGAGCGCTGGGAACAATCCAACTTCTGATCTAGAAGGAAGTGAGTGGTTAGGTTATGGTTGGCCTCGTGGTTCACGTCCTTAACTATTTCGGTATTGGGCGTCGAAATAACAATGCAGCTATATCACAGAGGTCCTTCTTCAATAGTCTTGATCATTTGGTAATCGAAATTGTACAGGATGCCTTGGATAACAATGGATGCAAACGCGGTGATCACAGCGATGGCGTGACACGTCCATTTTGCTCACAGATCACCACTACTTGTGTTCTGCTCGACGCTCCGTCAAAAAGTGTCTGCTCCGAGACTGACGTCCAGCTAATGTGGCTTCTCCACAGATCTAATAAATTCTCAACTCAGTGTGGCAGCACAAACAGCCTTCCGTTAATACATCATCTTTGCTACCACAAACGATCGTCTCACGAGTACAAGCGATCGTCACGCCACCACCGGTTTCACCCAGGTACTAATACCTGACGTTTGATCCAAACAAAGTGTAACTATGTAAACTTATCTCGAGCTGGTATTGGTCGCGTTTTCAATGACACTCCGACATATATATATATATTGAGAATCTAAATTGAGAATGTAAACTATACGCGTGTGTGTGTTTGTGTGTATAAAAGAGGGCTACTTTTAATATCGCTCATTTTAATATCAAAAATTTAGGTCACCTTTATAGCAGTATTATATTTTCAATTCAAAATTAATACTGCATTTGTGATAATAATAAAATGTATGTATATAGAGTACTCACTCATTTTCTTTCACTATTTTTTCGTGACTTTCTTCATTAATAATAAATGCACTTTGTTCATTCATATTTATTATTTATTTTCGCTTAACCGCGCTTTTATTACTTTCTTCATTAATAATAAATGCAGTTTGTTCATTCATATTTATTATTTATTTTCGCTTAACCGCGCTTTTTTACATCTTTGTTTTTTTTAAGCAATGGTAGTTGGAACTATACAGCCAAATATGGAATAAAATCTTTTTGTACTTTTTTTTAAGCAATGGTAGTTGGAACTATACAGCCAAATATGGAATAAAATCTTTTTGTACCTATCTCTATAAATACAAACAGCTGTGTCTTAAATAAAATCTTTTTGCATTTGATAAATAAAAAATAATCAAATCTTTTTTGTCATATGGAGGTATATACAGTTTATGAAAAGAGTTTTATTATTCTCCGAAAATGATCAAATCTTCTTATATGTTTGTTTTGACAACCGATATTGTTGCCATGGCAACCGAGCGTCAGGTTTTTCTTCGTTACGGAATTTCTGGATTCGGTCCCCGCGCTCAAAGCCTGCGATAAAATCTATGCAATAGCTTAAAATTATTTATTATTATGTATACTTAAATATTGTACTATACTGAAGTCCTCCTCTCTTCAAATATTGTTGTGCCTAAACTGGATCCATGAAGCACTTTTATTATTTCTAACACCTGTAAGAACTCATGGATGCAATAAATAATTGAGTATTGAGCTTTCCTTCAGCTATTGCTCCCCGAATCCTAAAATATACATACGTGTATTTTAAAACTCAGAATTTAAGTAGATAGTTTTTCGCTTCCGGGTTTTACTGCATTTAAAAGTGCAAAGAAGTGAAATATTCTGCCGGCGCCCGTGGGTCCTACATCAATTTTATTACACCTTGTAAGCCACTTATTACACCAGCCAGCTAATTAGTTACCCTGACTCATGAATTATGATTCCGCAGTCAGTACGAGGAAACCTTATTGATAAGCGACCAATGCGACCATCGCTTGTTTCCGCGATCAATTACTGAAGTCCAACGCGTACGTGTCCTTATACACGCGACCAACGCCGTAAGGCGAGCTTGGACACTCGTCTGGCGTTGGTTGTCATAATAGAACGAACGCGATTAAGACGAGGTATTGATGGAACAGTTGTCTTTGTCATTTTCTTTACCATGTGTGATTTGTCCCAGAATATTTATTTATTTTATTTATTTACCTACGTCTAAAGAGTAAAGAAATTAACCACACTTTTTCAATGGTTTTTCGTTTCAATCTAAAACCACAATAAAAATATAAAAAATAATAACATTACTCACTTTGTATAATCACAACAAATATTGTTAAATATTTTTTTAAAATTTATACTTCAAAATATAATTCATAACTACAGTTGAAAGTAACGGTGTAGACCTATCTTTGGGATTTTTTTTCTATCAAGCCAAAACTGCTCAATAGTGTTTCTAATAGCTTTTGACTTTAGGGAACATCATCAACAAAAAATATATTTTTTTCAACCTTGGGTTTTCTATCGTTTAGGAGTAATTGACGTCAAAAATAACGAAAATATGTAATATTACCGCCGCGAACTAGCGATGCTCGAGTAATCGTGTTCTATTAGGACAACACCATCGAAATCATTAGGTTTGATCGCGTGTTCGCGCGAATTTGTGATGATCATCATCATCATCACAATTTAAGAGCCGTTGTAGCTTTTTCCAGGTCTCTCTTTTCCACACTATCTTCTTCATTTCTCTATACGTTTCCACCTTAACTTTCTTCTTAACTTGGTCTATAAGCAATTCTAGGTCTTCCTCTTCCGCGCTTTCCTTCGATCTTTCCTTGTGATGATCGCGTATCTATAATATAAGGACAATGCATAAAACTTGCTAGAGTCATTGGAACACTTCCTTTCAGGTCTCATAGCGCCCATATTTCTTCATTACGTTACTAATATAGAGGATAACCCATTTATCGGAACGTTACTAATATTCATTATTTGTCCAAGCGTAACTTTCAGTGTTGGCCTGGTGATGACCACTTTAAAGGCAAGATCAAACGCTTACTGCAAATTGAACAGGCACCTTTGTCCAAACGATTTGTTTGATGACATCGATTTTTTGAAGGACAAATGCTGCAGTGAGTACTTTTTTGTTTTGGTATAGAATCACAGGCACTCAATCAATCATGTCATAGATTTTTATAAGGAAAAATGCTGTAGTGAGTATTTTTTTTGGTTTGGTATGGAAGCACAGGCATCTTTGTCCAAACGATTTGTTTAATGCCATAAATTTTTCTAACGACAAATGCTGAAGTGACTACTTTTTCGTTTTGTATAGAACCTAGAATGTAGATCAAGTCGGCTATATTATATTCAAAAAATTTGAAGGACAAATGCTGCAGTGAGTACTTTTTTATTTTGATATAAAAGCAGAGACAACTTTGTCCAAACTATTTTTTTTAATTACTAGATTTTTCTTAGGACAAATTCTGCAGAAAATACTTCAATACTTTTTTGTGTTGATATAAATTCACAGGCACCTCTGTCTAAAACATTTGTTAATGACATAGATTTTATAATTTTATACTTTTTATACATTTTTACCAGACTGACCAAAACAGAGGGGGATATAATGCAGTCGGGTTTTTACTTTTTTATTAAAAAAGTATAGTTATTAGCCCTTTTAATTTCATATTACATTAATTTTTAAACTATGTTTTACATTTTCAGAGTCATCAGCTACCAATCCTTATGAATACTTCAAATTGGAATGGAAGTTCTCCACAACGTTCGCAATAATTCTTTTGCTGCTGCAGATTATCGTTAATTTTGTAAGTCACTGAAATGTATTATTAATAATAGTAATTACTTTTTCAATACGGTTGCGCGGAATGTAGTACTTTGTATGCGAGTATACGTGGCTAGAAAGTGAATCGACACAACGTTGACATTTAAAATTTTATTTCGTTTTGACCTTTTTTTATTTTTTGTTTTAACATCGCACTTTTTATTTTGTATTGACATCTCATTTTTTGACATATTGTTTATTTTATTTTTATTGTGACATTGATTTTTTGTATTATTGACGATCATGCATGTTACACTTTGACATTTTTAATATTTTTTCTATAAATGTGTCACTGGTGGCATAATATAAATACAGTGTAAACTCTGTGTAACGTCACTCGATATAACGATTCACTCTTTTTTTCTTTTTGAAATTTACTGGCTCCAGTTGGTTTACTTTAACGCTAATTTCTCTCCGTATAACGAAAACTCTCAATAACGTCACAAAATGCCCGGTCCCTTGAGTGTCGCTATATAGACTTCACACAGCTTGCCCGCAGATAACAGAATACACAGCATAACTGATATTTTTGATACATTTTCCGTCAATAGAGCATCCAATACCGGCCTTGCTGAGCTCAACGTTGATCGTTGTTGTTCATATATAGGTTGAAAAGTCTGGGAGAGCTTAAGCCACCCAGCCTAATCCCACATTCCAAATATGGGTTGGAATGTGGGATTAGGCTGGGTGGCTTAAGCTCTCCCAGACTTTTCAACCTATATATGAACAACAACGATTGAGAATGATCCTGCCCACCTAACCATATTAGTCTGATGACCGTACCAATACTTGAGCAGGCAAATCAGCTCTTTTGGAGTACTGGTGACTTAAATAGCTTGTCCCATATCACATCATAAGATACAAGGTCGAACGCCTTCGACAAATCCAAGAAACATGCATATACAGGGGTTTTTCTCTCAGTGTAGTACCGGACAGTCTGCTTGAGACAAAGGATCGCAGTTTCTGTGGATAGACCAGGCCTGAAACCAAACTGATTGCGTTGGGGAATCTTGGCAAGCCCGCTTCCATCTTCGGCATCATCGTCACTTACCATCTAGTGAGATGATGCCAAGGGCTTACCAATAAAGAATAAAAAAAAAAAAAATATTTGCCAAGTTTTTGATCAAGCAGACCATCCAACACCTTAGCTCTAACGGTAGCCAAAGAGATGGGTCTATAATTTAATTGGATCTGTCGGAGGCATCGCCCTTGCGATTTTTTATGATAGGCACCACAATTGTCTCCTTGAGACTGGGCGGTAAATAGCTAATGCAAAGATTGTACAGCATCGTAAGTAAACGGGGCAAGTGAACGCCTGCTCTCTGTAAGTGCTCAACGCTAAGACCATCCTTTCCTGGTGATTTACCTCTTGACATAGTCATTATGGCTCTGGAGACATTCTTTACAACGAATAGTATAGTACGGCGCGGTATCGTAAAGTGAGTGACCGCGCGGTCATTGAACTTGAGTGGCCTGAGCTGGGAGTTGTATTCTGAGTAGTTTGATAATTTAATTAAAAAATAATAATTGCGAATTGACCATGGGTTTCGTGGGGAAAGTTGTTCAGTTTCATGAGTAGGTACAAGCTCCAGTTAAAAAAAGTGCACACCTCTGTTAAGACCCTATATACCGTACGCGGCAAGATCTTGCACTCCTAGTTCACTTACAAATATACTTTACGTTTTACTCTGCGGATTTCTTTAATGGCAGCTATACCCATCATAGCTCCCGCTTGGTGGCGCTAGTGTAGTTGTAGGTCTATCTATGGGAGATTGATAGGTCTATAGTGTATGTTGTTTTATGTAAAAAAGTTTGTTTTTCTATTGCAAGAAATGATGAGTTTATTATTATTGAGATACTTCTGAGGGTTAAAGATGTTTTTGATAAATATATGGTTCCAGCATTAGCTACCAAATATTAAAAGTAATTTCCTACTTCCTGAAGGTACTAAAATTATTTATTTTATTTTAGTTTTATTTTATTCGGGAGTCTTACAGCAAAATTTTGCAATTTTTAACTGAATATGCATTTCTCACAACCGTACTTACCGTTTGATAGACTAAAACGATTTATTGCAAACTCGTGACGAATTTCATCTTGTTTACTATTAACAACCCTATTAACAACCCTCGTGAAACAGTAAGTGACAAATAAGCAAACCTCTTATTTCAGGCGCTACTGATGCTGTTACAAAATCGAGTCCTTCAAAATATTGCCGAGAAGATAAGCCACTTCAGATACAAGGTTCCACGTCAGCTTTACAATGACAAAAAAGTTAATAAAGAAATCAGAGATATCAAGGACATAATGTGTCTGTGTAAGTTATAAATATTAAAACTTTAACAAACCAGTGTACCGTATGTGGTACACGGGGAGAAGTTCCTCCGAGTTCGTGTACCTTATGAGGCACACGATCCCTTTGTTACTCTACGGGCTTGCACATATGGACATATGACGTGTTTCAGAATACTTGTATGGGCACTGTTAACGTGTTAACATGAATATATTTGATTTTTTTCATAAATCCTGTGGAATTCCTAAGTAAGTTGATGCAGTGACTTGTCTACGGAGTTGCGGGAGTTCTTTTCTTCGATTTACGGTGGTGTCCTTTATCGTCCACGATTCGGTTGCTGGAAGGACTTTTCCTAAGCTCGCCTAGTTGGCTACCACCATCTTTTTAGAACTTGCCGCCAAATATCTTGGTCATTGATCCTATAATTTTTTACCTTCGAGGGATGGAGGAGCAAATAGAAGGCTATGTGATCGTCCAACCAAAAAACCGACTGTTGAGATTTTGATGAAGATGTACTACATAAAAAAAAGTCGGAAAAAAATGTGTGTGTGTATATTGATGCGTGTATGTGCATGTGTATATATGTCACAGCCGTCTGGTTAAATCTGTCATTTGATTGAACGGCTAGCCTGTTGATTGATAGCGACATTCAATTGAATGACTAGGCCGAACGTTAATGGAACAAGCCTTACCCTACGTTCAACTAGTTAGCTGATCATAAGCTATCCCGAACGTTGATTTAACAACAGTGTAGTGTAGTGTGTAACGTGTAACATGTAGCGCGTAGAGCGTAGTGCGTAGCACGGAGCGCGTAGCATGTTGCGCGTAACGTGTAGCTTGTATCGTGTAGCGGGCAGGGTTATCATTTAGCACGTATCGTGTAGCAAGTAGCGTAGCATGTAGCTAGTAAAATAAGCTAAACATCAGTAGTCTGAAAATAGACCAGAGATTCTGCGAAAATCGAAGTGTTTTTTGAAGCAAAAAATGAAGCTGGGCGAACTCATTACTTTAGGAGTTATTCATTGTTTAGGTGTGTATCTCGCAGCCATCTGGTTAAATCTGCTATTTGATTAAACGGCTAGCCCGCTAATTAAACGGCAACATTCAATTAAATGACTAGGTCGAACGTTGGTTGAATAAGCGTCACTCAACGTTCAACTAGTTGGCTGATTTTAAGATAGCCCGAACGTTAATAGAAAAACCGTTGGGCCGATTGTAATGAAATTTTGCATGTGTAGTTTTTTAAATTATTTGCCAAGGGATTCTTTTTTGAATTTTTTATTTTCAAAATATTAAGGATACGCCCCATACAAAAAGGGACAAAACATTTAAAAAAAATGGTTTTAAGGATGTCTTGCAATTTTTTGTCATCGACTACACAATCTGCGAAAACTCTAAAAATGGTACATATTATGCAAAAAAAAGATATTTTGCTCTATAAGGGGCTACGTTTATTTATCTCGAGAAATTTTACGAGAGTCTTTAATGAATATGCTATAAGTGGCATGTCTAGAAAAACGCTGAAACAGAAAAATATGTTAAGGGTCCTCAGGAAGCTCGAGTTTCCATACAAACGTATATTTCCGCTTTAATACAAGAAATACATGCCGGATTTAATCCAAAATTTGCGAATATATTGAGTAAACACATATTGATGTTTTTCATTAGTTTTCATCTTAGTAAATTGAAACATAACTAAATGTAGGCTTCAATTAGTTTTGTACTAAAAGTTTGTATTTTCTTTTTTTTCCCGTTTTACATAGAAAACTAACAACAAACATTGATATGTGCCTACTAAATATGTTAACAAAGTTTGGATTCAATCCGGCATGTAGTTTTTGTCTTAAAGCGGAACTAAGTTTGTATGGAAACTCGAACCTCCTAGGGATCCTCAAGACGCTCCTACGAGAAGGTATGATCTCCGAGATTTATATACTTCACGTTCCGTTTTTGCTTCAAATCCTGTGACCAAGTTTTTTTCCACTCATAGTCATCAAACTTGCATATGAATTTGGTCAAGCTGCCCGCGCCCCTCCCCCCATTAAAAAACTTGGAAAACAACTAAAAATACAATGTTAGGTAAAATAGACACCTAACCTTGTATTTTCAGTTGATTTTTCACTTGTTTCAATTATAATTTTAATTATTTTCAGTGAAGACGAAAAAATTTGAAGGTAAGAATTAAATTGTTTTCTCTACTTTGCTGCTACCAAAGACCGATTACAAGAAGACTGCATGGATGTACGATGCTGTCGGGAAGGTGAAGGTTGCCTGAAGGAAGATACTGAAAAATGACTAATTTTGTTAATCAAAATGCGTGTGAGGGGGACTCGAATATCCCTATACATGCTTTATCTCTGGATTTCCAATTGACATTATCTCTGGAACATCCTGTGTATAAGTGGGATTATAATATTACTGGTAATATCCAAATAGCTGGATAATTTAAACATTTTGAAGGGCCAGGTGTTGTTAATTTGGTTCATCCGGTTCTCTGAGTATCATAGAATAGTAAATTTTAGAATAGGGATGACGAATTCTAGTCATCTGATTTAACTTTTTATCATGTGTCAAAAACGACGTGTGTCATATCGTGCGCCATGCCAATGCGTGACGTCATAGTTTAGCAGCGTCATATATGTACTCATTTTGTGATTTTGGTGAATTAAAAACCGAAACTTGATGGAAAACAAAACGAGTAAGGTTTCTCGAAGTTCAAGTAGGAGGGCAATTTAGAAATCAAAAGTGTTTTTAATTTATTTCTGATGCTGTCGTCATCCCTATTTTGGGTCTTCGGTTTTATTAATTACTAGCATTTTCCCGCGGCTCCGCCAGCGTGGACATCGTTTTTATGACTGTCTTTAAAGGTGATTAGTAAATTATGTCGTTTCCTACCTGCTCAACCATCTCTATGCAAAAAAGCACAACAATCGATTTTTTTTTTAGTTCCCTCAGGAACTGCATCAGATTATCCTATTTTCCCGGAATAAAAAGTAGCCTATGTCCTTCCCCGTGACACAGGCTACCTGCATGCCAAATTTCATAAATATTGGTCAAGGCGTTGAAGCGTGAAAAGGTAACAAAAAACATACAAACCCATTTTCACATTTATAAATATTAGTAAGGATTTATTGTTTGATTTTTGCCTTTTTTCAGAACGCATTTCCTTGCTAGAAAACAACTCATTAATTGTTGACAATTTACATAAACACTACACTGCTTTTTGCGGGGACTCGTTCAAGGCAGTTAAAGGCATCTCTTTTGCAGTCAAAAAAGGTTTGAAAGAACTGTATTTATTTTTAACTTATACAGCGTATAAGCTGTAGGACCCGTTAACTGGGAGTTCTATTCATCATGCTGAACAACTTTCCCCAAGGAACCCATAGTCAATCCTCAAAAAAACGTAGATCTCCATACAAAAAGTGAAAAAAAAATCTAACCACTCCGGTACTGCTAACAGAAGTGAAAACTTTACAGTTTTATAAGTTTTGACCCTCCGAGTGTTCTTGGTGAACAGTTGACTAGGTTTTGTTCCTGGTACGGTGTCGGTGTCCGTTACAGTGTCGCCAATTCAATGGTTTTTTTCCAATCTCAAAAAATGTCCAACGCGCGTAATGAAGTTTTCACTTCAAAAAACCTAACTTAAACACTCCGGGAGTGCCGACAAAAGTGAAAACTTTTCACAGTTTTATAAGTTTTGTGCCTCCAAGTGTTCCTGGCGAACTACTAGGTTGACAAAGTTTTGACCCTGCGAGTGTTTCTGGTGTTGGTTTTAGGTGCTGGTGTCGGTTATGGTAACAGTGTCGCGAGTTCAATGGTTTTTTTCACTTCAAAAATCTAAAACCCGACTACAGTGAAAATATGAACCCCATACAACGCACGTGTTTTTAAAGGTTTTTTTATATTTTACGGTTGCACATACGAGCGTGAAACTTAGTGTGATTTAAGAAATAATTCTAAAGTAAAACAACAAATAATAAAAGCCAAGTATGAGTCGCACTAAAGAGTTCGAAGTGACTGAAAAAAAAAGTTTTTCTGTCGCTCGCGTTGATGTATTTTGTTTGTAATGAATATATAAGGTGTAACAAAATTAACTGAAACGATTTTAACTGGTGCTTGTAACCATGAAACTGAACAACTTTCCCCATGGAACCCATAGTCAAATCGCAATAAAAAATTTGGCTCTCCCATACTAACTCGATCAGCGAAAATTTCACGCTAAGGGAACAGCGCGGAGAGCTCCTGATGGGAGCGACCGCTTGGTGATTCACATTAGGTGTGCTAGTGAGAGGGGTTGTGTGAATAATACTTATACCAGCCGAGTTGGATTCGACGATTGATCTTTTTTTTTGAAGCTATTTTGAAGAGTCAACCATCGCTTCCCTTTCATGTCCTAATTTACTAAAGGAGAGAAATCATTATGATATCGATATCTTCTTAAAAAGACTTTTTCTCATGGCTCCACGGTTAGATTTTGAATCTCTTTAGTTTACAGACTAGTGTTAGACTAAGAAACATAAATAAAATAAAAAAGCCTTTATTTCCCAGAACCCTAAAATAACATTGATTATATACCTACATACTATATTATTGTAACCTAAATTAATAATTAACTTTTGTATATTATTATGTAATTTTTCTGTCATGGGTTTTGGGCCCCTCCACGGGTGAAGGCCTCCTCCAGTTTCTTCCATTTTTCCCTGTCTCTTGCAATTTTTATCCAATCCTTTCCTACCGTATCTATTAGATCGTCAGCCCATCTTCTTTTTGGTCTACCTACTATTCTTTTTCCTTGTGGCCCTTTCCACTCTGTAGCTTTAGCAGACCATCTACCGTCTTTGTATCGTGCTATATGTCCGGCCCATTGCCATTTCAGTTTTAGGGCTTGCGTGAGGGCATCGGTTAACTTGGTCTTTCGCCTAATTACTTCGTTTCTGATTTTATGGATTTTCCTTATGTTGAGAATACTTCTCTCCATAGCTCTTTGTGTAGTTACGACTTTTTGTTTGGCTTTAGTTGTGAGTATCCAAGTTTGGCAACCGTATAGCAGACAGGGCAGAATGCAGGTATCAAGTACAATCTTCTTCATGTTTATCAAGTAATCTCCTTTTAAGATTTCCTTGAACGACCAAAATTTCTTCCATGCTATATTTGTTCTTCTTTAAATTTCGTCTTCATTATTTGATTTATTGAACGATACTTGTTTGCCTAGGTAGATATAACTATCAACATATTCTATTGTGGTGGTAGTTACTTTAATAGGTTTTTTATTACTATTTGTCATTATTTTGGTTTTGTTGGCGTTCATTTCTAGTCCAACTTCCGAGCTTTCTTGGTCCAGTGAGCATAGCATTTCTTGCAGATCTTTTGACGTTTCCGCTAGTATGACTATGTCATCGGCGAATCTTAGATGGTTTAAATAGCTGTTATTTATTTTAATACCCTTTGTTGTCCAGTCATTTTTTTAAATATGTTCTCTAATACAGCAATAAATAGTTTAGGCGACAGGGGGTCGCCTTGTCTGACTCCTCTTTCAATATTTATTGCTTCACCTCTCGATTCTAATTTCACATTACTTATCCCGTTACTGTATATATATTTTATGATGTTTATGTATTTTGAGTTGATATTTAGGGTGCTTAGTGACTCCCATATAGAACTATGGCTAATGCTGTCGAACGCTTTGCTGTAATCAATAAATCCTAGATATAGAGGCTTTTTAAATTCTTCATACTTTTCGATAATTTGTTCTAGTGCCTGGATATGATCTAGTGTGCTGAAGCTGGAGCGAAATTCTGCCTGTTCTATGGGTTGTGCGCTGTCAATGTCTTGTGTTATACGTTTTAGGAGTACTGATGAGAAAACTTTGTAAACATTTGCTAGTAAACTTATTGGTCTATAATTGTTGATATCGAGCGGGTTGCCTTTTTTATGCAGCAGTATGATATCTGATTTACACCATTGGTTTGGAACACTTTCAGTTTCTAATATAAGGTTGAATAATTCTGTGAGAGGGTGCAATAAGATTGATTTGTCTGATTTTAGTTTCTTTATTTGTAAGAGTATCTCTGTTTCGTCTATGGGTGTGGTTGTTTGTGTGTTGTGAGGCTGGTTTGATTCCATAGCTACTTCAGTGTTGTCTTCTTTTCTCTTGTAGAGGTCTTGATAAAAAGTAGTTGCCTGTTGTATAATATCTTGTCTTGTTTTGGATTCATTATATTTACTTTCAAGTTTTTGTATCCAAGTTTTGTGTAATTTCAACTCTTTAAATGCTTTTTTTGTGCTTCTGTATATGTTTATATTTGCTGTTATTACTCTTTGCCTGTACTCACTATAATCTCTTTTAATAGCTTTGCTGGCTTCTTTGTATAATCTGCTTATTTCTTTCTTTGTGTTTGTATCTTTGTTCTTTTTAATTGCTAGTTCGTTTCTTTTGTTTATTAGTGCTAATGTATCTTCACTGAATATTTTATGTTGTTTTTCTTTTCTAGAGGTATTTTCATGTGTTTGGCTGTATATTATGGCCTTTTCAATCTTATCGTAGTAAGATTGTACACTTGTAATGCCTTGTAATTTGTTTTCGATGCACAGTTTCAGGTTCGCTTTATAATGCTTTATTTCGTCGTCTGTCTTGGGGATTTTTGGTAGTGGTTTGAAATTTTTCCTGCTCTTTTTCGGTTGGTTTAGGTTAAATGTTATTCTTATTAGTCTATGATCTGTTCGATATTTTACATTATTGAGGACTTCATAGTTCTGGACTTGTTTTAGGACATTTGTCATGATGTAGTCGATTTCGTTCTTGACATTTTCGTCTGGTGACTTCCAAGTCCATCTTCTGCTGAGTCTTAATTTAAAGTAGGTATTTATTATGGCCAACTTGTATTCAAGAGCATAATTTAGTAGCCGTTCCCCTCTTTCGTTTCTTTGGCCTAGGCCATATTTTCCCATTATAAGACTTTCTTCTTCTCTAGGTTGCCCTATTTTTGCGTTGAAGTCTCCTAACACTATGACTTTCTCATTTGCCATTGTATGGGCTCTTTTTAAGTCGTAATAGAATTTTTGCATATCGGCTTCATTGGATCTGTCTGTCGGTGCATAAGCCTGGATTATAGAAAGGTTTAGACTTCCAAATTTAATTTGTAATAATGCTACTCTCTCTGAAATCCCAGTGAAATTTATGATATTGTGTTTCCATGCCTTTTTTATGAGAAAACCGACCCCGTACAGGCCTTTGGTTTCTCCGATGTAGCAGAAAATGTAATTTAGATATTCTTCTATATGGCTTCCTAGTCTTCTTACTTCCGAAAGACCAAGTATGTCACAGTTTATATTCTCTAGTGCGTAAGTAAGTTCTAGGTAGCGTTCTATTGATGCCAGGGACCTTACGTTATATGTTCCAATTTTTATTTGATTCTTGTACTCGCTATCCTGATTTGTGTCGATGATTTGTGGTTTAATTGGAGGGTTTTGGTCGTGATCTTCCACGGTGACCAGCCGGCTTGGAAGATGTACTTCATGTGTTGCTTTGAGTTTTTCTACTTTGTTTTTGTGTATTTTTGGGAGGGGCTGGGGAGTTTGCTATGCGTTCTTGATGTAGTCTTGCGTGTTTGTATTGTTGATATTAGTTTTGCTTATCAGGAAGTTTACCTGGTTTTATTACGTTTTCGGACTGGCTTAAGGATCTTTGTTTTGGTAGTGAAGCTAGAGTTTTATTCTTTTTGTTTACGTGAGGTCTCTGTTCTACATATTTGATTGGTGCATTTTCTGGCGAGTTTGGGAGAATCCTTTTTCTATTGTTACTATTTGTAGGTGTATTCTCTAATATGACAAGCCTGTCGTATTTAATTATCGCAAAATTTCCCTTTTCCCTTTCGGCTTTTACCTGCTCTTGTAGCTCTTTCCTTATTTGTAGAACTGATGGAGGGTAGTCCTCTTTTACGTAGTATGGTGTATCCTTTAGAGTTCCTTTGTGCTTAAGAATACTAATCTTCCTGCCAAGTGTTGAAAAAGTAACTACTATAGGTCGTGGCTTATCATTCTTCTTTCCTATTCTTCTGACGGCTTCTAAATCTTTTTGATCTATTTTAATCGAGAAGTATTTACATACGAAATCTATAATATTGTTTTCCAGATTAGAATAGGATTTTTCATCTTCTTGCAGCCCAAAGAACACTAGATTACGTTGCCTAGCCTGTTTTTCTATATAATGTATTCTTTGTTCCTGATTTTCTACTCTCATCTTGAGGTTTTCATATTTTCCTTCTAGAATTGTAAATTTTTCTTCTAATATTTTATTTATATTTGTTGTTACTTTTTCTGTCACTTCCTCAGCATTCTTATTTATCAATTTCTTCTGTTCGTCGAGCTCCTTCTGTATTATGCGAAGTGCTTCCATTACCTCTTCCATTTTGTTGAAATAAATTGGTAAGGTGCCCTCTGTTTTTACTTTCCGGAACTTCGTATAATGGGTGATTGGGTTGTGGTCTGCAATAGCTCAAAGTGGATAGAAGTGCAACTAGATGTGCAAATACTCCCTGGCAGATGTTGTTGTCCGTATATGGTAGTTTTCAAGACTGTCGATTTGGATGTCCTCCGTATTTACTTTCCGGAGCTTCGTGTATTGGGTAATTGGGTTGTAGTGGAACAGAGGACGAAACGATCACCAGCAAATTCAAACTGGACAGAAGTATAACTACTCCCCGGCAGATGGCGTTGTCCGTATGTGGTAGTTATTGATTTTGTCGATTTGGATGATTCACTTTTTCTTAGGTTATGTTGAAGACCTTTGCACTAAGATCGACTTTAACAAAAGCTTTCAAAGCAAGTATTTGTATACTGCTCTGCCACTGATAGTTAGTCAACGCACAAATCACTCAAAGTCTCTGTGTATGTAAATGTTTTTTGCCACTGTTTTTGTACTGATTTTTTAGCTTGTTGTTTTATATTTCACTTTGGCCGTATGATTTGACCGCTTATACACCTTTTTAACGATTTCACTCACTGTAACTTCGCGAATATATATTTCATATATTTCATATTTATTTATTCCTTGTAACAATGGGTATTGTATAGGAAATAGAACTTACAAAACTACAGCAACACAAAGTACAACAAAAATTAAAAACTAAATTAATTTCATGTATTTTTTTCCTAAATAAAATGTCACCCTTATCTATAAAAATTAATGTCAGAAAATACATTTAATTAAAACAAATAACACAAGACAGAGAAATCTGAAACAAGTCACATTAGACGAAAAGCAATATAAAAGTTTTGAGGCTACTTATTATTAATAAAGTCTTCAATTTTATAAAAGCACATATAGTTGATTTAGCAATAATAACACGGAGCTGATGTTGACAGTGGCTCACCAGCGCCCTCATCCAACAAGAAACATAATGCATACGTTATTTGTTCATTCCGAGCAGCCTTTGCCTTATATTCCATACAAAGACTCAGTGTCCTTTAGTAAATTAGGACCTAAAAGGGGAGCGATGGCTGACTCTCGCGTTGTAGGTACTCGTGATCAGGTGTTGTCCATGTGAACTGACCTACTCTGGGAATTATAATGTATAACTTCTTTACGTATTGTTTTTATGTCCTAATGACTATTCATTATTTGTAGCTTTACATTATTATTACTGGGAAGAGACTGCCTCTCCCGACACAGGGAATCCTAGTGGGAGAGTCAGAGTATAATTACAAAGCTACCACTAAGATATAACTTAAATAAGTACCTCACCATTTTTATTTTGTGTTCTGTATTTAAACGTTAATATCCAAATAAACTTACTTACTTACTTAAATGACATATTTTTTATACGTATATCAATGTTTTTATTTGGACATTATTTTTTACTAACAATTGGTAAACCCTTGGCGTCATCTCACATGATGGTAAGCGATGATGATGCCCAAGTTGGAAGCGAGATAAAAAAGATTCCCCAACGCAATGTGTAACTGGCATATGAATGATTGTTTGTTTTTAATTTTTTCACAATCTTTGACATAAAGTAAGGTAATAACTATATTTTATGACCATAAGAAAAAGTGTAATATGCACCTATTTGAATAAACATTTATTTGAATTTAAAAAACCCTACATTACTCGGCCGCGTAAATACAAAGGCGGATGCAACACAGACAGTAGCAGTTCTATAACGTTGCCGGGTCTGTATTAAATAACTTGCTATTGTCCGCGGCTGAGCCCACGCAGATCCCGTTTTTTGCCGTTCCCGTAAGAATTTCCCAAAATCCTTTCTTAGCGGATGCCTACGTTAATATTGCTATCTGTATGCTAAATTTCAATCCAATCTGTCGCAGTGATTTGAGCTATGCGTTGATAGATCAGTTAATCATGGTTTCCTTTTATACATACACAGAAGATTACAAACACAACTACACCACAGACATTTGGAAACTGTCTGCACTGTGATCGGTTTCGAAAGACATTGTTTTAACAAAAACGGCTGCAATACAGGACAGTTCAGCTGTTCATATCGTCAAACGCTGAGAAGCGAAGCTAAGCGAGCGATAATAGGTTCGTTAGGTTTGATGATAATACTGTCAAAGAGATTTGCAAAGCAATGCTCTCCTCACCTTGCCCCTCCCTCCTTCCCTGATCTGAGGGGAGGGGCGAGAGGAGGACACTCGACACTATCATCATTTATCATCAGACCTAAAGCGAACCTTTTATCGCTCGGTTCACTCGCTGAACTTATATTAATTAATTCGGCTACACTACAAGCCACTGTGGTGCAGCCATTTGAAAGACAATGCAGTACAGACTACAGATGTCTGTGTCAATCCGCCTTTTCACTAACTTATAGAAACAAATGCGGCTGCACTACAGACCGCTGCGTCACAGCTCCGCAAGATAAGGTAGCATAGACTAAGGGCAACCCTGAACAATTCATACAACGGGCCAGAAATGACATTTCAAAAAAGGAATGACGGAACAAACAAAATAGCGGCGAAATCCTATACGTTAAACAACCAAACTGTAACTGTCGAGGGGGTGAGGTCGCAATCTAGAGAGCGGCAGGGAGTGTCCATACTGTATGTTAGTATTAATATATATACTTTGCTATGGGTGTCTGTATTCATTATGCCATTTCATTTACTTATAGAAAAAAATGCGGTTACACTACAGAACGCTGTGTTGCAGCTCTGCTTTAAGACATCCGCATGATAATGCAGCACATACTATGGGTGTCTGTGTTGTATCCGCTTTTTTATTTACCGCTCTTGTATTCTTTACACGTAAGGCAATATGTATTATATTTTCCAGGTGAATGTCTTGGAATTTTAGGCCCAAACGGCGCGGGAAAGACTACGGCACTGAAAATGGTGGCTGGATTTACAGTTATGACTAGAGGGGATTGCAATGTTGGCGGATATTTATTGAGGAAAGATAGACATAAGGTAGTTATGCAACTTACCGATATTAAACAGGTTGTGAGAAAAGAAAGACAAGCTAGGCACATTACAAGGTGTGAGGAAAGAAATACTTCATCATCATCATATCACCCCAAACTCGTCCACTGCTGGACAAAGGCCTCCCCCAAGGATTTCCACGACGACCGGTCCTGCGCTGCCCGCATCTATCGGCTTTCCGCGATCTTCACCAGGTCGTCGGTCCACCGCGTGGGAGGCCTGCCTACGCTACGTTTTCCGGTGCGCGGTCGCCACTCGAGAACTTTACTGCCCCATCGGCCATCTGTTCTACGAGCTATGTGCCCTGCCCACTGCCACTTCAGTTTAGCGATTCTGTGAGCTATGTCGGTTACTTTAGTTCTTCTGCGGATCTCCTCGTTTCTGATTCGATCACATAGAGAAACTCCGAATATAGCACGCTCCATTGCCCTTTGGGTGACCGTGAGCCTTTTTATGAGGCCCATAGTAAGCGAACATGTCTCAGTTCCGTAAGTCATCACTGGCAACACACACTGGTCAAAGAAATACTTATAAGAGTTATAGTTACTTATTTTTTGTTTCTCACACTCACACACACACACACTCACACAAACACACCCACTCACACACATACACACACACACTCTTTCTCACACACACACACAATTCCACACACAAACCTTATGAAATCTCTATATTTTTTATATTTTTATTTTTCATTTCCTTTTTATTCCTACTTCGCTAAGCTTGTTTTGTTTCTTGTATTACCGAGGGTCGGGGCCTGGTGACCTATACTACAAGATTTACATCTTACTTTAGGCACCAGTCTCCCACCAACATATCTTTGTACATTATATATATTTTTCTTACTGTACCTGATGAATATGTTTGTGGGAAGAAATAAATTGTGATTATTATTATTATTAAATAAGTGTCTTTATTTTCCGTAACCACTTAAAGGGTTCCGTATTGCATGTTTGATTAGTTTATAAGCGGTTTGTATTTAACCTACTCGTGTAGGCCCTCGGGGGCTGTAATTAGGTTCAAACATTGCTTCAGTACTCACGGCTGTACTTTAATCTTGCAACGGTCAAGTGTCTGTTTGGGATAGTGAACATTTGTGTCACCCGGACTACCGCGTTAAAGAGCCTAGCTTGTTTTGGGTCATGGTTAATCGTTTTACAGATAGCAACCTTGAGTACTGAAGCCGCCAGCGCCGCGAACCGCGGCCGAGTTTGCGCCTCCACTAGAGACTTAAGACATCAAACTCACGGGCCTAGCACACGTCTTAGTTTAGGTCTTCTGGTGTGGAACGGCGGCGTGAACACCATGTATAGAGAAAAAAAACCACCCCTGAAAACTGACACAGGAGATTGTTTAAAACAACATCTTCCCCCAAGGTACCCGTTCTGAATTCTCAAAACTTTTTTAGACTGTGGGGATCTACTTGTCACTCCAATCTTCGACCGATTAAACAGGACTGGCCCTGTCCATACATTAATCTCATAAAAAAATGAGTCAACTACACGCAAACACACACTCACACCACTAAAGTCTACTGAGTCTCGTTCAAATATCAATAATGACAGACACAGAGAGACGTACTCGGAGTGTAGTGCGAATGAGATAATAAATTTCACTAATTTTGAACTTCAACCCATTTGGGGTATACTGATGACTAAGGCGATGTGAGCGAATGCGCTCACTCTGTAGGCATCAAAATCGCTGTTCGCGTAGGCCGGTCCATAGCTGTTATATTAGTCAAAGACTTCATCACAAAAATACTAAAACGATTTTAAAACACTTTTGAAACAATTATTGACGCCTCTTGGTTTATACGAGAAAAAAAATACATGAGTACCTCGAGATGGCCACCGTGAAAGAGGAAATAAAAAAACCAAAAAAAAATGAAGAGAAGTCTGGAAGAGATCGCTTGTTAGCGATAAGACCGCCTATATGTACAACTTCCTTAATCATTGTATCTTTTTTTTCTTCTCTTATGTTGTGCAATAAAGTGTTTTCAATCAATCAATCAATCAATCAATCAATCAAAAAAAAAATGAAGATAAATTGTACAGCCACCCCGTGCATACTTTCTCGCGAAGCCTCAACCATGTGTCGTAGTCAAAGCATACACAAATTAACTATAAACATTACACTTACACAGTAGCAAAGAATACAGTAAGGTAACTTGTACATCAGACTTAATACAAAGAAAATCAAAGAGCTTCGGTTTGTATAGAAGGTACTTTACTAATTTTTTCAAGAATATTTAAACTAAGGCAGTAGGGCTTATTAAGTCCTAGTTAATCAGAAAGTTTCATTAAAATCGGTAGAGGCATTTTTTAAAAGTAAACTATCTGGATTTGTATGGGAGGATCTGTTTCTGAAATAAAAAAACTACTGCGTGCTGTAGGTCATGTAAAGTTAATGTAATGAATTAAGTTTCAGTAACGAATTAAGTTTCATTAAAATCGTTAGATCCATTTTTGAGTAAGTTTTTGAACAAGAAAAATATAGTTCTAAAAACATATTTTTTTTCAGTACCTGAACAATATATCTTTCGCGAGAGAGGACGGTGGATTGGACTACTTTCTGTCTGGGTATGAGAGCCTCGCGCTCATATCCAATCTTTACGGCCGTCCAGAACATCTGACGAAAAAACTCGTACTGCGGGTTCTGGGTTTTATGGGTATGTCGCATTTTCCTTCTTTTATCGTTGTTAACGTGAGCATCGGTGGCATAAAGAGCGTCAGTGGCATGACAAATTTATAAAAACCTGAAAAACTAGTCATCGTGACCAAAAAAGAAAATGGTAAGGCAAATTGCTGAGTAAGATAGAAAATGAAGGTACTGGTTGTACTCATGATAATAATGCTAAAACTTACCAAATATTTCATTGCGTTATGGAGCAACGCCCGTTGGTAATAGGAATAGCGAGTTTTCTGTACCAGCTTTCTGTAAGGGGACCAAATTTGCCTTGAACTAGTTTTTCAGGCGCCATAGGTACATAACGCAACCACTTTGCGCAGGCAGACCGACATATTTAACATCAGAGGGTTGGCATTTATCCTCTCAACCTAAATTTATCAATTTCCGTTATCGTTACCAAATTTGTCGTTACCTCCTAGTATATAACGGCTAGGGCAGCTACCTTCTGTCCGGGAGTTCGTGGTTCGCATCCGTGTTTTCGTATTTCGATTTCATATGTACGTTTATCCGACGCTCTTACGGTGAAGGAAACATCGTAAAGAAACCTGCACATGCCTGCGAAGAAACTCGAAGGTTGTGTGTGAAGTCGACCAACCAACTAAGGTCCGATCAGCCTAATTCAGGGTAGGCTTGAGTCCCTCCGTGGGCACGTATAGAAGCTGATATGATGATCGTTGTTTACAGTTCATAAGGTCCTCTTTGCTGGAGCATGGGTCTCTTCACACACTCTAGAAGGGTAGGCCATACTCCACGCATGGGGCCAAGCCCGAATTGGTGGGTGATTGGTGACCCTCACTGTCAGAAGTTTTCAACCCGCCTTTAACGCCTCTGAAATGGCTTATCGACAGCCCTCTAGTGAAAGCAACCATCACAAATGGCTTAACGTGCCTTGCTAATCAGCTGGTTTTGGCATGTGATGATGATGAAGATGACCATCATCACATCATACAAAAGACTTCCACTGCTAACGTCCATAGGGCCTCTCCTTTGTTGGGGGTATTGCCGTAAACGTCACTTGCAAAGAGGCGGTTGGCAATTGCAGTGTGAACTGTAGTAGCATAGTACGTGGAAAAGGTGCCACTGCCCATCCTCTTTTCAAACCCTTAGTCGCCTTTTACGAAACCCTCGGGAAGAGATGGAGTGGTACTATTATAGGGCCGCACCACAGGTCAGAGGGACCAACGTGCATTGCGCAACTTGAAAACAGTTAAATTAAATAAAATTAATACCTTAGCAGCAGGTGGTGTACTTTTCCAAAATGACCACTTTCCCTAATTGACCACATTCCTTTAATAAAAACTAAATTTTCCCAAAAATACTACTTTCTTAACATGACTTCTTTTCAAAAGTGACAACTTTCCCAAAATGTCTACTATTCTTGAATAACTACATTCCCAAAATGATCACTGTTAGTCAAACGCATCTAGGTATTGGCCGTGCTTATGGTCAGTTGACCTGCGTGATCGACGCGTCCACGTAGGTTGCAGGTAAATTCACCAGAAACTCGCCGCTCAAATGGAACCAGAAATATCTCCGACTTCACCAACCAATACATGAAAGAAAGACATAGTTTGGTCACAGTATACATGTTAGTACTAACATACAGTATGGACACTCCCTGCCGCTCTCTAGATTACGACCTCACCCCCTCGTCACCTAGATTGATACACATTGGTTACAGTTTAGTTGTCGAACGTATAGGATTTCGCCGCCATTTTGTTATTTCGTCATTCGTTTTTTGAAATGTCATTTCTGACCCGTTGTATGAAGTGTCCAGGGCGAGGTTTGTTTTTAAAGTCCTCTGAAGACTCTACTCAGTATCGGCAACTAAACAGGCAGATCTTTCAAGTCCCTAACTCCACTTGAGCTAGTTTAATACGAATAGTATTAAACAGATAATTGAGCACAACAAAGATTCAAAAGAATTTGCTAGGGATCTGTCTGTTAGACAGAGCCAAGCAGAAGACTGTGGGCTTCAGGATCACGTCATCTAAGACCGAGTTGTTGGAAGAAGTTGACAAGTTCTACAGGCAATTATACTTTACCACACGTCTGCCAGTCATCTATCTAGCTATAAACCCAAGAGCCAGATTGACCCCGACTTTATACCTACTTTGGATATCCCGGACGTTAGCCTGTACGAGATAAAAATGGCTCTCAAACAACTTAAAGACCGCAAGGCATCATGTGATAGATGATGGAATTACGGCTGAGTTTCTGAAAGCAGGTGAAAAATCATTTTCAGACGTTGGTCAGTTCTGTAATATTCGAAGGAGAAATAGTGTGGTGGTGCTCTTTTTCAAAAAGGATAACCCGGTGAAGAAATATAGACTCATCTCATCATATCGGCTCATAAACGTCCCCACCGAGGTGCTCGACCCTACCCTGAATTAGGGCGACCGGGCCTTAGTCGACCACGCGGGCCCAGTTAGTCAACTTCACACACAGCCTGCGAGTTTCTCCGCAAGCGTGTGCAGGTTTCCTCACGATGTTTTCATTCACCGTAAGAGCGACGGATAAACGTACATCAAATCAAAAATCGAAATCACATTGGTATGTGGCAGGATTCGAACCACGACCTCCCGGACAGAAGGCGGCTGCCCTAGCCGTTACGCCACAGACGCTCAGACTCATCTCACTGTTGAACTATGACTACAAGCTGTTTTCGAGTATCATTCATTATGAATCGGCTCGAACGCAGTTCAACGAGTTCCAGCCTCTCTAACAAGCTGGTTTCCAAAAAGGCTTTAGCATCAAATACCACATACATACTCTGCGGCAGTTTGTATAAAAGAGCTAATTAATAAGCCACTATGCTTGGCGTTTGTGGACTATGAGAAAGCCTTTGATTCGACTGAGACGTGGGCTGTGCTACAGCAGCGGTGCAAAATTGAGCATCGATATTATATCGAAGTATTGAAGTTTTGATTGATAACAACACTATGTCGGTCCGCCTCCAGGATTAGAATTAGGACTTGCAGTGAGCAGTGAGACAGGGAGTTAAGGGTATTACAGCAATGAGAAAATAGCGGCCGAAAAAGAATCATCATCACATCAGCTCATATTCGTCCCCACCGATCGGCTCGATCCTACCCTGAATTAGGGCGGTCGGGCCTTAGTCGACCACTCGTGCCCTGTGCAGGTTGGTCGACTTCTCACACAACCTTCGAGTTTCTTCGCAGGCGTGTGCACGTTTCCTCACGATATGTTTTTCCTTTACCGTAAGAGCGTCGGATAAACGTACATATGAAATCGAATTTTTAAACACATTGGTTCGTGGCAGGATTCGAACCACGACGTCCCGGACAGGAGGTAGCGGCCCTTGCCATTACGCCACCGACACTCAAAAAAGAGTAATCCGTTAAAATCTGGAAAGTAACGGTTGCTTTGTTTTGTTTATTCCATTGCAACTTCGTGTACATGTGAGCATTACTTAATGATTTAAATTTGTATTACCTTATCAATGATTTGGGGGAGGCCTTTGTCCAGCAGTGGACGATTTGTGGCTGATATGATGATGATGATGATCAATGATTTATTGAAGTGCCAAACATATAAATTTTTAGACAAATCATAAAGGTATAAGAATAAGGACTCTTACGAGCGATCACACACTGGATTAATTTTTCGTAATTTTAGTCGCCAGTTTCTCATTGCTATCAGAAGACCCTTAAGAACTTACGTTACGCATCTCTGTTTACTCCCCAGGTCTTCAAGTCTTCAGTGAAATGAAAATACAATCCTACAGTGTCGGGTGTCGCCGAAGACTGGCAGTTTGCGCGACTCTCCTCGCCAACCCCACTGCTGGGCTCTTTGATGAGCCCACAGTTAGCGTGGACCCGTACACAAAACCATTGGTTGTGCGAGCCATCAAACATATTCGGAAGATGGGCACAGCTTGCGTGGTCGCCGAAGCTAGGTAAGTTACATATTGCTACTTCTAACAAGTGGGTTAAATTTTTAGGGTTCCGTGCACCCAATGGGTGACCAACGGGACCCTATTACTAAACCTTCGCTGTATGTTCGTCTGTCCGTCTGTCAGCGGGCTGTATTGTCATGAACCGTATTAGGTAACCAGTTGTAATTTCCACAGAATTTCTGTTGCTGCTATAACAATAAATACAAAAAAATTGAAAAAGTGAAATATTAGGGCTGTATTTCATGAACCGTACTAGCTAACCAGTTGAAATATTCACAGAATGTGTATTTCTGTTGCCTCTATAACAGAAAATACTAAAAATTTGAAAAAGTGAAATATAAGGGTACCCATACAAAAAAGTGTTTTTATAGGTCTTTAGAAGTAATTTTGATTTAGCTCTATCGTAAAAACTGTAATACATACAAGCCTGAAACTTGGTGTGTTATGATATATTACTAAAATAAAACAAAGAATAATAAAAATCGGCCAAGTGCGAGTCGCACTCGCGCTAAGGAGTCCGAACTGAATGACAAAAAAGCATATTTTTGTCGCTCGCGTTGATGTCTTTTCTGTGTAACGTGAACAGAATCATTGTTATTATACTATTTAATTGTGTGGAGAGATGTCGTGGTACGGAACCCTTAGAGTGCTAGTCCCATTCGCAGTTGACCGGTTTTTATGTACACTCAGCGGCACAACTAACGAAATACCAATTTTTTCTCAAAACTTTTTAAACATAGGGGTGTTCAAATGACAACGATATTTATTTCTTTGAATGAACACAAGGTACATCAATGGATCTCCAGAATATTGTGCTATTCGACCTATTTGTTGCCAAGGATTTAAATCTAAACAGGGAACTGAGACATGGTCGCTTACTATGGGCCTCACAAGAAGGCTCAAGGTCACCCAAAGGGCAATGGAGCATGCTATGCTCGGATTTTCTCTGCGTGATCGAATCAGAATCGAAGAGATCTGAGTGTCTGTGTGTGTGTGTCTCTTTGTCTATGTGTCTGTCTGTACGTGCGTGCGTACGTGTGTGTATGTAAATAAGTACTGAAAACATGTTTGATTTTTCTTAACTTCCAGTGTGGATTGGCGTTTACTGGATTCCATTTGTTCCCGCATAGCTATAATGTGTCGCGGGCAATTTGCGGCCATAGGCACCGCCAGTGAAATTCGTACGGCATTCGGTTCCGGATACGTTGCTGCTATCAAACTGAGGCCTAATACTGCCTTTACTATTAGAGGTAAGTGATTGTTAGTAAAAATACGTGAGGTTTTAACCGTTTAACCACCTTCACAGCGTAATGGTTAAGTCCATTAGCTTCACATCAGGAGGCCGCGAGTTCGATTCCCGGCGGTGTCTTACTTTATGACTTGGTTTGGTTTTTAGACATAGACATCGTTTATTAATAATGTACATTACACGTTAAGAATTTAAGAAATAGTATAATTTAAACATTATCAGATTAATTTATAAAAAAAAATACATAGCCATATCCAAGGTATGTTATGAGTCTCCAGGAGGCTCGAGTTTCCATACAAACGTAGTTCTGATTCAATACAAAAACTACATACCAGATTGAATCCAAACTTTGTAAATATATTGAGTAGACACATATCGATGTTTGTAATTAGTTTTCATCGTAGTAAATTTTAACGTAACTAAACGAAGGCTTAATTTAGTTTTGTACCAAAAGTTTGAAACTGTGCGCTTATTTTTTTCCGTTTTATATTAGTACTTCGAAAACTAATTACAAACATCGATATGTGTCTCCTCAATATATTTGCAAAGGATTCAATCTGGCATGTAGTTTTTGTATTGAAGCAGAACTACGTTTGTATGGAAACTCAAGCCTCCTGGCGGCTTTACAAAAAGAAAATAATACAAAACAGTCATATTTCCCAGCTGTGGGTCATTAATTGGTTTTCATTGTCAAAAACTCATTATGACTGTAAAAAGACTGCTCGACGAGCAATTTTTTGTGTTTAATCTTAAGGCCCCAAGATGGGTCAAATCCCAATATTCAGTTCAAATTATGAAAGACTGCGCAAAGCTATTACTGTCGAAAAAATCGTAATAAACTTAAAGTAATAAAAAACTATTTAATTGAATACAATTTTAAAAACTACTTTTGATGTAAAAAAAAAAACCATATAGATAGATCCTTGTTTTTTGCATTAATTGCAAAATTTCTCGAAAAAAAATTGTTTATATTCAATGAAACCAATACCAACACCTTTTATTTTAATTGAACACATTTTTAAAGTGGAAGAAAGTAATAAAAACAAGTAAAAATTTAGAATTGGGCGTTTGTTTTTTACGTTACAGCCGCGTTGAAGCCCGCATTTATTTGAACTTAAAATGAATAGACTTTTATCTGAATATTTGTATCACTGTCTCCTACTAAACAAATATCCGGCCGTTGATTGAAGCTTGTTTTGTATGTAGATGCCTAGTTCTGTTTTATTTTATCTAAGGTATGAAGGCACCCATTTTTTTTCGCAGACGAAGACACAGTGAAGGTATTCAGAAGAAGCATTAGCATAAAAAGCCTTCAAAACTTAAAAAGTTCGCCGAGTACAGCTACTGTCAGAGGTCCGAATGACGCAAATGGTGTTGTGTGTATAAAAAGTGCCACTCCAACTGATCCTGTCATTGAATTTAAATTAGAGTTTGAGGATATGTTCGAGACCAGCAATCTGAGGGAGGAACATTTGGTAAGTGTATCTTTTAGTAAAGTTGTCGAGTGGCGATTGTGCAAAGGAAGACGTAGCATAGGTAGGCCTCTAACTCAGTGGACCGACGACCTTGTGAAGGTCGCGGGAAGCGCTGGATGTGGGCAGCGCAGGGCGGGCTTGTGAAAATCTTTGTTTAACGTGGATGTCTTGCGGCTGATAGGATACGATGATAACCGTTGTTTTTAACCAAAATCAAGACAGCGTTTCAGGGTGTCCTAGTATGAGGAAGTAGCCGCTAAAATTACTATAATATAGGGTCTTAACAAAGGTATGCACTTATTTTTAACTGGATCTTGTACTCATGAAACTGAACAACTTTCCCTAAGAAACCCATGAACAATTCGTAAAAAAAATTTTGGACTTCAATACAAAGTTAGTCCGCCAGCTGATCGATTTGCATGGGAAGTTGAATATTTTTTTGCAAATTGACTATGGGTTTCTAAGGGAAAGTTGTTCAGTTTCATGAGTACAAGCTCTATTTAAAAATAATTGCATACCTTTATCAAGACCCTGTATATTATAAAAGAAGTCCCCCACCGCGTCTGTCTGTTCTGTATGAACGCGATAAATTCAAAAACTACTGAACGGATTTTCATACGGTTTTCACCAATGGACGAAGCGATTCACGAGAATAGTTTAGACGTACAAAAAAAAACTCCGCGAACTGCTTGCGGCTCGTGCACCACACACCCTCTAGTTATGAATAATTTGTACTAACTTTTATGACGTATAACAGGTTTTAAGCATTCGTAACTCTTATGCTTCTTGCCGTTTGGGGAAGATTTTGAAAATAACGAGTTGCAGTCAAAACGCCCTCAAATTTAAAATTTAAAAAAATAATTAAATGTCCAAGGAAACTAGATAGTTATTTACACCTCTAGTAGTTAGTATTTTTTGAAAGGCCTCCTTACAGAATGGGCCTTTTGAAAAATTACCTTGGTAGCAAAAGGTACCTTTCTCAAAATGCCCCGTTGTTTCTCTAAGGAAAACATAGGATAAAAGTTCAAATGCTAGTAATCTTGAATTTGTTCATTCAAACAAAATAATTAAAAACACGTTAAAAAACCGACTTCCATCGCAACAATTTAGTCAATTTTCTGAGTTACTGGAGTTACCACCTGAAGTGTATAAGCACAAGGCTTGTGATACATATTCTAGCTTTTTAAACTCTTCTTTGCAGACAATGCTGTATTACCACATAGAAGCTGACGGAAATCTTCTATATAGCGAGATTTTCACGAAACTAGAAATATTAAAGAACAAGTACGATGAAGTCGTAGAAGACTACACGCTTAGCCCAGCGTCTATTGAAGATGTGTTCAGGAAACTGGAAAACCGCCTTGCAGACAAGGGCTAATTTTTTGTAACAATTAAAGCCCGGGAGTAGATATGACGACCGATAATTGTTACCAATCGTCTGATCCGACGATCAGATCAGATTAGATTGGAATCATTTATCGACGTCTATTTTAGACTAGCGATGAAATTGCACTGGTTTACAAACTTACAAAGAAATTAAAATCATATGGTTCTCAACAATGAATGCCATCGTTGTCCAAACGACCGCTGTGTAATACTAAAACGTCATGGGAGCAAAAAGTCTGCAATCTAAAACGGTCTAGTAGCAAATCATCCACAATTTAAATCCTACTAATAATACTATAAACGCGAAAGTTTGTAAGAATGTATGGATGTATGTTTGTTACTCTTTCACGCAAAAACTACTGAATGGTTCTGGCTGAAATTTGGTAGGAAGACAGATTTGGACCTGGATTAACATATAGACTACTTTTTTTCACGCTCGGGAGCCGCTTGCGGCTCGGGCACTGCGCACCTTCGAAAAATCATAGGAACGTTGTCCACGCCGGTGAAGCCGCGAGAAATAGCTAGTAGTCCATAAAGCAAATCCTCTAGTGAGTCATGGAAGAAATTTGTCTCTGACGCATAATATGTATTTTGGCCAAAAATGATCATTTTTCAATCTCTAAATGTTACTAGCTGATGCCTGTGACATTGTTCCATAATAAGCATAATTTTGTTATACTATTGAAAATATTTTAATATTAATACTAATTTAATCTTACTTATTTCACTCGTATTCATCATCATCATCATCATATCTGCCGAAAAACGTCCACTGCTGGACAAAGGCCCAAAGATTTCCACAAATACCGGTTCCGCGCTGCCCGCGTTCAGCGGCTTCCCGCGATCTCGCACCGGTAAAAGTAGCGTAGGCAGGCCTTCCACGAGGTGGACCGACGATCTGTTGAAGACCGCAGTCGCATTGCCTATCGTCAAGTCGACATCGTTACAGCTCATATACGTCCCCACCGAGGGGCTCGAGCCTACCCTGAATCAAGTCGACATAATATTGTAAAAATCGGCAATTTATTGATTTTATTGTTTTTTTTATGATGTTTTACTTTGCGAACATTTCGTAACGACATTTGGCTTAAAATCTAGCTTGCCTTATAAAGGAGCTTGACCATTTTTGTATGGGGCATGGCATATTGACAATAAACGTTTTTTTTTCTAAATCTCTCGGCGCTCGATTAAACCCATACTTTTCGATATTAAACGCAATTACGAACTGAAAATATTCTAAGGCATTTTGTTCTAAAGTGCCACGTTACTGAGATATTTGGAGTTAAATATTGTCAAAACACTAATTTATTTCTTTAGCTCTCAAAATGTCTCAGTAACGAACGAGACGCCTTAGGCCAAAATGTCTTAGTATATTTTCAGTTTGTATTTTTATTTCGTATCGAAAAATGTGGGTATAATCATGCTTCAAAAGGTTTAGAAAAAAATGTATGTACAGTCAACGTCAAATGTAAGTGATTATGATGACAATCATTTCTAAACCTCTTTTAGCATGACGCTCTAGATATAAAAATTTATACCAAAGTGTCAGTTTTAACTGAAGTTTTAATTAGTCAAAAGAAAATGATCATAACAAAATCTAGACACAAAAGCTAAGTGATCACTTACTTATTTACACGTTACGAGTTCATTTACTTCTAATAAACTACAATAGTCAGTAAAATTTGACTTTACTATATATATTATTTTGGGACCCTATTCCATCAATTTTTTTTTGCTGTCGACTGTACTATAATGTCGCTATGCAAAAAAGGATTTTTTGACTTTTTCCTCCCATGGCGTATGACATAGAGATCGTTTAGATAAAGATGTGATCCTGATTCTTACTAAGTTATTTTAAAATCAATTTTCACTCTGTTCCTCTCTTTGATTCGATCTAAGAATGATTAAACTAGATAGACACCTAATCGATCTCATTAGATTGATCTGTGAACAAAATTTATATTATTTTATACTCTCAGATTTTTGCTTACAAACTCAACTTATTGTTTTTCTATGACGACTTAGAGCGAGGCCACATGGGAGTCGGCGTTGCGTCGGCGGAGCTCCGTCGAAATTTCATATTTTACAATGAATATTTATACGAGATAGGACGGTGTGGAATTGTGCTTAATGGTACCTTAATAACATAGATAGATTGTACCTAGTGAAAAAATATAATTAATTGTTATATAATTAATTGTAGATTAATAGAATGATTACAAAAACTATATGGTTTCATTGTCAAGTCGTGACCACATCGTTTTTAATATTGTAACAGTGAAAATTTTAAGAAATGACGACTGCAAAAAAGAGAGTGGAATTGTTCATCGAAATTAATACAGAAAAAGAATTTGATAATGCACTCAACCAATATAAGACCAAGCTTATTTGTAAGTCGTACTTTTCACTTCAAGTTTACCCTAGTTATCATACTTACTATACCATAGACAACATGCATCGGAAATAGGATTCTTAAGAGGACTGTGAAGCTGCGACTTTTCATACAAACGGTGATAACGATTTTTACCTCTTAAATGTTAACCGATTTGGACCAGTTTTTGATAGGTTGTCAGTCAGAACAAAATCTAGACTTATACATTTTTGGTTTTTCGACAAAGTTAATAAGTTTCATTTTATTGGCGCTTTCTTTTCAAGCGACTTCCAAAAAGGAGGAGGTTCTCAATTTTATTCGTCTGTATGTTTTTTTTATGTATGTTAACCTCAGAACTTTTGACTGGGTGAACTAATTTTTATGATTCTTTTTTTATTTGAAAGCTAATGCTTTCCGTGTAGTCCCATATAAATTTTATCAAAATCGGTGTAGTACTTTATTAGAAAATTAACAAAAACCAAAAAAAATAATGCAAAAATGTACTAAGTTGTTAAGATGGAAGTCGATTTTTTAACGTGTTAAGCGTTTTCAATTAATATTCTAACAAAAATTGGTCCAAATGGGTTAAAATTTAAGAGGTGAAAATCGTATGAAAAGTCTTAGCTTCACAGTTCCTTAAGGTGGATGTATGGAGTAACAATGATAGACAAGATAAGGAAACCTTAATAATAATACTATTTATTTCACTCGAGCGAAGCCGCTGGCAAAATCTAGTATATTATGAATGTGAAAATATGTTTGTTTGTTACCTTTTCACGCTTCAATATGTTGACCAATCTGATTGAAATTTGGGATGCAGGTAGCCTGTGTCACTGGGAAGGACATAGGCTGCTTTTTATTTCGTGAAAAGCATGCATCGATGCAGTTCCTGAGTCTTTTTTTGGTTAATTTCTTTAACATTGCAACGGAACAATGGATTGTTGTAATTTTTTGCACAGAGATGGTTGAGGAGGTGGAAAATGATATATCTGAAAATTGAGCATATCCTGATATAGTTCCCGAGGGATCTGGGGAAAACTCATTTTCACGCTCGTGCACGTCGGTGTCGCAACGGAGCAGCGGATTGAAGTTATTTTTTGTACAAAATTGGTTGAGGAGGTGGGAAGTGACATAGACTGCTAATTAGAATAGCTCGATATAGTTCCTGAGGGATCTGGAGAAAAGTGATGTTTATGCATTCTCAAATAAAGTTATGAAAACGATGTCTACGCGGGCGAAGGCGCGGGAAAAAGCTATCCTTACTAATATTATAAATTTGTTTGTTTGTTACCTTTTAACGTTTCAACACCTCAACCAATCTTGATGAAATTTGGCATGGAGGTAGCCTTTATTATGGGAAAGGACATAAGCTACTTTTCATTCCGTGAAAATAGCATAGTCCGATACAGTTCGTAACGGTACTGAAAAAAACTATTTTTTTATTTCTTTAACATCGCTACGGAGCAATAGACTGGATTTTTTAAACAGAGATGTTTGAGGGGGTGGGGTATGACATAGTCTACTAATAAACATAACCCAAGACAGTTCCTAAAGGGGAAAACTCATTACCAGGATCGCGCACCTAGGCATCGCAATGGATTGACGTGATTTTTTATACATAAATTGTTGGAGTGGGAAGGGATATGGACTCTATTAGAATAACCCAATATGGTTCCCAAGGGATCTGAAGTAAAATTCTTTCTACGCTCGCAAGCCACTTGCAGCTAGCGCATCACTCACCCTCAAATACAGTCATAAAAACGATGTCCACGCGGGTGAAGCCGCGAGCAAAAGCTATCATTTAAAAATCCTACGCGAAATTTTGTAAGAATGTATAGATGTATGTTTGTTACTCTTTCACGCAAAAACTACTGAACGGATCTGGCTGAAATTTGGTAGGTGGACAGATTAGGACCTGGATTAACACATAGGCTAAAGAATAGAAGTAATAGAAACGTCGTCCACGCGGGTGAAGCCGCGGGAAACAGTAAGTTAATAAATTCAGGTACTACTTAGTAGGACCTTACCTATTTTTGTCTGTACTATGCCTGCTTATGTGACAGAGAGTCATCATATCAGCTTATATACGTCCACATCGAGGGGCTCGAGCCTACCCTAAATTAGGCCTTAGTTAAACACGTGGACCCAGTGCAGGATGGTCAACTTTATACACAATTATACTTCGAGTTTCTTCACAGGCGTGTGCAGGTTTCCTTACAATGTTTTCCTTCATCGTAAGAATGCCGGATAAGCGTACATATAAAATCGGTATTCAAAAACACGTTGGTACGTAGCAGGATTCGAACCACGACCTCCCGGACAGGCCCTAGCCGTTACGCCACCGACGACGCTCTATGATTAGATAACGAGGTTAAATAGTCTTTCTTAATGGGTCACACATAATTTTCTGTTAGGTGCCGAGCTTTTTAGCTCATATTTTGGTCCGTGTGTGGCAATGGACCGCCTCTTTTCCAAGTTCAAGATGGAGTGGAGTCTCGATGAAGTTATTTTGTTAAGAGTAAGTGAAAATAATATTTTCAATTACCTATATAGGCATTTATTTCAACAGTGTATAAGCATTGCAAAATTTCTTATTATGACATGGATACGGGAATTTCCCGTGGCACTACCAGTGGAACTACTGGTAGTGCCATAGTTAAATTTAATTTACCGTAGCACTACCAATAGCTATTAAGTATACTCCCATCACACTCCCTGTATCTCTTTGGCCATTCTTCCTGACATTTTTTAACGTGACCATACGTCCCGCTTTGGGCAGGACAGTCCTACTTTCAGGCTGTCTGTCCCGCTGTCCTCAGCGATGGCAAAAACGTCCCGCTTTCGAAAACAGACCAAACGCTAAATTAATTTAAGTATATACCTATTATTTTATGTAAAAAAACACTTATTATTACTTATTATTCAGTGTTCATCATATCAGCTCATATTATACGTCCCCACCAAGCCTACAAGGCTCAAGCCTACCGTTAATTAGGGCGATCGAGCTTTAGTAAGAGTTTAGTAATCTTGAGTTTCTTTCTTTACTGCGCTGGCACAGCGAATCGAACAGGATCTTGACCTCCAACACTTTTTGACGCCATCCGTCACGATCCTGCATCACTTCCTGCCAGTTGGTTATCTGGAGTGCATTAACCCGGCGTGAATGAGGTCGGGTATCTCATACCCACTATTTTAAAAAAACACTAAATATTTCTGAACTGCGCAATTCCTGGAACTCGGCTGGCTCGGTAGCTGGAGAGGGTGCCGCGAGTAGTGATTTTAAGTGTTTTAAAATTTTTATATTCGACTTCATAAAAGAAGATATTAGATTTTTTTATGTTGATTTTATGTTATCTCGAAGCTAAATTATATAAGACAAATATTTGTGTGCACAGTTGTCAAAATATCTCAGTTTTTTACATATTAAGTCATATTTCCTAAATATTGTTGATTTTTGGGTAAAAAATACTACTTTGTTTTTTTATATAAGTAAATATGATTAGTTTTATATCTCGGTAATTTTATCATTTTACCTCAAGTTCATAATGTTAATTAATATATAACAGTAATAAATAGTCATTTCAGGTATCAAAATTGACAATTCTATATTTGGGTATGTCATACCCACCTCGCAGTTGTTGTAATTTTCACCTCATTCACGCCGTTAAAGTCTTTTTCGACTTCATCTCTCCAGCAGTATCTGGATCGTCCAACCGGGCGTTTCCCGCTTGGTCCATACGCTTTTTTGACGGCGCGGTCCTCCACATGGCCGAGCCACCGTGGCTTTAGTTTCGCAGACAATGTTGGGTTCGGAGACTTGGTCTTCAATCTCTTAGTCATCACATCAGCTCATATATACGTCCCCACCGAGGTGCTCGAGCCTACCCTGTATTAGGGCGATCGGGCCTTAGTCGACCACGCGGGCCCAGTGCGGGTTGGTCAACTTCAAACCCAACTTGGAGTCTCTTCGCAGATGTGTGCAGGTTTCCTCACGATGTTTTCCTTCACCGTAAGAGCGTCGGATAAACGAACATATGAGTCGAAATTCGAAAACACATTGGTACGTGGCAGGACTCGAACCACGATCTCCCGGATAGGAGGTAGCGACCCTTGCCGTTGCGCCACCGAATCTCTTAGCAACACTTATTATTTTTTCGTGCTTACCGGGTTTGGGGTTCAGATTTCAAAACGAGAAATTCAAAATCCAAATATTTGGAGGTTGTAGTGACTTCAATAACATTCAAGCCGTTTATAATCTGACAAGACTTAACACTGCTGTTTAAAGATGGAGTGTTATGTCAGTCCAACCATTCATAAATAATGTACTATTAAAATCATCTGTGCCTAAGGGAATGTAAGTACCTATCTACTTATATCAGAGATGCACAGACTTATTAAGACTAGGGGCCACTCGGGCAAATCATGAACTGATGGCGGGCCGCCAGAAGTGTAGGTAATTAAAGACAATAAATAATTGATAATAATGTATTAAAATTAAAAAGGAATTTATTAATTGGAAGCGTGGCACTGCATAGTGCTTACAATCTTTTTATATTTGGCTCCAATTTACTTGTAGCAACACGTAAAACTGCTTCCAAACTTTCATTTGCAAGGCGGTTTCGATTTTTGGTTTTATTATTATTAAGTATTGAAAAAGTTTGTTCACATATATAGGTAGAACCAAATAAGCTGGCACATTTCAGAGCGTTTATGCGCAACTCTTTGTACATATTTTTATCAATGCAGCGGTAAAAGTTCAGCAAGTCTCCTTCGTTGAATTTGTTGCGTAAATCTTCGTCGTTTTGAATGTCGATAATTTCTAACTGCATTGGCTCTGGCGCATTTTCAACTGAAATCGTGAAAGGATTGCTGAATATGTCCAACAGAGGTTTCACTTTTTTAAACTCCGAAAATCTGTCTTGAAAAGATTGAATCAAAATATCTAGCTTTTCTACATAACTGAAATTAATCGCAGTTTTGTTGAATTTTTCAGCCATTTTCTTATAATTCGGAAAATGATTGTAATTTCCAGAATTCAATTGCGATCTGAAAAGTGTCAGCTTGCATTGAAAGGATGATACATGAGCGTAGAGCTGGGATATCAGTTGATTTTTGCCTTGAAGCCGTGTGTTCAAGACATTCAAATGATTTGTAATGTCAACTAAAAAAGCCAAATCACACAACCAATCAGGATTTTTAAGTTCTGGGACATCCCTTTGCTTTTCCGCCAGAAATATTTTAATTTCTTCTATTAAATGTAGAAATCGTTCCAGTGTCAATCCACGACTTAGCCACCTTACTTCTGTATAATACAGTAAATCTCCATATTCGCTTTCGATGTCATCAAGGAATTGTTTGAATTGCCTGTGATTGAGTCCTCGTGATTTTATAAAATTTACAGTCGAAACTACCACTTTCATGACATTTTGAAATTCAATTTTTTTAGCACAGAGGGCTTCTTGGTGTATAATGCAGTGAAACTGCATGAGATCTTCAGCCTTTATGTTTTTTTCTTGCAGATGCTTTTTCAGCAAAGTAACTATTCCGGAATTGACACCAATCATCGAAGGAGCACCGTCAGTCGCAACTCCCGATAATTTTGATAAGTCCAAATCAGTTTTTGAACACTCATCCAAAAGTACATTGAGTATATCAACTCCTTTGGTTTGACCTTTCAATGAACACATTCCTAATAACTCTTCTACGACTTCAAAATCTTGAGTAACACCTCGTATGAATATTAGAAGTTGAGCTGTGGAACTAATATCACTGCAACAGAAAATCTACGTTGAATGTAGATCAAAATATATGACACCGGCTAGTGGAGTACAACTATTGCCTTCCAAAACCTCTATTAAACTCACAGAACACTAATACACCTAGCGGCAATTAAACGTGGCTTTTATACCGCGCGTATAGAGTCGAAAACTGTCTAGAGAAATCTCGAAACCGACTCTGGAAGCTTCGAGTCGTGTACTATCTACATACGCGAGCGATCGTCATCGCGCCGCCGCCGGCCGCCGCGCTTCTTCAAGCAAACGAATTTAACCGAGATCAGCACGAACATTACCGACGACGCGCGACGCACGTACGGCGCACCGTAATACGCGCGAGGTTCAAATTACTTTTCGAACATATTTTTTTTGGTTTTATTCTGGAATAGAATTCAATATTTTTAGAATGTACGATAGTATTATTTTTGCTGTCGGCGGGCCACCAGTATTCGACCGGCGGGCCGCATGCGGCCCGCGGGCCGCGGTCTGTGCATCCATGACTTATATGTTGCAAGTTTCACGTGTGCATCTGTGTATCCGTTTGTTTATCTGTGGCATCGTATCAAAATTTTTCTAAGAACACCGTGTTCTTGGCTATGATTTAGGAATATCTGTTCAGTCGTTTGAAGATCATCAGTTCTTTTCTAGCTTAGAAAAAAATGTGAGAAAATTCTACAGGTCTGATCGATTCGAAATTTGCTTTCCTAGTTCAATCATATTGCAAGAACATGAAAACCTTGACCACGTAACAAACGAGAAAAATAATTTAAAAGTTTGATCAACTGAACTAGTGAAAAAAAAATTCCAGTTGTTCAGTCAACTGAACTAGTGGGAACAAATGGAAATCTGCAGAATAACCCACTCTTCAACAACTTACAGCAGAGGTTTCATGTTTGGGTACATTGGAATGGTCTCAATGAATAGGTTATAGATAGATGGTGATCAGGGTCTGATGATGGGAAGTAGGAAAGAAAAATTCGGGGATGTTCTAATTTTAAATTTATACGTATTACATGCGTGTGTGTGTGTGTGTGTGTGTCTATAAACTGTTTTGATTTAACTTTAATGTACCTAATTTACTAACTACCTAACTCATATTTCAAAATTGATAGCAACATTTTAACTTTTGACATAGTTCAATTTGACAACTTTTTGGCAACTTAATTTAATATTAATTTTTAATTAGATTCGGTTTATTATTTAGTTTCATTCATTTGTTTTCAACTAGATTTTATTTTTACCCAATTTATTATAGAATGAATGTGATCTTTTTATATACAGGGTGACTTTTAATTAATTATTAATATCAAAAGGTATCCAATTCAATTCAATTCAATATATTTATTCAAATTAGGTGCAAATTACAGTCTTTCTGGTAGTCATAAAATAGTAATAACAATGTCATTTGTAAAGAATGAAGAAATAAACAATAATTAGTTAATAACGTCAAAATTCAATCCTTGATATAAACCAGATTATTTCATTAGAACATGAAAACAATATGACACGAAAAGTTATACATAAAAATCATTGAATGCATTTAACAAGAGTAGGCCAGTATAACTCGAGAGTCAGCCATCGCTCCCATCAACCATATTAGAGGGAAAGGAACGACCCGGCTCCCGATGCGCCACCATCCGCACGAACATTGAAGCGAGCATGCACCACTCATGTCAATGCTAAGATAACAATATTTATTAAAAGAAGTGCTAGACTTGTCATGTCTCATCGCTTCCACGTCAATTCTTAGGTTGGTAATCATTTTATTACTATTAAACATGATTAGTAGTGTTGATAGAAGAAACACTGTCTACCCATACATTTTTGTCATTTAAATATTCGGATGTCTTATAATAACCTTTTTCACAAAGAGTTATTTTGATACAATTTTTAAACTGTTTTTCTGACAAATTTAAGACATCATCGGGTAATTTGTTATGCATGAGTGAGCATTGTCCCACAAAGGATTTATTGATTTTGCTAAGTCTGGTATAAGTTACTTGAAGTTTATTCCTATTCCGAAGATTTCGACTGTGCCTGTCACTATTCAGTGAAAAGAGATGCAGATTTTTACGTACATACATTATATTTTCATAAATATATTGACAGGGGAAAGTCATTATATTAATATCTTTGAACTTATCTCGGAGCGACTCACGAGAATGCATTCCATAAATCGCGCGAACCGCTCTTTTTTGTAGAACAATTATGGTATTTATATCAGCTGGATGTCCCCACAAAAGTATCACATAAGACCAGATATATGCTATATATCATAAGACGTAATAATTTTTGAGTTTTGTACCATATGGATTTTGTAGTCTGACAATAAATTAATTATTATTACATAGGTCGTTGTCGACGGGTTACAAGTGTTGGAAAGATTTACAGCGCAAAGTGAACCTGTCTACATGTTCATAATTGTAAGTATAACAATCTTGATGATGCCAAGGGCTTACCAATTGTGAATAAAAATAATAAAAAAATATATAAATGTGAAAATATGTTTGTTTGTTTGTTACCTTTTCACGCATTAACATCTCAACCAATCTCGATGAAATTCGGCAAACAGGTAGCCCGTGTCACTGGCAAGGATATAGGCTACTTTTTATCCCGTGAAAATAGTATAGTCCGATGTAGTTCCTGAGGGCTGTGAAAAAATACAATTTTCTTGGTTTATTTTTTGAAAATCACAACGGAACAATTGATTGTTGTGATTTTTTGCACAGAGATGGTTGAGGGGATGGGAAATGACATAATTTACTAATTATCATATGTATATATGTATATATATATATATACTCTCTTCCACGTTTGCGCACGTCGGCGTCGCAACGGAGTAACGTATTGAGGTGATTTTTTGTGTAGAATTGGTTAAGGGGGTGGGAAGTGACATAGACTGCTAATGAGAATAGCCTGATATAGTTCCTGAAGGATCAGGAAAAAACTCATGTCCACGCTGTGGCACGCGCACCACTCACCCATACAGACAGTCATAAAAACTATGTTCACGGGGGCGAAGCCGCGGGCAAAAGCTAGTAGATAAATAAATTATTATTGCCATCGAGTTGAATAAACAACTTAAGTACTTTCTTAATCAAAAGGTTGAAATCAGTTTTCTATCTGCAAGGCAGGCAAAGTATATAAATTAATACTAACGTACAGTATGGACACTCCCTGCCACTCTTTAGATTCCGACCTCACCCCCTCGTCACCCAGATTGATACAGATTGGTTATAGTTTGGTTCTCGAACGTATAGGATATTGCCGTGATATTGTTTGCTCCGTTATTTGTTTTCAGAAATGTCATTTCACGATCGTTTGCAGTGTCCGGGGTGTGCCACAGCTAAAAATATCTGCCCACGACACACCCTGGACACTTCATACAAACGAGCGAGAAATGATATACATAATTATAACTGACGTATCTATAGGCAAGAATGCAGGTAGGGTTGAATCACACCGGCGGTATTGGTCACAAAATGTTTGTTAGTTATTTACTGAATGCTGTGTGAATACTAAACTCTTTTTTTAACATACTTTTCGTTGTAAACGAACACCGTTCGAAAAAAAAAACACCACTTTCCGAATGACGTACGAATTAACACTGAAACCTGCTATTATTTTGTGCATCTTTAAACACTTTTTCCTTGACCGACAAATCGCTACCGCTTATTAAAAATTAAAAAAAGGTCCTTCACTTCTCTGACGGGCGAAAATCGCTAACGCTTATTCCAAAAAAAGGTGAAGTCAATTTGATCACCAAGATTCATGATATTATGGGGTCCAGGGGGCCCAGCCCCCTCCACCCATTTATTTACAACCCCCAAATTTTATGGAAAAAGTGTTAGACCGTATAAAATAATAGCAGTTTTCAGTGTTAATTCATACGTCCACGTCGCAGTTACGATTTACAATGTTTTATAGTCTCATAGTCTCATACTGTGTATGGTGTATTCGGAAAGTGGTGTTTTTTGTTCCAGCGGTGGTTGTTTACAACATGACAAGTATGAAAAAAAAAAGATTTCAGTTAGGCCTTTACGTTCGGTAACTGGTTGGTTTTTATGCTTGTGAACAAAATCACAGCGGCGCGCAAATTGAATATAGTGAATAAAAGTGCTTGCGTAGCTCGTCCTTTACGTTTGGTACCCAATCTGAGTGACGGGGGGGTGAGGTCGAATTTAGAGAGGGGCAGGGAGTGTCCATACTGTACGTTAGTACTAATATATATACTGTGATCAAAAAAAAATTATGATAAATGGCATTTCACATAGACCCTTTTACGGGTGGTAACGCATTCAATTGAAAAAGTGTTGTAATTTTGTTCCCTCTTTGCACGTAAAAGAAGATAAAGACAGGGCTGCAGGGCCTTAACGGGTCCTAAACCAATTTGTTTACACATTGTGTACTACGTTATTAAGGGTCCCCAGGAGGCTCAGGTTTCCATACAAATATAGTTCCGCTTTAATACAAAAACTACATGCCGGATTGAATACTGTTGTAGATATTTAATCTCTGTTGTGCAGACTCTTCTTGTAAGTTATTTTTCTTTTATATTAGGCATATTCTATTTGACATATTCCTATAATCAATATTCTAATGTTTACTGTTTACTTAGTTAATTCAACATAAACACTAGTGTCAACCACATCTTTTACTTTCCCCTATAATTTTATTGGGTGTCAATTAAATGGTTAGCATAGTATTGTTATTTCTGTGAGCAGAAAAATATAATCGGTCAGCAGAAATAGCTAATCGGTCAGCAGAAATAGCTAATTGGTCAGCAACTCATGGTCAGCAAACATTTAAAAATCAATCAGCAATTTATGTCATTCTGGATGGCTGTAATTATTTTAAACATCCCCGTACTACACTCTTCCTACAGTGTTGAGTGGTCGACGGAGCCCCTTCGGGGCTCCTACTTCTGTGTTCTCATGTTAAACCTAACACTACGACTGTGCGGGGAGGCGAGCTTAGCTCGCCTCCCCGCACAGTCTCCGAACCTAACGGATCCGAGTCGGGGTGCTCCGCAAGTCCGAGCTCGCTTCGCTCGCTCCCGCTTCCATTTAGAACTCCCCGTACCACACTCTTCCTACAGTGTTGAGTTGCTGCTTATAGACATGCTTTTCTGCCGCTCAATCATGAAATCTTGCCGCTCAAGTAGTTATTTTGCGGACTGAATGTTTATTATGCCTTTAAAAAATATATATTTCCATTTTATTTACCTACTATGACGCACTCCTAATCAAGTTTTAAAAACAAATACAAACTTTGAAAATATGTTGAGTGGACACATATCGATGTTTTTAATTATTTGTAATAATATAAAACACGAAACACTAAGAGCTGTTTCAAACTTTCAGTACAATACAAATTTAAACCTTCGTTTACTTAGTTATGTTTAAATTTACTACTATGAAAACTGATTACAAACATCGATATTTGTCTATTCAATATATTCGCGCAAAGTTTGGATTTAATTCAGCAAGTAGTTTTTGTATTAAAGCGGAATTACGTTTGTATGGAAACTCGAGCCTCCTGGAGACCTTTAAGTTTATACCCATGTCTAGATGTTTTATTTCTGTGTAATTAACAGAACAAAAGAACAACAAAAGTCTACAGAGGAGTGAACAGTATGGACTTTGAGACAGTGGCCAAGAACGAGTTGTCTTACTACAGGAGGCAAAATAAGGACTGTGGCTTTGAACGGGTGACGTACGCACTGGACCAGGCCACTCCGAACGAAATGGTATGTATGTGAAAAAAAAAACGTTGAACACGTTAAAAAACCGACTTCTATCCCAATAACTTAGTACAATTTTGCATTATTATTTTTGGTTTCTGTTAATTTTCTAATAACTATTAAGTACTACACCGATTTTGATAAAATTGATATGGGACTACACGAAAAGTAGCAGCTTTAAATAAAAAAAAGATTCATCAAAATTGGTTCATCCAGTCGAAAGTTCTGAGGTAACAAATATAAAAAAATACAGTCGAATTGAGAACCTCCTCCTTTTTGGAAGTCGGTTGAAAAAGCATTCCCTCTTAACAAAAATATCTAAACTTCTAATTTTAATGCGAAAGTAATTCTGTCTGTCTGTTAGTTTTCACACTTATAGTACTGAAACAATTTTGATAAATTGTTTTTTAGAAGTAGATTTAACATTGGAAAAGTAAACAGACTACCTTTTCATTATATCAGCCGAAGGACGTCCACTACTGGACATAGGCCTCCTCCAAGGATTTCCACGACGACCGGTTCTGCGCTACCCGCATCCAGCGGCTTCCCGCGACCTTCACCAAGTCATCGGTCCACTCGAGAACTTTATTACCCCAACGGCCATCCGTTCTACGAGCTATGTGCCCCTTTGTCGCTACCTAGGCTACCATTTGTCGCTAAAATAAAACGGTGAAATAGAGGATGAAATTTTGTATGGGGAACCCATCATTTTTCAAGGAAGTGATAAGAAAGTTGATTTTATGCTTTTGTTAAGAATGACACTTTTTCACCATTTTTGAAAAATCATCTCCACGCGGTTTAGTAAGGATTGTTTTTTTTTTAAACTTCATGTCTCTGTACTAACTGCTGGCAGATCTTCAATATTTGTGGGAGAGAAAGCTTCCGCACCTAGGACACAATATTGTACGATAAGAGCAATAATTATGACTGGAACAGCAAAAGAAGATAATCTTTTGATTTTCCGTATCCCAAAAACTCCGACCAATTTGCCATCGCAGTTTTTTTTTAAATCTTCATGTCTCTGTACTAACCACTGGCAGATCTTCGATAAATATCGAATGTGGGAGAGATAGCTTGCGCACCTGGGACACAATATTGTAAGAGCAATAATTATGACTGGAATAGCAGAAGGAGACATTTTTTTGATTTACGGTATTCCAAAAACTCGGAACAATTTGCCATTCATTTTTTTTTATCCACAATTGGATAAGCCTTTGGCATCATCTCACCTGATGGTAAATGAAGATGACGCCGAAGATGGAAGTGGGCTTACCAAGATTCCCCAACGCAATGGAGAACTAGCTATCTCATCTTCAAGCCGGAATAGATCAATGTTGTGAACACTGATGTTTGGCAGCAAGATTTCGATAAGATGGTAGTAGCTAGCCGGGCGGGTTATGAAAATGCCCCACCACCAACCAAACCGAGTCTGGTCAAATTGACCCTACCCGGAGTCGAACCCGCGACCTCCTGGTGTGAAGCGAATGGACTTACCTTTACGCTACGGAGGCGGTTATAATAATAAGAAAAAAAAATGGTTTCTGATAAGAGGGTGCATCAAGTCCCATACAATATTAACAAAAAATAATGATTTCTGTTAAGAAGGTGCATTAAGTCCCATACAAATTTTTTAACAATTTTCCATGGAAAAAGTCAGATCTTGATTTTTTTCATTAGCGCAAGATTAAACGTTATTCAATTAATGGTAGAGGGTCACAGACACTAATTATTAATGTAAAAAATATGGTAAAATTTAAGATATAAAAAAGTCATGTACTTAAACCATTTTTTAAGGATATTTGTATGGGACTTGATGAACCTTCTTATCAGAAATTATTATTGTTTGTTATAGTTATTATTAAATTGTTGTTTTGCAAATTTTATACCTTTTGAAAATCTGATAAAATGAGAAACATTTCCCATATTTCGCACGCTTAGTTTATACAACATTTTTTTTTCAAAATCACGAAGAAAAATGATAATTAAATTGGCTATAACTTGAAAACCGTAGATTTTCCGACCCCAAGTTTAATTGACTCTCTTTATTCTTAATTAGATTCAGTTTCATCTTACATCTTATCAGCTCATATACGTCCTCACCGAGGGGCTGGATCCTATCCTGAATTGGGGCGATCGGGTCTTAGTCGACCACGCGGACCCAATGCGGGTTGGTCGACTTCACACAAAACCTTCGAGTTTCTTCGCAGGCGTGTGCAAGTTTCCTTACGTAAGAGCGTCGGAAAAACGTACATATGAAATCGAAATTCGAAAACACATTGGTGCTTGGCTGGATTTTAACCACGGCCTCCCGGACAGGGGATAGTGGCCGTAACCGTTACGCCACCGAGGCTCTTAAAAAGGATCACGTCGAATTTCCAATCACCCTTGCTTACTGATGATATGAAACATGCCATAATGTTGTCACAGTCTAAAGAATCCCGTACTTTCGTCCCAGACGTCCGTAACGGAGACGACTAAACAGGCAATCGATCGTGCAGGGGTGAGGGGGGGGGGGGGGGGGGGAACGACGGGGGACGCCGATCCCAAACTATCATAGACAACGTCACAGTATTACCACAGTCTAAGAATCCATACAGTCGTCCAACGCCTATAATAATCGTGTCATTGCCGATTTCATGAGTCACTGATCACAGTACCAAGGGTTGTCACAATACTTGACAATTAAATGAAATGCCATTACGTAGAAAAAATACTTCAATAGTGTAAAATCGATATCTGGCGGTCCCTGAGGTTTCCTATCACGAATCCGTTGTCAGAATTCAAAAAAGTAGCCGCCATTTTAAACTTTTTACTTACTTGACCGATTGCTTCCAAAATCCATATCTTGGACTCAACCAAACCTTACCCGGTCAAAGGCAAAGAGGAAGGCCGAAACTTCGATGGTTGAGCGTCATTATGAAAAACCCAGAAAGCTGCGACCTAACCGAGGATGACGTCCAGGATAGGGCAACAAAGTGGAGAAAGAATAGCCGGAAAGTAGACTCTGTCATCAGATGGGAAAATTTCTAAAAAAGAGAGAGTGTTACTGAACTTATTATTTCCAAAATAGATCTCTGAGTATCCTTGAGGTCCATAATCACGAATCCGTTTTCAGAATTAAAAATACTGGCCGCCATTTTGAACTTTTTAGTTACTGGACCGATTGCTTCCAAAATCGATGTCTGAGGCCCCCAATCACGAATCCGTTGTCTGATTTGTAAAAAGTGGCCGCCATTTTGAACTTTTTAGTAACTGGACCGATTGCTTCCAAAATCGATTTCTAAGGGTCCTTGAAGTCCATAATCACGAATCCGTTGTCAGAATTCAAAAAAGTAGCCGCCATTTTGAAGTTTTTAGTTACTGGACCGATTGCTTCCAAAATCGATATCTGAAGGTCCCTGAGGTCCCTTATCACGAATCTATTATCAGAATAAAAAAAAATGGCCGCCATTTTAAAATTTTTAATAACTTTTTAAAACACCCCAATAATACCTATAAAATGATCCATATCAGGATCCTCAATTCGAGAGTGACTAGGCATTATTTGAGTTTGCGTGTACCATCCTCGACTACATCGTCACGTACCATGATGAGATGATGATGAGATGAGAATGAAATGTCGTCTAACTCACACAAAATTTTAATTTTAAAAAGTATCGATAATTATTATATATTATATTATATTTATATAATAAATTATTAAAACTCTGTTACAATTATTTTTTAATAATTTTAAATTTATTAAAAAATAGTTGTATCAAAATTTTTATTTGAAATTTATTCAAAATTAAATAAAATAAAATGTTTTAATATTTATTTAAATTATATCAAATAATTTTTAATCATTTTCAAAAACTATGAACCGAAATAAATCAAAAGATAATAATTAGCCGTGCATGAATGATTGATAATAAAAATGCAACGTAACGACCCTCAATGAATGGGCCCACCGCACCATACAAACAACAGACAATGGTCTAGTGGGCCCTACCTGCCCCGTAGCCCCCGCACGATTGCGCTGTCTGACGCCCTCCGTCGGACGACTGTATGGATTCTTAGACTGTGGTATTACAATATAGCGGATTACAGTAGTGCAACGAATGTACTTACGCAAAGCAACGGAAGGGTACTTGCGGGGCAGCGGGTGGCGGGGCACAGCCTGCCAAACTCCGCGAGTTTGCCAGGCTGGCTACAGGCTAGTACTAATAGTACCTATGCCGTGGCGGTATCGTGCAACATCAAAGGCGTTTCGCTACTGTAAGCCATATCGTAACACTGTGACACCGTTGTTCAGCCGCGGAGGAGCGACTTGTAATGTCGGCATCACGGATCAGATAAATAAGGTTGGATTGGAAATGTGCTCTGGGCAGACGCGCCACAAGTATGATTAGACAATCATACTTAACCGAAGCACGCGTTCATACTTTTTATTTGCGTGTGGTTGTGTGTAACGTACAGACTTTCGAAATGGTGTGAGACACAATTGCAGCCCTGTGTTCTAGGTGTGTTTTGTTTATTAGTGCGCGCAGTTCGTGTATGTATTATTATTGCTTGTGTAGTGGAGTTGATGGGTGGGACGCTAGTTTTCAAACAAAAGTGTGAATATTGCCAATCCAACCTTATTTATCTCATCCGTGGTCGGCATTGAGGCAAACATGAAAAGCACTGGGCCAATATATAGTTACTTACACTGTGACATTACAATCCATCTTTCTGAACAGGCCTGGATCAATTCACGTTTAGAAGAACGCCGCGTCGAAGATACGTCACTTCACTATCGCCGAGCGGTTCGCCAGGCGGCTCGCAAGCGTCACCGTGCTGAGATGATGGTACCTCATCTACAGAGTTTGAACTTTGTGCTTTTCTGGCCTCACGCTAAGCACGCACATCCAGAGTTGTACGAGAGATGGGATGTTAACAGTTGAGTACCTTTTTTAAACGGTTTCGGTTGGTGGTAGGACATTTTCTAAACCCGCCTGGCTAGCTACCACCATCTTATCAAATTTTTGCCGCCAAAAATCAGTGTTAACAACATAGATGTGTTCCGGCTTGAAGATAAGATAGCCAGCTCTCCATTGTGTTGGGGAATCTTGGTAAGTCCGCTTCCATCTTCGGCATCATCGTCACTTACCATCAAGTGAGATGATGCCAAGAGTTTACCAATTGTGAATAGAAATAGAGCATGTTTTTTATGTGTAATATCTTTCCTCTCGTTTTCCTGCAATTTGTGGGGGTGTGATTTCGTGAAATGGGACGGAAGAGTGTTACAGGAAATAAAAACGTATGATAGGTCACGAAGACTAAGGTAATATGGTCATGCCACCTAATGAGAGGCCGAAGAAAAAAAACGGTCTTTTTTATACAAATCGACCACATGATTAGCCATTTTTATATGGGAAGTGCAAACTTTTTGGAGTTTATTTAAAAAATAGTTTATTCACAAATCCAGGAGATGCTGCAGCATCTGCTCAAGGTTACAATGTTTTTGCAATATCATTAAAGTAGCAGCACATCAAATTTAGAATCGATCAGACCAGTGGAAGTTGCCCACATCCCTTCATCACACTGCGATCGCCAACCCGCCTGCTAAGCGTGGCGATTACGGCAAAACCCTCAACTTGGAGGGAAGGCAGGGGGAGGGGGCATCTTTTGGCTTATAAGTATGTCAGTGACTTCTTTATGGATAAATATTGCAACCCTTTCAACAGACATCATAATGATAGCCCGCGAAGAAGTAGAGCTTGACGAGGAGAAGGCCCGAGATGTCCTCTACGCTGGTGACGCACCGCTCAACGAAGCATCTTTACACATGCTGCTATCCGCACCAGCTTTAGCTATTTGCTTCCGCTCTCTAGATAACGATAAGAATTTTGTTGGTAAGCCTTCTTTTGTTTCAATAATTCTATGACGCCACTGCCACTCAAGGAAGCGATACTGTTGTGCAGGAAGGATCAGTGTCAGCCCGCTTATACTTGGCACTTTAGGCGTAAAACTGGCACAGGGTGCTTCAAAAATTCACGACAAAATAAAACAGTAATGTATCTGTTTACATTCAGTAAGTGTGCAATATACTTACTATAATATCATAAGTGTGTAAAATGCGTTTGTTTGTTACCTTTTCACACTTTAACACCTTAACCAATCTTGATTAAATTTGGCATGCAGGTAGCATGTGTCACTGGAAAGGACATAGGCTACTTTTTATCCCGTGAAAATAGCATCGATGCAGTTCCCGAGGGAACTGAAAAAATACTCTTTTGTTTTGTTAGTTTCTTTAACATTGCACCGGAACAATGGATTGCTGTGATTTTTTGCACAGAGATGGCTGAGGGGGTAGGAAATGTCATTATTTACTAATTAGCAAATCGTGACATGGTTCCTGAGGGATCTGGGGAAAACTCATTTCCGCGCTCGCGCACGTCAGCGTCGCAAGAGACCTACGGACTGAAGTGGTTTTTTGTATAGAATTGGTTGAGGGGGTGGGAAGTGACATATAGACTTCTAATCAGAATAGCCCGATATCGTTCCTGAGGGATCTGAGGAAAATACATGTCAGCGCTCGCGAGTCGCTTGCGACTGTCCTATAGGGTGAGTCATAAAAACGATATATTGCCGCGGGCAAAATCTAGTAATCAAATAATTTAAAGCAGTTATAATTTATACTATACATAAAGGACAGTTTATCCACTTTCTTTTGCTGTATTGTTTTTTAACTACAATTCCCTTATCAATTCCATTATCTCACCTTATATGACGATGGTATATGACTATGATTCCGAAGATGACAGCGGGTTTATCAAGATTCCCCAATGGATGTTGTAACATTGATGTTTTGTCGGTTAGACTTTTAATAGCTTGCTAGTTGACTCGTGCGAGGCCTGCCTACACTACGCTTTTCGGTGCGTGGTCGCCACTCGAGAACTTTACTACCCCAACGGCCATCTGTTCTACGAGCAATGTGCCCCGCCCACTGCCACTTATCGGTGGACCGATGACCTGGTGAAGGTCGCGGGAGGCCGCTGGATGCGGGCAGCGCAGAACCGGTCGTCGTGGAGATCCTTGGGGGAGGCCTATGTCCAGCAGCGGACTTCCTTCGGCTGATATGATGATGATGATGATACTTATTAACCACGCAGACAAAGTGGTACAATATAATCTAGAAAACATTTTTTTTTGGGTACCTACCTCCCCTACATGTAAAGAAGGGGTGATTTTTTTGTACCCTATCGTCTGGGGTATAGTCTTAACCAAAACTTATTTTTTTTTCGATTCTGGAACTGGTTTGCGAAATAATAAGCTTTAAAGTGCTCTTTTTTGTTAGGGCTAAGTGTCATGTCAAGTGTCCCCTCTACCTGCCAGTTAAACCGCTATGTCAGGATATCTTATAAAAATATCTGAATAGTAGGACATTATAATCTGTTTAAAAGGAAAACTATCATGGCTAAATAGACTTTCTTAGTTTAGGAGTAATAGTCGACCAACTTAAGTGTGCATTTGCATTTGTAAAAAGTTCATATATTTTCCATACAAAATGTTGGATTACCATCTAAAAATATAATCACTTACCACCAGGTGAAATGTTGTCAAGGGTTTACCAATTGTGAATAAAAAATATATAATTATCATCATATCAGCCACAAATCGTCCACTGCTGGACAAAGGCCTCCCCCAAGGATTTCCACGACGACCGGTCCTGCGCTGCCCGCATCCATCGGCTTCCCGCAACCTTCACCAGGTCATCGGTCCACCGCGTGGGAGGCCTGCCTACGCTACGTTTTCCGGTGCGCGGTCGCCACTCGAGAACTTTACTGCCCCATCGGCCATCTGTTCTACGAGCTATGTGCCCTGCCCACTGCCACTTCAGTTTAGCGATTCTGTGAGCTATGTCGGTTACTTTAGTTCTCCTGCGGATCTCCTCGTTTCTGATTCGATCACGCAGAGAAACTCCGAGCATAGCACGCTCCATTGCCCTTTGGGTGACCTTGAGCCTTCTTATGAGGCCCATAGTAAGCGACCATGTCTCAGTTCCGTAAGTCATCACTGGCAACACACACTGGTCAAAGACCTTAGTCTTGAGACACTGCGGTATTTGGGACGTGAAGATATTGCGAAGCTTCCCGAACGCTGCCCAGCCGAGTTGGATTCGTCGATTGATCTCTTTCTTGAAGTTGGAACTACCTAGCTGGACTGTTTGTCCCAGGTATACATATTCGTCAACAACTTCCAGTGTAGAGTCTCCAACCTTTAGAGGAGTAGGTGCGACACGGACATTTAACATTATTTTCGTCTTGTCCATGTTCATTTTAAGACCCACTTGTTGAGAGACCTTACTGAGGCCATCGAGCATTGTGCTTAGGTCTTCCATAGTCTCAGCCATGACCACGATATCGTCAGCGAATCGGAGGTGGGATATGTACTCGCCGTTGATATTGATGCCGAGTCCACCCCAGTCCAGAAGCTTAAAAACATCTTCCAGGGCGGCGGTGAACAGTTTCGGAGATATAACGTCTCCCTGTCTCACCCCTCGCTGCAACTGGATAGGTTTCGAGTTCTGGTCCTGGAGGCGAACCGACATGGTGGCGTTTTCATACAGACACTTCAACACCTCGATGTATCGATGGTCAATTTGGCACCGCTGGAGAGACTGTAGCACAGCCCAGGTTTCGACTGAATCAAAGGCCTTCTCATAGTCCACAAACGCCAAGCATAGTGGCTGATTGTACTCTTCGGTCTTCTGTATAATCTGCCGCAGCGTATGTATGTGGTCTATGGTACTAAAGCCTTTTCGGAAACCGGCTTGTTCGGGAGGCTGGAAGTCGTCAAACCTGCGTGCGAGACGATTCGTAATGACTCTCGAAAACAGCTTGTAGACATGGCTCAGAAGTGAGATGGGTCTGTAGTTCTTCAGCAGGGTGTTGTCACCCTTTTTGAAGAAAAGCACGACCACACTTCTGTGCCATGCCTTAGGCGTTTGTCCCTCGAGTATAACGGAATTAAATAACTTCTGAAGAGCTTTTAGTACCGGTGATCCACCTGCTTTCAGAAGTTCAGCCGTAATTCCATCATCACCCGGTGCCTTGTTGTTCTTGAGCTGTTTGAGAGCCATTCTAATCTCGTACAGGCTGACGTCCGGGATATCTTCGGTATAGTGTCGGGTTAGTCTGGCTCTTGGGTCTTCAGCCAGATCGCTGACAGGCAAACGTGTGGTCTTGTACAATTGTCCATAGAACTTCTCAACTTCTTCCAACAACTCAGTCTTAGACGATATGATCCTGCCGTCCTCAGTCTTCAGCTTGGTCAGTTGGCTTTGTCCAACAGACAGATCTCTCGCGAACACTTTTGAGCCTTTGTTGTGCTCAATCGCCTCCTTAATACAATTTGTATTATATTGGCGTAAATCACGAGTTAGGGACTTAGAGATCTGCCTGTTTAGTTGCCGATACTGAGTAGCGTCTTCAGAGGACTGCAAAACCAATCTGCGTCTTTCTTCCATGAGGTTGCTGGTGAAGTCGGAGATTTTTTTGGTTCTGTTTGAACGGCGAGTTTTAAAAATCTTAGACCCGACCGTTTGAACAATTTCCACGAACCTGTCATTATAATCGTCCACATTCTCGCAGTCTCCTAGGCATTCGAAACGATTGTGCAACTCGAGCTGAAAGCTCTCGGGGTTTTGGAGCTGGATGGGCGCTGGTCGGAGCGTAGACTTCATCAGTCGACATCTTTCTAGCTTGGTCTTTAGATTCAATGTGCCTCTGACCATCCGGTGATCGCTTCCTGTTTTGACTGAATTGATCACGGAGACATCATTGAATATTTGCTTCCTTGTCGACAAGATGAAGTCTATCTCGTTTTTTGTTACGCCATTGGGATGCAACCATGTCCACTTCCGCTGTTTTGACTTTTTAAAGAAGGAGTTCATCATAAAGAGGCTCTCCTTCTCCATAAAGTCGGCCAGCATCTGGCCACGTGCATTTCTTACTCCATATCCAAATTGCCCCACTCTCAGCTCACCATCGCTTCGTTTGCCCAGTTTCGCGTTAAAGTCCCCTATAACAACGGTATAATGGGTCCTGGTGCTATGTAAGGCTGTAGAGATGTCCTCATACATAGTCTCTACCTCGTCGTCGGAGTGTTCCGTAGTCGGCGCGTATACCTGTATGACCTTCATCGAATACCGTTTGGTGATTCTGAGTATAAGGTATGCTACCCTTGTCGAAACGCTCACGATTTGGACCACATTGTTAATGAGGGACTTGTGGACGAGAAACCCGACACCACCCTGGGACTGTTGGTCGCCCTCCCGGAAATAGAGCAGGTTTCCGGATTTAAGGATCATGGTGTCCTCTCCCTCTCTTCGGACTTCACATAAACCTACGATATCCCACCGTAACCTGCTCAATACTTCTTCGAGTTCTGCAAGTTTCTCGTCAGTCCGCAGTGTGCGCGTGTTGTAAGTTGCCAGGGCCAAAGGTCGTTGGGTTTGGTAGCCTGGCATCTGCCGGGGATTCTTCGCACCCCCTACCCCGCCGTTACCATGACTGCTACCGGAGCCAGGAATAGCGGGGCTGCCGGGGACTAGGGGCCGTTTTCTGGGTGTGAAATTCATAGGGGGGGTTTTGCCGTAATCGCCACGCTTGGCAGGCGGGTTGGCGATCGCAGTTTGATTGCAGGTGTGTTGCAATGCACGGAAAGACGCTGCTGCCCATCCTCCGGTTTTAAGTCCCTTAGTCGCCTCTTACGACACCCATTGGAAGAGATGGGATGGTCCTATTCTTAGCCGGGAACCATACGGACAGTACAATATACTATTATTTTTTGAAAGATTACTTTTCGCGAGTCCGACTCGCACATGGCCGATTTTAGTATACAATTGGTAAGCCCTTGACATCATCTCACCCGATGGAAGTGAATATGATTCCAGGATGAAAGCGAGCTTACCAAGATTCCCCAACGTAAATGGGGAACTGGCTATCTTGATAGATACAATCCGGAAAATATCAATGCTGTTAACATTGATGTTTTGCGGCAAGACTTAAATGAGATGGTGGTAGCTAGCCAGGCGGGCTTAGAAAATGCCATTCCACCAACCAAACCGAGTCTTTTAAATTTAGTCCCCGCTAGGAATCGAACCTGCGATCTTCTAGTGTGAAGCTTACTACTTACTTACTTACACTTTTGCTACTTACACGTTATTATAACTTTTCTTTTGCTGTAGAGAGTGAAATATGAAAACTAAAAAAAAAGACTAATTAAATATAGCAGAAAGTTAATTTAATTTAGGGCTAAGTAGTAAGTAGTTTTAATGTTTTGAATTATCTGTTTTTTTGCTTGTGTGGTCTTTGGCTAAATGCATATCTTATCTAAATTTATGTTACTTTTTCACTGGCTCAACGATTTAAAGAGAATCTTGGCCTCCGACACCAAAAGTCGTCACTCGTGCCTATTCTGCGCTTCCTCATGCTGGAGCCCCAGTCAGGTCCTTTGGAACTTTTTCGTTCCAGCGGTACCGGGGACGCCCAATCGAACGTTTTTCTGTTGGTCGTCCCGTGTATGCTCTCTTTACAGCGCGATCTTACTCCGTACTATGTACGTGGCCAAGTCAGCGAAGTCAGGCCGATTTAGTGTCGCCAATTATGTTGGGCTCAGCGAAAAGATCTTACAGCGGCTCTACGAAGAGATACCACGCATTCATCATGTTGTCTATCCTTTACAGCTATAACTCATAGTAAAAAAGATCTTCCAGCTCCTCTACAAAGAGATACCACGCATTCATCATGTTGTCTATCCTTTATAGCTCTAACTCACAGTATACTCTACAAAGAAAAACCACCCATTCATCATATTGTCTATGCTTCACAGTTCTAACACGGAGTATACTCTACCGCCCATTCATCATATTTTCTATCTTTACAGCTCTAACTCGCAGTATACTCTACGAAGAGATACCACCCATTCATCATAATTTATATTTTTACAGCTCTCACTCGCAGTATACTCTACGAAGAGATACCACCCATTCATCATATTGTCTATCCTTCACGGCTCTAACACGGAGTATACTCTACGTAGAGATATCACCCATTCTTCATATTTTCCATCCTTTACAGCTCTAACTCACAGTATACTCTACAAAGAGATACCACCCATTCATCACATTGTCTATGCTTCACAGTTCTAACACGGAGTATAGTCTACGTAGAGATACCGCCCATTCATTATATTTTCTATCTTTACAGCTCTAACTCGCAGTATACTCTACGAAGAGATACCACCCATTCATCATATTGTCTATCCTTCACGGCTCTAACACGGAGTATACTCTACGTAGAGATATCACCCATTCTTCATATTTTCCATCCTTTACAGCTCTAACTCACACTATACTCTATGAAGAGATACCACCCATTCATCATATTTTTTAACCTTTACAGCTCTAACTCGCAGTATACTCTACGAAGAGATACCACCCATAGATGAATCTAAACCAATGCGCGACCAGCCACCGCAGATGACGGCCTTCGACTTTTATAAGTCATTCAGCCCTACCAGGGAAGAGATTTATAGGAAGCGGAAGGAGGATAAGAAAAAACGGAGGGTACGTAAACTAGATTTACTCAAACACGCTATGTATAATCCTCGCTTTACATTCTTAAAATGAAGACAGGAAATACGTGATTTCAGGATCATCAAAAAATAATAAAAAAAACTGTTTTATGTGGCCATGTTATTTAATTATTTGAGAGTAGTATTTTTTAATTGCAACAATCTTATAACCAAGGGATTTCTATTTACTATTTAGATAGAAATTCCTTGCTTATTATAAGTTTATAACCACATTATAACACACTGAGAGACACAAACACAAATCTCATACAGCCAAATGACAACATAGTCCGACAAATTAAATAAAAATAAAAGCTCCTTGGTCTGACGTTCACTGTCTGTTTTATTTTTCAAATTATAAACAACCCGGTGCCGCCGCGGCGGCTGCGGTGCTGTGATTCAAAAAGTATTTTTGATGTGTAACATCTTTGCTCTCGCTTTCCTGCAATTTGTGGGAGTGATTTCGTGAAATGGGACGGAAATGTGTAACAGGAAATGCGAACGTTTTTTTAATTCTCGAAAACTAAGGTTGTCATAGCCATGCAGCCTAGTGTGATGGCAAAGGCAAAGATGACATACTACTATTCGAAGGGTCGGCCCGTGAATGTACGACCCGATAATTAATTAATTTCATAAGTATTTTGTCACATGTTACACATCATATGCGAGTACTGTAGGTCTCGTTTTTTTTTAACAGTTTATTGTGTACAAATACGATAACAAACAGGCCTAAAAGAAAGTCACACAAAAAGTATTACTCATTTTTAATAAGAAATTTCTATCAGCAAACCCGGTAAAAGTAAATCGGCGGAAAAGCAAAAGTGTGTGTCAGGTAACACCCAACTTTTGGTGACGGTTTTAAATTGTAATTGTTTTAATTTCCTTGCTTTGTTTGAGTAAATCACTGCACAGACAATTGCTCGATTCTTATTATTAAAAGCCTCACTGCGGTTCGGTTTTCCCATTAAAAAAAATATATAAGTATTGATGATCAAATTTATTCCCAAGCATTAAAAGTCACCTAAATTCCGCTCTTCTCAAGTTATGCCCAAACGCGGTTTTCTTAGTTTTCTGTTACAATATCTCTGGTTAATATTAAAGTACGCGTTCGTTTTGGTCTAAGAACACCCACTGAAACGAACTCTTTCATTTGAGCTATCGCTCATTTAAATTGGTTGAGTTGGAGGGAAACTAGCTGCATTCTCACACACCCTGCACCTTTAATCGCAGCTCATCTATCGCGCACCGTCAATGTCCATAATCAAAAAATATTAAAAAAAAAATGTTTAAAAAAATCTATGTTATGGGTCGTCCTCGTTATATTCATTTGTAAATATGTCAATAACTTTTAAGGCTAAATGAGCTAGGGTGTTTTAATTTCCCCAACAAAAAGGAGGCTCAGTCAGGTTTCCTTTAAGCATATTTTTTTATTTCACAGTAAAGTTCCTTTTGTAGATTCAAGATTCAAAATGTTTATTCAAAATATGTGCAAATTGCACTCTGTGATAGTCATAAAATAGTTTTTACTTAATTTCATTCATGAAAAATAAAAGTATAAACAATAATTACATATTAACGACAAAGTACTTTAAAACAAATCACGTCATTAGGACATGATATCAATATGGCACGTGAAGTTATACATTATAATCATTGTGCCTTTGACGAGACTAAGCCAGCTCACACGGACAACACCCGGTCAAGAGTATAACGCGAGACTGACTGACTTCGCTCCCTTCAACCATATTAGAGGGAAAGTAACAACCCGGCTCCCGATGCGCTACCTACCACCACCGCACTCATGTCAATGCTAAAATTAAAATGAAAAAAATACTAGACTGGTCATTTCTAGTAGATTTCATGACCCACAATAAGGATTTAACATGAAACATAAGGTAAAAAGTAAGAAATCTAAATCATCTACTCATGGAAGTTGCAGGCCAAGTGTAGGCTCTCCTCCTAGGACGATATATCTATACACCTGCGGCGAACATGGCTAGAACAAAAAACGCACCTCTCGTAAAGAGCAGTCACGATTAGGATAAGACCTAGATGTAGGGAAGAACACTAAAAAACAAGACTCAGAATACCACTCAGATAGCAGGCGTTCCGAATCTACGCTCATCAAGGGGTATGTACGGACGCAGAGTCTACAAATACCTATCCGATATGACTAGTGTTGCCAACCGTCCCGTATTTCACGTTACGTCCCATATTTTACGAAAATCTACAGACCGTGAATGCTATCGAAAAATTATACAAACGCTTTCGAGAACCGAGATAAGCAACGTTTACACGATAATTTATTTTAATTTCAGTATTCCCAGCTCAAATTGTTTTGTCGAAAGAGTATTTTCATAAATGATCCAAAATGGACTCACATCCGTAACAAATACACGCTGAATTAAAATAAAGGCAAACTGATAATAACCGTGTTTAACTAAGATTTTGACTGTGTTTGTTTTTATAATCATACATAAAACGAATTTTGACTAAAAATGCTATTATATGCAATATTTGTCCCGGGTGAAAAGAGAAATCCCGTATTTTTCAAGATTTATGATCGTTTGCCCCTTAAGGCCGAAAAAAAATTGCCAATATGACGTACCTATTTTTTATATTTTGGTCGAGGCGTATACGGATTTGAGACATGGTCGCTTATTATGGGCCTCATAAGAAGTCTCAAGGTCACCCAAAGGGCAATGGAGCGTGCTATGCTCGGAGTTTCTCTGCGTGATCGAATCAGAAACCAGGGGATCCGTAGGAGACCCAAAGTAACCGACATAGCTCTTAGAATTGCTAAACTTAAGAGCTAGTGGGCGGGGCACATTGCTCGTAGAACAGATGGCCGTTAGGGTAATAAAGTTCTCGAGTGGCGACCACGCACCGGAAAACGTAGTGTAGGCTGGCCTCCCACTCGGTGGACCGATGACCTGGTAAAGTTTGCGAGAAGCCGCTGGATGCGGGCAGCCTAGAACTGGTCGTCGTTGAAATCCTTGGGGGAGGGCTATATCCAGCAGTGGACGTCCTTCGGCTGATATGATGATGATGATGATGTATACGGATTTACCCATGTGCAGGGAGCGTGCAGCGAGTCATTATAAGCATGTCCTTCAGTCGACGTGTCTAGGGCACTCACTGCAAGTTTTGGGTATGATGTAGTAACACTTCACATACATCATCATCATATCAGCGGAAAGACGTCCACTGCTGGACAAAGGTATCCTCCAAGGATTTCCACGACGACCGGTCCTTCACAAACAAAGTTGGGCCAAATGTTTAATGTTAGTTCACTTTTACTTGGGGAATACTTACAACGGAGATCGCGGGTTCGATTCCCGGCGGAGTCTAACTTCATATGACAAGGTTTGATTGGTAAAAGGACCTGCCAAACATCAATGATGTTTTCCGGCTTGAAGATAAGATGGCCAGTTCCCAATTGCGTTGTTGTGGAATCTTGGTAAGCCCATCTTCAGCATCATCGTCACATACCATTAGGGGAGATTATGTCAAGGGCTTACCCATTGTGGATAAAAAAAATGGCTAGAAGGCCCGCTACAGGTCCTTTTCAACCCTGTTTATCATAAATATGTATAGGGTATAACAAAATCGGTGTAGGTCCCGTTAACTGGTTCTTCTACTCATCATACTGAACAACTTTTCCCAAGGAACCACAGTCAATTAAAAAACAGGACCCACCATATAAAAATAAACAAAATTGCACGATTAGCTAATCGATTTGCTTAAAGAGTTTTTTTTTGCGATTTCAGCAAAGTCATATAACAAAACTTGTTGAGTATGATGTGGAAAAGCCCTAGTTAACGGGGCCTACACCAATTGTGATACACCATGTCTAATATATAAACTAATTGTGCATTAGTTTCGCAAAAACTCAAAAATGGCTCGACCAATAACGATGAAACTTTGATGAATTGTTGTGCGCACGCTCTGGAAGGTTTATAACAAAAATCTACTGATATCCACGCGGGCGAAACTGCGGGCAACAGCTAGTAGGTGGCTAAAACCAATTAATTACGTGGATATTAACATCCGATCTTTACGTAAAAATGTCAATTTCTCAGGAAGAATACTTAGAGAGCCAAAGGAGACGGCTGTCCGAAATGAAGCGTTTGGCTCACCAAGCCAAGGAAGAAGCCTCAGTGGCTAAAAAAGCAGCTAAAGAGAAACTCAAGATGGACGCTCTTAAAAGTAGAGTGAGTATTCACAATAGGTACATGATCATTATCACTAATGGTCAATCAATAACGTCCGCACTTTCGGGGCATGGGTCACTTCCTGAAATTGGAAAGTCTAGGCCATACTCCACAAACGCAAACTAAGTGCGGGTTGGTGAAGGTTGCAGGGCTAATGGCGACCCCATTGATAAAAGTTTTCAAGCCGCCAATAAGGCCTCTGATATGACTTAACGACTGCCATCCAGTGATAGCACAGCAACTGGACCCAACGGCTTAAAGTTCCTAGCGAAGCACGGAAACGGTTTGAGATAAATACCACTTACAGTCAAACCCATTCAGGTAATGACCATGATTCTGGTTAGTAAACCTGTGTGGTCGATCTAACCACTCAAGTTGAACTGTGAGCTATATATATAAATAGCATTAGACAAAAATGTATAAAGAAGTCCAATTTTTTTCATAAAATCTTGTCCTATGCTATTTGAAACGAAGTAAAGCAGGCTTCAGAAATAACAGTTCGCTTCAGAAAACGACCTGCTGATTAATAGCCTTTTCCAGCACCATCCTAGACGGCTGACTTCGGCATCACCCGGTACAAAAACTCGCAACCAAATAGATTTACATCATGACTCTCTCGCGATGGAGATCATCTGTAACAAATGCCCATACGTTACCTGGAACTGATTGAGGGTCTGACCACTAACTTTTGATCTCCAAACTAAGACTCAAGCTAACAGCAGCCAGAATCATTAAGAAGCCAAAGCAGCTGGATGTAAAAAATGCCTTGAGATTTCGCTCGATTGTTGAACAGAACTGGTCGCAATGGTCTGAAGCAGATCTGGCTAAAGGAACACCCGACGCACTGTGGGACCGAGATAAGACACTGATCACTTAAACTATCTCGGAAGCCATACCACCAGTAAAACAAAGGCACTGGATGACTGATGACACCTCCGAACTCGTCGAAAAACGCCTAAGATGAAAGCAGTGGGAGCCGACATCAAGTATCTCAATAAAATGACAGCTTAAATACGAGTGACCTGCAGATAAAATCATAATATCTACCTGCGCATTATATGTAAGGAAACTGAGGATCATGCAGACAGATATAAATTAAGAGACTTTTATCACAAGATTCACCTCATTACGAAAACGTAGCTGTCCAAAACCTGGGCCATCGAAGATCAAAATGGCTAAGTATTCACTGAACTAGACAAAATTTCGGAAAGCCACAGGGAAAGATGAGATACCAAATAAAATTTTACGAGCATTGGGAGAGCGTAGTGTTCATATCTTACACATAATCTGCAACTAGATATGGCTCACAGGCAAATGACCCTTTGAATGGGCTCACACAGTCTTCACTCCTTTTCATAAAAAAGTGTTCCACGAAGAAATTTAGCAACTTTCGTCTTATTGCCCTGATAACACACGCTAGGAAAGTTATGCTACATATCACAAACGAGCGACTAATAGCCTTTTTGTCCAAAGAAATTACGTCAAAAAAATTCGGATTTGTGAAAGGAAAAGGAACCCGTAAACAAATTCTTATCGTTCGTCAAATGATTGAAAAAGCCTCGAGAATTCAACAAGCCAACATATAATACATAGTCTTTGTTGGTTTCCTCAAGGCATTCGACTCGATTAAATGTCCAACGTTGTAGAAAACACTACTGGACATGGGTACATCACAACACCTAGTGCACCTGCTCAGGGGGCTCTACGAAGGGGGAGTAGCTTCAGTGCAGACAGATGAATTCCTCTTAGACAGTTTCCATACAAGTGCGGGCGTGCGACAGGGATGCATAATATCACCTTTACTTTTTTTGATTGGTGGATACAAAATTGTGAACTTGCGGTACGCAGATGACACCACCTTATTTGCGAGTAGTGCTGGCCTTATGGAGGAATTACTTCTCAGGATGGAGCTCGTAAGCCTTCAATATTTAGAGTTAAAGATAAACCGACCTAAGACCAAGACTATCATCGTGGATCGCGTTAACGAAAGTTCGCCCGAAGTGACATAGATGGCGAACTGCGACGTAGTCCAGACTAACGTAAACCTAGGCTTTAATCTCAAACAACGGCGGCTGCGTAGATGAAGTGAAACGACGTATGGCCAAAAACAGAACTGCGATGGAGAGTGTAAAAAAATGTGGAGGAAACAACATTACCAAAGCCACCAAAATCAAGCTCATGCGAACAATAGTATTACTCTTTTTTCTTCACGCGGCAGAGACATGGACAGTGCGCGAGTTGGAAAAAAGGGAAGATAGATGCTCTAGAGATGTGGTGCTGGAGGAAGATGCTCGGGATATCGTGGACGGAGTTCCGCACCAACGTGTCCATACTCTAGGAGTTCGGCATCACGCAGCGTTTATCGACCGTCGTAGTACAGTCGCTTATACTGCAGTACTTTGAACATATCTCTAGGCAGGATAGCGACTCCATGGAACGGCTGGTCGTACAGGGAAAAGTGGAAGAAACGCCTCGGTGTCGTAATGGTTATTCCATTCGCATTACACCAGGAGGTCGCGGGTTCGATTCCGGCGGGGTTAACTTGTAAGACTTGGTTTGGTTGGTGGTAGGGCATTTTCTAAGCCCGCCTGGCTAGCTACCACCATCTTATCTAAGTCTTGCCGCCAAACATCAGTGTTAACAAAATTGATGTGTTCCGGCTTGAAGATAAGATAGCCAGTTCTCCATTGCATTGGGGAATCCTGGTAAGCCCGCTTCCATCTTCGGCATCATCGTCACTTACCATCAGGTGAGATGATGCCAAGGGCTTACCAATTGTGAATAAAAAATAAAAAATCAGATCGCGCGGCAGTTCACCTATGCGCTGGACTGAGCAAGTAAAATCCGCAATGGGAAACCGCGTATCTGACAGTCAGCCAACAGGGAGAGATGGCGGGAGATCATGCGGAGAGTCATGTCTGCCTCTACCACCAACGTAGACGCCTCGAAGTGACCACGACCGCTCTGCCCAGAGCGAAACGACAGAGAAGATAGAAAGCTTCGACCGCTTCGCCAATCGTATTATCTTCTTAGAGAGTCGATTTTTTGACCCAAATTTAATAATAATACTATTTTAATATTAAATTAGTGTTATCATCATACCTACTTAGAGAATAATAAAATTATTTTTATCTACTCTCATATCATATAGTTCGAATTATTAACTTCAAAACTAATTTTATTGGAATCTATACTTATTTAACAAAAAGGTAAAGTTTGTATGTAGGAAGTAAGCTTTGAAATTACTTATCCGATTTAAAAAAAAATCTTTAACCAATAGTTACAATGGATTTTCAGGCTTAAAAAAAATCCACTCCACGGGGGCAGAGCCGCTGGCAACAGCTAGTACTTTATATAGCGAAATAAAAAAGCGTATTTTAACATTGTACATCTAACAAACTATAGTTATGAAACATTTTTTCACCAATACGATACAGGACAAATAATTACAAAAAAGTTTTGATTTCAGTTTTTACCTGTCTGTGACAGCGCTCGCTTTAGTTTAAATATCTAGGATCCGTTATCACATGCGAAGTAGACGTCATAAGGGATGTAGAATACCGAATCTAGTCAAGATGGCTTAAAGGTCCCTATCAGAAAATGAAAATGGAAAAAAGGTCAGGAGTGATGACGTGATAGCGCCCGCTTAAGCGCATGCACCGTGATGTGCTGGGTTTTGGCCCCATTCATACGTTTTGCTGTACTGAATTTCGTAGGATTTTTTCTTACTCTCATGTCTTTAATATTTTATTTAGTAGGTTCAGACTCAATGTATGATATAAATAAAGAGGTGTATGAAAATGCTAATTGGCTCAGTTTTTAAACTCACACTCGTGTTTTAATACCAGTTTCATAAAGTATAAGTGGTTAAATTAATTAAGTCTTTCGGCTAAAATATTTATTGATTGCAGAATCTGGTAGCCCTAGACAACATGGAAGATGAGGACGAGGAGATAGATATACCCATTCCTGAAGTAAGTAGACTAATGTTATTCTAAATTCCCTCATAACTTGTTATTGTGAATTCATAAATGCCAAACTTTCATCATCATATCAGCTCATATACGTCCCCACAGAGGGGCTCGAGCCTACCCTGAATAAGGGCGATTGGGCCTTAGTCGACCACGCGGGCCCAGTGCGGGTTGGTCGACTTCACACACAACCTTCGATTTTCTTCGCAGGTGTGTGCGGTTTCCTTACGATGATTTTCCTTCAACATAATAGCGTCGGATAAACGTATACAATATATACGATTTCATATTATGAAATCGAAATTCGAAAATACATTGGTACGTGGCAGGGTTCGAACCACGACCTCCCGGACAGGATGTAGCGGCTCTAGCCTTTACGCCACCGACGCTTTTCATGCTCAGTTTGTATAAAAGTACATGCAAATACATGGTGTTAGAGAGATGAAAATAAATTCAAGAGCGTCGGTGGCGTAACGGCTAGGTCTGCTACCTCCGGTCCGGGGGGTCGTGGTTCGAATCCTGCCACGTACCAATGTGTTTTCGTATTTCGGTTTCATATGTACGTTTATTACACGCTCTTACGGTGATAGTAAACATCGTGAGGAAACCTGCACACGCCTGCGAAGAAACTTTGGCCTGCGTGATCGACTAAGTCCTGATCGCCCTTACTCAGGGTAGGTTTGCGCCCCTCGGTTGGGACGTATATGAGCTGATATGATCATGAAAAAGTTTGGGAATTAATTGATAATTTAGTATGTGGAACTCTTAAATCGTTGTGCTATTATTGTAGTAAAGGAATTTAGTTGTATGGGTAGATCTTTCGTTAAAAAATATTGCCAATGATTGCCATTTCACTATGTTTACAGAATGCTGATAATATTGGCACATTAATATAATTTTTAAAATTGCCGATTGTATAAAAAAGTTCAAAGATGAAAATTAATATTAAGAACAATAGTTTAAAATTATTAAAACAAAATTTATTCTCAAAATAGCATTAGACTATTAGAAATTAAATGGTGGAAAATATATGCCTATTGTTTAGATATTTTGAGAGCACGGTGGCTTTATCCCCATGAAGTCGGGTTTTTTCACCTGAAAAAATCGCCTCTATTGAGGCAAAAAATACACGTTTTTAATTTTAAAGCTCTAGAGTTGTCGCAGCAGTTTCATGATTTATGTCATATTTGGCAATACCCCACATAAGATTTCGTCACTTTTAGGAAAATTCAAGAAAATTAACTAGTCCAAAAAAAATTGGCCCATCTGACCACTAAGAAAACGCCTTTGTTCCATTCAATGGTACATAAAATTGGTAATTGGAACATAAAAGACATGCCACTAGTTACTAATAAAAGACCATATAAGTAGTTTTATCATAAGGTTAATAATAAACAACAATAACTTTTTTATTTTCAATAAAAAATGGCATTGAACTCCAAAAACTGAATCGGCAATTTCAAAGGTAAAGACCTGTTATTATTCTGAGTGTCATCCGACTCCAGACTGGACTTACAAATAACATTGACACAGCATTTGAACACTAATACATATGTAGGTGGGAAGTTATAATAAGATATGGCTTATTGAAATGGATGTCACACTGCTAAAGAATGATAACTTGTCTGTTTCGAATAATTAGCCCTGAAACTTGCAAGTTATTAATTTGACGGAAGCGATATGACAGAATCTTCTAGGTATACTATACCTGGTATAGGGTACTAAGTAAAATACTGCTTAAGGGGGCTTCATAGGCTTAACAGAACCAAGAAGGTTTAATGCTAACTTTACATTGACAGAATTGTTTCATGTTGGTCAGAGATTTGTTACCATAGATGGGTTATGCACTAACAAACCACATTTGAAAATCGAATCCATTTACACACACATTATAATAAGTACCTACCGAATGCTACTATGAAAAGAGATGCCAATTGGCATCTTTTTTTTGCTTCACTTTTAGGATGCATGTAACCTATCTACCTCCCCTTACATATAGCATATCTCTGATGTTGGTACATATTTTCTTCACCAGCTGTGAACTGATTTTGATGATTGGTTTTTTAATTGATAGTTAACCCTTTAAGGGTGGACCTGTATAAATTTTATCAAAATCAGTTTGGTTCTTGTTGAGAAAAAAAACAAAAACGAAAAAAAAAGTAGCAAAATTGTACTTGGTACTTGCGATTGAAACCGGTTTTTAATTCCTTAGTCAAACTAGGAACCCGTATAGGTTCGCCACGTACGTCTGTCTGTCTATCCGCCGGTATGTCACAACCGTTTTTCCAAAAAATATTATAGCTAAAAATTTTAGTTGTAGGTTTACCATGCCCCCCCCCCCTGTATCTCCGAAACTACTTGGCCTAAAATCCTGAAAATATTACAGAATATGAGGTTGAATGCATAGATTACAGGAGAACCTATAAAAAATCTAAAGTCTTACCGTTCCCAGAGAAAAAAATAATATTACGAGGTATAGAATAAGTAGACCCCTATTTACCTAGAGCAAAGTATGTATTGAGAGATCTTGTTCTGTTGGTAGATACATTTTTGGTGCGGAACCCTGTTTGTGTTAGTCGCACTTGGCCAGTATTTTAAAATATACATTTATTTTTTGAAAAAACTACGGAACTCTACTTTGCGCGTAATCCGACACGCGCTTGGCCATTTTTTTAAGTTATTCACTGTTCATTTCAAAAAAAAGGTAATAGTTATTTTCGTAACACTTATCTCCACAATTTAATACACAATTAACTAGCGTTGAAACAATAATTTTTTATTGTTATTTGTTGAACTGTAGCTACTTTAAAGATTCTGCGGCTGACAGTTGAAAGAGAAGAGAAGAAGAGAGGAAAAGAAGAGATCCCTCTATACTCTTCTTTTCCTAATGATAATGAATAAGTTTTTAACGCAGATACGCCTACCAGCTGTTAAAACACCGGTTTTTTTAAACATTTTTTTTAACCTTACAAATCACATGCAATTATAAAAAAAATGTAATTTCTGTAGTAAGTGGGTTAATAGTATTTATTTTGTACAATATACAGTATACAAACAAACAAAAATACAAACAAACAAGGGAATAAAACATTCTAACTGATTTGTTTACTTCCTGATTTTTTATGATGGAGACAAGGTAAAGCCCTGCTCGTTTGTTACTTAGGAGTTATCAGAAGAATTGGAGGAAGAATTAAGCGGGGAAGAAGATGAAAACGAGTACTTTCCTCCTCCAGGACTTCTGGTGCCAGGGTTCTACGCGCCCCCAAACGATGTGGCCAAGGCCAATGGGCTAGCTTTGCTATTCCCTAACGTAAGTCATATCAAAGACCTTATCTACAGATACTATCTGTAATATTTTTGCCTATTCATACGTGACAAAGCTTCTATTTTTTTTTCACAATTTGGTAAGCCTTTGGCATCATCTCACCTGACGGTAAGTGACGATGATTCCGAAGATGGAAGCGGGCTTACCAATATTCCCCAACGCAATGGGGAACTGGCTATCTTATCTTCAAGCCGGAACACATCAATGCTGTTAACACTGATGTTTGGAGGCAAGACTTAGATAAGATGGTGGTAGCTAGCCAGGCGGGCCATGAAAATGCCCTACCCCTATCACAAACCAAACCGAGTCTTACAAAATTGACCCCACTGACAATGAGTATCGAACCCGCGATCTCCTGGTGTGAAGCGAATGGACTAACCACTACGCCACGGAGTCGGTTATTTCAACCGATTTCAAAAAATGAAGAGGTTCTCAATGTACGTTTATGTTTTTTTATGTATGTGCTTGTTACTCAATATCTTCGCGGCGATTTTGAAGACATCTTTTTAATTTTCCATTGAAGTACAACTATCAAAAAAAAAATATCGAAATCGTACAAAAAGTTATGCGTTGTCATATATAAAAAATACGGGTTGATTTGAGAACCACCTTCTTTTTCCGAAGTCGGTTTTCAATGAGCTCAGCGTGTTCAAAATTGTACCTTCGAGCGACGAAGGAGTAAAAGAAGGTTATGTGATAGTCCGAAAAACCGACTTTCTGATTGAGTGTGTGTGTGTGTGTGTTTGTGTGTGTGTGTATATGTGCGTGCGTGCGTGCGTACGTGTGTGCGTGCGTGCGTGCGTACCTGTGTGCGTGCGTGCGTGCGTGTGTATCTGTCCATATCCTCGTTTACAGAAACTCTGTTTGATAACGGTTTTGATGTAATTCTCAACATAGACGTTTAAAGTTACTTGCTAGCGGTTCCTTCTTTTCGATTTTTTTATTTTCAAAAAATGTTTTTAAAGTATCTAAAATGTTTTTCAAAACAACACTTATTATCACCTACAATATACCATATTATGTGTATCATATTATAATGGTATAAAATATACCATATTCGGTATAAACTATATCAAATATTGGTCTTTCTTTACCTATGAAATTGCCGATTGTATAAAAAAGTTAAGATGAAAAATAATATTAAGAACAATAGTTATGAAAACAGTGGAGTGTAGTGTAGTGTGGTGTGGTGTAGTGTAGTGTGGTGTGGCGTGGTATGGCGTAATGAGGCGTGGCGTGGTGTGGTGTAGTGCAGTGTAGCGTAGTGCAGTTTAGTGTAGTGCAGTGCAGTGTAGTGTAGTGTAGTATAAGGCGGTATGAAGTTTTCCAGGACAGCTAGTCACTTATAAAAACGTATTATAAGAAGTTTAAAACAGCGAATTGGAAAAATCATAGCAACATGCAAGCACTAGTAGCGACAAAAATAATTAAACAAATAGAGAATCATCATATCAGCTCATATACGTCCCCACCGAGGGGCTCGAGCCTACCCTGAATTAGGGCGATCGGGCCTTAGTCGACCACGCGGGCCCAGTGCGGGTTGGTCGACTTCACACACAACCTTCGAGTTTCTTCGCAGGCGTGTGCAGGTTTCCTCACGATGTTTTTATTCACCGTTAAAGCAATCGGTAATTATATGTACGTAAGTTTTTGAAAAACTCATTGGCACATTGGCCGTCCAGATTTGAATCCGGTACCTCTGGTTAGATGGACCGAGTCGTTACCGGTTGAGCCACCGACGCTTGTAAATAGAGAATAAGTATTAAAAATTAATAAAATTAAACCTACCTCCCAGTTTAGACTTTCCAGCGATATGCCCTCCGTCAGTACTAATATAAAGGGTGTCCAGCGGAAAATTTTGTTTTTTAAACTTAAATAAAAAACATATTATTAAACTCAAAATATTTATTGTATTTTTAAAACAAAGCACGTTTCTGCGGATTTTATTTTTTAAAAATAATGTCCTCCAAGTGACGTCCATTTCGCGCATTACACTCTTGTAAGCGAACCCTCATATTGGCGAATACGCGCGAACACAGTGCTTGGGGGATTGCATCAATTTCACGCCGGATATTTTCTTGTAGGGCAGATATGGTGCGGGGATTATTACAGTACACTTTGGACTTGAGGTATCCCCACAAGAAAAAATCACAGGGCGTCAAGTCAGGCAATCGTGGTGGCCAGGCTATGTCTCCGTACTTGCTTATTAATTTTCCAGGGAAAATGTCCCTTAACTTCGACATGGACACCCTGGAAGTGTGCGGGGTTGCCCCATCTTGCTGGAAATGTGTCCTATTGTTGCGTCCTGGAAAAACTTGCAATTGCGGCACTAAAAACTCATCAATCATGCGGCAGTATACAGAGGAATTCACAGTTTCCCCCCTGATTAAAAAAATACGGTCCGATTATTCCTTGAGCTGAGATGGCGCACCATACTGTGGTTTTAGGGCAGTGCAAACTTTTCTGATGACGTTCTCTTGGGTTGTTGGGATTCCAGTAACGCATATTTTGCTTGTTTACGTAACCCCCGATGTGAAAATGTGCCTCATCGCTGAACAATATGTTTCCAAGTGTTCTGGGGGTTCGAAATCGTTCCAAAGCCGTTCTGGCGTACCTTTCCCTTGAAACATAATCGTTCTCATTCAATTTTTGGACAATTTGCATTTTATAGGGATGAAGCTTTAGTTTTTTTTTCAAAATCGTATGCACAGTTGACTTAATGCCTGTAGAGGCGGCAATCTTTCTTACTGATTTCCTTGGATTTCGAAGAATTTCTTGACGCACCTGTGTCACTCGTTCTGGTGTTGCTGCCGACGTAGACGGTCCTGGTGGCGGCCTATTGATCATTGTCCCTTCTTCTCGAAATCTTTGCACCCTCGTTCTGATAAGCTGCGTACTCGGACCATCGCTTAATCGCCGAATGTTGTAATGCAAACAAAAAGCACGACGCGCTCGAATAGGCGAATTGCCGTTCATCAAATATTGTTCCACCGCATACGCGCGGTGCGCGCCCGACCAATGACTCATGGCGACTGACAAATCCGCAGAAACGTCGCTTCTAACGCCACCCCCTCCGCGTCCCTAACCCCGCTAACAAATGAGTAACGTTTATTTAAAGTTGAAAAATTCCCGCTGGACACCCTTTATATACTGTGCCTCCGTGGTGAGTTCAGTTTGTAAATTCTATCCTTAAAAATGTGAAAATGTGTTTGTTTGTTACCCTTTCACGCTTCAATACCTCGACCAATGTTAATGAAATTTGGCATGAAGGTAGCCTGTGTTGCTAGAAAGGACATAGGCTACCTTTTATTTCGTGTAAATACCAAATTCCGATGCAGTTCCCGAGGGAACTGAAAACATACTGTTTTGGTTAATTTCTTTAACATCGCAACGGAACAATGGATTCTTGTGTTTTTTTGCACAGAGATGGTTGAGGAAGAGGAAAACTACAATTTATTGATTAGCCTCTCCTGACGTAGTTTCCGAGGAATCTTAGGAAAACTCATTTCCACGCATGCGCACGTCGGCGTCGGAACGGAGCAACGATTTAAAGTGATTTTTTTGTATAGAACTGGTTCCGGGCGTGGGAAGTGACATAGACTACTAATCAGAATAGCCCGATACAGTTCTTGAGGGATCTGGATAAATTTCATGTCCATGCTCGCGAGCCGCTTGCGGCTTGCGTACCACTCACCCTCAAAGACAGTTACAAAAAACATTGTCCGTGCGGGCGAAGCTGCGGGCAACAGCTAGTAATTGTATATGTACGTAAATTACTAAGTATATTTTCTTTGATCACACTCAATGTAGTATTCCTTCCTTAAAAACAGGTTGTTCATGACTACGTGACTCCTCAAGAAGAGTTCCTTCCCCCTCACGTTCTGGTGATGTTGGCCATCAGTAAGCGCCATAAGGCCATTAACAGTATGGCGAAACACAAGAAAGCCATTTTAAACGTAAGTCATTAAGAATCAATGTATTTTTGAATCAGATTAAAAAAATAGTACATTTATCAAGAATCGAATCTACTCATCATCATCATCATCACAATAGCTAAAAGACGTCGACTACTGATCGAAGGCTTACTCCAAGGATTTCCACAACGACCGGTCCTGCGCTGCTTATACTTTATTATATTTGAGTTTAGCGATCCTGTGAGCTTTGTTTATTAGTTCTCCTACGTATCTCCTCATTTTTGTTAACCACCTCCGTGGCGTAATGGTTAGTCCATTCGCTTCACACCAGGAGGTCGCGGGTTCGATTCTGGCGGGGTCAACTTTGTAATACTCCGTTTGGTTGGTGGTAGGGCTCGCCGAACATAAATTCATAGCCCTCCTGGCTAGCTACCACCATCTTATCTAAGTTTTGCCGCCAAACATCAGTGTTAACAGCATTGATGTGTTTCGGCTTGAAGATAAGATAGCCAGATCCCCATTGTGTTGGGGAATCCTGGTAAGCCCGCTTCCATCTTCGGCATCATCGTCACTTACCATCAGATGAGATGATGCCAACTTATCTTATAGGCTTACCAATCTTATCTTATATATTACATATCTTAAAAGTCGTGTTAGTTACACCATTTATAACTCAAAAACGGCTGGATCGATTTGGCTAATTTTGGTATTGAATTATTTGTGGAAATCCAGAGAAGGTTTAAAAGGTGAATAAATATGAAAATGCTCGGAATTAAATATAAAAAAATCAAAAAATAAAATATCATTCAAAAAATAATTGGTTTTAGTGTAGGGTAGTGTAGGTGTAGTGTAGTTAGTGTAGGGTAGGATAGTGTAGTATAGGGTAGGGTGGTGTAGGGTAGGGTAGGGTTGGGTGGTGTAGTATTGGGTAGGGTAGTGTAGGGTAGTGTAGGGTAGGGTAGGGTAATGTAGTGTAGGTGTAGTGTAGCTAGGGTAGGGTAGGGTAGTGTAGGGCAGGGTAGTTTAGGGTAGGGTAGTGTAGTGTAGGGTAGTGTAGTGTTGTAATGGTAGGGTAGGGTAGGGTAGCGTAGGGTAGGGTTGGGTGGTGTAGTGTAGGGTAGGGTAGTATAGTGTAGGGTAGTTTAGTGTAGGGTAGGGTAGGGTAATGTAGTGTAGTGTTGTTATGGTAGGGTAGGGTAGGGTAGTGTAGTGTAGGGTAGGGTAATGTAGTGTAGGTAAGGGTAGTGTAGTGTAGTGTAAGGTGAAACGAAGTTCGCCGGGACAGCTAGTTCATCAATAAAAAAAAATAACAGTCAAAAAAAATTGGTTTTAGGGTAGGGTAGGGTAGTGTAGTGTAGTGTAGTTAGGGTAGGGTAGAGTAGTGCAGAGTAGGGTAGTGTAGAGTAGGGTAGTGTAGTGTAGGGTAGGGTAGTGTATGTAGGGTAGGGAAGGGTAGTGTAGTGTAGTGTAAGGTGGAACGACAGCTAGTTATGAATAAAAAAAATCTACTATCAAATTTTTTGCTTAGGTACTATTGTGTCTGTATATCATTTTCAGACTTTTTATACACATCATATACAAAAGTAGAGTGCTCAACTTCATAAATAAACCGGCCAAGTGCGAGTGGGACTATCACGCCGAGGGTTCCCTACTACCACACATCTCCACACAACTACATAGTATAATGAGAATGATACCTATTCACATTACAAACAAAAGACATCAACGCGAGTTAAATAAATAAGCTAGTTTTGTCATTCAGTTCGGACTCCTTAGCGCGAGTACGACTTACACTTTGCCAAATTTTATTGTTTGTTGTTTTATTTCAGTATTAGTACAATAATCACACCAAGTTCCACGCTATTATGTATTACCGTTTTTACGATAGAGCTTAAAATTACTTCAAAAGACCTATAAAAACACGTTTTTTTGTGTGCAGACCCCCTTATTTTTAATTTTTTTCTAATTTTAGTATTTATTGATATAGCGGCGATAAAAGTACATATTCTTTGAAAATTTCAACTGTCTACCTATATTCATCATATCAGCTCATATACGTCCCCACCGAGGGGCTCGAGCCTACCCTTAATTAAGGCGATCGGGCCTTAGTCGACCACGCAGGCCCAGTGCTGGTTGGTCTGTTGGTTTCTACCTATATTACATTTCATGAAACACAGCCCGCTGACAGACGGATAGACGGCACAGACTTAGTAATAGGAACGCTAAAAATAAGGCCTCTTACGTAGTCGGTGCGATGTGGCATTTCTTTAGAATCTGTCTTCTACTAGTTCCATATGATCGTAGTACCTTTTTATCTTTGTATCGTAGATGGGCATATTCAAAGCCACCACGCCATTCGATGCGGTCCATGTCGCGTATACGGTGAAGCAGTATGAATCTCTGAATCTGGATCTCAACGAGTAAGTACTTAATTGTTATATATATATCTTAATATATATAAATCTCGTGTCACAATGTTTGTCCTCAATGGACTCCTAAACCACTTAACCGATTATAATAAAATTCGCACACCATGTGCAGTTCGATCCAACTTGAGAGATAGGATAGGGTAGGGTAGGGTAGTGTAGGGTAGGGTAGGGTAGGGTAGTGTAGAGTAGTGTAGGGTAGGGTAGTGTATGTAGGGTAGGGTAGGGTAGTGTAGGGTAGGGTAGTGTAGGGTAGGGTAGTGTAGGGTAGGGTAGTGTAGGGTAGGGCAGGGCAGTGTAATGTAATGTAAGAGGTCGCGGGTTTTATTCCCGAACTCTACTTTGTAAGACTCGGTTTTGTTGGTGGTAGGGAATTTTCTAAGCCCGCCTAGGTCAGCTAATTTCCTGATTCCAATTTTTAAAAGGTGCGGTTCGCTACTAGTAAATGCGAGTTGGCTTCTAAGCACTGAGAGTTTCAAACCATTAGCAGAGTGGCTTGCGTACCGTGCACCTTTTTGATTTGCCAAGGGTAACTCTCATGAGGCAATAGTAATTGGAATTAGCTAGCTACTACAGTTATAAAGATCCAAGAAAAACAGACAAATAGATGGACACCCGGCGAGGCTTAGCAAAAGGGTCTCTTTAGCACTCCATGGAAACCAAACCATTATAACTAAAATACAAAAAATCCCCCTTCTTTAAAACGTAGTATCCTATTACACTTAGATCATAATAAATCTAAGACAAGCGTCTTGGATTGGTGTCTGTCTGTGTTCTTGAATCTTCATAACCATAGTAGGTAGCGAGTTAAAATAACTATTGCCTCGTCCATGTTACCCTTGGGAAATTAAAAAGATGCGCGGTCTGCAAGCCACTCTGCTAAAGGTTTGAAACTCTTAGAGCTGGTGCTCTTAGCGAGGTCGTTCTCCAAAATCCATCAAGCTGTTTCGGCTATAAGCTCAGCTAAAGAGATATACAAACATACATTAACCCGAAAACCATTACCCTTCTTCTTGGAAAGTTGGGTAATATTTTCGTAAAATGTTTAAATTTATTTCTCTTCCAGAGAAGAGCTGAAGATAGCCTTCATGATATCGGTGAAACGGGACATTGCAATGCTAGAACTAATGGAATTGCATCCGCGTCATGTGAGCCGCGACGCCGCTGCAGGCGAAGACGAATGCGCGGCCTTGTTCAGCGAAAGTTATGGTGACAACTGGCCGGTTTGGGAGGACTTTGACGAGCTAAAATATGAATAAATATATGTTTTACCTTCATAGTACCCCTGATTTTCTTAATAAGTTCCCTAATAAAATATATCAAGAAAAATGTCTAAATTAGACCTCAAGAGGTGTCAAAATTACACCCTACAGACAGACCCCAAAAGTGTCTAAATTAAGCAAGGGATAGCAAATGCACGCACTTGTTCAGCAAAAGTTATGGTGAGCGTAATACCCTTGATTTTCTTAGTAGTCCCTAATAAAATATATCAAGAAACGTGTCTAAATTAGACCTCAATAGGTAACAAAATTTGACCCTAAAGCTTTCTTAAACTGTAGACACCACAAAGTGTTTTATTTATGGGTATTGGGTAAGGGAAAGCAAGTGCGTGGTCTTGTTCAGCGAACGTCGGGTGGCAACTAGTTGGTTTGGGAGGACTTTGACGGACTAAAAGATAAACGAAAAATCATCATATCAGCCGAAAGACGTCCACTGCTGGACAAAGGTCTCCCGCAAGGATTTTCTCGACTGTCCTGCGCTGCCCGCATCCAGCGGCTTCCCGCGACCTTCACCAGCTCTTTGGTTCATTGAGTGGGAGGCCTGCCTACGCTACGTTTTCCGGTGCAACTGTTGTACATGCTATGTGTCCCGCTCACTACCACAAATATACAATTGTAAAATATAACTATAGATACAAACGTAGACAACACTGTTATCTGAATTAGTCATAAACAGACTAGATATAGCTACCAACGTTTTATATCAGTCGAAAAACTTAAGCTGTGCTTAAGCTTAGCTTAATCAGTGCTGGACAATGGCCTCCCCCAAAGATTTTCAGTTATTAGGATGGATTTAAATTTTTTAACAATCCCGTAAAAATCTTTCTCTTTCCGATCGTGTGGCACACACAATTAACCATACTATCCAAGGGATAGACGACGGTTGCCTGGATTTGCACTTAGCATCGCCCGCGATCACGTGTAGGGCATTTTTTTAGATTTAAACCTACGGAAGTGTGCAACGCGAACTTTATACACATCTGGAATCAGATGTGCAGGTTTTCTCACGATGTTTTTTTCTTCACTGTTAAAGCAATCGGTAAGTATACGTACGTAAGTTTTCAAAAACTCATTGGTAAATTGGCCGTCCGGATTTGAACCCGGGACCTCTGGTTAGGAGGACCGACTCGTAACCTCGTTGAGCCACCGACGCGACGCTTTTTAGAAATCCTTGCTACTATTATAAACGCGAAAGTTTGTTTGTTACTCGTACAAACAAAAACTACTGAACTTATCTGGATGTTTGGTATGTAGACAGATTTGGACCTGGATTAACATATAGTCTACTTTTTCCACGCTCGCGAGCCACTTGCGGCTAGCGCACTGCGCACCGTCGGAGACAGTCATAGAAAATATGTTTAAAGCCGCTGGCAAAAGCTAGTAATATTTTTTAATTTCTTTTTATTAAAATTTTGAGTGCGTTTGACTATATCTCACAAATAATGCCCATTCACTCTTGCCTCAAAGATCCCCAAATTGAAGGAGTCAGGAAACAGGCATAGGCAAACAACAGTAAGTAGGTAAGTACTTAGACTTAAGTACTAACTGCCTATGTACGACTTGATTGTGTAGTCTACATTAAATAAGTTGCATCTTCAGGCACTTACCTACCTCGACAGTCTCATAATCATAGAGTAACTAAATTAAAGAGAGTTGATTCGGCATAATCATTTTTTTAGGGCTGCGTACCCAAAGGGTAAAAACGGAAACCTATTAATACTGAATTCGCTGTCCGTCCGTCCACCTGTCAGCAGGCTGGTATTTCGTAAACCGTGATAGCTAAACAGTTGAAATTTTCACTAATGATGTATTCCTGTCGCCGCTATAACAACAAATACTAAAAGTTATAAAAAAGTGAAAAAATAAGGAGGGAAAAAAAAACTCGTTTTGTGTATGAAGACAAAACGAGTTTTTTTTTTAATGAAGAAACTAGCGCCATCTAGTATGTTGGTACGGAACCCTATGTGTGCGGTTCTGACTCGAACTTGTCCAGTTTTGTTTTAATACAGTCAGTTATGACATACGGAACTGAGACAGTCTTCCACAAGGATCGGTTTTGCGCTGGCTGTAACCTTCGGCTTCCAGTGCCCTTCACCGACCAGTCGCCGATCCACCGAGTGGGAGGCCTTCCTACGCTGTATCTTCTAGTGCGTGTTTACCTTTCGAAAACTTTGCTGTCCAACCTTTTGCTTAGCTAATACTGCTCCAGCCGATCCAGCCGCGTAGCAGTAAGTCTGGACAGGTGCGATAAGAGCCGGGAAGTGAGCGTGCCTACAGCTCCCGGTACCACACCGGATATGTGGGAGCCAGCTTCTCTGGCGTCCCGAGCGGGGATCGAACCGCCAGCAGCGGAAGCCGCGGGAGGTGAGCGCGCCTACAGCTCCGGAACCTACCTGGACAGTAGGTAGTGGTTCTCTTCCACGAGGCACTCGCCTTGCAGAGTCCGGGACAAGCGTCTTGGCAGCAAGACCTACCGTAACTGGTCCTTGTCTTCACCTTATGGTGTTGGCAGGAATAGCCGCCCTCACTTTATGATCTAGCTGTCGGTGAGTCGGGACGCTATATCATAAACCTGGTAGTTTAGCGTATCTGGTACATATACGAGAGGGAATGTCCAACCTTTTGGTAAGTGGGGACGCTATATCATAAACCTGGAAGTTTAATGTATCTGGTGGATATATGAGAGAGAATGTCCCAACGGCCATCGGTTCCATGAACTATATGCCTCGCCCACTGTCATATAAGTTTAGCGATTCCGAGTAGCTATGTCGGTTACTTTGGTTTTCCTACGGATTTTTTACATATTATGAACCCATAATATCAGCTTTTTGTAATAAGTAGGTAAATTTGGCAGCAATTGACCAACTTACATACAGACTACCCACCCATGGCAGTAATTGACCAACTTACAGACTACGTACCCATTTCAGTAACTGACCAACTTATAGACTACCTACCCATGGCAGTAATTGACCAACTTACAGACTACGTACCCATTTCAGTAACTGACCAACTTATAGACTACCTACCCTTTGCAGTAATTGACCAACTTACAGACTACCTACCCATGGCAGTAATTGACCAACTTACAGACTACGTACCCATTTCAGTAATTGACCAACTTATAGACTACCTACCCATTGCAGTAATTGACCAACTTACAGACTACCTACCCATGGCAGTAATTGACCAACTTACAGACTACTTACCCATTTCAGTAATTGACCAACTTATATACAGACTACCCACCCATGGCAGTAATTGACCAACTTACAGACTACGTACCCATTTCAGTAATTGACCAACTCGTAGACTACCTACCCATTGCAGTAATTGACCAACTTACAGACTACCTACCCATGGCAGTAATTGACCAACTTACATACTACTTACCCATTTCAGTAATTGACCAACTTATATACAGACTACCCACCCATGGCAGTAATTGACCAACTTATAGACTACCTACCCATTGCAGTAATTGACCAACTTACAGACTACTTACCCATTTCAGTAATTGACCAACTTATATACAGACTACCCACCCATGGCAGTAATTGACCAACTTAGAGACTACGTACCCATTTCAGTAATTGACCAACTCGTAGACTACCTACCCATTGCAGTAATTGACCAACTTACAGACTACCTACCCATGGCAGTAATTGACCAACTTACATACTACTTACCCATTTCAGTAATTGACCAACTTATATACAGACTACCCCCCCATGGCAGTAATTGACCAACTTACAGACTACGTACCCATTTCAGTAATTGACCAACTCGTAGACTACCTACCCATTGCAGTAATTGACCAACTTACAGACTACCTACCCATGGCAGTAATTGACCAACTTACATACTACTTACCCATTTCAGTAATTGACCAACTTATATACAGACTACCCACCCATGGCAGTAATTGACCAACTTATAGACTACCTACCCATTGCAACCTAGAATAAAACGAAAGTAATTTTTCTGAATTTGGTGTCACATGATCAAACTTATTTGACAGGACTAAACTGAATTTAAGCAGTCTATCCTTTTCTTTTCTATACAGAACAACAACTTAAACTAAATATTTTAGTGTTAAGTATCATATAATTTAGTTTTAACATCGAATCGACACCATTGTCGCCTCTAAATTAAAATGCTTAATCTATGGCCGAGCGATGGAGTTCTCATTTCGCTACCTCAGCATGAATTCCAAGCATCGAATTTTATGTTGTGTTGTATTGTGAACTGGTCGGGTATTGGACTTTGCCTTGTGTGCTACTGGTGACGGGACGTTTCTGTTGGGAAGTACCTTTTTACAATCAGGTAAGTTCCTAATACTTTCACTAAGCATAAAGTATTTTTTTATTATTTTTTATTCACAACTAGTGAGCCCTTGGCATCATCTCACCTGATGGTAAGTGACGATGATGCCGAAGACGGAAGCGGGCTTACCAACTATTTTTATTGACAATTGCTAAGCCCTTGGCATCATCTCACCTGATGGTAAGTGACGATGATGCCTAAGATAGAATCGGGCTTACCAAGATTCCCAAGTGCAATGGAGAACTGGCTATCTTATCTTCAAGCCGGAACAAATCAATTGATGTTTAGTAGCAAGACTTAGATTAGATGGTGGTAGCTAGCCAGGCGGGCTTGGAAAATGCCCTACCACCAACCAAACCGAGTCATATAAGTTGACCCCACCGGGAATGGAACCCGCGACCTCCTGGTGTGAAGCGAATACGAATACTCCTGGTGTGTGTCAAATACGGAAGCGGGCTTACCAACCTTTTTTTTATTCACAATTGGTAAGGCCTTGGCATCATCTCACCTGATGGGAAGTGACGATGATGCATAGGATTGAATCAGGCTTACCAAGATTCCCAAGTGCAATGGAGAAATGGCTATCTTATCTTCAAGCCGGAACACATCAATTGATGTTTAGCGGCAAGACTTAGATAAGATGGTGGTAGCTAGCCAGACTGGCTTTGAAAATGCCTTACCACCAACCAAACCGAGTCTTACAAGTTGACCCCACCGGGAATCGAACCCGCGACCTCCTGATATGAAGCGAATGGACTAACCATTACGCCACGGAGGCGGTTGAGTTTATAATTCTCTGCATGCTTGGCATCAGAAGTAGTGATTCCAGCAAAAGCATGGCTTTAGCTGAAGTCATAAGTAATGGAAGCAGGTCAGCGACTTGGAAGAAGTTGGATACTGTGGCCACACCCCGGACACTGCATACAACGGTTGTGAAATGACATTTCTAAAAAACAAATGACGGAACAATCTAAATCACAGCGAAATCCTATACGTTCGAGAATCAAACTGTAACCAATCTGTATTAATCTGGGTGGCAGGGAGGTGAGGTCGGAATGTAGAGAGCGGCAAGGAGTGTCCATACTGTATGTTAGTGCTAATATATATACTTTACTATGGCTTAAGGTTGATTCGAGGGGGATGCAGTTTCGGTTTAAATTATGTTTTATTAGGAATATTTTTCAATTCTCTTCGTGAATGAGGCCTGTGGTGCGGTGTAGTGTAGTACCACCTCATCTCTTTCCGAGGGTGTCATAAAAGGCAACTAAGGGATCAAAAACCTGAGGATGGGCAGCCGCGTCCTATTTTTTCCTTCCTTTTCCTTGTATCACCGCACTGCAAGCTGTAATCGCCGCACTGCACACTGTGATCACCGCACTGCAAACTGTCATCGCCGCGCTGCACACTGTGATAGGCGCACTGCAAACTGTGATTGCCGCACTGCACACTGTGATTGCCTAGCCGTCTGACAAGCGAGGCGGTTACGGCAAAACCTCCCAAGTCAGGGCGGCTTGTGCCTAGTAGTGCACGTCTTCTGGCTTATGTCGTGATGGTCATTATCATCACATGCCAAAGCAACCTGATTAGCAGATGAATGAGGAGATCCGTTAAAATTAGGTTACCAACTCCGTGGCGTAATGGTTAATCCATTCGCTTCACACAAGGAGGTTGCAGGTTCAATTCCCGGTGGGGTCAACTTGTAAGACTCAGTTTGTTTGGTTGTAGGGCATTTTCTAAGCCTTATCTAAGTCTTGCCGCCAAACATCAATGTTAACAGCATTGATGTGTTCCGGCTTGGAAATAAGATAGCCAGATCCCCATTGCGTTTAGGAATCTTGGTTAGCCCGCTTCCATCTTCGGCATCATCGTCACTTACCACCAGATGAGATTATGCCAAGAGCTAACCAATTGTGATTAAAAAAAAACAAAATAGCTCACAGAATAACTAAACATAAGTGGCGGTGGGCGGAACAAATACAGTGTCTAAATTAATTAGTGCAGGACCCGTTAATGGAGCTTCTCTTAATCATCACACTGAACAACTTTTCCCAAGAAAACTATAAACAATCCTCAAAAAAAATTTGGACCGTCTGTCTTTTACCTTAAAAACAAGGTTATTGAATAGCAATGGATTTCTGTTTCGTTTTTAAAAAAAATAATGCGGTACAGACACAGATATACGTCATCCGATTATCGATACAAAGTTATTTCAAAATCGGTTGTTTGGTTGACAAATCAATCAAATACTACGTTTGTATAAGTAAGTAAGTAAGTAAGTATTTATTTGCTTTTAAACAAGGTACAGTAAGTAAAATGATGTCCGTTATTAAAGTAGGAATCACTAAACTTGTTTAGCCATATAGAACAACAGCATGCAAATGTTATTACAGTATCAAATAGATAGAAACAAAACAAAAAAAAAACTTCAAATTTAATCCTTGACATACATCATAATTTGTGACCCAAAAACTCATCAAGAGAATAAAACATATTATGAAGAAGCCATTCATGTAGGGTTTTCTTAAATCTATTGAAAGGCAGATCTTTAAACAACTGCGGTATTTTGTTATTATATGACGTGACCCATCCAATAGCAATTCTTTTGATAATTAGTAGTCTTGGGAATTTCGCTCATAACTAGCCTGTTGGGTTTTCTTTTTACTCTTGCAGTTACTTCACTCGCTTGCTTGTAGAATGTTTTCTGATATAGGATTTATGAACTTCAGCGGACTCTTATATGCACAAAATTGGTCGACCAGCTGATCGATTCGTATGAAGAGTTTTTTTTTGCAATTTAAGCAAATTCATAGAACAAACGTTGTTTAGTATAATGAGTGATAGCCCGAGATAACGGTAGCTACACCAATTTTGTTACACCCTGTATAACTCGTAGAAGATACCTACAGCCGTCGCAGGTAGTAAAATTCTCGAGTGGCAACCACACACCAAAAGACACTACGTCTTAGCCAGGTCTCCCACTCGGTGAACTGTCGACCAGGTGAAGGTCTCAACAAGCCGCTGGATTGGGCAGTGCAGGACCGGTCGTTGTGGTAATTCTTGAAGCGGCCTTAGTTCAGCAGTGAGCGGCTGTTAACAAAATAAGATTTTAAAAATGTAGTGATTTTGCAGTGATGGTAATAGGGATGAAGAATGCTAGTCATCTGGTTTACTTTTTATCATCTGTCAAAAATTACATTTTGTTCTAAACATGTTTGAAATACCTAGGCGTGACGTCATAACGTCGGTTTGGTTGGTGGTAGGGCATTTTCTAAGCCCGCCTGGCTAGCTACCACCATCTTATCTAAGTCTTGCCGCCAATATGGCTGCTCAAGCATACCTAGAATTAATAAGATGTCGGTGGGTGAAATCTTGCAGTTCCAGGTGCAATTGTTTCAAACGCCAGCTCAAATGTACTGGGTTTTATAATTGTGTAGGTGGTTGTAATTAAAACGTTCTATTATTGTCTTTATTTTAACAATTTACCTGACTTCCTTCATAAATTGAAGAAAATTAAAAATCACACTAATATTGTAAAGGCCAAAGTTTGTGAGTGTGTGTGTTTGTTACTTTTTACGCTCAAGTGGCTTGAACAAATTTGATTAATTTTGGTATGGAGGTAGCTGACACCCTGGATTAACACATAGGCTACTTCTTAACCGTGGGTAATTCCGTGGTAACCTCGGGGCATAGCTAGTATAATTTTAAGTGGATCTTCTATGGTCTTTTTACCGTCCCCTACGCTGCGCTGAAGAACGTCGCAGTACTTTCAATAATTTTTTTTACATTGAAAATAGACAAATTAATATTTACTGTTTTTTTTATAATCTGCATTAGATGGGCTTTCGGACAGTATTTTGTATAAACCAAGTTTAATACAAAAATATAAAACTATACGGGTTTGTTTGCATTGTGTCACTACTAAAAGTTTATTATTTTAAGGATTGCGTCATATTTTGCTACGGAACCCTAAAAAACTGGTACGGAGAATGAATTGGGCATCATCTAGTTACCTGATAACGACGTCGACACCAAACTTTTTCTGAGCGCCGGGAGCTCTGTACTTTGACCCCCTCCCCCTCCCCCGCACCTGTCGCGGAGTTCAAACTGGGTACCAGGCGTTTTGTGTTTAGGTAGACGTGTATAACATTCGTACCTGATACTGTTTCCCAATAGAAAACGGACTATCATTGTCACCTCACTAATTCAAAAAGTTTAGTAAGAGTATGTGTCCAATAAACTTTCATTTCAATATACTAAAAGAATACAGTCAATGAATTTAAACTTAACTTACCTACTGCATTATGTTATACTGTGGCGTTCTCGCCCGCCGCCAACGGTCACCTGAGTTCATATCAAGTCGGTTCACACGTAACTCGGATGTAAGTCGACTGGGCGAGTGAAATGCCTAAATCTTCGAAACAAGGAGGCCTTAAATGGGTTAACTGGGCATTTTCTCGACCGCTTCCCTTACAACTTTCATTTGTTTTGCCTTTAATTTTTGTATAGGTACTTGAAATCCTGATAAAGGTACTTTTAAATATTTCGATGTAGGTACTTTTAAATATTTCGATGTAGGTACTTTTAAATATTTCTTTCTAAATTACAGATTTTGCATTGGTCCACCGAAGAATACAAGAATATTGCATCTGCAGTAAGAAAACGATTCCAACCATTATGATTGAGGGTAAGTCGAACAGCTCTTTAATCATTGGATTTCCCCCCTTTTGAAAGGGGGATATCTTTTTTAATTCTGTGGTCAGCTCTATCTATACAATATAGATAAGTTGTAAGTAATTACAGCTTACACGTACCGGGAGAGTCGGCTATCGTTTTTTGCGGACCGTTTTGTGGAAACTGAGATATCTGGAACTATAATTATAGGGCTCCGTACACCTAAAGGGGGACCAACAGAACCCTATTATTCAGCCTTTGCTGTCTATCTGTCTATTAGCGAGCGGTATTTCATGAATCGTAAGAGATAGACAGTTAAAATTTTCACAGGGTGTGTTTTTCTATTGCCGCTAAAACAACACTTAATAAAAACAATAAAATGGAAAAATTAAGGGGAAAACAATACAAAAACATTAATCTCCTACATATTATCTCTAGTTGTTCTCATCATCATCATTAATGTGGTTATGTATGTACTTACTATACTATATATGTTATGTATGTAATATGTTTTATGTATATGTATTTTTTATGTATATGTATTTTAGTTTATATCATTTATATCTACTTATATATTTACGTGTATTACGTAGTTTAAGATTGGATATTTTTTTTTTAATTATTTTTTTTTCTCTATGAATTTGTTTATTGCCCACTACTACCCCACAATAATGATTTCTCATATTTCCTTCACCTAATGGTTGTCTGGAAGAGATCGCTTGTTAGCGATAAGACCGCCTATATGTACAACTTCCTTAATCATTGTATCTTTTTTTCTTCTCTTATGTTGTGCAATAAAGTGTTTTCAATCAATCAATCAATCAATCAAACATTTGCTCTATCGTGAAAACGGTGATACATAAAATCTGTGTATCATACTAACAAACAAACAGAAATGAGGAGACCTATTAATTTCAACGCAAGAGATAAAGTTTGTTTATTAATTCGAACTCCTTAGCGCCGGTACTCACATTTGGTCGTTTCTATTATTTATTCAAATTCGGGTTCAAATCTGGACGGCCAATGTATCAATGAGTTTTTCAAAAACTTACGTACATACTTACCGATTGCTTTAACGGTGAAGGAAAACATCGTGAGGAAACCTGCACACGCCTGCGAAGAAACTCGAAGGTTGTGTGTGAAGTCGACCAACCCGCACTGGGCCCGCGTGGTCGACTAAGGCCTAATCGCCCTGATTCAGGGTAGGCTCGAGCCCCTCGGTGGGGACGTATATGAGCTGTAATGATGATTATTTATTGTTTTATTACTTCTATCACATAGAGTTTCATATTTGTATGAATTATCGTTTTTACGACAGAGAAACACAATGTAAAACACAAACCTTGTGCGGGGGAGCCCCCATGATTATTTGTTTTTACTTAATCTCCTACAATACATATTCTGTGACAATTCTCCCGATCACCCATCATGGTGCAAAAGATATAGTAGCAAAATTTTGTATTGCCTAGTTTTAACTGAAATTATCTTTCCAGTGTACCTCAAACATCTATTGATCCTGGCGCTGGTCACAAATGCGGCGAGCTACTGCCCACAAAAGGATATTGTCAGCACAGGCTTTTGTTCCTTTCAAATTCACTGCATTGGTACCATAAGAAGCATGAGTCTCCCGCCCCAATGCCAGGGTTCCACCAACTATGCTGTCAACGTCGACCTGATTCTCACAGACGCCATCGAAAGGTTTGACCCACACATCAATGATACAGAGTTCCTAGAATTAGTCACAACGTTACGAGTCTTTGCGAAATGGCCCCGCACTACTCTGGCCCTGCTCACGTACACGCCTTTCCTCAGGAACTTGGGTCTCATTGGGAATAGTATCCAAGAAATTGGCGGTTCTCCATTCCTCAAGCTGAGAATGCTAGAGAACGTTGATTTATCTCACAATGGATTGCAAGAGCTGGATAATTTGTTTATGTTTGAGAACCATCCGAATAAGCTGACCAAACTATCGCTTGCGCATAATGAACTGAAAGAAATACCTGGTGACGTATTTGTTGAGTTAACATCTCTCAAAGAATTGGATCTTTCCTACAACTTTATATCTGATCTAAATGAAGAGCCTTTTTTAAATTTAACAAGCTTAGAAATACTAAGACTGAACAATAATAACATCAAAGATCTAAATGGAGCTGTTAATAATCTGAAAAAATTGAAACATTTGTTTTTAAGAGGGAATCAAATACAGAATATAGATGAAGAGTCGCTGAAAATAATATACCATCTTGAAACATTTGACGTATCGGAAAATCAGCTAGAAACATTGAAACCAATTGTATTTTCGCGTCACTGGGAGCACGTTGGTGGGGTTTGTAAAATTATTCTGTCACAAAATCATATAACATCTATACCTAACGGCACTCATAAAGAGCTCTCGGCCAGATTTACCAGAGATTTAAAAATACACAAAACTAATATACAAACCAAAGTAGACCTATCAAACAACAATATAAGTCATATCGAATACAACGCATTCCAATCAGTAATTGAAATGATATCCCTAGATCTGTCTTGTAATAAACTGTTAGGTTTCATAGTAAATCCAGAAGATATGAGTCAGTTGAAATATCTGAATTTAAGCACTAATTATATTCAACAATTATACTTTGACAGTTTTTATACAATGACCAATTTGGAGAATCTCGACCTCTCCTACAATGGTTTGTATCACCTTCCAGATGAAGCATTTACAAATAACTATAATCTAAGATATGTAAACATGACATACAATGAAATTGATAAGCTAGAAAACCTTCCCATTAAGATGTTTCATTCGAAAGGAGGGGTGCTGGACCTTTCTAACAACGGTTTGTCAAAGATCAGTATACCTTTTGGCCAAGGATTGCGTTTGACCGTCCTTGTACTGCAGTCAAACAACATATCAGATGCATCGTCTATTAACTTGAAATATCAAGACGAGCTTAAAATATTGGAACTAGCCAAGAACGAAATTCAAAAATTAGACGAAAATTCATTACGTCTACCTTCTAGTCTACAAATATTAGACATGCGAGATAACAGAGTACAAGAGATAGGTCCTTCTACATTTCACACTTTAGTTCATTTACAGACATTGTATTTGGGTCACAATGAACTAAAAATCATCGAGTATGGAGCATTTAACGGATTGACACAGTTGACTACTTTAGATTTATCCTACAACAATATTCATTACTTGAGTTCGAAGGCGTTCATGGATTTAAAGTCAATCACACTGCTGGACATTAAGTCAAATGGCTTAAATTACTTGGATTACAATACTTGGCTTAGTTATCAGTTCCATTTGGATGTCGTTTTGGATAATAACAACTTCAGTTGCGAGTGGTTAAGCCGTGCGCTCCATGATTTCCACAATGGATACTCTAGAATGAGACCAACAGTCCACCATGCGGACGCAAGTAATAAGAATTCCTTAGAAGGGATATCATGCGAACAGGAAGACAACAGACAAATGGATATAAAAGAAAGCTACACACAAGATGTAAAAGTTGACCAGAGACTCCTAGTTACAAATCAGAAAATACTTTACGCTGTAAGAGAGCAAACATTCTATATAAAAATGCTTTTAGGGACAATGAAAAATTTTACTAGATACTAGTAGGTTTAAGTTATCCTTGTATAAATATCAAATAGGTACTCGTGCAGTTATGCCTACTTATATTTGTTATTTAATTGATTTAAGTTACATTGACATTTTAAGTTGATTACGCCATACTGAAAGACATCATGGATCTGTAAACTAATTTCTCATAACTTACCTAATATATCGGCAAATGATCTTTTTATGCAAGTAGATAGGCGGTAAGTGGTTAAAGATAATCCAGTATTATTGTTTTTACTACAATGGTTTGTAGATATTTCCCTTTTTTATGAACGAAATACTTCTTGTTTATTTTAATACTTTTAAGAATTTTGTAATCCAAAATGTGAATTAGAAATAATATTATGATTATTAAAATCGCCTTTGTTTACTTAGCCAACAGACTTTTTTTTTTCGTTTTGTACTGGATATAGTATAATGTTTCAGGCATTGCAAATCGATAGACTATTCTTAGATAGACGCTAGTAGAAGATAGCGTTAGCTTTAAAACTGCACATTTGATCCGTAGGTGTAAATATAAATGCCCTACACGTGATTGCGGGTGATGTTAAATGCAACACGAGGCAACCACCGTCAAACCCTTGGATAGCACAGTCCATGGTGTCACACGATAAGAAAGAAAGAAAGATAGAAAGAAGTTTTTGATAAAATTTTGCAAATCCGCTTTGTACTGCAGGGGTAGTGTCCTATCATCATCATCATCATCATTATATAAGCCGTAGGACGTCCACTGCTAGACAAAGGCATATGTCCAGCAGTGTCCGTTAATAAGGCAAAAAATATTGCGTTTTTAACACGATTTTATATTAGCTTCACCTGTATGTTTGTTTGTTTGTATGTAACCGACTCCTTTGGACTCGATTTTGACCCACTTTAAACGGATAGATTTAATTCAAACTTTGTACACTTAACAAGAATCAGCGACAATACAATAATTTCATAAGTTTATCTCATTATCCTGATTAGGATCGCCAGGATTAAATAATTTTCTCACACAGTCTCTGTGTGAGAGCAAGTGAGACAACCACGCTGTCTGCGCATGCGTACCGTCACCTACTTTTCGACTCGCGCACTCGGCTTATTAGAAAAAAATAAAAAAAAACACGCTTTTAAAGCACTTTGAACTAAAAAGTTAAAAATAAATATAGTTTAAAAACTAAAAAACACGCTTTTAAAGCACCTCGAACTAAAAAGTTTTTTTTTCACAATAATACTAGTATTTTTTATTCATTATTGTTTTAAGGTTATTTTAAAAATTATTTTTAACTTTTTAGTTCGAAGTGCTTTAAAAGCGTGTTTTTTTTTAGTTTTTTAAAATATATTTATTTTAAAAAAATATTTTTTTATTTAGTTGTATATTGTTTTTGAATATAGTGGCAATTTGAATATTGAATAATAATGAAGGAATAATTGGGATGTCGGGTGTGACTGAGATGCAAATTTAAAATTGTAGGAATCAATTAGATTGTCAAAAATAAATAAACGTTCTTGCTAAAACATTGTTCAAGGTATTTCAATTTTTCGGTGAACAATACCTACTATGTACTATCAATTTAGGGACTACCAAACAAAGGGGTAGAAACCTTTCTGGTGCAAAACATCTACATAAAGAATATTTTTTGAAACGGGAAAAAAATATCCCGAAAACTGATTAATAACTTTAGGAATTCATAAAAAAAATTAGATTAAATGAAAAACCTAACTGTGTAAAATCTAAACCCTTCTTTTTGGCCAGTCTGGTAAAAATGTATCCTATGTCACTCACGGGATCAAGACGAATCTAAGGATACCTCATACGTTAAAATCCTTCAAGCCGTGCAGGCTGTAGCAGAGGGGACATAGAAATCTACATACATACATACATATACAGTATATATATACAAATACTCAAAAAACATAACCCTCCTTCTGAGGCAGTCGGGTAAAAAATTAATGTCGGGTTCCGGAATTGTTACTTGAAAACTGTTTGTCTCAATACCTATACCTTAAGGCCGTAAGATAGGTCAAATGACAGTATTCAATTTAAACTATTGATAGACTGTACAAAGCTATCACTGTGGAAAAAATATATAACATACTTAAAGTAATAAAAAAACGATTTAATTGAATACAATTTTAAAAATACACTTTAGATGTAAAAAAATATAATGTACTGATTTGTTTTTGGCATATTTTTTTTTTTTTTAAATGTAACTTTATTATTGTAACGTTATTTTTAACTAGCCGGCCGCGTTTATGTCTTTTTACCGGACTGCTGTAAAAGGAGGGTAATATTTTTGGGTGTATGTATACAGGGTGTTGTGTTGCTAGACGACGCCCTTTTCAGGAAAGTTTGTACTCATGAAACTGAACAACTTTCCCCCAGGAACACAGACAAATCTAAAATAACTTTACCTTTCCATACAAAATTGGTCAACCAGCTAATGGATTTGTGTAAAAAGTCAATTTTTTTTGGGATTTCAGCAAATTTGTAAAGCAAAAGTTGTTCAGTTTAATGAGTAGAAGCCCTACCGGAAAGGGCGTTGTCGACCAAAGCAACACCTTGTACATACATTTTTCGATTGTATAGGTTCCTTGGCAAAGTTCTGCAGTTTCCTGTACAGATCATCATCATCATCGTATCAGCTCATAGACGTACTACTACGACTTCGTTCCCTTCGCAATAGAAACGTCAGGGGTGTGGTGCGCAGCCGCTGAAAGTTCCGAGCGCGAGCTGGGTCGGCGTTCGAGGGAGCGCGGCAGTGACCCTCGTGCCGGCTCGTTTCTGGTCCACCAGCTGTCAGCCATCCAACGTGGCAATGCGGCGAGTGTCATGGGCACTTTCGCCCGAAGACGCGTAGTGACGGGGATATTGACTGAAGCTCCTTTCTAGAGCTTTTGTCTTTTTCAAAAGCTTTTATTTAACTTGCATGTATGTGCCTATGTATGTATGTTTGTTCGGATGAAATCTTGCAAGTTAATTTTGAACCACTTCCCGGTTTCTGATTGAGCTGAAATTTTGCATGCATATGTATATCGCGTGACAATGCAATATTAAAAGCTTGTATAGGAAAGTTTTTCGAAAATTATTGAAATGATTAGGTTTATGCATTTTTTAGTTATTGGGTATTATCTTTTGTAAATTCTTACCATTGTTATAAACTATCCTATATTATAACATACGTCTCCACACAAGTACAACAATGATATCTATTTATTTGGAACAAATAAGATCAACGCGAGCTACAGATTTATCTCACAATAATTTTCAGCAGGCTTTCTATTACGTTTCAAAAGATACTTTCCCTTTCAGACAGATAGAGGGAAAGATAGCATAGGCTTAGTATAGGGTCCCATTACCTGGAACGAGACCCTAAAAAAGTACCTCCCATACAATATCAACTTTACAAGAGGGTATAGGGACTGCCGGAAAGTGGTGTCTGTTAAGAAGTTCAATTTATTATGGCTAGTCATGAAACGTTGTACGTGGATGTTACCTTATTTGAACTCCATCATCATCATCATTATATCAGCCAAAGGAACAAAATTCCATCATAACCCGGTACTTTATTGTTCTTGAGCTGTTTGAGAGCCATTCTAATCTCGTACAGGCTGACGTCCGGGATATCTTCCGTATAGTGTTTTGAATTGTGTATTTGAATTTGAACTCCATTAATTCTCATTACAATAAACCACTATGGACGACTTAGGCACAATGCTCGATGGTCTCAGTCATATCAGCTCATATACGTCCCCACCGAGTGGCTCGAGCCTACCCTGAATTAGGGCGATCGGGCCTTAGTCGACCACGCGGGCCCAGTGCGGGTTGGTCGACTTCACACACACCCTTCGAGTTTCTTCGCAGGTGTGTGCAGGTTTCCTCACGATGTTTTCCTTCACCGTTAAAGCAATCGGTGAGTATATACACGTAAGTTTCGAAAAACTCATTGGTATATTGGCCGCTCGGATTTGAACCCGGCACCTCTGGTTAGGGGAACCGAGTCGTTACCGGTTGAGCCACCGACACTTCAATGGTCTCAGTAGAGCCTCTCAACAAGTAGGTCTTAGAATGAACATGGACAAGACGAAAATTCCGTCAAACGTCCGTGTCGCACCTACTTCTCTGAAGGTTGGAGGCTCTACGTTCGAAGGTAAACAAATATTACATATATTGGACAAACAGTCCAGTTAGGTAGGTCCAACTTCAAGAAAGAGATCAATAGTCGAATTCAACTCGGCTGGGCAGCGTTCGGGAAGCTTCGCAATATCTTCACGTCCCAAATACCGCAGTGTCTTAAGAGCAAGGTCTTCGACCAGTGTGTGTTGCCAGTGATGACATACGGAACTGAGACATAGTCGCTTACTAAGGGCCTCATAAGGAGGCTCAAGGTCACCCAAAGGGTAATGAAGCGTACTATGCTCGGAGTTTCTCTGCGTGATCGAATCAGAAACGAGGAAATCCGTACCTCACCGACATAGATCTCAGAATTGCTAATCTGTGGTAGTTGGTGGGTGATAGCTCGTAGAACGAATGGCTTTTGGGGCAGCAAAGTTCTCGAGTGGCGACCGCGCACCGGAAAACGTACCGTAGGCAGGCCTCCCACTCGGTGGATTGATGACTTGGTGAAAGTCGCGGGAAGTCGCTGTATGTGGGTAGCGCAAAACCGGTTGTCGTGGAAATCCTTGGGGGAGGCCTATGTCCAGCAGTGGACGTCCGTCGGCTGATATGATGATGATGACGATGACGACAGTGAAAATATTTAAAAATAAAATACAAGTACCTTTAGTACATCCATGTAAAACGAGTATATTTTTAATGGGGTCTTGTAGGGCAAAGATGAACAGCTACACGATTGTGTTTGATTCGTTATACGGAATCGGCAAAAAACTCAACCAGATTCGACTGTTTCACCTTTATAAGGGTTTTCCAGGGTTTTAACCACAAAATAAAAAAAAACAGGCTAAGTGCGAGTCAGAACTGCACACATAGGTTTTCGTACCATTATAATAGATGGCGCTAGTTTCATCTTTACTAATGTTATAAATGTGAAAATGTGTTTGGTTTGTTTGTTACCTTTTCACGCTTCAACGCTTTGACCAATCTTTATGAAATTTGGCATGCAGGTAGCCTGTGTCGCGGAGAAGGACATAGGCTACTTTTTATCCCGTGAAAATAGCATAATCTGATGCAGTTCCTAAGGGAAATAAAAAATACCCGATTGTTGTGATTTTTTTCACAGAGATAGTTAAGTAGGTGGGAAACGACATAATTTACTAATCACCCTCAAATACAGTCATTAAAACGATGTCCACGCGTGCAAAGCCGCGGGAAAAAGCTAGTGTTTTAATAAACATCATTCTAGAGGACGCTAGTTTATTCACGTTTAAAAAAATCACTTTTTTGTATAGAGACTTTAACTTTTTCTAATTTTAGTATTTTTTGTTATAGCCGCAACAAAAATAAATCATCTGTGAAAATTTCAACTATCTAGCTATCATGGTATATGAAATACAGCCTGGTGACAGACGGATGGACGGACAGTGGAGGCTAAGTAATAGCACAGTATATAAGGTCTAACAAAATTAGCTAAAACTATTTTAACTGGTGCTTATACCCATGAAACTGAAAAACTTTCCCCATGGAACCCATAGTCAAATCTGAAAAAAACATTTGAACTTCCCATACTAGTTGACTGATCCGCTGATCGAGTTAGTATGGGAGAGCCACATTTTTTTTTGCGATTTGACTATGGGTTCCATGGGGAAAGTTGTGCAGTTCCATGGGTAGAAGCACCAGTTAAAATAGTTTCAGCTATTTTTGTTAGACCTTATATAATATATTAGTACTAGCGTATAATAGGGTCCCGTTTTTACCCTTCAGGTATGGAACCCTAAAAATTAGCTCAAAATCCAATGTCTTTAGTTTTGACAATCCATGCTGTGACATCATTCAAAGCATACGCTGAGTCGAAAAGGAATGAATGAAAAATTTGAAACTATTCATAGAAGACAAATTTGTTTTATGCGACCACATTGTATAATATTAGGGAACAAAAAAAAAATAAGTAATAAAAAAAGATAGTAATGCCAGAAAATTGAAACCAATTTTGTTAGTGATTTATTGTGGTTATCAATATCGTAGCTTGCAATGATTGATTGAAAACACATTATTGCACAACATAAGAGAAAAAAAAAGATACAATGATTATGGAAGCTGTACATATAGGCGGTCTTATCGCTAACAAGCGATCTCTTACAGACAAACTTTGTTAATAGGGTCCCGCTGGTAAAGTAAACATGAGGAATCATTATTATGAAAATTATGAATCCTAAAATGAAAAGAAAATTCAACATTTCACTTTTCAATTAAATGGTTGGGTTCGATTTCAGAGTTCTGAATGTACCAGTTTTTTTTAAATCTTTAAAATAAAAAAATACGATATGTTTTAATATTTATTGTTAGACAATTTTCAAATTTAAGGTTAAAATGTTATAATATAGTGACAGAATAACTTTCTACAAATCTGAATTTTCTATTTCTTCTGAGAATCTGCGAGGCAGGAACCTAGGTCTATTATTCCTAAATACAGAACTATACAATTTTAACAAAATGCAGGCTATTAACAACACTAACATTGATCCAACACAAATTTCAAGAAATAAGGATGATTTAGTGCTAGCTGCACTGTCATTCGCTGACAAGGTATTCGGCACATTTGATGATTTATTATTAGATGAAATTTTATCATTTATTTCTCTGATATATTTTTTCATTTCGTTAAAACTTGAATTGAAATCATTATAAAATTTGTTTCCATTAACATTAGGCTCAATGGGAAAATTTCTTGAACTATTGTCTAACATGTCAAAAGTTTTGTTTCTTTCTTCAATCGAAGTAGTTTTAATAACAGATTTCTCTAAATCAATACTTTTATTAAAAATTTCCGACATATTCCTTAATTTAAAAGTGTTGTTTGTGGCCATGTAACGCAAGATGTCTCTAATTTCAGAAATAATCTCATTGTTTTCTGTGTTTTCCTTAATATAATCTTGTTTATTTCCAGAATTACATGCAATACCATTGACATTTTCATAACCAAAATCATGTAACTGAAGAGCAGTTAATCTAAATGGTAAGTCTTCTTTTCTTAACTTAGATAAAACTTGACATGGTATAGGGTTATTACCTATACTTAATTTAACTAAATTAGAGTCTTTGAATTCGGAAGCATTAAAATATTTTATTTTATTATAATCTGCGATAAGAGAACCTAAGGACTTCAATTCATAGAACTTTTCGCTTTCCAAATCAATTATATTATTGTATGATATGTCAATTATGTTTATATTACTTAGGCCACGCCAAATACCATAGTTGATTGTAATGAGGAAGTTGTGTGAGATGTTCAGGATCTTTAGATATGCGTTTTCTGCAAAAACGCCAGGTTGTATGACTGATATTTTATTATAGCTTAGATCAAGTTTACATAAATTGGACAACCCATGGAAAGATCCAACTTCAACATTTACTATCTCATTAAAAGACAAGACAAGATCATCCAGACCTATAAAATATTTCAAATTCAAAGCAGTTATATTGGTAATACTCGAGTTCGCAAGGATTAAATATTCGTTGCTAATGTTTTTTAAAACTGGAGGGTAGTTAAAATGTATTCCTGAAATGTCTAGGTTTTTGCATTTGTCAATCAAGGGAACTGATTTGAGTGACGGATTGTACGACAAATCCAAATATGAAATATTAACTACATCGGAAAATATATTTTTATCTAAATTTTCTATGTTATTGTGCGTTAATCCAATTAAAGTAAGTTTTGTAAGCCCTTTAAATGAGTTTGAATCAATAAACTTTAATAGGTTATTACCTAACATTAGAGTAGAGAGTTTGGTTAAATATGTTGTGTTGATATTGAAATCGGTTAGTTTATTGTGAGTCAAATTTAAAATTTCTATACCACCAGTGTTAAAAAATACATTGAATTGCATTTCACTAACATCACTGTGTGCTATTATTACTTCTTTTAGTTTTGTCAATCCTGCAAAAGAATTATTTTGAACTAGATGAACTTTGATCCCTGAAATATCTAAACTTGGTAATAAGTTTAATCCTGTAAATACACTTTCTTTTAATACCGTCAGTTTAAAATTATTGTTGTTTTTAATATTCAGACTGACTAAGTTATTCAACGATTTAAAACAAGCTTCTTCCATTTTTGAAATATTGTTGTACGATAAGTCCAAAACTTGAAGTCCATTTAGGTTATCAAACTTATCTTTTTTTACTTGGATTATATAGTTGTACTGAAGAAACAAAGAATTGAGATTTTTCAAATCTTCAGTATTAACATTAAAATTCGTTAATTGATTTCCAGACAAATCTAATGTCTTTAACTTTAAAACACCTTTAAATGAATTTTCACTTACTGAGTTTATGTTGTTGTTATTTAAAAAGATCTCTTCAATATTGTCAAGGCCCATAAACGCATAATTTTCAATAGACGTTAGTTTTTCATAACTCAAATCGATAACGGTAACTAAACTCATACCTTTAAAGGTTTCTTTTGCCAGGGGCCCCTGTAAAATATTTTCACGAATAGAAAATTTGCTTATATTGGAACTCTTGAATATACCTGCAGGCAGTTTGTGCAAATAGTTACTAGATATATCAACATCAATTAAATCTGTCAAATTTGAAAATCCGACATTTTCGATTTCACTAAGAACATTGTTTTTCAAATTTAACTTCTGTAAGGCTATAATGTTTACAAATAAATTGTTTTCAATATCTAAGAGACGATTAGAACTTACATCAAGTTTTCGTAAGTTTACTAAATGTTTAAAGTCATTCAGTTTTAAATGGCTTATTTGGTTATTACTAAGATCAAGATCTTCTAGTTTATTAAACCTGACTAAAGACATATTTAGGTCGTTAATCACATTGTGCGACAGATTTAAGTACAAAATATTTTTCAATCCCTCGAACGTTAGAACACTTAACGTACTGATAATATTGTATGATAAATTTAAATATTCTAATTGAAGTAAGGAAGAGAAAGCTGATTCAGGGATAGTTTCAATATAGTTATTATCTAGGTAAAGTTTCCTTATTTTATTGTAAATATAGTTGTAGGTGTGTGCTTCAATAGAATTTATTTCATTGTGAGAGAGGTCTAGCTCAACAAGAGAAATTAATTCATATTTATTGGACAATACTGCTTCCGTCATTTCGTTATGTGACATATTCAGCTTTATGAGATTTTCCATGTAGGGTATTGTTGAGACTTCAGTTAAAAAGTGGAAACTTAGGTCGATAGTGGATATTATGTGAGCCCCATACGTCCCATGTGCTGAAGATAAAGCATTCTTATTATTTAATCTTAGGTTCACTTGAGGGTATTTTATTCCTTGGTACATAACTCCTGGTGTCACCTCTACTCTGCACATTTGTCCATAAGTTTGGTAGGTGCCGAATGAGAGGTCGTATCGTTCAGAGCACTCCACGTTATAGACACAATTGCTGTAGTCAAATTCGTATGAACAACAATCAGTTAGCTTAACTTTGTCGCAGAGACAGGTAATCATGAGGCTAAATGCAATGATGATTCCTGAAAAAGAAAAGTAAAACTGCGTTTAATAACTAGTTAACTGTTATAGTATTGAGAGTATTTTTTTTGGACTTTTTATACTACTTATTTGATCAACTAAGTTGTTAATTCTGTTAAAAAAAACTTAAAAGGCGTACGAAACTCCAAGCGGAATGTAGAACGTATATATTTTTTCCCAAATCTGCTACATACGGCTTAACCGCCTCCATGTCATAATGGTTAGTCCATAAGCTTCACATCAGCCAGATGCAGGTTCAATTTCCGAATAAGACCTCTTTAAGACTTTGACTTTGACTTTGACTTTAAAACTTTGTAAGACTCGGTAGGTTGGTGGGTAGGGAATTTACTTTGCCCGCCTAGTTAGTTACCATTTTTTTTTATTCACAATTTGTAAGCCCTTGGCATCATCTCACCTTATGGTAAGTGTTGATGAGGCCGAAGATGAAAGAGGGCTCTCCAAGATTCCCCAACGCAACGGAGAACTGGCTATCTTAAGTTCAAGCCAGAACACTATAATGTTGTTAACACTGATGTTTGGCGGCAAGACTTGGATAAGATGGTGGTAGCTAGCCAGGCGGGTTTAGAAAATGCCCTACCACCAACCAAACCGAGTCTTACTAGTTGGCCCTACCGGGAATCGAACTCGCGACCTCCTGATATGAAGCGAATGGACTAACCATACGCCACAAAGGCGGTTTGTCTAAGTCTTGTAGCCAAATATCAATATAAACATAATGGATGACTACTGACTTGAAGATAAGATAGCCAGGTCCACATTGCGTTAGGGAATCTTAGTAAGTTGCTTCGAAATCGTCGTCACTTACCATCAGATGAGATGATGCTTAGGGCTTACTTATTTTGGATAAACAATCCTACAAAGAACAATTTAAAGACCCCCCACCAAAAATTAATTCAATCAATCAATCCAATATGCTTTATTGTACAATAAAAAAAATTTATATAGATAATAAGTAGTACAGAATGATCGTCGGTTGCGCAATGGCAAGGGCCGCCGCCGCCACTATCCGGGAGGTCGAGGTTCGAGTCCTGCCACGTACCAATGTGTTTTCGAGTTTGCATCTCATACTCGAGTGACTTATTCTTCAAATTAGAAATTTCATTTTTCCTTTGGGTAAAGAAGGACTTTAGATTTTCTCATAGATTTTTCTGTTTCTTTCTTATCGAGTTGCACAATTAACCGTGCTATCCAAGGGATAGGCGACAGCGGTTGCCGAGTGTTGCACTTAGCATCACCCGCGATCACGTGTAGGGTATTCGCACACGCTCTGAGTTCTGATGACAATACATGACTAGCTTAGAAACGTCATTGCAAATCCAATATGGCGGCCTCCCCAAGATGACGGAATGGCTGTTTGAAATCCACCCCCATGATATGGGTATCAAATGAAAGTGTTTGCTCTCAGGAATACGAATAAAATAGTTATTGCAAATCCAATATGGCGGCCTCCCCAAGATGGCGGACTGGCTGTTTGAAATCCCCCCCCATGATATGGGTATCAAATGAAAGGGTTTGCTCTCAGGAATACGAAATAATAGTCACGTGACTTAAATCCAATATGGCGGAAAAGCGTGTTTTTTAGTTTTTTAAACTAATTTAAAGTTATTATCTCGTGAAAATAGCATAATCCGATGCAGTTCTTAAAGGAAACTGAAAAAATACTTTTTTATTTTTATTTTTGTATTTGAAAGGGTCGATGGACCGTTTTTGCTCACTGGACCGGGAAGCATGTGACGCCCTCAAATCGGGCTGCAAAATAATGGTGGCTTTGTCTCGACTGCTTTCTTAATTATATGTTATTTATGTTTTACTAAAATAGGTTTTTAAGTAACATTGTAACTAACATATTATAGACTGTAATTGTCTGAAAATAAACTGAATTTAATTTAATTTAATCATTTACTAGCTTTTTCTCGCGGCTTCGCCCGCGTGGAGATCGTTTTTATGACTGTATTTAAAGGTGATTAGTAAATTATGTCGTTTCCCACTTACTCAATCATCTCTGTGCAAAAAATCACAATCCATTGTACCGTTGCGATGTAAAAGAAATTAACCAAAAAAGAGTATTTTTTCAGTTCCCTGAGGAACTGCATTAGATTATGCTATTTTCCCGGGATAAAAAGTAGCCTATGTCCTTCCCCGTGACACAGGCTACCTGCATGCAAAATTTTGTCAAGATTGGTTGAGGTGTAGAAGCGTGAAAAGGTAACAAACAAACAAAGAAACACACATTTTCACATTTATAATTTTAGTAAGGATTTCTTTAACATCGCAACGGAACATTGGAAATAGATGGTTGAGGAGGTGGAAAATGAGATAATTTAATAATTAGCATATCTTGTCATAGTTACCGAGGGATCTGGGGAAAACTCGTTTCCACGCTCGCCCACCCACGTCGGCGTCGCAATTCGAACGTATAGGATTTCGCTGTGATTTTGGTTGTTCAGAAATCTCATTTCTCGGCCGTTGTATAAAAAGTCCGCAGTGCCTTGTCGTGAAACGGAAACAGATTAAAGTCCTTTTTTCGTTACTATCGTTACGGCCAGTTTTCTGATTTGTCATTTTAAAGATGTTTTGCGTAAAAAAAAAAAAAGATTCCTGTGGGTTCTCTTTTCACACTTACTGAACCCTACTTCGTGACTGTGTAGTGAAATACAATTAAGTACATAATCCATTGCAAGCGAACAATTTACTTGTCTAAGTATCATAAATAAGTATATTTTTTATTTGTTTTGTTTGTTTGCAGTAATTTTTGCAACTTATAAACCGATTCTAAAAATTCTTTCACCATTAACCTACTATATTATCACTGTCTAACAAGGCTATATTTTATCCCTGCGAGACGCACACCCCATAGTTATAAAATACCGGCCAAGTGCGAGTCGGACTTGCACTCCGAGTTCACCGTCTGTCGTAATTGGGCTTACACAAATCAACAATAAACATTACACTTACTTAGTAGCAAACAATAAAGCTAGGTATATCAGACAAGATTTTAAAAAATGTGGGTTTGTATGGGAGGTACAGTGGCCAGCACGTGGGGATGGACAGTATACACACATATAACTACGACCGATTTTTAACAATTGAACACTCGCACACATCGGTGATTGGTAGAATTCGTCATCTTTACGAAAATATACCAATCGACATTATTTTCTAAATAAGCGTCTATTTAAGACCAATAACGCATTAACACAAACTTATGACCACAGATCTGTGCTTTTGACAAATCATAAGCCACGCCCCTTGCAAAGCATCCGCCACAGATCTAATAAACCAAGCATCCGCGCAGTGACAAGAGCTAGCATACAGTGTTGCCGTTTTAGCCACTTTGTGGCTAGATCTAGCATATTTTTAACGGTTTAGCCAAAAATAATTTTAGCTAACAAAACGATTCTAGCTACTTTTGGTAATTATGTTTTTGATAATTACTGTTTACAGTTGACCAAATATTTGACCTAGTTACTGCGGTCTTGTCTTCCTCACTCTGATGCGGAAGTAAGTAGTCAACTGTCATGAACACACTGAAAAATAAATTATGAAACAAAATGTGTGCATTAACACTTAATTCCATAATTATGATTAAAAGTCAATTAAAATAAATAATAAAAATGCCACGACTATGTTTTGCCACCTGAAGTTTTAAACAAATTTACAAAAGCGGACAAAGCAATCAAAAAAATTGAAACCCCATCTACATCATCATCACCGATCGATTGACGTTGACGTAGAGATTTCAGAATTACCAGATGCCATTGTAGACCTACAATTATTTTTTTTCTACATGTATTAGATTCTGTTTTAATTAAACCCACATCCTTATTACAAAATTGGCCACTTTTTCATTTTAATAACCACAAACAAGATTTCCCTAACGGCAACACTGCCAGTATATTAAAGTCACTCACTCATCCGTCTCCGTCTCGTCCCGTCCAAAGGGAATATAAGTCACAAATACTTACTACGTTTGTCAGTCCAAGTCCAGTCGCATAGATATTACATAGCATTTATTTGTGAATTTGTGAGTGTACACCGTCTCATTCTTTACTGATTTCTTTTATTCACAATTGGTAAGCCCTTGGCATCATCTCACCTGATGGTGAGTGACGATGATGCCGAAGATGGAAGCGGGCTTACCTAGATTCCCCAACACAATGGAGAACTGGCTATCTTATCTTCAAGCCGGAACACATCAATGTTTATCGGCAAGACTTAGATAAGATGGTGGTAGCTAGCCAGGCGGGTTTAGAAAATGCCCTACCACCAACCAAACCGAGTCTTACAAGTTGACCCCACCGGGAATCGAACCCGCGACCTCCTGGTGTGAAGCGAATGGAATACCTACCCATTACGCCACGGAGGCGATTAAAGAATTTTAGATTCGGTTCAATAATTCTAAAGTTTAACCCCCTACAACCAAACAAATAAACAAAACTTACCACTACCTATAATATTTTATTCTTAAAAGTCTGGTCTTTTTCACAAATAAATCGGAATTTCCATCAATAAGTATGTATGTAAAATCTTCGGACGAACGCGATCTCCCCCGACCCCGCCTACCCGCACCGGCCAGCGGTAAGCGGCAGCGCAGATTGAAAACAATGCGAAGAGAACAATTACTATCTCTTTTTCGCATTCGCTCTGTTCAACTTCTAACATTTTCAAGGCCATTATGTCCAACTGCATGTTCACTGTACCTTACTCAGATTTTCCTGTATTCACAATTCATTAAAATCATTAGAGCCATTTTACCTTTTAAAGATTTTTCTGGAACAACGGACTACCGTATGCTTTAGTACAGTTATAGTAACATAACAAGTTTCATCGAAATGTTTAGAGCCATTTTTTAGTAACAAAATAATAAGTGATTTTTTATTACAGTTGTCACCATATTATTTTGGTTGTCATCCTAAAAATCAAGACAGGATTAAAAAAAAAAGTGTGTGTGTCAGCTCCGACGCACGACTGGAGTTTACCCCAGTGGAGTGGACCCCAGATATCGATTTTGGAAGCAATCGGTCCAGTAACTAAATAGTTCAAAATGGCGGCCACTTTTTTCAATTCTGACAACGGATTCGTAATTAGGGACCTCAGGGACCCCCAGATATCGATTTTGGAAGCAATCTGTCCAGTTACTAAAAAGTTCAAAATGGCGGCAACTTTTTTCAATTCGGTTAACGAATTCGTGATAAGGGACCTCAGGGACCCTTAGATATCGATTTTGGAAGCAATCGGTCTAGTAACTAAAAAGTTCAAAATGGCGGCCACTTTTTTCAATTCTGACAACGGATTCGTGATAAGGGACCTCAGGGACCCTCAGATATCGATTTTGGAAGCAATCTGTCCAGTTAATAAAAAGTTCAAAATGGCGGCAACTTTTTTCAATTCGGTTAACGGATTCGTGATAAAGGACCTCAGGGACCCCTAGATATCGATTTTGGAAACAATCGGTCCAGTAACTAAATAGTTCAAAATGGCGGCCACTTTTTTCAATTCTGACAACGGATTCGTGATAAGGGACCTCGGGGACCCCCAGATATCGATTTTGGAAGCAATCTGTCCAGTTACTAAAAAGTTCAAAATGGCGGCAACTTTTTTCAATTCGGGCAACGGATTCGTGATAAGGGACCTCAGGGACCCTCAGATATCGATTTTGGAAGCAATCGGTCCAGTAAGTAAAAAGTTCAAAATGTCGGCCACTTTTTTCACTTCCGACAACGGATTAGTGATAAGGGACCTCAGGAACCCCCAGATATCGATTTTGGAAGCAATCGGTCCAGTAACTAAAAAGTACAAAATGGCGGCCACTTTTTTCAATTCGGGCAACGGATGCGTGATAAGGGACCTCAGGGACCCCCAGATATCGATTTTGGTAGCAATCGGTCCAGTAACTAAAAAGTTCAAAATAGCGGCCACTTTTTTCACTTCCGACAACGGATTAGTGATAAGGGACCTCAGGGACCCTCAGATATCGATTTTGGAAGCAATCTGTCCAGTTAATAAAAAGTTCAAAATGGCGGCAACTTTTTTCAATTCGGTTAACGGATTCGTGATAAAGGACCTCAGGGACCCCTAGATATCGATTTTGGAAACAATCGGTCCAGTAACTAAATAGTTCAAAATGGCGGCCACTTTTTTCAATTCTGACAACGGATTCGTGATAAGGGACCTCGGGGACCCCCAGATATCGATTTTGGAAGCAATCTGTCCAGTTACTAAAAAGTTCAAAATGGCGGCAACTTTTTTCAATTCGGGCAACGGATTCGTGATAAGGGACCTCAGGGACCCTCAGATATCGATTTTGGAAGCAATCGGTCCAGTAAGTAAAAAGTTCAAAATGTCGGCCACTTTTTTCACTTCCGACAACGGATTAGTGATAAGGGACCTCAGGAACCCCCAGATATCGATTTTGGAAGCAATCGGTCCAGTAACTAAAAAGTACAAAATGGCGGCCACTTTTTTCAATTCGGGCAACGGATGCGTGATAAGGGACCTCAGGGACCCCCAGATATCGATTTTGGTAGCAATCGGTCCAGTAACTAAAAAGTTCAAAATAGCGGCCACTTTTTTCACTTCCGACAACGGATTAGTGATAAGGGACCTCAGGGACCCACAGATATCGATTTTGGAAGCAATCGGTCCAGTAACTAAATAGTTCAAAATGGCGGCCACTTTTTTCAATACGGGCAACGGATTCGTGATAAGGGACCTCAGGGACCCTCAGATATCGATTTTGGAAGCAATCGGTCCAGTAACTAAATAAAAACTTTTTTAATAATTTTTTTTTGGCTCATATTTGGAAACTCACTACGAAGCGCATGCGGTTCTTTTTTCAAATTTAGCGCGAAAACAAGTAACACATACATACAATCGGGGATAGGTAAAATTTTTCGTTTAACGCACTTCGGGTATCATCGCGAGACGTCGAAGTTTGATTATATAGATACTCCCATATAGGTATTTCATACCCCGGCTTTATATATGAAAATCGATTCTTAAGGAGTAAACTCCAAAAAAAAAGCCTTGAGATGTAAAAATATTATTAACCTTACCCAAATTTCACCCAAATCCGTTCGGTAATTTGGGAACTACAGTACCGGACGGACGTAGAGACACATACACACTCACACACACATTTTTTATTTCTTTGTTTTTAGACTTTATTAGTGTATTAAAATCTCAACTTCGATTTTTTTGCCATCACAATACTTTTTAACTCCTACGTCGCTCGAAAGAAAAAACAACTTCCATCGTAACAACTTGATACAATGTTGCATAAATATTTTTGGTTTTTCTTAATTTTCCAAAAAAGTATTGCGCCGATTTTGATACAATTTATATGGGACCAACCTGGTAGCATATATAGGTACCCTTTTAAATTAAAAAATACTTAATGAAAATCGGTCCACAATCTGTGAAGATATCGCGTAACAAACTTACAAAAAACAATACAGTCGAACTGAGAACCTCCTCCTATTTGAAGTCGGTTAAAAACAAACTTAGAACTCCTAAAAAAGTCATCGTTAACTTGCAAAATCGGCCTCGTTGAGTCGGACTAGAACACGAAGGGTTTACCAGCAGATAAGAATATTATTTTTAATACTATAATTACTGTTCACGTTGCGTTGAACAAAAAGCCGATGGATGCGGGCAGCGCAGGACCGGTCGTCGTGGAAATTCTCGGAGTAGGCCTTTGTCCAGCAGGGGACGATTTTCGGCTGATATGATGATGATTATGAACAAAAAATCTGCATTCTTAAATTTAATTTAATGTTTATTTTATTACAGCAGCAATTACGTTAGTTTTATTTGTTTTTTGTGATATTTATTGTTTTCTGGTTTTTATATGTTTTTTTTTACATACTGTTTAATCGGTGTGTATTTATGTCAAATAAAAATCTGTCTGTTGTCTATCGTCAATAAAAATAAACACTCTGTGAAAATTTCTACTGTCGACCTAATACGGTTCATGATATACAGCCCCCTGACAGACAGATAGACGGACGTACAGCGGAGGTTTAGTAACATAGTCTCGTTGGCACCCTTTGAATAGAGTACCCTAAAATGTGTTACATCCTATAACTTAAACTTAATTAAAACTAAAATTAATTAAGTGATAAATACTCACGCAAAAGTTGCTTCATTTTGGTAATCATTATTTTTAATAATCACGTCCACAGAATAACAAATTTATTTTAGCATTTTACAATTCAATTTGTTCGTTTCTTGTGAAGATTATTTTAATATTGTTATACATCAATTCAAGTTGTGTCCTTTACAAAGGACGATGTTAGCTGTATAGGTGCTCTTGTAACAATGAACAAATGGGAAGACTGGTCTCCGATACGATAGATGTATGTGCGGGAAGCGCAAATGACTATTAATATTATTCAGAAATGATAAGCGATAAGGACACTCGTTTACAAATATGTAACTTTATTAAAATTATTTGTAGTCAACAACTTAAAAGTTTAAAAACAGAAACCGGCCAACGTAAAAACGCTCTTACATGACAAACGCTCATTTTTGATGGGTAACATCTTTGCTCTCGCTTTCCTGCAATTTGTGGGAGTGATTTCGTGAAATGGGACGGAAATGTGTAACATGGGACGGAAATGTGTAACAGGAAGTCGCGAAAGCGCGCGCTATTCGATCTGACGAATGAGCTTTGCTCTCGGTTTCCTGCAATTTGTGGGAGTGATTTCGTGAAATGGGACGGAAATGTGTAACAGTGATTTGTTACACATCATATGCGAGTACTGCAGGTCTTGTTTTTTTTTATTTACAATTGATCAGCCCTTGGCATCATCTCATCTGATGGTAAGTGACGATGATGCCGAAGATGGAAGCGGGCTTACCAAGATTCCCCAACGCAATGGGGATCTGGCTATCTTATCTTCAAGCCGGAACACATCAATGCTGTTAACTCTGATGTTTGGCGGCAATACTTAGATAAGATGGTGGTAGCTAAGCAGGCGGTCTGCCCTACCACCAACCAAACCGAGTCTTACAAAGATGGCTCCGCCGGGATCGAACCCGCGACCTCCTGGTGTGAAGCAAATGCACAAACAATTACGCTACGTAGGTGATTAAAATAGTAGTAGTATTAAATACATACACTACATACTATTTTCTCATCTGCTTTTAATGTTTTCGTATTTTGAAATAACCACCTATTGGCAAGTAATAATATTTTGTAATATATTCTATGAAGGAGTTTTGTATATTTGAATTTACTGCTGACAAAATCAAAATAGCAGCTGTCAGAATTCCGCGGAATCAAAATTCAAGGTTCCTTGAATTTTGATTCCGCGGAATTCTGACAGCTGTCATTTTGATTTTGTCAGCAGTAAATTCATATTAAACTCCTTCATAGTACAAATACAATATTTTTACTTGGTATTTGTCAAATAATTTTTGTATAATGTTAGTACCTTATCTACGATAATACTTTTTCGATGCGAACTGGCACCAGGCCCGATTCTGTTGACAACTTTTAAAAAACCTGCCAAGTGCGAGTCGGACTCGCGCACGAAGGGTTCCGTACCATCCTTACTATAATATTATAAATGTGAAACTGTGTTTGTTTGTTTGTTACCTTTTCACGCTTCAACGCCTTGACCAATCTTAATGAAATTTGGCATACGGGTAGCCTGTGTCACGAGGAAGGACATAGGGTACTTTTTATCCTGTGATAATGGCATAGACCGATGCAGTTCCTGAGGGAACTGAAAATATACTCTTTTTTGGTCAATTTATTTTACATCGCAACGGAACAATGTGTGATTTTTTGCACAGAGACGATTAAGGGGGTGGGAAATGACACGATTTACTAATAAACATATCGTGACATAGTTCCCGAGGGATATGGAGAAAATTCATGTCCACGCTTGCGAGCTGCTTGCGGCTCGCGCACCGCGCACCCTCTAAGACAGTCGCAAAAACGATTTCCACGTGGACGAAGCCGCGGGCAAAAGCTAGTTATCCATTAAAATCACGTTTTTTGTATGAGAGCCCGCTTAAATATATATTTTTTTTAAAGTGATTAATGCAACTCAATATACTGTAATCATTTCAAGCGTCTACCTGATGCCGTTATCAATATCGAGCAAAAAGAAGCAAAAAAATAAATTTTGTTGTATGGGAGGCCCCTTAAATATATATTTTATACTATTTTTTTGTATTTGTTGTTATAGCGGCAACAGAAATACATCATTTGGGAAAATTTTCAACTGTCTAGCTATCACGGTTTATGAAATGCAGCCTGGTGACAGACGGACGGACAGACGGACAGCGAAGTCTCAGTAAAAGGGTTCTGTTTTTTTTACCCTTTGGGTACGGAACCCTAAAAAGATGATCCGAGATGTTGTCATCTCAAGACTACCTCTGTCATGATGAACGTTGATATATTAACCTACGCTGATATTTTTTTGATGCAAACTGGCACCAGGAATGGCCATCTACTCTACGTTTACTTTGGATGATACGACTTTTATGCCTTGGCCACTTTACCTACCATTACCCTAGCATAAACTTCGACCCATTATTTTGTCGCATTGACTACTCGATAACGCAATCGATGCGATTAAAAATGAAAACAGCAGCACGAAGCGCTCGGCGATATTGGAATTCCTTGGTAAAATGCTTAGAACAGACAAAAGGCACATTGTTGTTATACAATACCAAAAAGTTTTAGCAAGCCGGTTAATCAAGGAGATCAAGAAAAAAAATATTCCCGAAAACCGTTATATTTTGATTCCTTTTTTTACCCAAGACGGTATAAGCGTTTTAGGGTGAGAGGTTGTTTTCAAACTAGAAATGAAAGCAAAGCTTTTGGATTGGCTGTTAAAAGAGAGACTCACTGCTACATAAAAAACAAGAAAGCATAGAACTTGAACAGATGGCCGGTGGGGTAGCAAAGTTCTCGACCACGCACCGGAAAACGTAGCGTAGGCAGGCCTCCCAATCGTTGGACCGATGACCTGGTGAAGGTCGCGGGAAGCCGCTGGATGCCGGCAGCGCAGAAACGGTCGTCGAGGAAACCCTTGGGTAAGGCCTTTGTCCAGTAGTGGACGTCCTTCGGCTGATATAATGATGATGAAGATAACCCTTGAAGCGTTGGTTAGAGCCACAGACAGATATTATAACAAAAAGCAAAAAACGCATACTTCTATATAATATAAGGTGTACTATCGATGATTTACGCACTTTAAACGGCAAAAAATTTGTTGAGACAACTGTTTTGTCCTATCCACACACAACCAACGTCACCTTGAAAAGACTATTCTAAAAGAGACGAGGGACTGACGTTCTAAAAATTCTAAATTAAACAAAACCGGTTTTATTAGGACCAAACAGTCTTTAAACATGGTGTATCTGTTGACTCGTCCTAAATATAATAAATTATATGAAGACAACCTGCGGAAGCTTCCCTAAGATTATTTTAAAAATGATCTTTCGAAATTAATAATTCACTTTTGAGTTATTTTCATTTTTATATTTGCTTTCAGCATATTTACTTTGGCATGTTATAGTCTATGTTTAGAACACGTCAATATAATTCTGAACAGTAGCAACTCGGTTCTTTTACTATATGTCAGTTCAATCATTCATATTTTTCAAGTAACGTTTTGGAACACACGATACTTTATTTACGGGTATGTCTTCATTTTTCTTCCTTTCACCATTCTCAATCACCGATTGCTTCTAAAATCGATATCTTAAGTCCCCTGAGGTCCCTTATCACGAATCCGTTATTTTTTTTTAAATCGCTATTTTGAACTTTTTATTTACTGGACCGAATGCTTCCGAAATCGATAGTGGCCGCCATATTGAACTTTTTAGTTACTGGACTGATTGCTTCTAAAATCGATATCTGAGGGTCCCTGAAGTCCCTTATCACGAAACCGTAGTCAAATAAAGTTGCCGTCATGTTAATCTTTTTAGTTACTGGACCGATTGCTTCCAGAATCGATATCCGAGGGTCCCTGAGGTCCCTAATCACGAAACCGTTGTCTAAATTAAAAAATGTGGCCGCCATTTTAAACTTTTTTAGTTACTGGACCGATTGCCTCCAAAATCGATATCTGAGGGTCCCTGAAGTCCTTTATCACGAAACCGTTATCTTAATTAAAAAAAGTAGCCACTATTTTTAACTTTTTTAGTTACTGGACCGATTGCTTCTAAAGTCGACATCTGAGGGTTCCTGAAGTCCCTTATCACCTATCCGTTATTAGAATTGAAAAAAGAGCTTTAGGGGAGGTCTTTGTCCAGCAGTAGACGTCTTTCGGCTGATATGATGATGATGATGACATACATACGGTAGCATCAAAAGATACATTAATCCTCCTTATGAATGGTTACGAAACCTTGGATTCGATTGGTGACAAAATAAGTATATAGAAAAATAGATCTTTTTTCGTAACTGGTATCGTACAACGAGCATTTTTTTCCTCCTTTATAACCAGTTACTAAAAATGGGTTTCGATGGCGGCCGAAGGAACCATTTTATAGGATCACTTGCGTGTCTGTCTGTCCATCCGTCTGTCACAACCAATTTGCTCCGAAACTAATGGACCGATTGAGTTGAAAATTGATACACATATGTGTATGTGTGTGTGACCTTAACACGCACGTGTAGCGTAAATAAATGAATTTTTAATTGTGTGACGTGTCAAATGAAAGGGCCTATTGTAAAAATCTCAAATATGTTTTTTATTTTGATAATTTTCACATAAATCGTTTTAAAGTTATTTAAGAGAATAAGTGATAATTGACCACTGACCTTAACTCCGACACTACCGGGCCTATTTTTTTTTAAATACAGAGGATTTTTACCTATAGATTGCAGGAAAACCTAAAAAAAGACTATGGTATTTTAAGTAACATAGGAAATTTCTCAATCAATCAACATACGGAACCCCTTTCCACGCGAGTTCAACTCGTACTTGTCCGGTTTTTTGTCTTATTTTTACTCTATCAAAAAAAACAGTATAACCTACAAACGTGAAACTTGGTGTTCTTGTTTTAAAGTAAAATAACAAAATTATAAAATCTAGCGACGTGTCAGTCGTATTTGGCCTAAGGAGTCTGTACCGAATGTTTTTTTCTGTCTCTCTCTTTAATGTATTTTATTTTAAACAAGCTGTGCCCGCGACTTCGTCAGCGTGAAGGTTTTTAATTTTTTCACGGGATCTCTTAGATTTTCCGGGATAAAAAGTAACCTATATGTTAACCCGCGCTATAAGGAACCATCATACAAAATTTCATCAAAATCGGTCTGGTAGTTTTTGCGTGATGCGCGAACATACAGACAGACAGACAAAAATTCCAAAAGTTGTTGTTTTGGCCTCTATATCGTTAGTAATGTCCACCACAGTTATTATTTTCCAAAAATATTACATGTACAGACACGGCCGCGTTACAGTTTTATTATATGTATAGATAAATACTCGTATATACCATTGTTGCACTAGTGTGGAGAGGTGTAATGTTACAGAACCCATTGCGTAATTGCGACTTGCATTTGGCTATTTTTTAGGGTTTGTTTGTTAGGTAGTTCCCTTTACCCAAAGAGTGACCAACGGGACGCTGTTACTAAACCTCCGCTGTCCTTTCGTCTGTCTGTCAGCGGGCTGTATTTAATGAATCGTATTACTTAGACAATTGAAATTTTTAAACTGTTATAAATAAGTAAATTAATAAAAGTTGATAAAAAAATACCATACAAGGAACGTGTTTTTTTCTCTCTAAGATGGTACGGAATCCTTCGTCCGAAGTGCGACTCGCACTTGGCCGGTTTTCATCAAATATGCGCGGAAACATTGACTTTATAAAACAAAATAAGTAGGTACGCAAAACTAATCCATCCATATTGAATGAACTATTTTTTTTGTAAGATGTTTGGTTGGTAAGTATGTTGAGATAACACCCAACTAGCGATATCTAGCGAACAAATTAAAATAAGGAAAAAACGTTGGCCGACGGTAATTTCAATTTTTGATTAGATTAAACGAACGAGTAAACAATCTAGTTAACGGTCGGCACCCTTTACTGGTTTCGGCGTCCCGTAATAAAATAATCGCTAACTTTTATAGATCTAAATAAAATTGATACCTATCGCTATACAAACAGATGAAGTATAATATAAACAAGAACAAATGCAGTATAATATTGGCTAATGTGTTCAGCTTGCAACTATCTACAGAGATGAAGTTTAAAATAAACAAGAACAAATGCAGTATAATATTAGCTAATGTGTTCAGTTGGCAACAATCTAAAGAGATGAAGTATAATATAAACAAACAAATGCAGTACAATATTAGCTAATGTGTTCAGTTTGCAACTATCTAAAGAGATGAAGTATAATATAAACAAGAACAAAAGCAGTACAATATTAGCTAATGTGTTTAGTTTGCAACAATCTAAATAGATGAAGTATAAAATAAACAAGAACAAATGCAGTATAATATTAGCTAATGTGTTTAGTTTGCAACTATCTAAAGAGATGAATTATAAAATAAACAAGAACAAATGCAGTATAATATGAGCTAATGTGTTTCATCATTACAGCTCATATACGTCCCCACCGAGGGGCTCGAGCCTACCCTGAATCAGGGCGATTAGGCCTTAGTCGACCACGCGGGCCCAGTGCGGGTTGGTCGACTTCACACACAACCTTCGAGTTTATTCGCAGGCGTGTGCAGGTTTCCTCACGATGTTTTCCTTCACCGTTAAAGCAATCGGTAATTATGTACGTAAGTTTTTGAAAAACTCATTGGTACATTGGCGGTCCAGATTTGAACCCGGTACCTCTGGTTAGATGGACCGAGTTGTTACCGGTTGAGCCACCGACGCTTTTTAATGTGTTTAGTTTGCAACTATCTAAAGAAATGAAGTATAAAATAAACAAGAACAAACGCAGTATAATATTAGCTAATGTGTTCAGTTTGCAACTATCTAAAGAGATGAAGTATAAAATAAACAAAAAAAAAACTGTGTGAAAAGGGCGTGTGTTTTAGTTTTTTTAAACTACATTTATTTTATGTTTAACTTCATCTCTTTTACTTCGACCTTTAAGTTTAAAGAACCATGTTATCATTGTAGGTACTTATTGGTCCATAGTTGCCTGGCCTGTCACGTTTTAACCGCCTCCGTGGCGTAATGGTTAGTACATTTGCTTCACACCAGGAGGTTCGATTCCCGGCGGGTTTAACTTTGTAAGACTCGGTTTGGTAAGTGATAGGGCATTTTAAAAGCCCGCCTGGCTAGCTACCACCATCTTATCAAAGTCTTGCCGCCAAACATCAGTGTTAACAGCATTGGTGAGTTCCGGCTAAAAGATAAGATAGCCCGATTCCCATTGTATTGGGAAATCTTGGTAAGCCCGCTTCCATCTTCGGCATCATCGTCACATAACATCAGGTGAGATGATGCCAAGGGCTTACCAATTGTGAATAAAAAAAAACACACTTGGTAAACAAAACCGATTGATAACCTTCACATTTACCTTCTTAAGGAAAAAAATTCGAATAATTGTTTGTTTTGTCTTTACGTAATAATATAACTGCTTTATATTGGATAAAAAATCCGTAGGTTAGGTATTTCTTTCAGTCGTTCAAGCCATTGGAATACATCAAGTTTGTCTAGGCAGGCCTCCCAAGCGGTGGACCGACGACTTGGTGAAGATCACGGGAAGCCGCTGGATGCGGGCAGCGCAGGACCGGTCGTCGTGGAAATCTTTGGGGGAGGCCTTTGTCCAGCAGTGGACGTTTTCGACTGATATTATGATGATGATGATGTCTACGCAGTACGATTACGTGCTGAAGTAGGTAAGAATAAGTACCGATTCAGAATCATGATGACAACGCTTTACCCATTGTCTTACAAGACGGTGCCAATTTTGTCCGCGTAGACACTTTTCAGGGTTCCGTAAGAGCTAACGGGAGCCTACGCCACCTTCTGTCTGTCCATCCGTCTGTCTGTTCGATTTCTATAGGACTGTATCTTTTAAACCGTAATAGTTAACTGAGAGAGGCCATGATAGAGCGCTTAAACCGATCACTTCAGCCAGTGTCTAATTGGGGCGATTCCAACCTCGTAAGGTTTCAGGCCTCTAAGACACAGGCGTGTCTTTTCTTCGCTAAAAGGAGTCGAATCCCCAACGTCCAACTCGTCGTGGACTTAACATCTAATCTTAATTTTAGTCATTACATTGAGTCCAAGGCAAAAGTTGCTGCAATGAAGCTGGGCATTCTCTCTAAGGTGAGACGGTACTTCACACCTGGAGAGCTGCTTACTTTATATCAAGCACAGGTCCGCTCATGTATGGAGTACTGTTCACACTTATGGGATTAATCAGCTCGCTATAAGCTGGATACCTTGGACGTCATCGGCCGACGCGCACGGAGACTCATTGATGACGACAAACTATATAGTCAATATCAAGCTCTAAAGCCTTGAGCGTCTCCGCAAAGTCGTCTGTCTATCGGTATTCTATCGAATTCATTTCGGAGGTGTGCGCAAGAACTTCACGATCTCATTCCCCCGGCTCCATTTCACCAGCGGTCAACGAGACGCAGGGAGGGGTTGCACCCCTTTGTTGTTGATGTTCCACCTTTTCGCACGAAGCGTTACGCTTCTTCATTTATTATGCGTACAGCGAAGGAATGGAACTCCTTGCCTGCGTCAGTGTTTTCCGATTCCTGTAACTTGGAGATCTTCAAGGCAAGAGTGAATAGGCATTATTTGAGTTTGAGTGTACCATCCTCGATTGCAACATAACTTCACATCAGTTTAGTTGCAGTCAAACGCACTTAATCACAGATGAGATACTAGTTACTTACTCAATTTTTGAATAAAAAAAACTGGCTGGAATTTTTAAGCAATATGTTTTTAATGGGGATTCACATAAAAAAAAGTAAATATTATTAATTATAGGTGGATGTTAGGAATAATAGAATACATTTTTGAGGGTACTTCTACTCATTAAACTGAACAAATAATATTATTTTACAAGTTACATTAAAAAAAAAAATGATATCCTTTTGAATGACATTATTTAGTACCTCAAAATGATGAGGTTTTAGGTCAGACATATTGTATTTATATAATAGTTTTGATTTTCATTTGTACCCTTTATCAAAATATAAATTCTGATTAACGTTACCCTTTCAAGACTGGCGACACTTTTTGCGGCACTTTTTAGTAGTGACTAATGTCTATTGTACTTCCCATAGAACTAATGTAATTATACCTTTACGACCAGGAGTATAAAGCTGGTAAAGGCTATGGCCTGTATGAGGCCTATGTCCAGCAGTGGACGTCCTTCGGCTGATATGATGAAAAGATACAGAGACCCTAACTAACACGATATAGAGGCGATTTATGTTGAAAAAACATGGTTCCTCCTTTACGAGTTAACGTCATATTGAGTAAAAAAACACGTGAAAACCATTTCCATGAAACAAGCATAAAATTAATAATCAATCATACTTTTTAGTTCTTTACATATAGGTTATTACATTATATTAAATAAAATCATTAAGACAAATATCGGTACGTAGTTACAGTTCAAATAAATACGATTAGATAAGACCTTTATTTTACTGCCGGCGGTACCTCCTGTAGAAATACTACAGTTAGTACCGTCTGTACTCATCATATCAGCCGAAGGAAGTCCACTGCTGGACATAGGCCTCCCCCAAGGATCTCCACGACGACCGGTTCTGCGCTGCCCGCATCCAGCGGCTTCCCGCGACCTTCACCAGGTCATCGGTCCACCGAGTGGAAGGCCTGCCTATACTACGCTTTCCGGTGCGTGGTCGCCACTCGAGAACTTTACTGCCCCAACGGCCATCTGTTCTACGAGCAATGTGCCCTGCCCACTGCCACTTAAGTTTAGCAATTCTGAGAGCTATGTCGGTTACTTTGGTTCTCTTACGGATCTCCTCGTTTCTGATTCGATCACGCAGAAAAACTCCGAGCATAGCACGCTCCATTGCCCTTTGGGTGACCTTGAGCCTTCTTATGAGGCCCATAGTAAGCGACCATGTCTCAGTTCCGTACGTCATCACTGGCAACACACATTGGTCGAAGACCTTGGTCTTAAGACACTGCGGTATCTGGGACGTAAAGATATTGCGAAGCTTCCCGAATGCTGCCCAGCCGAGTTGGATTCGACGATTGATCTCTTTCTCGAAGTTGGACCTACCTAACTGGACTGTTTGTCCCAGGTATACATATTCGGTAACAACCGTCTGTACTAAATTTATTTAAATTACGACGTTCACCTAAATTTTATGTATGACAAACATGAATTCTAAAGAATTAATTGTCATCGATATACTAATCATAAAATCACTCGATGAAAACGTGAAATCATCATGATAAAATTTAATTTTAATACTTATTATCGAAGTCTAGGAAAACGGGTTCAAAAAACCTACTAGCTAAAACCGACGGTCCTTTGCAAAGAACGAATTTTATTGTCCTACATTTTTTGTATGACAAACATCAATTTCTAATAAATTTAATAGTCGTTCATATTTTCTTAAACATAAACTAAGTTTTTAACTTGAATTAATACACTAACACCTGTTATATATAAAGATTTACTTACCAATTTAACTTGGCGAGGCAATCTTCTCAGTGTGTGGTGACACAAATAACGTTGCCTGTCAGCTGTCAATGGCATACACCAACTACTTGTAACTCACAGACAAAATTCATAGTCTGGGTTACATAAATAAAAAATTAAATTGACCTGGGGGGAAATGTAAGATAGCAGTGCAGCTGTGATTTTTTGGTTCTTTTAATAGTACCTTAGGTATAAATCACTACTGAGGTCAAATTTGTATCCTGTCTGTTACTCTGTTAAGATTGAAAAGGTAATCTCTTTAAAAGGCCTGGCGGTCTTAGGAGGTTAAATGGCAGTCAGCGGGGTATACAGCTCGTAAAACTGATAGCCGTCAGAGCAGTAAAGTTTACGAGTGGCGACCGCGCACTGCAAGACGTAGCGCACGAAGGCCTCGCACTCGGTGGTTTTGCCCGCGGCTTCGCCCGCGTAGACATCGTTTTTATGACTGTTTTTTATGGTGAGTGGTGCGCGAGTCGCAAGTGGCTCGCGAGCGCGGATATGAGTTTTCCTCAGATCTCTCAGGAACGATATCGGGCTTTTCTGTTTAGAAGTCTATTATGTCACTGCCCACCCCCTCAACCAATTCTGTACAAAAAACCACTTCAGTCCGTAGCTCCGTTGCGACGCTGACGTGCGCGAACGCGGAAATGATTTTTCCCCAAATCCCTCAAGAACCATGTCAGGATATGCTAATTAATAAATTATTACATTTCCCACCCCCTCAGCCATCTCTGTGCAAAAAATCACAGTAATCCATTGTTCCGTTGCTGTCGGTGAGTGTGGACGCTATATCATAAACCTGGCAGTTTAGCGTATCTGGTAGATATACGAGAGGGAATGTTCCGTTGTAATGTTAAAGAAACTAACTAAAAAAAAAGTATAAGTATTTGCAGTTCCTGTAGGAACTGCATCGGACTATGCTATTTTCATGAGATAAAAAGTAGCTTATATCCTTCCTAGTGACACAGGCTACATGCATACCAAATTTCATCAACATTAGTTAAGGTGTTGAGGCGTAAAAAGGTAACAAACAAACAAACACATTTTTACATTTATAATATTAAATCACAGGCAAGATTGGAACTGCGATCTGGCTGGAAATAAAGTGTCTTGGACCAAATTAAAGGAAGTATGCGCTCTTCGAAATAGATTGCTTCCGGAATTCCTTTAAGAGACAGAGAGGACAGGGAAAACCCTACGACTGCAACAATGACAATGATTCGGGTTTTGAGAAACCCGATTGTGAGCAATATTTTACCGGGGCCACGGCTGCTATATGCAGATTTAATAAGTCTGTGTAGATGCAAAGCTAATCAAAGTTGTTACCTTAAAGCCATCATCACATTGTCTTAAGTATGTAAACAAGTTTAATATTATTGTAGGAAAAATTGATTTAATTATATAAATTATGTGTTAAAGACTAACTGTAAAGTAGTACAGTGATTATGGATGGATTTTTGTTATGTTAAAGTGGTGATATTAAGGTAGGTTTTAGCTAGTTTATTTACAAATGTAACGATGCTATTGAAAATCGTTACAAACTTTCTCCAAGAAACCCATGGTCAATTCGCAATTGTTATTTTGTAATTAAATTATCAAACTGCTCAGAATAACTCCTAGGTTTATGAACTTGACATTTAAAGGCCAAAGTTCAATGACCGCACCGGCCCTACAACATAGTACAGCCGGCCGCAATGGTACCTATTCTGGTGTATTCCGCACAAATAATAATTTTTATTTAAAAAAGACAAATGAATTGACCATGGGTTTCTTGTGGAAAGTTATTCAGTTTCATGAGTACAAGCTTGAGTTAAAAAAAAAAGTGCATACCTTTGTGAAGACCCTGTATTTTAACCTTTTTGTTTTTTAGACTCTACAAGTGTAACACAATCAATCCCTATTGAAATTTGGAGCTAATTTTTTTGCCATCATAATAGCTTTTTCACTCTTTTGTCGCTCGCTGCCAGTCACTCTTCAGCTGCTTGAAAGTAAAAATAATATGATGGATTTTGTGGGTGGGACTGGATATGGGATATTCTCTAACTGCGATGTAAGAAAACCTAAGAAAAGGAGGTTTTCTTTAATCATTCACAATTCCTCCTCAAGGTTTAAAAAAATATGCTTATCTCGGTGTTTAAAATAAATAAAAGGTAACGACAGCCCGCACTTATATTTCAAGGCAGTTTTTTTAATATATTTTTAATACGAAAATTGAAAAAAAAAAATTTATCAATTCATGTTGCTTAATCTTTACCAAATTTAAACTCATTCGTAATACATGGCAATTTAATAGCTCCAACCATTTGTGAGTAAATCGCAAGTTTCAATTACATTTGTAGGAGACCCATACAAACACGACTTTTCCCAGACCAAAGGGTATCACTATGTTATAAATAAACATAAACAACTATGACGTGCAAAGTTTCATCAAAATAGTTAGCAATTTTTAAGAAAAAAAAAACAGTTTTCTTGTATGACTTTTGATAATCCCTCGATTATATAATTTAAAACTCTTAAGTTCCGAATGTGGTCCTAATCGGACTAAAGAGCCAAGCGTGATAGACAGACGCACGGATGCACGGACGGACGGACGGAATTGAGATTTTCGGTTTTTAGTATATGTTAATGATATAGAACATATTTTAACGACAGTTGGAAAAACTATTTTGTTTGCGATAACCATACTTCCTCTAACCTACGTACGTACGTACAAGGACTGTACTGTAGGAGTAGAGAAAGTAAAAAGTTAAGTCTTAGTCAAAACTTTTTAACTCTAGAAATATAAATGAAAACTTTTCATGTTGCATAAATTTTAATGTTTTTGTTACACACTTACCACTTGATTGATCAACTGTTTTATTAAGTAATAACGCTTATCCTAAAGACTACAAATCAGAATTTTCGATTTCGTCTGAAAATCTTCGAGGCGTGAACCTAGGGTTGTTATTACTAAATACAGTTCTATACAATTTGAACAAAATGCAGGCTATTAACAAGATTAACATTGATCCAACACAAATTTCAAGAAATAAGGATGATTTAGTACCAGTTGCACTGTCATTCGCTGACAAGGCATTCGGCACATTTGATGATTTATTATAAGATATCATTAATAAAATTTTATCATTTATTTCTCTTATATATTGTTTAAATTCCTTAAAACTTGAATTTAAATCAGTATAAAATTCGTTTCTATCAACATTAGGCTCAAGGGGAAAGTTTCTTGAACTATTAACTAACATCAAAGTTTTTACAATTTTATCTAACATGTAAAAAGTCTGGTTTCTTTCTTCATTCAAGTTAGTTTTTATAACAGATTTCTCTAATTCAATACTTTTATCAAAAACTTCTGATATATTCCTTAGAATAAAAGTGTTATTTGTGGCCATGTTACGAAAGATGTCTCTGATTTCACTTATAATCTCATTATTTTCTGTGTTTTCCTTAATATAACCGTTGTCGTTTCCAGAATTGCATGCAATGCCATTGACATTTTCGAAACCAAAATCATGTAACTGAAGAGCAGTTATTCTAAATGTTAAGTCTTCTTTTCTTAACTTAGATAAAACTTGACACGGTATAGGGTTATTACCTATACTCAATTTGACTAAATTAGAGTCTTGGAATTCGGAAGCATTAAAATATTTTATTTTATTATAATCTGCGATAAGAGAACCTAAGGACTTTAATTCATAGAACTTTTCGCTTTCCAAATCAATTATATTATTGTATGATATGTCAATTATGTTTATATTATTTAGGCCACGCCAAATACCATAGTTGATTGTAATGAGGAAGTTGTGTGAGATGTTCAGGATCTTTAGATGTGCGTTTTCTGCAAAAACGCCAGGTTGTATGACTGATATTTTATTATAGCTTAGATCAAGTTTAGATAAATTGGACAACCCATGGAAAGATCCAACTTCAACATTTACTATCTCATTAAAAGACAAGACAAGATCATCCAGACCTATAAAATATTTCAAATTCAAAGTACTTATATTCGTAATACTCGAGTTTGCAAGAATTAAATATTCATTGCTAATGTTCTTAAAAACTGGAGGGTAGTTTAAATGTATTCCTGAAATGTCTAGGTTTTTGCATTTGTGAATCAAGGGAACTGATTTGAGTGACGGATTGTACGACAAATCCAAATATGAAATATCAACTAGATCGAAAAATATGTTTTTATCTAAATTTTCTATGTTATTGTGCGTTAATTCAATTGAAGTTAGTTTTGTAAGCCCTTTAAATAAGTTTGAATCAATAAACTTTAATAGGTTATTACCTAACAGTAGAGTAGAGAGTTTGGTTAAATATGTTGTGTTGATATTGAAATTGGTTAGTTTATTGTGAGTCAAATTTAAAATTTCTATACCACCAGTGTTAAAAAATACATTGAATTGCATTTCACTAACATCACTGTGTGCTATTATTACTTCTTTTAGTTTTGTCAATCCTACAAAAGAATTATTTTGAACTAGATGAACTTTGATCCCTGAAATATCTAAACTTGGTAATGAGTTTAATCCTGTAAATACACTTTCTTTTAATACCGTCAGTTCAAAATTATTGTTGTTTTTAATATTCAGACTGACTAAGTTATTCAACGATTTAAAACAAGCTTCTTCCATTTTTGAAATATTGTTGTACGATAAGTCCAAAATTTGAAGTCCATTTAGGTTATCAAACTTATCTTTTTTTACTTGGATTATATAGTTGTACTGAAGAAACAAAGAATTGAGATTTTTCAAATCTTCAGTATTAAAATCAAAATTCGTTAATTGATTTCCAGACAAATCTAATGTCTTTAACTTTAAAACACCTTTAAATGAATTTTCACTTACTGAGTTTATGTTGTTGTTATTTAAAAAGATCTCTTCAATATTGTCAAGGCCCATAAACGCGTAATTTTCAATAGACGTTAGTTTTTCATAACTCAAATCGATAACGGTAACTAAACTCATACCTTTAAATGTTTCTTTTGCCAGGGGCCCCTGTAAAATATTTTCACGAATAGAAAATTTGCTTATATTGGAACTCTTGAATATACCTGCAGGCAGTTTGTGCAAATAGTTACTGGATATATCAACATCGATTAAATCTGTCAAATTTGAAAATCCGACATTTTCGATTTCACTAAGAACATTGTTTTTTAAATTTATTTTCTGTAAGGCTATAATGTTTACAAATAAGTTGTTTTCAATATCTAAGAGACGATTGGAACTTACATCAAGTTTTCGTAAGTTTACTAAATGTTTAAAGTCGTTCAGTTTTAAATGGCTTATTTGGTTATTACTAAGATCAAGTTCTTCTAGTTTATTAAACCTGACTAAAGACAGATTTAGGTCGTTAATCACATTGTGCGACAGATTTAAGTACAAAATATTTTTCAATCCCTCAAACGTTAGAACACTTAATGTACTTATAATATTGTATGATAAATTTAAATATTCTAATTGAAGTAAGGAAGAGAAAGCTGATTCAGGGATAGTTTCAATATAGTTATTATCTAGGTAAAGTTTCCTTATTTTATTGTAAATATACTGGTAGGTGTGTGCTTCAATAGAATTTATTTCATTGTGAGAGAGGTCTAGCTCAACAAGAGAAATTAATTCATATTTATTGTACAATATTGCTTTGGTCATTTCGTTATGTGACATATTCAGTTTTAGGAGATTTTCCATGTAGGGTATTGTTGCGATTTCAGTTAAAAAGTTGAAACTTAGGTCGATAGTGGATATTATGTGAGCTCCATACGTCCCATGTGCTGAAGATAAAGCATTCTTATTATTTAATCTTAGGTTGACTTGAGGGTATTTTTTTCCCCCGTACATAACTCCGGGTGTCACCTCTACTCTGCACATTTGTCCATAAGTTTGGTAGGTGTAGAATGGAAACTCGTATCGTTCAGAGCACTCCACGTTATAGACACAATTGCTGTAGTCAAATTCGTATGAACAATAATCATTTAACTCAACTTTGTCGCAGAGACAGGTAATCGTGAGGCCAAATGCAATGATGATTCCTGAAAAAGAAAAGTAAAACTGCTTAATTAATTGTCAACTGTTATAATATTAAAAGTATTTTTTATGGGACTTTTTATAATACTTAATTGATCTACTAAGTTGTTAATTCTGTTAAAAAAAACTTAAAAGTCGTGCGAAACTCCAAGCGGAATGTAGAACGTATATATTTTTTCCCAAATCTGCTACATACGGCTTAACCGCCTCCATGTCATAATGGTTTGTCCATAAGCTTCACATCAGCCAGAAGCAGGTTCAATTTCCGACAGAGTCTAACTTTTTAAGACTCGGATGATTGGTTGGTAGGGAATTTACTTAGCCAGCCTAGCTAGTTTCCATTTTTTTTATTCACAATTTGAAAGCCCTTGGCATCATCTCACCTGATGGTAACTGTTGATGAGGCCGAAGATGAAAGCGGGCTCTCCAAGATTCCCCAACGCAATGGAGAACTGGCTATCTTAACTTCAAGCCGGAACACATCAATGCTGTTAACACTGATGTTTGGCGGCAAGACTTAGATAAGATGGTGGTAGCTAGCCAAGCGGGTTTAGATAATTCCCTACCACCAACCAAACCGAGTCTTACAAGTTGACCCCACCGGGAATCGAACCCGAGACCTCCCGGTGTGAAGCGAATGGACTAACCATTACGCCACGAAGGCGGTTTGTCTAAGTCTTGTAGCCAAATATCAATATAAACATAATGGATGACTACTGACTTGAAGATAAGATTTCCACATTGCGTTAGGGAATCTTAGTAAGCTGCTTTGATCTTCGACATCGTCGTCACCTACCATCAGATGAGATGATGCTTAGGGCTTACCAATTTAGATAAACAAACCTACAAAGGGCTATTTAAGGACCCCCACCTAAAATTCAATCAATCAATTAATCCAATATGCTTTATTGTACAATAACAATAATATAATATAATGAAATATGCTTTATTGTACAATAAAAAATATACATAGATAATAAGTTAAGCGAGCGTCTGTGGCGTAACGGCTAGGGCCGCCGCCTCCTTTCCGGGAGGTCGTGGTTCGAATCCTGCCACGTACCAATGTGATTTCGAATTTAAATTTCATATGTACGTTAATTCGACGCTCTTACGGTGAAGGAAAAACATCATGAGGAAACCTGCACACGCCTGCGGAGAAACTCGCAGGTTGTGTGTGAAGTCGACTAACCCGCACTGGGCCCGCGTGGTTGACTAAGGCCTGATCGCCCTAATTCAGGGTAGGCTCTAGCCCCTCGGTGGGGACGTATATGAGCTGATATGATGGGATAATAAGTAGTACAGAATGAGCGTCGGTGGCGCAATGGCAAGGCCTGCTACCTCCTAACCGGGAGGTCGTGGTTCGAGTCCTGCCACGTACCAATTTGTTTTCGAATTTCGATCTCCTGTACCGTAAGTTTACGTTTATCCGACGCTCTTACGGTAAAGGAAAACATCGAAAACATCGTACCTGCACACGCCTGCAAAGAAACTCGAAGGTTGTGTGTGAAGTCGACCAACCCTCACTGGGCCCACGTGGACGCCTAAGGCCCGTTCGCCCTAATTCAGAGTAGGCTCAAGCCCCTCGGTGGGGACGTATACATGAGCTGATGTGATGAAGTAGTACAGAATACGCAGTAAAAAATCATGCTTGAATTTATCGGATACATAATTTATTTTACAATTCGCAAAAAAATGACGGACTTCCCATATTTATTTGATAAGCTGATGTGCCAGCTTTGGGTGGGAAGTAAAATTTTATTTACGATATCAGCCAAGTGGAAGTAGTGTCTACGACACAGCGACATGGCAACACTACCTCACCTTTCACATCAATCTTTACATTCTCTTTTCTCATTCTCATTCTATTCTCGCGAGTGCAGTGCTCTCACTTAATTACATAAAAGAACATTGTAAACCAATAAATAACTTTCAAACAGTCAATTTCTCTTCAATTATGAGTATCCAAGTAGTAAAGTTCTTGATTGGCGACCGCGCAACGGAAAATGTAGCACTGACAAGCACTCCCACTCTGAAGACCGATAATCTGGTGAAAGATACAGAAAGCCTCTAGATGCGGGCAGCGCAGGACCGGTCCTTGAGGATATCCTTGAGAAAGGCCTTTTTCTAGCAGAGGACAACTTTCGGCTGATGTGATGATAAAGAACAAACATTTTACAAGTATTCAGAAGCTATTTTAGATAGGAGTTGCGAATTTTAACCTCTATTCGACTGTGAATTCGACATTTTGACCTACTCGTAGCTCGTTACGTTACTCAGATATTATGGTCTATTTCCTTTAGGGATTTAGTGCTTTGAATTGTCTAAGGCTTTGATTGTTTTTCACTTTAAGTTTCTCAGTAAAATGTGACGCTTTAGTGCCTAATTAGGAATTTATGAGCAACAACCACGCACTTTATTACTAAGATAGAAGCTTCTTTAGATAGGAGATGAGAATTTTAACCTCTATTCGACTGTAAATTCGACATTTTGACTTAACTCGTCACGTTACTCTGTAGTGTGTAGCTAACTTTAAATATTTAGTGTGTAGTAACCTTAATAATATTTGAATAAGCAATTTATTACAAATGTAAGATAAATCAGATATTATAAGATTGTAGATAAATCATGTAGGAGATAAGCTATGTTTAAGTTCTAGTATATAAAGTAGATAGGTTTTAGTAAAGATCATTAACATCTGAAGAATGGTTGTATTGACTTGATACGATTTATACCACATTACTATCAAATGAAGCTGTTGTTTTACTGCATGGAAGGACCCACATACACTCAGATATTATAGTCTATCTCCTTTAGGGATTTAGTGCTTTGATGATTTTCAACTTTAAATTTCTCGGTAAAATGTGACGCTTTAGTGCCTAATTAGGGATTTATGAGCAACAACCACGCACTTTATTACTAAGTTAGAAGCTACTTTAGATAGGAGATGCGAATGTTAACCTCTATTCGACTGTAAATTCGACATTTTGACTTAACTTGTTACGTTACGTTAGTGCTTTGAATTGTCTAAGGCTTTGATGATTTTTCACTTTAAGTTTATCAGTAAAATGTGACGCTTTAGTTCCTAATTTGGGATTTATGAGCAACAACTAGCTGTTTCCCGCGGCTTCACCCGCGTGGACAACGTTTCTATGACTTTTGGAGGGTGCGCAGTGAGCGAGCCGCAAGCAGCTCGCGAGCGTGAAAAAGTTGCCTGTTTGTTAATCCAGGTCTTTATCTGTCTACCTACTATATTTCAGCCAGCCGAAGGGCATACACTGCTGAACATAGCCCCCCCCCAAAGATTTCCACGACGATCGGTTCTGCGCTGCCCGCAGCCAGCGGCTTCCCGCGACCATCACCAGATCATCGGTGTACTAATGGGAGGCCTGCCTTCGCTAAGTTTTTTCGGTGTACTCGAGAAATTTACTGACCCTATGTGCCACGTCCACTGCCATTTAACTTTAGCAATTCTAAGAGCTATGTCGGATACTTTGGTTCTCCTACGGATCTTCTCGTTTCTGATTCGATCTCGCAAGAGAAACTCCGAGCAAAGCACGCTCCATTGCCCTTTGGGTCACCTTGAGCCTTCTTATTAGGTCCATAGTCAGTGACCATGTCTCAGTTCCGTATATCGTGACCAGTAATCAAAATAGGTAGAGAATAAATGCCTATCGATTGCGAGAGGATATAACACGGATTTGTTAAAACCACCAAATATATTAATTTATTTTTCACCGACTTCCAAAAAGGAGGAGGTTCTCAATTCGCCTGTATGTTTTTTTTTATGTGTGTTACCTCAGAACTTTTGACTGGGTGAACCGATTTTTATGATTCTTTTTTTATTTGAAAGCTAGTGCTTCCCGTGTAGTTCCATATGAATTTTATCAAAATCGGTGTTGTACTTTATTAGAAAATAAACAAAAACCAAAAATAAATAATGCATAAATGTACTAAGTTTTTGCGATGGAAGTCGGGTTTTTAACGTGTTGAGCGTTTTTTGTTAAATCCCGTAGTCCCGCGATGTAGTATTGTTTTTCGAAGATTGGATACATAAACCATCTTCGAGCGCACGTGCGGCAAACCGACTAGGAGTCGAAGTGGTCGCCATGACCGAAATCGGTCGGATAAATCATCAATCATCATCATTGTTTTTCGAAGTAAGCAGAGCAACCGTAGATCCATGATCTATAAACGTATGTGTAAGGTGATTAAATATTTATTCTGGATCTTATGCTTTTATAAATCTAGAAATCTTTAAAAAAAAACTAAATTTTTGAGTCATCGCATAGCTGGTTTTAGTTATTTAATCACTGCCCAAAAATAAAATCAAAAAGAATAACAAAAACAAATAAATGTATTTGATGGTTTTAAAAGTTCCATGATATAACATCTTCTCGCGAACTTTAGACATTTATACTCTACCTATTCCGATCACTGATCATCACTGGCAACACACACTCGTCGAAGGCCTTGCTCGCGGTATTTTGGACGTGAAGATACTGCGTAGCTTTCCGAACGCTGCCCAGCCGAGTTGGATTCTTCGATGGATCTCTTTCTCGCAATTGGATCTACCTAACTGGACTGTTTGTCCCAGCCCTATTAAAAAAAAAACTATTTGTCATATGAAGATAAACTTTATGTCGCTATTAACAAAATTTACGTTGTTATTTTATGTACTCGTAGATTAATTTGTTTATTGACAGTTTTGTCCTAAATGTAAGCGTTTCTCTGTAAAATGGAAAGCATCACGGACATGGACACTTTGGAGGGAAAAAAGTTATGATCGCGGGCGAGGGGGAAGTGTTGAATGTCTTCTGAGCTTAAATTCTGAGTGGCATTGCTTAAGGAGAGGCATTGATTGGAAGAGTTAGTCTGTGTCTTTACGAGTAAAAAGTAAAGAAAATAATCACACTTTTGCACTTCTTCAGTGCTTTTTTTTTTGTTTCAATTAGAAACTACAATTAATTTAAAAGAATCCAACTGGCATATTGAAGTGTGTTTTAGACTAATCAACTAAGAAAATTTAGAGATACTATTATAAATCGGTCTGGTTTGCCTGTAAGATGCAAATCTCTGTCTTAAAAGAGGTTTCTTTGATTATTTTTTTTATTAACAATTGGTAAACCCTTGACAACATCTCACCTGGTGGTAAGTGACGATGTTGCCGAAGATGGAAGCGGGCTTACCAAGATTCCCCAACGCAATGGGGAAACTGGCTATCTTATCTTCATGCCGGAACACACCAATGATATCAACATTGATATTTGGCGGCAAGACTTAGATAAGATGGTGGTAGCTAGCCAGGCGGGCTTAGAAAATGCCCTACCACCAACCAAACCGAGTCTTACAATTGACCCCGGTGGGAAGCGAACCCGCGACCTCCTATGAACTTTGCCTCTGAGCTACGGAGGCGGTTCTGTTATAAAAGTTAACGAATCTTGTTTTCCAAAACGGGCAAAATGAAGTCATTGAAACGAAGAATTATGTTACAAAATATCACTTTTTTTTAATTGCTGAGAAAAATCGAGATTCCTGCGACCAAAGTATCCAATGCGTCGTCTTAAGATGACTGTGAACCCACGGCGAAAATTCGACTTTTCATACAAACGGCGATAATGTTTTTCACTTTTTAAATGTTAACCGATTTGGACTAATTTTTGATAGGTTGTCAGTCAGAAAAAAAGCTAGGCTACGTTTCGTTTTTTAAATTACTGATTTAAAAAAATGGCCGAAATTAGTTTTATATTTATATTATTGTGTTATATATATATATATATATAGTTTTTTTTTGTTTAAATTCACAATTGGTAAGCCCTTGGCATCATCTCACCTGATAAAATTAAACTGTTTCGAAAAAACAAAAACGTACAAGCCTAGATTTTGTTCTGACTGTCAACCTATCAAAAATTGGTCCAAATTGGTCCAAATTGGTTAACATTTAATAGGTGAAAATTGTTATCGCCGTTTGTATGAAAAGTCGCAGCTTCACAATCCTCTTAATCGTTAAGTGCAAGGTAGGTTTCGGAAGCGACTGTACTGTTATGTAAAAAGTTCTTTGATACTTTTAGTTTATATTTTTATCTATCGAAATGTACATGTTCAAAGTGCACGGTCGCTTTATAAAAAAATGTTCAGGCTGTTTTATTCATCTTTGATTCAATTATTCGTATTTCTCCACAGAAAAATACAAGGACAAAAATTATGGTACCCCCTGTTTATTAACTACTAGCTGTCCCGGCGAACTTCGTACCGCCTTATACTACACCGCAACGCGCCGCACCTCAACGCACCACACCACACCACACTACACATCACTACACTACACTACACTAATTTTTGTAGATGATGCAGGAGGTTTTAGGTCTTTTTATTACGCCTTGGGTTAAAAAATAAAAAAATAAAAACCTTGGGTCTTTATTAGAGTTCTAGTAAAGATACTATTTTTTTTTGGAAAATATAATAAGGCCTATATCAACCGCGGATAGTGTACCGCTTATCAACGGTGAAAGAATTTTTAAAATCGGTCCAGTAGTTTCGGAGCCTATTAAATGCAAACCAACAAACAATCAAATCTTTCTTCTTTATAATATTAGTATAGATAACACAGCTTGATGTTGAGAACGACTAGCTGAAGAAGGCCCGACCACCAGCGGCCATACAATATAATTTCGTCGCAGGAGTGGTTACGTGCTGCGAGTGTGATCGCACATTCTCAGAAAAAAATCGCTACGTCAGTCAAGTAAAAGCGCACAAACATTCTTCCAAACTATGATTATGCATCATCACTTACCATCAGGTGAGTTGCAGTCAAACGCACTCAAATTTTTAATAAAAATAAAAAAAAAAAAACAGTCGCCGAGGCCAACATCGGTCTGGACTAAATAATCGATCTTTAACCTTCGATGTACAAGGTGGGGTCTTGAGGACCCCAGCCTCAGTTTTTTGAGGATTACTTCATCATTTTTAAGCCCAAGAGGTTCTAGTTTCAGGTAAACTCAACATTTATAAAGCTGAATTTGGTAGAATTACAGTTTTTCATAATCTGTAGTGACTATCAAGATATTGATACCTGGGGTCTGTGTGTTTTTTTTCCCTCAGTGTTTGTTGCCACGAGAAGAAGAAGAAGAATGTTGAATTGACTTTTTTAAAAGTTTGTACTCTTATTTTAATTTGAAAAAAAATGAATACCAACCATTGATACCAACTTACTTTTAATGACTTTAAATTGTAATAATATTTTTTTGCGCTTCTAGACACCTATTTCTGTTGTTTTATCATTAAAAACCTTTTCTTAATGAACTGTGTAGTGTTATTACTTGCTATATAGACTATATTTCAATATACAATAAAAAAAACTTATATTTGAATCATGGTTTCATAGATAAACTAACATAAAGTTAAGGATCATTGGGGTCCGTCGGACCCCACCTAGTACAAGGCGTAACTTTTTTCACCTCGTACACCGAGGGTTAATAAAATAATATTGTACAATAAAACCTTTCATTATTTACTCTCTAGATAAAGCGCAGCTGCGCAGATGCGTCGAAAAAAATATTGGACCACTCATCAAATCAGATCATATACGTCCCCAACGAGGGGTCGAGCCTACCCTGAATTAGGGCGATCGGGCCTTAGTCGATTACGCGAGCCCAGTGCGGGTTGGTCGACTTCACACACAACCTTCGAGTTTCTTCGCAGGCGTGTGCAAGTTTCCTCACGATGTTTTCCTTCACCGTATAAGAGCGTCGGATAAAAGTACATATAGGGCGATATAGTATATTGTTATATTTTGTTTTTCGTTATACATACTTAAAAATATCTCACGCAATCTCACGATAAACGTACATTTGAAAACGAAATCCCCCGTTTTTATCGCATGCTATAGTTTTAACACTACATTTCTGTAACATTTGTCTTAGAATTATTATTTTTTAATCACAATTGGTAAATAAGTGACGATGTCACAGGTTGACTTTTGCCGCTCTATCTAGAGAATAAATAATCAAAGAATAAAACTTACGCAAAAGCTGCTTCATTGTTGTAGTAAAAAGAATACTTTATGATTCAAGTCCACAGAAAATATAATACTTCAATATTTTCAAATACCGCTTGGTATTTTTTTATTAAGATTATCATAAAATTTAGGAAATTTTAACTTAATTGTGTGTGTACGAATGGAACAATAAACAACAAATGAGAAGAGCGGTCTGATATGATAATCGTATGCGCAGGAAGCGCAAATGACTATTAATATTGTTTTATAACGATAAGCGATGAGGACACTTTGTTTACGAAGAACTTAGGTACTTTTAGGTACTTATACAAAAGATAAATTAATTATTTTGGACAACCTAAAAGCTTTTAGGCACAAGCTTGAATTTAAAAAGAATTTTAGTTGCTTCGTATTCTTTTCAGCAAAGCCTTTAATTCATTTGATACTCATATCATGGGGGCGCATAAAAAAACCGGCTAAGTGGGCCTCGGGGTCACACAAACAGGGTTCCGCGTAAAACTTTAATACCGACAGAACAAGACCTCTCAGTACATACTTTGCAGGGGTCTACTTATTCTTCAAATCAGAAATTTCATTTTTCCTTTGGGTAAAGAAGGACTTTAGATTTTCTCATAGATTTTTCTTGTTCTTTCTTATCGAGTTGCACAATTAACCGTGCTATCCAAGGGATAGGCGACGGCGGTTGCCGAGTGTTGCACTTAGCATCACCCGCGATCACGTGTAGGGCATTCAGATTTACACCTACAGACGTGTGCAACGCGACCTTCATACCCATCTGGAATCAGATGTGCAGGTTTCCTTACGATATTTTCCTTCACCGTTAAAGCAATCGATAACATTGTATATACGTAAGTTTCGAAAAAAAACATTGGTACATTGGCCGTCTGGATTTGAAACCGTGTCCTCTTGTTAAGAGAACCGAGTCGTTACCGATTGAGCCACCGACAACTTTTTTTGTAATCTATGCATTCAACCTCATAACATCTCATAACTGTGATTTTTTCAAGATTGTATGTCTAGTAGTTTGGGAGATAATAAAAAGGGGGGGATGGTAAATTTTCGCCTAAAATCTTAAATAAATTCAATACTATTTATACTAAAATTATTAAAAAAATGTATTAAACATTCTTAAAGCAAGTCCTTCCATTTTATATGTCACGCAACCTATATTTTAAAAAGTTTTTTTAAATTTTATAATTTTACCCCCAAAAAATGTTCAAATTTATTTATTGGGTGTCAATTAAATGGTTAGCATAGTATTGTTATTTCTGTGAGCAGAAAAATATAATCGGTCAGCAGAAATAGCTAATCGGTCAGCAGAAATAGCTAATTGGTCAGCAACTCATGGTCAGCAAACATTTCAAAATCAATCAGCAATTTATGTCATTCTGGATGGCTGTAATTATTTTAAACATCCCCGTACTACACTCTTCCTACAGTGTTGAGTGGTCGACGGAGCCCCTTCGGGGCTCCTACTTCTGTGTTCTCATGTTAAACCTAACACTACGACTGTGCGGGGAGGCGAGCTTAGCTCGCCTCCCCGCACAGTCTCCGAACCTAACGGATCCGAGTCGGGGTGCTCCGCAAGTCCGAGCTCGCTTCGCTCGCTCCCGCTTCCATTTAGAACTCCCCGTACCACACTCTTCCTACAGTGTTGAGTTGCTGCTTATAGACATGTTTTTCTGCCGCTCAATCATGAAATCTTGCCGCTCAAGTAGTTATTTTGCGGACCGAATGTTTATTATGCCTTTAAAAAATATATATTTCTTATTTATTTACGTTACACGTCCGTCTTTGGGTCACCAACTTACATATCTGTACTAAAATTCGTAGTTTCCGAACTGACTTATTAGATTTTAAATGACGTCACTTAGCTAACCATGCATTGTGCTCCAAACTTAACGTGTATGCAAAATTTCAGCTCAATCAGAAACTGGGAAGTGGTTCTAATTAATTTAGCTTACATAATTTGTCCCAAACTAACAGACAAACTAAAAAACCGACAAGGCGAGCTAAAGTGTGGTGTTTCGGAATTTCGGATATTCCGCGGGAGCTTGACGATCTCTAACGCCGATGCAGCACTAACGTCACCTCGTCATAATTGTTTTAAGTGAGGTAGTGTAGGGTAGGGTAGTGTAGTGTAGAGTAGTGTAGGGTAGTGTAGTGTAAGGTGGACCGAAGTTCGCCGGGCCAGCTAGTAAAAAATGCACAGATTCCCTGCATAGCACGAACTACTAGGACATCGAAAATGAAATTCAGGCATAAAAATCCTAATCCCAATCCTAAATCCTAATGGGACAAACAATAAGTATAATTTATGTATCACACTATCCACCAATAATTCGGTTTTTTTTTACATAACTCCCCATACCCCGTACTGATTAATTAAAAATTTAAATATTTTATAAAATCCAAAAATTTAAAAAAAATTTCGAAAAAAGTTTAAAATATTCCAAAAATCCTCCATTCACCACATACAACAATATAAACTCTCATACACACCCAACTTCCATACCAAAGTACCGTATAACCATGATGCGCTACAACTCACTCGCCGAGGCACTTTTTTGAGGGCGCACCTACAGCCCGTAATTTTTGTTTGATTTTTAAAATTTTGATCTCTTTCGACAGCCAACTAAATACCCTAGGACCGTTTTTTTTCATTTTTGTAAATTTCGACTTAGTTCTCGAGACATCCGGGACCAAAGTCAAAAATTCAAAAATTTTCGACCAAAAAAAAACCGTTTTTCGACCATAACTTTTTTGAATTCCTTCACCATCTTATAGATCTCGTCAATCAGCGTCTTTTGACTTATGATTGATTTATGAACTACTAATAGCTTCCATACAATCGCCGTGTCGCACTAAACTCCCAAATGGGACCTAGGACCCAGCGATCTAAAAGTCATTTTCAATGACAAAATAAAGTATAAATCATAAGGAGGCTCAAGGTCACCCAAAGGGCAATGGAGCGTGCTATGCTCGGAGTTACTCTGCGTGATCGAATCAGAAACGAGGAGATCCGCAGGAGAACCTAAGTAACTGACATAGCTCACGGAATCTCTAAACTGTAGTGGCAGTGAGAAGCGCATATAGTTCGTAGAACAGATGACCGATGGGGTAGTAAAGTTCTCGATTGGCAACCTCGCACCGGAAAACGTAGCGTAGGCAGCCCTCCCACGCGGTGGACCGACGACCTAATGAAGATCTTTTTTTTTTTATTCACAATTGGTAAACCCTTGACAACATCTCACTTGGTGGTGACAATGTTGCCGAAGATGGTAGCGGGCTTACCAAGATTCCCCAACGCAATGGGGAACTGGCTATCTTATCTTCATGCCGGAACACACCAATGATATCAACATTGATATTTGGCGGCAAGACTTAGATAAGATGGTGGTAGCTAGCCAGGCGGGCTTGGAAAATGCCCTACCACCAACCAAACCGAGTGTTACAATTGACCCCGGCGGGAAGCGAACCCGCGACCTCCTGTGTACAGCCAGTGGACTTTGCCTCTGAGCTACGGAGGCAGTTAAAAAACTCCTACAGATCGTACAGATCGCGGGAAGCCGATGGATGCGGGCAGTGCAGGACCGTTCGTCGTGGAAATCTTTGGGGGAGGCCTTTGTCCATCAGTGGACGATTTTCGGCTGATATGGTGGTGATGATGATGAAAGTATATATCTTGTAATTTTTGTGCCATTAAACACAGGTAACACGGCTTCTACTTAAATTATCTATTCCCAAGAACCTACCTAACTTTCTCCAAGGAACCCATAGTCAATTCTCAAAAAAAAATTGGACCCTCCATACTAAAATGCACTAAATCGGTCGATCAGCTGATCGATTTGTATGAAGAGTAAAAAATTTTCTTTTCGTTTTCAGCAAAGTCGTAGAACAAAAGTTGTTCAGTATGATGAGTAGAAGCCCCAGTTAACGGGACCTACACCAATTTTGTTACACCTGTATAAAATTGTTCTTCTTAAGTTGTTTGTTGATTTCTAGGGATCCTCAGTCCTTACGAGGATTATAATATCGTTCTGTACGTCTGTCCGTCCGTACGAGCTTCCGTCCCATACAGTTACAGCGTCACAACTTTAAGAGTTTTGAACGGAATCCCATAAAAATTGCACATGAAGTTTCGGTAATAAAATTCAATTTTTTTTTTTAATTAAATGGAAGTACCTCTCATATATATAAAGGGGTAGTAATTTATTTCAAATAGATTTTTCATATTTAAGTTGGCAGTGTTCCTAATAATACCATATGACCTACCTAATGACGAATTACGTATTTTTATTGGGAGTAAGTGGACTGGCACGTTGGGCGCCAGTGTGGCGCGACCCGCGCCAGTGTGGCACGACCCGCGCCAGTGTGGCACGACCGGCGCCAGGGTGGCACGACGGGCGCCAGTGTGGCACGACGGGTACGGTTTAGGGTAGGTAGGGCGTGGGTTAAAACCGTACGTGCACACATTAATAGTTAAATGTTAAAAACAAGACCTAAAAAGAAATATACAAGGATTACAAAACATTATACACATTAAATTTACATTATACCTACACACACACCAACGAATTACACATATAATTATGTCTTGCCCGAAATGGGAGCAGCCGGTAAATATATATTAACACCGGGATATTGTGAAAACCGCGATATTACAATTTCACTAGTTAGATTATAATATAACCGTAAATTGTGAATCGGATCACAATATCACGGCCTATTATTGTACCTCCGAATAAAACCGATCATAGGTTCTGCTGCGAAGCATTCTGCTACTCAGGGGGGAGAAGCCTCGCGAATCTTTGAGTATATGAATCAAACCTGGCCGAACCTCACATCGGTCACTTCGCGAGATCCTAATTTAGTGTTTATCACTTCGCTTAGTGTTATTGTAATGTCACTTGGGAGTTTATAATGTCACTAAGGAAATTGTAAACAATATGTTACAGTTTAAAATCTTTCGACAGTTCACAATCTCGCTAAATAAATCCCGTTAATATATAATCTAACGGCAATTAAAATAATACGGTGACATATGCGAGGTACAAGGTATTTTATTTTACAAGTTTGTGTTGCAATATTGAAGAATGGAAAGAATTTTAAATCCCATGTGTCACAGTTTATTCATATTGTGACACATGGATTGTTTTGTGCCAGCAGCATATGCATAAAAGAAAAAATAGATGAAATGAAATAGATCTAATAAAAGAAGAAAGAATATCAGCAACGCGTTGCCGCGTTACAGTAACCGTACCGTTTGCAAAATTACAATAATCTTACATTTGTAAAATGTTTGACCTAGAAACTTAAAATCACCAATATTAAGTGGGTCTTAGTTAGAACTCAAATTAAAAGTTATTTCGATGATTTATAATAAACTCTGTTTGTAGAGTTTTCAAGTTATGTAGTTTTGACTATGGAATTTTACGTTTTTTTTATCTTCAATTTGTAAGCTCTTGACATAATCTTACATGATGGTAAGTGACGATGATGCCGAAGATGAAAGCAGGCTTACCAAGATTCCCCAACGCCATGGGGCACTGGCTTTCTTAACTGCAAGCCCGTACACATCAATGCTGTCAACATTGATGCTTGGCGGCAAAACTTAGATAAGATGTTGGTAGCTAGTCAGGCGGGCTTAGAAAATGCCCTACCACCAACCAAACCGAGTCTTACAAGTTTACCCCACCGGGAATCGAACCCGCGACCACCTGGTGTGAAGCTAATGGTCGTTACCATGGCCCACATTTGAGAAATTAGCGTAATAAACATTCTTAATGATAAAAAGAATACTCATTATATTATAAAATGTTTGTATTAGTAAATTGTGAACTGATAAAGAACAAGAAGGTAGTTTTTAGGAGATCAGCAGGAGAACCGAAGTAACCTACATAGGTCACAGAATCGCTAAACTTAAGTGGCAGTGGGCAGGCCACATAGCTCGTAGAACATATGGCCGTTGGGGCATTAAAGTTCTCGAGTGGCAACCGCGCACCGGAAAACGGCTAGGTGAAAAGGCTGGCCTCTCACGCGGTGGATCGACCACCTGGAGAAGATCGCGGGAAGCCAATGGATGCTGGCAGCGCAGGACCGTTCGTCGTGAAAATCCTTGGGGGAGGCCTTTGTCCATCAGTGGACGTTTTTCGGCTGATATGATGATGATGATGATGATGAGGTAGTTACATAGGATATCTATGCGTGCAACTTACATTGTCATTAGTAGGTGGTAGGTTAAGTACTAAGTTCATATCAGCAATATAAACATATACTTGGTAATATGACACCAAACATTAGAGTAGAATTATGTAGGGTTCTGTTCTAATTCATTAGATTGGCGCTAATTTGCGCAAAACTCACTACCTAACTTTAGGCGCAGTGGTACAAAAATCTGTCTTTGTCTTTTTCTCTAAGTGTAAAGAGGGAAGAAAATAACCACACTTTTGCACTTTTTCGATGTTTTAGTTTTTATTTTCATCATATTTATCTCAAATAAAAATCCAATCGATGTTGTGCCTTCAGTCACCTATGAACTTTATCTTAGTAAATAAATCATATTATCAAATAACTTATTTTAAGAATTAAACCGAAAATAGACGATAAAATGGCTCGAAAAGAGGTACCTTCGCGAAATTATTCTACGAGCCAACTTTATTAAATCGTGTTTCCATTCGATATAGTCCTTCGTAACTATTCTCAATAATACCAATATGTTTTCCTAGATTTTAAAACTGTAAACTACTTTAAAAATGAATTCTAATAACCTGTTCAAGTGAATTTTTAGGTACCACTGCGCCTTAAGGTTGCCTGGTAGAAATCTCTTAAAGCGATAAGGCCGCCTTTGCACTCTATGTATATTACAAATTATAGGTCCTGTATTGTTTTTTGGCGTGCAATAAAGTATATTTATTTATTTACTTACTTACCATTTCCAATCCCTAAAACTATAAACATCATAATCATCATCATATCAGCTGGAAAAAGGCCTCCCCCAAGGATTTCCACGACGACCGGTCCTGCGCTGCCCGCATCCAGTGGCTTCCAGCGATCCTTACCAGGTCTTCGGTCAACCGCGTGGGAGGCCTTCCTATGCAACGTTTTCAAAAACTTCACTGCCCCGACGGCCATCTGTTCTAAGAGCTATGTGCCCTGCCCACTACCACTTTAGTTTAGCTATTCTATGAGCTATGTCGGTTACTTTGGGTCTTCTGCGGATCTCCTCATTTCTGATTCGATCGCAAAAGTTTTACATAAAAATACGTTATCTCAAGTTAAACTCTTTGAAATGTATGCTAACACCTTAATTATTTTTTTTAAGCAAATTTTGTTGCCAGACAAATTTTATTTAGTTAATTTCTCTGGAAATGTAAATAATTAAAAGAAAAAAAAGTCTGTAAAAACGCTTAACACGTTAAAAAATCGACTTCCGTCGCCACGACCTAGTACAATTTAGCATTATTATTTTTGAATTTTGTTAGTTTTCTAAAAAAGTGCTACACCAATTTTAGTAAAATTTTTATGGGACCAACTCTGGAGCATACTCTATCAAATATACATAACAATGAAATTCGATTCACAAACTGCTAAGATATCGCGTTACAAACACACAAAACAACATACATAACATGCAGCCGCTTGCGGCTCGCGCACTACCCACCCTCAAAGACGTTGATAAAACAATGCCTAAGCAAGCAAAGCCGCGGGTAAAGCTAGTCCTTACTGTCCTTACTAATCCTTATCCTTACTTATAATATTATAAATGTGAAAAGTGTTTGTTTGTTTGTTTTTTACATTTTCACGCTTTAACACCTTGACCAATCTTGATCAAATTTGGCATGCAGATAGCCTGTGTCACTGGAAAGGACATAAGCCACTTTTTATTCCGTGAAAATAGCATAGTCCGATGCAGTTCCTAAAGGAAACAAAACATTCTCTTTTTCTAAAATATTTTCTTTAACATCGCAACGGAACAATGGATTGTTGTGATTTTTTTCACAGAGATGGTTGAGATGGTGGGAAATGACATAATGTACTATTTAGCATATCCTGACGTAGTTCCTTAGGGATCTGAAGAAAACTCATTTCCACGCTCGCGAACATCGGCGTTGCAACGTAGCAATGGATTAAAGTATTTTTTTGTATAGAATTGGTTGTGGGGGTAGGAACTGTCATAAACTGCTAATCAGAATAGCCCGATATATTCGTAGATCCTTATTGATTTGGAGAAAGCTCAAGTCCGCGCTCGCTAGTCGCTTAATTGCGACTCGCGTACCACTCACCCTCAAAGATAGTCATAAAAATTATGTCCACGCGGGCGGAGCCGCGGGCAATAGCTAGTAATATTGTAAATGAGAAAATATGGTTGTTTGTTTGTTTGTTATCTTTACACACTTCAACAAGTTAACCTATTCTGACAAAATTTGGTATGCATGTAGCCTGTGTTATGAAGAAGGACGTAAGCTACTTTTTATCCCGTGCAAATAGCACAATCCGATACAGTTCCTGAGGGAATTACTGCAAAAAGACTTTTTTTTTGGTTGATATCTTTAATATCGCAACGGAGAAAGAGATTTTTGTGATGTTTTCCACTTAGTATAGCCCGAGATAGTTCCCAATGTATCTGAGGAAAACTAATTTCCAGCCTCGCGCACGTCGGCGTCGTAACGGAGCGACGGATTGACGTGATTTTTTGCATAGAAATAGTTGAAGGGGTGGTAAAGGATCTGGATGAAACCTCTGTCAAGCCACTTCCAGCTCGCGCACCACTCACCCTCAAGGGCAGTCATAAAAACGATGCCTACGCAAGCGAAGCCGCGGGCACAAGCTAGTATCCTTACTTATTATTATAAATGTGAAATTGTGTTTGTTTGCGCGTTTTTTACCTTTTCAATCTTCAACACCTCGAACAAACTTGTTTATATTTGGCATGCAGGTAGCGTGTATTACTGAGAAGGACATATACTACTTTTTATCTCGTGAAATAGCAGTCCGATGTAATTCCTAAGGGAACTGAAAAAATACTCTTTTCTTATTATTTACTAGCTTTTTCCCGCGGCTTCGCCCGCGTGAACATCGTTTTTATGACTGTCTTTATGGGTGATTAATAAATTATGACGTTTCCCACTTAATCAACAATCTCTGTCCAAAAAATCACAACAATACATTGTATAGTTGCGATTTAAAATAAATAAACCAAAAGAGAGTATTTTTTCAGTTCCGTGAAGCGTGAAAAGGTAGCAAACAGATAAAGAAACAAACATATTTTCACATTTATAATTTTAGTAAGGATTTCTTTAACATCGCAACTGAACATTGGAAAGAGATGGTTGAGGAGGTGGAAAATGAGATAATTTACTAATTAGCATATCCTGACATAGTTACCGAGCGATCTTCGTAAAACTTGTTTCCACGCTCGCCCACCCACGTCGACGTCGCAACTCGAACGTATAGGATTTCGCTGTGATTTCGGTTGTTCCGTTATTTGTTTTTAGAAATGTAATTTTTCGGCCGTTGTATAAAAAATCCGCAGTGCCTTGACGTGAAACGGAAACAGATTAAAGTCATTTTCTTCGTTACTACCGTTACGGCCAGTTTTCTGATTTGTCATTTTAAATATGTTTTGTGTCAAAAAAAAAAAAAGATTCCTGTGGGTTCTATTTTTCACTTACTGAACCCTACTTCGTGACTGTGTTGTGCAATACGATTAAGTACATAATCCATTGCAAGCGAACAATTCACTTGTCTAAGTATAATAAATAGGTATGTTTTTTATTTGTTTTGTTTGTTTGCGGTAATTTTTGGAACTACTTAACCGATTCTAAAAAATCTTTTACCATTTACATACTATATTATCACTGTCTAACAAGGCTATATTTTATTCCTGCGAGTCGCACACCCTATAGTTATAAAATACCGGCCAAGTGCAAGTCGGACTAGCACTCCGAGGGTTCCGTATCACAACAGCTCTCCAAACAACTACATAGTGTAATGATACATATAACATTACAAATAAAAGACCGACGCTAGCGACAAAAATATTCTTTTCTTGTCAATCAGTTCGGACCCCTTAGCGCGAGTACAAATCACACTTGGTCGAATTTTATTATTTGTTATTTTACGTTAGTATTATTACTATAATCACACTTAGTTTCATGCTTGTACATATTACGGTTTTTACGATAGAGCTAAATAAAAAATACTTCTACAGACCTGTAAAAACACTTTTTTGTATACCCTCCTTGTTTTTTTTTCCAACTTTTCATATTTGTTGTTATAGCGGAAACAGAAATACATATTCAGTAGTAGATATATGGCGGTTCTGGCTCACCCAGTGCGAGTGAGAGAGAGAGAAGATACGAAATCCTATGTGTTAGAGCGAGACAGAGCGATGGTGTGAGCGAGATATGACGTCATACAGTGCGAGTGAGTGAGGGGTAAGATGCGAGTGAGGGGTAAGATGCGATCGAAAAACATAACCCTCCTTCTGGCGCAGTCGGGTAAAAACGTCATGCACGGCGGACAAGAAATTCTAAATTTGTAATTATTAGTATAGTATGTTAAAATTGTACCTAGAATAGGCAATATCTAAGAGTATTCAATAAAGTCAATTGTACTATTCCTAAAGGATTCTGTTTTAGACTTCCAAATGTATTTTTTGTCAAAAAAAATTATTGATGGAACTAGTGTGTGCTAAAAGTGAATGGTAGTTTCAGTAAAATATTGTAGTCCTTCAAGCCGGATCACTTTTTTAAATTTTCCAAAAAAAAAGGTTTATTTTTTATTTGGAACTCAGCTTTTGTTAATATGGATACTTGCCCTTACGCTTATCTAGTAGCATGAATGCCAACTCAGTTCATTCGATCCACATTGGTTCTCATTGCTCAAGTGCAAACCATCGTATACGATAAATTATAAATATGACTACCTAAATTAGATTAAATTAAAACTAAAAACAAAGGAGTTGGATAATCAAATCACTGTTTAAAACCAGGTAAGCTAACTGAGATGTTTTTTTTACACTAGATTTCCGTGCCGCTACTCCGCCGCCTGCATTTAGTTCTCTATCCAGTAAAAATCCAGCCTCATTCTTGTCAACATCGAAATTTCTGCGCAAAATTTCAGCTTTGTAGGTCCAAGGGTTTGGGCTCAACCTTGATGACGTTCAGTCAGTCAGTAATACTTAAGTCAGGACTTTCCTTTTTATACACAGGGTGTCATTAATAAGGCGCAAAATTAAACAGGGGTTCCACTTATGATATTGAATAAATTTTCCCAAGAAAGCCATATTTAATACTTAAAAAAACTTTTCAACTGTACGTACAAATCGATCGATCAGCTGATCAGCCAAATTTGTATGGAGAGACCAAACTTTTTTAAAATTCATTATTGGTCCCTCAGTAGTGCGACCGCGCACCGGAAAACATAGCGTAGGCAGGCGTCTCACGAGGTGGACCGACGACTTGGTGAAGATCGCAGTAAGCCGCTGGATGTGGGCAGTGCGGGACCGGTCGTCGTGGAAATCCTTGAAGGGTGCCTTTGTCCAGCAGTGGACGTTTTTCGGCTGATATCATGAGGACATGTTTTTTTTTATTTTAATTTTATTCACAATTGGAAAACCCTTGACAACATTTCACCTGGTGGTAAGTGACGATGAAGAGTAGTAGTTTTAATTTCATAAGCCTTTTTTATAGATTTCACTACAGTTATTAGTTTCTTCGCGTCACCCTTTGGGCACAGTATTAATATAGCAGCTTACAGTAGCCCAACGAATGAACTTACGCAGAGCAACGGAAGGGTACCTGCGGGGCAGTGGGCGGCGGGGCACAGCCTGGCAAACTACGCCGGTGGCGGCATCGTGCGACATCAAAGGCGTTGCGCTACTGTAAGCCATATCGTAATGCTGTGGTCTACGGAGTCCTTAAAAGGTTGGGTATAGGGGTTTTTCAGGTCAGAGCGGGTCACGGCAAATATCAAACGTTAGTAGTTAGTAGCAATTAACAGATACCATTTTGTAGTTGAAGGTTCTAATGTGTATGTGTTTGCTTATTTTAAAAGAGAAGGTATCAAGTTATCAAAATTCATATAGGTAATATTTGTTACAGGACTCTTGTAATAGACAATAACGACGAATGAACTGAAATGTTGAAGCCACTTCTTCGTAAGTCTTATCAGCTTATACACGTCCCCACCGAGGGGCTCGAGCCTACCCTGAATTAGGGCGATCGGGCCTTAGTCGACCACGCGGGCCCAGTGCTGGTTGGTCGACTTCACACACAACCTTCGAGTTTCATCGCAGGCGTGTGTAGGTTTCCTCACGATGTTTTCCTTCACCGTAAGAGCGTTGGATAAACGTACATATGAAATCGAAATTCGAAAACACATTGGTACGTGGCAGGATTCGAACCACGGCCTCCCGGACAGGAGGCAGCGGCCGTAACCGTTACGCCACCGACGAACATACGTCTACGTAAGTAAAGTCCTATTAATATCCACATTTTTTTTTTCACAATTGGTAAGCCCTTGGCATCATCTCACCTGATGGTAAGTGACGATGATGCCGAAGATGGAAGCATGGTTACCAAGATTCCTCAACGCAATTGAGAACTGGCCAGGTAGTTTTGATTTTTATCATTAAATAATTACAAAACCGGCCAAGTGCGAGTCGGACTCGTGCACGAAGGGTTATCTATAATAAATGACGTATTAAAAAAAACTATTTAATAGATCTCGTTCAAACCAATTTTCGGTGGAAGATTGCATGGTAATGTGCGTCATATTTTTTTTTTGCTTTATCATTCTCTTATTTTAGAAGTTACGGGGACACACATTTTACCACTTCGGAAGTGTCTCTCGCGCAAACTATTCAGTTTAGAAAAAAACTGATATTAGAAACCTCAATAGAATATTTGAAGACCTATCCATAGATACCCCACACTTTAAAAAAAAAATGAGTTTCAGTTCTAAGTATGGGGAACCCCCAAAATGTATTGTTTTTTTTTTCTATTTATGTGTGAAATTCTTAATGCGGTTCACAGAATACATCTACTTACCAAGTTTCAACAGTATAGTTCTAATAGTTTCGGAAAAAAGTGGCTGTATACATACGGACGGACAGACAGACAGACAGACATGACGAATCCATAAGGGTTCCGGTTTTTGCCATTTGGCTACGGAACCCTAAAAACCGGCCATAATTAATATAATGCAAGTCTTTCTTGCACACCGGGGGTTCCGTACTACCATTCTTTGGATCATCATCATCATATCAGCCGAAGGACGTCCACTGCTGGACATAGGCCTCCCCCAAGGATCTCTACGCCGACCGGTTCTGCGCTGCCCGCATCCAGCGGCTTCCCGCGAGCTTTACCAACTTTGGATAAGGAACTTTAAAAACATTTGATTATCTTTCATTCTGTTCGGGATCCTTAGCGCGAGACCGACTCACATTTAGTTGGCTATTACTTTCTTTTTGTGACGGAGAAGTGAAGAAGGTATTGTGATGGAAAACAAAACGAAATGAAGTTTTAATATGATTTACACTAATAAAATCTAAAAAAAAATTCGAGCGAGACCTACAGTACTCGCATATGATGTGTAACATGTGACAAAATACTTTAGGTTAGTTAGATTTGATGACGATATTGTACCTGGGTGGCGGATCTGACAGTAACGAAAAAAACCGACCAAGTGCAAGTCGGACTCTCGTAAAGTAGAATTCCGCGCTTTCGCGACTTCCTGTTACACATTTCCGTCCCATGTTACACATTTCCGTCCCATTTCACGAAATCACTCCCACAAATTGCAGGAAAGCGAGAGCAAAGATGTTACACATCAAAAATATTAAAAAGAATATACAGGATGTAACATAAAGGTGTGGTGATACTTTAAGGTGGACTTGTACCCATGAAACTGAACCACTTTCCCAATGGAACCCATAGTCAAATCGCAAAAAAAAATTTGGCTCTCCCATACTAACTCGATCAGCTGATCAGCCAACTTAGTATGGGAAGTTCAAATTTTTTTTTGCGATTTGACTATGGGTTCCATGGAGAAAGTTGTTCAGTTTGATGGGTACAAGCCCACCTTAAAGTATCACCACACCTTTATGTTACACCCTGTATATGTCTGTGTGTGTGTGTGTGTGTGTGACTGTATTACTGTGTGTCTGTATATCCGTCTGGTGCTCTTATTTCCAAACTACTAGACGGATTTGGGTTTGGGAATAGGTTATGGGCCATATTATTTTTTATATCTCCAGTCATTTTTTTTCTAATTTCTCCTATCTTGATTTTTTGGTATTTTTAACTACGGCGGCACCGTATAGTAAAAAATCGCTTTAAAATTTTTTCTTGAAAACGGCTCTACTGATATGGATGAAACTCTGTACGTTACTATAAAAATTCACATGACCTACAGCATGCTGTAGTTGGTTAATCTGGAAAAATCGGAATAAGGTACTAAATAAATAATACGGCACTAAATAATACTCTTAAATCTAGGTTGTTTGTTACTTTTTCTCAAAAATGGCTCTAACAATTTGATTGAAACTATGTGAATAATTAGGACTTATAATGACTACTTCACTGGGTAGTTCATTATTCTAGAAATAAACTGAATAAGGTACCTACCACCATACTAACCCAAATTATTTGTACAATTTTCATCAAATCTAACACATCTTTTTATTGCTACTAGGTAAGCTTAATATATAATTGTCGGATTAGGGTATTAAGGGTCTAGGTCCTCAGACATAGTGAGGGCGTGACGTGGGATACGGGCGGTAGTAAAATAAAGAACTTAATTACAAATCAATCGTACACACACAGATTTGAACAGAAGGATCCGCCCGTCTGCATATTTTGGTCAGATTTTCTTCATACATGCAAAAAGTAGCGCCATCTGACATAACTCGTACGAACTAGCATGGGCGAGAGTTGACTGACGTGCCGAGTTAAAAGAACCTTGATAGAATTGTCGCTTTAAAAATTCGTTTTTTTAATTTGTTTACAAGAAAAAATACAATGTAAGGTTACTTATCGATAATACGACATCCCATTTTTCTTTTTAGCCTTTCTTTTATGATATTTACGGCCTCTTACAACACAATAAGGCATTTTTATATGGAATATTTTTCCACCGCACTGAACAATGTCCCGCAGACGACTGAGTCGCGAGTGTGCGAAACTTTCGATTTTCGCACCAATTCGCTGGGCCCATTAGTCGCGCGCGTTGGCCGGGTCCTTACGCCAGTAATATATAAGTCATTGCGTACACAGTTTAATCATCCAGTAATTATAATAACACACACGTAACCTAACTTAACTACTCTGCAATTAACACACACGAATGATTACTTAACGAAAATAACAAAACCAAATCACTTGTCTCAACATTATCAAGAGTAAGCCGAGACGGTAGCAGTTCCCGAGCGATATGCACACTGCACTGGTCGTCCGAAGAGTAACTGACTCGTCATCCGAAATGCAAGCCTGTGAGCTATCACTCAGACTACGCTAAGACGTTACCAGGCGGCGCCTGCGTCTCGTCATTACACCTCCTGTGCTATTGACCGTAATAGTTGATCCTACATAGTGTTATTTTGTGTGTTCCTGACTACGCCAGACAGTAAAGGCTTCGCGAGAAAGTATGCACAGCGTGGCTGTAAAATGTATTGTTACATGTACGCAAACTTTTGGTAGCCTGGCATCTGCCGGGGATTCTTTGCATTATTATTAGTGTAGGCAGGCCTCCCACTCGGTGGACCGATGACCTGGTGAAGGTCGCGGGAAGCCGCTGGATGCGGGCAGCGCAGAACCGGTCGTCCGTCGTGGAGATCCTTGGGGGAAGCCTATGTCCAGCAGTGGACTTCCTTCGGCTGATATTATGATGATGATGTACGCAAACTTTAGAATCTGCAATATAATCACACCAAGGCTTGTGCGTATTACTGTGTTTATGATAAGCCAAAAACAAAATCCTTGAAAAATCTTATACCTTTACCTTTTTTAAATATTTAATTTCTTAGTTAATCCGCCATACTGCTGTAAAAGTTTCAACCAGACACCTAATTCTATTTAAAAGATGCATCCCTTTAAAAGGTTGTACAGATAGACAGACAGACAGACGGACAGACGGTGTAGACTTAGTAATTGATTCCCGTTGTTATCCTTTGGGTAGGGAACACTAAAAACGGTAAATAAAACTTTGAACTTATTCTATTTTTACGTTTCTACTATCTTTAAAAACAAAAGTTTGAAATCGTGCGTCACCTTGAAAAAAATTGTTTAGTTTCACGAGTAAAAGCTATGTTAAAAACCTATTTAAGTCTGGGCCATAATAACCCTTAAATCTATTTAAAATAAAAAATATATGTTTACAGAGATATTCTTTATTTGCTGGATGGCGGCAAGATGCACTTCAGTGGAAGATTGGCAATGGCCAAGTGAAGGCTGTAACAGATGGTTTGATGAAACTGAGTGTGCTTATCATCTTTACTGCGTCGACAGAGTGAATATAGATCCTTATGATGGCTATGAAGGATGTGCACCGCTTATTCAATTTAGTTTTAATTATGACCGTAATCTTATGCCAATATTTTTACATCTTAAGTGCGCAAATGGGGAATATAACATGATGCCTCAGTTTCAATCTAATCGGGTACTTCACGAAACGGTATCCCTGGACTTAAGTTATAATGAATACTCATTTAATCCAACGATTACATCGATGCCTAACCTTTTAAAACTAAATTTATCTGGTAACTTGTTAATTTCAGCTAAATTGTCAAACTCAGAAGAACTAAGCTCGCTAAAGGAATTAGATTTTTCATATAACACTATATATATGATCGAATTTAACTTAGAAGAGAATTGCTTTTTAAAATTAGAGAAGTTAAACTTATCCCATAATAGTATAAATGCGCTACCTGATGAAATATTTTTACGATTTAACAAAATAGAAACCCTTGATTTATCACATAATGAAATTAGTACTCTAAATGCATTAACTTTTGAGGGCTTAAGACATGTACGGTATTTGTTTTTAGCTCATAACAGAATTAAAGATATTAATTCATGTTTAATAAGATTCAGCCAACTTATTGAGCTTGAAATAAATAACAATAAAATAAATAATTTAAGGTTTAATGATTTTGAAAAGCTTACTCTTTTAAATAAACTTATTCTGAGAGATAATATTTTGACAAACATAGACGATAATGTGTTTAGTAGTCTGATTGCATTAAGACATATCGATTTAGGCAATAACGTGTTAAATAACATTGATAAATCAGCATTTTCTAATACGAAAACCCTTGAAATTGTTGATTTGACAAAAAATGAGTTAAAAACACTTTCTACAGATATGTTCACAAGTAATAACATAAGTGTATTTACTGTGGAAGAAAACAAGTTAGAGGGAGCATTGATGAAGGGAACTTTCGATGGTCTGTCAAGTGTTTTGAAATTGAATTTAAGCCATCAGTACTTCACGTCAATAGAAGATTTTGCATTTCTTGGTCTAGTAAAAGTTGAAACAATTTTGTTGAATAATAATAGAGTAAAAAATATGTCGAAAAATTCACTGAAATCTCTAAATAAGTTGACATTCCTGGATTTGTCTGATAATCAAATATCGAATTTAGATTTTGATAAAGAAGACCTTGAAAATCTTCAAACATTAAAAATGCGGAATAATATTTTGAGTCAAATTAGGTCTGAAGATTTCTTTAGACTGTACCGACTAATCTCATTGGACTTATCAAGAAACAAAATTAAGCAGATTGAGCCATATAATTTTAAAAATCTTGATCATTTGATTGACTTTCAATTTAATAACAATTCACTGAGTGGAATCTTAAAAGAAAAAAGTTTCTATGGCTTGGTTTCTCTGCCACTTCTTGATATATCAGCTGGTATGTTAACTCAAATCAATAATAAAAGTTTTGAAGGTTTAATAACGATAAGAGAACTTAATATATCTAATAACGATTTATTTGAGATGCAATTTAATAGTTTCTTAGGTACTTGTAATTTGGAAGTCTTAGATTTGTCGTTTAATAAATTAAGTACTTTTGTTATTAACACGACAAATATACTGAAGCTTCGTACACTAATAGTAAGCAATAATTTTATTGGAATTATTGCATCAGATACACTTAAGGGTCTTTCTCATCTATCAGTATTAATACTATCCCACAACAACATAGAAAACATTCATAAAGATGCCCTTATTAATCTTAAAGATTTGTGGCATTTAGATTTATCATTTAATAAAAAACTACATTTGGATATTACATTATTAAACAATGCACAAAATTTGAAAAAGTTGTATTTGTCTTTTATAAAAGCACTATTTACGTTTTCAGATCTTGCAAATATTTCATTAACACACTTAGAAATGTCAAACTCCGCTGTTTCTGATATACTGACATTAGGGATTAATAAAATAAAACAATTAGATTACTTGAACCTCAGTACAAATGAAATAATTAAGGTACAGATGGGAGATTTTGCAAACTTGAAGGACCTTCATATATTAGACCTTAGCTATAATATAATACAATTTATTCAACCAGGAGCTTTTAAGGACAACATTTTTTTGTATTCGCTCAATATATCTCACAATGCAATTAACACAATTGGCTATGGCGTATTCGCTGGTTTAAATGTATTGCATACCATAGATATGTCTTACAACAGTATAGATAATTTAGATAGCGAGAGATTTTATGAGGTTTCCGGACTAACGGTATTAATAGCTGACTTTAACAAAATAAATTCATTTAGAGTAAGTGAATTTGCAAGTCTATCAACCCTGAGCATTGGTGGTAATCCCATACCATGTGATTTGCTTTCAAAACTTTTTAAGTCTAATTTCTTGACGTTCCGAATTACTGCCATAACCTTAGATGAGAGCAAAGACAATTTTCACGGTATCACTTGTAATATTGATAATGGACAAATTAATTACAATTTAGGTAATTATTCAGTTTATGAAAAGATTATGTATAATATAAGGGACATATTAATAAACATCTCTTCATCTAAAGTAACAGAAAAATATGTAGTAACAGAAAATAACTCAAAACATTTTGACGATATTGTAAGTGGCATTGAAAAATCTAATGATGGACTTGCCCGATTGTCTCGTATATTGTCTACATTGGTTGATGGTAATAATGAAACAAATAATTTGATAAATAAACTGACGAATACAATAACGTCTAAAAATAGTTTAAGAAGATCAGAGTCCATTTCGGTTTCAAAAGAAAACAGTACTAGTAATTTGAATTATTTAGTCAATAAAATGAAACAAGACTTGGAAGATACTATTGCTATAGAAAAACAAAATGTACTTAATGAACTTGACAAGAAGATATTATCTTTGAACGCTTCCTTAGCGGAACCCTCTGATGCTAGTCATGAAGCTTTATCGAGCACCGCCAAATCTGAAAGTTCAATGCTATTTATGGAAGTCTGTGTTGGTATAATATTTGTAACAATGATAGCTTTTGCATTGTATAAGCTGTATATTTTTGGAATATTCGTATCAAGACGTCGTTCTACAAACAGCACGCGAAATTTGCAGGATGCTATGGATAATTCGACATTGTAAAATGCACAAAAAAATAAATATGTACCTAGACTTATTGTCTCAGTCTCCACAGAGGGCTTACTTAGTACTCCGCTTTTGCGTTCTATTAAGCGCTCAACCTCGGGCCATGACAATCCTATCGCATTCAAAATTTCTATCGCACCACCAGGATTTTTTGGGACGGCCACGCTTTCTCTTTCCTTCTGGGGTCCACACTCTAGCGCTTGTTTAGGTATGAAGTTGAGGCTCTTCTGAGAGTGTGCCCAATCTAGGTCAGTGAACCACGCAAGTCAACGACAAGAGATCTGGTTGCTGATCGGCGGTACGTGACAGATTTGCATTTCTTGTTTAAACTAAAAATACGTTGAAATTTATGTTATTTCTCATTTTAAATAACGAGATAAATAATTTGTTATGTTAAGTTAGATTTACAGGTGTAATCAAATTGATGTAAGAATCGTTAACTAATCATTGAATTACTACTACTGATGCGTTCACTCATCAAACTGTAGAATTCTTTGTATAATTACTAATTAGCCAATTCTCAAAAAATAATTGGACTCTTTAATAATTTTCGAAAAACCTAAAAATGTTTAAGGTACAAGTTTTAACTTTCAAATAATTTTAATTATTTCGTATTCTTCTCAGCAAACTCTTTGATATCCATATCATGGGAGTGCATAAAAATTAAGGATAGTTGATAAATATGTTATGTGGAAGCAGAGTTATTTTTATCTATTATAATTATTATTTATCGCCCTGATTCTGGGTAGGCTTGAGACTATATGATGATATAATTGTTATGAAAACTCTGTGAAAATCATATGTGTAAACATATGAGCTTGCGGCTTGCCTACTGCCACTTAAATAAAGCGATTATGAGTGATATGTCGGTCACTATAGTTCTCCTACGGATCTCCTCATTTCCCATTTGATCACATAGGAAAACTCTAAGTATAGTAAGCTCTATTGCCCTTTGGGTGAGTTTAAGGCCCATACTAAGCGACCAAATCATATCTCAGTTTCGTATATAATCACGTCAAAGACCTTAGTCTTGAAACACTGAGGTATTTGGGACGTAAAAATATTTCAGACTGCCCACCCAAGTTGGATTCGATGGTCAATATTTCGTAACTAAAGATTAAGGAATTTACAGGTGTAATTAAAATAGAACACACCTTTGAGGGGACTGTCTGCTCATGAAATTAAACATCTTCCTACAACTTTGCTGAAATATCAATATCAAATATCAATTGTTGTAAATGTATAAGTGTAAGAGTACAATTGTATCCTATAAGATAAAAAAATATAATTAATAGAGATCACATAAAATTAGTTTTATTGCATTTTCCTTTTATCTATAAAATACTTAAAAAGCTTAACTGAACAGAGAAACTTACAAACTATTTCGTAGTATGAGCATAGTGTAAAGACCCACACAGTGGTCGAACACTTTTGATAATTACGTCAAAGCCGACATCACAAGTCACTCTCTGCCACGTGCGCCACCAAGCTTGAATGTATGAATTGTCCCACGTTATGACGATGGCAATTCATCCTCCATTTCCTTTCGTCCCTCGGCCTTGACTTGATCAAAGAATCTAATTTTACCCTAAAGACAGAGTATAACGCATACAAAAGCCACGTTTTGTGAGTAGATAGCTAGACGAAACTGAGCAAACTTTTATTTCAGCTACATAATATTGTTGGATAAAATAATTAAATGATTAAAAAATAGTGTGTGGTTTTAAGAAATCATGGTAAAAGTGAAACTTTTTTTCACATTATAGACATTTACAGAGCAGGAAACGATCATGGCTGCTCTCGTCTTGGAGCTACGGTACAGAGGACGAAACGATCATGTAATAAAAGTTTCACTCCTCTTGGAGCTACGGTAAAGAGAACGAAACGATCATGGCTGCTATCGCCTTGGAGCTACGGTACAGACGACGAAACGATCATGGCTGCTCTGACGTAAAAATTTGAGACGATGTAATAATCTCTTTGACGTCACGCAACACACAGACGAAAAATCTTTAGACGATGTAATAAAAGTTTCACTTTAAAAACGTAAAAAATACGGTTTGATGGAACCGAACTAATTCATAAACATTTTTTTTGTGTTTTTCATCGGTTCTTAATAGTATGTGTGCAAATTTAGATTTAAACCGACGTTTCGAAGTGAATGAAAATCACGTTATAAGATTCCGTCACAGACAGATACAGGTATATCTAACATTGTATTGTAATAGTTATCTATTAAACAAGGGTGGTAAAAAAGTCAATAACAAACGAGCGACATTTGTTAGCGAGAGCCGCAGGCGAGGTAAACCCTCGCGTTTTGTTATTACGAGTTTGTTTTTTTATTTTACACATATGTATCATACAACGTTTTTCAATACAGTTGTGAGCAAACCGGTAAAATAAAAAACGACCCCAAGCAATGACTTATATATTACTGGCGTAACCCCAAGAGAAAAACAAAATACATACTACCCATACTTGTCAAGGTTTCGGCAACCAAAGTTCATTTTACGTGACTTGTGGCTCGTTTAAATTTTCGGGGAGTAATCTCACTTTGTTTTTTCTTATACACACAATTATATTTTTTTTATTACACATATATTAACTATTCATAATTTTATTTGTATTTTATAAATAAAACATCTTCAGCTTTACTAAAATTGCGCCTTTGGCTAGGACACACGCATGAGTATTTTTTTTTAAATATTGTTATAAAATATAGACAACAATAAGGCTTGGGATAATATTACTATAAGCATTAAAACCTTCTTGGAAAAGATGACCTATTCCTTGATGTAACCTATGCACTTCAATCATATTTATTATCTTTTCTTCACATATATATATAACCCAAAGAGAATCTAATCAGCTAGTGTTATTACTAACCTCACGGAGGAACAACCTATCTCTTTTTAAAAATTTTCCTATCAAAAGTCAAAGAAGATTCTGTATCTTTGGTTATTATATTTTTTATTTGCTAGAAATGTCTTGTTCCTCCGAGCTAGAAATTAAAAAAAAGTGGTAAAGTAAAATCACGTGTGCGGCAAAATCAATTTTGCGCACACTTGACTGGCATATAAAGGGCCACTTTTCGAGCAACTGTATTGAAATATATATAAAAACACTGGCAGTTATAAAGAAAGAGCATCGCTTTGTTTAAATTGATGGGATTGGTTCCGGCAAGAAAACTTGAAACATAAGTGTTGGAAGAGCTTTCAACTGAGGCTTATGTAGCCAATCTTCGCAGCGAAACTCCTCACGCCCTCAGGCATTTAAGTATGCCACCCTCGTAATTGTGTGAAATGGTCGCAGGTGGTCAGGCCTTTAACTGGTCGCGTTTAGTATCAAGATGATTATAATTAGAGACGAAATTAACAGTTGTTTGGCCGTATACCAGATAATGGATATCCGGCGAGCTGTGAGGCCGGATGGCCAGATATCCAGTCATCTACATAGCTATGTATCTAACTTGATTTTCACTATAAACACTGCTCTTTGCAGCATTGTTTATAGCGAAAGGCTGTTTTCTGAGGCAGGTCTGGTATATGAAAATAAACCAAATCGCATGTCAGAAACTCGTGAAACACCGAAAATTTAGTACTAATCCATCATAATTTGTCACTGGTTGATTATAAATATTAATTTTTAACTTATAAAACATGTTTTCGTGCGGTAGATTAGTGTGCTTTGCTTTGAGTTCAGAAATTTTTAAAAGCTTTATTTTAGTTGTTAAAGTTCTGGTAAAGTTAATTTAGAAAGAAAGAAAGAAAGAAAGAAATTTCAATAAACGTTTTAAGTTTTTTAAAACGTTTATTGAAATTTTAACTAGTGTTTTTTTACATAATACCATTTGTAATAAAAATCATCATAATTGCAAACTGTTGTCTTATTTCATGTTCGTTTTAAAGGATTAAAAAAATATATGAATATCCGGTATCCGCCGAATATTAAGTTGCTATACGAGTATATGACGTTCAGCTGGATAGTAGATTTGAGCCGGATAGGCTGGATACCGGAATAATACCGGATATTCGTTTCACCTTTAATTATAATGTATACCTATCTTGTCGTCAATCTCATTAAGAGAAGCCAATGATTGTAATATCAATACTTATGCTATTATGAACAAGTACACAGGTCAGCACATCAAGCTACTTACTTTGGACTTTGTACCGTTCTTATGTCGAATGCGTATGGACCAGAATCGCACTACGAGTGTATAGCTTGATGTGCTGGCCTCTGTACATAATGATGATCTTTGATGAAGTTATTACTAGTATTATACCAGGCAGCATACTTCGTTTTTTTTCTAACTTTTATAATCAAGGAATGCCAATATTGGTAATTACATCAAACATATTATTATAAAGAGTGTGCCCAGGTCCTTTACTCCATTCTTCTTTTGTCGGAACATAGATTTTATATTATTTTTTGAATAAGTGCACATTCTGTATGTTGTCACATCACATGCGCATAAGCCTTTCCATACCTGTGTCCAAAGGTAGATTGGTATGCCTGGTTTTTGGCTTGTCGAAGTTCCTCATGCCATTTAACGATAACCTGTGTTTGTGTGTGTGTATTTTTGAAGCGGCTTTAGATTTAGCAGAATTTCCATAGATGCAGTAGGTGTTGCTCTAAATGCTCCAGTAATTACCAGCTAAGCCAACCGCTGAAATTTTGTCAGTGTTTACCTGCATGTGCCTAACTTTTTTCTAGGCCACCACACAATGCTGCCATATGAGGCCCATAGTAAGCGACTATGTCTCAGTTCCGTATGTCATCCATCACTGGCAACACACGCTGGTCAAAGACCTCAGTCTTGAGACTCATGCAGATATTTCCCGAAACTTCCCGAACTCATAACATGAAATAAAATTTTAAATAAAACTTGTAAAACCCGCGGAAAAAAACCCCTTAAAAGTAAATAAATAATATTTACTGGCCCTTTAAGTTGAATATAAGTAGTAATATATTGATCCTATAGTCGCCGCTAAGGGGGACCGATAAGTTAATAAAAACCGGAATACAACTGATTTTCCGGTGCGCGGTCGCGGTCGAGAACTTTACTGACCCACCGGCCATCTGTTCTATGAGCTATGTGCACCGCCCACTGCCACTTAAGTTTAGCAATAGCATAGTAATAGAGTAGACAGGCCTCCCACTCGGTGGACTGATGACCTGGTGAAGGTCGCGGAAAGCCGCTGGATGCGGACAGCGCAGAAGCGGTCGTCGTGGAAATCCTTGGGGGAGGCTTATAACCAGCAGTGCACGTCCTTCGGCTGATATTATGACGATGACAACTGATTAACTTTACTACAACTAATTGACTCTTAGAACAAAATATCACTAATTATATTGAACTTATAGGTCCAGAACATAATTATTTATTTACTTTTTAGGGGTCTTTTGTAGGGTTTTTTAAAAAAAAAATTAAAAAAATAATGAGAAATGACCACTAGTGGACGTTTGACTTGAAAAAGGTTGTTTAGGATCGTAAGAGGCCTTCACACTACAGCCACAAACTATATATAATCCATACAGTTGCCAACGAAGATGTCTGGATATGGTAATCGTACATGGGCTGAGGGGCGAGACGGGGTAGATCGAGCCCCAGATTCTCTAGTCAACGTTGTTCAGAAACTTGGGACATACTGCCCGATGGTACTGGTGCAGCTGCAACTGGTGATCAGATCAGTTAGTTAGTGATGTTGGCGTTGACAAAAACATCCAAGGCGATTTACCACTGTATCTAGATATTTTTTTATCCACAATTTTACCTGATGGTATGCCGAAGGTGGAAGCGGTCTGACCAAGATTCCCCAACGCAATGGGGAACTGGATACCTTATCTTCAAGCCAGAACACATCAATGTTGTTAGCATTGATGTTTGGCGGCAAGACTTAGATAAGATGGTGGTAGCTTGCCAGGCAGGCTTAGGAATTGCCCTTCACAAACTAAATCAAAATTACAAATATGTATATTTTTATTTATTTATTAAATAAATAAATAAATAAAATAAATATTCTGGGACAAATCACACATGGTCATCTGGTCCCAAAGTAGGATTCCCTGTGTTATGGGAACTAGAGACTGATAAACATACTTATATACGTTTAAATACATACATGTATAGATATTTAACACCCAGACACAGAGCAAACAAATCTGCTCATCACACAAATGTTTGCCCTGGGTGGAGATCGAACCCACAACCCTCGGATCAGTAGTCATGATCACAAACCACTGAGCCACCGAGTCAGTCAGTATAGATCCTTACATAGTGCTACAGCATCGTATTTCAAATGCTTACATACCTAGAAACATTTAACTTCTTACTCGTATGTGATCAAATTACATTGTCATTGGTAGGTCCCTAATATAACGAGTTCGTATCATGTCAGCAATAAATATCAATAGAAACTAAAGTTAATTTAATGAATTAGCTGCAGCTTTGACGGCTGCCAACAAAGGGGCCGGCAAAGAGGCCACGCTCAGTTCATCCGCGGTACCGACAATGTCTCAGGATTGAACTCAGGGCAACATTGTCTCTTACCATCAGGTGAGATGATGCCAAAGGTTTACCAATTGTGAATAAAAAAATAAAAAAAACGTATAGTAAGTAACTAGTAGTAAAATTTTGAAAGGTAGAGACAAAGGTTGTCTCTACCTTTTACGCGGCGAGCAGTATTTATCAAAGTTGCAGTTAATTCAGCGAACGAACTATATGACCGAAGATACGTGATTCATGATGCAATTGAAATCATTGGCCAAATGGAAATTTTAGAATAAGCATTCTTTTACCTGCAACATTAAAATTAATTGTGCTACTATCTTTCACTCGCGGCTTCGCTCGCGTGGATATTGTTTTAGGGTTTCGAACTATTAACAACGGGTGTACTTCAACAACAGTTATTGACATTATACATTCTGAACATAAAAAAAAAATCATATTAGTACACACAAAACAAATAATATGACGTTATCACGTGAAATTATCGTCCGTAAATCGACTTTACAGACAACCAGTTTTTTTAATGGCGAGACAGATCCACACTTACCACATTATAATTCGGATGAAATGTGTTTTTTACACCAATTTTATGAAAAAAGGCAAAATTTTTTGTACTCTCCATACAAGTTTATCAGCTCATTGATCATTTTGGAGTCAAAACAAAGATTTTTTTTGTAATTGTTGAAAAGTGACATAACAAAAGATGATATATTTCATCCGAATAAATTTCTAGTACCTAATCATAGAGTAATATGTTCGCTATTAAAAAATCACCACGTATTCTTGTATAATAACATAACTTTAGGTATCCAGTTAAAATACCTATCACTTGTTTAACGACCTCCAAGGTATTTTTTTTAAGTTCTTAAGGTTAAATAGTGGTTTTCGCTAAAATCTGGCAACTTTTTCAGAAAGGTTAGTAGGGACTTTATTTTTTCCCATTGGCTACACTTGAACTGTGAATACCAGATTTTTATGTCTGGTGTTGCCAAAACGTACTAAAATGTAGGATTCTCGTACTTTTTTTTAGGAACTTTATTTTTCCCCATCGGCTACACTTGAACTGTGAATACCAGATTGTTTATGTCTGGTGTTGCCAAAACGTACTAAAATGTAGGATACTCGTACCTTTTTTTTAGCATCTAACCTAGTATATATAATATTACCGATTGCTTTAACGGTGAAGGATGTGTATGAAGGTCGCGATGCTCACGTCCGTAGGTGTAAATCTAAATGCCCTACACGTGACCGCGGGTGATGCTAAGTGCAACACTAAGCAACCGCCGTCGTATATCCCGTGGATAGCACGGTTAATTGTGCCTTACAATTAGATAGAACAGGTCTTACTAATAAGATGTACTGGCTTAGCTATAGAGTAAAACAACGCTTGCTTCATAATTATAAAAAATCGAAGTAACAATGAAAATAAAAAAATAACTATTTTGAAACCTATTGCAACAATAATGCTTTTTTTAAAAAAACTATTCAATTGTCTGTCGGACCATGCATAGTGTATCCAAAGTCTATATATTTGGTGTAGGGGTCCGCTGCTGTCATTACTTCATAGCTTGAAAACTGTTTTACCTACCCAAAATTTTACTACTAGTTACTTACTATACGTCTTTTTTATTTTTTTATTCACAATTGGTAAACCTTTGGCATCATCTCACCTGATGGTAAGAGACAATGTTGCCGAAGATGGAAGCGAGCTTACCAAGATTCCCCAACGCAATGGAGAACTGGCTATCTTATCTTCAAGCCGGAACACATCAATGTTGTTAACACTGATGTTTGGCGGCCAGACTTAGATAAGATGGAGGTGCTAGCCAGGCGGGCTTAGAAAATACCCTACCACCAACCAAACCGAGTCATAAAAGTTGACCCCGAACCCGCGACCTCATGGTGTGAAGCGAATGGACTAACCATTAAGCCACGAAGGAACCTAGACCTTTTATCTTACATTAGTTGTATTGGTTTTTTTTTGTTTTTTTAAGCAATTAAGCCTGTTGTTGGCCGTGGGGGTTCAATCATTAACTATGAAAGATTTTAGTAATGAAAGGAAATGTAAAAATTGTAACTGTTTTAATTTTCAAACTGTTAAAAATTAAAATAAAATTAACACCCAGTATAAAAAAAAAATTGAAACTATTTTTTGTACAGCATAAGACATAAATAAAGTGGAAATAAATTTGTAGTGATTTAAACCTACAAAAAAATAATGTTTTTGCTGTAAAAGTCAGCTTCTGTTTGGCCAGTTGAGTAGTTAATAAATTAACACGTGTGCCTACCTAAATTTGCACTAAAACTTGAATATAGTAAGAGAAATAAAACTCTTTGCTTTCATTGAAAAACTTGCAAGAGTTAACAAAAATAGACTTATAAACAATGTTGTGCTATGCCCACAGTAATATTTTTCTCTTTATTTATTTCTCGCTGTGGCGACACTTTTAAACTGCGATAAAAATAATTTTTTTTGTTAGCTAAGAATTTCTCCGCTGACGCTGTTCATGTTTACTCAAACAGACGCAGGTAAAACCAAGCTTAACGTTCCTTCGTGAGATAAAAGGTCTAAAATATCAACTTACATGAGGTAATTTCAAATTTATAATTGCCAGGGCGGACATTTTGCCTATATATTGCAAACGATATCCTGATCCTGATCAAAATATATTTTTAGGAAACTCCACTTCATTTTATAGGACTTAAAGATACTCCACGCAAAAAGGTGTACTCTAAAAAAAATTCCCCTCCAAGTATGGGAGGTACTCCATTTTGTTTAACATGAAATTATTTTGTGACAAATTTCATGCCATTTTGGGAAAAAAAATATCAATTATCCTTTTTTGAAGTTTGTGACCGACAGACGGACATAAAGATAATATTATAAGGGTTCTTCGTACGATTACGAAACCCTAAAATCACGAGTTGTAATAAAAATCTTAGGTAACTTTTTTTTAGAACCGTAGGTACCTTTTCTGGTTAGAAACTGCTATCACCGACTGGCAACACTGCTTAGGTCCTTTTACCATTCGCAAGCTTTAAGCGTTCTGTCCTTGTCTTTTTGATACAGATTGAAAAGGACAGAATGCGTAAATTTTGTTTAGTAGTCCTGTCAATTTACATCGTGTTACATACAACGAATCGACGACATTATTATGGTTCTCACCAAGCCGACACTCCGTGTTGGATCTACTCGCAGCAGGCGAGTAGAGTATTCTGTGCAGCAGGCCGAACAAATCAGCAGGCTTCATCAATAGTTCCTATGAAATTAGGACTCCGAATTAATTCACCGAATTTGATACCAAACTGCTATTGGACAATTTGAACAGGTTAGTGTATCTACCTTTATATAAGAGTACTCGTGGATGCCCGCAGCTTCGCCCGCGCAGATCCCGATTTTTGCGGTTTCCGTGGGAATTTCCCAAAATCCTTTCTAAGCGGATGCCTACGTCATAACATCTACCTGCATGCCGAATTTCAGCCCGATCCGTCCAGTGGTTTGGGCTGTGCGTTGATAGATCACTATTTCAGTCAGTCAGTCATCTTTGAGTTATATTTAATTAGAAGATTACCCTAAGAGCGTATTCAGAAAAATCGTATCCCTAAACTTAAAATTACTACTTCTTAAAATGGGATTGGCCGATTCTAATGAAACTACACATAAGCAAGTCAAAATATTTAGTTTGTGGACAAATTAAATAAAAATATAATTTAAGGTTTTCATAGTGATGTTAAAATTCGGAAATCTTTTTTAAATTAAAGTATTTAGAAAATGTAATCTCTCCACAAACTAGAATTTTGTTATTTGCTAAGTGCATATAAAGTTTTATTAGAATCGGCCCATTGCTTTTCAAGAAATCACCATATCAGCTCATAAACGTCCCCACCAAGGGGCTCGGGTCTACCCTGAATTAGGGCGATCGGGCCTTAGTCGACCACGCGGGCCCAGTGCGGGTTGGTCGATTTCACACACAACCTGCGAGTTCCTTCGCTGGCATATGCAGGTTTCCTCACGATGTTTTCCTTCACGGTAAGAGCGTCGGATGAACGTACATATTATGAAATCTAAATTCGAAATCACATTTGTACGTGGCACGTTCGAACCGATATTTCAAGATATAGTAATTTTAAATTTGTATGGGAAACTATTGTGTGAATACGCTTTTAACGAGATGTTTTATTTTATTACTCTTGTTTCCGCATTGTAGTGACTCTATTTTAGTACCTACTTACCTACTTAAAAAATGGTCAGTTTTTTTTAAAATCGTATTTTTTTTGAGTTTGTGTTATTTACTTTTGGCGGAAACTCGAAAATATCGACCTATATTAGGTACATATATATCGATGCTCGAAAATTATTTTTCGTGAATTTTAAAAACTACATTTTCATATCTTTAGACAATCATAGTAAATAAATAAAAAATCGTTGTCGGTAGGTTGCATCAATATATTCTTTTTCTGTGTTACAGTATAGGGATTTACTAACAAATAAGAATATTAAAAAAAATAAAAAAATTAGGGACTGTCCCCATTCAAGAAACATGTTTTTTAAAAGTTTTCATTGTTTTTGGTCTATCGTGAACGCAGTATGTGAAGCGTGAAACTTGGAAAAATCATAAAAATTATCCTGTGGTAAATCAAAAATAATAAAAACAAAACTTTTGTTTGAAATGAATGGGTATCATTGTTGTAATTATCAACTTGTGTAGAGAGGTGTAATGATACGAAACCCTCGATGCGCGATTCCGACTCGCACTTAGCCGGTTTTTGTAATAAATGTAACAGATCATACAGTGTAGTTATATGTAAGTTACGAAAACTTGCAGTTGTCATTTTTTAGAATGAAATTAATTTTATTACCGCATGGCGGTGTTCACAGATCATGCAGTGTAGTTATATGTAAGTTACGAAAACTTGCAGTTGTCATTTTTTAGAATGAAATTAATTTTATTACCGCATGGCGGTGTTCACAGATCATGCAGTGTAGTTATATGTAAGTTACGAAAACTTGCAGTTGACATTTTTTAGAATGAAATTAATTTTATTACCGCATGGCGGTGTTCACAGTTCATACAGTGTAGTTATATGTAAGTTACGAAAACTTGCAGTTGTCATTTTTTAGAATGAAATTAATTTTATTACCGCATGGCGGTGTTCACAGATCCTACAGTGTAGTTATATGTAAGTTACGAAAACTTGCAGTTGTCACTTCTTAGAATGAAATTGATTTTATTACCGCATGGCGGTGTTCACAGATCATACAGTGTAGTTATGTGTAAGTTACGAAAACTTGCAGTTGTCATTTTTTAGAATGAAATTAATTTTATTACCGCAAACCGTCATACGTAAAATCTACATCTACACTAATATTAAAATAGGAAAGATTTGTGTATATTTTTGTTTGTAACGAATAAACTTAAAAAACTACTAGACCGATTTCAAAAATTATTTCACTATTACAATACTACGTTATCGCTGAGTAACATAGGCTATAATATATCTTACTAGAAAAAATAAGGGATCCCTACAATGACTTCTATATTACTGGCGTAAGGAACCGGCCAACGCGCGCGACTAAATGCTCCCAGCGAATTGGTGCGAAAATCGAAAGTTTCGCACACGCACGACTCAGTCGTCTGCGGGAAATTGTAGAGTGCGGTGGAAATATATTCCATATAAAATGCTTTATTGTGTTGTTACAGGCTGTCAAAATCATGAAAGAAAGGCTAAAAAGATACATGGGATATCGTTAATAAACCTTATATTGTATTTTTTTTGTAAACAAATAAAATAAACGCATTTTTAAAGCGTCAGTTTACCAAGGTCCTATAAGCGCCAACTCACTAACTAACGTCAACTCTCGCCCACGCTAGTTCGTACGAGTTATGTCAGATGGCGCTACTTTTTGCTTGTACCACAGTATATATATTAGTACTAACGTACAGTATGGACACTCCCTGCCGCTCTGTAAATTCGACCTCACCCCCCCGTCACTCAGATTGGATGTAGATTGGGTACCAAACGTAAAGGACGAGCTACGCAAGAGCGATAAACGTCACTTATATTCACTTTGTGCGCCGCTGTGATTTTGAACACCGGAATAAAAAGCAACTATAACCGAACGTAAAGGACGAACTACGCATGCGCGATTAACGTCACTTATATTTACATTGCGGGCCGCTCACCGCTCGACGCCAATAGGCGGCTGCGGCGTCTCAGCATGCCTCGTATCATGATTGGCTGACCCACTGACGTATTATACGATTATACGACCAAATCTAAGAACAATCAGTTCCTATGAATCTTCATACTAGCTGTATCTTTTTTTTTTAGAAATGTAGTTCCTTTATGTTTTTCATATGTCAGATGTCAGTTTGTTATTGTGGCTTGTGAGATATTATTTTGTTTCATTTTATTTATTTAAAATGATGACTGTTTGTAATAATTTGATTAGATGGTGTGAAAGTATGAGTTGTATAGAAATATCTAGTGGTGTGATATTATAAAATGTGATCTCGGAATTATAGATTGAGATTGACTATTATTGTAGGTTGCTAAATGAGATTGTTTCACGGACAAAAGCTCCTGTGTTAGAAGAACAAATGAACAATGTTATCCATGTAAGTTACTTAATCATGTAAGATAACTGTTGATTGTTGCTTGCAGCACAGTATATATATCTTGCAGTGTGCATGCAGTAAATAACTAACAAACATTTCGTGACCAATACCGCCGGTGTGATTCAACCCTACCTGCATTCTTGCCTATAGATACGTCAGTTATAATTATGTATATCATTTCTCGCTCGTTTGTATGGAGTGTCCGGGGTGTGGCTTGTACGAAGAAAATCCGAGTAAAATATGGAGACGGGCGGATCCTTCTGTCCAAACCTGTGGATACCTACTAAAACTTCAATAATTTAAGGGCCTCTAATATACAGTGTGTCCGGGATCGAACTAGTGATATGCTAGAAATGTGTAATGAAACCTATTTTCACCCCAAAACCACCCTATTCACCCGGTCCATCCATCCCCCCCCCCACCCCTCCCGGGGCGACCATTTGAATTTTTATTAATTTTTTTACTTACCTATGCACAAATATCTGAATAAGAATAAGAATTCGTTTATTTGCCCTTGAGTTGGGTACATAATATTAGGTGTTACAAAAATTTTAATAGCACGCCAAACTCAGCCATAAAAATGATAGCATGCAAAAATAAAGTAAAGACGAAACTAGCTTCATTACAAATCTATCTTTTTTATCTGATATAAAAGAAAGTCGTGTTAGTTACACCATTTATAACTCGAGAACGGCTGGACCAATTTTTATGATTTTTGTGTTTTTGCATTTGTCTTCAATATGATATTCATTAATTATCAGTCAAAAAATAATTGGTTTAGGGTAGGGTAGGGGTATTGTAGTGTAGTGTTGTTAGGGTAAGGCAGTGTAGTGTAGGGTAGGGTAGTGTAGGGTAGGGTATGGTAGGGTAGTGTAGTGTATGTAGGGTTGGGAAGGGTATTGTAGGGTAGGGTAGGGTAGAGTAGGGTAGGGTAGTGTAGTGTAGAGTAGGGCAGTGTAGTGTAGGGTAGTGTAGGGTAGGGTAGTTTAGGGTAGGGTAGGGTAGAGTAGGGTAGTGTAGGGTAGTGAAGGGTAGGGTAGGGTAGTGTAGTGTAGAGTAGTGTAGGGTAGGGTAGGGTAGTGTAGTGTAGTGTAAGGTGGAACGAAGTTTGCCGGGACAGCTAGTAATTGAATAAATGACGTTCAAATTGTACTTAGTCGTCGTAGTTGTATCGTCACATTACTCAATTTTATGATTATTAACACCCGGTAAGGTTGGCTGGAAGAGATCTCTTATAGAGATAAGTCCACCTTTGTATATGACCTTTCTAAGTGTTTTTTATGTAAATATTTGTGTGCAATAACGAATATATATATTATTAAGATGCATTTATATTCACATTCGATATACTACAATATTCTCCATCAAATAAAATCCAAAAACCGGCCAAGTGCGTGTCAGGCCACGCGCAATGTAGGGTTCCGTAGTTACCAATATGGAGTCCATATCTAATTTTCAAAATTCCAAATACAGCGGTTTAGTTGATAGGGAGCCCTGGAGCTTCACAACCTCATTCCCCCCACTCCATTTCATCATCGGACGACCAGGCGCGGTGGGCGGTTCCATCCCTTTGTCGTCAATGTTCCACCTTTACGCACGAAGCGTTTTGCGTCTTCGTTCATCATGCGAACGGCCAAGGAGTGGAATTCCCTTCCGGCGTCTGTATTCCCCGATTCGTACAATTTAGGAATCTTCAAGACGAGTGTGTATAGGCACTATTTGAGCTTGCGTGTCACATCCTCGGCTGCATCGGCACTTACCATCAGGTGAGGTGCAGCCAAATGTACTCAAATTTTTAATAAAAAAAAAAATAGGGGGTGGGGACACTCGACTCCAACAAATTTTAGCACTTTTAAGCCTATTTTTTGAAAACGAAACCTTATATTATAAAATGGTCTTAGAAGATTCAAAACAATTTTTTAAGCTCTAACCAACGATACGCAATTGGGTTTGACAAGAAAAAAAAACATCCCCACTTTACTTGTAGTAAAAGTACTCTTAAAAAGTTGTTTTTCCAAATTTTTTTACATTTTTCTCCGCGTTATTATTATATATATCTTTGCCCAATTTCAGCTCTTAACTACTAATAGTCTAGGAGCTATGCCGCGGACAGACAGACATGACGAAACTATAAGGGTTCCTTGTTGTACTACAGAACCCTAAAAATGATGTACAAAGTTAACATAACATTTTTAAAAATCCAACCGAGTCGTGAATAAAAAAAAAAAACATACAATCTACAATTATTGCAACTTACTGCAAAAACAAGGTGATTAAGAGGGTAATTTCTTTAGTAGGTTAACAGCTTTTGAGATAAGCTACAAAACAACAGTAATAAATAATCTTAGCTGTGAGTTTTGATTTATAAAAAACTTGTTTACTTTTTAATATCAACATAGCAAATCAATCATCATCATCACTCAAAATTATTTGCTCAAAGTGGCCACCTCCGTTTTCCGTCGATAGTCGAATCATACCCAAATCCGACCTTACGTCGTCAGCAGCTGCCGTGATCTTTTGAACAAGTGATGATGGTGATGATGATGATGATGGTCCTAGCCGTTTTCGGCTACAGCGACCGCAGAGTTGTCCGGCTCAGCTGCAAGCGTCCCGCTGCTCCGCCTTCTCGTGCGCCCGCATGTGGATGTTGTATCCAATCTTCGCTCGGAACGTTCGGTCACACTTGGGGCACGTCAGGACACCGTTGCAGTAATTGTAGTGGATAGCCGCAGGTGGTCGGGCTTTTATTTCATCCCTTTTGGTGTTATATTGTGTTTTGCGAGAGTCTTCAAAGGAGGCTACGTTGTGTGTTACCAGCTGTTCACAAGTTCTTCTCGTGTGTTTGGTATAGTGGAATAAACCTTTTGTTTTATATGCCCCCATAAAAAAATCCGTTAGGTCCGGGGAGCGAGGTGGCCATGGTGTGGAAGCGCCACGTCCGATCCACAGGATAATAGCGATAGTCTAAATGTTCTGTTACATTTCGCACAAAGTGCGCCGGAGCATCATCATATCAGCCGAAAATCGTCCACTGCTGGACAAAGGCCTCCCTCAAGGATTTCCACGACGACCGGTCCTGCGCTGCCCGCATCTATCGGCTTCCCACGATCTTCACCTGGAAGTCGGTCCTTCGCGTGGGAGGCCTACCTACGCTACGTTTTCCGGTGCTCGGTCGCCACTAGAGAACCTTATTGACCCATCGGCCATCTGTTCTACGAGCTATGTGCCCTGCCCATTGCCACTTCATTTTAGCGGTAAAGTTAAACGGCCAACAACAAGCTTGTCCTTTCGAAAAAAAAAGAAGTTTAGCGATTCTGTGAGCTATGTCGGTTACTTTGGTTCTCCTGCGGATCTCCTCGTTTCTGATTCGATCACGCAGAGAAAATCCGAGCATAGCACGCTCCATTGCCTTTTAGGTGACCTTGAGCCTTCTTATGAGGCCCATAGTAAGCGACCATGTCTCAGTTCCGTAAGTCATCACTGGCAACACACACTGGTCAAAGACCTTAGTCTTGAGACACTGCGGTATTTGGGACGTGAAGATATTGCAAAGCTTCCCGAAAGCTGCCCAGCCGAGTTGGATTCGTCGATTGATCTCTTTCTTAAAGTTGGACCTACCTAGCTGGACTGTTTGTCCCATGTATACATATTCGTCAACAACTTCCAGTGTAGAGTCTCCAACCTCTCCAGCTGGTGCATCATCCAACTGTAACCACATGCCATTCCGATACGATAGTGGCAATTTCATTAATAGTCCTAGAATTGTGTACACAAAAACTCCAAAAAAATACATTGACTGAGAATTCTAGCTGGAATTCACTGGGGCGCACTGCGTGGAGGTTTTCATGCAACCGAAGGTGGTTGTTGCGTTGGTTAGTATTTCCAGCTCTGGTAAATTTTGCTTCGTCCGTCCACATTATTTTACATAGGAAGGATGGGTCGCGGCGAATTCGTTAGTTGACTCTATTAGCAGAAAACCGACCGTGTAAGGTAATCCAGCTGCCTTATATCCTGCTCTCGTCTTAAATGGTATAGGTGTAATCGGACTGCAGAGGAGGGTAGGGGGAAAATGCTTTTACGCATACCAGTAAAGCCGGCTGTATTGGCTATAAGGGACTCACAGCCCTGCGCCTATATGCATACATGCCCATTATATTAAACTTAAGGTACTTAACTCAATGTTGATATCATTGGTGTGTTCCGGCATGAAGATAAGATAGCCAGTTCCCCATTGCGTTGGGGAATCTTGGTAAGCCCGCTTCCATCTTCGGCAACATCGTCACTTACCACCAGGTGAGATGTTGTCAAGGGTTTACCAAATGTGCATAAAAAATAATAATATAATAAATAATTATGCACAGGTCCAAGAACACAGCCTTGGAAGCTAAGCTGCCTTAAAAGTCATCGGAGCGACCCCCCTCCCTAAACTTAGTGGACTGAGTGCGAACAGTGTAATCCTTCTATTTTTAAAACTCTCAACAAACTCCACCTTGCTATCACTAATAGTGCTGCGATTCGTCTTACACTTAGTCGTGGATCTCTGGTAATCAACCATAACCCGGCGACAATTACGCTGGGTCACATTGACCCCAGCGCTTTTCAATTGAGAAATTTCGAAAAAACTTATTACAATTGTTATTGGTTTTCTCAGTAGCTCGAGATAAGACCTCAATTCATATGATTTGTACCATAGTGTAGTGAACAAGTGCCAGTGAAGAATGGTAAAATCCCTTTTCTTGAAAAAAAGGCTATAGCTCCATACATTTTTAGTTCCAAAAGAGAAATTATTTTAGTTGCCCTTTTGAGGTTGTTGCATTAAAACCAAATCATTATTCGATATCTAAATTAACTTAAACATCTTGGTACTACAATGACTTCATGGTCATGCAATAGTTCTTACTTTGTATTAAATTTGTTATAATTCAGCAGATAACCAGATAATTAAGAAAAAAAACATTCGGGTCATATTGACCCAGCGTCATCGTCCGCGTTATTTTTTACACGTCATTGGCGCTGGGTTAATATCTCTTCTTCATCTTCTTGATGCTGTTCATAGGCGGGCCTCCGAATGCCGTTTTCTGCTAGCCTTGAGTGGACGTCAATAAATGTTTGACAAACAATAACTTCTATGTTACTGGCGTAAGGTCACGGCCGACGCGCGCGACTAATGCTCCCAGCGAATTGGTGCGAAAATCGAAAGTTTCGCACACTCACGACTCAGTCGTCTGCGGGAAATTGTAGAGTGCGGTGGAAAGATATTTCATATAATATGCCTTATTGTGTTGTTAGAGGCTGTAAAAATCATTTAAGAAAGGCTAAAAAGATACATGGGATATCATTAGGTAACCTTATATTGTATTTTTTCTTGTAAACAAATGAAATAAACTCTTTTTAAAGCGACAATTTACCAAGGTCCTATTAGCGTGGCACTGTCGTCAACTATACCTCTCGCTCGCACATGGAATGCGATAGGGATCCATTATCGCTTATCAGAGATTATGGCCTGCGCATGGGTCATGTTTTAAACATCAATAGCTCCAAAACTATTAGACTCACAGTGAACATAATTAATATCATTTTATTGCTCATCTCAAGAAGATACCCTCTTAATCACCTTGTTTTTGCAGTAAGTAACAATCATTATATCAGCCGAAGGACGTCCACTGCTGGACATAGGCCTCCCCCAAGGATTTCCACGAAGACCGGTTCTGCGCTGCCCGCATCCAGCGGCTTCCCGCGACCTTCACTAGTTCATCGGTCCACCGAGTGGGAGGCCTGCCTACACTACGTTTTCCGGTGCGTGCTCAACACTCGAGAACTTTACCACCCAAACGGCCATCTGAATGGCTCCCGGCTTAGAATAGGGCCATCTTATTTCTTCCAATAGGTGTCGTAAGAGCCGATTAAGGGACTCAAACCGGAGGATGGGCAGCAGCGTCTTCCCGTGACTTGCATGCAGTCAATCTGCAACAACACTGCGATCGCCAACTCTCCTGCCAAGTGTGGCGATTACGGCAACACCCCTCCAATGATCGACACAAGTAACAATAACTTACATTATGTTTTTGGAGTTTATTGGAGTTTACTCCTTAAGAATCGATTTTCATATATAAGGCCGGGGTATGAAAATTTATGGGGAGTAAAATCAGGCGTTATGCGTTAAGCGTTAGTAAGGAGTGAACTCCAGTCGTGTGTTTGCATATGAAAAACGATTAGTAAGGAGTAAACTCCAGTCGTGTGTTTAAATATGAAAAACGAAAAATGAATGCGTTAGTAAGGAGTAAACTCCAGTCGTGTGTTTATCTATGAAAAACAAAAATGAATGCGTTAGTAAGGAGTAAACTCCAGTCGTGTGTTTATAAATTACTAACATAGATATATGTAAAAGTGTTACTAAAAATCTATGGACTTAGAATGTCTGAAAACATTTTTTTTCTTTTATAAATGAAATACGAAAAATGAATGCGTTAGTTAGGAGTAAACTCCAGTCGTGCGTCGGAGCTGACATACACACATATTTTTTTACACATTTTCACGACTCGGTGAGATTTTTAAATGAGTTATGCTAACTTTGTACTCACATCATTTTTGCATATTATTTGATGGAGAATATGATTAAAAGTGCTCCTTATTAACAACAAAATTGAGTTTTGTGATGATATTTGTGCATAGGCGCGTAAAAAATGTAATAAAAATTCAAATGGTTGTCCTGGGGAGGGGGAGCGGATGGACCCCGTGAAGAGGTTGGTTTTGGGGTGGGAATGGGCTATATTCGATCCCGGAAACACTGTATAGATTTTATCGCATAGGGAGCACTCGGTGGACCGACGACCTGGTGAATGTCGCGGGAAGCGGCCGCGGGCAGCGCAAGAGCTGTCGTCATAGAAATCCTTTGTCCAGCAGTGGACGTCTTTCGGCTGATATGATGATGAAGATTAAGTCAATGTTTATAGGGTTCTGTAGTCAAACCACGAACCTTTAAGTAGAGTTTCATAATGATTTTTGTTACAGATTTGCCAACGAACAAGCTGCAATAATGAAGCCACTGTTTTGTAAGTAACTTAATTGTAATAGCAATTCCCCGATTCGTATAATTTAGGAATCTTCAAGACGAGAGTGAATAGGCACTATTTGAGCTTGCGTGTTACATCCTCGGCTGCATCGGCACTTACCATCAGGTGAGGTGCAGACAAACGCACTCAAATTTTTAATAAAAAAATAAATAATAATAATACAATAATTTAGACGTCCCGTGCCGTACGGTTGGCCGCACGTCGACATTCTATTATTATACATACATTTAATAAAACTGTAACGGGGCCGTGTCTGTACATAAAATATTTTTAGCAAATAATAACTGTGGTGGACATTACTAAGGATACAGAGGCCAAAACAACAACTTTGGAATTTTTTCTGTCTGTCTGTGTGTGTGTTCGCTCATCACGCAAAATCTACCAAGCCGATTTTGATGAAATTTTGTATGGTGATTACTTATTAGCCCGGGTTAACATATAAGATACGTTTTATTCCGGAAAATTCAAGAGTTCCCGTGGGAAATTTCAAAACCTTTACGCGGACGAAGTCACGGGCACAGCTAGTTTATTAATATATAAGCTGAACCGGAACTAAGTTACGAAAACTAAACACGAGAGAGCTACGAGAAGCTCAAGTTCAAAGTTCAAAAAGTTCAACTTTCATTCACTGGCAATCGACTAAGTATAATTCGTTATTTTTTCTTTGTCGATTTTCTATCTTTTTTTTTTTACCAATCTACAATCGTATCTTAAGCATCATCATCATCTGATTGTAAGTAACGATGATGCCAAGATGTAAGCTGGCTTAACAAGTGTAGACCGTCTTCGATCGACCCACATAAAAAGCCGGGAGGGAGCAGTGGACTGTTTTTATAGGGGAGAAGGTCGATCGACCCACGTAAGCATCATCATCATCATTTCATGGTAAGTAACGATGATGCCAAGATGTAAGCTGGATTACCAAGTGTGGGCCGCCTTAGATCGACCCACCTAAAAAGCCGGGAGGGAGCAATGGACTGTTTTCATAAGGGAGACGGTCGATCGTATGGTTGCAACTGACTTGCGAGGGGAAGTAACGCCTTGGAGTAGAAGAAAACGGAGGCGGTTATAAGCCTTAGCTCCTAAGGAATTTCGCTGATTCATTTACTGAATGATCAGAACAGATTGAATGACGCTACCGAGGTCCTTGTCTGTTTATATATCTTTCTCTGTCGAAAACTCTAGAAAAAATTGACAAGGACAGGGGATGTTGCGAGTGAGATACCTAATTTTAAATACCGAACCTCACTCGTTTGAAGCAATGAGAGGTTTTTTTTTGTTTTTTTTTCGCGATCATCGTTACGTCGGTCATTGGCTGCGCACGCGCGTCCCGCTGCTCTTCGTGTATCTTCGTGCCTTTAGATCGTTGGTCTTCGGGATCGCTAGCGTGCCGCTGCACTTCGTGTATCTTTGTGCTCCGTGATCGTCTTACCGTCGTCGGCCGTCTCATGCGTGTCGTGTGCCTAAGGTGGTGTCTCTCGGCGATGGAACGGAGCACGTTGAATCGCAGTCCGTGGAATTGACTACCGCACGCCGTTAGCGACAGAGTGGATACTACTCGGTCACCGTGCATGACACCATTGTCGGGAAGCCGTCGGCCTGCGTCACTTCCTAATTTCTGACATCTTTTTTCGAAGCCCGCCGTAGTCTTTTCAAGACTTGTTCGCGGCTAGGGCCGCCTTATTCAAGGCAGCTTACTCTGCGCTCATCCAAGAGCTGCACTGGCATGACAGAGAGCCCGAAACGGTGCTCTCTGTACCACCACCACTGAGTTGTCCATCCCCGTATGGCACAATACCTCATTCCTCCACATGCGTGCTATAAGGGAAGGGCACATCCAGGCACGTAGCCTATGACTCACAGTGGCGACGTGGTTTGAATGCAGCACCTCTCTTCTTATGCGCCGCCTTTCCTAAAGGCGCTCCGATGAAGGACTTATAGGTCTTGATTGACCTTAACCTATTAGGGGTAATCTTAGAGGGTAGGATCAGCCGTATGCTGTGAGTCCCTCATAACCAGTTTAGCCGGGCTGTATTGGTATGCATGATGCATCTCTTCCCCTCCCTCCGAATAGGGAGGAAAGAAACCGGTTTGAGCAATACTGTATCGCCATACTGATCGTTCTCGATTTGCGCCCGGAGTCGCTTCAACTTTTTTGCGATCTAGCGTCACTATTTTTGAATGATACGGGTACTTGCGTGCAGGTATTACACCACCTAAAGCCGCAACTGAGGGCTGGCACTGCCTGGACATCCCAGAACCCAAAATTTTCCTCAAAAGTCTACTTAGGGGGAAGGTTGATCGGGTATGTAACGCCCCTCCTGACTCGCGCACCTGTATTCCCGCACGCTGCCTGCTTGTCACCGTCTCCCGACATTGGTCCGCCCGTGTGCTACAAGCCGCAACCGCGCCGCCGCAGACCATCGTGTCGCCTTCCTGCCAGCGTGATGGTCTCGGGTTCCGACTTGGGGTCACCGCATGCATCCCGGCCGTCATACCCCAACACGAAGCCCCGGTGGAGGATCTCGCCTTCACAGTGAGCGCGAGTACTCACCCAGATCGGCGTTCGACGCGCTACAGTTTGGTTGTTGCACGCCTGTGTCTATTGTGGATCGGGTCAGAGAAGTTTCTGAGAGCGATGGCAGCGCACCTAATAAAGCGCGAGCGCCAGCTATTGGAAACTTCCGCCGAGGAGAGCTTCGCTTGGAGCTGAAACAGATGCCTGCAGTTCAGGAGATCTGCTTAGCCGTCATTAGAGACACAGTGCCGGACTTCTAGAAAAAGCCCGCCAGACGCCTCCGCAGCCCCTGTTCGAAGGACTCACCCGAGCAGCTAGCGAAACGCCACTGCGACGAATTTGGACCCCCTGCCGCCGTGGTCGCGACCACCACCGCCCGCACCATCCCCGAGGCGCCGCGTCCCTAGCCCGGCCCACCTACGCGGATCAAGCCCAAGTCGTCGCCCGCCCCCGCAGCGCCCAAGTCGCCGCCCCCCCGCAGCGCGCAAGACGCCACCTGCCGCGGCCCCAGCCACCGCTGCCGCCGCTGCCACCACTGCCGCCGCTGTGAAATCCGTCGCCGCCCCCTCTGCCACCGTCGGCCAGCCCAAGAAGGCCCGCTACCCTCGCTTGGTACTGGAGTCCCTTTCGAACTAGCCGACCCACTTTAAGAAGCTTGCCGAGGAGCTCGGGCGAGCTCCCAATGCCCGCCCCTAGGGCAACGGGGTCCGTTTTGCCCCATGAAGACGATTACTCAATACTCAATAATTACCGCACGGTGCAGCGGTACCTGTCTTCACTGCCGGAGATACATTGGTTCTCGTACTCGCTGCTTGCCAACAGGCTCATCAAGGTGGCCATCCGTGGCCTCCCATCCGCTACCGAGCCCGCGCGAGATTGTTGCCGCCTTAGGAGAGCACGGCTTTGAGGCGGAGCATGTAAAGGACATCCGAGCGCGTGTAGGACGCCCCGGTTGCCTTTTCTATGCGCAGATCTAGCGGACCTCCAACCTGACCGTCCTCTACACCATTGCGGAGCTCCTGCACATGCTGAGCATCGTCATCGAGGCCTGGCGTGGCAAGCAAGGACCCGCGCAGTGCCACCGGTGCCAGGCATTCCGGCACTCATCACACGGCTGCCACCGGCTGCTTGTCTGCGTCCGCTGCGGCGATCCCCACACCGCCAAGGACTATCCACGGCCACGGGAGGCTCTAACAACCTGCGCCAACTGCGCGGGCCCGCATCCCGCCAACCACGTCGCGTGCCCGGTGTTCCGAAGGGAGCTCCGGAACAAAAGCTCCGGAACAGTCGCCTAGACCGCCACCAGATCTCGCCCTGCAGCGCCCGCCACTCCTGCTAAGCGCGCCGCACTGGCAGCGCCCGCCGTGCTGAGCGGCCCGGCCGCTGCACTCGCGCCCCGCCAATCAAAAAAATCCGCCGGAGGAGGAAGAGGCCCCTAGCCCCCACTTCCGCCACCCACACTGCCGCCAAGACCGCCGCGATGGCTTCCAGAAGCGATCTCCTGCACGCTCTGGAAGTAATCCAGCAGCTGCTTGCCCCAGCCGGGGCTGGAGCAACCGCAGAAGGCCCTGAGCTCACCCCAAGGCCCGCTCATCGTGATGACCACAGGGGTAACGAGAAGAACACCACGGGTTGGAGCAATATTGTAAGGACGACCGTTCTCATACAAACATCTGACCCTTGTCTATTTTCGCGGTTTTCTAGCCTCTTTTGTCATTCCCTTAGAAAGACAGACACACAAACCCATTTATTTACATAAGTGAAAATGCGTTTGTTTGTTACCTATTGACGCTTCAACACCTTAATCAATCGAGATGCAATTTGTCATGCATGTAGCCTGTGTCACTGGAAAGGAGAAAGGCTACTTTTTTACCCGTGAAAATAGAAAAGTCCGATGCAGTTCCTGAGTGAACTGAAAATATACTTTTTTTAGTTAGTTTCTTTAACATTGCACGGGAACAATGAATTGCTGTGATTTTTTGCAAAGAGACGGCTGAGGAGGTGAGAAATGACATAATTTACTAATTATCCTGACATGGTTCCCGAGGGATCTGAGGAAAACTCATTTCCGTCCTCGCGCACGTCAGCGTTGCAACGGAGCTACGGACTGAAGTGGTTTTTTGTATAGAATTGGTTGAGGGGGGGTGGGAAGTGACATAGACTTCTAATCAGAAGAGCCGTATACAGGGTGTAACATAAAGGTGTGGTGATACTTTAAGGTGGGCTTGTACCCATCAAACTGAACAACTTTCTCCATGGAACCCATAGTCAAATCGCAAAAAAAAATTTGAACTTCCCATACTAAGTTGGCTGATCAACTGATCGAGTTAGTATGGGAGAGCCAAATTTTTTTTGCGATTTGACTATGGGTTCCATGGAGAAAGTTGTTCAGTTTGATGGGTATCCTTTCACCTTAAAGTATCACCACACCTTTATGTTACACCCTGTATAGCCGCTGGCGGCTCACGCACCACTTACCCTAAAAGACAGTCATAAAAACGATGTCAATGCGAGCGAAGCTGCGGGGAAAAGCTAGTACAACATAAAAGGAACCTTACAAATACATGAATGAGAGCATGTAAAATTACAGTGCTAAAGGCTTATCCTAAGGCCCTATAAGCTAAACATCTATACATCTAAGTAGCTATAATCTGCCTATAAAATTAAATAAACACGAAAATACCCATTAAAAATATCCTAGCTAAATGGGAGACTAAACACAAACGAACAAAACTTTATTTAAAAAACTATTTACAAAAAGTCGTGAACATCAAGATTCCCAAACGCAATCACTGATAATGATAAAAATTGACGCAATGGTGAACTGGCTATTTTATCTTCAAGCTGCAACACATGAAGGTTTTTATAATTAACGTTTGGCGGTAAGACTCAGATAAGATTGTGATAGCTGGCTAGCATTTTTTTAACTAGAAAAATGCCCTTTCACCAACCAAGCCGAGTCTTACAAAGTTAGACTAAATAAAGTTAAAAAACTCAGCCAGCTACCTATTAAGGTTTAAAAGGTACAGCTCTTTTAATGCTGGACAAACGGACGGAAAGGTGGCGATGGCGTAGGCTTAGTAATAGGGTCCCGTTACCTGGGGCGTAACCGAAAAATAAAAACCACGTAGACGAAGCTGCAGAAAAAGCTATTAAACTTTTATCATGTGAATATTGTCTAATAGGCTTGTACTAATAACGCGTTATTTTTTTTTTCAGATGTATTTTTCTTCTTCTGGATGACGACAAGTAGCCTGTCAATGGATGACGAAAAATGGCCACTTAATGGTTGCAATGAAGAATTCGATCACAATGTTTGTGTCTCTCATCTTTATTGCATTGGTTATCGTATAAATGATATTAATCATAAGACGCCCATCAACAACATGTTATGTCCAGAAAATTATAAGCTACGACTAAATCATAATAGACTAAATAATAATATGTATTACGGTTACGAAGAAAGAAAAAAAGTACCATTCAAGACAACTGTACATTTCAAGACACGCAAAACTGAGCAAGAATCAATGATACCGTTACAGGAAGGCAGTTTTGAAAATTATCAAGAAGGAATCGTATATTTAGACGTAAGCAATAATGAAATAGTAAATTTTCCAACGTTTTCATTTATGCCTAATCTTGAAAAGTTAAATTTCTCTAGAAATTTTTTGACTAACGCCAAATTATCAAACCCAACAATTAGAAACATGGACAAACTAAATGAAATAGATTTTTCATATAACGCTATAAATACAATTATCTTCAGCGATAACGAAAAACTCTTCTTAGAACTGAAGATATTGAATTTGTCTCATAATGAAATAAATTATGTTACTGACGGAATATTTGAAAAATTCAATGAGATAACTACTTTGGATATTTCATTTAACAAAATTAATTTAATGAATGCTCTTACTTTTGATGGATTAAAAGATATGATTTATTTGTATTTAGCTCATAATAAAATTACGTCTATTAACTCATCTTTATTGAAACTTGATAAACTCATTGAATTAGATTTGAGTTACAATGAAATAGAAGAAGTAAAAAATGATGATTTTAGGAAATTAAGTTACTTGAAAAATCTGAACCTAAGTCACAATAGATTGAAAATCATAGGTAGTGATGTTTTTAATAATCTTTTCTCGTTGCTGACTTTAGATTTAAATAAAAACTTGATAGAAACCATAGATAAGATAGCATTCGTAAATATAACACAACTTAAAATTATTGATTTATCTCAAAACAATTTAAAAACACTCCCGAGGGATATATTTAAGGCTAATAAAGCCATTAAAATGCTAACTATTAATAAAAATAAGTTAGATGGAACCGTGTGGAAAGGAACTTTTGAAGGTCTTGAGAACGTTGCAAAATTAAATTTGAGCTACCAATACTTGGCATTTATAGAAGATTTTGCATTTTTTGGTCTAGAGAAAGTTGAAACTCTTTTGTTAAACAACAACAAAATTCAAAATTTGTCAAAAAACTCACTTAAATCTCTGAAAAAGCTGTCATTTTTAGATTTGTCCAATAACCAAATATCTAGTTTAGGTTTTGTGAAAGAAGACCTTGTAAGCCTTCTGTCATTAAACTTGCAATGTAACAGTTTGAGTAAAGTAAAGTCCGAGGACTTTCTTGGACTGAGCAGACTCATCACATTGGACTTATCTAAAAACAAAATTTATCAAATAGAGCCAAACTGTTTTAAGTACCTAACCGAGCTTAATAATTTTAAATTTTCTAACAACCCGATCAGTGGACCTTTGGAAGAAAACAGTTTTAATGGTTTATCTGCACTACCGGCTCTTGATATATCTGATAGTATGTTAAGTAAAATAAACAATGGAAGCTTTGAAGGTTTAAAATCAATGAAAGAACTCAACATATCCAATAGTGAACTAGATGAGATTCAATTTAATAGTTTCTCAGGCACTGGTGCTCTAGAAGTCTTAGATATATCCTTTAATAAACTTAATACTTTTCATGTTAACACAACATATATATCAAATATTCGTCAACTAATAATAAGCAACAATTTTATTACAACTATTGCATCAGATACATTTAAAGGTCTTTCGCATCTTACAAAATTAATACTGTTTGATAATTTTATAGAAAGTATTCATAATGATGCTCTGGTCGATTTACAAGATTTATGTCATTTTGATTTATCTCTTAATCCAAAATTACATTTTGATTTTAAATTATTGCGCAATGCGCAGGCTTTAAAAAAACTGGTTTTGTCAAATATGAAAGCCCAATTTTCGTTTGTAAACGTTGTAAATAATTCATTGACAGATCTAGAAATGTCAAATTCCGGTATATTAGATATAAAGTTGTTAGGAATATATAAATTAATCCAATTAAATTCTTTAGCACTCACCAAAAATGAAATAGCTAAGTTAGAGTTAGGAGCTTTTGCAAATCTGACGGACCTTCGGAATTTAGATCTGAGCTATAATAAAATAACATTTATTCAACCAGGAGTTTTTAAGGATAATACATTGTTGTATTTGCTAAATATATCTCATAATGCAATTAATACTATTGGTTATGGAGTTTTCGCTGGATTAAAGTACTTACATACTATAGATATGTCCTATAACAATATAGATAATTTAGATAGCGAGAGGTTTTATGAGGTTACTGGACTTACGGTACTAATAGCTGATTATAATAGAATAAATTCATTCAGAGATAAAGACTTTACTCACACTAGTCTATCATCTCTTAGTATTGGTGGTAATCCTATACCATGTGATTTGCTTGCAAAACTTGATAAATCTAGTGTGGCCTTTTCTATAACTGCTATTACTTTGGATGTGAGCAAAGAAAATTTTCACGGTGTCACTTGTAATATTGATGATGGGCGATTTTTTTATAATTCAGCAAATTTTTCCACAAAAGAAAAGATCCTTTATGACATACGAGATATTTTACTAAACATGTCCTCTATCAAAGTAACAGAAAAACATTTAGCAACAGAAAATCACTCCAAATACTTTAATGATATTATGAATGTAATGGAAAAATCGAATTCTGGGCTGACCGGCTTGTTAAACTTAATGGTTACAGGTAACAACAAAACGAATAATTTATTAAATAAACTGACAAACACAATAACGTCTATAAATAACATAAGAAGATCAGAACCCATTCCAATTTCAAAAGAAAATAGTAATGTTGATTTGATTCCTTTAATCAATAAAATGAAACAAGACTTGGAAGATACTATTGCAATTGAAAAACAAAGTGTACTCAATGAAGTTGACAAAAAAATGTCATTAATGAATGTTAACAATGACGTTTCTTTAATTAAATCCACTAATCCTAATCATAAAGCTTTGTCGGATACTGAAAAGTCTGAAAATTCATTTTTATTTATGGAAGTCTGTGTTGGTATTATTTTTGTAACAATGATAGCTTTTGCATTGTATAAGCTATACATTTCTGGAATATTCATACCAAGACGCAGTTCTGCAAATAGTACGCGAAATTTACAGGATGCTACGGATGATTCGGTATTGTGATATTCCGTGTTTCCGGTAGAAAAGTCACTTATGAAAAACCAAGTGAAGAAATGTAAGGAATAACACTCGTTATTATTTGATATTGTTCTTATATAACAAACTAGCTTTTTCCCGCGCCTTCGCCCGCGTGGACATCATTTTTATGACTGTCTTTAAGGGTGATTAGTAAATTATCTCGTTTCCCACCTCCTTAACCATCTCTGTGCAAAAAATCACAACAATCCATTGTTCCGTTGCGAGGTAAAAGAAATTAACCAAAAAAAAGTATTCATTATTTCCCTCAGGAACAGCATCGGATTAAGCTATTTTCCCGAGATAAAAAGTAGCCTATGTCCTTCTCCGTGACACAGGCTACCTGCATGGAAAATTTTTTCAAGATTGGTTGAGGTGTAGAAGCGTGAAAAGGTAACAAACAAATACATTTTCACATTTATAATATTATAGTAAGGATGTTATTTGTTCATAAAGGACTACATTTTACATATGATATATATTAATTCAAGGATAATTTTTATTAGATAATGTAGGAATGAGGACGATTAATAGTAGCTTTTGTAGTAAAATGTATTTTAAAAGTAATCACGGTAAAAATGTAACTCCTGTGACTTTTAGACTTCGTTGAAACTCTAGCAGGTGATTCAGTTTATGAAACTGAACAACTTTTCCTGAACATAGCAATAGTAGAGATAAAAAAAATTAAGAGCAAAAGTGATCTGATCAGACGTTCAATCAAGAAGTGTAGGAAGTAGAAAGTCCAAAAAAATTGCAAACACTCATAAGTATAGATTTCTTATAGTACCGTCGCCCGTGGACATTTAAATTACAAAAGTATCGGCCAAGTGCTAGTCAATCTCGCGCACTATGGGTTCCGTAACAAAAAATAATTTTCATCCACAGCGCCATTTATAGATATTGGTAAAAGGGAACTAATTACTGTTCTTGTAAGTTAAATATGTAAAAGATACTACTAGATCCCACTAGGTGTCGTACTTTGGAAATTTATTGTTTCCTGTAATAACGGAAGGACTTTAGATTTTTTCATATATTTTCTTGTTAACTACTTAACTTCATATACAGTTAAGCATTTAACCTCATATACTGTAATTTTATAAATTTCGGACTCAGTAGTTTCGAAGATAAAGGGGGAATGGTTAATTTTCTCCTATTATCTTAAATCATTTCAAAACGATTTATCTTGAAATTATAAAAAAATGTATTTGAGATTCTCACAATAGGGCTTTTTATTTGATATGAAACGCAATATATTTTTAAAATAAAAAACCTAATAAACCCCCTTAAAAGTCGCCCCTACACACGTCTTTCTTTGCGTCACCGATTTACATATGTGTACTAAATTTCAATTCAATCGGCCCTGTAGTTTCTGAGCAGACTGATGGACAGACAAACATACGAGTGATTTTTTTATTTTAGAAACGCAGCTTTTAAGTAAGATTTATTCATTACAAGCGACGCTATCAACATCATTATTATCATCGTCATATCAGCCGAAGGACGTCCACTACTAGACATAGGCCTCCCCCAAGGATTAACCCGACGTCAATGACGTGTAAAAAATAACGCGGACGATGACGCGGGGTCAATATGACCCGAATGTTTTTTTTCTTAATTACCTGGTTATCTGCTGAATTATATTATAACAAATTTAATAAAAAATATAAGAACTATTGCATGACCACGAAGTCATTGTAGTACCAAGATTTTTTAAGTTAATTTAGATATCAAATTATGATTTGGTTTTAATACAACAACCTCAAACGGGCAACAAAAACAATTTAATAGAACTAAAAATGTATGGAGCTGTAGCCGTTTTATTCCCGTTTCATTCAAGAAAATGGATTTTACCATTCTTCACTGGCGCTTGCTCACTACACTATGATACAAATCATATGAATATTGAGGTCTTATCTCCAGCTACTGAGAAAACCATGAACGATTATAATATGTTTTTTTTCGAAATTTCCCCAATTGAAAATCGCTCGGGTCAATATGACCCAGCGTCATTGTCGCCTGGTTAATATATTCAAATAATTAATATATCAATACCATTATAAAACAAAAATCAGTAACAACAACCGGTTTCGTTTTCCAGACAACTTATTTATTTTTTGATACGGTGGGATGTGACTTGGGTTTTCGTTTTTATTATGTTTAACTATCACACTAATAATATTATAAAGGCAAAAGTTTGTGAGTGTGTGTGTGTTTGTTACTACTTCAAGCGAAAACTGCTGAACGGATCTGACTGAAATTTGGTGCGTAGACAGATAAGGACCTGAATTAACACATAGGCTACTTTTTTCAAGTGCGGCTCGCGCACTGCGCACCCTCGAAACGTTGTCCACGCGGGTGAAGCCGCGGGAAACAGCGAGTATATTTTTTTTTACAAAAGCAAACGTTGAACGTTTTTGAAATGTAAATGTCCCCAGGCGACTGTACTGCAAAAATCTATACTTATTGGCAAAATTTTCGGACTTCCCATACTAACTGTTTAAACATCTGATCAGCTCACTTGCATGGGATCTCTATTTTTTTTCTAAGGACGATTTCTCAGAAAAAGTGTTCAGTTTTACGTAACTGAGGCTTGCAGTAATGTAAACCGTGTATATTTAATATTAAACAAACAACTATACCTAAGTCACATTTGCGTTAACTATATAATTATATATGTATAGATAATAAATATAAAGGAATTTAATTATTACTAAGGTGTTTTATTATTATTCTGATTATCTAACCTTGTTACATACTATGAGCTAGTTATGTCTTACATATATCTCAAATAATACAAATTTTGAACAAAACATTACTGAAATATCAGCGAGCACCGTGACGTAACTGTGCCAGTTACTGATATTTTAAGGGCACGTAATACGCCACATTTCATCGACGAAAAACCCTTCTCGCCTCTAAATGGCAGCCATTTTTATTTTCATTTTTTGCAGTTGTTCATTAAAAATATGTTTTCTCTTGAATTAGCAGCAGTACAGAAATAAAATTAATCAAAACCATTAAGAAAAAAAAATAATGAAAAAAAAAATTAAATAAGCTACAAAACGACATCAAAATATTATGTGTCATTAGATTCTAACTTAAGTGTGACAATGTATGGTAAATGGGCAACCCTCGCGGTTTGTTAATTGGAAATGCTCAGACGGGCCACACAGCAGGTTGCAGTGAAAGCTACGTGTCTCCAGAATGGAGTCGGTCACATTGAACAATATTTTAAAGTAGTATTTCAGTTAAAAACAACGTTAAACAGTTCTGAAATTGCAATTAAAAGATTGTCACGACCCCACACAAGGGTCTCATAACTATAAATTTTCGTCATTGACTAAGTAATTAGTGACACAGTTATGGTATCGTTTTAACTTAGCTCAAATAAATCTATAAGATAAAAATATCAGGTTAATGACCTTGTTTATGCGGCAGATTGAAAAAAATGTGTTACATTTTATTTTAAATAAACTTTTTTGTGTTTTTTTTCTCAATGGTTTTGATTATTTTTAATATTTGGATCATCAGAAAAAACAAATCACCTTTCAAATGAGACCATTTTGAATTCTGTAGTGCTGCTAATTTAAGAGGAAACATATTTTTTAATGAACACCTGCAAAAATAAATATTGAAAAAGTAAATGGCTGTTATTTAGAGTGATGGTGGACGTGACCCCTTAATTAGGGTTTTGTTGTCGATGAAATGTGGTGTTTAACCCAATCCAATGCACACTGTGTAACATAGCAAACGCTTGAATTGAAAAGCGCGAAAGGATTCCAGCGGATTTGTATGAAGTAAGTAGTTTACAGCGTCCTAGTTTGAGCGTCGGTGGCGTTATAGCAAGGGTCGCTACCTCCTGTCTGAGAGGTCGCGGTTTGAATCCTGCCACTAACAATGTGTTTTCGAATTTCGATTTCATATGTACGCTTATCCGACGCTCTTACGGTGAAGGAAAAACATCGTGAGGAAAACTGCATACACCTGCGAAGAAACTCGAGGATCGTGTGTAAAGTCGACCAACCCGCACGCGGCCCGCGTGGTCGGTTTAGGGTAGGTTCGAGCCCCTCGGTGGGGACGTATATGAGCTGATATGATGAAGTAGTTTACAGCCAATCTATTTAAATACAAATTAATTGCCGTATTTATGAAAGACGGCTTGACCCATTAACTAGTTTTTTTGTCGTGTTTGTATATATTGTCATAACGAGGTTTGTATATACAGAGGGTTACTGATATCCACGGGGGCGAAACCGCGGGAGACAGATTGTTTAATATAATTTTACCATGTTTGATGCTTATGTTCCTATGTTTATGTTGTGTTGTGTGTTGTTATTGTTATTTTTTATGTTGTTTTTGTTGTATTCCTATGTTTTTACGTTGGAGATAAAATTAAAAATTAGAAAAACCTCAAACTTTTAGGTACAAGTTTTGATTTGAAAATCATTTTTATTATTTCGTTTTCATCTCAGCAAAGTTTTTCATTTGATACCCATATTATGGTGGTACATAAAAAAAATAACTGGTCTGCCATCTTAGGGAATCCACCATATTGGATTTAGAATGACGCGGCACTTAGCTAATCATGCATTGTGCACCAAACTTAACGTGTATGCAAAATTTCAGCTCAGGGGGAAACCGGGAAGTGGTTCTAATTTAGCTTCCAAGATTTGTCTCAAACTAAATAACACGGCAAGTTAAAATGTAAGCTTGTAAACAAGTCCGAGTTTGTTGAGGCACACCCCGGACACTGCATACAACGGTCGTTAAATGACATTTCTAAAAACAAATGATGGAGCATACAAAATCACGGCGAAATCTAATACGTTAGAGAACCAAACGGTAACCAATCTGCATCTATCTGTCACCAATCTGTCGGGGTGAGGTTGCAATCTATATAGAGAGCGGCAGGGAACGTCCATACTGTATGTTAGTAGTAATATATTATGTATACTTTGGTTGAGGTTGTAGGTGTCAGGATAGTGGTGAACCCCACTATCGGAAACTTTTCAAACTGGCTTGACGACTGCCATGTACTCGTAGTGATAGCAAACGGCACCACGGCAACGTGCCTTCCGAAGCACAGAAGCATTCAAGAAAAAATCCACTTACAGTCAGATTTATTAGTAAGGACCGTGCAAAAACGACGTTCGAGGTAGGGAGACCTTCAAAAGGTGGGTTTCACCTTCGATGTTCCGATGGTGTCAATTCTTCTTCGATACAGCAATCTCGACCATAATGTGGCTGCTCCGATGGTCCTTTCCGTTGCGTCTACAAGGTCTTGCTCGCTACCAGGAGTAGGGATATGCTGGGCATGTAAGGAGGTGTGCCATGGTCTGTGGTGCAGTTACACAGCTGCACTGCGTTTGCTGGTTGGTCTGCATACCCCACTTCATTAAGTTCTCCTTGCAGCGACCCACTTGTGTTCGGAGGCGGTTAAGTGACTTCCACGTTGGCCATGGGGTCTTAAGTCCTGCAGGCAGCTTTTCTGAAGGTAGCTTCCGATTATGCCAAAAGGGTACCCTTTAACCAAATAAAATTCGCGTATCGAGTTTTCCGTACCACAAAATCTTAGATATGCATTAAAGAACTTGATCCCAATTTTATATAAAAAAACCGGCAAGTGCAAGTGGGAACAGTTTTCCTTTTAAATTGATTTTAGGTCCTACTATCCTTATCCTTACTAACATTATAAATGTGAAAATGTGTTTGTTTGTTTGTTACCTTTTCACGCTTCAACGCCTTGACCAATCTTTATGAAATTTGGCATGCAGGTAGCCTGTGTCACGGGAAAGGATATAGGCTACTTTTTATCCCGGGAAAATAGCATAATCTGATGCAGCTCCTGAGGGAACTAAAAAATACTCGATTGTTGTGATTTTTTGCACAGTGATGGTTGAGTAGGTGGGAAACGACATAATTTACTAACCACCCTTAAAGATAGTCATAAAAAAGATGTCCACGCGGGCGGAGCCGCGGGAAAAAGATAGTTTACAATATATTTCAGATGTCCTAAAATAGCGCTTTAGCTGGTAGGGGGACCAAACTTGACTCTAACAAAGATCAACACATAAAAGCTTGATATTTTTTAAACGGAACCCTGAATAAAAAAATGGTTTTAGCAAAAAGTAGTACTGATAGTGTTACCCATGCCAAATTACAGCTTTCTAGTACTAATAGTCTCTGAGCTGAGCCGCCGCGGACAAGCAAACAGACGTAAACTATAAGGGGGTCCTGAAATACTTCAGAAAACGACCGAAACGAGTTGACAGGATACAAATAAATAAATAAATAATAAATAAATAAATATTCTCGGACAAATCACACATGGTCATCTGGCCCCAAAGTAGGATTCCCTGTGTTATGGGTTACCAGATACTGTTATACATACTTATATACGTTTAAATACATACATATATAGATATATTTTAACACCCAGACACAGAGCAAACAAATCTGCTCATCACACAAATGCTTGCCCTGGGTGGGGATCGAACCCACAACCCTCGGATCAGTAGTCAAGGGCACTAACCACTGAGCCACCAAGTCAGTCATGGAAATATTCAAATACCTATGTTAGACAGCGAGAAAGAAAGGCAAAAGTACACCTCCGTGAACAAAAGGTGTCTTTATGTTCGGACACCATTGATCGCGTGACCGTGAATCCAGTGTTGCCAATTTAGCGACTTAGTAGCTAGATCTAACGTATTTTCGGAGCAGTCTAGCGACAAAAAAAATCGACGCTTCATACATTTTAGCGACTTTTCAAGCACAGTAACACCATACGTCTAGCGACAGAATTGCCATTTTTATATTGTTCTAATGACTTTTTAATCTTTATTTAGCTACATTTAACAAAAGTCATTTGGCAACACTGCGTTTATCTCGTTACATTTAAACACAGTTTCGCGACAGCGGCGGCGCGGCGGTGCGCCCGCGCAGAAAGTTGTCATGAACTCAGCATACATATTAGTATGCATATGCTGATGATAGATGGGCGAGCTTGCTACAATGTAGTACTTAGGGCTCCAGCAATAATTAAGAGTCTCCGGGAGCCTCGAGTTTCCATACAAACGTAGTTCTGCTTTAATACAAAAACTACATGCCGGATTGAATCGAAACTTTGTAAATAATATATTGAGTAGACACAATATCGATGTTTGTAATTAGTTTCCATCGTAGTAAATTTTAACGTAACTAAACGAAGGCTTGCATTGCAAACTGCTCTTATTTTTTTCCGTTTTATCTTAGTAATTCGAAAACTAATTACAAATATCGATATATTGTGTCTCCTCAATATATTTGAAAAGTTTGGATTCAATCTGGCATGTAGTTTTTGTATTAAATTAGAATTACGTTTGTATGGAAACTCGAGCCTCCTGGCGGCCCTAAATAAAACTTGCGAAAGTTCCTTTCATTGTTCACAGGCGACGCTTTGAAAACTTTGATCGCAGTGATCTCGATTTTTCTCAGCAATTACGAAACATAGCAATGTGATATTTTGTAACCGGAGTCTTCATTCCAATGAATTCATTTTGCCAGTTGCCGAAACACGATTCGCTAACATCTACAACAGAAAAAAAATATGTCAAAGAAACCTCTTTTAAAACAGAAATTGGCATTCTACGGACAAAACAGACCGATTTACACTATCTTAAATTATCTTAGTTCAAACACACTTCAATATGCCAGTTGTATTTTTAAAATTAATTGTAGTTTTCGCGCACCGGAAAACGTAGCGTAGGCAGGCCTCCCACGCGGTGGACCGACGACCTGGTGAAGATCGCGGGAAGTCGCTGGATGCAGGCAGCGCAGGACCGGTCGTCGTGGAAATCCTTGGAGGAGGCCTTTGTCCAGCAGTGGATGTTTTTCGGCTAATATGATGATGATGTAATTAATTTTAGTTTTAAATTAAAACGAAAAAACATTGAAAAAGTGTAAAAGTGTGGTTATTTCCTTTGCTCTTTACACAGAAAGAAAAAAACAGAGAAAACTGTTCCAATTAATGCCTCGTCTTAAAGGTCAGATAAATCGACGGACGGCGTGGGTGATTAGATAATAATCCTTTGGCGTAGAGAAGGAGAAACAAGTGTTAGGAGCGGGGGGGGTAGGTACTTACTTACTACTACGGTTACCCTCGATTTCTCTGGTATGCCATCATCAGATCCTGGTTTCCTTATTATGGTATCACCCTTGGAATATCTCCTTTCCAATAAAAAAAGAATCAGCAAAATCGGTTCATAAACGACGGAGTTATCCGCGAACACACATAAAAAAAATATAAACGGTCGAATTGAGAAACTCCTCTTTGGTCTAGGTTGCAGGCAGACCAAGAGCTTCCTACATCAGGGTGTGGTGTGGGACGACCCTAACACCACACCCTGGACACTTCATACAACGGGTCAGAAATGACATTTCAAAAAACGAATGACGGAACACACAAAATGGCGGCATAATCCTATACGTTCGACAACCAAACTGTAACCAATCTGTATCGATAGAGTGACGTGAGCGTGAGGTCGCATCTAGAGAACGTCAGGGAGTGTCCATACTGTATGTTAGTACTAATATATTATATACTTTCCTTAGGTACTACCTAAACAGGATTGTAAAATAGAGCATAGTTTTTGAGGAGAAACTGAACAGCTTGGGTTCTGCAACTTATCTTAAATCGCATTTTTTTATATCTACCAAATCGATCAAACTGTTAAGCCAACTTCGTAGTCCATTTTTTTACTATCTCGGCAAGATACTTAACCAACGTTGTTCAGTTTTGTGATTGAAAAATGCAAAAATGTTATCTTTTTACCCGACTAGTGACTGTGCCTTTGAGAGAAATGTAAAGCATCCTTTACCTTGGTTACTTTCCGAAGAGATTGTGGCAAATGCAGGAAGAGACTGGATGACCAGCGCCAAAGACAGAATGAAATGGAATTCTTTGGAGGAGACTTTTACCTTAAGGGGGTCCACAAATTAAGCATGCATAAATATTTTATTAATTCAATTTTTAAATTACAATTTCCATATTATTATTATTTTATCAATCAATGTACCGCTTTAATGTAATTATTTAATAATTTGCAACCTACAAACTACAGTTTTTATTCTTATTTTTTTTCTATTGTTAATTTTTAATTTTGTGGAATGAAAATAAAGCTATTTTATTATTATTAGTGTGTTATTACGTACATACTTACCGATTGCTTTAACGGTGAAGGAAAACATCGTGAGGAAACCTGCACACGCCTGCGAAGAAACTCGAAGGTTGTGTGTGAAGTCGATCAACCCGCACTGGGCCCGCGTGGTCGACTAAGGCCTAATCGCCCTGATTCGGGGTAGGCTCGAGCCCCTCGGTGGGGACGTATATGAGCTGTAATGCATAAATATTTTATTATTTCAATTTTTAAATTACAATTTCCATATTATTATTATTTTATCAATCAATGTACCGCTTTAATGTAATTATTTAATAATTTGCAACCTACAAACTACAGTTTTTATTCTTATTTTTTTCTATTGTTAATTTTTTATTTTGTGGAATGAAAATAAAGCTATTTTATTATTTTATTATTATTAGTGACTGTGCCAGAAGAAGAGTTTTCTTTTTCGAGTGTATGCATGAGGTTCATTTATTTCTTTGGAAAACTGTGTAGCCTAAACGGCTTGATGGATTTTGGACTGCGAGGTGTCGTTAGGTTCGTCTTGATCCCATGAGTGAAATAGGATACATTTTTTTATATTTTTTTTTAATGCACAATTGGTAAACCCTTGACAACATCTCACCTGGTGGTAAGTGACGATGTTGCCGAAGATGGAAGCGGGCTTACCAAGATTCCCCAACGCAATGGAGAACGGGCTATCTTATCATCATGCCGGAACACACCAATGATATCAACATTGATATTTGGCGGCAAGACTTAGATAAGATGGTGGTAGCTAGCCAGGCGGGCTTAGAAAATGCCCTACCACCAACCAAACCGAGTCATATAATTGACCCCGCCGGGAATCGAACCCGCGACCTCCTGTGTAAAACCAGTGAACTTTGCCTCTGAGCTACGGAGGCATTTTACCTAACTGGGCAAAAAAGAGGGGTTGAGGTTATAGGCAGTCGAGTTTTTAATTTTTAATCAATACCTTTAGTTATTACCTAACACAGTCTCGCAATAAATCAATCAGTCCGATCGGCCAATTTTGTGTTTAAAAAATGTGAATTCAATACCTATTGGGTTTTGTGGGGATTTTTTTTTAATTTTCACAGCAGATTCTACGCAAATCGTACACATCGTTAACAGCAAAGTCACTTTCGCCGCTAAGATGCGTAGACTTTGAGGCGGTTCAATTAGCACACTAGCGCCGCCAATAGAAATAAATAATTTACTCATTTTTATGGACTAGTCGAAATCATTGAGTGTTTTGCGTATATAGGAGGGGCCAAAAATATTATTTAATTGTTATTATTATTATTAGCAACATTTTCTAACGTTTACAGTTATAAAAAAAAACAATTTAACAATAGTTGTTGCCCCCCTATAGGCGCAAAATACTCATTTATTTCTATTAAAGTCCATGAGAATGAGTTAATTATTCATTTATATTGGCGGCGCTAGTGTGCTAATCGAACCACCTTAAGGCGTTAAGATGCCTCAATCCGAGCAGGCAGTTAAAATAAAATCGAACGTAAGTCTTTCATTTTAAGTTCAAATCAATGCGGGCTTCAGCGCGGCTGTTACGTTAAAACCGAACGCCCTATTTTCAATTTTTACATGTTTTTATTATACTTTTATATTTTTTTAAATAAGTTTCAATTTGAAGCCACCGATTTTTGTGTGTTGGTTTCATTCGACATTAATTACTATTTGTTTTCGAGAAATTTTACAATTAATGCCAAAAACAGAGTCTTCAGTATATATTTTTACATCAAAAGTAGTAATAATAATTTTAAAATTGTATACAATTAAATCGATTTTTTGTTACATTAATTTTTTTTCCATAGTTATCGCTTTACTCAGTCTTTCAATAATTTGAATTCTAAATGTCATTTGACCTATTTTAACGCCTTGATAGTTTTTCCGCTTTTACGCCGTAGTGCGTACGACATATATTTTCGATCGGGGCAATTAAGGTGCTGTGTGCTTGCACGCAATTAAAATATGTACTTACACTGTAAAAAGCGTCGGTAGCTCAACCGGTAACGACTCGGTCCATCTAACCAGAGGTACCGGGTTCAAATCTGGACGGCCAATGTACCAATGAGTTTTTCAAAAACTTACGTACATACTTACCGATTGCTTTAACGGTGAAGGAAAACATCGTGAGGAAACCTGCACACGCCTGCGAAGAAACTCGAAGGTTATGTGTGAAGTCGACCAACCCGCACTGGGCCCGCGTGGTCGACTAAGGCCTTATCGCCCTGATTCAGGGTAGGCTCGAGCCCCTCGGTGGGGACGTATATGAGCTGTAATGATGACACAGTGTAAGTAATACCGGTTACTGACACGATCGACCCAATGGGGTACTTAGTGAAAAATACATAATTATACCAACTGATAATAACATTTAATGGTTTCATTCATTAATATTTACATAGTGACTTTAAATAGTGATGATATCGGAGGATATTGAACTTTGGACCCGCGGCCGCGCGTGCTGCATACTGCTGATAAAGCACACACTTCCTACGTGACCTAAACAAACAGAAAAAAGGGGAATCCCCGATGATCACCAAGAAAGCGAACAGTATATGTTACCACAACTGTGCACTATAATTTGTTTGTTTGTTTGTTTGTAAACTCTTTATTGTACAAAATCTTAATTATGCTTCATTACCTATCTTCTGTGGCTGTGTCTATCTCCTTTCTTCCTTTCTTCAAATATCAATGAACTATTACCCCTTTTCTGCACAAGACCACGGTGGTGGTCATTTTTTTATATTTTTTTTATTCACAATTGGTAAGCCCTTGGCATGTCAGAAGGATACAGGTTTTTGACGCAATGTTAAAGCAAGCTAGTTGCGAGCATGGTCGCTTACTATGGGCCTCATAAGAAGGCTCAAGGTCACCCAAAGGCCAATGGAGCGTGCTATGCTCGGAGTTTCGGATCCGTAGGAGAACCAAAGTAACCGACATAGCTCTCAGAATTGCTAAACTTAAGTGGCAGTGGGACCGGCCGTCATGGAAATCCTTGGCGGGGGAATCCTATGTCCAGCAGTAGATATGATGATGATGATAAACCTATTTAGAATGAACTAAGATTTTTGTATGTACATTGTAGAATTACTACATTAGGTTCTTACACCTCAAAGTATTTTTTTTACGAAAAATGCGTCTTCTGTAAAATTTAAATTTTGCTAGTTTCGCCTTTACGTTTTGTGGACGACGATAAAGGTGTTACCCTAATATCGATTTACCGCCGATGCTGTAAGAGGTGCTTCTACTCGTGAAAATGAGCAAGTTTAATATTTTTTTGCGTCATGGGCTCAACAGTAAAGATTCAGTGCTCCTAACCAGAGGTCCCGGATTCGAATCCTGAGTGCTAAAGTACAAATGAGTTTTTAGAAATAGGGGAAGGAAAAAATCGCGTTTGTAAATTACATATTTAGTTAATTTATACTTTTTATTATTCACACTTCACGCAAACATGTCATAACACTGACTTGCAGATAGGTACGTTACGTAGGTACAAACTATTTTGCACTTAAACACCGTCTTTTTTAACTGATATTTTATTTATTTCCCTTAAAACGTTGATGGGAAGAGTATGGCCTCATCACCATAGACAAATCACTACCATACCCTATAAATATTTGTTCAGATGTTTTATCTATGATTCGGTCTGTTTTGTCGGGCGTATGATTGCCAGATGGTTGGGAATTTCGGGAAAGTCCTGTAATTACACCTTCCTTTTCCGAAATGAATACTAGTTTTTTTCCACAAAACTACGGTACCACGGAACGACAAAAAAAAACATGGCCGCGGTCTGTAGTCTGTAGGTAATATGTCGTCGTCGGTCATGACTCATGTCACACAACTCACAGAGCCTTTGTAAGAGTGAGTGCGTGAGTGTGTTGCATTTTTTCTTTTAAAATACTTAACTAGTAATTTTGTAATATTTTCTTCTGTTGCCTGTCCAACAGCCATCATTTTTAGTTGGATTTCGACTCTAAAACTCTAACTTCGTTAGTAACCCCAAGAATGTCCAGGAAAAGATGAGGCCGTATCTGGCAACCCTAGTCGACTGACATTCAGACGGTGTTGCTAACACGTGGAAACTAAAAATCTGATACGAGATGTGTGTGAAGGTCGCGTAAAGGCAACCGCGGGTGATGTTTAGTCCAATATACGGAGCAATAACTACCGTCTAATTCCTTGGATCACAACACGATAAGAAAGAGAGACCTAGGAGAAAAATCGGTCGTAAGATTTGAAGCAAGGAAATAAACGTTACGTTAAACTAAATAACACCATTAAAAAAACACACGATAAGTGGATAAAAATCGATAAATACCCATGAAAAATAGTGTAGTATGTAATGGTTTTGAAAGAAAAAGCTTTTGATGACTTACAGCGCTCTCTAGTGAGAAATATTGAAAGTAAATGTGCCTTCAACGCCGCGGTAGTAGCAGCGAAGTAACTTTTTGTTGTAGTAAGTGCCCTCTGTAGGTATTTAGTTCCACAAAGTCCCAAGAGATGGCAGTAAAGGACAATGAGCATAGACCGACTACCGCATACGAAGAAGGGCATGGAAAAAAGAATTTTACCCGACTGAGCCAGAAGAAGGGTTATGTTTTTCGAGTGTATATTTATGTATGCATATTTCTTTGGCACGCTGTGTAGCCTAAACGGCTTGATGGATTTTCACTTGAGAGGTGTCGTTGGGTTTGTCTTGTGCGAGTGACACTGGGTATACCAAAATTATAAAAAGTTAAAATAGCGGGTTTTTGGCGCCAAATTCTGTCTTAATTTTTTTTTTCTTCAAATCTATAGGGTTGTAAAAAGGGTTATAAAATAAAGGGCTCTATGTATACGGCTTACAAAAAGATATACTACTTATATCATCACATCAGCTCATATATACGTCCCCACCGAAGGGCTCGAGCCTACCCTGAATTAGGGCGATCGGGCCTTAGTCGACCACGCAGGCCCAGTGCGGGTTGGTCAACCTCACACACAACCTTCGAGTTTCTTCGCAGATGTGTGCAAGTTTCCTCACCTGTGAAGGAAAACAACTTATTTAGTTAAATGTAATTTAGAATGGGAAATGCTAAATTTTATAAATTATTTGTGAAAGAGAGACTTTTAACGTGCAGATATTTAAATGATAAATTTGTTCACAACAAAATCCAAAAAAGTATTGAAATAACTTGAGTGGAAAATAAAAAAAGTAAATAAAAAAACCCTACTGCGTAAAAAGTGAACATTTAAAACATGGAAACAAGATGACCTATCCTGTCTCCAATCCGACACCCCGTAAGTACACCCTAAGCCGAGATCCATGCCCATTGGCTAGTTGTCTCTAAACTTATTCTGCAGAGAGTACCATTCTTACAAGGAAGGCTACCCAACTGTCCGACTCCGATTTGATTTATTTTGATATATGTTATAGAGTAGTCTAAAATAACGGACAAGTATTTTTTTTAGCTGCCCAAACTCAACCAGGAGAAAATGGCCTTCAAAGTACTGAAAATTGACCAAACCTTCTAATTTCTGAAATAAAGAATGGGGACATGTTTTGTCATTTCACCACACACAAATTTTTTATATAAAAAAAATATATAAAAAATTTGTTTGTATATAAGAACAATATATATAAAAATGAGCTTATGGTGAAATGACAAAACACGTCCCCATTCTTTATTCATGTTCTCCAACATATAACGAAACCAGTAATTAGTTATCAATTTTTTGGAACAAATCTCTTCTTAGAAATTAGAAGGTTTGGTAAATTTTCAGTACTTTGAAGGTCATTTTCTCCTATCAGGTTGATTTTGGGCAGCTAAAAAAAAATAAGTGTCCGTTATTTTCGACTTTTCTATAACATATATCAAAATAAATCAAATCGGAGTCGGACAGTTGGGTACCCTTCCTTCTTAGTCGCCCTCTCGCCAATAGAAGCAGTGAAGACCATCTCCTGCACAATCTTACAATATTCTCATGCAGTCAACGGCAATATGTCTAACTTCTGTGTTGGTGCAGTCATGACCATCTCATCTTATCTCATTCATCATGTTATTGTTACTTTTTAATATACTACGTTAATGAACCACTATATTTAAGACGGGAGACTATAGGTGTTTAAGTAAAATTGTTGTAAGTTTATATCTGTAAATTACTGTTAGTCTCTAATAAAAAAAAAATAACCTTTATACGCCTTATATCTAGGAAGTCTAATTCTTGTTAGATGATAGTGAGATTGTTCAGGAGATGGTCTTCACTGCTTCTATTGGCGAGACGGCGACTATGAATGGTACTCTCTGCAGAATAATGGATCTCGGCTTAGGGCGTACTAACCGGGTGTCGGATTGGAGACAGAATAGGTCATCTTGTTTCCATCTTTTTAAAATTAACTTTTTACGCAGTTCTTGATTTTTTTAATTTACTTTTTTTATAAATAAGGTGAATTTCATGATTAATGATGCATATGAAAACTTTTATCATAATTTGAAAATCGTATTTAAGGTAGGTAACTTTTTTCGAAATCACCCCTTCTGCAAAATTAAAAGAGTTTTGTACCACTACACAGCTTGATACCTATTCATTTAAAACAACAGACATCATCGCGAGAGACATAATAATGCTTTTGTACACCCAACGGGTGACCAATTACGGTACCCTTTTGCTAAGCCTCTGCTGTCTGTCTGTCTGTCCAGCTGTCAACGGGTTGTATTTCATGAACCGTAACCGTAACTGTCTACCTACAGTTGAAATTTTCACAGAATGTGTATTTCTGTTGCTGCTATAACATAAAAAAAGAAAAATTAGAAAAAGAAAAAAAATAAGAGGGGTCTCCATATAAAAGCTTGGGGGCGGGATTTGAGGTAGTCGCATTCGTAGTTTTATTTTGTTGTTTTTTCATTGTTTTCTGCTAGGATTTTGTTCAAGAAGTGGTGCATTTTGGAGAAAATCGTCTAGTGCACGTGAGCAATGTGGAAAACAAGAAAATAAAACGAAGGAGGACGTGAGAACACAACTTGCTCTGGGTGCAGTTTTATAGACGCCCAACAGCAACTGGGTGTTCCACCTCAGAATGTAGCTGCTGCATATGCTGTCAAGAACTTCAGAGAAGATTTGTAATGCACCGGCACTAGCATTACAAATCAAAAAACTAAAGGAAGCTTAAATACGTCAGACCTGGCTGTATTGTCTTAGTCACCTTTGCCTTCTCCGCGCTTTTGAAAGCCGGAGAGAAGAAACCAAAAAAAAAAGCAGCTTGGTTTTTTATATCTCTTTAGAATATTTTTTTATAAACTCTATCGTAAAAACGGTAATACATAAAGGAGTGAAACTTGGTGTTACTATAGTAATTAAACTGAAATAAAACAAAAAATAATTAAAATTGGCCAAGTATGAGTCGTACTCGTGCTAAGAAGTCTGAACTGAATGACAAATAAAGCATATTTTTGTCGTTCGCGTTGATGTCTTTTGTTTGAAATGTGAATAGGTATCATTGTCATAGTTGTGTGGAGAAATGTAGTAGTACGGAACCCTTGGAACGCGAGTCCGACTTGCACTTGACCGATTTTTTTTTATTCAGTTCGTACTCCTTAGCGTAAGTACGACTCACTTTTGCCGGTTTATCTTTTGTTTTATTAGGTTTTACTTAAAATTCAAACTCAAAAAAATTCAAAATTTCAAAATTCAAAACAATTTATTTCAAATAGGTGTTTACACACACTTTTAAATAGTCAAAACAAAAAAAAAATTCTATATTACAAATAATGTCATGATTCGGATTACAGTCTCAGGTAATGGTATTTGTTATAGAATCAACATATATATCTTTGTCATTTACATAATCTATTATTTTATAATATCCTCTAGAGCACAAAACTTTTTTGACATGAGTCTTGAATTTATTCTCTGACAAACTAGTTACATTTTCTGGAATTTTATTGTAGAATCTTATACTTAATTTACACTTAGTTTTATGCGGCTTCACACCCCGGACACTCCATACAAACGAGCGAGAAATGATATACATATATATAACTGACGTATCTATAGGCAAGAATGCAGGTAGGGTTGAATCACACAGGGGGTATTGGTCACGAAATGTTTGTTAGTTATTTACTGAATGCAACAGTGTGAATACTAAACTCTTTTTTTTTCATACTTTTCGTTGTAAACAAACACCGCTCGAACAAAAAACACCACTTTCCGAATACATCATACACATTATGAGACTAAAAAACATTGTAAATGGTAACTGCGATGTGAATGTATGAATTAACACTGAAAACTGCTATTATTTTGTACATCTTTAAACACTTTTTCCATAAAAATGCGAAATTGATAAAGAATTTTGTCACAGATTAAAAATCGACATGATAGTTTTGTTGCTTTGGTGTAGAGATGGGACGAAGTGTTTTTGAACTGTTGTTGCGAGGTAAAAATTGGGTCATCTTTGGGCTCAACTGTACAATAGGGTACATCGATTTGGCAGTCCGTGATTTTTTGGTAAGAGATAGGCTTTAGCTGAACATCCATACCAAATTTCAAGGTTAGAAAACCAGCGGTTTTTGAATTATGAATTTTTAAATATTGTATTTTTAGGTACTCTTTGGTCTTTGTTTTGTGAGTTTATGTAGGACCAAAGATGACTTATTACTGATTGTATAATTTGATTCCAAAGATTCATAATATGGGGTCCGCGAAGCCGGAAAAGCACGCGGGGCCGACTTGAGGGCGGGCAAACTTGGGCGTGACAAATAGAAAACTAGGGGGTAATGTTTTTTGTTAGGTAGTCTTTGACCGACAAATCGCTACCGCTTATTAAAAAAAAGGTCATCTACTTCTATGACGCCAAAAATCGCTACCGCTAATTCCAAAAAAAGGTGTAAGTCAATTTGATCACCAAGATTCATGATATGGGATCCAGGGGGCCCAGCCCCCGCCACCCATTTAAAGCCCCCAACAAACTTTCGGGATCCGAAGGGGATGTGGGAGTATCAGGGCGGGGAAAGCACGCGTGGCCCGGACCCCTAACGGGGGCGTAGCCCCCGCCACCCATTTAAAAACCCCAACAAACCTTCGGGATCCGAAGGGGATGTGGGAGTATCAGGGCGGGGAAAGCACGCGGGGCCCGGAAACTTAAAGGGGGCGTAGCCCCCGCCACCCATTTAAAATCCCCAGCAAACCTTCGGGATCCGAGGGGGATGTGGGAGTATCAGGGCGGGGAAAGGACGCGGGGCCCGGACCCCTAACGGGGGCGTAGCCCCCGCCACCCATTTAAAACCCCCAACAAACCTTCGGGATCCGAAGGGGATGTGGGAGTATCAGGGTGGGGAAAGCACGCGGGGCCGCCAAACTCGGGGCTCCTACTTCTGCATTCTCATGTTAAACCTAACACTACGACTGTGCGGGGAGGCAAGCTAAGCTCGCCTCCCCGCACAGTCTCCGAACCTAACGGATCCGAGTCGGGGTGCTCCGAAAGTCCGAGCTCGCTTCGCTCGCTCCCGCTTCTATTTAGAACTCCCCGTACCTCACTCGCGGACCCCGTATTATGAATCTTTGGGATCAAATTTACTTAGACCTTGACCTTGAAATGACCTTGACTGATTGACCTTGACCTTAACAGATTACCCCCTGGTTTTCGATTTGTTACCCCCAAGTTTGTCTGCCCTCAAGTTGGCCCCGCGTGCTTTCCCCGCCCTGATACTCCCACATCCCCCTCGGATCCCGAAGGTTTGTTGGGGGTTTTAACCCCATATTATGAATCTTAGGAATCAAATTATACAATCAGTAATAAGTCATCTTTGGTCCTACATAAACTCACAAAACAAAGACCAAAGAGTACCTAAAAATACAATTTTCAAAAATTCATAACTCAAAAACCGCTGGTTTCCTAACCTTGAAATTTGGTATGGATGTTCAGCTAAAGCCTATCTCTTACCAAAAAATCACGGACTGCCAAATCGATGTACCCTATTGTACAGTTGAGCCCAAAGATGACCCAATTTTTACCTCGCAACAACAGTTCAAAATCATTCATTCAGTCATTCACTTCGTCCCATCTCTACACCAAAGCAACAAAACTATCATGTCGATTTTTAATCTGTGACAAAATCTCTTATCAATTTCGCAATTTTATGGAAAATGTGTTAAAAGATGTATAAAATAATAGCAGTTTTCAGTGTTAATTCATACTTCCACGTCGCAGTTACCATTTACAATGTTTTATAGTCTCATAATGTGTATGGTGTATTCGGAATGTGTTGTTTTTTGTTCGAGCGGTGTTCGTTTACAACATAAGACAATTATGAAAAAAAAGAGTTCAGTTGGGCCTTTACGTTCGGTAACTGGTTGGTTTTTATTCCTGTGAACGAAATCACAGCGGCGCGCAAAGTGAATATAGTGAATAAAAGTGCTTGCGTAGCTCGTCCTTTACGTTTGGTACCCAATCTACAGCCAATCTGAGTGACGGGGGGGTGCGGTCGAATCTAGAGAGCGGCAGGGAGTGTCCATACTGTACGTTAGTACTAATATATATACTGTGCCCGCGTGGACAACGTTTCTATGACTTTCAAAATCACATTGTGTACGTGACAGGATTCGAACCATGACCGCCCGGATAGGAGGCGGCGGCCCTAGCCACCGACGCTCAAGATTATTGCTCATTTAGATTTCATATTATGTACGTTTATCAGACGCTCTTATGGTGAAGGAAAAAATCGTGAGGAAACCTGCACACGACTGTGGAAAAATTCGCAGGTTATGTGTGAAGTCGACCAACCCGCACTGGGCCCGCGTGTTCGACTAAGGCCCGATCGCCCTAATTTAGAGTAGGCTTGAGGTATTCGGTGGGAACTTATATGAGCTGATATGATGTTTTTAGTAATAATAATAAAATACAATTTTATCGCCATTTTTTTCATTTGTAGATAATGATATAGAAAATCTTGTTTTGGAGCTGTTCACTAGCGTTTCTACTCACCATGTAAAAAAAATATCTCCAAAAGTTGGATTCTCCATACAAAATCGGTATATATCAAAGGAAAAGGTGACTGACTGGTATATCAACACACAGCCGAAACCACTGAATGGATTTCGCTGAAATTTGGAATACAGATAGCAGTTATAACGTAGGCATTCTCTAAGAAAGGATTTCGGGAAATTCCCACGGGGACGGAAAAAAACGGGATCTGCGCGGGCGAAGCTAGTACATAATAAGATAAAAGAAAAAAAAAAACTACAATTAAAATAAATTGGTCTATCAGAACGATTTTTATGGTGATATTTTAAAAAATGCGAATCGGCAAAGTTTTCAATTCGATGAGTAGCGCCAATTATGTTACAACCAGTATTTTTTATTATTAGATACCTACAATACAAAAAATGATTAAATAAAACTTTTTAGAGTTTAATCACCCATTTATTTAACTAATGGTACTGAATTCACATTCCCACAGCTCGGTGCTAAACCTTTTTTTACTTAGATTGCCACATTCCTGCTGTGAGCTGAGACTAGATTGGTCTTGGACTTATTTGGTCATAGGAAGACTACATTTTGGTAATACATTAAATCAATTCTGTGGTAGTTAGATGTAAGCATTGTTGGTTAAATGGCAATGAATTGGTCATTCTAATCCTTAGCAAGAGGATTCGGTTTTGGGTCTGGAGATGGCCCACATACCACCACACCCTGGACACTTCATACTATGGACCAGAAAAAAGGAATGATGGAACAAACAAAATGGAGGCGAAATCCTATACGTTCGACAACCAAACTGTAACTGTATCAATCTGGGTGACGAGGGGGTGAGGTCCCAATCTAGAGAGCGGCAGGGAGTGTCCATACTTAGTTATGTTAGTACTAATATATATACTGTGATACCACTAAAGATTTTTTTTTTAAATACCGATTGCTTTTTTGGTATACTATCTGTTTCCTGCGGCTTCAACCTCCTGGTCAACGTTTCTATGACTATTCGAGGGGATCGTGGAAAAAAGTAGCCTATTGTATTAATCCAGGTCTTAATCTGTCTACCTATACCATATTTCAGCTAGATTTGTTCCGTAGTTTTTGCGTGAAAGAGTAACAAACATACATCCATACATTCTTACAAACTTTCGCGTTTATAATATATGTCGAGGGTGGTGGTGGTTAGGTTAGGGATGGCCTTGTGGTTCACGTCCTTAACTATTTCGGTATTAGGCGTCGAAATAACAATGCAGCTATATCACAGAGGTCCTTCTTCAATAGTCTTGATCATTTGGTAATCGAAATTGTACAGGATGCCTTGGATAACAATGGATGCAAACGCGGTGATCACAGCGATGGCGTGACACGTCCGTTTTGCTCACAGATCACCACTACTTGTGTTCTGCTCGACGCTCCGTCAAAAAGTGTCTGCTCCGAGACTGACGTCCAGCTAATATGGCTTCTCCACAGATCTAATAAATTCTCAACTCAGTGGCGATCACATCACAAACAGCCTTTCGTTAATACGTCATCTTTGCTACCACAAACGATCGTCTCACGCACGAGTACAAGCGATCGTCACGCCACCACCGGTTTCACCCAGGTACTAATACCTGACGTTTGATCCAAACAAAGTGTAACTATGTAAACTTATCTCGAGCTGGTATTGGTCGCGTTTTCAATGACACTCCGACACGGCCATCCTGCGAGTCACACGTCCTCGGGTGACTAACCTGAAAAAGAAAAGGGTAGCCAGTAGATTCCATTTCGTTCGGCCAATCCTGACCTTCATTAGGAAGGTCCACAGCTCAAGGAATAAAAGCAACGCTAATAATGTGAAGCTTTAATTCAAGACTACAATCATGGTAACAACATATTTTAACAGCCTCAAAAAACCAAAATAATTTCACTCTCGTAAACTAAATAAACCTCAGCATTAGCATCGTAACTCAAACAATCTCAAATCAGTTTAGGTCTCCAAGGTAAATCACAGCTGCAAGGCTTGAAACCTTACAACCATTTACAACTTTTAGGGGCACATAGAACGGAACAATAGTCATAATCATCATCGCAAATCACAAGCGACGGAACACCAGAACTGAACATCACCACATCCAGGTGGCGGGACACCACAAAGAATCATCATCACTAACGCCAAGCGACGGAATACCAATCAGTCATCATCACCAGTCCAGGTGACGGAACACCATCACCACCAATCTAGGCAGTGGAACACCATCATCACCAATCTAGGCAATGGAACACCATCATCACCAATCTAGGCAATGGAACACCATCATCACCAATCTAGGTAATGGAACACCATCATCACCAATCTAGGTAATGGAACACCATCATCACCAATCTAGGCAATGGAACACCATCATCACCAATCTAGGCAATGGAACACCATCATCACCAATCTAGGCAATGGAACACCATCATCACCAATACAGGCAATGGAACACCATCATCACCAATACAGGCGACGGAATACCATCATCGCCAGTACAGGCGACGGAATACCATCAACAGTTTCAGCCGGTAAACGGGACACTTTTTTTTTTACAAAAACACGAATGTACCTGCTACACATCATGACAGAACGAGTCTGACAAAACAAGCAGCAGCCAATTCATGCAAACATATAGCACCATTCAGCACTCTTCATTTACCGCTGAAACATGTTGGAATACTTCAGTACTACACACAAAAATAAACGATAAAGAAAAAAATTACAACTGTACACAATTGATTGAGTTACGATCTGTCAATACAATTAACATTGAGAGGTAGACGCCTCTGCACCAGATTCATCGTCAACATCCGGAGGCAAATAACCTTCGGACATACTACGTAAACGGTCATGGGCATACTTGTAACTTCCTCTCAAATTCAAAGCTTGTAATTTGTATCTGTCACCTTCTAAGACCTCTACGACCCTGAACGGCCCTCGGTATTTGGGATCTAACTTGGTTTGGTTACGCTCCTTATTTTGTATCACCACAACAGTCACCCATCTTGGCAACTCTGGGCCACCTCCATCCGGTGCCCAAACAAACAACAGTCACCCTACCTGGCGACTCTTGGACCACCTCCCTCCGGCGGTGTCCAACCACATTATCGCATTTATCCAGCGATCTCGAACTTCACCTAATTTTGGTAATTGCCAACATCACCTCCCCGGTGATACGCATGCAAGCCAAACGCACGCCACACACAATTGTGGCCGCACAGCAACGAGAAAATAACTCGGTGTTTTACGCCTAAGTCTACGAATGGCTGAGGCTATTGGCATCCAGTTGCGAAAAATTGTTTACGTCTAAGGTTCAAAATACAAACTAGTGAACGTTAAAATCACGGTCAAGTACAAAAGTCCTTAATCTGGTTAAATTAAGGTTCAGTCTTTTTTTTCAATCATCAATTCTGTCCAAGTCAATAATACTGTTACTATCGGGCATTTAACGTAGTCTGTCGTAAGCGTATTTGTAGGTCCTGTTAGAACTTAACGCTTTAAGGACATAACGGTCTCCTTCCAGCACCTCAATAACTCTGACGGTATTTGATATCTAAAGTGGTAGGTAGCGCTTCTCCATTTGTAACAACACAAAGTTAGGTAACTTGTGAAACTAAGCTTTTGTCTAGAAATCAGCCAGTGGCGCTGCCTCAGAGCAATACACAACCCATCTCTTCCCAAGGGTTTCACAAGAAGTGACTAAGGGACTAAAAATTTGAGGACAAGCAACATCGTCCTTCACGCTCATACTGTACCGCCAAACAGCCCGCCAAGCGTAGCGTTTTTTTTTTTTTTTACAATTGGTAAAACCGCTCCAACATGGGGGAGGCCCATGTCTATTATCACATCAGCAGCAAGCTGATTAACAACTCCTGTCATATGATGCGTTACTCTCCGTATTATCACTAGTCTTTTGTCGTGCTTCACTTAGATAAAATTACAGCCTGTGTGTGTAATCGACAAACATGACATTTAGAGGTTAAGCTACTTTACTCGTACCTAGAAGCAACTCCAGGAGGCTGTACCTCGTAACTCGGTTAACCCAACAGTTCGGTTCTTACCAAATGATCACCATGTAGGGACTTGTAACGTGAAATCTTACTATACTCTAAGGAAGTGAGCATATTTTAAAGGACACTTAACTAAGAGTACCAACGTTTAAACGTACTAAGATTCACCTGACCGTTGCCACGCGCCTAAAGCGTTTATGAACGTAAGTTCAAATACAAGGGGGCATTACGTAGATCGAATGACACGTGGACGTATTTGAACAGAGGTTACAAAATCAGTCATTTCGATTTAATAGGTAAAGAATGCACCTGATGTAACCACTAGCTATGCCTGACGTGGTGAAATAGTGACCACATATGAAGTCAATCGATGTGCTAATCTATCAGAGGAAACAATTTCCGTTCAGGCATGTTGTTGTCATTTTTTTTTTCACGGTTATCAACACTTGCGTTCTATGCTATCCTTTTTCTTTACCAGCATGATAAGGCCGTCAAAAAGGGAAAGCTTCGGGGCTTACGACATTCGCAGCCTCCAGCCCATGAATCCTGTATCATCATCACATCAGCCGTAAGACGTCCATCACTGCACTCCGCATACTACCCTGTTAATATTCTCTTTTTTTTACAATTGGTAAACAAACTATTTTATTGGGGTCCCCGAAACTCATATACCTACATAGGGTCTATACGATAGCGGGGCATTAAGGATGCCCTCGACAAATTCATCACGAAAGCTATTAAAAATAGGCAACAACTTTGGCCTATGCTCAATATCAGTCCCAATACTACGAAATCTAATAAGGCTTTTTCACTCCATGTAAAGATGTCAGTCTCAATATTATGAAAGCTTAAAGGGGTTTCAATACTTTCAATTCTGGTTTAAGTTTGTTTAACCGAAACTCTAGCTAAATGAATCGTCATATTTACAATGAGTCCTCGTTCAAAATCTTCCGTTCAATCACGACGTTGTGTCACAAGTAAAAATCCGAAAGCATGTGAAAGAGTACTTTCCACAAGGCATCATTTTAGCTGCTAATGCAATCACTACTAGAAGGGTAAGGGACTAACTACTGTATTCGCATCCTTACCGACAGTCAAGCTGTTTTGTTATTGACAGACTCGTTTAAGAATACCGTCAATCCTAGATTTAAAATATCTGAATCGATCATAATATCGTTCGTACTCGTCTGGCATAACAAGATATGACCATTCTGAACAATGCCCGTCAATATTACCCTCACTCGATATTTGTTCTGTACAGTAAACTTAAGAGTTGCCTACAAAAGTCAATAGTGCGTTAGTATTGAACACACTCCCGAAAGTCTATACACGAAACTTTCTTTAACGAGAGAACAGTAGGCACCACTACAGATTAGGTAATAGTACTACGCACGTACTACTACCACCATCAAAACAAAAGGGGTACGACTCACCGGATTTTCGTAACACCGCGTACATCACGCACTTCGCAGAAGCCGCACGCGCCGCTCGCGTGCATCTCCGCTGCTGCCAGCACAGCCCACGCTGTCACCTCATTCCAATGGTCGTTCCGTAAGGGAGATATCGACAGTTGAGCGCCGTGCACGTGGATTAGCTTCCGGTATATTCCGGTTGAATGCTGGCAATATGATTGCAGCAGATGTAGTCGATGGTGCTTGCATAACCTCAATCAATCGCAGCATGTTCTGGTTCTGTAGCACGAAGAATTGTTGCCAGTGGTTTTTATTTCGCTGCTCCATCATCAATTTTCACATTTTCCCGTCGTTGTCCACTTGTTGCGAGCGCAGGGAACTATCCAACTTCTGATGTCGAGGGTGGTGGTGGTTAGGTTAGGGATGGCCTTGTGGTTCACGTCCTTAACTATTTCGGTATTAGGCGTCGAAATAACAATGCAGCTATATCACAGAGGTCCTTCTTCAATAGTCTTGATCATTTGGTAATCGAAATTGTACAGGATGCCTTGGATAACAATGGATGCAAACGCGGTGATCACAGCGATGGCGTGACACGTCCGTTTTGCTCACAGATCACCACTACTTGTGTTCTGCTCGACGCTCCGTCAAAAAGTGTCTGCTCCGAGACTGACGTCCAGCTAATATGGCTTCTCCACAGATCTAATAAATTCTCAACTCAGTGTCGATCACATCACAAACAGCCTTTCGTTAATACGTCATCTTTGCTACCACAAACGATCGTCTCACGCACGAGTACAAGCGATCGTCACGCCACCACCGGTTTCACCCAGGTACTAATACCTGACGTTTGATCCAAACAAAGTGTAACTATGTAAACTTATCTCGAGCTGGTATTGGTCGCGTTTTCAATGACACTCCGACATATAAGTAAATTTCATCTTATTTTTGTTTTATTAGGAGAACACCAACGGTAATTACCTTTCTATTTATATTTAATCCCTTAAATATCAATGTATGATATTTAAGGGATTAAATATAAATAGAAAGGTAAACATCGTTTATAAATTTGATTTCCAGATGTGTGTGAAATTCGAGTTGCATACCTCCAAAGATAAAATGCCCCACAGTCAATTATACAACTCGTCCATCCGTACGTCTAAATCAACGCTGACAACATTCAATAATTTCAAGCATCAAAAATACACTACAAATGCTTTTATGACTTAATCGAATTTTTCATCAATAATTTATTGAGAAGGTAATTATACTAGGGATGACGACGGCATAACAAATACATTATGAACTCTTGATCACTAAATTGTCCTCCTACTGAAAGTTCGGAAAACCTTACTTGTATTGTTTTTCATTAAGTCTTCGATTTTTAATTCACCAAAATCACAAAATGAGAACATAAATGACGCTGCAAAACTATGACGTCACGCCTAGGTATGTCAAACATTTTAGAACAAAATGTCGTTTTTGACAGATAAAAAGTAAATCAGATGACTAGCATTCGTCATCCCTATTCAATATTGACATGTTATCTTTGTAATAGATAGTGACAGTTAATTTAAAATGATTTGACATTTTAACATAGTATTTTGTATACTACCTGTTGGTGATACATACTGGTGTCGATTCGAACAAAATATTTGACTTAATTAAACTAAACTAAAATTACATTAAAATAAGTGTAGTCGTTTTCATGCGCTTTTCGATTTTGTACACAAACTTAATTAAGTTGCCTTGTTTGACAGGAATAAACACGGTCAAATTGAATTTACAGACTAAGATTTCACGTAACCTGTTTACCGTAAGTGAAAAGGAAAAAAAGATACAATTTTCTATAGCGCTGTCTCTGTTGCATATGTCATTTATACTGGGAATATAATTTATGAAACGTTCAATAGAAATACTTTTTTTTTGGTTTGGCACCATGTATTTTTGGGTGAACTTTTAAGGAATTTGAATTTGACTAAAGGTGCGTCGGCGTATTGTGAGTTAATAGAATCTAGAGAAATTGAAGGTCTGATGATAACCAGGTTGGCAATCCATGGTTTTCTAACACTGCCGAAGCTGAAAATTGAAAACCTGGTTTATTGAAATGGCCATCATCATCAGAGTCAAACCCTCAGATCAGAATTCTTTGGGTCAGAGTGGCACAGTGTGTTGATGCATTTTGGTCCAAATACCAAACTTGTAGCTTCGACTGTTTCGTCCGCAGTGTTAACGGCGACAGTGGTAAGGACTGAAAATATTCCTTTAACAGAGCTGTTTACTACCAACCTGGTCATCATGAGACCCTCAGGTCAGAGGTGCAGTGTCCTGGAGTACTTATCAGAGTTTATACCATAACTTTACTTGGGTATTTAACAAAATTTGCACTATTGTGGTTTTCCAAGACCACTAAAGGTTTAGTGGTCACCAAAGAAGGTTGTAATTAAAATTTGTTCAATTTTAGTTTGACCTATCTAAAATATGGTAGTTCCGAATAGCAAAATGGCGTTCTAAACTTAATTTACTTCGATTTTAGTTTAAATGTGTCAGATAAGTTAAATTGTTATTTTTCCGAATAGCAAACGTAATTTTGATATATCTTAACCTAATTTTAGTTAAGTTTAGTTGATTTGTACAAAACTGAATCGGTACCACTATTCTTTATAATTATAGTTTCAAACTTAAGATTATTATAACTGTTATTATGCAAAAAAAACTATTATTAACCAGAGATTTGTTATCAGAGATGGGTTAGCAAATCAGTGTATGTGTAAATGGATTTGATTTTCAAACAACACTTGAAAATCGAACCCATTTACACACACAATATAATAGGTATTTCCCTTCCGTTGCTACTAAGAAAAGAGATACCAATTAGCAACTTTTTCTTTGCTTGTACGGGACGCATGTAACCTATTTACCTCCCCTTATATTAAGCATATCTCTGTAACGAACTAACTAATGTGACCAAACCATACCATGACCAATTAATACTCACATTGCTCATTCAGCCGTACGTACTAACGGCAACTTTCCGCTTTCCCGATATATTGAGGGTGCAGAAAGCAGCTCTTATTGTGAAATGCGCTAGCTATATGGCTCCAGGCGACTGGTGTGAACCAGTTTACAGAAGCCTGCAACGAATGCTGTAATGGTTTATTTATAGTAACTGGAATTTTATTAACAAGACAATAAAGTCGCAAGTTTATGTATGCAAAGTAGGAATAAATGTTCATCATCATCATCATCATCTTACCAGCAGAAATATGGTCACTGCTGGACAAAGGCTTTCTCCGAGGATTTCCTCAACAACCGGTCATTCGCTGCCCTCATCCAGCGCCTTCCCGTGATACTCACTAGTGGAGGCCTGCCTACGTTACGTCTTGCAGTACACGGTAGTCACTCGAGAACTGTACCGCCCCAACGACCATCTGTTCTACGAGCTATGTGCCCTGCCCACTGCCACTTACGTTTAGCCATTCTGGAAGCTATGTCGGTACTTTTGTTCTCCTACGGATCACCTTGTTTCTGATTCGATCACGCAGCGAAACTCCAAGCATAGCACGCTCCATTGCCTTTTGGGTGACCTTGAGCCTTCTTATGAGCCTCATAGCAAAGTATATAATTATATTAGTACTATCATACAGTATGGACACTCCCTGCCGCTCTCTAGATTGCGATCTCACCCCCTCGTCAACAGATTGACACAGATTGGTTACAGTTTGGTTGTCAAACTTATAGGATTTCGCTGCCATTTTATTTGTTCCGTTATTCCTTTTTTTAAATGTCATTTCGGGCCCGTTGTATGAAGTGTCCAGGCTGTGCCCATAGTAAGCGACCATGTCTCAGTTCCTTAAGTCATCACTGGCAACACACACTGGTCAAGACTTTGGTTTTATATTAGAGCATAAATTAGGAAAAATCAACTTTTCAAAGTTGGTATCTGTCTAATCATCATATCAGCTCATATACGTTTCCACCGAGGGGCTCGAGCCTACCTTTAATTAGGGCGATCGGGCATTAGTCGACCACGCGGGCCCAGTGCGGGTTGGTCGACTTCACACACAAACTTCGATTTTCCTCACGATGTTTTCATTCACCGTAAGAGCGTCGGATAAACGTACATATGAAATCGAAATTCGAAAACACATTAGTACGTGACAGGATTCGAACCACGACCTCCCTAACAAGAGGTAGAGGTAACCCTTACACCACTGACGCCATCTGTCTGATCAGCGTGTTTGATTTGGTATTTTGATGCTGATGAACATTATCATATCAGCAAAAAAAACGTCCACTGCTGGATAAAGGCCTCCTCCAAGTTAGAGGTGATTTATGTAACCGCCACGCTTGCCAGGCTGTTTAGCGATCGCAGTGTGCAGTGTGGTGGGACAGTACACGGAAATGTTTTTTTTAAATTAAAGATTTAATGTATTTTATTATTATTAACTAACTGTCCCGGCAAACTACGGTCCACCTTACACTACATTATACTACCCTACCCTACCCTACACTACACTACCCTACCCTACTATACTCTACCCTACCCTACATAAAAACCTTCTCCTGACAATAACGAACTCGACAAAAAAAGAATTAGCGAAATCGGTCCAGCCGTTCAGGCGTGATGCCGTGACCAAGGGAAATAGGGATTCATTTAAATAATTATACTAGCTGTCCCGGCGAACTACGTACCGCCTTACAATACATTACACTGCCCTACCCTACCCTACCCTACACTACACTACACTACACTACCCTACCCTACACTACCCTACCCTACACTACTCTACCCTACACTACACTACCCTACCCTACACTACTTTACCCTACACTACACTACCCTACCCTACACTACCCTACCCTACTCTACATACTCTACACTACACTACCCTACACTACCCTACACTACACTACACTACCCTACACTACACTACCCTACACTACACTACCCTACCCTACACTACCCTAACCTACCCTACACTACCCTACCCTACACTACCCTACCCTACACTACCCTATCCTACACTACACTACACTACCCTACCCTACCCTACCCTACCCTACCCTACCCTACATAAAAACCTTCTCCTGACAATAACAAACTCGACAAAAAAAGAATTAGCGAAATCGGTCCAGCCGTTCTCGAGTTATGCGCTTACCAACACATTTTGCGATTCATTTTTATATATTAGATATACATAGATTGCAACATTGACATTGGCTATTGCGACATTGTTATAATTGATTATATTTAGATATATTTTTGTGAACTAGATTTCGCAACCTGACCTGCAACACGAAAGTTGTCAATAAAATTATTGTATTGTATTGAAAGGACTCTGCTGCCCATCCTCCGGTTTTGATCCCTTAGTCGCTTCTTATTACACCTTCGGAAAAAGATAGGGTGGTACTGTTCTAGAGTCATACCACAGGCTAAAGGCACACAGTATTACAACACCCCGGACAGTGCATGCAACGGTCGTGAAAAGACATTTCTAAAAACAAATGACGGAGCAAACAAAATCACGGCGCAATCGTCCGAGAACCAAACTATAACCAATCCGTATCAATCTGGGCGACGACGGGGTGAGGTCGGAATTTAGAGAGCGGCAGGGAGTGTTCGAAACCGGTCGCTGACAAATTATAACGTGTAGTTTTATTCAATTTACGTAGAATTAGTGTAAATATATACCAAAATGAGTCCATACCGCAAGTTTGCCAGGCTGGCTACAGGCTAGTACTGCTAGTACTTACGCGGTGGCGGCGTTGCTCTACTGTAAGCCATATCGTAATACTGTGACAAAGGTATATGTATGTAAATTGGTATCTGTCTAATCATCATGTCAGCTCATATACGTCCCCACCGAGGGGCTCGAGCCTACCTTTAATTAGGGCGATCGGGCATTAGTCGACCACGCGGGCCCAGTGCGGGTTGGTCGACTTCACACACAAACTTCGATTTTCCTCACGATGTTTTCATTCACCGTAAGAGCGTCGGATAAACGTACATATGAAATCGAAATTCGAAAACACATTAGTACGTGACAGGATTCGAACCACGACCTCCCTAACAAGAGGTAGAGGTAACCGTTACACCACTGACGCCATCTGTCTAATCAGCGTGTTTGATTTGGTATTTGATGCTGATGAACATTATCATATCAGCAAAAAAGAAACGTCCACTGCTGGATAAAGGCCTCCTCCAAGTTAGAGGTGATTTATGTAATCGCCACGCTTGCCAGGCTGTTTAGCGATCGCAGTGTGCAGTGTGGTGGGACAGTACACGGAAATGTTTTTTTTAAATTAAAGATTTAATGTATTTTATTATTATTAACTAACTGTCCCGGCAAACTACGGTCCACCTTACACTACATTATACTACCCTACCCTACACTACACTACCCTACTATACTCTACCCTACCCTACATAAAAACCTTCTCCTGACAATAACGAACTCGACAAAAAAAGAATTAGCGAAATCGGTCCAGCCGTTCAGGCGTGATGCCGTGACCAAGGGAAATAGGGATTCATTTTAATATATACTAGCTGTCCCGGCGAACTACGTACCGCCTTACATTACACTACACTACCCTACCCTACACTACCCTACCCTACACTACTCTACCCTACACTACACTACCCTACAATACACTACTCTACCCTACACTACACTACCCTACCCTACACTACCCTACACTACCCTACACTACCCTACCCTACCCTACATACACTACACTACACTACCCTACACTACCCTACCCTACACTACCCTACCCTACCCTACACTACCCTAACCTACCCTACACTACCCTACCCTACCCTACCCTACACTACCCTACACTACACTACACTACCCTACCCTACCCTACCCTACATAAAAACCTTCTCCTGACAATAACGAACTCGACAAAAAAGAATTAGCGAAATCGGTCCAGCCGTTCTCGAGTTATGCGCTTACCAACACATTTTGCGATTCATTTTTATATATTAGATATATATAGATTGCAACATTGACATTCGATAATGCGAAATTGTTATAATTGATTATATTTAGATATATTTTTGTGAACTAGATTTCGCAACCTGACCTGCAACACGAAAGTTGTCAATAAAATTATTGTATTGTATTGAAAGGACGCTGCTGCCCATCCTCCGGTTTTGATCCCTTAGTCGCTTCTTATTACACCTTCGGAAAAAGATAGGGTGGTACTGTTCAAGAGTCATACCACAGGCTAAAGGCACACAGTATTACAACACCCCGGACAGTGCATGCAACGGTCGTGAAAAGACATTTCTAAAAACAAATGACGGAGCAAACAAAATCACGGCGCAATCGTCCGAGAACCAAACTATAACCAATCCGTATCAATCTGGGCGACGACGGGGTGAGGTCGGAATTTAGAGAGCGGCAGGGAGTGTTCGAAACCGGTCGCTGACAAATTATAACGTGTAGTTTTATTCAATTTACGTAGAATTAGTGTAAATATATACCAAAATGAGTCCATAGTCCATACCGCGAGTTTGCCAGGCTGACTACAGGCTAGTACTGCTAGTACCTACGCGGTGGCGGCATCGTGCTACATCAAAGACGTTGCGCTACTGTAAGCCATATCGTAATACTGTGACAAAGGTATGTGTATGTAGGTATAAAATTATTATATATCTAGTTTATATATAAGGTCTAACAAAATTAGTTGAAAATATTTTAACAGGTGCTTCTACCCGTGAAACTGGACAAATTTCCCCATGAAACCCATAGTCAAATCTCAAAAAAAATTTTGAACTTCCCATACTAAGTTGGCTGATGAGCTGATCGAGTAGTATGGGCGAGCCAATTTTTTTTTTTTGTGATTTGACTATGGGTTCAATAGGGAAAGTTGTTCAGTTTCATGGGTAGAAGAACCAGTTAAAAAAGCTTCAGCTAATTTTGTTACACCTTATATATTAGGAGAAGGCTTACCGCCTCCGTGGCGTAATGATTTGTCCATTTGCTTCACACCAAGAGGTCGCGGGTTCTATTCCCGGTGGGGTCAACTTGTATGACTTGGGTTGGTTGGTGGTAGGGCATTTTTGTAGCCCGCCTGGCTAGCTATCACCATCTTATCTAAGTCTTGCCGCCAAATATATGTGGTAACAACATTCAGTATTCCGGCTTGAAGATAAGATAGCTAGTTCTCAATTGGGTTGGGGAATCTCGGTAAGCCCGCATCCATTTTCGGCGTCGTCGTCACTTACCATCAGATGAGATAATGCAAAGGGCTTAGGTACCAATTGTGATTAAAAAAAGTGAAATATATATAATATATTTCTTGAGTAAAGTTGTTCAAAGGATCAAAGTTAGACAAAGGTCTCAGAAAAGGATTTCCACATCGACCGGTCGATCCTGCGCTGTCCGCATCCAGCAGCTTGCCCACCGAGTGGGATGCCTGTCAACGCTAAGGCTTCCGGTGCACGGCCACCATTCGAGAACTTTACAGCCTCAACTGCCGTCCAACTTAGGACTATAAGTCTAGGTACCTAAATCAAAGACTAGTTAATAAGCACGTCTCTGCGCCATTTTATATGCATCTATCGAAACCTAGTAACAATAAAAAAAAATTCTAACTGGTAGTTTTGGATGATGTTAAGACCTTTTTATATTTCACAAAATAAGCTAAGATGCTTCACATTTGAAACATGAAAGAGTTTTCTTGGAAAAATATAAGGAATGATTTAATGTGTACACATGATGCATGGACGCTGCATATTGCAAGCGACTGACTTCCCTCTAACATACTAAAAACGTATGCTAAGATGTGAATTTTAAATTCGTGCATACTTTAGGAAAAGTAGACGGCCTTTGAGTAAAGGAGAATAGCTCTGCGGAACTCATGCACTACACGCACACACCACACACCCACCCACTCACACACACATAGACACAAAAAAATATTTACTAAGTAATCAATAAATACAAGTTAACTGTGACCCCACACTATAACATATATTAAAGGCTTTATATTATAGGCTAGGCCAGTCTCGTGGCGGTCAAAAGAACATAAACATAAAACAAATTTAACAGGAGGCGGCTAAGCAACTTAACAGAAACTAAGTAATTATTACAAGAACCAGAGACAACAAAAGGATTAAAGACAAATAATAAAAACAAAGAATAGATCACAGAACATTGTGTGTGTGTGAGTGGGAGAGTAACACACACACACAAAAACGCTGCAGCGTTAATTGTCACGGCATTGAAACCACTACCGGTGTGGCGTAAGAAAAAGCGTGTGAACTGCTTTTCCCGTTCGCGCCGAGCTTAAGGCCTTAAGATAGGTCAAATGACAGTATTCTTCAAATTATTAAAAGACTGTGTAAAGCTATCACCATGGAAAAAAGATATAATATACTTAAGGTAATAAAAATTGATTTAATTAAATACAATTTTCAAAATATTACCACTTTAGATATAAAAAAAAATATACTGTAGACCCTGTTTTTGGCATTAATTGCAAAATTTCTTGAAAACAAATAGTAAATGTTGAATGAAACTAACACAGAAAAATTTGTGACTTTAAGACCTTTCATTTTAATTGAACACATTTTTTTTAAACTTATTTGAAGTTATGAAAAGTAATAAAAACACGTAAAAATCGAGAAATCGGCGTTCGGTTTCAACGTAACAGCCGCGTTGAAGCCCGCATTGATTTGAACTTAAAATGAATAGACTTACGTTCGATATTATTTTAACACGTCTCAACCAGCTCCGATTGAGTGATCTTAGCGCCTTAAGGCCTCTGACACGGCTCAACGACTGCCATCTAGTGATAGCAACTGGCGCTAACTAACAGCTTAACGTAGCTTGCGAAACACGGAAACGATCGAGATAAATGCAACTGCCAGTAAACAATCTCTGCGTGATCGAATCAGAAACGAGGAGATCCGCAGGAGAACCAAAGTAACCGACATATTCACAGAATCGCTAAGCTGAAGTAGCAGTGGGCAGGGCATATAGCTCTTAGAACAGATATCCGTTGGGGCAGTAAAGTTCTAGAGAGGCTACCGCGCACCGGAAAACGTAGCTAGGCAGGCCTCCCATGCGGTGAGCCGATGACCAGGGTGAAAATCGCGGGCAGCCGAGGATGCGGGCAGCGCAAGACCGGTCGTCGTGGAAATGCTTGGTCCAGCAGTAGACGTTTTTCGGTTGATATTATGATGATGATCAGTAAAAACAGTAAACCCATCCTAGTACTGACCGTGCTAAGGTCAGCTAGGTAACCTAACACGATTGACGCGAATATGTCAGTTGCAATGAGCTAATACCGCTTTTAACTTAAACAGGGTGTTGCAAAATTGTTGTAGTACCAATTAACTATTAACACTTAACTTATAAAAAAAAATTGACAGTCACAAAAATGCACAAAATTGGTAAATTAGCTGATCGATATATATGAAGGGTCGAAATGTTACACCCACATGATCGAAGCGAAGATGCACAGAGCTGAGATACTGCCTTTAATATATACAGGATGTAACAAAACTGGTGTAGATACCGTTAACTAGGGCTTCTACTCATCATGCTCAAAAAATATCCGTAACCAACCCATAAAAATTTCTCAAAAAAAATTGTATCTCACATAAATGTACAAAATTGGTAATCAGTTGATCTAGTTATCTTATTTTCAAGCCGGAACACTTCAACGCTGTTAACACTGATGTTTGACGGCAAGACTGAGATAAGTTGGTGGTAGCCAGCCAAGTGGGCTATGAAAGGCCCTAAAACCAACCAAACTGAGCCTAACAAAGTTGACTCCGCCGGGAATCGAACCCGCGACCTGCTGGTGCAAAGCGAATGGACCATTACGCCACAGAGGCGTTCAAAAACGGTGCACGGGTCTCTTTTCATATGTCGGCAAGATAAGGCCGTGTTCGAATCATCATCGACATCATATCAGCCAAAGGACGTCCACTGCTAGACATAGGCCTCCCCCAAGGATTTCCACGATGACCGTAGCACGTTGCTCGTAGAACAGATGGCCGATGGGGCAGTAAAGTTCTCGAAAGGCGACCACGCACCGCAAAACGTAGTGTAGGCAGGCCTCCCACTTGGTGGACCGATGACCTGGTGAAAGTCGCGGGAAGCCGTTGGATGCGGGCAGCGCAGAACTGGTCGTGTTCGAATACGGTAACTAAATTAGGATTGGTCTTGGAAGAGAAGAAGTCATCCATTGGATTTACCTAAACTAAAATTACTTTTAAAAAATTCTAATAAAAATGTGACAGAATTAATTATTGCCATTGTAAATTAAGGAACAATTTAATTATATGCGGTTCTGTTAATTTGTAGGCCGTGCGCGAGGTAATTAATTATCCAACTGACCTTAAAGGGCTGTACACAAGTACCTAGCCTTATTTTTAAATTTATTAACTAACAATCTACTTCTTTGCTCATTTGTCAATAGAAAAACAAGCAAAGTGCGTTTCGGACTACGCATAGTTTAGGGTTCCAAAGTCATTACTTCAAACAATCTATCTAAGAATACCCTGGTGACCTATATCACAAGATATTTTTATCTAATCTAAGACACCAGTCCCCTACAAACCACTGTTATTTTGATCTTTTATTTGCTCCATTTATATGTGTAGAATCTGTTGATTTGTTGTGAGAAATTTGTGTCATTTTTGACAGTTTGGACAGCCCTAAATGGTTTCGGGGCCTTGGTAGTTTTTCTGCAAGACGAGCCAAGAAAGCAAGACATAGGTCATCATTTTAATTGCTTCATTTGTCATGTCAGCTCATATACGTCCCCACCGAGGGGCTCGAGCGTACCCTGAATTAGGTCGATAGGGCCTTAGTCGACCACGCGGGCTCAGTGCGGGTTGGTCGACTTCACACACAACCTTAGAGTTTCTTCGCAGGTATATGCAGGTTTTCTCACGATGTTTTCCTTCACCGTGTAAAACCGTCGGATAAACGTACATATAAAATCGAAATTCGAAAACACATTGGTACCTGGCAGGATCGAACCACGACCCCAGACAGGAGGTAGCGGTCTTTGCCATTACGCCACCGACGCTTTGCTTCGCATTTATTTGTGTACAATATATTGATTTGTGGTAAGAAATAAATAATACTTTATTTCTTCTGCGCGAAGCCGCTGACAAAAACTAGTATTTAAATAAATAGGATAATTATGATGAAATAAAACAAAAGAAAAAGTTTGAGTAAACAGCCCCTTAAAGATTTTTGTCTGCAATTACAAAGAAAAAGTGGAGGCATTCCATTTTATTTTCCTTAATAAACAAATTCCATTCTGGTAATGTGACAAGGCGGTTCCAGCGATTTCATTTTACTTGTTAAATAGATACTATAGCATCCCATGACATCCCCACAGCTGGGGCTCAAATCTTTACCCAAACTTGGGAAGGCAAGGCCATACCTCACACATAGAGGCCAAGTACGGATAAGTGGAGGTTGTAGGATAAGCGGCAAAACCCCCTCTGTCAGAAGTTTCCAAGATGCATATAAGGCCTCTTTCAAGGATTACCTCTTACATCTGGTAGTCCAGACTTGGTCTCCGTGTGTAAAGAGGAGTATGGCCTCTCTTTTTTTTTCACAATTGGTAAACCCTTGGCATCATCTCACCTGATGGTAAGTGACGATGATGCCGAAGATGGAAGCGGGCTTAACAAGATTCTCCAATTCTTTCCCAAGTTTGGAAAAAAACCTGCTCCAGCAGTAGAGAAGTCTTGGGTTGTAAAAGTTACGTGAGGAATATATACTGATCAGCCTGTTTTGGCTGATGTGATGATGGTGAACATCATCACATCAGCCAAAGGACGTCCACTGTAAGCGGAAAGGGCGCTGCTCTTTCCTCTGGTTTTTGATCCCTTGGTGGACTCTTGCGACAAATTTTGCATTATTATTTTTGGTTTTTGTTTATTTTCTAATAAATTACGACACCGATTTTGATAAAATTTATATATGATCATACGGAAAGCATTAGCTTTCAAATAAAAAATAAATCATCGAAATCGGTTCTGAGGTAACAAACATAAAAAATACAGTCGAATTAAGAACCTCCTCCTTTTTGGAAGTCAGTTGAAATATAAAACAGTTTTGCTTATACCAGAAAAATGCTATACTTTTAGGTAAATAGCTGCATGCCATGAACTTAAATAGATGCTTAATTAATTATATTTTGAGGTAAGTATTTTGCCGTGCAATCAGTTACTTTGATAGGGATTGGGATTATTTTATCATATAAAAAGTTTTTTTTTTACTATTAAAAAAATAGCTGCTTCGGTGGCGCAACGGAAAGGGTCGCTACCTCCTATCCTAGAGGTCGTGGTTCGAGTCCTGCCACGTACCAATGTATTTTCGAATTTCGTATTCATATGTAAGTTTATCCAACGCTCTTATACGGTAAAGGAAGAACATCGTGAGGAAACCTGCACACATCTGCGAAGAAACGCGAAGGTTGTGTGTGAAGTTGACCAACCTGCACTCTACGACTCGACTACTACGGTCTAATACGGTCGACTAAGTCCCGATCGCTCTAATTCAGGGGAGGCTCGAGCCCCTCGGTGGGGACGAATATATGAGCTGATGTAAACTACCTAATAGGTAGTACCTATATTATTTTTAAATTAAAGTTTTTATCTAGTTGGTATCCAGGTTTATATAAAAAAGCAATATTAAAAAGCAATATTAAAATTTTTGAAAAAACCCACGACGTTTGAAATGAAATTGGAAAAGGATAAAATAATTAAAAACCCCGACTTAAAGAATTTCTGTAACGAGTGATAATAAACGTAAAAAGCTTTTATAAGAAGATATGATCTCTCGCAGAGTCGGACATATGAACAACAGAGTATCAGTTTTCATAGCACTTCCCTACGTACCTATTTGGTCCCGGAAGATGTAGATGTGGCAAAAAAATATTCAACTTTCTATGAACTTAATAAAAAACCCAAGAAAATCCGTCCGGGGCTGCCATTAAATGAACTGGTTTTGTAGTTTTCAAGCGACTTCCAAAAAGGAGGAGGTTCTCAATTCGTCTGTATGTTTTATTTTATGTTTGTTACCTCAGAACTTTTGACTGGGTTAACCGATTTTTATGATTTTTTTTTATTTGAAAGCTAATGCTTTCCGTGTGGTCCCATATAAATTTTATCAAAATCGGTGTAGTACTTTAGTAGAAAATTAACAGAAACCAAAAATAATAATGCAGTACTAATTTGTTGCGATGGAAGTCGGTTTTTTAACGTGTTTAGCGTTTTCAATTATATAGTAACGTGAATAATTGGAGATATTTAATTGCTTTACTTATTTATATTTATGTTAAAATTGTAAAGAGTGATGGCAGCCACCGACGGATTTTCTTAAGTTATTTATTAAGTCCTTAGGAAGTTGAATATTTTATTGCCACATTTACATCTTCGGGAACCAAATAGGTACGTAGGGAAGTGCTATGAAAACTGATACTCTGTTGTTCATATGTCCGACTCTGCGAGAGATCAAATCTTCTTATAAAAGCTTATTACGTTTATTATCACTAGTTACAGAAATTCTTTAAGTCGGGGTTTTTAATGATTTTTGTTTAATTAGTGAGTTTTCATCGTAACACATATATAAGAACATGCACCAATCAAATCCAAACCCATCACTGAAAACCGCATCCAAATTGTACTAGTAGTTTTGGAGATAAATAGCAACATTGGATTGCACAAACAAATTGTTTACTGCAGCGCCCCCTGGTGAGTTGTCACTGTAACACCTATCTAAAAATATGCACCAATCAATCCAGAAACCATCACTTAAAACCGCATCAAAATCGGACATGTGGTTTTGGAGATAAATGGTGTTTGGAGATAAATGGTGACATTGGTTTTTATAATAATGTTTACTGCAGCGACCCCTGGTGAGTTTTCATAGTAACTCATATATAATAACATGCACCAATCAAATCCAAACCCATCACTGAAAACCGTATCCAAATTGTACCAGCAGTTTTGGAGATAAATAGCAACATTGGATTGTTCAAACAAATTGTTTACTGCAGCGCCCCCTAGTGAGTTGTCACTGTAACACCTATCTAAGAACATGCACCAATCAAACCAGAACCCATCACTGAAAACTTCATCAAAATCGGACCAGTAGTTTTGGAGATAAATAAGGACATTGGTTTTTATAAAAAATATTTACTGCAGCGCCCCCTGGTGAGCTGTCACCGTAACACCTATCTAAGAACATGCACCCATCAAATCCGAACACATCACTAAAAACCACATCAAAATCGGACTAGTAGTTTAGGAGAAAATAGCAACATAGTTTTGCACAAACAGCCTCTCACCCCAAACGCATAACCGTCTCCGTTCCTTCGCAGGTAAAAATCAAGTTGAATGCTACGGCGTAGCTTCTTACTACGTAAATATCGACTACGACGTAGCATCTACCACAATGTATGCACACAGGCCAGCACATCAAGCTAGACACTTTGGACTTTGTACCGTTCTTATGCCGTGTGCGCACGGATGAGAATCGCACTACGAGTGTCTAGCTTGATGTGCTGGCCTCTGTACCTGAAATTGAATGTCATGCAGATGTGCCGGTTTTATTATTGTCATCATAACAGACGAAATACGTCTACAGCTGGATGAAGGCCTACCCGAAGGATTTCTGCAACGACCGGTCTTACGCTGCCCGCATCCCGGGGCATCTCGAGACCTTCACCGTGTCGTCGGCCCACCGAGTGGGGGGCAATAGTAGGCTAAGCATTCAGATGCGCGATCGCCACTTAAGAACTTAATGCCCCAAAGGCCGTCCGTTCTACGAACTATGTTGGGCGCCATCCTGTTATCTATGTCCGTAACTTAAGTTCGTTTAAGAATCTCCTCATTTCTTACATGATAATGTCTCTAAACATAACTCGGTCCTTATTGTAAGGGTTAGAATCAGTTTTATTATGTAGGTCCACACGGCGACACATCAAGTTATACAAAACCAGTATAAGCTGGCCGCGCGAGTCGAGCGACGCTTGTGCGTTTTAACATACGCGAGGCCCGCGTATACTGGTTTTGTATAGTTTAATGTGGCGCCGTGTGTACCTATTACATTAAAGTTCCGTTTTCCTAAAATTGAAGTATATATGTTGTCAAGGGTTGACCAAATGTGAATAAAAAAATATATATTTTTCACGATTAGCAAAGCCTTGAAATAATGATGAAAAAGATAGAAGCGAGCTTACCTAGATTCCTCAACGCAATTAGGAACTAGTTATCTTATCTTCAAACCGGAACACATCATTGCTGTTAACATTCATGCTTGGCGGCAAGAATTGGATAAGATAGTGGTAGCTAGCCAGGTGGGCTTAAAAATGCCCTTCCACCGACCAAACCAAGCTTCAAAAAGTTAAACTCCGCGGGGAATGGAACCCGCGGCCTCTTGATGGCCTTAGCCATTTCGGCACGGAGGCGGTTGAAGTTTTATGATAACGATGATCATCATGTCAGCTCATATCCCCACCGAGGGGCTCGAGCCTACACTGAATTAGGGCGATCGGGCCTTAGTCGGCCACGCGGGCCCAGTGCGGGTTGGTCGACTTCACACACAACCTGCGAGTTTCTTAGCAATCGTATGCAGGTTTCCTCACGATGATGTTTTCCTTCACCGTAAGAACGTCGGATAAACGTACATATGAAATCTAAATTCCAAATCACATTGGTTCGTGGCAGGATTTGACCCATGACCTCCCGGGCAGGAGGCGGCGTACCTAGCTATTACGCAACCGACGATAACGGTGATACACGAAAGATAATGAAATCTTAATACTATGGTCCCTTTGTAAGGCAGTAACACAAGCTGATTATGATCAAAATACTATTTATTTATAAATAACCTCTAACATTCAGCCAGTCATGTTATTAGGCTGTCACGCTGTCTTAAGGTCGACTTAACAACGGCCAGCATAAGCTGAGCTCTCACGACGACACACGGTTCAATACAGACCTTTGCTACAGGAGAGCTCAATGTATTTCGGATGGTACCCGAAATGAAGTTAGGGTGACATGGGTCTCTCATTACGCTCGAAATCATAAGGAAGAGGTACTACGTGCTTTATAATCGTATTATTTATTGAAGTAAAACTTCTTTATCTATTCTCATATCGTAAAGTTCGAATTATTAACTTCAAAACGAATTTATATTGACATATTTTATAAACACAATACCGAAATAAAAAAACACACTTTATAACATTATTTCTCTAACAAAATAATGTTAAAATGTATTTTTTTTTCATTATGATACAAGTTAATCCAAAAAGTTAATATCACCAACGAAGTTTCATATCAATTTTTTTATTGGGCATTACAAAAAGTTTTTATTCCAATTTTTACTTGTCTGTTACAGCGCCTGCTTTAACGCATGCGCGGTGTGTGCTAGGTTTTGGCGCCATTCATTGAATACGTTTTATTGAAGTTACTGAATTTCATGGATAATTTTCATTCTTGCTTAAAAATGTCTAAGATCAGTGAAAGCGTTGTTTTTACCTGTCTGTGACAGTGTCCGCTTTAGCGCAAGCGCGGCGATGTGCTGGGATTTGGCGCTATAACACGTTTTGTTGTGGGTACTGAATTTCGTGGGAATTTTTTTTTACTCTTTTAATTTGATCTTTGTTTTTTAGTTGATTCAATCCCAATGAGATTAGATATAATAGTGTATGAAACTGAACATAACTAGGTATTAAAACACTCGTATGACACTATTAAAAACCTCGCCAAGGCTCGGTTTTTAAACTCATACTCGTGTTTTAATACCCCTCATTATGCAACAGTTTCATAAAGTACTATATAACGCACGCTTGACTAAAAGGGAGTAAGCTGGTGGATGCGTGACGAATGCGTTACGGAAGTGAGTTCGGGCAAGGCCAACGGAAGTTGAGAGGGATATATAAATTGGTGAAGATAGAAAGAGAGATACTATTTATTTTTATTTACCAACAAAATCGGTTGCCAAGGCAACAATATCGCTTGTCAAAACAATTAAAACAAACATATAAGATAAAAAAGATTTGATCATATTCAAAGGATAATAAAACTATTTTCATAAACTTTCTATGCCTCCATATGAAAAAAATTCGGGCGAGACCTACAGTACTCGCATATGATGTGTTACATGTGACAAAATACTTTATAAAAGGACGGCAAAGATACGGCAGACTAGGCTGTATGGTCATAGATACCTTTGCCTTTTCCGCGCTTTTAAAGCCTGAAAAAAAGGACGGCAAAGATACGGCAGACTAGGCTGTATGGTCATAGATACCTTTGCCTTTTCCGCGCTTTTAAAGCCTGAAAAAACGCGACTTCCTGTTACAATGGGACACATTTCCATCCCATTTCACGAAATCACTCCCACAAATTGCAGGAAAGCGAGAGCAAAGATGTTACACATCAAAAAAGATTTGATTATTTTCTGAAGACTAAGTTTTTACTTTTATACATGTAGATGGAGCTAAAGAAGTTTTAATTCAGTCGTGTGGCCTACAGCACACTCGTATTTTTAATAGCTTCAAGTTTTTCTGCTTTAGAATTGAATTGGGCATTTTTAGGGTTATGTATGTCCGATGAAAAGAAGAACCCTTATAAAATCACTCATATTGTCTATCCGTCTGTCACATCAGATTTTTCCCAAATCCAGTATTTAAACGAAAAATGTAGACATTTGTTAGTTTAATGATTTAATCACAAAAGTATAGCACAAACGAACGAATTTTGATTTAGGCTGTAAATTTTAGGGAACAAATTATTTAAAAAAAAACCTTTTTTTTTTTCAAGTGCATCATGTGACATATCAAATGAAAGGGCTTAATTTTATTTACTTTTCTTGATTTGAAATTATGTCTTTCACTATTTTTAGGAAATTTCATTTATTTCCGAAATTCCTAAATTCTTACCAACGTGCATGAACCATAGTAAAATGCCATATGTTGGTGGTAGGGCATTTTATAAGCCCGCCTGGCTAGCTACCACCATCTTATCTAAGTCTTGCCGCCAAACATCAGTGTTAACAACATTGATGTGTTCCGGCTTGAAGGTAAGATAGCCAGTTCTCCATTGCATTGGAGAATCTTGGTAAGGCCGCTTCCATCTTCGGCATCATCGTCACTTACTATCAGGTGAGATGATGCCAAGGGCTTACCATTGTGAATAAAATAAAATAAAAACATTATATTATGGAAGTTACTGAAGTAAATAGTCTCGCAGTACCTGCGTCCGTTAACTGTCTTATTTTATTGACAGCATATTATGCTGTCAATTAAGAAGCCGAACTAAGCCTTCCCGCTAAAGTTTCAATATGTGGTTTCCATTGTAGTTAAACATTCACTGTTATACCAAGGAACATCGTAGTATTTACAAATTCTAACTAATATAGCTGTTGCCCGCAGCTTCGCCAGCACAGTAGCCGTTTATGGCCACTTTCTCATTTTTTTCTTTCCTAAGAATCTTCTCCTGACAATAATAACCACAACAAATAAAGAATTAGCAAAATCAGTCCAGCCGTTCACCCGTGATGCGATGACCAAGATAAATACATATATAGATAACACGTTTATCACTGCAAACACACGCATAGATACTAGTAAATTATATATATTAAAAAAGTAAAAAAAAGTTATTTTAAAAGAGCAAGAAACAGATAGAGAACATTAGAAAAAAAGAAGAAACAAACAAATAAAAACAAAATTATTTAAATAAATAAGTTTACACTACTGTGATGCAGTGCAAATGGGCCATAGCTCAGTAAAAAGATTTGACCCTGTAGGAGTAAAACACTGATTTTCTATCTGCGTTTGGCTGCACTTCACCTGATGGTAAGTTCCGATGCAGCCGAGGATGTAACACGCAAGCTAAAATAGCACCTATTCACTCTTGTCTTGAAGATTCCTAAATAATACGTGGGAAGACAGACGCCGGCAGGGAATTCCACTCCTTGGCCGTTCGCATGATGAAGGAAGAAGCAAAAAGCTTCGTGCGTAACGGTGGAAAACCCGCGCCTGGTCGTAGGATGATGAAATGAAGAGAGGGGAATGAGGTCGTGAAGCTCCAGGGCACCGAAATGAATCCTGTAGAACACCGATAGACAGGCAACTTTGCGGCGATCCTCGAGGCCTTGGAGCCTATTTGATACAAGTTCCTCGCCACCAATGAGTCTCCTAGTGCGTCGTTTGATAGAATCCAAGGTATCTAGCTGGTAACGAGCTAATCCGTCCCATAAGTGAGAGCAGTACTCCATACATGACTGAACTTGAGCTTGGTTTAATATTAGAAGCTGCTGACCCGAGGGTAAATAGCACGGATAAGTTATATATATATATTACAAAGAGATCAACAATTTTCCTCGCCGAATGTAAAAAAGTCAATAACAGTGTACTCTTTGTAATATATATATATTACAAAGAGTACACTGTTATTGACTTTTTTACATTCGGCGAGGAAAATTGTTGAAAATACCTAATTTGTTAGTGACCTAATATATTTTACGTCACCTGTCTGTACGCAACATTTTTCTTAAGGCCCAATTCACATTGGTACAGTTGTCTCTGTCTTTTTCTTTACGTTTAAAGAGTAAAAAAAATAACCCCACTATTGATTTTTTTTTTCTTTTTAACTTGGATATAGCCATTTTTGCAAAAGAAGTGTTTCCGACAATATGTCAGGATTTTATTAAGAAATAATAGAATAAAAAAATTAAGATGCTATGTCTAACTGTAGCAAAGTAAAACTGGTTTTTGTGGGCTAAAACAAAGCGAAAATTGAGAAATTTAATTTAATTGAAGTAACTTTTTTTTATCTAGAAAATTTTATAAATAGTGTTTTGGCCTCCTACACTTCGTAGTAGACATATTGTAATAAATTTATATAAAAAAATTGAAAAATGTATTGCAGTTTCAAGCGCAGAAAAATGACTTTTTCCAACCCCCGATTTCGGGGTTTGCATTATTTTCTGAAAGGGTTTCTTCACCTTAAGCTCTTTCTCTCTATCTCATTAAAGATTAAATCTTAATTAGACGCCTCTGCAAGATTACGTAAGCAAAATTACCTCCAACATTAAACGAAGCACTCAAATAACCTCGGAGGTTTTCAAAACATGTTGATAATTTTAATCCCTTCCTAAGGGCCTGTTTGGAACTCTAAAAGGGTGCCACGTTGAATTAAGGGAGGTTTTATTTCCAGACATATAACGGTAGGGGCAGCTGGCTTGCTGGCTTAGTTAATAAAAGGTGGCGAAATTTAAGGTCTCAGTCATAATTTTTGGGGATTGCTTTTGTGGAAATGTCTTGAATTTTAATCTCGAGGTGCTCATTAATTGTATTTCATGTAATTTTAATTCCAAGGTACCTATTTATTGCATTTAATGTAACTTTTAACTCGAGGTGACGATTTATTGCATTTAATGTAACTTTTATCTCGAGGTGTCGATTTATAAAACTTAATGTAACTTTTATCTCGAGGTGTCGATTTATAAAACTTAATGTAACTTTTATCTCGAGGTGTCGATTTATCGCGTTTAATGTAACTTTTATCTCGAGGTGTCGATTTATTGCATTTAAAGTAACTTTTATCTCGAGGTGACGATTTATCGCGTTTAATGTAACTTTTATCTCGAGGTGTCGATTTATCGCGTTTAATGTAACTTTTATCTCGAGGTGTCCATTTATTGCATTTAAAGTAACTTTTATCTCGAGGTGTCGATTTATCGCGTTTAATGTAACTTTTATCTCGAGGTGTCGATTTATTGCATTTAAAGTAACTTTTATCTCGAGGTGTCGATTTATCGCGTTTAATGTAACTTTTATCTCGAGGTGTCGATTTATCGCGTTTAATGTAACTTTTATCTCGAGGTGTCCATTTATTGCATTTAAAGTAACTTCTATCTCGAGGTGTTGATTTATCGCGTTTAATGTAACTTTTATCTCGAGGTGTCGATTTATCGCGTTTAATGTTACTTAATCTCGAGGTGTCGATTTATAACACTTAATGTAACTTTTATCTCGAGGTGTCGATTTATTGAATTTAATGTTACTTTTATCTTGAGGTGTCGATTTATTACATTTAATGTAACTTTTATCTCGAGGTGTCGATTTATTTCATTTAATGTAACTTTTATCTCGAGGTGTCGATTTATCGCGTTTAATGTAACTTTTATCTCGAGGTGTCGATTTATTGCATTTAAAGTAACTTTTATCTCGAGGTGTCTATTTATCGCGTTTAAGGCGTAATAATTAGTCCAGTATCGCATAGTCCGGTATAGTTCCTGATGTGAAGCAAATTGTCTAATTATTACGCCAAAGATAGAGTTAAACAAAATTATTTTTATAAATCAAGAAGACGCGGGTAGCCGTGTCAGCTTTTTAAAAAGTGTCCAAGCAAATCACAGCGTAAGCCTCTATTGAACGCGTTCCAAAAAATTGAAAAACTGAACTAAAACTTGAGCGTCGGTGGCGTAATGGCAAGGACTTCTACCTCCTATCCCGGAGGTTGTGGTTCGATTCCTGCCACGTACCAATATGTTTTTAAATTTTGATTTCGTATGTACGTTTATCCGACGCTCTTACGGTGAAGGAAAACATAGTGAGGAAACCTGCACACGCCTGCGAAGAAACTCGAAGGTTGTGTGTGAAGTCGACCAAACCGCACTTGGCTCGCGTGGTCGACTAAGGCCCAATCGTCCTATTTCAGGGTAGGCTCGAGCCCCTCGGTGGGGACTTAAATAAGCTAAACCTAAACCTAAAATGTCAACAAAAAGGAACACATGAACGCTGTCAACACTGATGTTTGGCGACAAGACTGAGATAAGATGGTGGTTAGCCAGCCGGGCTATGTAAACACCCTACCACCAACCAAACCAAGTCTGACAAAGTTGACCCCGCCGGGAATCGAACCCGCGACCTCCTGGTGTGAAGCGAATGGACTAACCATCACGCCACGGAGGCGGTTAGAGTTCTGTTAAAAGAGCCCAGTACTATCTAGCTAAATGAAACCGCGACGGCGGCGGATGTGCCAGCAATGCCGACCGTTAGCAAACAGAGCTCGCACCGGTGGGAGTACATTTACATTCCAATTTCGAACTCTCTAATGATACCGATGGGTTTCCATCACATCCTGTATGTTGTGTTGTAGCGAAAGCGCGAATACAAGTGGATTTATTTTTCAACAGTAATTTATTTGTTCATTTAATACAATTGAAAATGTTTTTCCACTTACTCTGGTAAGATTACCTTTTTCAATAAAGTCTTACATGGTGATTAATTATTCCGAAACTATTTAGGGTATCGTTATGGTTTAAGTGTCAAAATGTTCGTATTAACAAAGGCATTTGTTTTTCTTGACTTGTAATGACTCACGAGGCTTCAATGTAGAAAAAAAAACTAAAAGTAAAAACTTTTATTGAAAAATAAAAATAAATGTAATATTTTTTCCCGTATTTAGTCACCAAAAGACCCAAATTAAAAAAAAAATGTAATTGAAAAATTAAAAAAACACCTAGATGTTGCCCAACATACACATCACACATGTTGGGCAACATTTTGAATGCAAGAAAAATGAATTTGGTTGGGCCGCAGTTCGGAAGTAAAGCACGTTCGCTTAGATAGTGTCACTCGCCCTTTGTTTGTGCCGCCGTGTCACAGTATATAAATAAGTACTGCCGCGTGTCAAAGAACGCCGTCAAAGAACGCCGCCGCGTGTCTTGAAATCAAAAATGCTGACACGTGTATTACTTGATTTGTATCTGTAATTTGTAAATTGTCTATTAAAGTAGATTAAAATCTTGCATTTTGTTTAAACGAATGACACTATCTGAGCGAATCCACTTTATGCATGTGGACTCGATTTTTTTAAGAAATAAATGACTACTCATAATATGGTGTTGAAAAAAAATGAAATAAAAAAACTGAGCCGTCACGGGACGCCTGGCTGATGTGAAACACACACTACTACATATCGCCACGCCAGAAACCGGTTTTACGTGCGGATATTATAGACGTTACACATCAAAAAGCTATTAGAAATATATTTGAGAAAAAAATAGATTTTGCCTGTGACAAAGCGTGGAGCGCCATATTTATCGTCTATCGAGCAACCCACACTTTTCCACAGAAATACTAGTAATTTGTTAATTATTATTTTCAACTTATATTAAGAATTACTTTTTACTTTTTAGTCTGATGTACTTTAAAAGCGTGTTTTTTAGTTTTTTTAAACTCTATTTATTTTTTAGTTCAAACTTATGAAATTATTATATTGTCGCTGATTCTTGATAAGCCTACAAAGTTTGAATTAAATCTATCCATTTAAAGTGCATCAAAATCGAGTCCAAAGGAGTCGGTTACATACAAACATACAGGTTACAAACATACAGGTGAAGCTAATAAAAGTGTGATAAAAAACACTCTAGTTGTGTGACAGATAAGACCACGTGGAAGTGGGGTGCACTGATTCGGATCTGAACTCAAAGTGACCTAAAACAAACCGTAGTTGACAGTGACAGAAGAACCTTAAATTTTGACTTTCGAATGATGATGCGCCGCCGATCGATTCAGGTTGCTCCAGCTTCAAATAACTCCAAAGAAAGAAGTCTGGACAAGTCAGATCGGGTGATGTTGCAAGCCAAGGCAAATCGCCAATACGAGAGATAACACGGCCTATGTTTTTCTGGCACTTCCTGATATTTACTGTCACTCAAACTTTATCAACAACATTAGGCGAGCATAATGTAAACAGGAATACTCTTAGGTGATCCCGTGCATAATTATCAAATCATTCGTCGGAAATTCGCTTTGATTGCTATCCTACAAAGCATATAACATCAGTAACGAAACACAATTAGATTTTTTTTTATTGTCGAGGCAAAGAGTAATAATTAAAAACGTTAAACACGATAAAAAACCGACTTCCATCTAAAAACTTAGTACAATATAACACTTTAAACTTTCACGATTTTTCATACTGACAAATAGGGGATCGAACTGCTAGTCAATTGAGTTACTTTTTATGATCTGTCAAAAACGAAATTTTGTTCTAAAAATGTTTGAAATACCCACAAGTGACGTCATAAATTTTTAGCGTCATTGACGAACTTATATTGTGAATTTGAAAAATTGGAGACGTGATGGAAAAACAAAACAAGTAAGGTTTTTTGAAACTTCAAGAGGAGAGCAATTTAGGAAATCATATTTCAGAATTTATTTTTGATGCAGTCCGATCCCTTATGGGGGTTGACGTGGTTTTGTATAATTGATGTTGTTTTTACCTCAACGTTTCGACTATGCTTCGATAGCAGTAGTCTACTCGCGACCACGGCAATCGAAACGTTGAGGCAAAAACAACATCCATTATACAAAATCACGTCAATTCCCGTTTTCAGTTTGTCAACTTAGTACAATTTCGCATTATTATATTTGATTTGTTGCTAATTTTCCAATACAGTACTACACCGACTATGATAAAATTTATATGGCACCACAAAGAAAGCACTAAAAATTTTAAATACAAAAGAATAATCAAAATCGGTTCACCCAGTCAAAAGTTATGAGGTAACAAACATAAAAAAAATAAAAAAATACAGTCGAATTGAGAACCTCCTCCTTTTTGGAAGTCGGTTGAAAAATATCATCATCATCATCATATCAGCCGAAAATCGTCCACTGCTGGACAAAGGCCTCCCTCAAGGATTTTCACGACGACCGGTCCTGCGCTGCCCGCATCCATCGGCTTCCCGCGATATTCACCAGGTCGTCGGTCCACTGCGTGGGAGGCTTGCCTACGCTACGTTTTCCGGTGCGTGGTTGCCACTCTAGAACTTTACTGCTCCATCGGCCATCTGTTCTACGAGCTATGTGCCCTGCCCACTGCCACTTCTGTTTAGTTTTGAAAAATATGTCGATTTAAAATAATAATTTGGCTGACTTGTTGGTCCAGCGGTTTGCCTCCTGAGCCGAGGGCTGTGGGTTCAATGGGTTAAATGGGTGTGGGTTAAATATTCGTGTGACGAACTGGTTCGTTTGCTGTGTATTTGGGTGTTTAATGTATATTTGAGTACGTATGTATTTAAATGTAACCGTATTTGGACTAAATACTAATATAAAAAACCGGCCAAGTATGTGTCGGGCCACCCGCAATGTAGGGTTCGGTAGATGCCATTATCCCGTCCATAACTTATTTTGAAATTCCCAATAAACTTTGTATTTTTTTAATATTTTAATTTTATTTATTTATTTTATTTGTCAATTTTGTTGTTATCCTTACTAATATTATAAATGTGAAAATGTGTTTGTTTGTTTGTAACCTTTTCACGCTTCAACACCTTAACCAATCTTGATGAAATTTGTCATGCAGATAGTCTGTGTCACGGGGAAGGACATAGGCTACTTTTTATCCTGTGAAAATAGGATAGTCCGGTGCAGTTCCTGAGGTAACTGAAAAATTTTCTTTTTTTGGTTCATTTCTTTAACATCGCAACGGAACAATGGATTGTTGTGATTTTTTACACAGAGATGGTTGAGGGAGTGGAAAATGACATAGGCTGCAGAATAGCTTGATCTGGGATATGGATCTGGAGAAAACTCATGTCCACGCTCGCTTGCGGCTCGCGCACACTCACCCTAAAAGACAGTCATAATAAGGATGTCCACGCGGGCGAAGCCACGGGCAAAAGCTAGTAAACTATAAATAGAAAAGAAAGAGCGTCGGCGATGCATCGGCAGGGCCGCTACCTCATATCCGGGAGGTCACGGTTCGAGACCTGGAAGTTCGGTGAAGGAAAACATCGTGAGGAAACCTGCACACGCCTGCGAAGAAACTCGAAGGTTGTGTGTGAAGTTGACCAACTGGGCCCGCGTGGTCGAATAAGGCCCGATCACCCTAATTCAGGGTAGACTCGAGCCCCTCGGTGGGAACGTTGTAACGTTGTATCAGAACGTTGTCTATAAAATAAATTAAAAGGTAAACTAAATAAGATAAAACTAAAAAGAGTAATAAAAATAATACAAATCAATTCGCTAAAATAATAAAATATAATACTAGGTACATAATAAAATAACTAAATAAATACTACAGAACCTCTACGTTCAAAATTAATGACGTTCGGTGCTCGAACCACCGCCCGCGAACCCTAAAACTACTTTCTAGACGAACTACCGAGGGTGGGGTCAATACGTCCGTCACTACGAATCAGCGCTCTGATTAGCACACACACGCACATCTAACTTTTTTAAAAAAACTTATTTTAACCTACCTACCTAGTGTAGTGAACTACTGTATACGAGTAAATCCCTCTTGGGTAAGTTCCTCATTTAATTCTGCTTAAATCTATGTGCTGAAGCTGTTCTATTGCGCTTGCCAGAGCTATTTATTTTGGGTCGCTAGGCTTAAAAAAAAATAGCACGTGGCACTTCTACCGCACACCTTTCTCAGACTGAAATACGGTCATTCCAGGATTCTTTTCTACCCTTGGGGAATCGCTGAGAACTGACTGGACGTCCAAGGCTCCATCACCTTTTTTTTTACATCGGATCCTACCAAAAGAAGACCAACAACCTCAGCCTATCCTGAGCGGAGTGCCACCTACGTCACCATCTGGACATTCAGGCCAGTGACCCTATAAATTGTAAAAACTCACAGACGTACCTGCGGTTGGTGAAAATTAAGGCCGGAAATAAAGTAGTACCTATCTTAAACCTACTTTCATTTCGAACCCACACTACTAATTCTATCTGCGGGCCCCTAAACGCCGCAACGTATAATATATGAGCTGATGTGAAAAAAAAAAAAATAATCCCTAGAAATATTTTGTACTTTAATTAAGCGACTTCACGTCTAATTATTGCTTGTGCACAAGAACTTGCGTCTAAGGCCATTACTAAAATTTGATCCAGGCTCGACCTATTTAAAATTTGTCCGGGAACAAAATGGCTAATTACTCACAGCGACCCTGGCTGCCGACGTCGTCGCGAGGCGGCAAGTCACCGCGAAAATTACTTTTCGGCGTCGTCATCATTCCACTAAGAGACCAGTTTGCTGGGCTGAAGTTTTAGTATAGGGACAAAATATAGCACCATTTTAATATAGGGTCTTAACAAAGGTACGTACTTATTTTAACTGCAGCTTGTACTCATGAAACTGAACAACTTTCCCCAAGAAACCTACGGTCAATTCGCTTTTGGTTTTTTAATTAAAATTATTAAATTGCGCGGATATCTTTATCTTTGTTCTTTAAAGCTATGAATAAAAAAATAAAAAATATACAGAGTCTTAACAAAGACACGCACTTTTTTTTAACTGGAGCATGTACCCTTGAAACCCATGGTCAAATCGCATTTATTATTTTTTAATTAAATTATCAACTGCTCAGAATACAACTTCCCAGCTGGTATCTGCGTATTAACAAAGTTCAATGACCGCGCCGGCCCGCCACGCCGCCGCGGCGTATTCTGGCGTATTCCGTGCAATTTAATAATTTTAATTTAAAAAACAAAAGTGATTGACCGTGGGTTTTTTGGGGAAAGTTGTTCAGTTTTATGAGTACATGCTCCAGTTTAAAAAAAGTGCTTACCTTTGTTAAGACTCTGTATATTTTTAATTTTTTTATTCATAGCTTTAAAGAACAAACATAAAGATATCCGCGCTATACCTTTGTTAAGACCCTGTATGTTTTTTTTATTTTTAGGTTCCGTACAAAAAAAAACAAAACGGAACCATATAGGATCACTCGTGCGTCTGTCTGTCTGTCCGTCCGTCTGTCCAAGCCAATTTGCTCCGAATCTACTGGACCAAATCATGTGAAATTTGGTAGGATGGTGTGATCCTATGACCCAAACATAGATGTGCAAAGTCAATAAATATATTTAAAAAAAAGTGTTATATTCGGGGGACAAATTAGGAAATTAAAAAAAAAAATTTGGATACCTTATTGTGTCATATATCAAATGAAAGGGCTCGTTATCAGGATCTTAAATATATATATTTTTTATTTTCAAATAAATAGTTATGATTTTATTCATGAAAGAAGACGAAAATTGACAATTCCCCCCCTGCCCCCCGAACGGGCAACGAGTGGAATTCCCTGCCGGCGTCTGTATTTCCCGATTCGTATAATTTAGTAATCTTCTCTCGTCTTGAGAGTGAATAGGCACTTTTTGGGTTTGCGTGTTACATCCCCGGCTGCATCCGCACTTACCATCAGGTGAGGTGCAGGCAAACGCATTAAAATTTTTAATTAAAAAAAAGAAGTTCACTAAAACATCACTAGATTACGCTAGTAGTAGTTAACTGTATGGAGTACTACTCTCACTTTTGGGACGGATCGGCTCGTTACCAGCTATATGCCTTGGATTCTATCGACCGACGCCCTAGGAGACTCATTGGCGACGAGGAACTTGTACAAAACAGGCTACAAAGCCTGGAGCATCTCCACGAAGTCGCCTGTCTATTGGTGTTCTACAGGATTCATTTCGGAGAGTGTGTCCTGGAGCTTCACGACCTCATTCCCCCTCTCCATTTCATCATCGGACGACCAGGTACGGAGGGCGGTTCCACCCCTTTGTCGTCAATATTCCACCTTTACACATGAAGCGTTTTGCTTCTTCGTTCATAATGCGAACGGCCAAGTGGTGGAATTCTATTCCGGCGCCTGTATTCCCCGATTCGTCAAATTTAGGAATCTTCAAGACAAGAGTGAATAGGCACTTTTTGAGCTTGCGTGTTATATCCTCGGCTGTATCAGCACTAACTATCAGGTGAGGTGCAGTCAAACACACTCAAATTTTTAATAATAAAAAAAATAACTCGCATCTTACTGTGAGGATTTCAAATGTGATATTTTGTATTTGACTTTGGCATTGTACGGAACCCTCTCCACGCGAGTTGGTCGCACTTAGTCAGTTTTATTTATTCATAGCTTTAAAGAACAAACATAAAGATATTAATACAGTACAAAGGAAATCCTATCGGGTTTTTGTATTGCACAGAAGTCGAAGACTATTGAATATAATGATTAATGAATGAGGGTAGGTGACACCCAAAGGTGTCCAGAGCAAACTTATGTAGTGTAGGTACTTAAATAAAAAAAAATTCGAGCGAGACCTACAGTACTCGCATATGATGTGTAACATGTGACAAAATACTTTAGGTTAGTTAGATTTGATGACGATATTGTACCTGGGTGGCGGATCTGACAGTAACGAAAAAAACCGACCAAGTGCGAGTCGGACTCTCGTAAAGTAGAATTCCGCGCTTTCGCGACTTCCTCTTACACATTTCCGTCCCATGTTACACATTTCCGTCCCATTTCACGAAATCACTCCCACAAATTGCAGGAAAGCGAGAGCAAAGATGTTACACATCAAAAAGAACTGCCTTATAGATGTTCACAACACAAGAACAATGGTGACGTCAATGTGTACCCATATCTGTGAAATAACTTTATGTGTGACTGTGTGTGAGTGTATGTCGCTGATACAGGGCTGCTAGGACTATACTACCAAGGCAACCTATTTAATATACATAAATAGGTACAGTAGTAACATTCTCTCTCACTGCCTCTCTCTCTCTCTCACACACACACACAAACACACACACACACACACGCGCACACATAAATCATTAATTTCCTTAGCATTATCTATACTTAGTTAATTTGTTTTCTTTCACTTGTTCTCTTTTTATATGTATTACTAGCTTTTTCCCGCGGATTCACCCGCGTGGACAACGTTTCTATGACTTTTCGAGGGTGCGCAGTGCGTGAGCCGCAAGCGGTTCGCGAGCGTGAAAAAAAGTAGCCTATGTGTTAATCTTGGTCCTAATCTGTCTATGTACCAAATTTCAGCCAGATCCGTTCAGTAGTTGCGTGGAGAAGTAATAACATACACCCTCACATACTCACAAACTTTCGCCTTTATAATAATAGTGTGATTATATTACGCTGTTATAGCACCAAGTGTATTAAATAAGTTCTTTTGCTTGGAAGGGACTAGTTTCTGTAACACAGGCGATGCCTAGTACAGATACTAGGGTCTGCATACCCACATGTTCCTACTTAAGAAACTAATATGATAAGACTTCTTAAAGTGAATAAACAATTTATTTATTTATATATTAATATGAGCAGACTGAAGTTGTAAGGAAATGCAGTGGTTGTTCAATTAATTATTTGCTAAGATCCAAGTGGCTTTCCACTTTTTCTTCTATTACGCTAAAGCTTTACTTCCAGTCCCACAAAAAGGAAGTAAACGTCGTTTAACTTGTTAATTTTTCTAACACGATTCACTGCCGAGTCCTGTAGTTTTTTTTTAGTTTCCTCTCCCAGTCTCGCCTGTTTTATCCACTAATTCATTATTTTCCGTAGACCCTTCGTTATTTAAAGTTAGCTAGAGGTTCAGTTAGTAGACACGCATACTTATTTACTTCAAACCATGACAAAATTAGATGGTGAGAAAAATAAATAAAAATAATACAAAGATAAAAAGACAAAAACCGGCCAAGTGCGAGTCAGAACCGCACACAAAGGGTTCCGTACCATCATACTAGATGGCGCTAGTGCAAAGGGTTCCGTACCATCATACTAGATGGCGCTAGTGCAAAGGGTTCCGTACCATCATACTAGATGGCGCTAGTGCAAAGGGTTCCGTACCGTCATACTAGATATCGCTAGTACAACGGGTTCCGTACCATAATACTAGATGGCGCTAGTACAAAGGGTTCCGTACCATCATACTATATGGCGCTAGTACAAAGGGTTCCGTACCATCATACTAGATGGCGCAAGTACAAAAGGTCCGTACCATGTCATACAAGATGGCGCTAGTTTCTTCACGTTTAAAAAAAAACAAATTTTTCGTATGGAGACTAACTTTTTCTAATTTTTAGTATCTTTTGTAATAGCTGCAGCAGAAATACATCATCTGTGAAAATTTCAAATACAGCCTGGTGACAGACGGAGAGACAGACAGACGAACGGACAGCGGAGTCTTAGTAATAGGGTCCCATTTTTACCCTTTAGGTACGGAACCCTAAAAAGAGTACCTACACAATTAAGTTTAAGGTATTTTTAGGTGTTTTATTTTGAAAAATAGTAATATAATCTTAAAATTTAATAAAATACTGTTTCATTTTAGGTGTTGTAATTAGTCTGATATTTTTTTTAGGACTGATTAATTTTTATACAGTGTTTTTATATTTTCCACTCAATATAAGTGTAGGTATTCATTAAAATTATATATGTCACCGGGATATTGTGAAAACCGCGATATTACAATCTCACTAGTTAGATTATGATGTAACGGTAAATTGTGAATCGGATCACAATATCACGGCCTATTCTTGTACCTCCAAACAAAACCGATGATTTCTTCTGCTGCGAAGCATTCTGCTTCTGCTTCAAGGGGGAGAAAAGCGAGGCTCTTGACTGTTAAATCAATCAAACCTGACTGAACCTAACATGGCTCGCTTGGCGAGTTCATTTATTTAGTGTTTTTCACTTCGCTTAGTGTTATTGCAATGTCACTAGTGAGTTTACAACGTTAATAGTGCAATAAATTCTAACGGAATTTACAATGTTACGGTTACATATACAACAGTATTTGGTAAAAGAGAATCCTCTGATAAATTACATAGTATAATATAATGTACGTAAATGGATTTCGATAACACTTTCTCAATACATTATATGTAGGTAACTTAATATCAAAACTTTAACAAAATTAAGTAACTTACACACACACTTTAATATTCATCAAGCCGTTTAAAAGAAAACGTGGAATAAGGAACATACATACATAGATACATACATACATACCTACGGTCGTACATATATTAGACCTGAAAAAAATACACTTCTTTTTTGTGGGCAGTCGTGTAAATTACAAACATACATACAAGCATACATACATACATACATACATATAGGTGAAGGTAATATAAGCGTGTTAAAAAATAGTGGACCTTACAGACAGACATTGTACTGCCCGAACGTAGGCAGAAAAAAATATTATCACACACACACACTCACATAAACTCACAAAAAATTCATCAAAATCGTTCCAGCCGTTCATGAGAAGTAATATTTTTAAAATTGTATTCAATTAAATCGATTTTTTATTAATATAAGTTTAATATATTTTTTTACACAGTCTTTCAATAATTTGACCTATCTTAAGGCCTTAACAGTCATGAAAACTGTATCCTTCCGTATGTGTACTTTTAGCATGTTTGTTAAAAGTGGGTATAATTACACAATTTCTGCTCCTCATCATATTAGCTCATATACGTCCCTATTGAGGGGATCGAGCCTACCCTTAATTAGAACGTTGGGGCCTAAGTCGACAACGCGGGCCCAGTGCGGGTTGGTCGACTTCACACACAACCTTCGAGTTTCTTCGCAGGCGTGTGAAGGTTTCCTCACGATGTTTTCCTTCACCGTTAAATCAAGCATACCTAATAATTAATTAATAAACTCAAGATAAAACCACTGTTCTAAAAAAAACATATTTAATTGTATAGCTTAAATTGAAGTAACATAGGCGAATAACTTACAGAAAAATGTTTAAGCTTTGCGTCTTAGAGACGACGTCAGGAGTTTGGTGGTACAGATCATCCGGGGGACCATTCTAGGTCATTATAATGAACGGGGCAGGATTATGTGCTTAATGGTCTTATATGATGATAGTATTATTTTTTCGATTTCATTTTATGTACGTTTATCCGACGCTCTTACGGTGAAGGAAAACATCGTGAGGAAACCTTCACACGCATGCGAAGAAACTCGAAGGTTGTGTGTGAAGTCGATCAATCCGCACTCGGCCCGTGTGGTCGACTAAGGCCGGTTACCTTAATTCAGAGTAGGCTCGAGCCTCTTGGTGGGGACGTGTATGAGCTGATAAGATGACAACTATTGAACCCTTGACAAAGTAGTGTTCATTTGCATGTAAGACAGTTCAGACGGACGCCACTCGGTCACGAGTATAACACGAGAGTCAGAATTTGCTCCCCTCCACCATATTAGAGGAAAAAGGAACGATTCGACTCCTGATACGCCACCATCCCCACAAATATTTAACTACAAAACTAAAGCCTCGTTCAGACTACGGTCGAGTGGCAAGTAATTTAGTAGCCCTTACAGTACTCTAGTGAATTTTGCAAGATGAAAATGTAAACATAAAGGCAAGTTTTGTAGTAATGCATCCAATAAACTGAACACAGTACTTACAAAGAAAAACCTATTGGGTTTGTTTTCCAAAGAAGTCGAAGACAAGCTGTTAAGGCAAGGTATTGTGATTGGAATATTTGTCTCTGTCTTTTTCTTTACGTGAAAGAGTAAAGAAAATAACCACACTTTTTCAATGGTTTTTCGTTTCAATCAAAAACTACAATGAAAGTATAAAAAAATATATCATTACTCACTTTGTATTGTCCTAACAAATACTGTTATATATTTTCTTATATTTATACTTCAAAATATTAGTCATAACTAGAGTTGAAAGTAAAGGTGTAGATCTATCTTTGGGATTTTTTTCTATTGAGCCAAAACTGCTTAATCGTGTTTTCATTTGATTGACTGCTTTTGACTTTAAGGAATATCATCAACAATGAGGGTATATTTTTCAACCTTGGGTTTGCTATCGTTAGGAGTAATACACGTCAAAAATAACGAAAATCTGTAATATTACCGCCTTAAGTATAGTGTAGGCAGGTAATACTTAAAGCATACGTAGGTATTGAATTTAAAAAGACCTATCGTAAACATTTATTGTCTTTTCCAGTTCCATTAATGCAGATTGCTTCGTTTGTTTTTATAATATGGAGACATAACAGTCCACAAGCACTCACGTTCTTAATATTTAGAAACAAAAACTGTAACGTTGTTTATTCGCTCGAACGAAATGTCATTTTTGCAACAGCTGCTATTAATTAAAAAGGAATATTTTAAGTTGCTCATCAACAACTAATCATTTATCAATTTATTTTCATCATTTATTTATGACAATCATATTATCAAGAATACCGAATGCACATCAAATTATCTATCCTTCTGAAATGAACTAGAGTTGAGCGAGCGAAGTGAGCGATATATGGTTCGTTTTGGTTCGATTGATTATACCATCGACAATAATATCAAGAATACTAAATGCACATCAAATTATCTATCCTTCTGAACTGGACCATAGTTGAGCGAGCGAAGCGAGTGATATTAGGTTCGTTTAGGTTTGATTGATTTTACCACCGAGAGCTTTGCGAAGTTAAGCTCCCCTCTCCTAGGTAACGGATCTGACTTACGAAAAAATAAAACAGTTTTGCTTAAACAAGGTAACCGCTATACTTGTAGGTGAAAAGTGGTGCGCCACGAACCTAAATTTTTGCTTAGTTAAATATATTTTTAAGGTAAGTATTTTGCTTTACAATTAGTCACTTTGATGGGAATTGGGATTCTTTTATTATACAAAAAGTAGTTGTTTGATTTGCATTTAAATACAACCCTATTAAAACTAATGAATTTGACTAAAGCGATAGGTTGGCCGTTGTTTAGTGCATGAACTACTGAGAACTGACTAGTGACGTGCGGTAGTGGGTGCTACTCGCCCGACAAAATACAACAGAATGGATTGACACAAGTAAACCACATTAAATACTCGACTAAATGTTTTCTGTTCATATTTAGCTACTAAAGACTCGCCACTCGACTAAATTACTAGCCTAGTCCGAACTAGGCTTAAAGGAAATTGGCACAGCCTTGGCTGGTGGCGTATCTGGCCGATAGTAGGCTATTTAGTTCTGCAAGGGGCGAGATTAATTACTTATTGTTTCACTCATTCTTCGGAGCTGTGTTCAAATATGTCTCAATTAACGCTCGCTGGTTGGGGCTAGTTGGTACCTACCTAAACAGTTAGCCGCGATCACTGCTATCTTGATTATTTTAATTATAAAGGTCATTGGGCAAAATCTGACCCGGTTAACTAAAGTTATCCTACAAAAACCAAATTAGTTTTAAATTGTTAAGTATTAACCCACATTTCATTACAAATATTATTATTTTTTAAACCATGGGAATAAAATGTAAAAAAAATATATAAATGCGTAAATAAAACAATTTTAGTGAAGCACAAATCGATGGAGCCTCTTGCTAGTGAAAAGCAAAGTTGAAAAAATCGATGGAGCCTCTTGCTAGGGAGGAGCAGAGTTGAAAAAATAGATGAAGCCTCTTGCTAGTAAGAAGCAGAGTTGAAAAAATGGATGAATCCTCTTGCTAGTGAAGACCAGAGTTAAAAAAATCGATGAAGCCTCTTGCTAGTGAAAAGCAGAGTTGAAAAAATGGATGAAGCCTCTTGCTAGTGAAGACCAGAGTTGAAAAAATCGATGGAGCCTATTGCTAGTGAAAAGCAGAGTTGTACAAATCAATGGAGCCTCTTGCTAGTAAAGACCAGAGTTGAAAAAATCGATGCAGCCTCTTGTAAATGAAGAGCAGAGTAAAAAGAAGTGATGGAGCCTCTTGCTAGTGAAGACTAGAGTTAAAAAAATCGATGTAGCCTCTTGCTAGTGAAAAGCAGAGTTGTACAAATCGATGGAGCCTCTTGCTAGTAAAGACCAGAGTTGAAAAAATCGATGCAGCCTCTTGTAAATGAAGAGCAGAGTAAAAAGAAGTGATGGAGCCTCTTGCTAGTAAAGACCAGAGTTGAAAAAATCGATGGAACCTCTTGTTAATGAAAAGCAGAGTTAAAAAAATCGATGGAGCCTCTTGCTAGTGAAGACCAGAGTTAAAAAAATCGATGAAGCCTCTTGCTAGTGAAAAGCAGAGTTGAAAAAATGGATGAAGCCTCTTGCTAGTGAAGACCAGAGTTGAAAAAATCGATGGAGCCTATTGCTAGTGAAAAGCAGAGTTGTACAAATCGATGGAGCCTCTTGCTAGTAAAGACCAGAGTTGAAAAAATCGATACAGCCTCTTGTAAATGAAGAGCAGAGTAAAAAGAAGTGATGGAGCCTCTTGCTAGTAAAGACCAGAGTTGAAAAAATCGATGCAGCCTCTTGTAAATGAAGAGCAGAGTAAAAAGAAGTGATGGAGCATCTTGCTAGTAAAGACCAGAGTTGAAAAAATCGATGGAACCAATAGGTTAACAATAGTTAATGAAAAGCAGAGTTAAAAAAATCGATGGAGCCTCTTGCTAGTAGAGTACGGAGTTGACAAAATAAATGGAGCCTCTTGCTAGTGAAGAGCAGAGTTGAAAAAAAAGATGGAGCCTCTTGCTAGTAAAAAGCAGAGTTGAAAAAATCGATGAAGCTTCTTGTTGATGGACAGCAGAGTGAAAAAAAGCGATGGCGCCTCTTGCTAGTGAAGAGCAGAGTTTAAAAAATCGATGAAGCCTCTTGCTAGGGAGGAGCAGAAATGAAAAAATAGATGGAGCCTCTTGCTAGTGAAGACTAGAGTTGAAAAAATGGATGAAGCCTCTTGCTAGTGAAGACCAGAGTTAAAAAAATCGATGAAGCGTCTTGTTAATGAAAAGGAGAGTGAGAAAAAGCGATGGAGCCTCTTGCCAGTGAAGAGCCGAGTTGAAAAAATCTATGAAGCCTCTTGCTAGCGAAGAGCAGAGTTGAAAAAATCGATAGAGCCTCTTGCTAGTGAAGAGCAGTGTTGTAAAAATCGATGGAGCCTCTTGCTAGTGAGGAGCAGAGTTGAAAAAATAGATGGAGCCTCTTGCTAGTAAAGACCAGAGTTGAAAAAATCGATGGAGCTTATTGCTAGTGAAAAGCAGAGTTGTACAAATCGATGGAGCCTCTTGCTAGTGAAAAGCAAAGTTGAAAAAATCGATGGAGCCTCTTGCTAGGGAGGAGCAGAGTTGAAAAAATAGATGGAGCCTCTTGCTAGTAAAAAGCAGAGTTGAAAAAATGGATGGAGCCTCTTGCTAGTGAAGACCAGAATTAAAAATATCGATGAAGCCTCTTGCTAGTCAAAAGCAGAGTTGAAAAAATGGATAAAGCCTCTTGCTAGTGAAGACCAGAAATAAAAGCAATAGGCTCCATCTATTTTTTTTACCTCAAGAACGTTTAAGGACGTTCTGTCACGTTGCTAACACGAAAGTTTTAACCTCAATATTATATTTTTCTTTTTTAAGCTTTTGGCTTGAATCCCATTAACTACGTTAATGCGACATATATATTCGTGAACTAGAGACGTTTATCTAAACATCCTACCTAATTTTTTTTCTGTAGGCCGTGGGTATAGGTTTCATACTATGCTGCCCAATGACCTTTTCTTTTATCTCTTTATTATTATTTATTAGGGTTTCGTACAACAAAAAAACGAAACCCTTATAGGATCACTCGTGCGTCTGTCTGTCTGTCCGTCCGTCTAACACAACCAATTTTCTCCGAATCTACTGGACCAAATCAGGTGAAATTTGGCAAGATGGTGTAATCCTATGACCCAAACACAGATGTGCAAAGTCAATAAATATTTTTTTTAATTAAGGGTTTTTCGGGGGAAAATTAGGCAATTAAAAAAAGTTTTGTAAACCTTACTGTGTTAATCAAATGAAAGGGCTCATTATGAGGATCTCAAATATATTTTTTTATTATTGTAAAATAAATAGTTTTGATTTTCTTTATGAAAGAAGACGAAAATTGGCCTTGATCTCCGAAACTATTGAGCCTTAAATTTTGAAAAAAATACCAAATATAGATCATTGCTTGTAGTTTACAGGAAAATCTATAAAAATTCTATCAATTAAAAATCAAGTGGTAAAATCAATAGATTACGTTCACTTACGGCACATAGTTCACTAAAACACCACTAGATAGCGCTAGTAGTATTTTTTCTGTTGTTCGCGTTTGTGTATTTTGTTTGTCATATGATAGGTATCATTGTCATAGTTGCGTGGGGTGGTATCGTGGTACGGAACCCTTATACCGCGAGTCCAACTCGCACTTGGCCGTTTTTTTTGACTTCATCTTACCAGCAGTATCTGGGTCGTCCAACAGGCGTGTGAAGTACCGTATGACCTAATGACCACTGATTAGATAAATAGGATAATATAAGATAAATACTCTATAGTTGTACACACTATTAAAAAATATACACATTATAAAAACTTTAAAATCTTAAATCAAAAAATATAGAAAAAAAACAAACACAATATAAAAAAAACTTATATAAGTTTATCTAATCCGTGCTAGTGACCAACCCTACGATTGCGTAAAAAATTTTACGAACACAAATTTGTCAGAAGTTTTTCAATACGAGTCTTCCAAGACTTTAGCTATCTATCTCTCTACATTGTAATTTGTAACCTACAATACAATATGTTTTTTTTTTAAACCTTTTTTAGGCGCGATGAGCATTTTTGAGATGGGAAAAAGCCATTGAACTAGCGACACTGTAAACATGTATCACTCGCAGGGTCAATACTTTATCAACCTAGTCGTTTACCAGGAACACTCGCAGGGTCAAAACTTATAAAAGTGGAAAAACGTATTCACTTCTGTCGGCACTCGCGGAGTGGTTAGGTTTTTATTTTTCAGTCAAAATATATATACACTACCTAAATAAATAATTTTTAAGAACGATCCTATCAACTGTCTTATCTAAACTGTCATTTATAATACAATTTGTTTTCGCTTCCAATACAAACCGAATTAATTATCAAAATAATTCAAATTCCAAATACCTTGTAGCTATTATATAATGGACGAGCCTTCCCAAATCCTAGGAAAAGCACGCATTATCTCTTTTGACCCACCACGTCTGACGTTGGTCATCGTCATCGTCATCACACGGTCATACATTCACCTTAGTCGAAGATATCATAAGAAATGTTAATATTAAATTTTGTAGTTTCTTTTTAACATAGTATAAAAAAAATTGGTACTAAGCCAATACCAAGCTATTAGTCTGTATGTCATAGTGCTTTATACTTTTCCAGATTTCGTTGTCACTAGGCCTTCTTTAAGGCTATTTAAAAGGGTGTACGCGAGTCGCTCTACAAAATAGCTTAAAAATCCTCAATAAGTGCTGTTTTTTTTTTCTCCCAGAGCATTTTACAGCTATCGTTGCACTCAAGTTTTTAAGGGTTCCCTTGCGCAAGTCCGACTCATAGACGAGTCCAACGTAATTAGACATTTATAAAGCCTCGTCCGTCAGAATAAAGTCTTTGTCTAATCCCAAATGTTGTCTATGACATCAGTTCGTTAACAATGGACCTATAACGAACACGAAATAGCAAACATGAATTAATTAACTAAACTCAATTATCTATGGTTTGTGCTTACCACAGCCGGTCTCATTAGTGTTGTCTATGCTCATTGATTAGAGTCCAGTGATCTTTTATTTTCTTTTACTATCGGAATATATGTATACATTAAAGATACTATATTGGAAATGGGTACTAAGTTCTAGATCTCAGATTAGGTATTTCATTAGAAGGTTTTTGACACGTTATCGTTTCAAATTTACATACTCTGTCAAGCTAGGTACTTGTACTTGACAGGTTCAACTACAACTCAAAGCCCTTGACTAAGTAAAAAGCTATGTACTTATAATTCCTTTTAAGGTTGTTCAGTTTTTCATAATAGGCAACATGCAATATTTTTATTTTTGCTTTCATTTTAAAGAACTCCATGCAGAATAAACCAGGAGTATATTAAAAAAATAAAAAAACTTGTTTTATTTTTATTTTAAATGCGGTTTTAAAGTAACCGTTTAAATTTGCGCGCGCAAACGGACTTATAGTTTCGATGACGTCACTCCTGTCTGTCACTCAGACCAAAGAGAATATAATACAGCTCATATACGTCCCAATAGAGGGGCTTGTGCCTACCCTGAAATAGAGCGATCGGGCATTAATCGACCTCGCGGGTCTGCGGATTGGGCAACTTAACACACAACCTTCGAGTTTATTCGCAGGCATATGCAGGTTTCCTTACGATGTTTTCCTTCAACGGAGCGTCAGATAAACGTACATATGAGCATGATATTGGTACGTGGCAGTATTCGAACTACGACCTCCTGGACAGGAGGTTCCGACAAGCCCTATCCGTTACGCCACCGACGCTCTATATACACTTTTTATAACGTAAAAATATATTTGCTCGATTTCCGGAAAACAATACAAAGGGAATTTGTATGTGATAAAAAGTGGCAAATGGTAATCATTTATTATCAAAAGATATATATTTATTTTATATTATATATCATATTTATTTATATGTTAGATTTGCTACATTAAGTTTGTATTTTTTAAAATTAGATGTAATATTAGTTGTATTCATTTTATTTACTTTTTTGTACGTAATTAATTGTTTCTTTGTCCTAGTTAAGTCCTCTATTTATTATTTCAAAGGTTGACTGGAAGAGATCCCTCTAAGGGATAAGTCCGCCTTTGTACCTATGTTTTTGAATATTATTTTAAGTGTATATTTTGTATAATAAAGAGTTTACAAACAAACAAAAGAAGGCATGTAGCGTGCTATGATCGGAGTTTCTCTGCGTGATCGAATCAGAAACGAGAAGATCCGCAGGAGAACCAAAAAAACCAACTTACATTATCGCTAAACTTATGTGGCAGTGGGCGGGGCACATAGCTCGTAGAACGGATAGTCGTTAAGGAAGTAAAGATTTCTAGAAATCCTTGGGGGAGGCCTTTGTCCAGCAGTGATTGTCTTTCGGCTAATATGATGATGATGATGATGATAAGTTCCTTGGGAAAAGTTTTTCAGCTCCATGTGTAGCATCAACTGTCTGCCGCTTCTAACCTAATAAACAGTCACCTGTACAAAACGCTGAATACTTTTCAAAGACCCTCTGATATATTACACTAGCTTTTTCCCGCGTCTTCGCCCGCGTGGACATCGTTTTTATGACTGCCTTAGAGGGTGCGCGGTGCGCGAGCCGCATGCGGATCGCGAGCGTGGACATGAATTTTCTCCAGATCCCTCGGGAACTATGCCAGGATATGCTTATTAGTAAATCATGTCATTTCCCACCCCCTCAAACATCTCTGTGCAAAAAATTGTTACGTTGCGATGTTAAAGAAATTTACCAAAGGAGTATATTTTCAGTTCCCTCAGGAACTGCATCGGGCTATGCTATTTTTACGGGATAAAAAGTAGCCTATGTTGCTCGTGACACAGGCTTCCTGCATGCCAAATTTCATTAAGATTGGTCAAGGCGTTGAAGCGTGAAAAGGTAACAAACAAACACATATTCACATTTATAATATTAGTAAGGATTTTCTGAACTTCCTTCATCTATCAATGTTTGCTTAAGTACTTCAATTAAGTAATAACAACCTTTTAGGTTAAACATCCATCATTCCTTAAATTGCTTGTACAGGCTGTAACAAAATTCGAAGGAACCATTTTACCACAGACCGCACAACACATTAAAGACGAAATCTTGTATACTACTTGACTTATGAAGCTGAAATTTGGCAGGTAAGTAGTTTATAAGTAGGAAACGTCAGATAAAAACGGATTTTACCACAAGGACTAATCTTAATTAGGGATCATTTCCCCTTAGGAATTCAAAGTATATATGACAGTCCTAGGTTTTTTTGCTAGAGACATCACACATCAGCTCATATATACGTCCCCACCGAGGGGCTCGAGCCTTCCCTGAATTAGGGCGATCGGGCCTTAGTCGACCATGCGGGCCCAGTGCGGGTTGGTCAACTTCACACACAACCTTCGAGTTTCTTCGCAGACGTGTGCAGGTTTCCTCACGATGTTTTCCTTCACCGTAAGAGCGGCGGATAGACGAACATATATGAGATCTAAATTCGAAAACACAATGGTACGTAGCAGGACTCGAACCACGTCCTCCCGGACGCGCCACCGACGCAAAAGACATAAAGATAAATTATTCTGGTTTAAAATGTTATCATCATATTTAGGTTTTTTCTTGCACTATTTTATCATCATATTATATCAGTAGAAAGATGTTTACTGCTGGACAAAGACCTCCCCCAGGGATATCCATAACGACCTGTCTTGCGCTGCCCGGTTCCAGCCGCTTCCCATGACTTTCGCACGGTCAACGGTCCACTGGGTGAGAGGCCTGCCTACGGTTCGACTCCAGATGCGCGTCACCACTCGAGAACTTTACTACCCCAACGGCCATCTGTTCTACGACCTGTATGCCCTACCGACTACCTTTAAGTTTAGCATTTCTGAGAGATATGTCGATTAATTTGGTTCTCCTACAAAGAGATTATGGAAATCATGCAGATGAAAACTGTTAAAGAGGTAGTTGATAAAATACGAACACTACGTACAATAGTTTTAACAATGAAGCAGTGAAGGCAAAAAAGGGATACTAAGGGTATTGCAGGCCAGCCCCAACAGTGTCTTGAAGATGATAGGGGAAAGGGATGACTGCCCATAAATGCTTCACAGCTGCGGACTTCACACCCCTAGCAGTTAAGCATTTTTTTTTTCCAATTATGTTTTTTTATAAAAAATATTTTAATGATTACTAACACCTAGGATAAGTTATGTATCTACTGACTAAAAAAATATGGATCTTTGGTCTGAAAATAAAATGATTGATAATAGTAATAATTGCAACTAATGAATGACCATAATATGTCTCTAAAATACCACGGTTATCTCACATGGACTTTTTAAAAAATATTAATGGTTACACTAGAGAAAATACGGGAAATGTGGTAATAACATCTGTATGACGAAATTCTGCAATCTTCTATACATATAATAAAACTGTAAACGGGGCCGTGTCTGTTCATGAAATATTTTTTGAAAAATATAATAAAACTGTAACGGGGCCGTGTACATGAAATTAAATATTTTTGGTAAATAATAACTACATTACTAACGATATAGACGCCAAAACAACATATTTTGGAATTTTTTTCTGTCTGTCTGTCTGTCTCTATGTTAGCGCATCAGGCAAAAACTACCAGGCCGATTTTGATGAAATTTTATTTGGTGGTTCCTTATAGCCCGGGTTGACATAAACAACACTTTTTATCCCGGAAAATTCAAGAGTTCCCGTGGGAAAATTCAAACCCTTCACGCGGATGGAGTCGTGGTTAGAGCTAGTGCAAAATAAAGCTTTGATGTTGGCGTAGCCAAAAACACAGACATACTGGTGAATTTCAGGACACTAATGAAAATTGTTTTACAAGTAATGAAAGTAGTGCCATTAAATTAATTTCATCATACATGAAATTTGTTACGTAAGTTAAATTCGGCTGTAATACCCCATTTGTGCAGTTGGTAGTTACACTCGGCTTGGCCAGTTCTTACGTGGTTTGGTGTGGTCCAGATTTTACGGATGTTTTTTTTTTATTAAAAATTTGTGTGCGTTTGACTATATCTCACCTGATGGTAAGTGATGGTGCAGTAGAGGATGGTATACGCAAACTCAAGTAATGATTATTCACTCTTGCCTTGAAGATCCCCAAATTATAGGGATCGGGAAACACTGACGCAGGCAAGGAGTTCCACTCCTGCGTTGTACGCATAATAAATGAAGAAGCGTAACGATTCGTGAGAAAAGGTGGAACATCAACAACAAAGGATGCAACCTCTCCCTGCGTCTCGTTGACGGACGGTGGAATGGAGGCGGGGGAATGAGTTCGTGAAATTCTTGCGCGCACTCTCCGAAATGAATTCGATAGAATACCGATAGACTTTGCGGCCATGCTCAAGGCTTTGGAGCTTGTCATTGACTAGCTCGTCGTCACCAATGAGTCTCCGTGCGCGTCGGTGTGGTTGTGGTTTAAAGGATTGTGAAGCTGCGACCTCTCATACAAAAGGCTTTAGCGATTTTCACCTCTTAAATGTTAACCGATTTGGACCAATTTTTGATAGTTTGTCAGTCAGAACAAAAGCTACGGTTATACGATTTTGTTTTTTCGATAAAGTTAATAAGTTTAATTTAATTTTCATTCACGTGTTTTCATACAAAACTATTTTCGGCCATTCAAATCAGTAATTTAAAAAAACTAAATGTATAAGCTTAGCTTTTTTTCTGACTGACAACCTATCAAAAATTGGTCCAAATCGGTTAACATTTATGAAGTGAAAATCGTTAACGCCGTTTGTATGAAAAGTTGCAGCTTCAAAATCCTCTTAAAACCAGCCATAGAACTGTGAGAACTTGTAGTTTATATTGCAGGAAATAAGGCCATACAATAATAACAATAATCCAAAATGTGAGTAGTTCCTTTCCCTCTAATATGGTTGATGGGAGCGATGGCTGACTATCGCGTTAGACTCGTGACCGGGTGCTGTCCGTGCGAACCGGCCTACTCTTGTCAAAGGTATCAATGATTTTTATGTATAACTTTTTGTGTCATATTGTTTTAATGTTTTAATGACATAATCTGGTTTATTTCAAGTATTGAATTTTGATATTATTAACTAATGATTGTTTATTTCTTGATTTTTCTCTAATGGAATTATGTTATTATTATTTTATGACTATCAGAAAGAGTGTAATTTGCACCTATTTTTTGAATAAATACCTATGTTTTTGAATACATCCAATACAAGACGGACTGGAAAATGACCCGAAAATAAACTGTAAATATAAACTTAAACAAAATGGCAGTAATTCTCCAGCGGAATAAGCTGTATATCATGTCACGTGAGGTTTACATATTGGCATAGCTACGGCGAACTTTTGTTAATTAGGAGCTTAACGAAACTTTATACGCATAGCTCTAACAAGCCTACAAGGGGTGTAGTTTAATTAGAGACAACTACATCATGTGCACATTAGGTAAATGTAGGGCAATTGATATTTCAAATTTTTGACCCCAAGTGTAATGTGTGTTTGTAGATTTGGCAAACATTTATAAATACTTATTTTTTAATTTAGGTTTTAAGCCTATAATAGGTATAGCTTGTATCACGAGTCTACAACTGTGTTTAAAATTGGTTGTAATCCACTTGCAAATATACTTAAGTGTCACGAGACTACAACTGTGTTTAAAATTGGTTGTAATCCAGTTTGCGAATATACTTAAGTATCACGAGTCTACAACTGTGTTTAAAATTGGTTGTAATCCAGTTTGCGAATATACTTAAGTATCACGAGTCTAAAACTGTGTTTAAAATTGGTTGTAATCCACTTGCAAATATACTTAAGTGTCACGAGACTACAACTGTGTTTAAAATTGGTTGTAATCCAGTTTGCGAATATACTTAAGTATCACGAGTCTACAACTGTGTTTAAAATTGGTTGTAATCCAGTTTGCGAATATACTTAAGTATCACGAGTCTACAACTGTGTTTAAAATTGGTTGTAATCCAGTTTGCGAATATACTTAAAAACGCCAATGGAGCAAATGTCGACATCTAGACATTATTTTTTTCTACGAATTAATTGTTGTGGGTTGTTGCTTAAAAGAATAAACATTTAGGGCAGAAACATCTTATATATTTATTTGTTTAGTCCATTAGCTTCACATCAGGAGGTCGCGGGTTCGATTCCCGGCGGATTGTAACTTTGTAAGACTTGGTTTAGTTGGTTTGGTTGGTGGATGTACATTTTCTAAACCACCATCTTATCTAAGTCTTGCTGCCTAATATCAATGCTAACAACATTGACGTGTTCCGGCTCGAAGATAAGATAGACAGTTTCCCATTGCGTTAAGGAAGCTTGATAAGCCCGCTTCCATCTTCGGCATCATCGTCACTTACCATATTCAGATGAGAAGGGCTTTCCAATTATGAATTAAAAAAACATCCTGTTTATGTTGATGTTATTTAAATACTTCACCTGCTGTCTCTGTAAGTTTATGAACACGAAATTTACTTTAAATAACGCGGTGGAAGGCTTAAAATCGACCGAAGACGACCGCATCAATCAAAGTTTATTTCCTTACTTTGAGTAAATTACTTATGTACAATTAAAAGAAACGCCCTATTAATAAATTTTGAATTTGTTATATTATTTTGCTTTTATTTTAACCATCCCTGTATTAGCGTTGTCGGTAGTTAGCATTTGAAAACAATTAATCAACATGTAACTAACAGGCCTTGTTGTTGGCCGATGCTAATTAAATATTTTAGTTTGTACAAAGGTACCTTGTATTTCCCAGATTCACTGTTTTTAGGGTTCCGTTCCCAAAGGGTGCCAAAGGTACCCTATTTCTAGGTGCCAAAGGTACCCTATTTCATGAACCGTAACGGGTAGACAGTTGAAATTATCTAAGAGTGTGATTGTCTATTGCCGCTTTAACAAAAAATAATAAAAATAGAACGAGTTCAAATATCTTCACGTACCAAATACCGCATTGTCTTAAGACCAAGGTCTTCGACCAGTGTATGTTGCCAGTGATGGATGACATACGGAACTGAGACACGGTCGCTTACTATGGGCCTCATAAGCAGGCTCAAGTTTACCCAAAGGGTAATGGAGCGTGCTACACTCGGAGTTTCTCTGCGTGATCGAATCAGTAACGAGGAGATCCGTAGGAAAACCAAAGTAACCGAAATAGCTCTCAGAATTGCTAAACTTAAGTGACAGTGGGCGGAGCACATAGCTCGTAGAACGGATGGCCGTTGGATCAGTAAAGTGGCGACCGCACACCGGATAACTTAGCGTAGGCAGGTCTCTCACCTGGTAAATTTCGCGGGAAGCCGCTGGAACAAGACAGCACAGGACCGGTCGTTATGGATATCCTTGGGGGAGGTCTTTGTCCAGCAGTGAACATAAAAATAAATATATATAAAAAATAAAAATAAAACCCCTTCATCTGGCCACGAATCATAGCGTACGTGTTTTTTGTTGTGTTCTCATATATAGTGGTTTAAACCAAGTACCTACATAGAAAGTTAAAATTTACAGAAGTTCTTAAATTCAACTCGTTCAGCTACTGGAAGTGCATACCTATAAAAGGAGCTATTAGAGAGCGAACTAGGCAAGAGACGACATCGCTATACAAGGAAGATGCGGGTAGCGCAGCACCGATCGTTGTGGAAACCCTTGGGGGAGGCCTATGTCCAGAATTGGACGTCCTTCTGCTGAAATGATGATGATAAGAACAAGTGAAAAATTAAGAAAGGTCTCAAACAAAAGAACTGTTTTTATAGGTTATTTGGAGCTATTTTTGATTTTGCTCTATTGTAAAAACGGTAATACTTATCCGTTCCACTGGGTTGGGCATGCACGCAATATAAGCTTAGAATTTGTTGTGGATAGAAATTATATATAGCCATAACCGCAGGTCTTCGACCAGTGTGTGTGTTGCCAGTGATGACATACGGAACTGAGACAAGGTCGCTTACTATGGGCCTCATAAGAAGGCTCAAGGTCACCCAAAGGGCAATGGAGCGTGCTATGCTCGGAGTTTCTCTGCGTGATCGAATCAGAAACGAGGATGTGCGTAGGAGAACCAAGGTAACCGACATAGCTCTCAGAATTGCTAAACTTAAGTGGCAGTGGGCGGGGCACATTGCTCGTAGAACAGATGGCCGTTGGGGCAGTAAAGTTCTCGAGTGGCGACCACGTACCAGAAAACGTAGTGTAGGCAGGCCTCCCACTCGGTGGACCGATGACCTGGTGAAGGTCGCGGGAAGCAGCTGGATGCGGGCAGCGCAGAACCGGTCGTCGTGGAGATCCTTGGGGGAGGCCTATGTCCAGCAGTGGACTTCCTTCGGCTGATATGACGATGTTGCTTTGTGCAGGCATTTAGGTATTTAGTGAACTGCCTGTCGCAACGAGTGAAGGTGTATTGTATATGTGTCATTTTCGGATCATGCTTGCCTTATTGTAGCCGCCCCTGACAGAGCCCAGCTAAAGTAATAACACACTCGTGTCAAAGTATATATATTAGTACTAACATACAGTATGGACACTCCCTGCTGCTCTCTTGATTGCGAACTCACCCCCTCGTCACCCAGATTGATACAGATTGGTTACAGTTTGGCTGTTGAACGTATAGGATTTCGCCGCCAATTAGTATGTTCCGTCATTCGTTTTTGGAAATGTCATTTCTGGCCCGTTGTATGAAGTGTCCAGGGTGTTTTCGTGTTATGCAACGATTGGTTCAATTGGTTTACTGCGAATGAAAATCTAATTCACTATCAACTAAGAAAGACATCGAGTTTACAGCTTAAAGAACTTAAGACTTTTGATGGAAAACAAAACGAGTAAGTTTTTCCGAAGTTTAAGTAGGGAGGGCAATTTAGTGATCAAGAGTTCATAATTTATTTCTGACTAGCTGTCCCGGCGAACTTCGTTCCACCTTAGACTACACTACACTACCCTACCCTATACTTTCCTACCCTAAACTACACTACTCTACCCTACACTACACTACCCTATCCTACACTACCCTACCCTACCCTACATACACTACACTACCCTACCCTACCCTACACTACACTACTCTACCCCACCCTACCCTACATACACTACCCTACCCTACACTACCCTACCCTACCCTACATACCCTACATATACTACACTACACTACCCAACCCTACCCTACCCTAAACTACACTACCCTATACTATACTACCCTACCCTACCCTAACTACACTACACCTACACTACACTACCCTACCCTAAAACCAATTATTTTTTGACGGATATTTTATTTTTTATTTTTTTTTATTTAATTCCGAGCTGTTTTATATTTATTCACCTTTTAAACCTGCTCTGGACTTCCACAAATAATTCAATACCAAAAGTAGCCAAATCGGTCCAGCTATTATTTTTACTCAAACACGCGATGTAATATTATATTTACATTCTTACAAAGAAGACAGAAAATACGTGATTTCGGAATCGACAAAAAATAATAATAAAAAAAGTTCAAGGCGAGGCATCGATTGAACAGTTGTCTCTGTCTTTTTCTTAACGTGTAAAGAGTAAAGAAAATAACCAAACTTTCGCAATTTTTCAAAGTTTTATCGTTGAAAAGTTTCGATAATATGAACGTAATAAAATTTTAATAAACATGGACTACATTGTTTAAAAAGAAGAAAATTATGATATAAATTTAAAATTAAAAAGAAATATTTTTTCCCACAAATTTTTACAAGCTTTTCTTCACTTTGCTTCAACTTATGCTATGTTTGGGATTTTTTATGATCAAGTTATGTTGATGAGCTGATGAAGAAAGGTGCGACTCCTTAACGGATAATTATTTAAATATTATATTTAGATACGTAGGTACGTATAGACCGATAGTTGTATTCTTTCAGGTTATTCAGATAAGGTAATGATGGAAGATTTAACTCCTGCTGTTAAGATGATGATGGATTTGGCACTCAAAAGTATGAAATAATATCAATATACTTAAATAAACGACATTAACCAGCAGTAACGAAATCAAAGTGGGTACAAATTAAATTAGAGGCCTAAAATTTTTTTAAGGTCGGTATCAGTGCACTGCTTCTTACGTATCAAATGTTTTAGATTCGATGGCTTATTAAAAAAAACTTATGCCCATAATTTAATTCGTACGAATCTTTGATTTCGTTATTGTTGGTTAATGCCGTGTATTTAAGTATAATAATGGTATTTCATACTAAACTTTTGATTGAAATTCATTTTACAGTCGGTTTTAGTTTTTTTAATCATTTATTTTTATTTTCTTTATTTTTAGTGATAATGTTATCTATTTAACAATGTCAAACCCATTCACCTACTCGCCAATAGGAATTATCAAATCATAATACATGTGTTTCATTAACAATTACAAAGTCCTGTAGCTTCCATCATCATCACAGCAGATGATGATGGACGATTTAACTCCATAACATGAAAGTTATGGAGTTAGTCGTCCATCATCAGTTCGTCTGAATAACCTGAAAGAATACAAATATCGGTCTATACGTACCTATGTATAATATTTAAAGAATTATCCTTCAACTCCTAACCGTTAAGAAGTTGTACCTTCCTTCATCAGCGCATCAACATGAGATGATGACTGCCAGACACAAATAATTTAATAATTTTAGAAAATACATGAAACACGTAATACGTGCCTTTAAAGGCCCTGATGTGAACCAGGCTATAGCAGACATCATAAACTGGATGGAACAAAATAATTTAAGCATTAATATGACTAAGACTAAAATCATGCAATTTCAATCATATAATTCTAAGATATTACCAATCCATGTTCATCATAATCATACTACTGTAGAGCAAGTAGATTCCATGAAATTCTTAGGGTTGACTATTGACAAACACTTGAATTGGAAACAACACGTAGAAATAACTTGTCAGAAACTAGATCGGTTTGTTTATGCGTTAAAGAAATTAAAACAAACGGTATCTACTGAGGCTGCATTGACAGCCTACTATGGGTATGTAAGCTCAGTGCTAAGCTACGGACTTATCATGTGGGGAAATTCTGTAGACGTCGAAAGAGTCTTTAAAATACAGAAAAAGTGCATTCGAGTAATTGATGGAGCTTGGTTTCTAGATAGCTGCAAGCCCTTGTATAAAAAATATAAAACACTGCCATTGCCCTGCATGTACGTCAAAGATGTCTGTATTTTTGTTCAAAAGCATTTACACTTTTTCAAAAGGCGTGGTGAAGTAATAGAGCGACAGACACGGGCTAAATATATGAACTTACTACATCAACCTCTTTGTTGCAAAGATATTTACCGTAGAAATATTTATAATATGTGTATTTTAATTTATAATAATCTACTTGACGAAATTAAATCACTTGTCATCAAATATTTTAAGAATGAATTGACCAAATGGCTATTAGGAAATTGTTTTTATACTGTTAACGACTTTATTAATTATAAGAAAAAAAATAAGAAAATTTAATCGTTAATTGATGAGATAATTGTATTTTTTTTTTACATATTTTTTGTAATTTTAGCTATTTTTAACTGTTTTTTAATTTCTTTATGTTTGCACACCTGCCTGCAGGTTGAACACTAGCACTAAGAAAATAACAAGATCCTGTACCTACAGTGTTCTAGCAAATAAAGCCTTTTGAGTTTGAAAATTTGAGGGTTGCTCTCGATTTACCTGGGATCCCATCATCAGATCCTGACTTGACATGATATTTCGAATAAAAAAAGAATTTTTAAAATCGGTTCACAATCTGCGGAGATATCGCGTAACAAACATACAAAAAATACAGTCGAATTGAGAACCTCCTTTTTTTTGAACTCGGTTTAAAAAACACTTTACTAGCCAGGAAGTGGGTATTTAATTTCGTTGCTGACGATAAGCATTTTCTTAAATTGCAACATTCTTTTAAAACACTGAGAGGCATATAACGCAACATCATAGCCGGATAAATAAAAACTACTTGGTCTGAGGATCGCACGCTGCTTTTTTCAAATTTTGAACGGACCTGGTGGCAGCGCGGCAACGGCGGCGCTGTGATTAAAAAAAAGTAAATCGATTAAAACTCCTTAGTCAGAGGTTCGATGGCTGCGTTTTTCAAATTTTGAACGGTCCGTCGGCAACGCGGCGACGGCGGTGCCGTGATTAAAAAAAGTAAATCGATAATAACTCCTTGGTCATCTTGTCTAAAGAAGCCTAGGTCTGAGGTTTGCTGGCTGCTTTTTTCCAATTTTGAACGGACAGGCGGTGGCAGTGCGGCGACGGCGGCAAGCGCTGTGTTTATTAAAAGTAAATCGGTGAATAAATCAAAAGTGTGCGTCCTGCATTCAAGAGTATTTTACTTGAAATTTTATTAATTATTGCTTTAATTTCCTTGTTTTGTTTGAGTTAAGCACTGTACAGTACAATACTCGGCCGGAACAGCAATGTGTCTGTGGCAGGCAAATTGCATGATTGGTAATTTTACATACGCTCAGGCAAATTGCATAATTTGTTCGTATGTAACCGTCAGGCAAAATATAAAATGCTGTAAGCCGATTTAGGCACTTTGTAATAATTCGTCCGTATGTAAACGGTCAGGCAAAATGTAAAATTTTGTACGCAGATTGTAAAATGCCGAGCCAGGCAAATTGTAATAATTCCTCCGTATATAAACGGTCAATGCGGAGTCAGGCAAATTGTCAAAATGCCGTACGGCAGATCGTAAATGAGGTCGCGAAGCGAGTGATGTTAGGTTCGGTCAGGTTTAATTGATTTAACTGTCAAAGAGCCTCGCTCCCCGCCCTCGCCATATAATTTGCCTGAAATTGGCCTGACCGTATGTATACTGACGAATTATACAGTATGCCTGCGACATGTCTATACTTCGTAAAATTAAGCTTGATCGCTGCAACAGATGTCATCTTAGTACATTTTATATTATGTTGTATCTCTTTTACACTAATTGAACTTATATCTGTCTTACCTCCTGTTGCAGCGATCAAGTTAAATTTTAAGAACTAAAGATAGGTTGTTGTCTACTTCTAAAGTTAGTAGTTTTAAAGTTTTGGAATTTTCACACAAAAACCCATTTTGCGTGAATTAATTAAGATAAAATAGTGCACGATGATTTAATGGTCTGCATATTTTTTAAGTTAGTATCTTTTCTTTGTAATACCGGACTTAAGTTGAGTCAAAGTTTAAATATCGCAGTAGGAGTAGGGTTAAACAAAAGACCACTGGGAAGTGGGTCAAGAGTCTTAATAATTTATTTGCTTCCGAGCGAGGGGCTTTTGGTATCCTGTGTCATTTGATACCATGTTAGAAGTGTATAATGCCAAATAAGTGGGTGGTACATGAGCGGATTTAGAAAATATCGACATGTTGAGAAACCAAACAATATGTGTGGTCTGACAAGCGAATGGGCGTTTTTTATGAAAAAATATATATTCGAGTTATTATAAAATTTGTGTTGGAGCCAATACCTGGGGTTTTTACTTATAATACTTAATAACTTTCATTATGAAACGACTGTTCATATACGAGTACATCGATTATCTGATAGGCCAATTTTGTGCATTTTTTAATAGAGCCTTCAAATATATATATTTTTAAATTGACTATGAGTTACCTTGTGAAAGTTGTACAGTAAAGTGGGTAGAAGCTCCAATAAACGGGTTCTATACTGATTTGGTTACACCGAAAAATGTCTCCGTCACGCGGGAAGCAGGAAATATTGCAAAGATCTTAAAGGAAGCGTATGAGAGACAACCAAGCGCAAAACGACCCGTGAGATGACCCATCCTACACCTTTTTGTGTGCGATATGTTTGAGTTACGAAAGACCACTGATGAGTTAATGGAATTTACAAGTAGTGACGAAATCCCACATGGTACCCACAAACACTTGCTTCCTCTCCCTTATTACCGAGAATGAATACTTTATGCAACTGGAGCGCTAGCGCAATTTGTGTTTTTCCGTAATCTCAGGAAGTATTCAGCATTTTTCGATGATACGAACGGTTTTCGAATAATTTTGTTAGGTAAGTATGTTGATGGCTTTTATTGTTCGTTACCAGGTAACGGGACCTATTACAAAGCCTGCGCCGTCCATTCAAGCGTCTGTTTGATTTTTAAAAGGCTGTATAAAAGGTAGTTTATTGTGGATTATCATCATCTTAACAGCTCATATACCGACGAGGGGCTCGAGCCTATCCTGAATTAGGGTGATAAGGCCTTAGTCTTTTTCTTGTAGATAATAGTTTATTTTTGTTAATAAAAATGAAATTTAAAAATTGAAAAATTAAGGGGGTTCGAATACAAAAATAAATGATTTTTAAAGGATTTTTATCATTGCTCTATCGTAAAAATGGTATTACACACAAGCATCTCTCTTATAATGAATCATGCGTGTGTGTAGCAGATACCAATAATAACGTATGACTATCTTTCTTTCATTAAAATTAGTTTTATTTATTAGTATTTTTTATTTCTTCTTATTTTACTTTGGGGGTAGTAAAATAAGTAATAATAAAAAACGGCCAATTTCAAGTCGTAGTCGGCCTAAGGAATCCGAATTGAAAATAAAATGTTTTTTTTTCTCTCGCTCGTCCTTTTTTTGAAATAAATCACCAGGTGTGATATTGTCAAGGGTTTACCAATTGTATATAAAAAAATAGGTATCATAGGTAGTCCGCCTATGTACAAAAGCTTTTATTTATATTATCATAAATTTATATTTTGTACAATAAAGAGTTTACAAACAAACAAACATTGTTATAGGTACTTGTACTATTTCGCCTCCGATACCCAATGTCTTTGGGTACTAGGAGTGTGATGGTACGGATCCCTCGGTACGCAAGTCCAACTCGCACTTGGCCGTTTTCTTTTTGTTTTAGATGTTTGTGCCGCCGGGATATTGACAAAACCGCGATATTACAATCTGAAACGCAAAGTATCGATTCAAGCCGATCTTCTTTCTTGCGTTTCATAATTAAATTCTCTTTTGATGTCTTGTTCGTCTATGAAAATAGAATTTGAAAATGATTGCGAGCTTTTGACAAGAGTGAAACAATTGATGACTGATGACCGTCGAAATAGGTGTTTCGATGAAAATATTTTAAAGTTCTGTGATTTTTCTTTTTGTTTTCAAGACCTCCTATATTTAACAGGGGTAAGTGATTTATGCTTAGAGACAGCTATCCATTTTTACAGCTATCCATACAGCCCGAGCGTATCATTATTACCCTGGATTACTGCTAGTCTACCACCGGCGTTTGTTTCGCCGCTCTGCAACTGCCTGCCGCTTACCCAAAGGGAAGTGGAACCTTTGTTTCTATCTAATTTTAAGGCCCATTGAAGTTGGTTGTCACTGGCGACCAAACACTACTACTGGTGATCAAGCATTACGACCTGCCGCGCCATTTTGTTATCTCTGGTGACCAAGCACTGCTACTGCCCGGCAAGGTTCTGCTGTCTTCCTCCAAGCGCAATTGCTGGCCTGCGTGGTCTCCTGTTTCCATTTACTATGACAATTTTGCGTTTAGTTTAAAATTATTAAGAGTATTGTACACCCAAAGTTTTTCCTACAACTTTGGGGGGTAATTTCGACACCTAATAAATTAACTCCATTTATTTTTTTAGGAATTTATTCGACCATTTTTTTCACCCGGGGGGACGATCGATCGTTACCTAACCTTTTTTTGTATTTTAAAATTATGTAATGTGTTGTTTTTATATTTAGTCTATTTCCACGGTCATCCACTTGTTTACGTCTTTACCCATTTTTTTCTAATCTTATAAAATAGAAGTATTCAATATTACCCCAAAATTTATTTTCTTTCCGAAATTCATATTTAGGCTACGAGTAAAAATTCTACGTATCATGTAGCGAAAGCAATACCGCTCTGATATATTATTTAACCCATTTTAATTAAATTATGCTGCAAATCTCACTACCCTAATATCAGTTAGATTATAATATGACGGTAAATTGTCAATCGGCTTACAATTTCACGGCCCATCCGAATAAAACCGATGATTTTTTCTCTGCGAAGCATTCTGCTAACGAGGGCTTCGCTTCGCGAGGCTCTTTAACTGTTTAATCAATCAAACCTGACCGAACGTAACATCGCTCGCTCATTTATTTAATGTTATTCACTTCACTTAGTGTTATTGTAATGTCACCAGTGAGATTACAATGACACTAGTGAAATTGTAAGCAGTTTGTTACGGTTTACAATCTTGCGAGATAGATCCCTTTAGATTATAATCTAACGTCTTGTACAATTTACGGTGACATGTATATATTATCTAGGTTGGGTTGTAGTGCGTGCGGTAATAAATTATTTTAAGTTTAATTAAACTCTGATTATTTTAACTGTCTCATTTTGTGTTAAGGTCAACTTCCTGTCAGCTAAACCAAAAGATGTTGGTAGCTAGCCAGGCGTGCTTTTAAAGTGCCCTTCCACCAACTAGTGTGGGGTCACAGTTAATCTGTATTTTTTAAGCTAAGTTCGTAAAATATTTTTTATATCCTGTTTAGTGCAAAAAAAAAGTAACTCTAGAGACGGATTAAATGTCAAGAGCGCCCAAGGCATGCAACTTATCGGCGCCCCTCTAGCGGCCATATGTTATAAATTTTAACAAGTAATTAATTTATACAGGGTGTTACTGCCCGCATCCAGCGGTTTTTCGCGACCTTCACCAGGTCGTCGGTCCCCCGTGTAGAAGGCTTGATTCAAATTAAATTGAAATAATTAACCGATTATTTGTACCATATCACCGCCGATTATCCGAACGCCGATAAACCGAATCGGTCCTAAGCGTAATATAAAAAAATAAAACCAAGCAATTTTTGTTTTGTTTCGTTGCATCTAGTTGGAAGTCGTTGGAGTCTAGATATATGTACATACATACTTTAGTATTTCTTTTACCCTATCCGTTTTAGACCTAAACCTTTCATATCACACTAAAAACAACACAATATCTATATATGAATATATATTTGACTGACTCGGTGGCTCAGTGGTTAGTGCTCTTGACTTCTGATCCGAGAGTTGTGGGTTCGATCCCCACCCAGGGCAAACATTTGTGTGATGAGCAGATTTGTTTGCTCTGTGTCTGGGTGTTAAATATCTATATAATATGTATGTATTTAAACGTATATAAGTATGTATATCAGTCTCTGGTTCCCATAACACAGGGAATCCTACTTTGGGGCCAGATGATCATGTGTGATTTGTCCCAGAATATTTTTTTTTTTTTTTTTATGAATGTCGAGTAAGTTTACTCTGATCGAGATGTTCAAGTGAGCGCACGGGGTTTCGTGTATTATCTATATATAAGGTGTAACAAAATTAGCTGAAACTATTTTAACTGGTGCTTCTACCAATGAAACTGAAAAACTTTCCCCATGAAACCCATAGTCAAATCTAAAAAAAAAATTGAACTTCCGGTACTAAGTTGTTTCAGCTAATTTTGTTACACCTTATATATATAATAGTTTCAGCTAATTTTGTTACACCTTATATATCTATGTGTGTGTGTATTTATAAATTAGTACTAGCGTACTTATACCGTGACATTAGAATACTCTGACGTGTCTACTCTGTGACGTGCGCATTGGCCATTCCACCACGTCTCTCTCACCTGTTCCATTCGCACGCGGCGCATCAGACAAAACAAACTACCCACAGAACGCAAGTGGTCATCTATATATATATATAAAAATGAATCCCTATTTCCCTTAGTCACGGCATCACGCGTGAACGGCTGGACCGATTTTGCTAATTCTTTTTTTGTCGAGTTCGTTATTGTCAGGAGAAGGTTCTTATGTAGGGTAGGGTAGGGTAAGGTAGGGTATTGTAGTATAGGGTAGGGTAGTGTAGTGTAGGGCAGTGTAGTGTAGGGTAGGGCAGGGTAGTGTAGTGTAGTGTAGGGGTAGGGTAGGGTAGGGTAGTGTAGTGCAGGGTAGTGTAGAGTAGGGTAGGGTAGTGTAGTGTAGTAAAAGGTGGTACGAAGTTCGCCGGGAATACTAGTTTTAATATAATTTTAAAGAAAAAAAAAACGACTTCAAGCGCACTAGTCGCCACTACAATTTTTGAAGGTTCCCCTCGATTTCTCTGGGGTGCCATCATCAGATTCTGGTTACCTTATCATGGGACCACCCTTGGGATATCTCCTTTTCAACAAAAAAATAATCATCAAAATCGGTCCATAAACGACGACGAAAAAAATATAATAGTCATAATAGTCATTTATTGGTAAAGGATAATGCATTTACAAGTCAGGAAATAATTGTAAGTATAAAATAAGATTACTGTACATTTGAGTAGGTACATCATACATAGCTAAAAAAATAATTACATTAAATTTTAAACATTTTTCTTTCAAGAAAAGAAACAAAAATAATAAAAAACGGTTATTTATAATTTGTACATTCCTCCCAACTATAAAAGGCTCGCTCGAAGGGCCATAGCTTCAGCTGCGACTTGAAGGAGGCCAGAGATGGCGCCTCTTTCACGTGCGGGGGCAGCCGGTTTTTTATTTTTTTATTTTTATTTATTTACGTTACAAAATTACATGTTAACAAAACATTATGCAGTATTGTTAAACCTTAATAAGGTTTGTCTCAATACTGTTCTCCAGTCATGCATGCATTATCAAATTATCATTATACAATAAAACACAAAAGTTACCTACAATAACTTATAAATAAAGGTAAATAAAAGACAAACAAAATGTTATGACGGTAGGCAAGGAAATTTGCACAGAGTTACATCTATACACACATAGCAGTGATGTCGGCCGGTTACGATCTCATCATCCACCATATACAGGCTGTTGCAAGAAGTTTAACTATTTAAACTATAACTAAAATTAGTTGTAACTAGTTTTTTTTAGATTGTTTTTCTAAAAAGTGTGTTGTTAATAGACGCGATTTGTTATTCTTTGTAATGTTATATTTTAAAGTATTTGGGAGGTTATTGATTAATTTGGGTATTATGTAGGCAGACACCCTTTGGCCGTAGAAATTAGAATATCGTGGAACAGTTAAGGTTTTATTAATAACCTTTCTGGTTATTTTCGAATGCTTTACTGTTTTTTGAATATTAGTGTTAAAAAATTGTTCCTTAAGAATAGTGAATTTAAATTTTGTGTGAACTGGCATTACTTTACAATAATTAAATATGTCTATTTCATTTGTGGCTTTGTTTTTAATTTTGTAGGGAACTATCATTTTTAGTATTCTATACTGTAATTTGTAAATGTGATCCAAATAAGTTTTAAAGGTTCTACCATAACTACTTAGTCCAAAGGATATAATACTTTCCGCGAGTGCTTTGTACATGGATAGCAACACAGGGTATGGAATTCTATTTTTAATTATGTAAAACTTTGCCATTACTGCACGTAAGTTATCACAAACTTTATCAATATGACTAGTCCAGTTAAATCTCGAGTCGATAATCAAACCAAGGTAAGTATGTTGTTGTACAGTTTCAATAGGTTGGCACTGGCATACTATTGCTCCACCATTGTCAGCGCGCGCATGCAGACAATCATGGCTGTGAGCTATAATCTGCACAAATTTCTTACAATGATTATGGCTAGAGTGTACGTGTACTAGTTTCGTTTTTTTAGCGTTGAGCACGAGACCAGCATCATGAGACCACCTACATAAGGACTCGAAGTCTTTTTGTAGTTTACTTTCGGCGGCATCTATGTGACGATCAGCTGAAATAAGGCAAGTGTCATCTGCAAATTGATAAATGCTGCAGTGTTTTATTACATTGTTCATATCATTAACATAGGCCAAGTAGTGCAAGGGTCCTAAAACAGAACCTTGTGCTGTCCCCTCCGTAACATTAATTCTGTCACTGTAGGCAGAATTGATCCTAACCTTGTAAGATCTATTTTCAAGGTAAGTCCTGCACCAGTTAAGAAGATACCCATGAATCCCACTATCACTTAACTTGTCTATTAGAATGTCATATTTTAAAGTATCAAACGCTTTGCTGTAATCAATAAACACTAAAAACACATGGTTTTTAACATGGTTGTAGGCCGCAAGTCCCATTATATGCGTCAGTTTGGCAGAATTTCCTAGAGCGTGGGGGACATGGGTGATTTTCTCCTTATCATGCAGGTTGCAATTATAGCTGTTACCACTTTTGGTGTACTTACTCATATTTTCTCTCAGATATTGCGCTGTTTGCAGAATTATGAGTGACGGCAGCGTTAGTATACGCAGCGACTGGAAATATGGTCGTGCCGGGGTGTCGCGAGGCACCCGCACTATGGCTCGTACAGCTCTTTTCTGCATCTATGAAACTGAACAACTTTTTCCAAGAAACCCATGGTCAAATCGTCATTATTATTTTTTAATTAAATTATCAAACTGCTGAGAATAAAACTCCGCGAGTATGATCAGCTGAGGCCACGGAGTTCAATGACCGCGCGGGCACGCATTTTAGTACGGCGGCGGCGGTGGTACCTATTCTGGCGTATTCCGCGCATTTTAATAATTTAATAAAAAAACAAATACGAATTGACCATGGGTTTCTTGGGGAATTTTTTTCAGTTTTATGAGTGCACCAGTTAAAAAAGTGAATACTTTTGTTGAGATCCTGTAAGTATATTCATAAAAAAAGTATAATAATACTTTGAATTTTTGAACAATGCTAATCTGATAAAAAACTGACTTCAAAAGTAACAACCAAAATTAGGTACATTTCAATTGTTTTCGTTTTTTTTTATAAAATAGTATTCAACCGATTTTAAAACAATTTAGGTATATGGGACCAAATTGAAAAAAAAACACCAGTATCGGTTAAAAATCGGCGAAAAATCGCGTAACAAAATAAAAAAAAACATACGTAGCGTTCAGTACCTCCTACTTTTTTGAAGTATATTTATTATCTCCCACAAGAAGTGACAAATAATAACAGATTTCTTTCAAATTGCAACCACGGGATCTATCGTGAAAACGGGCAAGAGCACTGTCAACTAGTGCGAAGTAAGTCATCATCATCATATATAATCATCATCATATAAGCTCATACTTCCCAACAAGGGGCTCGAACCTACCCTGAATTAGGGCGATCGGGCTTAACTCGGTCGACCACGCAGGCCCGGTGTAGGTTGGTCAACTTCACACATAACCTTCGAGATTCTTCGCAGGCGTGTAGGTTTCCTCACGATGTTTTCCTTCACAGTTAAAATAAACGTACATATGATATCAAAATTCGAAAACACATTGGAGCGTAGCAGAGCGTAGTTGTCGTAACGGCTAAGTAAGTAAGTAAATTTCTTTATAACAGCACAACAGAAAAAAACATAACAAAAATTTTATTGAAATGTACACAGTGCCTAGTCAGCCTTTTTGCTTTTAACGATTTCTTCCAGGCAACCTTAAGAAACCGATAGGAATTGGTAGGTAATAATAAACAACCTAACTAATTTAATTAAAAATTTTAAACCTAGCGCATAAAAATATTACCCTTTTCTTTTTGGCAATCGGGTTAAAAATTATCCTATGTCACTTTTAGGATCAAGATGGATCTAACGACACCTCGCACTCCAATATTGATCAAGCCGTTTAGGCTACAGTCACAGCCAAAGAAACAGACATAAATACATGCACTCATACATACACACAAAAACATTACCCTCCTTTTTAGGAAGCCGGGTAAAAAAGACTAAATGCGGGTAGCTGCAGATAGAATTCAGTGTAGTCGGTGTAGGCAGCCATTACAACTCGATGTATGTTACAAAGCCAATTAACACAGGATCGGACTAGTGTCCACCAAATCCGTACCTGGACAATGACTAACGAGCTATGGACGAACTAACAAGATTATGGAAAGCGGTGAAGACTGATTGATATTATCGGATCGGTTGATTAAGTGATGTGTTTTTTTTTTAATTCACAATTGGTAAGCCCTTGGCATCGTCTCAACTGATGGTAAGTGACGATGATGCCGAAGATGGAAGCGGGCTTACCAAGGTTCCCCAACACAATGGAGAACTGGTTATCTTATCTTCATGCCGGAACACATCAATGTTGTTAACACTGATGTTTGGCGGCAAGACTTAGATAAGATGGTGGTAGCTAGCCAGGCGGGCTAAGGAAATGCCCTACCACCAACCAAACCGAGTCTTACAAGTTGACCCCACCAGGAATCGAACCCGCGACCTCCTGGTGTGAAGCGGATGGACCGGTAAAACATGGTGTCAGAAAAGTTAGTAATAACTAAAGGGTCCGTGGTGCGCGAGCCACAAGCTTTTGTAAACCTGAACATTCCTCATGAATCTCTCCGTACATTGTTTAAAACCTTATGAAACTACGTTCGGTAGTTTTTGAGTCTAGCGCACGTTCAGACAGACAGAGAGACGCGGCGGGAGACTTTGTTTCATAACATGTATGTATAGATATGGTAGACATTTATGGTAGATATTGATCTTTACCTATGAAATTGCCGATTGTATAAAAAAGTTTAAAGATGGAAATTAATATTAAGAACAATAGTTATTAAAACAAAATTATCTCAAAATACCATTAGACTATTAGAAAATAAATGGTGGTAAACATGTGCCTATTGTTTAGATATTTTGAGAGCTCGGTGGCTTTAACTCCATTAAGTCGGGTTTTTTCACTTTAAAAAGTCGCATGTATCCAGGCAAAAAATACTCATTTTTAATTTTAAAGCACTAGAGTTATCGCAGCAGTTCCTCTGTTACTAATGTCATATTTGGGAATACCCCGCATAACATTTCATCACTTTCAGGAAAATTAAAGAAAATATTTAAACTAGTTTAAAAAGCCCCATCTGACCAATACGCAAATTGGAACATGAAAGCCATGCCACTAGTTACTAATAAAAGAACATAAGCAGTGTCACCATAATGTCTATATTAAATACAATAACTTTTTTATTTTCAATAAAAATAGGCATTGGGCTTCAAAATCTGAATCGGCAATTTCATAGGTATAAATGTGTCCTGTGGTAGCCATATCATTTCTTCTCGAGGGTATCGTACTTGTAGGGACATAGTAGTGTCAGCACTTTTTGTAGCAAGGCGAAGCTCGCCCTTTTTACATACAGAGCCGGCAGTTGCTCAAGTTAACCGGCGATAACTCTGATTTGTATAACTTTAGTACCTATCTAGTAGAATAAAAACAGACATTTTATTGTGTAACAATACAAGGTAAAACGTTTAAATCTTGTTTCACTGAACACCCTCCTCTGACCCTAAGGAGTGATTGTAATCGTTAGGTAGATCAGGACATTGGATTTACCTACGTACGGACAGTGTATTTATACCTACGAACAGTGGAGAAATATACCGTATGGACAGTGGTGACATTATTTATCCCACATACTCCTATGAGGCAACTAATAGAACGAACCGGAGGATGGGCAGCCCTGCCCTTTCTGCGTACTGTGCCACCATACTGTACACGACTGCATTAAAACATAACGCCTCTTTTTTAGGAAGTCGGTTAAAAATGTATTAGGATACTCAGGGAATCAAGTACAATGACATAGTTTGTGAATTCAATTTGATCATGTTTAAGCCTGTCAAAGTAGGCAACCAAATTTAGTTCGTGCATAAAACCGAATAGCACATGAAAACGACTAAACTTATTTTAGTGGAATTTTAGTTCAGTTTAATTAAGTCGAGTATTTTGTTCGAATCGACACCACTATTAAATGTAATGGCTTTTGATAAAAATGTTGGGAAAGAAACACATTAGCTTGACAGTACCTTGACAGTACGTAAAGGGTGTTGCCACATATTTTTTTGAAAAAAAAAACGCAATGTCAACTGATTTTGGCAGTTCTTTCAAAAACATGTGGTGACATTCAGTTGTTTCTTCCTATACCATTAAATTTATTTCCTTGAATATCTCTGGACATTTTTTTTTCCATAAACAGGATTTTGGGTTTTCTGAAGCTGCCCATAGACATAAAAATCTAACTTTCGTATTTTTTTTACTATGTTTGTTTTTCCAAACATCACCTCAATTAGTCAGCTTTCATATCAATCTGTTGTGCGTTTTGTGTTTAAATAAGTATTTCAGTAAAGAGTTTACAAACAAAAAAACCTTACTATGAATCTCTTAAATACTCGTATGTGTCCGTCGCGTCGTTTAACCCGACACCCGGCATATTTCTTACTTTTTATTACCTTAATCTGCGCTGCCCGCATCCAGCGGCTTCCCGCGACCTTCACCAGGTCATCGGTCCACCGAGTGGGAGGCCTGCCTACACTACGCTTTCCGGTGCGTGGTCGCCACTCGAGAACTTTACTGCCCCAACGGCCATCTGTTCTACGAGCAATGTGCCCCGCCCACTGCCACTTAAGTTTAGCAATTCTGAGAGCTATGTCGGTTACTTTGGTTCTCTTACGGATCTCTTCGTTTCTGATTCGATCACGCAGAGAAACTCCGAGCATAGCACGAACCGGTCGTCGTGGAGATCCTTGGGGGAGGCCTATGTCCAGCAGTGGACTTCCTTCGGCTGATATGATGATTACCTTAATACTATACTCACTAATATATATTATGTATACTCTTTAAGAGACAGGTTAGGTTCAAATTAAACCTCAATAAAATTTATCGCATCCAACCGCCTAATCTTGCAAACGCAGCATAGGACATTCACCCTTAACCCTATAAAGGCCGCGGGACCCCTGCAATCGTTTAAATAAATTACCCAAACATTGCCCAAATATACGGATTGTTAACGCTGCAAAAACACTAAATGCAAATTAGATAGATAACACAGAGCCTCTATAATCTATGGCTTGTTTTCAACGCCCACTGTTGATGAAATTTAGCGGTGCGCGGTGCTCCCTTGTCAAGCAGTATTAGTTTGTGGTTTCTGCACGTATAAGCTAAGTGGAAACTTTTTAGAAGCAACGATGTTATACAAACTTTTTGGTAGCTTTTTGTTTAATTAAAGGTTGTTAACAGCTGTTATAATGCTTACTTATATTGGTAACTTTTTGTATGCGTTTTGATACCTTATTTAAATAAATACAATTTTCAACAGACTTCCAAAAAGGAGAAGGTTCTCAATTCGACCGTATGTTTTTTTTTATGTGTTACATCCGAACTTTTGACTGGGTGAACCGATTTATATGATTCTTTTTTATTTGAAAGCTAGTGCTTCCCGTGTCGTCCTATATAAATTTTCTTAAAATCGGTGTAGTTCTTTATTAGAAAGTTAACTCAAAACAAAATAATAATGGAAAAATTTACTAAGTTGTTGCGATGGAAGTCGGTTCTTAACGTGTTTAGCGTTTTCATTAAAAGTACACTGCTCAACATTAACTGTAGATAAAGAAAGATGTTTTATACAAAACTTGTTTTTTTTAATACTATGAAAAATTGCATATGACATGCGAAGGGCAACGGAGCGTGCTATGTTCGGAGTTTCTCTGCGTGATCGAATCAGAAACGAGGAGATACGTAGGAGAAGCAAAGTAACCGATATAGCTCTCAGAGTTTATAAACTTAAGTGGCAGTGGGCGGGGCAAATAGCTCGTAGAACAGATGGCTGTTGAGGCAGTAAAGTTACGAAGTATAGACAGGCCTCCCACTCCGTGGACCGATGACCTGGTGAAAGTCGCGGGAAGACGCTGGATGCGGGCAGTGCAGAACCAGTCGTCGTGGAAATCCTTGGGGGAGGCCAATGTCCAGCACTGGACGTCCTTGGGGTGATATGATGATGTAAAGGGTAGAAACTTTTAAGATGGCCATGTGCTATATTTGTTCTCTCAACGCTTGTAAATGAATTTAGTTAAAAGTAGTTCTTGTACAGATTATGAAATATATGAAATATAAAAGAATGGTACACACTGTATGATATTAGTAGAACCCAATTGTCATTTTTAGGGTTACGTACCCAAAGGGTAAAAACGGGACCCTATTACCAAGACTCCGCTGTCCGTCCGTCTGTCTGTCACCAGGCTGTATTTTTAGAACCGTGATAGACAGACAGTTGAAATTTTCACAGATGATGAATTTCTGTTGCCGCTTTAACAAAAAATACTAAAAATTTGAAAAAGTGAAAGTTTCCATACAAAAAACGTGTTTTTTTAAACGTGAAGATACTTATACTACTAATCCTTTGTGCGCGGTTCAGACTCGCACTTTACCGGTTTTTTTCATGTGTTTGTATAAAAACCATTTTAAACGAAATTTCTTTTTATAAGAACTGCGCGGGTAAAAAAGCACTTTCCCAACTTGAAAGTTTCTACCCTACTCGTGTCCCAAGTAATTTTTATCATGTTTTCTGTTAAAAATCTTACCTAAAAGCATTTCTGCATTTTCATCATCGTACGTCTTCACCGAGAGGATCGAGCCTGCCTACCATGAATTAGGGCGATTGGGCCTTAGTTAACCAAGCGGGCCCAGTGCGGGTAGTAACTATGGTCGACTTCACACATAAAATTTCAAGTTTCTATGTAGGCGTGTGCAGGTTTCCTCATGATGTTTTCCTTCACCGTCAGAGCGTCGGATAAACGTTCATATGAAATTGAATTATATTGGTAGGATTTGAACCATGTCCTCCTGGACAAGAGATAGCGGCCCTAGCCAGTACACACTCTAAATTTTGTTTTTCCTTTATTTTTTAATGTCTCTGATATTAATAAGAAATGTAAGTTTTTGTGTAATACTAACGTTACTGGGCTATGTGGCTTGTAATAAATTTATTTGATTTGATTTAAAAGGTTATATAACATATTAAGTACAAACAACTAATTGATATTCAAGGAAACATCGGATGCAATAATCTCGCCGCTTTGAAATGAAAGATTTTCAGATCTTTTAAGTACGAGAAATACTATATTAAATTTTATTTTATTTTTAGGTTGATAATGTAGATCTTTTTTTTTAATTCTGTACTAACAAAACTGGACTAAACTTGTCTGAAAATGAAAACGCTTAACACGTTAAAAAACCGACTTCCATCGCAACAAATTAGTACATTTTTGCATTTTTATTTTTGGTTTTTGTTAATTTTCTACTAAAGTACTACACCAATTTTGATAAAATTTATATGGGACCACACGGAGAGCACTAGCTTTCAAATAAAAAAAGAATTATAAAAATCGGTTCACCCAGTCAAAAGTTCTGAGGTAACAAACATAAAAAAAAAAAAAAAACATACAGACGAATTGAGAACCTCCTCCTTTTTGGAAGTCGCTTGAAAATAAAGATTTATTATTATTATTATTGAGTCAGCCTCGGGTGCATATTTATAGTGAATGATTGTAATCGTATGTCAAATCAAGACTTTGATGGAAAAACAGGTTTCTACTTGTGGTGACATTTAAATACGGAACACACGAATATAATAAAATAACGTAGCATTTTTTTAGGTTTAGAAAATTACAAAACTACTCTTTTTTTATAATTCTCAATTGGTAAGCCCGTGGCATCATCTCACTTAATGGTAAGTGACGATGATGCTAAAGATGGAAGCATGCTTACCAAGATTACCCAACACAATGGAGAACTAGCTATCTTATCTTCAAGCCGGAACACATCAATGTTGTTAACTCTGATGTTTGGCGGCAAGACTTAGATAAGATGGTGGTAGCGAGTCAGGCTGGCTTAGAAAATGTCCTACCACCAACCAAACCGAGTCTTACAAAGTTTGCCTCCGCCGGGAATCGAACCCGTGACCTCCTGATGTGAAGCTAATGGCTTTAACCAATACGCCACGGAGGTGGTTGTCCTTTCGTTGTTGACTCTATCCTGGGTTAGGTTGTATTGTAGCTTTCTATCTCGTTAAAATCTCACAATTAAAACACTTATGATATCATCGCACTTATCACACCGCTGACAAGAAAGCGACTATTTACTCGCTCAAATCGCTTAAGGAACGTACAATAGATGTAAATTCCGTGTTTAATTTGAGTTAATCGCCGGCGCATTGTGAACAGTCAGCGATTAACTATTAATATACTCGTATGTATCTATTTTGTCTCTATCGTCGATGGCGCAATGGCAAGGGCTGCTACCTCCGGTCCGGGAGGTCGTGGTTCGAATACTGCCACGTATCAATGTGTTTTCGAATTTCGGTTTCATATGTACGTTTATCCGATGCTCTTACGGTGAAGGAAAACATCGTGAGGAAACCTGCACACGCACGCCGGCGAAAAAACTCGAAGGTGGTGTGTGAAGTCGACCAACCCGCACTGGGCCCGCGTGGTCGACTCAGGCCCGATCGCCCTACTTCAGGGTAGGCTCGAGCCCCTCGGTGGGGACGTATATGAGCTGATATGGTGATGTATCTCTTTTACTGACTCTGAATCTACATCTCTTGTACGTTTATTGAGCGAGTTTTCTCGTCGGCAGTGGGACAAGTGCCTTACTGGTAATGATTACCTTGCTATTCCGTTACAAAGTTTCTGTGCGAGATGAAACAAGAGAACACTTCGGGACACACTCTTACATACACAGCACAGCAAGGTAACATCTGAATATGGGATTCCGTTAAATAACGCTTGATCAATTAAAAAAAATGTGTGGCACTCGGGGACTGCCGCGGTAAAGCTATTACATAGAATTTTTATCAACTTATCCAATTATAATTATTTATTTATTTTTTATTTATGCAGTATTTACCAGTACCATATAGTCCTTGGGGCGCAGGATGTTTATGTACTAAATTAACACTAAGAAAGTTACACCAGTAAAATTGACTAAGTCCTCTTAGTACCGCAAATCGTTAATAGATGGCACTGTAAGTTTTTTAGAATTCGGCCGAGCGTGAGGTGTTAGGTTATATTTTCGTTACGGAATTTCTTGATTCGGTCGCCGCGCTCAAAGCCCGCGATAAAAGCTATGCAATAGCTTAAAAATTTTCATTTTTGAAAACTTGTCGTGTCGTAAGATGTAAAAATAATTTCCTTCCTGGACGTTTTCAATATACGAGTGAAGGGTATGCAGGAAACGTGTTCTGCGGTTACAAAGTCCCTTCGAACATACCTGAAGTTCTCCTGAATGGCAGACATTGGGTATCTCGTGTGTGAAATTTGGATGCCGTGCCCGGGAAAGTTAGTTTCTGACATATTTAGGTAACATCATAAATATACAAGGTGGGTCAAAAGTGATAACCCTATTTGCTTCAAATTTGCTCAAAATATTATGATTTTTAAGAAATTTTATTAAGCTATTGTATAGCTTTTATCGCGAGCTATGAGGGGACCGAATCAAGAAATTTCGTAACGAAAATAAAACCTGACATCCCAAAAAAAAATACGATTGATTGATTGACGATGGCGATGGCGATTGATGATGGCGATTGATGAAGGCGATTGATGATGGCGATTGATGATGGCGATTGATGATAATGATAATCATAAACTTTCTTAGTGTTAATTTATTACATAAACATCCCGCGCCCCAAGGACTATATGGTACTGGTAAATACTGCATAAATAAAAAAATAAATAAATAATTATAATTGCATAAGTTGATAGCTGAAATTTGTTATAAAGCCGTATTCTCGGTGGCAATAGATTATTTAAATACACATAAACACACACACAAACCATTAACTTGCTATACTTAGTTATATTTTTTTCTCCTGTTCTCTTTTTAAATGTATTATTATATTATGCTGATAACGCACCAAGTATTATTGTCAACACCAAGTGTAATAAATAAGTTCTTTTGCTTGGAAGGGACTAGTTTCTGTAACACAGGCGCTGCCTAGTACAGATACTAGGGTCTGCATACCCAGATGTTCCTAAATAATTTAAGAAACTTATATGAAAGACTTCTTAAAGTGAATAAACAATTGAACGACGATGAACTTTGGAGGTGCAATTAAGATCTCAGGATCGTTTATTGTTTTCAGTAGATATCTACTGTGTTCGTCTTTTTAATTTCAAAACATGCCGTATGAACCCCAATAAGGCGCGACCCAATCGACCTGCACAAGGTAGCGGGTTTGATTCCCGGCGGGGTCAACTTTTAAGACTCTGTTTGGTTGGTGGTAGGGTATTTTCTTAGCCCGCCTAGATAGCCTAACTCCTAAATATAAGTGTTCCGGCTTGTAGATAAGATAGCCATTTCTCCATTGCGATAGGAAATCTTGGTAAGTCCGCTTCCATCTTCGGCATCAATGTCACTTATCATCAGGTGAGATGATGTCAAGGGCTAATCAACTGTGAATAAAAAAACAGGCCAATAAGCCAAGGCTTACCAATTGAGAATTTAAAAAAAGGCAGAATCGCACTGAGTAGGGGTTCCGTAGTATCTAAAATATATAAATTTATGGTTTAAAAAAACATAATTATGTTTGAATTCGGTATAGAACACTCCATGAATTTTTTAATTTTTTTTTACAAATCTAACTGTACCTCTTTAGTTAATCGACTATTACTCCTAAACTAAGAATGCTTACTTAGCCGTGATAATTTTACTTTTAAATTGATCATAATACTATGTCCTACTATTTGCAATTTTTTACAGATTTCTTAAAATTGCGGTTCAGCTGATTGACTCGAACAAAAATTATCACTTAATATTTCGCAATCTTAATCGAAAAATGGTTTAAGAAAACCCTCAGTAATTTTAAAAGACCTATTCAACGATACTCCATGCGATAGGGTACGTCTTAAGGGAGGTACCCTAAATAATTATTTTTCAACTCTGTCGGTGTGATTAATATGTATTCATCTGCCAAATTACAGCTTTCTAGTACTAATAGTTTTTGAGCTAAGTCGCGGACAGACAGACAAACAGACGGACGGACATGGTGAAACTGTAAGGGTTGACTACGGAACACTTAACCCTAGAGTGCTCGCGCTATGAGCATTTTGCCGCCCTCGGCAAATAATGTATAATATTTTATAAACTACTAGCTGTCCCGGCGAACTTCGTACCGCCTTACATTACATTACACTGCCCTGCCCTACTCTACACTACCCTACACTACACTACACTACCCTACCCTACACTACCCTACCCTACCCTACATACACTACACTACACTACCCTACCCTACCCTATCCTATCTCTCAAGTTGGATCGAACTGCACATGGTGTGCGAATTTTATTATAATCGGTTAAGTGGTTTAGGAGTCCATTGAGGACAAACATTGTGACACGAGATTTATATATATTAAAGATGCACCCGCCAAGCTCAAGCCTCCCAGTAGCTGCTCCTCTGTCCTTTACCTGCCTGTATCATCAGTTGGAAAAACATCAGTGTGCAGGTGACCGCGGGAGGAAAGTGTTGTTGCTTGCCAGGACCAAAAGTAGTTGTACTTCTTATATTATGAGCAAATTTACTGTGGAGCGATCACTGTTCGAACATTTTCAGGACTTATTTTTACAAAAATATATGCCGAAAGTAATGAAAATATATAAAACTGCCATTAAATTAAAGATATAAAGAAAAACTTATGAAGATAAACAAAGATGGTCGAAATTCAGAAATTTTCCATCTTTTCAAGCGTTTATTTCCTAAAGTTTTTAAATTTACTTAAATAAATATTACTGTTTTGTATAGTACATGATTGATATTTATTCCTCTAGAAACATTTATAAGTTTTTTGAAACCTTTGCGTGCAAAAAAAGCATTTTAACATAGGCGGCAAAATGCTCCTCACGCGATCACTCACGTTTCACGGAAAGGCGCGACTACTCTAGGGTTAAGAGCCGAATCCGAATTCTTTCCCCAATAAAAATTTGTCAATTCGAAAAAGATATTTTGGACTTTATATACAAACTTGGTTCGTGCAAGGTTGCTGGCGACAGCTAGACGCACACGACCACAGATAAGAAACAAATTTTACTCTCTATTCTGTGCACACGACCATAGGTCGGCATTAGTGGAGGAGAGGCCTATGTCCAGCAATGGACAAATAAGGGCTGATGATGATGACATAAGCTTGACCGCTGCGACAGCTGATCAATTTTTATGGGGTGTACATATTTCTTTTGATTTCTCAACTTTCGTTGTTTAGTTTCGGCTTCTTATTCACCCAAATTTCACGAAATGTATGTACGTTCTACAATGGTAGAACGCGCGACTACTGGAGTGTTAACTTAGTTATTTTTGATATAATTATGAACATCGGAAAAAGATTTAAAATCACCGTTAAAAGACAAACAACTGTATACATGGAAAAAATGTTTTGGTTTGGATTTTTTTTACGGAGCGTGGAATAGTGACGGTATTGTACTTAAATATTTTTTTTCTAATTCTTCGCATAAACAAAAAACCGGCCAAGTGCGAGTCAGAACCGAACACAAAGAGTTCTATACCATCATACTAGAAGGCGCTAGTTTCTTCATATTTAAAAAAAAATAAACACTTATTTTGTATAGAGCCTCCTTTTTTCACTTTTTCAAATATTTAGTATTTGTTATAGCGGCATCAGAAATACAACATCTGTGAAAATTTCAACTGTCAGATATCACGGTTTATGAAATACAGCCTTGTGACAGATGGACAGACAGAGAGATAGACGAACGGACAGCGAAGTCTTAGTAGCTCGAACTCTTTTTAAGAAATAGGGGAAACTAGATAGCGATTGTCCACTGAAGGATTAACTACTCTTTAAGATACAATATTTTAATTGATATTACTTAAATCACTATTCAAATAATTGTTCTGGGGACTAAAGATACTCTTACATTCTACGAACTTTTATCCTTAACTTATATTCAACACATTTAAAAAAAATACAATAACAAAAAAAATCGTCGAACATACACAGTGATTGTCTACATAAGACAATGTTTACCAAGATTTGGTTTAGTAATGGGTCAATTAAAATAAACCCTTATTAAATTCTTATATTCAATGTTTAAAAACTTAGAACACGAAACTATTAAGAAAGTCTTAGGCTATCAGATAATTAAAAATCTATCAACAGAAGCGATTTTTTTAGCTTTGTTATATTCTACTAATAATTATGAAGCTGACATTTTGGAGTCACCTGAATAAGAATCATTAATTTTATAACTTATGTGACATAAAAATAATTTTAAAGCGTTATTGTCGGGAATATGATCCCTCACCACAATATCTTCCACTTTTATTTAATTAGACTCCGGGCACTTTCTTGCCTTTAAATTTTCATTAAACTTCTTTAAATATTGATTCCTGTCCATTTATACTTGTTGTTGTCTGTTTCTTATTCGTAATTTGTTCTTTGATTTTGGTTTTTATAGTCATAGTCAGCTTTTAATCTTTTGAAATCTTGTCATTCTCTCTAAGTAGTCTTATGGGTTCATTTTCCTTAAACATTGTAATTTTTTTACTTGTTTCTGTTTCTTTTCTTCGTTCTATAATCTTTTCCTTAGTTGCCAATATTTTAGTCGCAATCCTTTTTTACCCGACTGCGACAGAAGGAGGGTTATGTTATTCGAGGGTATGTATGTATGTATGTAGGGTTTTAAATGGGTGGCGGGGGCTACGACCCCGTTAGGGGTCCGCTTCGCGGACCCTATATTGTGAATCTTTGGAATCAAATTATACAATCAGTAATAAGTCATCTTTGGTCCTACATAAACTCACAAAACAAAGACCAAAGAGTACCTAAAATACAATTTTCAAAAATTCATAACTCAAAAACCGCTGGTTTCCTAACCTTGAAATTTGGTATGGATGTTCAGCTAAAGCCTATCTCTTACCAAAAAAATCGCGGATTTCTAAATCGATGTACCCTATTGTAAAGTTGAGCCCCCATTGGGTTTAACATTGTTAGTTAGATAGCAATGTCACTAAAAATAAAGAAAATGAAAATAAAAGTTTAAAAAAACTAAAAACTGACTTCAAAATGAAATTCACTCAAAAGTATGAAATAATATTATTGCACTTGATACACGATATTAACCAACAGTAACGAAATCAAAGGTGGGTACGAATTAAATTAGGGACCCAAATTTTTTTTGGAGTTTACTCCTTAAGAATCGATTTGCATATAAGGCGCCCGGTATGAAAAAAATATGAGGAGTAAAATCTAGTGATCGAAAACGTAGTTTGTTATATTCTCTTTGCGCGTTACGTTTTTTACGCGCAACCTATTGTGCGCACCTCTGTCACGTGATACAAAACAGTCAGGATTGGCTGAATCTGACAAAAAGAATATAAGCCACTACGAAATCTAAAATGAAGTCACAACACAGTAATCAAATCAGATCTGTTATTGTTGCAGTCTTACAATTTTTGATCTGATAAGATTTTAAAATTTGTGATTTTTATATAATTTGGTATTCCACTCCATCATGGGTGTCAATTTTGTGAAAGCAGATAGCAGAAACTTGCCCAAAGTGGACGCAATCATGTTCTTTAAAAATAACCCCGATTTTTATTCTGCAGAGCTGAGAAATGTAAAAACAGCAATGTAAGTACTATAAAATAATATAACACTACCTACGTAAGTAACCTTAATTCTGCTAAGGCGAAATAATAGTCTTTCTTTCAGTAGTAGTTTTTTAGGTTATAAAGAATAAATTTTGTTTACAGTAATTAATTAGTTTGCATTTTCAGGGCTGCACGAGAATCTTATGGTGACGATGCTATTGGGTACGTGCAACTACGTCGTGGATCAGGACTTTGCACACTCAATTGCAAGATCTGCCCCGAGCACAAAGTGAGGGCTAGTTCACACAAATTCACTATGGTGATAGACGAGACTAAAGGTCAAATCGTCAGTTGCCAGTGCTTGGACTGTGCAGCTTTAGCTGGTGGTTGTAAGCATGCAGTGGCATTTTTGATGTGGACCCATCGTCGCAGTGAAGAACCTTCCTTGCGTGAATGTTACTGGAAAAAACCCGTCCTCTCGAGAGTAGGGACTACTATGAAATACGTCACTGTATATCAAATTTGAAAAAAAAAACAGCTCCACATCATGAAACCAGTACAGACCTTTTTCACTTGTTTCTTCAAGAAGCAAAAAAGAAGAAAATTATGAATTGTGAACTTTTAAAGTATCAGAACGACTTTAAACACAGTGATGTTCGACAGTTTTTATTTCCTTATTCAAGTGAGTGATGATATAAAGAAAGATGTCAACAAATTACTAGAAACATTACAAGAGAAACTTAACAAAAATGCTCTTGATTTAATTGAAGAGTCAACACAAAACCAATGTTAGAGCCCTTTATGGTATGACCTAAGATATGCTCGTATAACCGCATCTAAAGCATACGAGGTTAGTCGCTGCCAAACACCAAATGGATCATTAGTAGCTGCGTTTGGAAGCTAAAACACCTGACACATCAGCTATGAAAAGAGGCCGGAAATTGGAATGATTAGTTATAAAAACTGTGCAGAGTAAACTTAAAACTAAAGTCAAGTCCTGTTTTGTGCCTGTTTAGACAATTGTACTTAAGTAGTAAACTCCAGTCGTGCGACAGGAGCTGACACACACACTTTTTTTTGAGGTCGGTGTCAGCAATTCCATAAGTAAAATGTGAGTATCTGTGTGCTGGAACCGACCTCAAAAATAAATTTAAGCCCTTAATTTCATTCCTACCCACCTTTGGTTTCGTTACTGTTGGTTAATGTCGAGTATCAAGTGTAATAATTTATTTCATACCTTTGAGTGAATTTCATTTTGAAGTCGGTTTTTAGTTTTTTTTAACTTTTATTTTTATTATAACATATGTTTTATTTTCCGTATCAAAATTACCCGATTTACTTGGTTGGTTTGGTTACTATATACAATGTAGGTAATGTAAATATACACTATACATAAATACTTTGTACTTCTAAAAAAAATAATAATAATTTGCTACCGTAATATTTTTTATTTACCGTAGTCCGCGGTCTTTTTACTTGCGCTACTGTAAATATTTTTTGCTGTTTATAACTTTTAATATATATCCGTTGCTTAGCAACCTTTTCTATTGATTTAGAATTTTCTGTTTACTGTTTTCTGTTTGTTTGTTTTCTATTTTGTGTTTTCTGTTTTTTCTGTAACCTACATACAGAAAAAATATTCATGGGCAAATCACATACGGTCATCTAGCCCCAAACTATGTTTCCCAGTACTAAGGGTTGTAAATAGGTAAAAAGTAAAAAAATATTAAAAAGACAGATACGTACTGAAAACAGTATGCAAACGTCTACATAAGGCAGTGCAGAACATTTGATACATTTCTTGTGCATCTCACAAAGTCATCATCGTTGAAATGCTTTAGGGTAAAAGTGCTTCATTTTGTGAGACACAAATTCTAACGTTCTGTAGTTCTGATCTACTTTTCATTCAATTCGGGATTTTACGGAAAACTAAATGTAATAAAAAAAATATCGTTGAAAAATACCCTACCCTACACTTCCCTACCCTACCCTACACTACCCTACCCTACCCTACACTACCCTACCCTACACTACACTACACTACACTACACTACCCTACCCTACCCTACATAAGAACCTTCTCCTGACAATAACGAACTCGACAAAAAAGAATTAGCCAAATTTCTCCAGCCGTTATCGAGTTTATGCGCTTACCAACACATTTTGCGATTCATTTTTATATATAAGACTAGCTGTCCCGGCGAACTACGTACCGCCTTACATTACATTACACTGCCCTACCCTATCCTACCCTACACTACACTACACTACACTACACTACACTACACTACCCTACCCTACACTACACCACTCTACCCTACACTACACTACCCTACCCTACACTACCCTACCCTACACTACTCTACCCCACTACTCTACCCTATACTACACTACCCTACCCTACACTACCTTACCCTACCCTACATACACTACCCTACACTACCCTACACTATCCTACACTACACTACCCTACCCTACCCTACACTACCCTACCCTACCCTACCCTACACTACCCTACCCTACACTACCCTACCCTACCCTACACTACCCTACCCTACACTACCCTACCCTACACTACCCTACCCTACACTACCCTACAGTACACTACACTACCCTACCCTACCCTACCCTACCCTACATAAGAACCTTCTCCTGACAATAACGAACTCGACAAAAAAAGAATTAGCGAAATCAGTCCAGCCGTTCTCGAGTTATGCGCTTACCTACACATTTTGCGATTCATTTTTATATTATGTATAGACTAGCTGTCCCGGCGAACTACGTACCGCCTTACATTACATTACACTGGCCTACCCTACCCTACACTACCCTACCCTACACTACCCTACACTACCCTACACTACCCTACACTACCCTACACTACCCTACACTACCCTACACTACACTACACTACCCTACCCTACCCTACCCTACCCTACACTACACTACACTACCCTACACTACACTACAATACACTACCCTACCCTACACTACACTACCCTACCCTACACTAGCCTACCCTACACTACCCTACCCTACACTACCCTACACTACACTACCCTACACTACACTACCCTACCCTACACTACCCTACCCTACCCTACATACACTACACTATCCTACACTACCCTACACTACACTACACTACCCTACATTACACTACCCTACCCTACCCAACCCTACGCTACCCTACCCTACCCTACACTACCCCACCCTACCCTACACTACCCTACCCTACACTACCCTACCCTACACTACACTACCCTACCCTACCCTACCCTACATAAGAACCTTCTCCTGACAATAACGAACTCGACAAAAAATAATTAGCGAAATCGGTCGAGCCGTTCTCGAGTTATGCGCTTAAACACATTTTGCGATTCATTTTTATATTATAGATTGTTTTTCATTCAAGTTTTTCACTTACACGTGGTAAGAAAATCCTCCATTTATTAAATTTACTTTGCCAGTTGCATTTTTGCGGCTTATTATTGCACATCTCGGCAATTTTGTAATCAAAACACGTGGAGGTCAGCCTGCCATGAAATTGTGCAATTTCTGCGCAGTACAATCATTTACGAATGACAGCAACATGCCTCGTTGTGCGGGACGTTGACGCGCGTGCCACGCCTCCTTCAGCAATCTATCGGAGCGGAATTTTTTTTTCTTATCTGTGGTTCGAACCATGATCTCCTGTACAGGAGACAGCGGCCCTAGCCGTTACGCCACTAAAACTCCATATGTACGGATATAAAATCTAATGCTAAACAAACGGCCTAGTTTTCTCTCTAACATTATCTACACTTGGAGTTATACATATAATAAGTACTTGCTGTGGATGTGTGTTGGTAGCGTTGCCAGGCGTCCGGATAAACCCGGACAGGGTTAGGCTTTTTGGATGCGTGTCCGGCCAAATTTGAAGGTGTCCGGCCTGTCCGGCTTTTTAGGTTTAATGATTTTTCCAGTCACCTGGACATTCGGGTGAGCGCTGTCGTATTTATGAGACTATGGCGGCGTTTCTTTGTCTGATTAGGACCTCGCTAAAGGCCAGTAAACATGACTGACTGATTTAGGGATGTCTAAAGAGGGCTTTAATAATTTAGGGAGTCCGGCTTTTTAACCCAAAAGTCCGGCTAAACTGGCAGGTATGTCCGGCTATTTAGTTTTAAGACCTGGCAACCCTATGTGTGGGTCTATTTTACGACTGGCTACGGTGTCCAAGCCACAAGAGAATTGTTTTTAATCTCCTTTTCGGTCGTTGGATATAATAAACCTGTTTTATGGCGCTACTGAGGCTGGCTTTACGTGAGCTATAATGTTATACGTACTCAAACACTCATACTATGTAGATAAATAAATAAAAGCGGTATTGTATATTCAAATTCTGTGTTTTGCTTCCAGAGAAAAACCGGCTAAGTTCAAGACGGACTAGCGCTACGAGTGTTCCTTATCAACACTTGTCTTCTGATTCACCTAGTGAAATGCGTCCGTCATCTAACCAGTCACCCTGTATATACTCGTACATATAATAAAACTGTAACGGGGCCGTGTCTGTACATGAAATATTCGATATAGAGGACAAAACAACAACTTTTGGAATTTTTGTCTGTATGTATGTCTCGCAACACGCTAAAACTATCAGGCTGATTTCGATGAAATTTTGTATAGTGGTTCCTTATAGCCAGGGTTAACATATAGGCTACTTTTTATCCCGGAACGTTCAAGGTTTCCCGTGGGAAAATTCAAAAACTCCACGCGGACGAAGTCGCGGGCACAGCTAGTTACAAGTAAATTACAAAAAAATGAGCAACAAAAAAAGCTTGTTTTTTTATTCAGTGTGGACTCCTTAGCGCGAGTAAGACTTAGCCAGAACCGCGACTCATAAAGGCAAGAGTCGGTATCTAAACAATCCCCAATCAGCGCTCGAACGCCGTACAATCGTTGCGCCACCGATGAAATTTTTTCAATAACTAGCTGTCCCGGCGAACTACGTACCGCCTTACATTACATTACAATGCCCTACCCTACCCTACACTACACTACCCTACCCTACCCTACACTACACTACCCTACCCTACCCTACACTACCCTACCCTACACTACTCTACCGTACACTACACTACCCTACCCTACACTAATCTACCCTACACTACTCTACCCTACACTACACTACCCTACCCTACCCTACACTACCCTACATACACTACACTACACTACACTACCCTACCCTACACTACACTACCCTACCCTACACTACTCTACCGTACACTACCCTACACTACCCTACCCTACCCTACATAAAAAAATTCTCCTGACAATAACGAACTCGACAAAAAAAGAATTAGCGAAATCGGTCCAGCCGTTCCCGAGTTATGCGCTTACCAACACATTTTGCGATTCATTTTTATATATTAGACTTATATTTATAAAATGAGTAGAGCTGTTTCTTTGACTGAACCTGTAATTAAACGGCTTATTGGATATTGTAGAGCAAGGTGTCATTAGACATCCTGTATACTTTTTTGTAGTAGATTTATTGTGTACAAGCTTTTGCCCGGGGCTTCGCTCGCGTGGACATCGTTCTTTAAGGGCCAGTGGTGCGCGGGCCGCGATCGTAGGCAGGAGTTTACTCCAGATCCCTCGGGAACTATATCTGGCTATTCTGAACGAACTGTTGATCAATTGCCATGTTAAAAAAATTAATCAAGAAAAGAGTTTTTTTTAGTTCCTTCGGGGACTCCCAACTATGCTGTTAAGGAGGTCGCGGGTTCGATTCCGATGGAGTCTAACTTTGTAAGTCTCATTTCGATTGGTGGAAGGGCATTTTGTAAGCCAGCCTGGCTAGCTACCACCATCTTATCTAAGTCTTGCCCCCAAACATCAATGTTAACAAAATTGATGTGTTCCGGCTGAAAGATAAGATATAGCCAATTCCCCATTGCTTTGGGGAATCTTGGTAAGCCCGCTTTCATCTTCGGCATCATCGACACTTACCATCAGGTGAGATGACGCCAAGGGCTTACCAATAGCGAGAAAAAAAAGATTTCTAAAACTCAAATTTTTTTTTAGCTTAAAAGTACCGTAGACCATAGTATCTAAGAATAACTTGAACTTCATACCTTTACGCGTTCTTCAGAAAAAGGGTCTTGAAAGACAGACAGAAGGAGAGACACACAGAAGAACAGACGGACAATGACGTGATCATGAAGTGATTTAATTTTTTTTCTTTTGAGATACAAAACCCTAAAAAATGAAAATATCTACTTATGTTTGTTAAAACAGAATAATGCCAAGGGCTTACCAACTAATGTGGATAAAAAAAAGTTCTTACAAAAATGAATGTATGTATGAAATACATTTAATATTTTGTATGGTGTGATATATACCGCCATCTGTTGTAATTTAAAGAAACCGGCCATGTATGAGTCGGACTCACTAGCATTTAAAAAAAAAATAGGTATATTAAAAAAAAACATTTTTTTTAATAAAACCTTTTTTTTTTACATATCCTACGGCACATCTTAGGTTGGACGACCAATACTCATAAACTAAGAAAGCCTACTTAGCTGTGATAGTTCTCCTTTTAAACTGACTATAGTCACCAGCACCACAGTATTACAATATAGCGGCTTACAGTAGCGCAACGAATGTACTTACGCAGAGTAACGGAAAGGTACTTGCGAGGCAGCGGGCGGCGTGGCACAGCCTGGCAAACTCCGCAAGTTTGCCAGGCGGACTACATGCTAGTAAGGGCTAGTAACTACGCCGGTGGCTCATCGTGCGATATCATGGGGGATGCGCTACTGTAAGCCATATCGTAATACTGTGCCAGCACCATCAAACTGCAACTACATCAAGAAGTGCACGCAGCAAGTGATAGAGTCGGATTTAGACCACTCTCCGTCCTCTTTTTTTTAAATTAAAAATTTGAGATCGTTTGACTGTTACTCACCTGATGGTTATTGATGATGCAGTCGAGGGTGGTACACCCAAACTCAAATAATGCCTATTCACTCTTGCCTTGAAGAACCCCAAATTATAGGAATCTTGAAACACTGACGCTGACAAGGATTTCCACTTCTGCGCTGTACGCATAATAAATGAAGCAGCGTAACGATTCGTGCAAAAAGGTGGAACATCAACAACAAAGAGGTGCAACCCCTCCCTGCGTCTCGTTGACCGACGGTGGAATCAATTCCATGAAGGTTTTTCAGGATTGAGGGAACGAGGGATTGGATATGTTCTACTGTTTAAAATTATTTTTAGATATCCTGAAATAATGATTTAGCTGGCTGATTGATTTACCCTAAATCTAACCAAAAATACTCGTAACAATTTAAAGCTAAATATTTCGCATAGAAAAATGGTTTTTAAACAACCACAATATTTTAAAAAATCTATCCAACTACATTCCACACAATGAAAAAAAAAAAAGACGTGTGGCACTCGGGGACTGCCGCGGTAAAGCTATTGCATAGCATTTTGTATCAACTTATGCAATTATAATTATTTATTTATTTTATTCATGCAGTATTTCTTTTTCTTTGATATTAATTCAAGTTACACTTTTTGAGCGTGGTGACCGATAAGAAAACATTTTTTTTCTTTTATTAAATAAATAACAATATTTAGATATTTATCGAATTTCGCGCGATGTACATTTATATAGATATAATATCATATATACTTTCTCTGCGCGGCATTCACTATACACCAAAAACAAAGGTACTGAATAGTACACGTGCTTGGTTTGATGGTTTCTGTTATAATACATAATGAAGAATGAATTTATTTATATATATTATTTATTTTTTATATATATATACATATTGAGAATCTAAATTGAGAATTTAAACTATACGCGTGTGTGTGTTTGTGTGTATAAAAGAGGGCTACTTTTAATATCGCTCATTTTAATATCAAAAATTTAGGTCACCTTTATAGCAGTATTATATTTTCAATTCAAAATTAATACTGCATTTGTGATAATAATAAAATGTATGTATATAGAGTACTCACTCATTTTCTTTCACTATTTTTTCGTGACTTTCTTCATTAATAATAAATGCACTTTGTTCATTCATATTTATTATTTATTTTCGCTTAACCGCGCTTTTATTACTTTCTTCATTAATAATAAATGCACTTTGTTCATTCATATTTATTATTTATTTTCGCTTAACCGCGCTTTTTTACATCTTTTTTTTTTAAGCAATGGTAGTTGGAACTATACAACCAAATATGGAATAAAATCTTTTTGTACTTTTTTTTAAGCAATGGTAGTTGGAACTATACAGCCAAATATGGAATAAAATCTTTTTGTACCTATCTCTATAAATACAAACAGCTGTGTCTTAAATAAAATCTTTTTGCATTTGATAAATAAAAAATAATCAAATCTTTTTTGTCATATGGAGGTTTATACAGTTTATGAAAAGAGTTTTATTATTCTCCGAAAATGATCAAATCTTCTTATATGTTTGTTTTCACAACCGATATTGTTGCCATGGCAACCGAGCGTCAGGTTTTTCTTCGTTACGGAATTTCTGGATTCGGTCCCCGCGCTCAAAGCCTGCGATAAAATCTATGCAATAGCTTAAAAAAACTTCAACCCCACTTTTTACGTGAAACAAAAAAAAATACCAGATTTTATTTTGCTACCTTGTCAGCATGATTGATGTGTATACCCATGTCAAATACCAGCTTACTAGAACTAAGAGTCTCTGAGCTAAGTTGCGGACAGACAGACAGACGGACATGGCGAAGTGGTCCTTGTTGACTAAGTTAAGTTTAGGAAAACGCTGCAGTACGTAAGGAGTATGCACTAAAGACGTATTGTAGCGTGGTGCGCTGATAATCGTTTTTTTTTCATCCGATCTTCTTTTCATTCCATTTATTTCTTTTCCACGCATGCGCTGTCACCCATCTGACAATATCATTAAAAATCAAAATTATGTTCATCATTCACATTAACTACTAAATAAAATAAATTAAACAAAGGGATTCTCTCTTACATAAGACCCATTTTACCCAACTACGTGGATGACGAATGTCCGCAAGGCTTTCAGATGACGACGCATACCAGCGGAATGAGTGGCGCCTCAGCACCAGGAAAGCCGACGCCGCGTAACGGGAAAAGGCGAGGCCAAAGAAGAAGATTAGACCCATTTTGGGTAGGTTATATTTGTGTTTTTTCTGTGATTTGTATTTTAAATTTAAGTGTGTATCGTTTTCTCATTCTTGTGTTCTTTTTTAGGTCTTATATTTCATCTTTAATTCACATAATAAATTAAATTGTACACACGCATCCTCATTCCAAACCCACGCCCACGACATACCTACCTAAGTCGTGCTGTAAAGCCCACCAACATACTTCTACCTGTACTGAGTAATGAATAGGTCCAATTAGTGCATGCAAGCTCGTCTGCATGCCATTTCATACCTTAAACTACAATGTAAGGGTTCCGTATTCATTTGGTTCATAAACTTATCGCTCAGAATACAGAAAAAAAACCAGAACCCGTATAGTGAACAAACTTCGAAAAAATAAAAAGCTTAGGTATAAGCTTTTATTTGAAAACAAATTTTATATGCTCAAAAAGACAAATGTTCAAATTAATATAACTCAGAATTTATTCGGATCCAAAAGTAAGGACTTAACTAAACTCGACGAGATTTTCTGTGAGTGCGCATCAAAAGATTAGAAGAAAACAACTAGAAAATTCTTACAAAAAATTTAACCATGCGCACTGTTTATAATTGTACAGGGAGCGTTAAATGAAACACAGATGTTATCCGAAATGATTTATTATGGCTGAGTAATGGCATTTTCGTAAACAAGACATCACATCAGGTTCATAACATATATTCAGTGGATTTTGATATTCTAAAACATGTAGGCGCTAAAGAATGACCATTTATTGTGTTGAATGGCTATCGTTCTATGCTGAATCATAATGGTTGATAAATAGTGAATTTTATGGTATCTGAGAGCTTACAAATCTGTGACTAGTTCGCAAATTTTGTAGCTTTTTAGAGAATGAACGAAAATACACATCAAATGTCACAAAGGAAGTCTATACACTCTATAAAAACTTAATGAAGATAATGTCTAATTACACATATAAAGTTTCAGAAAGAAAGACATCCTTTTACAACTCGAGATAATAAATAATAACATAAAAACATTGGCAGTTTTCACTAGCAAACAAAGAAGAAACCTAAATTACTCTATAATTATATCTATGACCTATTTCTTCTTAAGTAAAACATTAATTACGAAACAGTAGCTCTATGCATATCTTTATACACGATCCTGAACTATATAAACTTATCTACGGTATTAATGTCGCATATTTTAAATTTGCATAACTTTTATGTATTTTTTTTTACATTTTCATTTCCTAAGACCCTTAAAATTAACCCTTACCTCTAAATTAGAAAGAAAAAGACTATTTTACTTATATTATTTGACCACGAGGTGGTGTCATGCAATTGCCAGAAACCAATAGCAGTACCGTACTTCCGTCGGAATTTCCCTACTCTCAAAATAATACTTTGTCCTGTTAGATAACGACTGCAACATACATATTATTAATATAAAAAGCACCCTAGGTCAGTCGGGCCAATGGAGAAAGAAAAGATAAGAGAGAGAGAGGACCTACTTGGAATCTGAAGATTGTCTGAAAATTTCATCGAAATCGGTCCAGCCGTTTTGGAGTCTATAAGGAACATTTTTTTTCCTTCACATAGCACAACAGAGATAGACTGGATTCAAGTGCTAATAACTACAGCCTCCCTGATATAATAAAAGGATTTGAATGTAAATCACATGTTAAACGCTCATAAGAATTAGAAATGATTTGAACGATTAAAAATTATTCAAAATGATTACAAATCAAATCATTTTTAATCCTTTTTAATGATTTTGTTTAATCAGGGCTGTGATTAAAATAACTAAAAAAGAGATTATAAGGTTTTCTTATTTGTTTACTTAACTTAAGTAATAAAAATATGTATCGTTTATTTAAGTAAATAAACTTTAAACAAAAAAAAATGTTATGAGGACAGGTTATAGCGGTGAATACTTATAACCTGTTTTGTCCGTTAAATTTGGAACCATATTAAAATAAATAAACTCATGTGAGTCCAACTATGTAACTTAATTAATTAATTCATTAACTTTAATTATCTTAACGTTAGTTAAAAAACACTATAATATTAAGAAATTATAAAGTCACATGAACAATGCGTTCATAAATCTTATTATTGGTCAACTGACAGCCAAAACCGTGTGCTAACACTGGTCTTATGTACAGTTGGTAATATTACAAATTATACAGTCAGTCATTCAAATCACCTACCCAGATAACCAGGGTTGTCAATTTTGAACTACATAAATATAATCATAAAGTTTAAAAGACACTTACAATTACAAATTTTGAAATTACATGAATACAAACGCAAATTTAAATTTCCAACTAATTAACCAAGAAAGTGTAACAACGGTACTTTTTAAAGATTATTTTAATTTAATTAAATCATGGTAGATCTTATCTATGGTTTCTGTATCTTTCCTTTTATTAATTAAATCTTGATGCCTCTCCATTTACATAGATTCCATAATCAGACGCTTTTTATAATTATGTTCTGTATTTAAAATTTTTAATATTTTAAGATTTTAGCCTGCTTACCCTCGAGTAGGCTTTATCATTACAAAATACAAAAGCTTTAGCTCAACCTTTTTTTTTAAAATAAAGACAAAAATAATATAAAACTCATGGCATTTAAAAAAACAGAAACAAAACGATTTACAAAAAGTATTGTATCATATAACACTTGACAGCCCTACCAGCACATCACACACCAGAAACTATGCACTCGCGACTTAGCTTGCTCAATAGCAAGTAAGTGGTTGTAGCATCGTCTTGAATTCATCCAGGGAAGCTGCAGTTGAAACAGCAGGTGGCACAAAGTTCCAGAAAGCAACTCCAAGGACAAGAAAAGAGCTCTTGTACATTGATGTACCCGGAATCGGCGATAACAGCGTATAGTCCGGTTGTTCTCAGATCATTGCAGAGTCGGATCGATAATAGCTTCCAGGTTCTTGAGAATACTAACTTACTCAATATCTTTACCAGCTAACGACAGCACTGGCTTCTCACTGCTATCTATGAGGATAGTACGTTTAGACAAACACCAAAAAAAATGTTAGACACGAAATTCATGATGTGTGAACGGAAGATTAACACTTATTTTTTTTTTCTTGTCCTCCTCGATAAATTTATTTATTCCGCAGTCTCTGCACCACCTCCAAAATGGGCTGAAATCGTACACTCTGCCACAATTGATACATGTTTTTTTTTGGGACTCCATTTGACCGGAATGGTTGCAACAATATGAATCATTTCGACCCTCCGTCTCCGTTTAAATAGCAATGCTTATCAAAACTAGGGCTACCACTTTCTCATAACATTTTTTTTTGTTTAAAGTTTATTTACTTAAATAAACGATACATATTTTTATTACTTAAGCTAAGTAAACAAATAAGAAAACCTTATAATCTCTTTTTTAGTTATTTTAATCACAGCCCTGATTAAACAAAATCATTAAAAAGGATTAAAAATGATTTGATTTGTAATCATTTTGAATAATTTTTAATCGTTCAAATCATTTCTAATTCTTATGAGCGTTTAACATGTGATTTACATTCAAATCCTTTTATTATATCAGGGAGGCTGTAGTTATTAGCACTTGAATCCAGTCTATCTCTGTGCTATGTGAAGGAAAAAAAAATGTTCCTTATAAAAAAATGTTCCTTTAGACTCCAAAACGGCTGGACCGATTTCGATGAAATTTTCAGACAATCTTCAGATTCCAAGTAGGTCCTCTCTCTCGCTTATCTTTTCTTTCTCCATTGGCCCGACTGACCTAGGGTCCTTTTTACTTTTAAATTGCATATTTTTAAAACCGTTTTTCAAACAACTATCAAATGTCCACGTAAGCTATTTATCTCTTGTTATTGAAGTGTGGTTTTCCTTAATAAATGCGATGTACCTATGCCGACCACTCTTATCTAAAAAGTTTTATGTTTACATATTTTTAGTTCGGGAATTCACATGACTAATATAATGTGTGTGTTACAGTCGTTATCTGACAGAAAAACATATTGTTTTGAGAGTAGGGAAAATCCCAAAGTTCTGTCATCCACGGATTGTAAGTACAGTCACCATCAACCAACTGATCTATCTCAACTGATCTATCTCAACCAGTTCACGTATTTTGGGTACCAAGAAGCTAGAAGCTAAGAAGCTAGTGGGTGTTTGATAGACATAAAATTAGCATATGATTTGACTAGGTTAGGGATCATCTATTTTGAATGGAAATTATTTATTTAAAAAAATGGTCAGATTTCAGACAAGTTTTGTCATCAAATAAATCCTATGTAAAAAATACACGGTTCCAAATTTAAAAAAGGTGAGCACAGTATTGTATTTCCTACGATTCTATAAAAAAAATAAAAGAAGATTCTGGGACCTTGATTCCACCTTCAAAGTGCATCATCAGATCAACTTCATTCCAAATTATAATTTAATCGGACCTCTGAAAGTTGCTCTAAAATCAATATATAAGGTCTAACAAAATTAGCTGAAACTGTTTTAACTGGTGCTTCTACCCATGAAATTGAACAACTTTTCCCATGAAACCTATAGTCAAATCTCAAAAAAAAATTGAACTTCCCATACTAAGTTGGCTGATCAGCTGATCGAGTTAGCATGGGAGAGCCAATTTTTTTTTGCGATTTGACTATGGGTTCCATGGGGAAAGTTGTTCAGTTTCATGGGTAGAAGCACCAGTTAAAATAGTTTCAGCTAATTTTGTTACACCTTATATATACATACAAGCGTCGGTGGCTCAACCGGTAACGACTCGGTCCATCTAACCAGAGGTACCGGGTTCAAATCTGGACGGCCAATGTACCAATGAGTTTTTCAAAAACTTACGTACATATCATTACCTATTGCTTTAACGGTGAAGGAAAACATCGCGAGGAAACCTGCAACACGCCTGCGAAGAAACTCGAAGGTTGTGTGTGAAGTCGACCAACCCGCACTGGGCCCGCGTGGTCGACTAAGGCCTAATCGCCCTAATTCAGGGTAGGCTCGAGCCCCTCGGTGGGGACGTATATGAGCTGATATAAGAAAATAATAATGCATAATATAAACATTGCAAGTTAAGGCGACGCATTGGAAACTTTGGTCGCATGAATCTCGATTTTTCTCAACAAATACAAAACATTTGAGAGTGATATTCTGTAACCACAGATTTGGACAAAAGGATCCGCCCATCTCCATATTTCACTCAGATTGTCTTCATACAAGCAAAAAGTAGCGCCATCTGACATAACTCGTACGAACTAGGGTGGGCGAGAGCTGACGTCAGTGCCGCGTTAAAAGAACCTTGGTAGAATTGTCGCTTTAAAAATTCGTTTATTTAATTTGTTTACAAGAAAAAATACAATGTATGGTTACTTAACGATGATACGACATCCCATATTTCTTTTTAGCCTTTCTTTCATGATTTTTACAGCCTCTAACAACACAATAAGGCAGTTTTATATGGAATATCTTTCGACCGCACTGTACAATTTCCCGCAGACGACAGAGTCGCGAGTGTGCGAAACTTTCGATTTTCGCACCAATTCGCTGGGAGCATTAGTCGCGCGCGTTGGCCGGGTCGTTACGCCAGTAATATATAAGTCATTGTGTAACCTGATTTTTCATTTCAATGACTTTATTTTGTCAGTTGCAGAAATAAACAGAAAAACAAATATCAAAGAAACCTCTTTTCAAACAGAGATTTGCATTTTACAGGCAAACCATACCAATTGAGTATTACAAAATTTTCTTAGTCCATTAGTCTAAACACACACTTCAGCCAGTTGGATTTTTTTTAAATTAATTGTAGTTATTAATTGAAACGAAAAAAACATTGAAAAACAGCATAATTTACTATTTAAACGTAAAGAAAAAAACAGAGACGACTGCTTCAACCAATGCTTCGCGTTAAATAAATGCTTTTAATAAAATAGTATGAGGCGCGCGTGAGCCAAAAACTCCGCGTCTACCCTCCTTCCCTTGGCTATAATGCTGCTATTTAAACTTTTTGAGTTAGGTAAGTAAGAAAGAACCACTGCTTGTTTATCCACAAAAATTAACCACCTACTTGCAGGATTTAGAAGGGCCAAAACGTCGAAAGTACTCTAAATTAGAGAAGTTACATAAAATAACATGTTACTTCACTTTTATCGCCGTACGCGGGTTTGTTTTGTTCTGTTTTGATATTTATCGTTAACTAGCTGTTTCCCGCGGCTTCACCTGCGTGGACAACGTTTCTATGATTTCTTCGAGGTGCGCAGTGCAAAAAAGTAACCTGTCCAGGTCCTAATCTGTCTGCCTACCAAATTTCAGCCAGATCCGTTCAGTAGTTTTTGCATGAAGAAATAACAAACATACACACTCACATACTCACAAAGTTTCGCCTTTATAATATATTATTAGTGTGTCAGTGTGATTCTGAGATTTATCGTTAATAATCCATGACGTCTCCACTGCTGATGCATGGGTCTATGGAATTTTAGGCCATAGCAAAGTATATATATAAGTACTAACATACAGTATGGACACTCCCTGCTACTCTCTAAATTGCGAACTCACCCCCTCGTCACCCAGATTGATACAGATTGGTTACAGTTTGGTTGTCGAACGTATGGGATTTCACCGCCATTTTGACTGTTGCGTCATTCCTTTTTTGAAATGTCATTTCTGGCCCGTTGTGTGTCCATAGTCTACACACGAGGCCTAGTCCCGATTAATGGAGGTTGTAGGTCTATGATGATCCCCACCAGCGGTCGGAAGTTTTCAAGCGACCTTTATGGCCACATACAAAGATTAAGGCCTAAAGATAGGTCAAATGACAATATTCAATTTAAATTTATTGAAAGACTGTGTAAAGCTATCACTATTGAAAAAATATATAATAAACTTAAAGTATTAAAAATCGATTTAATTGAATACAATTTTAAAAATGTTACCACTTTTGATGTAAAAAAAATATACTGTAGACCCTGTTTTTGGCATTAATTGCAAAATTTCTGAAAAAAAAATAGGTAGTTAATGTTGAATGATACCAACACAGAAAAATCTGTGACTTTAAGACCTTAGGTACATTTTAATTGCACACATTTTTTTAAACATAATTGAAAGTATAGAAAAGTAATAAAATCATGTAAAAATCGAGAATTGGGCGTTCGGTTTTAACGTAACAGCCGCGTTGAAGCCCGCATTGATTTGAAGTTAAAATGAATAGACTTACGTGCGGCGTGACATGCGACTGATTTATAAACTATTTTCATCTTGCAGAAAAGAGCTATCCGCGCAATCTATCAGATGCAATCACGTGATTCGTTATGAAATAAATTCAAAGAAATCAATATTTTAACTGTTGCTAGTCCATTTGTATATGAAAATATTATGTACGTTCGTAAAAAATTACATTTATTTCCTAAAAACAGTGACAGGCATAATTTGAATTTAAGAAATGTAAATAAAATATATATAGCCTTTTCAAGATTAAGTAAAGTTAAAAAGTCATTTGTGGGGCAGTGTATAAGATTCTGCAATAAAATTCCAGAAAATGTAACTAGTTTGTCAGAGAACAAATTCAAGACTCATGTCAAAAAAATGCTTGTGCTCTAGAGGATACTATAAAATAATAGATTATGTAAATGACAAAGATATTTATGTTGATTCTATAACAAATACCATTACCTGAGACTGTAATCTGTATCATGACATTATGTAATAGACAATAGGTTTTTTTTTGTTTTTTTGACTATTTAAAAGTGTGTGTAAGCACCTATTTAAAAATAAATTATTTTTGATTTTGATTTTACGTTCGTCAACCTGGTCGGATTGAGGCATCTTAAAGCCTGAACTACAGCCATCTAGTAATAGCAACCGCCATTAACGACTCAACGTTACTTAGCACAGAAACTGTTGAATTTTTTTTATTCATAGTTGGTGAGCCCTTGACATTATCTCACCTGATGGTAAGTGGGGATGATGCCGAAGATGGAAGCGGGCTTACCAAGATTCCCCAACGCTATGGGGAACGGCTATCTTATCTTCAAGGCAGTTATTATTGATGCTTGGCGGCAAGACTTAAATAAGACGGTGGTAGCTAGCCAGGCGGGCTTAGAAAATGCCCTTCAGTAGTGTAAATATGAGAGTTCTGGCTCACCAGTGCGAGTGAGAGAGAGAGAAGATACGAAATCCTATGTGTTAGAGCGAGACAGAGCGATGGTGTGAGTGAGAATGACGTCATACAGTGCGAGTGAGTGAGGGGTAAGATGCGATACCGCATGTGTTAGAGCGAGACAGAGCTATGGTGTGAGTGAGAATATGCGTAGGCGTAGTGGGCGTGGCCACCCATCAACCTTGGCATCGACCAATCACAGCGTCAGCTGTCAACATGACAGCTGTCAAAGTCAGCTGTCACAACTGTCAACATGACACCTGTCATTGGACTGTTATGTCAGCTGTCACCATAGCAGCAAAGTTAGCGAATGTGTGAATATAGATGGCGTTAGTGAGTAAAAAAACATTCGTTTGGTTAGATTTGAATCCACTGCGGCGGCGGCTCTGAAGCGACGCGAGTAGCCACACCGCAGAGCCACAGCACCTGATAACGTTAGCAATGAAATATTGATATCCATGGCTGGATATGACGTCATGGCGGGTGCCCAAGGGGGCGGGGGGCGGGGGCGCTGAATGATGTGGACAAAAATGCATGAGTGATAGAGAGAGAGAGAGAGAGAGAGAGACACACATACCGCGGCCTGCCAAACAGTTTTTGCGTTAGGTGTTAACTATACCTATGAGAGAAGACAGAGATAATATGCTGCGGCTCACGGCGAATGCCTAGGGTGCGGGGGCGGAGGCGCTGAATGATGCAGATAAACATGGTACTACTATCAGCTGTGTTTAACTCCGATGATGGAATACAATGGCGGCGCAGTACCAACACTCTAGTAGATGATAATGTTACACACACACACGCCGCTAGATGGGGTGTACTAAGCAAAAATCCATTGACATTGTCAGGAATCGAACCCGCTGCTCATATAGTGCGAGCATATCATTCAACCTCGGCACCAGCACGGCGGCGGGGGCCGGACCGAGTCTTATCAACGTGCGCGCCGCTCGCAGGTGGATGTGGGCAGCAGCTAGTATATAAAGTTTAATAGAATTTTATGTACTTAGTTAACGAGAAGAAACACCTTTTTAGGGTTTCGCATGTGAATCTTAAAAATAAAAAACCATTTTCATATAATAAGTATATACTAGTTTTTTTATTTCATCAACTTATAAAATAGGTATTAAACAAAAATTCGAGACAAAAACATGCTATTTCACAATCGATAATAGACGTTTTATCACACACTTGATCTAGAATAGCACTCGTTTCCTGTAGTGTAAGCGGTTGCCTATGTTTCAGATGTCTCTTGAACAAATTAATTCGATTTTCATAGGTAGCCCCGAGTTTATGTAATCGTTGCATCTGTGCACTAATACACCCCATAAGTTTCTCAATGTTTCTCCAATCCTCATGACTTAATACGACGTATTTTTCCGGCTGGGTTACTCGTGTTATTAATAAATCTGCGCAGACATCCGGCCGGGGTGGTAAGTTGAAAACAGCTAGATTTCCAAAGCAGGTTATTTCCATCGGCATCTCAGGTGATGTAGGTGAGCTGGTGAAGAAATTTCTCAAGATATCAGCTTTCTCCACGAATAGTCCAAACCACTCTCGTTCACTTAGTTCCAGCTTCCCATCGAGGTTCACACAAATTGATAAATCTTGCGGTTTGTTCCCCGCCACCACAGCAGCCTCCATATTATGCTGTGATAGTTGTAGATTTAGGTATACGTATACGGAAGATAATTTCTGCTGCCCAGCTGCTGTTGTTGGTAGACTGAACTGACTCTTACTTAGTTCACACTTCCGCCAAACCACAGATGACGTGTACGAGGGAAATAAACCCAACATTTTTTTATATTTAGAAAATTTGAAGACGTATGTTATCTACACTACACTCTTCAAGAGACCGAAGGTAACTGACTTATTTTTTACTGTGTTATCTTTCGCACACTTCCGGTGAGTGCGGTATACTCAAACATAGAGTCATTGATGATAAGACAGTAGGCTGTAGTGTTACCAGGAACATTCTTTTTAAAATCCAGCTCAACTTTGATATCGATAGCGCCACCAGCGTTGTAGGTATCGCACTGTCGCGATGTATCGATAACCACTAACGCACATTTAGTTTTATAGTGCGCAACGTCCACTTGTGGGCTACTATGTAAGCGATGATAGTAGTTTTGTTGAAAATTGGCGAATGCATCATACAATAGGGGGTAGGAGCCCTTTTCAAAATCAGCTGAAAATGAGTCGTATGGGTAGTACTGAGAGTTCAAGTACACTTTACAGTTTGTTAGATTGCAGTGGTCGAATAGACTCATATCCTTCATCTCCTCATTTTTCTTGCCCGTTTGCAGTCCAATGATGACATAGCGAGGTTTCTCTAGTTGTGAGGTGGTTTTAATTGTCCACACATGTTTTTGAGCGGATGGCAACACCGGATACTCGTACAGGTCCCAGGTGCGGAATGCGATAGGGATAGGTATATTTCTCTCTACATAGGTTAGAAGTCGTAGTTTTTCCTTATCAGACACTTTAATGATTGGCACGCGCCAAACAAGACGAGTGATTTCTATTTCCGGATGCTTGGCAACTTCCTTGGTGATTGCAGCATTGATGTTTGTATTGGCTCTATTTAAAACCAATTCATGTTTAGCATTCATTATCACCCGTCGATAGTCCTCAGCGAATCCGAGCAGGTGTGAGAGTGGCACCGTAAAGCTAAAGTCTCCATCTTCAATCACCTTTATCGCACCGGTATTCCACCCAGCGTTCTCCAAGGCGTTCTCCGTCTCTTTAGCGTACGAGATTAGACCCTTCATGGTGGATGTGACACCGCAATTCTTGGTCCTATCAATTTCTACTCCATTCAATTCGTAGCGTATGTCTTGAAACAGGTAGGCTAATCCATTGTTGATGAAGGTGCACTCCTTGTTAATAGTGCCTTCTATTAAAATTTGGCTATCGCACGGCAACACTATCAGATCTTGGCGGTTGATACAAATACGAATCTCATCGTTGTTTTTGAAAGAGTTATTGTATGGGTTAAAGGTGTGATATTCAATACTCTCTATGCTATCATCAAACACCACACTCTCAGCTATATCTAAGATAGTGGATGACGATGACATGGTGGTACTTTAAACCCAATCGATTGCAAAAATAAGATATTTTCTTTAGATAATTTTTTAACAGCTGCAGCAGTAGTAGGTGGTGGATGTCTCCACTCACGATGATCACTACTTAATGTAGGCGTCACCTGCTTGCTCTCACTTTTATACACAATCATCGCAGTACCTTTCTAATGTGCAATCGTAGCGATATATTTTCACCTTGAAAATTAACCAGGTCTCCGCGTTCGTTGACAATGCGCACCTTAATTTCTTGTATAGTGTTTCTCTTGATTGGTAAATAGATAATATTCGAAGGGGTCTCCACTATCTGATAGCCAGGTGGGACAGTAGGTGAAAACTCGTGAATCACATGCGATGGCTCGTTATTGATGAATGAACCCTCCACTATGTTGCACTGTATTCTTATAGTATGCGTCATCAGTATATCAATCTGCTTATCGGACCAGTGCATCATCTTGGAGTTAAGAACTCGCGGCGAGAAGCCTAAAAGTGGTGCGATAGAGTTCTTTTTGTTGAAATAAACCTCATATTTAGGTGAGTACACTAAGCATTTCGCTGTGTTTACATTCGCCTCCAACTCGAGTATACCTCCACTCTTCGCATCTCCATCGATTTGAGCCTGAGCAATCATTTGCTTGTACAGGTTCTTGATGATATCGCGCAGTTCATAAGTCCCCTCGGGCACCTTAAGTATTTTATCACCATAATGAAATAAATTATTACTTTTATCCACATTAGGTATGGAATTGAATGTCTTAAAATAGACCAAAGCACATTCATAGTCCCCATTGTCTAGTTCTAGCGGTGTAAGAAAATCCGCAGACAACTCTGAGCTATTACTGTTAAGGGAAATTGTAAAAGAGTGCGGCATGTTTAGGTATTTGCGTGGTAATGATCAATAATAAACTCTAACATCGGTTTATATATATATAGATATATTTTGAACTTACTTATTAAACATTCTATGGGTATAGGTGGTTAAAAACTTTAAACATAAATGACCACAGTTTTTAGCGGTGAAACGTTGAACTCTATCATAATTATACTCTATATGTATTTTATTCATATAACGAACAAACTCCAACGGTGGCCTCAAGTCTCCATAGCTATCAAAATACATGCAAATATTGTCTTTTTTCACATAGGCAACCCAATGTGTTCCGGGTCCTTCTCGATTATCCAAGTTGATAACACCTGTTTCGCAGCGATGTGGAGCGGTGTTCGGTAGACTGTCTCTCATGAAAACACCTCTGAAGAAAGGTATTCCCACCTTTTTAACATACTCCAGGATATCATTATCGGTGAGCACCACCGATGCTCTTAGTAGTTTTTTGGGGGTGCTAGGTAAAGCCCCATCCCACGTTTGTAAGGAGCCACATACAATCCTTTTCCAACCTTTCCCCCATCACCGCCGCTTTTTCTACTCGCCATTTCATAAATGTTTTTAGCTGCGGTGGTGACACCTCCTGCAAGGGTTCCGGCAGCTGCTAGTGCGCCTAATAGAGGAATAAGCGGTAAGAACCCTCCTCTTTTAGACGACGGCACGGGTATGACCCTCGGCATCTGAATCGTTTTTCCTCTAGCGTATTGCTTGGCGACTTTCACGGCGGCACTCAATAGCGAAGCAGCGGTAGATGTTGTATTTTTCTTTTTAATTTTATTCTTCATAGCCTTGCGGGTAGCACCAATGACCCTGGATATGGGAATCCCCATCCCACGCTTGACTTTGAACTTCATTGCTTTATTCACAGCAAGGCCGGCCAGTCGCTCTGATAAATTTGATGATTCACGCCAACGTTTTTCAGCGGCGGTTGCTAGCTCCAAATCGGCCTTATGTCTCGCCTCTAAGGATGAATTTTGCGCGTACGCAATATCGTGTAATTTACAGGCTTCGTCGAGCAGGTTAATGCCCCTATCACCACGTGATAACCGTTTCTTTAGTTTGGTTCCTGGTCCACAATAGTTATAACCGGGTATGTGGAGTTCAAACGGAAGATTATTGATAACACTATTTAAGAGTCCCGATCCACGTTTGACCACTTTAACTTTTCGTTTCATAATGCACTAATATGATGTGTGTAATCGCCTTAAATAGAAACATTTATTAGTCGTGTGCAGGTGAAGTGATTACAACAGCAGCAGCAAGGTGGTGGTGGTGAGTCGTCGTTGTTGTTATCTTCTTTCTTAGCCTGTTGCTCACAGCTAGTTTCCGATTGCTTCTTCTTCTTCTCACCCTCTTGTTGTTGTTGTTGTTGTATGCAGTACGGACAACTCTTCCTCAAAAACCAAGGTGAATCAATTTGAGTGGCGTTGGGATCCGGATTGACAGGATGCTCTGTACAGATAAAATACTTTCGAATATCCGGGTCGTTTCGCAGGTAATCCGGAAGAATATCCTCCAATTCCATCACCCACTCAAAAGGATGTTGGTAGGTACTAAGGATTTTTTTCAACTCATTTTTTATTTTTTCTTTATCAACAGGAGACATGGTTATGGAGTCTATCTATATACTAGTATATATAACACGTTCAACTCGAGCGGGTTCTCACAACGTAATGAAACTTAGAAAGCAAAGCTCGTGTCTTAAAGTGAAGGATTGGAGTGATTATTGTTGTGATGGCAGCAGCAGCAGCAGCGGTACATCAATGGTCAACTCAAAAAATGGTGTGTTGCTATCAAACAGTATAAGATGTCTTATCTGTGGTCCCTCAAACTGTGGGAAAACCAACGTTCTCCTAACACTACTGCTCGACCCAAACGGAATCAAGTTTTCCAATGTGTACCTGTACTCCAAGTCGCTTCATCAACCAAAATACCTATTTCTTGATAGGGTGCTGAAGAAAGTAAAGGGTTTAACGTTTTATGCGTACAATGATAAGAGTCAAGTGGTGCCACCGAATGAAGCTCAAGACCATAGTGTTGTTATTTTCGATGACGTGGCTTTAGAGGATCAAGACGCTATACGTCAGTACTTTTCTATGGGACGTCACAAGGGGTTGGACTGTTTTTACTTGTGTCAAACCTATAGTAAAATACCAAAACAGCTGGTTAGAGACAATGCAAACTTGATACTGCTGTTTAAACAGGATGATTTAAATCTAAGACACTCGTACGATGATCACGTAAACACCGATATGACTTGGGAGCAATTTCAAGACATTTGTCGCAAGTGTTGGGAGGAAAAGTACTCTTTTCTGGTGATTGATAAGGATAGAGATATAAGTAAAGGACGCTATCGGAGAGGATTTGATACATTTATTACATTATAAATTGATTCGTCACCCACTTGTGTACTTCATTCGGCAAAATGTCATCATCAAAGGTGCAGGTCTTTGGTGATAAGGAGTTGAAACGTAAGCTTACGCAATCCATTGATGCTGTAAGGAAAAAAGTTAAGGCGCTACAATCAGATAAACAGATGCTTACAACACGATTGGAGGAAACATTTGAACCCATCACGAAACCCTTAAAAGCTCTATCATCAGATCTGATGACGATAAAACCAGAACCATCACCGCAGGCAGCTTATTTACAAACAAAAACCTCTACACCCTATAAAATGAGTTTTAAAAAGGAAATGGATGATGCTGATGCTGATGATGAGGACTTGGGTGAAGACTATTCAATAGAACCCGAGGAGGAAGAAGCAGAAGAAGAAGATCCTGCAGATATATCTGCGATACCATCGGAATTTATGGTGGCAGGGGAAGAAAGTGGTGCTAGCATGGATGAAACGAGTATGCTACCATATTTGGCGAACCTGTTTAAACGAGAGAAGATTCCATTCGGTGTTCACATACAACGTGATAAGATGTATGTAGGAGATAGCCCGCTCAAAATTGAAAACAATGAAATTAGTGTTAAGGGGAAAACGTTTGAAAAAACACTCGGTTTATTAGAGCTTCTCTTCAAAAAAGTTCCTAATAAAGAAATTGTTCTCAAAGCTGATATCGATAACTACTTAAACATTCTAAACTTAACCAATGCTTATCGACGTGGGTATTTACCTGAAGGTCAAGTGCAAGGAACAAAAGGTATCAAGTATAATACATACATTAGACGTTATTTGGGTAATATGAGACCGCAGCAGCAGCAGCAGCAGCAGTCAAACAAGGCTGGTGGTGGTTGCCTTCTCACACAAAAATCCTACTACCCCACCACTGATTACATTTATTGGGATGATCCCAATGAGCTTGTAGATCGTCTGCGACTACTGATTGCATCTCAGAACGCTGGTAACACGGGGCACACCAATGAAATCAACGCTATTACAGAGGAGCTCATAGAAGCTGGTATTGTATTGAAGAAGAAGAAGAATACCTACCTTAACCACTAGACCTCTAATAGCCGATAATATGAGGTCTTGTAGCTAAAAAATATGAAACAGGGTCTATAGCTAAACAGATGAGATTAGCTCTGATAGCTGATGATATTAGATCAGGTCTGTAGATTATGAGGTCTATAGCTGATGAGATTAGATCAGGTCTGTAGATTATAAGGTCTTGTAGCTAAAAAGATAAGATTAGCTCTGATTTAGGTCTGTGTCAGAGTCTAATAAAAGCCGCTATAACTTTCGCCTATACATCATAACTAAAATGCCTGTCCACAAGTTCGGACATCACCTCCACTCTGGGGGAGTGCTTATAAATAATCTAAAATCGAGTATACGAGAAATCGATTGTGAAAATAAGCGATTGACAGAGGTTGATAGGGGTACGAGTAAAAGTGATGCAGTGATAAAGGAACAGCTGGACGAGGTGTTCGAGCAATGTCTCACACATACTCGTAACACAGCTATAGCGCTTGAAGCGCTTCAAAAATCTATAGATTTGTTAAATAAAAGGTTCACTGCACCATTAAATAAAAGCAGCACTAGTGCAGAGTCTAATCCAGCTAAAATCAGACGTGTCACCCTCATACCACAAAGTATAGTGGGTAAAAAAAAACAACAAAAGAATCCCCTAGTAGCACCAAAAACACACAATGAGTAAGGCGCAAGTTGTTAAAGAAATACATAGATACGCAAGAAAGAACTTCCCCCGCAGACGTTTCATACAAAAGGGTATTGATGACACCTGGCAAATTGATCTGATTGATATGCAGAAACACTCTAGAGATAACGGCGGGTATAAGTATATTCTATTGTGTATAGACACCTTTTCAAAATTTATTTGGACTCAACCATTGAAGAGTAAAAATGCTGATGACGTCACGAGGGCTATGCAAGAGATTTTGAGCGGGCGAAGAAAACCGAAAAACCTTCAATCTGATCAAGGAAAGGAATTTTTCAATAGCAAGTTTGAAGCGCTCATGAAACGTTATGCAATCAACCATTACTCCACTTATAGCGTAATGAAGGCATCTATAGCAGAGCGGGCGATAAGGACCCTCAAACATTGGTTATGGCAAAATTTTAGCTTGAATGGCTCCTACAATTGGACTAAACACATACGCGAGATTGTAGAGCGATACAATAGTAAAAAACACTCAACCACAGGTATGGCACCATCCGATGTGAGCAAATCAAACTCTCAGGAAATCCTCCATAGAGTGTACAACAATATCAAGATTGCACCACAAGCTAAATTCAAGGTTGGAGATCATGTTCGTATAAGCAAGTTTAAGACGATATTCTCTAAAGGTTACACCGGCAATTGGTCAGCGGAAATTTTTAAAATTGTCAAGGTACAAATCACAAATCCAGTCACATATTTACTTGAAGATTCGAAGCAAGAACCGATATTGGGGGCATTCTATGAGTCTGAGTTGCAAAGAGTGAAATATTCAGATGTTTACCTTATTGAGAAAGTGTTAAAACGTAAAGGTGATAAACTATATGTTAAATGGTTGGGTCTTAACGAAAAAAATTGGGTACCTAAGGCGAACATTGTTTGATTAAAATAAATGTTGATTAAATATATTATTTAGTTTTACTATCCTTCTTCCCCTTAATAAGTACTGCCCCTTAAATAATATCATTCTTATCAGCGCGCGCCGCTACTCGCATTCATACGAGGACCTAACTAGATACCTACTATTCACACTCTGTTATCACTCAGTGGCGCGAGTGATGGATATGGTTTTGTGCCATCGAGGGGTACTGGGTTTGACTCCCGTGCAAGTTAAATAACAAAAATAGGTAGGTATACCTAGCTCAGTATATAACCTTCACCACATCCGGTTAGAACTAGATATTTCACAATATTTCATAGGTATTGCATCACCTCGAGTCTTAACCACAGCTTCTGTTAGACTCTTATCAGCGTGTGACCGGCATCCTATAACCTTCACCACATCCGGTTAGGTGGGTGTGAAATAGAACATTCTAGAAACCATCCACTTTATGCGCATGCGCACAAACACACCCTAGGTATATTATAAATAGGAAGGATCGGGTTATTTACGCTCACTCATCCGTAAGTTGTTGCCACTGCCGCTACACTACCACTATACCTATTTTTTACTAATATACCAATAAAAATGGAGGGAGTTAAATGTGAATATTGTGAGAGGTGTTTCAAAAGAAATGGTGATGTATTGAAGCACTACAAATTCTGTTCAGCGAGAGTCGATTACCCCAACAAGCAACAGTTGCAGTACTGTTCAGTCTGTGATGTTCAAATTAAAAATCTTGCAACTCATCAGAGAAGTGTTGGTCACAAAGAGAAAGTGGTGTGTGAGGTTTATGGTGAGGGGGTGGAGATAGTGGAATCATCGTTTAAGTCCCGCATAGCCACCTACCGAGTGTTTTCGATGGAGAAAAAATTACTACCTGAAGATTTCATGGAAAATATTAAAGAGCGTGTGATAAAACTAACAGAGGGCAAACTCGAAGAATATAAATCCATAAAAATTAATATTGAACTTTTCGCTTTATATAAAAAAACGACGTTGATGCAGGATGGAGAGGAAAATGTCATGGAGGAGATAAAATCGTTTAATACAAAGAATAAAGGTGTATTTAAAAGTGATGACTTAAGTGAAATATATAACTTATTTATTAAGGAAATTAAGAATAAGGCTGAGGAGTTCCAAGAGCGGGACAGCGGTTGGGCCCTCTCAGAAGTGTTATACTTAGAGGTAAATATCAATAAATACACACCTCTGAGAGGGTCCAGCTATATACCACTACCCAAGTGGATCCTGGATAAGCATGCTTGCGTAAATGTGAAAAATCAGGACGAGGCATGCTTCGCTTGGGCAGTGGTTAGCGCCCTGTACCCCGCTGCAGCTAATGGGGATAGGACCTCCTCTTACCCTCACTACCGGGAGGTGTTGAGGTTGGAGGGGGTGACTTTCCCCACATGTGTAAATAGAGACATTAAGTGCTTTGAGGATAAAAATGATATTAGTGTTAATGTATATGAGGTGAGTGGGCAGGAGATTACAGGTCCACTCTACCATACCCCAATAAAACGGAGGGTGCATGTGAATCTTCTCCTCATCGAAGATGGGGAGAAGCGACATTTTGTATATATTAAAAATATGAGTAGATTATTATCTACTCAAACATCACAGCATAATGGAAAAATGTGGATCTGTGATGGCTGCCTGCTCACCTTTTGTAGTGAGCAAAACTATGAGGATCACATAAAACATGATTGTTCGCGTATAAGAACAATCTTGCCGGAACAGGGGGACAAAGTTAAATTTAAAAATCATCAAAATAAAATGCCTGTTCCGGTGATTGTTTACGCTGATTTTGAAGCAATATTAAAACCTATTAGTTCTTGTCAACCAGACAAGGCTCACTCCTATACTGAGAGCCGCCATGAGCATGTTCCTCATAGTTTTGCTTACTATATAAAGTGTTCAGATGATAAATTATCAAAGTTTGTGTCATACAGAGGTGTAGAGTGTGCTAAAACTTTTTTGAAATCTCTAGAAGATGAACTAAAACCGTTTTGTGAGGCTTTTTCGAAAGTAGTGCCAATGACCCCCCTCACCACAGAGCAGGAGCAAGCTTATAGCACGACTCTGAACTGCCATATATGTGGTGAGGAGATGGGGGTAGATAGAGTACGAGATCACTGTCATTTCACAGGTGAGTTTAGAGGTGCTGCTCATTCCTCATGTAATTTAAATTATAAGCTTAAACGCACCATCCCCATAGTATTTCATAACTTATCTAAGTATGACGCACATTTTATTATTAAAGCTTTACAAGATTATAATGTAGAAGTGTTACCTAAAAACAAGGAAAACTTCATCTCTTTTACAATCAAAAGTAAGGAGCTTAACTTTAATCTTAGATTTATTGATTCATTTAAGTTCATGTCATCCAGTCTTGATAGATTAGCGAAAAATCTTAAACCGGAACAATTCAAAACAATTGAAAAAGTTTTCCCACAACATACATCTCTGTTGACTTGTAAGGGTGTGTTTCCTTATGAGTATATCACTTCGATGGAGAGATTAGAGGAAACACGCCTGCCATCACAAAACTGTTTCTATAGCACTCTTAACAAGTGCGGGTGTACTGATGTTGAGTACAGTCACGCACAAAATGTTTGGAGTGTTTTCAACATAAAGTCTCTGGGCGAATACAGCGACTTATATCTAAAAACTGATGTTCTTCTTCTCACCGATGTGTTTGAGAATTTTAGAGATGTATGCTATAAGACGTATGAGTTGGATCCAGCACACTATTACACCGCACCTGGATTGAGCTGGGATGCTATGTTAAAGCATACTAAAATAGAGTTGGAACTGTTGACAGATCTCTCTATGATCAAGTTTATATCACGGGGTATACGAGGCGGTTTGAGTCAATGTAGTGGGAAGTATGCTGAAGCAAATAATAAATACCTAAAAGATTATGATCCTAGTAAAGAGGCTAGTCTAATATTCTGGGCTGATGCAAATAACGAATATGGGTGGGCAATGTCTCAAACCCTCCCATACAAAGACTTCCGGTGGTTGGGTGAAGAGGAGATCGCAAACTTTGATTTGAACGCAATAAGTTTAGATGGGGGAAAGGGGTACTTCTTGGAAGTGGATTTAGAGTACCCCCAACATTTACACGATCTCCACAACGATTACCCCTTTTGTCCTGAAAATAAGATCCCTCCAGGTGGTGGTGGTGGTGGTGGTAAAACTTGTAAATTATTAGCTACGTTAGATGATAAGAACCATTATGTAATTCACTATGTAAACTTACAACAAGCCCTCAAGCATGGATTAATATTGAAAAAGGTGTATAGGATTATTGAATTTTCACAGTCATGCTGGCTTAAGGTGTATATCGATCTGAACACATCTAAACGTGCACTCGCTGAAAACACATTCGAAAAAGAGTTTTTTAAACTCATGAACAATAGTGTTTTCGGTAAGACTATGGAAAACGTAGATAAACGGGTGGATGTACGTATCACCAACAGTTGGGATAGTCATGGTAAACGTTTGGGGGCGCGGGCTCTTATAGCTAAATTAAATTTTCATAGTCGTACAATATTAGATGAGGATCTGGTTATAATTCAGATGTATAGAAATAAAGTTGAATATAATAAACCGATTTATATTGGATTCAGCGTCTTAGAGTTAAGCAAGACGTTAATGTATGATTTCCACTATAACTATATGCTCCCCAAGTATGGAGAAAATATTAATATGTTATATACAGACACAGATTCCTTCATATATAGTATAAAAACAAACAATTTCTACGAGGATATCAAACCAGGTCTTGAGATCTGGTTTGATACTTCGGACTATCCTTTAGATAATGTTTATGGACTTCCTCAAGTAAATAAAAAAGTTGTAGGTAAATTTAAAGATGAATGTTGTGGGGGGTTGATAAAACAATTTATAGGTATACGATCAAAGTGTTATTGTATAGTTAAAGAGAATGATGATGATGAAAACTGTGTGAAGAAAATTAAAGGTATTAAAAGGAGAGTTGTTGTCGATGAGATAACGGTACAGAACTATTTAGATTGTTTAAAAGATAACAGTGCTTTATTACTAAAGCAGATGGGTGTAATAAGAAGTAGAGCTCATCGCTTATACACCCAAACTTTAAATAAAGTAGCTTTAAATAATGTAGACGATAAGAGATTTTATATAGGTAATTATAAGACGTTAGCTTGGGGACATAAGGATATAATGAATTAGACATATGATTAGTTTTTTCAAAAAAACACCTGTCTTTGTATATAAAAAGTGTTATCTAGGTTAAGGTTAAAATTATATGTTGCATCTAGAAAATAAATATTTTTCACACATTTTATTTCATTACGTTATTTTATTGAATACTAACCCCAACACTTTTGCTCTCGCTTGTACTGCACATAGCACTATATTATGGATAGCACAGGTTCGATCCCTGCGGTGCGCACGTTGATAAGACTCGGTCCGGCCCCCGCCGCCGTGCTGGTGCCGAGGTTGAATGATATGCTCGCACTATATGAGCAGCGGGTTCGATTCCTGACAATGTCAATGGATTTTTGCTTAGTACACCCCATCTAGCGGCGTGTGTGTGTGTAACATTATCATCTACTAGAGTGTTGGTACTGCGCCGCCATTGTATTCCATCATCGGAGTTAAACACAGCTGATAGTAGTACCATGTTTATCTGCATCATTCAGCGCCTCCGCCCCCGCACCCTAGGCATTCGCCGTGAGCCGCAGCATATTATCTCTGTCTTCTCTCATAGGTATAGTTAACACCTAACGCAAAAACTGTTTGGCAGGCCGCGGTATGTGTGTCTCTCTCTCTCTCTCTCTCTCTCTATCACTCATGCATTTTTGTCCACATCATTCAGCGCCCCCGCCCCCCGCCCCCTTGGGCACCCGCCATGACGTCATATCCAGCCATGGATATCAATATTTCATTGCTAACGTTATCAGGTGCTGTGGCTCTGCGGTGTGGCTACTCGCGTCGCTTCAGAGCCGCCGCCGCAGTGGATTCAAATCTAACCAAACGAATGTTTTTTTTCTCACTAACGCCATCTATATTCACACATTCGCTAACTTTGCTGCTATGGTGACAGCTGACATAACAGTCCAATGACAGGTGTCATGTTGACAGTTGTGACAGCTGACTTTGACAGCTGTCATGTTGACAGCTGACGCTGTGATTGGTCGATGCCAAGGTTGATGGGTGGCCACGCCCACTACGCCTACGCATATTCTCACTCACACCATAGCTCTGTCTCGCTCTAACACATGCGGTATCGCATCTTACCCCTCACTCACTCGCACTGTATGACGTCATTCTCACTCACACCATCGCTCTGTCTCGCTCTAACACATAGGATTTCGTATCTTCTCTCTCTCTCACTCGCACTGGTGAGCCAGAACTCTCATATTTACACTACTCCCTTCCAAGAAACCAAACAGAGTTGAACAAGCTAGACTTCGCCGGGAATTGAACCCGCGACCTTCTTATGTGAAGCTAATAGACTTAACCGTTATGCAGAGGCGGTTAAAATGTGTTGTTTTCGGGTCTTATATAGTTTTATTTATTTCACGATATCTTCTAAATGGTTCATGGATTTTAGTGTGCAAGGTAAATATAGGGTGACTTTTAATTAGTTCTTGACAGCAAAGGATATGAATGTACTCGTGATTACAAACAACTTTCCCAAAGAAACTATAGGTCAAATCAGCAAAAAAATTGTAAGTCTTAGGTACATAACAAGTTATCAAATCGGCAAAAATGTATGAAGGACCAATTATTTTTGATGTGTAACATCTTTGCTCTCGCTTTCCTGCAATTTGTGGGAGTGATTTCGTGAAATGGGACGGAAATGTGTCCCATGTGTAACAGGAAGTCGCGTTTTTTCAGGCTTTAAAAGCGCGGAAAGGGCAAAGGTATCTATGACCTTACAGCCTAGTCTGCCGTATCTTTGCCGTCCTTTTTTCAGGCTTTAAAAGCGCGGAAAAGGCAAAGGTATCTATGACCATACAGCCTAGTCTGCCGTATCTTTGCCGTCCTTTTATAAAGTATTTTGTCACATGTTACACATCATATGCGAGTACTGTAGGCCTCGCTCGAATTTTTTTTCATATTAGACATATATAGTTTCTTTGGTAAAGTTGGTATCTTCGGAATCTTCGCCTAGATTCAGAGATATGCTATATATAAGGGGAAGTAGAAAGGTTACATGCGTCCTAAAATTGAAGCAAATAAAAAGATGCCGAATTTGACATCTTTTTTCTTATTAGCGTAAGGTTCAACGGAAGCGAACTACATATAATTGTGTGTGTAATTGTGTTCTTTGTAAGTGCATAACCCATCTATGGTAACAAATATCTGCTTACATTAATAATTAAAATATAAACAAGATTCGCGCGATCCCGTGCGGGTGTAAAACATCAGTGGCGTCGCGATTGAACTCAGATTGACCCCTTTTTGGTACTAGAACGTCCCTATGGCTGTTATGGGGTACGTAGCTCATGAAGAGTCTGAGAATCTAATTAAAACTTCAGGGTTTGTCGGTTAGTGAACTCGTGGAAGATTACATTTATTCACTTTAACTTTTGCTCTGCCGGCTGGCTTATTATTGAATCGAAGTTATAGAGTAAAACTGAGTGCTCTGCCAGCTGGCTTGTTAATGAATCGAAGTTATAGAGTAAAACTAAGTGCTCTGCCGGCTGGTTTATCATTGAATCGAAGTTATATAGTAAAACTAAGTGCTCTGCCGGCTGGCTTATTATTGAATCGAAATTATAGAGTAAAACTAAGTGCTCTGCCGGCTGGCTTATTATTGGATCGAAGTTAAAGAGTAACACTAAGTGCTCTGCCGGCTGGCTTATTATTGAATCGAAGTTATAGAGTAAAACTAAGTGCTCTGCCGGCTGGCCTATTATTGAATCGATGTTATAGAGTAAAACTAAGTGCTCTGCCGGCTGGCTTATTATTGAATCGATGTTATAGAGTAAAACTAAGTGCTCTGCCGGCTGGCTTATTATTGAATCGAAGTTATAGAGTAAAACTAAGTGATCTGCCGGCTGGCTTATTATTGATTCGAAGTTATAGAGTAAAACTAAGTGCTCGGCCGGCTGGCTTATTACCGAATCGAAGTTATAGAGTAAAACTAAGTGCTCTGCCGGCTGGCTTATTATTGAATCGAAGTTATAGAGTAAAACTAAGTACTCTGCCGGCTGGCTTATTATTGAATCGAAGTTATAGAGTAAAACTAATTGCTCTGCCAGCTGGCTTAGTATTGATTCGAAGTTAAAGAGTAAAACTAAGTGCTCGGCCGGCTGGCTTATTATTGAATCGAATTTATAGAGTAAAACTAAGTGCTCTGCCGGCTGGCTTATTATTGAATCGAAGTTAAGGAGTAAAACTTAGTACTTACAATTTTTCTATTTTATAAAAAATACGACTCGATAATGTAATGGACCTCTGTCCTAGCTTGATGCCCAAAGAAGAATGATCTCAACTCTTCTAAAGAACGTTCCATTTAAAATTTAATTTAAATTTATTATATGTTTGAATTTAACTTTTTAAAACGACTCGCGATTAGGAAGATTGCAAAGGAGGCGAAAATGACTAAATGTAGAGACATAAGATCTCTACAGTACCGTTTGATGTGAGCCGGCAACGCGAGCGGTATTTATCAAAGGTGCGGTTAAGAGGAGAAGCTGTGAAGCTGCAACTTTTCATACAAACGGCGTTAACGATTTTTACCTCTGTTTTAACCGATTTGGACCAATTTTGTCCAGGTTGTCAGTCGCAAAAAAGCTAGGCATATGAGTTTTTGTTTTTTAATTATCCTTACTTAATATTATAAATGTGAAAATGTGTTTGTTTGTTACCTTTTCACGTTTCAACGCCTTGACCAATCTTAATGAAATTTGGTATGCAGGTAGCCTGTGTCACGGGAAAGCACATAGGCTACTTTTTATCCCGGGAAAATAGCATAATCTGGTGCAGTCCCTGAGAGAACTAAAAAAATACTCGATTGTTGTGATTTTTTGCACAGAGATGGTTGAGTAGGTGGGAATCGACATAATTTACTAATCACCCTTAAAGGCAGTCATAAAAACGATGTCCACGAAGGCGGAGCCGCGGGAAAAAGCTAGTAATTAATAAGTTTAATTTTACTGTCGTATTTTTTTTTTTTTTTTTTTATTCTCAATTGGTAAACCCTTGACAACATCTCACCTGGTGGTAAGTGACGATGTTGCCGAAGATGGAAGCGGGCTTACCAAGATTCCCCAACGCAATGGAGAACTGGCTATCTTATCTTCATGCCGGAACACACCAATTATATCAACATTGATAATTTGGCGGCAAGACTTAGATAAGATGGTGGTAGCTAGAAAGGCGGGCTTAGAAAATGCCCTACCACCAACCAAACCGAGTCTTACAATTGATCCCGCCGGGAATCGAACCCGCGACCTCCTGTGTAAAGCCAGTGAACTTTGCCTCTGAGCTACGGAGGCGGTTGGACTGTGGTTTTCATACAAACTATTTTTAGCCAATTTGGTTGATATAATTATAGGATATCATATAATTATGAGCAAAGTTATAAACGCTTTTAGAAAATATTGCGGAACCCAAAAGCTTTGAAACCCAGTGCAAGGGCTGGCCGGTGTTTAACCGCGTCTGAAAGCCTGCTTTAGGCTCTCTAATTAGTGTCGAAGTAAAAAGGCTGTGGTAACTATAGGTATGTTTTCCTGCGAGAAGATCTATATTAAACGTTAACGACATAGGTAGCTGATAAATTGGCATGAATAATATTCTGTATAGGAATTGTTATTTTTTAAGCCTGGAGCTGGGGAAAAGACCCCCAACGCAGGGAATCCTAGTGGGGGTTCTAGAGTGCTCTTTCTAATGGTAACAATACCGTTGTAATATTTATTTCAAATAGGTCTTTACCTATGAAATTGCCGATTCTAAATAAAAGTTTAAAGATAAAAATTAATGTTAAGAACAGTATTTATTAAAACAAAATTTATTCTCAAAATAGCATTAGAGTATTGGAAATTAAATGGTGGTATACATTATGCTTATTGTTTAGATATTTTAAGAGCACGGTGGCTTTAACCTCATGAAGTCGGGTTTTTAAACCTGAAAAAATCACTTTTATTAAGGCAAAAAATACAGATTTTTAATTTTAAAGCTCTAGAGTTATCGCAGCAGTTTCTTTGTTACTAATTTTATATTTGGGAATACCCCGCATAAGATTTCGTCACTCTCAGTAAAATTCAAGAAAATTAACTAATTCTAAAAAAATTCCCCATCTGACCACGAAGAAAACGCCTTTGTTCCATTCAATGGTACGTAGCTCAGGGGATTGAAACATGGAAGACATGCTACTAGTTACTATTAATAATAAGTAGTGTCACCATAAGGTCAATAATAAAAAACAACAACTTTTTTATTTTCAATAAAAATTGGTATTGAACTTCAAAAACTAAATCGGCAATTTTATAGGTAAAGAACAATTTAAAAAATAATACATTTCTAAGCTGATTATAAATACGAAAAATCTCTATAACACAAGGTACTGAAAAAAGGTGAATGATTCATAAAAAAAACGAGCGAGACCTACAGTACTCGCATATGATGTGTAACATGTGACAAAATACTTCACACTAGGCGGCATGGCTATGACAACCTTAGTTTTCGAGAATTAAAAAACGTTCGCATTTCCTGTTACACATTTCCGTCCCATTTCACGAAATCACTCCCACAAATTGCAGGAAAGCGAGCGGAACCCTTAGTGCGCGAGTCTGACTTGCACTTGGTCGGTTTTACTTCGGTTTACTTCCTGTTACACATTTCCGTCCCATGTTACACATTTCCGTCCCATTTCACGAAATCACTCCTACAAATTGCAGGAAAGCGAGAGCAAAGATGTTACACATAAAAAAATTATATCCGCTAGACTGGCAAAAAGGACCAATTGGGCCTTTCCGTAGTCTGTGTACAAGCCCAATTGAGGCTTTTTGAACTTGTGTCAAATTACACGGCGTTTTGTTTGCGTTTTGTTCCTGTTTATTTTGAAAGTAGAGTGAAACAACACATGAAAATAGTACCAAAGAGTAACAAGGATAGCATACGTAATGTACTTTCCTGTATTTTTTTAACCCGTTACGATAAAACATTCTTCCTTCACCACTTCAACCCTGACTAGGTAAATATGTAACATATAAGGTACCCTTAAGTTTCACCAGACGTTAATACATGTGTGTCTTTAATACCTGCTTACAAAGACCTCGTACTTATTGAGGACGGCCCTATGATTAATAAAAGCAGGGAAACTTTGGTAGAGCCCGAGTGGAGTCTTCATCACATCAGACAAATGACCTCTACTTTTGGATAACACACAGGTATATAGCCGACGTATTAACTGGTATCGTAAATTTGACATACGTAACTGGTATCGTGGGGGCCGCACGGACCCCAACATGTGCATACCTGCGTCCTGGCAAGTGACGCAGCGCCGCAGGTCCAGCACCCGCCGCGAATAGCGAAGTAATGAGAATACTAGAAATGCCGGCTGCCCACGATGCTTAGCTTGTTAGGAAACAAAGAAAACCTCATGCGAGGGGGCCGCGCGGCCCCCACCATTCCAGTTAAGGGTTAATGTAAGCTTTCCACCTCGAGGGGCACAGGCACGAGCTTATTATCTTAGATCCAAAAGTGAAATTTTTATTACATCGTCTCAAGCTTTTTCGTCTGTGTGTTGCGTAACGGCAATGAGATTATTTCATCGTCTAAAACTTCATCGTTTCGTCCTCGGTACCGTAGCTCCAAGACGAGAGCAGCCATGATCGTTTCGTTCTCTGTACCGTAGCTCCAAGCGGAGTGAAACTTTTATTACATGATCGTTTCGTCCTCTGTACCGTAGCTCCAAGACGAGGGCAACCATGATCGTTTCGTGCTCTGTAAATGTCTATAATGTGAAAAAAAGTTTCACTTTTACCACGGTTTCATAAAACCACACACTCTTTTTCATCATTGTACATATAGAGTTTCATCTCACAAATGCACTTGTAAAAGTTTTATGCACCGCGCCGATCTTATTTAAATGAGAAGAAAAAAATTTTTGAAAATTGGCAATTTTTCTACACAGGAAAAAAAAATATGGCAAGAAAACCGTACGCGTTTTAAATGCACTGATATTACACCTAGAAATATCTTAAAAATGAGCTATATCAGAAACCATTTTGAGCTTTCCAAAGTGCACCGTTGCACAGAGCAACATCGATTACAAAACTTAAGATCTCTCACTAAATAGGTTGTTAGTTTTCGTATAAGAAGTTTTTTAATCGTTACATTATGAAGAGCAGTTTTAAAGGTAGACAGACATCAATGTCTACAATGTCTGCGGCAATTATACGATGGTATTTCTCGCTCCAGGCAATTTCATGGGATAATCTTCGTGATAGCTTTCCGTCACAGTAATTCCACATTTGTTATGGGGCGTGTGTGGCTACAAGTGTACACTCAACGTGACCCTCACCAACCAGTACTCCTGGGAGGACCAGGGTAGGTTCTATCGAAGTGAATTCTATCGAAAAATTTAGTTCTTTGATTCGATTAGACTATAATCAAAGTATATATATTAGTACTAAAATACTGGACACTCCCTGCCGCTCCCTAGATTGCTACCTCACCCCCTCGTCACCCAGACTAATACAAATTGGTTACAGTTTGGTAGTCGAACGTATAGGATTTCGCCGGAATTTTGTTTGATACGTCATTCCTTTATTGAAATGTCATATCTGGCCCGTTGTAAGAAGTGTCCAGGGTGTGCTATAAGGCTGGTTCCCTGACTTATTCAGATCTTCCCAGGAGGTTTATTTCACTCAATGAACAACTTCGGTCACTAAGCTCAACATTTGTCACTAAATAGGTTGACAGTTTTAGTACAAGAAGTTTTTGAATCAATAAACTAGGAAGAGCAGGTCTAGAGTTACACGTCAACGTTTACAGAGTCTGCGACAATTATTCTATTGTTTCGCTCGCTCCAGGCAATTTCATGGGATAATCTCCGTGGGCACAGGGCTGCTTTCCGTCACAGTATTTCCACATTTGTCATAGTGTGTGAGTGGGTGTCGTATATCAAAGTATATATATTAGTATTAACATACAGTATGGACACTCCCTGCCGCTCTCTAGATTGCAACCTCATCCCGTCGTCACCCACAATGATACTTATTAGTTACAGTTTGGTTCTCGAAAGTATAGGATTTCGCCGCCATTTTGTTTGTTCCAGCATTCGTTTTTTGAAATGTCATTTCTGGCCCGTTGTATGAAGTGTCCAGGGTGTGACCATATCATGAACTGGTTGAGTAAATCATGAAATAGTTGTATTTGATGATGATACATACCCCTTTAGTATATCTACCATATACGCTAAACCACCAGGTTTATGATATAGCGTCCCCACTCACCAACAGCTAGGTCATAAAGTGAGGGCCGCTGTTCCTGCCAGCACCATAAGACGAAGGTAAAAACCAGTTGTGGTAGGTCTTGCCACCAAGACGCTTGTCCTGGTACTATGCAAGGCGAGTGCCTCGTGGAAGAGAACCACTACCTACTGTCCAGGTAGGTCCCGGAGCTGTAGGCACGCTCACCTCACCTTGATGATGATACAGTTAAAGTCGAATAGCCTCGAGGGGACGGAATGCTGCAATCGCCAGGGAATAACTGGATAGACGGAACTCTGTCAAAAGATATTGAGGTGGGTAAAGAAATACTTACTTACTTACTCCGCTGGCTCAACGACCCAAAGTGTGTCCTGGCCTCTGATAAGAGAACTCGCCATTTGTCCCGGTCTTGTGCGGTTTCGCGCCAGTCGTCAGCTTGGAGCTCGCGTAGGTCCGCGTTCACCACATCGCGCCATCGATACCTGGGGCGACCGACCGGGCGTCGACCTGTTGGTTGGCCCTGATAGGCTCTCTTCACATTGCGATCTTCTCCCATTCTCTCTAGGTGACCGAGCCACCGGAGTCTGTGAGCTTTCGTCTCTCCGATAATGTCTGGAACAGCCACCAGCTCTTGGATTTCGGCGTTTTTAAGAATTCTCCAACTGCCATCGATTCTCTGCTTTGGGCCAAGAATTTTAGGAAAGATTTTCCTTTCTGCAACCTGGAGTTTATTTTCTTCCTTGAGTGTAAGTGTCCAAGCCTCACATCCATACATTAAAATCGGTCTTATTACAGTCTTATAGATGCGGATTTTGGTGCTTCTACTGAGAAGCCTGGACACCAACACCATCCTGGCTGCTGCAGCGCTCCTGGTGGTCTACAAGACAAGACAAGGAAATGTTCGGGGGAAATGTTCGGGGAAATGTTCGGCGAAATGTTCGGAGAAATGTTCGGCGAAATGTTCGGCGAAATGTTCGGCGAAATGTTCGGCGAAATGTTCGGCGAAATGTTCGGCGAAATGTTCGGCGAAATGTACGGCGAAATGTTCGGCGAAATGTTCGGCGAAATGCTCGGCGAAATGCTCGGGGAAATGCTCGGGGAAATGCTCGGGGAAATGCTCGGCGAAATGCTCGGCGAAATGCTCGGCGAAATGCTCGGCGAAAAGCTCGGCGAAATGCTCGGCGAAATGCTCGGCGAAAGGCTCGGCGAAATGCTCGGCGAAAGGCTCGGGGAAAGGCTCGGGGAAAGGCTCGGGGAAATGCTCGGGGAAATGCTCGGGGAAATGCTCGGGGAAAGGCTCGGGGAAATGCTCGGGGAAATGCTCGGGGAAATGCTCGGGGAAATGCTCGGGGAAATGCTCGGGGAAATGTTCGGGGAAATGTTCGAAGAAATGTTCGGGGTATTCTTTGAGCCACTTTTGTGGATCAGTATAACTGCAGCACTTTTTCATTCCTCCCTACCTTCCTACTTACTCTTACAGGTTTTGTTGTCCGTATGTCGTAGATTATTTAAATTCTTCACGAACTCAGGCGCCAACCATCCTGGCTGCTGCAGCGCTCCTGGTGGTCTACTGCTGTAAAACATGTTAAAACCTAGGTACTCTGAAATGACACCTACAAGACAAATTTAAATTTAAATTCTTCACGAACTCAGGCGCCAACCATCCTGGCTGCTGCAGCGCTCCTGGTGGTCTACTGCTGTAAAACATGTTAAAACCTAGGTACTCTGAAATGACACCTACAAGACAAGACAAGACAAGACAAGACAAGGAAATGTTCGGGGAAATGTTCGGGGAAATGTTCGGGGAAATGCTCGGGGAAATGTTCGGGAAAATTTTCGGAGAAATGTTCGGAGAAATGTTCGGGGTATTCTTTGAGCCACTTTTGTGGATCAGTATAACTGCAGCAAAACCATTCCTCCCTTCCTTCCTACTTACTCTTACAGGTTTTGTTGTCCGTATGTCGTAGATTATTTAAATTCTTCACGAACTCAGGCGCCAACCATCCTGGCTGCTGCAGCGCTCCTGGTGGTCTACTGCTGTAAAACATGTTAAAACCTAGGTACTCTGAAATGACACCTACAAGACAAATTTAAATTTAAATTTAAATTCTTCACGAACTCAGGCGCCAACCATCCTAGCTGCTGCAGCGCTCCTGGTGGTCTACTGCTGTAAAACATGTTAAAACCTAGGTACTCTGAAATGACACCTACAAGACAAGACAAGACAAGACAAGACAAGACAAGGAAATGTTCGGGGAAATGTTCGGGGAAATGCTCGGGGAAATGTTCGGGGAAATGTTCGGAGAAATGTTCGGAGAAATGTTCGGGGTATTCTTTGAGCCACTTTTGTGGATCAGTATAACTGCAGCAAAACCATTCCTCCCTTCCTTCCTACTTACTCTTACAGGTTTTGTTGTCCGTATGTCGTAGATTATTTAAATTCTTCACGAACTCAGACGCCAACCATCCTGGCTGCTGCAGCGCTCCTGGTGGTCTACTGCTGTAAAACATGTTAAAACCTAGGTACTCTGAAATGACACCTACAAGACAAGACAAGACAAGACAAGGAAATGTTCGGGGAAATGTTCGGTATATTTCCACATTATTATTCACGTATCGTAAAGATTTTGTCAATGGCATCATTTTAGGTCCTATATACATTTTGCATAGAATGCATCGTTTTTGAAAACATCTGCCCAGAATATTTTTTAGAACTTAAAAATTTCGTTAATTTCTTACCGGCAGCCTTTGAGTAGAGGCGGCTCGCGGGTCGCGGCAAGAAACACAAAGGCGCCGTACTTAAGCAAAAAAACGTTACCTATCTACTTTTTGGCGGCGGCAAGTACAAAGGCAAAAGTATTTTAGCAAACAAACGTTTTTTTAGTGAGTCCGCTCTTGTATGAGATTTATGTAATTAAAAATATGTAAGTAAGTAGGTACCTAGTTGCCTTACCCTAATCTATCACATGTCAATTACAAAAAGACAAATTACATAATTTCAGACAGTCGATCCCTATCAAAATCTCAACTTGGATTTTTTTATGCCATCATAATACCTTCTTCACTCAGTCGTTGCTCGAAAAAGTAGCACGTCTGCGTTGAGTCGGTCAGAAAATCGGTGGTAAAAGTCGGCGAAAAAGTAGGACCGATTGTCGGGCCTACAAAAAGTCGGTCGTCTGCGGAGAGCCTTTTTAGATTCGATGGTTTGCTGACACCGACCTCAAAAAAAGTTTTAAGCCCCTAATTTAATTCGTACCCATCTTTGATTTCTTTATTGTTGGTTAACGCTGTGTATTTAAGTATAATAATATTATTTCATACTTTTGAGTGAGTTTCATTTTGAAGTCGGTTTTTAGTTTTTTTTTACTTTTATTTTTAAATATGTCAATGTACCTTATAATGGTACATTATAAGAAGATTTGGTTTAAATTACCTTAATTCTTATAATTTGGCTGGGTAAACGTTAATAAATCCAATTAATATGGCTACAATAAGGGTTCAAAATGTGTTATTCTTATAGAGGCTATTTACATTGCTCTTTAGCCGTATAATATTCAAAGCCGTATAAAGGCTTTAAATATGACCAATTATTCTTATAAAAGTAATGCATAAGATAACTAAGATGCTTTTTTACTTATAGGAGTATTTTATAAGATGGCTATCCAACAAACGATTTATAACATTGTATTTATAACACTTACCTACTAATTATTATTGTCAATTTTAATTTAATAATCTTGTAACTATCTAAATTATAGGTTACAATATTCACATTCATCTTGTTCTTTTGTTTGTTTGTAAACTCTTTATTGTACAAGAAAATATACAATTATTGATACATATTAGCAGTAGCATGCACAAAGGCGGACTTATCCCAAACAGGGATATCTTCTTTCTCTTCTCTGCTGCAGCGCTCCTGGTGGTAAATGTTCGGCGAAATGTTCGGCGAAATGTTAAAGATAAAGATAAAGATAAAGATATTTTATTGCAGTAAATGTGGTAAATACAATAGATCTTACAAACATAGTGAGGTTCAGCACATTTAGTCATTAGTACGACATACAAAAATTTAAGAAAAAAAAAAAAAAAAGTAAATATAAATTATGGCATTCATGTAAAAAGCAAACAAAATGAAAATGAAAATCGTTTTCTTATCATGATTTGACATCAACAGAATAATCAAGTGTTTGGTTCAAGTAATTCTTTGATTGAATAGAATATTTTTTCCTTAAGCCATTTTTTGAGGTTTTTACGAAAGCGTGGTTGGCGAAATGTTCGGCGAAATGTTCGGCGAAATGCTCGGCGAAATGTTTGGCGACAAGCTACGCGAAATGCTCGGCGAAATGCTCGGCGAAAGGCTCGGTGAAAGGCTCGGGGAAATGCTCAGGGAAATGCTCGGGGAAATGCTCGGGGAAATGCTCGGGGAAATGCTTGGGGAAATGCTCGGGGAAATGCTCGGGGAAATGCTCGGCGAAATGCTCGGCGAAATGCTCGGCGAAATGTTTGGCGACAAGCTACGCGAAATGCTCGGCGAAATGCTCGGCGAAAGGCTCGGTGAAAGGCTCGGGGAAATGCTCAGGGAAATGCTCGGGGAAATGCTCGGGGAAATGCTCGGGGAAATGCTTGGGGAAATGCTCGGGGAAATGCTCGGGGAAATGCTCGGGGAAATGCTCGGGGAAATGTTCGGGGAAATGTTCGGAGAAATGTTCGGGGTATTCTTTGAGCCACTTTTGTGGATCAGTATAACTGCAGCACTTTTCCATTCCTCCCTACCTTCCTACTTACTCTTACAGGTTTTGTTGTCGCAGATACGCCATGACTGCTGAAATCTTTGTCCACGGTGTTTAATACGTCCAGGTCATGGGGAAAGAGCCACGTTTCTTGTAAGGCAATAACCTGATGATGGGAACATAGATCACGGACTTGGTCTATTGAACGTTTTAGCGATTTACAATTAAACGATACAATTTTAATACAATTACTACTGTCCATATTATTTTTTATGAGAATCTGTATAAATCTGTCCCCTTGGGGGTTTACGGTCTAAGTATCTCCTTAAAACAACATCAGCCGGCCAAAACTCGTCACCCGTGTCGTTGAGAAATAAATCAATATGCCTAAACGGCACGACTATCTTGAACGCGTTGAAATCGTTCTCGTAAGTATTTATTTTGGTTACTGTAGCATCAATATTTGTTTTATATTTTATGAAGCCAGCTATATGTGTGACGTAGTTTCTTTATGTACTCTTTGATATTTAAAGGGCACAGGTCCTCTCCACAGCTTTAAAGTTAAACTGCTCCAGGGGATCAGCCTTAACCCGTTTGTTTGTATTTTTTTTCTTCTGTGTGTCTTGTTTGTCACTTTCACCCAGCCATCAGAATTTATGCTGAAAGGTATTTTTTGCAAGGAATGTTGGTTAACTTTAACGACTTCCGATAATAACCCGTTACATTTGGAATCCGCATTATTATGCTTTGTCATAGTCTCACTCACAGTTGACGGCATTAAGGTGGTGACGTCATCGACGGTGCACGCTTGACTCGCGCCATTTGGCTCTATACAGATAGTCAGGTCTAGTGACGATTCAGAGGAGGCCGCGGCCGGGGGAATCTGTTGCTCAAAATTATGAGTCGAAGGTGACGGCAGTAGTGGCGGGGGAGCGCACGACTTTAGGTTGGCCGGCTCGGCAACGGTCAGCCCCACTTTGTCAATCGTTCGGTTACACACTGCATCATTACTGTTTACCAAACTCAACTCCGCCTGCCTACTGATGTTCTTATCAGAATAATACATACGAGGCGAGCGTGATTTTGTTTGACTGTTTGAACTACCCATCCGGGACTGTTCAAAACTGTTTAGTATTTTCTTTATTTCGTCAATAATATCGTTAGACGAAGCTATGTTTCCGTCAACCGTCTGTTTACCTGACTCAAAAATGGGCAATATCGATCTTCAAAACAGCCATGTCATTAAGAAAAGTTGTGACATCTATATTATGGTCAAACGTGACGGGGGGTAGTTTATTCAAGTTTTTAGCAACAAATACAGGCAAACTGCTCGGCTCAAATTCCTTAATGTTTTTGATTATTTCTTTCAAGCTTTTACGTTCAGAACACTCCTTTCTCCTCAAGTACTTTTTGGAAGGTACAGTGGCCAGCACATCAAGCTAGACACTTGGGACTTTGTACCGTTCTTATACCGTATGCGTATGGATCAGAATCGCACTACGAGTGTCTAGCTTGATGTGCTGGTCTCTGTACAAGTAGAAGGTAGATTATAGATCTTGCCATTTTGATCTCTTCAGGTGAGTATGCACTCAGACGTATTTGAATAATTGCGGTTTCCGGTAACGTGTCCACTTTGTTGTTAACGAAGGCCAATAAGTTCATTAACATCATCATCATCATTACAGCTCATATACTTCCCCACCGAGGGGCTCGAGCCTACCCTGAATCAGGGCGATTAGGCCTTAGTCGACAACGCGGGCCCAGTGCGGGTTGGTCGACTTCACACACAACCTTCGAGTTTCTTCGCAGGCGTGTGCAGGTTTCCTCACGATGTTTTCCTTCACCGTTAAAGCAATACCACATACCACACCCACATAGTTCCGGTGCCGGCTGAAAATCAGCGCTTTGGCTTTGTTAAAGCCAAAGTATTATGCTGAGACGGTACCCTTTTTGGCAGAGTATTAAAATCTATAATACAAGTATATATAAGTATAAATATTGTAACTACTTGCTCGTCAAAATAAATTCATTTTCTTTCTTTCTTTCTTTCTTTCTTTCAATCGGTAAGTATGTACGTAAGTTTTTGAAAAACTCATTGGTACATTGGCCGTCCAGATTTGAACCCGGTACCTCTGGTTAGATGGAACGAGTCATTACCGGTTGAGCCACCGACGCTTCATTCACAACAATGTCATTAACAACAATGCCACATTTATTATATTTTAGTTCCATTTTCTCACTATTCAATTTACGATAACTCGCAGCAGTACCGGGTGGTGGGGATCGCAACATGATGCACGCGAGTGACGCGCCCGCCGCCGTGACCGTGACTGTTGGTTAAATAAGGTTGGATTTTTTTTTATTTTATTTTTTTCGAAAGGACAAGCTTGTTGTTGGCCATTGGGGCCTTTAAATAAGGTTGGATTGGCACAAGTCACACTTTTGTTTGAAAACCAGCGTCGGCGCCGGTCTCCCACCTATGAACTCCACTACACAAGCAATAATAATACATACACGAATTACGCGCACTAATAAACAAAACACACTTAGAACACAGGGCTGTAATTGTGTCTCACACCATTTCGAGAGTATGTACGTTACACAAAACCACACGCAAATAAAAAGTTTGAACGCGTGCTTCGGTTAAGTATAATTGTCTAATCATACTTGTGGCGCACCTGCTCAGCGCACATTTCTAATCCAACCTGGCCTAACCTTCCCTAGTATGGAAAGAAACCCGTGCCCCAACAGTGGGGATTTTATGGGTTTTTTACGAATGCATATTTGTGACCCCTAAAGCAAGTCCCCCCGTCGCTCGGTCGAGCAGGCGAGATAAGTACCTACACATTGACGCGGCCTGCAATCCGCGCTTCGCTCGCCAGCGCTAGAACGCCGTACTATCGCTGCCGCAATTCGCGCGCCGCCCGTGTACGCAGTTATAACAACTAAGTTGTTTCGGAGTAACTCTGTCACTAAATATAAGTCCTGCAAACTAACAAATTGAAACATCAGTATTTTTCAAAATCGAAGCATTTATATAGAAAAAATCTACGTAAAGTTTGGAACGTTCACTAAATCAACACATATCTAAACAAGAAGTTCAAAAAAATATTCTCGGCAGTCGGCACACACTTGAACCGTAAATAATCAAACAGAAAAAGAAATCATAGCTGGATGGATTGCCCAGAAATCCTCGTTAATAAATTATTCTCTCTTATACCCCCCCCCCCCCTGAACCCCCTCCCGCTTATTTCCTGCCGCTTGCCCCTCTACCCATACCCCAATTCGCAGTAAGTACGGTAAGAGCGCCGGTGGCGTAACCGCTTGGGCCACCGCCTCCTGTCCGGGAGGTCGTGGTTCGAATCCTGCCACGTACCAATGTGATTTCGAATTTAGATTTCATATGTACGAGTACGTTTATCCGACGACGACGCTCTTACGGTAAAGGAAAACATCGCGAGGAAACCTGCACATGCCTTCGAAGAAACTCACAGCTTGTGTGTAAATTCGACCAACCGCACATGGCCCGCGTGGTCGACTAAGGCCCGATCGCCCTAATTCAGGGTAGTCTCGAGCCCCTCGGTGGGGACGTATATGAGTTGATAATTATGATGCTATGATGAAGTACATTCTGAAAAACTGAAATATTGTCGTACTTCAGTCTTTTAAAGATATTCTTGAAGTTCGTTAGGAATTCCACCAAGGAATCCTTTTTGTGGAAGGTACTTAAAATAATATTATTTTAAAAATGAGGGCAATGAAGTGCGCACGCCGAGTCCATTTGTAAGAAAAACCACTAAAAATACGAATGCATTAGGAGACCAAGTGACTTATATAAGGTATTTTGTATAGCTTTTTCGTAAAAATGGTATAACAGGAACTTAAGAAGCCAAAAACCGCCTCCGTAGCACAGAGGCAAAGTTCACTGGCTTAACACAGGAGGTCGCGGGTTCGATTCCCGGCGGGGTCACCTTGTAAGACTCGGTTTGGTTGGTGGTAGGGCATTTTCTAAGCCCGCCTGGCTAGCTACCACCATCTTATCTAAGTCTTGCCGCCAAACATCAGTGTTAAAAACATTGATGTGTTCCGGCATGAAGATAAGATAGCCAGTTCTCCATTGCGTTGGGGAATCTTGGCAAGCCCGCTTCCATCTTCGGCATCATCGTCACTTACCATCTGGTGAGATGATGCCAAGGGCTTACCAATAGAGAATAAAAAAAAATGGGTGGGCCCTGTCAAGGCAGACTAATACAGGTAAAGTAAGGCTAAATATGACAGTTGGGCGGCAAAATATGTAGATATACATCAATGAAACTTTGTGTATTACTTTATATTGGCACTAGAAATGAGGATCTGCCGAGTCCTAGCAAACTTTAGGGGTCCTACCTCCTCCTAGAGGGTATGGGCGGGGGGGGGTAAGTTTTAAAAAAATGCACATTTTAAAAACAAGGAGGCGAGTGATGTGCCATATTCTACGTATTTTTTGCTCTGAAGCAAATAAGACCACACTCACCCTTAAAGGATTAATATTTGCGAGTTAAGAAGGGTTTTTGTTGGAACAAATAATATATTTCAAGCCAAAAGTATAATTTAATTAAGCAAAAACAATTGGAAAACTTGAACTCTAGGTTTAACTGTACAACAATTACTGTATTCTAGGTACAACAGTTGACTGTGACAGACGGACAGACAGATAGACAGACGCACGAGTGATCCTATAAGGGATCCGTTTTTTTGTACGGAACCCTAAAAAGTAAAAAAAATAACATCCCTCTAAATATTTATATAGTGTCAGTGAAGTCTTTCAAAGAACCCTATGTCCGGAAAATCTTTGCACTTCCGAAGGATAATTGCTACGACGTCTAAGGACTCGCGTAAACTAAATGATTAGAAGATTAAATTAAAATGGGGTCATCCCATAGTTATTAATTAAAAAAAGTAAACAAAAAAAATAATAGAATACCTCTAAATATTTATAAAGTGTCAGTGAAAAGTCTTTCAAAGAACCCTATGACCGGAAAAGCTTTGCGCTACAGAAGGAAAGTTGCTACAACGTCTAGGGACTCACGTAAACCATAACTTTCCGTCGTCATTTAAAAAGGGGAACAACCGTTCATAGCGAAGTAACTACCATGACCTGCAAAGAGTTTTCTGTTTGCCGGGGAAAATTTAAATGTAAAAACTTTTGTGGCGTGTAAAATTTAAAAAGTTAAACACAAAGTTTTCTTTGAGAATTTCTTTTCGCATGTAATGAAAATAAAGGCAGTGGGCGGGGCACATAGCTCATAGTACAGATGTCCATTGGGGCTGTAAAGTTTTCGAGTAGCGACCGCGCACCAGAAAACGTAGCGTAGGTAGGCCTCCCACTCGGTCGAACTATAGACTGGTGAAAGTCGCGGGAAGCCGCTGGATGCGGGCAACGCAGAACCGGTCGGCATGGAAATCCTTGGGTGAGGCCTATGTCCAGCAGTGGACGTCCATCGGCTGATATGATGATGATGATGAATGATAATGAATAAAAGGTGAAATACGAGTACATTATGAACTCTCAGAGTAGATAGATAGATAGATAGATAGATAGATAGATAACACGTTTATATTAGTCACTGCAATCACACACATATTATTACAATCATACATAATATAAAACAAAACATAACAAATTAAAAAGAGCAAAAAATAATAATAATACAAAAACATATTATGTGTGTTGCAGTAGTACAAAAGGGCCGTGACTCAGTGTGTTGATTTGCTCTTGCGAGCAATACACTGGTAATTCTGCCACAGCCTTATACTACCTTAGGTTCACATATTTCACTTTTTATATAAAGAAATTTTCCAAAGAAGTTTTCACAACAACCAGAAATAAAAGTATCCAATTGTTGTGAAATGCTTAATTAACAAGAATTTTAATTCAAAGTTTTTTTCAATAAACATTACACATTTTATGTATATACATATAAATACATTGCAATACGTTGTGGCGGCAACTGTGCAGTGATCCGCCTCTAAACCCTAATACATTAAGCGACTAGGGGACAAAAAAAATACGACATCTAGAACACGCTATTAACATTTTTTCAGCTCTGAGTATATACTCGTATTATACAAGTACCAACCATCAGGTTGAGTGCCTTCCGTACTCGCCTCCCCTGCCCGGTGAAGTTGTAAAGGCCCCAACGGCCAACAACGAGCTTGTCCTTTCGAAAAAAAACAAAAAATACCAACCATCAAAGGTTGGTCCACGGCCGGATCCAGGCACACCACCTCACCTGGCGTGGATAAATAAATAATAATTTCCTTTGCTCTCTAAGAATAGGAACACAGCGTTCCTGCAAAGTACCAAGTATTTCAACACTGAAAATGTTTTTTCGCTTGCTCTGGTAGGAATACCTTTTTCAGAGAAAGTGCGACATGGTGATTACTCTGAAAGTTTTTGAGGCAAAGAATGATTAAGATTTCAAAATGTGCGTATAGGCAAGGACTTTTGTGTTGTTTGTTTTTAAAACAAAGTCTTAAACTTTTTTCTGGAAAATCGAAAGAAAACTGAAAATGTGGTCATTTTTCTCTGAACCTAAGTCATGCAAAGGCCCATATCTTAAAATTAATAGGGATGACGACAGTATCAGAAATAAATTATCAACTCTTGATCACTAAATTGCCCTCCTACATAAACTTCCGAAAACCTTACTCGTTTTGTTTTCCTTTAAGTCTTCGATTTTTAATTCATCAAGCTCACAAAATGAGTACATAAATGACGCTGCAAAACTATGACGTCACGTCTAGTTATCTCAAACATTTTTAGAACACAATGTCGTTTTTGACAGATGATAAGTAATTTAGATGAATAGCATTCGTCATCCCTATTGATGTTATTTGATAAATTTCTAAAATCCTTGTAAGTATGATGTAATTCTACATTTTAAATGCAATAATAATCAAATTGGTAAGTAGATAAGGGTAAATAGTGTGTATGTTGCAGTCGTTACGCAGAATCCGCCGATTTCTAAAACGGCGCGCTGAATGGCGCCGGATTGTAATACGGCGAAGTTTTGTAAAGCAGCGGATTTTGCGCCGCTTTGTAAACTAGGTACTCATTAATAAAACGATGATTTCTTCTTCTGCGATGCACCAGGGGTTATTAGACTCGCTATTTGACTGTATAATCAATCAAACCTAACCGAACCTAATATCGTTCTCTTCGCTCGCTCATTTAAAATATGTTACTCATTTGTTTTTACACGAAGCGGCGCCTCATACAATATGGCTGAACGTGATGTCGCCGTATTGATAAACGCCGCCATTTTACAATCCGGCGTTGTAGGCGCGCTGTTTTGGAAATCGGCGAATTCTACAATACGGCTTCTACATAATAATGCAGAGCGCGCGGACGTTCAGCGACGAAGTTCGTAAGAATGCGTGCAGACTTGCTTTATTTTACTAGCGACTTCGACTTTCTGTTCGATGTTTGTGACTGTATGTTTTTTTTTGTATGTTTGTTACGCAATATCTCCGCCGATTGTAAACCGATTTTCAAAATTCTTTTTTTATTCGAAAGAGTATACTCCCGAGGGGGTCCCATTGTCACCAAGTTAGGATCTGATGATGGTATCCTAGGGAAATCGAGGGCAACCCTCAAATTTTATGGGCAAGTTTTACGTGTTTCATATATTTTCTTAAATTATTTAAGTATTTGCGTCTGGTAGTCATCATCTCATGTTGATGAGCTGATTAAGGAAGGTACAGCTCATTAACGGTTAGGAGTTGGAGGATAATTCTTCAAAAATTTTACGTAGATACGAAGGTACGTATAGACCAATATTTGTATTCTTTCAGGTTATTCAGATGAGCTGTTGATGGAAGATTTAACTCCTTAACTTTCATGCTTTTGGAAGCCACAGGAATCTGTATCTGTTAAAGAAACACATGCATTATAATTTGATGGTTCTTCTTGCCGATTGGGTTTAACGTTGTTAGTTAGATAGCAATATCACTAAAAATAAAGAAAATAAAAATAAAAGTTTAAAAAAACTAAAAACCGACTTCAAAATAAAATTCACTCAAAAGTATAAAATAATATTATTACAACTAAATACTCGACATTAACCAACAGTAACGAAATCAAAGGTGCGTACAAATTAAATTAGGGGCCTAAAATTTTTTTGAGGTCGGTGTCAGCAATGCCATAAGTAAAATGTGAATAGCTGTGTACTGGTACCGACCTCAAAAATAAATTAAGGACCCTAATTTAATTCGTATCCACCTTTGATTTCGTTATTGTTGGTTAATGTCGTGTATCTAAGTGTAATAATATTATTTTATACTTTTGAGTGAATTTAATTTTGAATTCGGTTTTAAGTTTTTTAAAACTTTTATTTTTTACAGTGCAACAAACCGTACGTAACTTATTTTATTATGCTACTCTTCTTTTTTGTAAAATATGAAAGATAGTAGCGGGTTCAAACTGCTTGCAAAGCATATTTCAAGTGGACTGGGTACATAGCTCCTAGAACGGACGACCGTTGGGGCAGTGATTTAATATGAAATCAGGCAAAATAATAGTATATCATGTTATTACTGAATAAAGGACAGATTTAAAGCAAGGGCCATAGAATTATCACGAGCAAGTGAAAGATTCCAACGACTGAATCACGACGGTAGTGAGTGATTCATGATGATTGAATCATGAGTGTAACGAGTGATTCAAGTGTTAGAATCCTGAGCGACGCGAGTGATTCATGGTAATCGGTATAAATCCCCATTGCGTTGGGGAATCTTGGTGAGCCCGCTTCCATCTTCGGCAACGTCATCACTTACCATCAGATGAGATGTTGTCAAGGGTTTACCGATTGTGAATAAAAAAAAATAGTTTTATTCAGAGTTTCAAACTATACTTTATACCATGAAAACGAAAAAAAGAAATATTTATGCGAAAATAGACATTTAATGAAGAAAAAAGGAAGGTTTGCCAGTGATTCATTTGTTAGAATCTTTCACTTGCTCGTGATAATTCTATGGCCCTCGCTTTAAATCTGTACTTTATTCACTAATAACATTATATACAATTATTTTGCCTGATTTCATTTTAAATCACTGCCCCAACGGTCGTCCGTTCTACGAGCTATGTACCCAGCCCACTTGAAATATGCTTTGCAAGCAGTTTGAACCCGCTACTATCTTTCATATTTTACAAAAAAGAAGAGTAGCGTAATAAAATAAGTAACGCACGGTTTGTCGCACTGTAATAATCGTAACACAGACTTTTATAAGGGTACGTTATTTAACCACACGTTTTTTAGACAAGTATTGCGGTTCCATGTTAACAAGTTATGGACTTACTAGCTTTTGCCCGCGGCTTCGCCCGCGTGGACATCGTTTTTGTGACTGACTTAGAGGCAAGCGGCTCGCGAGCGTGGACTTAAATTTTCTCCACATCCCTCGGGAACTAGGTCAGGATATGCTTATTAGTAAATCGTGTCATTTCCCACACCCTCAACCATCTCGGTGCAAAAAATCACACAATTCATTGTTCCGTTGCGATGTTAATTAACCAAAAAGAGTATTTTTTCAGTTCCCTCGGGAATTTCATCGGCCTATGCTATTTTCACGGGATAAAAAGTAGCCTATGTCCTTCCTTGTGACACAGGCTACCTGCATGCCAAATTGCATTAAGATTGGTCAAGGGCTTAAAGCGTGAAAAGGTAACAAACAAACTAACAAACAAACAAACACATTTTCACATTTATAATATTAGTAAGGATGAACAATCATTCCTTTGATGATTACTCATAAGTTTAGGTCAGAGCGTCGGTGGCGTAGTGGCTGGGGCCGCCACCTCCTGTCCGAGCGGGAGGTCGTGGTTCGAACCTTTTTCTTTTTTTAAATTTAAAATTGGTAAGTCCTTGGCATCATCTTACCTGATGGTAAGTGAAGATGACACCGAAGATGGAAGCGGGTTTATCAAGATTCCCCAACGCAATAGAGAACTGGCTCTTCAAGCTCATCAACAACCTGCCACGTACCAATGTGATTTCGAATTTAGATTTCATTTTGTACGTTTAGCCGACGCTCTTACGGTGAAGGAAAACATCGTGAGGAAACCTACACACGCCTACGAAAAAACTGGCAAGTTGTGTGTGAAGTCGATCAACCCGCACTGGGCCCGCGTGGTCGACTAAGGCCCGATCGCCCTAATTCAGGGTAGGCTCGAGCCCCTCGGTGGGGACGTATATGAGCTGATATGACAAGTTTAGGTAATAAAGTTCTCAACGCAGCGTAGGATGACCTCCCAATTGGTGGAGCAAGGACCCGGTAGAGGTCGCGGGAAGCAGAGTGGTGCGGGCATCGCGGGACCGTAATTCTGGTAATCAATGGTCAGGCTTCCTTCCAGCAGTGGACTTTTAGATGATAGCAATATGATGTTGATGATGATGAATCATTAATCCGGTACAATATATGACTGGGTCCGTTGTCAGACCAAGACATAGTTTTTTCCACTGATTTAAAGCGAAGACCAACGGAGCAGAAATAAAGGGCCAAATCATAATGAATTCAGTGTAATCTCTGAAGCGGTGCGGAGCAGACAAGGGAGAAATAAAGGCATGAAAAGTAAGAATGTGGTTTCTTCTCTTACAAATGTTTCTGAGTGACAAATTAAAACATTGATGCACCGTATGTTACCACTCAATAGAAAAAAATAAAGGTATGCACTTATTTTTAACTGGAGCTTGTACACATGAAACTGAACAACTTTCCCAAAGAAACCCACGGACAATACGCAAAAAAATTTTTGGACTTCCCATGCAAATCGATCAGCTCAAAAATTTTTTGCGTATTGTCCATGGGTTTCTTTGGGAAAGTTGTTCAGTTTCATGAGTACAAGCTCTAGTTAAAAACCTTTGTAAAGACCCTATATAGCAGCAGTTTTGTCATATTCTAGGACTGGTGGCTTGAAGCGTCGTCGGTGGCTGAACCGGTAACGACTCGGCCCTCCTACCCAGAGGTCTCGTGTTCAAATCCGGACATAACATTTTTTCAATATTTAGTTGTACCCTACAAACAATAGTTATTTTAAGGTTTTTGTATTTGTTATTAACACATTTTATGGGTCAATGAAGCCTGAAAATAAAATTAAAAATAAATAAATAAATATACTTACCAATTGCTTTAACGGTGAAGGAAAACATCGTGACGAAACCTGCACATCTGATTCCAGATGTGTATGAAGATCGCGTTGCAGACGTCCGTAGGTGTTAATCTAAATGCCCTACACGTGACCGCGGGTGATGCTATGTGCAACACCGGGCAACCGCCGCCTATCCCTTGGATAGCACGGTTAATTATGCCACAAGATAACAAAGATGGCTTGATGACAATCCCTAGCTTGAGGAATTGTCTTGCCCCTTCAAAATTACAGAAGTAGCATGTAAGGATATGCCAGAGTTTCTCCAGTTAATAATGGAGATTATACATGTTTTTTTTATCCACAATTAATTGGCATCATCTCACCTGATGGTAAGTGACGATGATGCCGAAGGTGAAAGCGGGCTTACCAAGATTCCCCAACGCAATGGGGAACACAATGGCTGTCGTATCTTTAAACCGGAACACAACAATGCAAGACTTATATAAGATGGTGGTGGCTAGCCAGGCAGGCTTAGAAAATGCCCTTCCTCCAATCCAACCGAGTCCTACAAAGCTAGAATCTGCCGGGAATCGAACCCACGACATCCTTTTGTGAATCTAACAATTAACCCACGGGGATGGTCAAAGGCACAGGTTTTGATTCGGAGCCTAAATAAAAATAAATAATATATTTACTGCTAAAAGTTAAACCAAACTCCTGTACTGAAAGTAGTGGAAGTATTTTGGTGAAATTTGGGTTAGGGCTATAGCATTTTTATATATCAGTTGCTTTTTTTTTAAATTTCCCATATTTTGTTTTTTAGATAATGGGGGAATGGTCAATTTTTGCGTTTTTTCTTAAATAACTTAAAAACTTTTTATCTTAAAATTGGAAAAAACTAACCGTCCGCCCGCGGCTACGCTCGATTTCTGTTTCCGCCTTGTTTCTGATTTTCGCGGGGTAAAAAGTAGTCTATGTCCTATTCCAGGACCTATCCTATTTGTGTGCTAAGTTTCATCCTGATCCGTCCAGAGGTTGAAGCGTGAAAGACTAACAAACATCCATACATACAAACTTTCACAATTATAATATTAGTAGAATAGTAGGATAATATATTTGATATTCACACAACAAGACCTTACATTTGATATGTAACATGATAAAATTTGAAAAATGAAATATTTCTAATTTTCTAATTTACCCCCCAAAACATATTGTTCGTCTTAGGGGCATCGACTTACATAAGTGTACCAAACTTCAACTCAATCGGTCCAGTTGTTTCTGAGCAAATTGGCTGTGACAGACGTATGGACAGACACACGAGTGGTTCCGTTTTTACCTTTTAAGATAAAAATCAGAATTTTATAGAATTTCATACTAGAACCAAATAAAAAATAAAATAAAAAATCGACTTACATAAGTGTACCAAACTTCAACTCAATCGGTCCAGTTGATTCTGAGCAAATTGGCTGTGACAGACGTATGGACAGACACACGAGTGGTTCCGTTTTTACCTTTTAAGATAAAAATCAGAATTTTATAGAAATTCATACTAGAACCAAATAAAAAATGGACTATTTTATAAAGGGGAATTATATATAGATTGGGTAACTGAAATACTAAGTGAGAGGCTTAAATTCTGAGTGAGCTACTACAACATTATACATATTATATGACTGGACGGATTTTCAGTTGAGAATCCAGTCGACTCCAAGTTGGACAAAAATTGAGCGAGCGAAACGAGCGAAATAAGGGTTATTAGGTTTGATGATGATACTGTCGAGGGTGGCGGATTTGACACTTACGAAAAATATGGGTCACGGTGGGTCGCTCACTTAGTATTTCAGTTGCCCTTTAATTTGAATTTAAAGTTACTCATTTAAATACTACCCTTTTATAAAGCAAGTACATTTTAACAAGAAAGAGGCTTCATTAAAAAAGACTTTACATTATTCGTAGTTTTCTCGACTACCACTCTAGAAAAGAGATTGCAATGAATACAAGTGAATACTTCTTTGAATATTTCAGCGCGAAGTGCTGGCAGGATGTTCTTTTAAGTTGTGCCACCAGTCGGAACCCAAGGGAGGTCACAGGGCAGCTGGCTAAGTGAGAATGATCACCTGTACAGCGTTAGCCGTGGAGTGTTCAAATTAAAAATATGACTAAAACAAGTGCCGGTCAACTTGAAAAAACTTGAGAATTAAAGTAGAAATTCGATCCATATCTATGCTTATGATCCCCTTTTTAACCTGGCGTGAATGAGGTGAAAAATAGTTACACCAACTGCGAGGTGGGTATGACGTACCCAAATATAGATATTGTCGATTATAGTAACTGAAATGACTATTTATTACTGTAATATATTAATTAACATTAGGGACATGAGGTGAAATGATAAAATTACCCGGCTCTTGTTATTAAAGTATTTATATTTATGTAAAAAAACCAAAGTACTATTTTTTACACAAAAATCAACCATATTTAGGAACCATGACTTAATATCTCAAAAACTGAGATATTTTGTCAACGGTGCACACAAAATTAAAAGATATATCTGTCTTATATAATTTAGCTTCGAGATTACATAAAATCAACATAAAACATTTTGATATCTTCTTTTACGAGGTCGGATATTACGTACCCGCTGTGTATTTGCGCACGTGTAATTCAATAAAAATAAATAAAAAAATCACTTAAAATCACTCCTCGCGGCACTCCCATCAGCTACCGAGTCAGCCGAGTTCCAGAATTCGCGCAGTTCAGAAATACTTAGTGTTTTGTAAATTTGGTGGGTATGAGATACCCGACCTCATTCACGCCGGGTTAAAATCTTATTTAACTTGCAATGTTTGTATGTATGAAAGTTTGTTAAGGTCAAATCTTGCAAACGATTTTAAAGTGGCTTCCGGAAATCAAATTGAGCTGAAGTTGGTTATGAAGCCGTATTCCCGGTGACAATAAATTCTTTTGGTATTTTGAAGTTGATTTGATTGTAATTGAATGTAAACTTTAGAGGTGTAATAAATTTTTACCACCTGCGTGGCGTAATGGTTAGTCCATTCGCTTCATATTAGGAGGTCGCGGGTTCGATTCCTGGTGGGGTCAACTTGTAAGACTCGGTTTGGTTGGTGGTAGGGAATTTTCTAAGCTCACCTGGATCGCTTGGATCTAAGACCACCATCCTATCTAAGTCATGCCGCCAAACATCAGTGTACCTAAACAAAATGTATGTGTTCCGGCTTGAAGATAAGATAAAAAAAGTTTGAACAAATAATTTACAAAAAAACCTAAAAAACTTTTAGGCATGTACTAGCTGCTATTTGAAATTTTATGCACAAAAAACAAAAAGCCAAATGCTCTGTGTGCGAAATGTGAATATGGGTAAACGACGTTCACAAATTCAAAAAAACCGGCAAGTATGCGAGTCAAAACCACACACAAAGGGTTCCCGTACTATCGTACTAGATGGCGCTAGTACAAAGGGTTTCGTACCATCGTACTAGTTTCTTCATTTTTCGTATGAAAACCCTCCTTATTTTTTCACTTTTTCTTGAATTTTTTGAATTTTTAGTATTTGTTGTTATAGCGGCGACCGAAATACATCATTTGTAAATAATTTAACTGTCTAGCTATCACAGTTCATGAAATACAGCCTAGTGACAAACGGACAGACAGACAGACAGACGGACAGCAAAGTCTTAGTAATAGGGTCCCGTTTTTACCCGATTCTATTGAAAATAAAAGACGATCCTGGTACCTTTTTTATTCACTATTTAGCCCTTGGCATCATCTCATCTGATGGTAGGTGACAATGATGCCTCAGATAGAAGCCGGGCTTACCAAGATTCGAACACTGATGTTTGGCGGCAAGACTGAGATAAGATGGTGGTAGCTAGGCAGGCGGGCTAAGAAAATACCCTATCACCAACCAAACCGAGTCTTACAAGTTGAACCCATCGGGAATCGAACCCGCGACCTTCTGGTGTGAAGCGAATGGACTAACCATTACGCCACGGAGGCGGATAAAATCTTGTTTTGGGACAAATGACCGTATGTGAACTGTAACAACAGTACCACAGTATAATAAAGAGTACTACGTACAGTATGGTCACTCCCTGCCTCTCGTTGAAAGTGCCGCCCACCCCCGCTCAGATATCTCCCAGCAATCCTAGCACATCTTATCTCACTCACACAAGCATGGTACGCGTTCACCTACACGAGCTTAGACTGTGTGAGGAACGAGTTTGTTTCATATATTTGATCGCCAGTGACCGAGGTGTGACAGTACCTACAACCTACATATCTAGTCAAGTACCTACTGGCAAATAAATTTGCATGCTATAACATAAAATGGCTAAACAAGAGAGTCTACGGTCTTTAAACTTACATCAATTTTGTACCTTGTTTAATGTATAAAGAATATTTGTATTTGTATTTGTAAAGAATAGGGAATACTAAAGCTAATGGCACATTTTCCAACGAGGCACAAGAGTGTAAAAGGTTTTCCTGATACGATATTAATCTCAACGAACGCTGCTATTACATGAGAAATTAATTTGTTCTGCTTCAAATTCGTCTCCGAGGCTTACTTAAAATTGTGACAAAGTCATACTTTTTTGTTTATTTTCAATTTGTTTTATATTATAATATTCTTTTAAATTTGTTTTTTTCGTGATTATGTAATAAAAAAATTTGACTTTTTGGCCGGTCTTCGTCTTGCAATTTTGTTCTTCATATCTCATACCTTTATACTTTCGAGCGGCGATAGAGTTAAGACCGTATTGTGATAGCAAAATAATCCGGCCAAGTGCGAGTCAGAACCGCACACATAAGATTCCGTAACATCATACTAGATGACGCTAGTACAAAGGGTTCCGTACCATCACACTAGGTGGCGCTAGTTTCATCACGTTTAAAAAAACACGTTTTTTGTATGGATCTCTTCCGGTGCCCGGCCGCCACTCAAGAACTTTACTACGACTAGTGCCGACTGCTGCTCAGCGGCAAGAACAATAAAACCCGTAAGCGTGGAATGCCAAAATAACTATGAGTTCGAAATAGTAAAAGAAAAAACATAACCTTCGTTCAGGCGCAGTCGGGTAAACAATTCATTTAATTTTCTTCTTCTCTTTGTGTGTTTTTTATTAGTAGTAAAAATGTTAGTTAAATCAAACTTACTCAGTTGTAATTAGTAAACATCGTGTACTTAAATAAAACTTCTGTTAGGTCAAAGTATAATTATAATAATATATTAGTACTAACATACAGTATGAACACTTACTGCCGCTCTCTAGATTGTGACCTCACCCCCTCGTCTCCCAGGTTGATATAGATTGGTTACAGTTTGGTTGTCGAACGTATAGGATTTCGCCGCCATTTTGTTTGTTCCGTCATTCCTTTTTTTAAATGTCATCTGGCCCGTTGTATGAAGTGTCCAGGGTGTGGTTAGGTACTAAACCTGCTAAGTCCACCCATAGTTAGTTCCACAGATCGCTAACTCTAGTGATTAATTACAAAACCCGCCAGCTTCATCTTTAACATGAAAAATCTTGTATTTGCCTGATAAAATTACATAAAACAGTCAATCAATCTCCTGGCTTTGTTCCCTATTTGGGGTCAGCCCTCCTGATACTTTTGCGCCACTCTTGGCGATTTTGCGTCATTTCAGGCGTTAAGCCCAGCGTCGTCATGTCTTTAGAGACGGTTCGCATCCAGGTGGTCGGTGGGCGTCCTCTGCCTCTTTTTCCTTCTTCTATGGCCATCACCCGTTTTGTCATATGGTCTTCACTACGGCGCATCACGTGACCGTACCAGCGCATACGGCTCTCTTGCATTTTATCTGGGATTTTGGTGACTTTAAAAGTCCCTCGGATAAATTCATTCCTAATTTTTAAATTAAAATTACATAAAACAGTGTTTTAAATAAATTAAAATTATGTTTTCAAAAAAAAAAACAACGTCCTACCGTGGTCCTACCAAAAAAGTATTCAATTGACAAGGAAACAGTTTTTTGGTTGTACTGAAAAATATTCTCGTGTGGATTTGGCGGGTATTGGAATTATATGACTCACTGCTCTACAAGCTATTGAGCCTTCGGTTTACGATTCAATATCCAATGAAACCCTATTGCTGAGCATATGTCTTCTGTCCGTACGTCCGTCCCTCCGTTCGTCTATCTTTTGAATTTTGTACCGCAACAATAGGAATGACGAACAGCATCAGAAATAAATTATGAACTTAGTCGGAGCCATTTCTTAGCTACGTACGGCACCATTTAATGTATCTACCCTCTTTTTACATTTAAGCTTAGATTTAAGAAGATTTAATTACTTTTTGTTTTCTTTATGTGTATCAGTTGTAATGTAGCTTTGAATAAATGTTTTATCTATCTATCTATCTAACTCTTGATCACTAAATTGCCCTCCTACTTAAACTTCGGAAAACCTTAGTCGTTTTGCTTTCCATCAAGTCTTCGATTTTTAATTTACCAAAATCACTAAATGAGTACTTAAATGACGCTGCTAGAACATGACGTCACACCTAGGTATTTCTAACTTTTTAGAACAAAATGATTATGATAAAATGTAACTCAGATGACTAGCATTCGTCATCCCTATTAGCTGGTTGACCTTTTCACAGTATACATAATGTTTTGTTATAGCGATTATAAACAAAAACATAAATTAATTTCGAAAAACGGAAAAAATTAGGTACAATCCTTAAATCCCTACTAATATTATAAATGCGAAAGTAACTCTGTCTGTCTGTTACGCTTTCCCGCAAAAACTACTGAACGGATTTGGCTGAAACTTGGTAGGTAGACAGATCAGGACCTGGATTAAGACATAGGCTACTTTTTACCACGCTCGCGAGCCGCTTGCGGCTCGCGCACTGCGCACCCTCGAAAAGTCATAGAAACGTGGTCCACGCGGGTGAAACCGCGGGAAACAGCTATTGAAAATAATTTTATTATTTCGTATTCTTCTCGGCAAACCCTTTCATTTGATACCTATATCACGATGGCGCAAAAAAAAAACTAATCGTCATCTTTGGGAGTCCGCCATATTGGATTTGAATGACCTCACTTAGCTAACAACTCATTGTTCTCCAAACTCAACGTGTATGCAAAATTTCAGCTCAATCGGAAACCGGGAAGTGGTTCTAATTTAGCTTTCAAGATTTGTCACAAACTATAACATAACAACAAATACTAAAAATTCTAAAAATTAGAAAAAGTGAAAAAATAAGGAGGGTTTCCATACGAAAAATGAAGAAACAAGCTTCACCTAGTACGATGGTACGAAAGCCTTTGTACTAGCGCCATCTAGTACGATAGTACGGGAAACCTTTGTGTGCGGTTCTGACTCGCACTTGCCGGTTTTTTGAATTTGTGAACATCGTTTACTCATATTCACATTTCGCACACAGAGCATTTGGCTTTTTGATTTTTGAGCATACAATTTCAAATAGCAGCTTGTGCATGCCTAAAAGTTTGTAGGTTTTTTGTAAATTATTTGTTCGACCTTTTTTTAACTATTTAATATGTCGGTGCGTCATTGAAAACGCGACCAATACCAGCTCGAGATAAGTTTACATAGTTACACTTTGTTTGGATCAAACGTCAGGTATTAGTACCTGGGTGAAACCGGTGGTGGCGTGACAATCTCTTGTACTCGTGAGCCGATCGTATGTGGTAGCAAAGATGACCTATTAACGCTAGGCTGTTTGTAATTGAGGTGGCAGCACTGAGTCACAGTACAATAAAGAGTACACTGAGTTGAGAATTTATTAGATCTGTGGAGAAGCCATATTAGAGTCTGACAAGCGAGTCCTGTCCCAAGAGAATGGCGGGAAATTTAAAAATCTTTCAGCTGTTAACCCTAAGTATAGTCGGAAAAAGCGATCTGGATACTTTTGTTTAACTTGTAATGAGGACACTTTTTAAAAAAATAAAAAACAATAATAGTCTTAATAAAGATATGCACATTTTTTATAGTGGAGCTTCTACTCATGAAACTGAACAACTTTCCAATATTTTGACACTAACATCTGAAATGTTAAATACTGGATTAGATGACCATAGCACTATGTAAGTTAGAATGTGTTACGTACGATGTAATAAATAAATTGAAATACAACCTATCAGAGTGGATATTTGGGTCAAATAACTTGATTCAGATGTAATTAATTCTTTATCCTCTATACCTTTCAGCTCTATAACAAAGTCTTCAATCTTTCGTTTCAAATCTTCGTCATCCAACAGACCTTAAAACAAATAAGAATGAATACTTTTTCTGGATATATATTATGAAAGTACAAATATAAACTAATTGAAATAAATACAATCACAACTATATTTTATGTTTTTTTGTTTCAATCAGTATCAAAACGTTTTAGCTGTACTTACTTGCTGCTTGACAATGGTTTGACAGTTAGCAGTGTTGCCAATCGAAATAAATCTCGAGGCAGGACTCGCTTGTCAGACTCTAGCTGGCAGTCAGTCTCGGGACAGACATTTTTTGACGGAGCGTTGAGCAGAACACAAGTAGTGGTGATCTGTGAGCAAAACGGACGTGTCACGCCAATCCATTGTAATCCAAGGCATCCTGTACAATTTTGATTGCCGAATGATCAAGATTATTGAAGAAGGACCTATGTGATATAGCTGCATTGTTACTTCGACGCCCACAACCAAAATAGTTAAGGACTGAACCACGAGGCCCTCCATAACCCACCCACCCCCTTCGACATCAGAAGTGGGATTGTTCCCAGCGCTCGCAACAAGTGCACAACGACAGGAAAATCTGAAAAATGATAATGGAGCAGCGAAACAAAAACCCACTGGCAACAATTCTTCGTGCTACAGAACTACATGCTGCGATTGATTGAGGCTATGCGAGCACCATCCTATATCTGCTGCAATCATATTACCAGCATTCAACCGGAATATGCCTGAAGCTAATCCACGTGCACGGTGCTCAACTGTCGACATCTCCCTTACGGAACGACCGTTGGAATGAGGTGACAGCATGGGCTGCGCTGGCAGTACCAGAGATGCACGCAAGCGGCGCGTGCGGCTAATGCGAAGTGCGTGTTGTACGCGGAGCTATGAAAATCTGGTGAATCGTACCCTTTTTGTTTTTATAGTGGAAGTAGTACGTACGTAGTACGAGTACTATTACCTAATCTGTGGTGGTACCGGGTTATCACTCGTTAAAGAAAGTTTCGTGTATAGACTTTCGGGAGTGTGTTCAAATGACGCACGATTGACTTTTGTAGGCAACGCTTACGTTTACTGTACAGAACAAATATTGAGTGAGGGTAATATTGACGAGCATTGTTCAGAATTGTCATTTTGCTAGACGAGTACTTACGTGCCGAACGATATTATGATCGGTTCAGATATTTTAAATCTAGGATTGACGGTATATTTAAGAGTGTTAAAACAAAACAGCTCGACTGTCGAAAAGGATGCGAATAGAGTAGTCCTTCCTAGTAACGCTTCCTAGTAAGCTTCCGAGTAACCCTTCTAGTGATGATTGCATTATATAGCAAAAGTAAAAGTACTTTTTCACGTGCTTTAGGATTATTACTTGTGACACAACGTCGTGATTGAACGGAAGATTTAAAAAGAGGACTCATTGTAAATATGATGATTAATTTAGTTAACTAGTTCCGGCTATACAAACCTAAACCAGGATTGAAAGTATAGAACCCAAGTGAATACTTGCATTTATAATAGCTTTTATAATATTGAGACTGACATCTTTACATGGAGTGAAACCCTTATTCGTTTTCGTAGTATTGGGACTGATATCCTCATTGATCATAAGCCAATGTTGCCTACTTTCAATAGCTTTTTTATTATCAGTGGACGTCTTTTGGCTGATGTGATGATGCAGGATTCACGGGCTGGAGGCTGCAAATGTCATACGCCCCGAAGCTTTCTCTTTTTGACGGCCTTATCATGTTGGCAAAGAAAAAGGATGGCATAGAACGCAAGTGTATTTGTAACCGTGAATGAAATGACAACAACATGGCTGAACGGTAATCGCTTCCTCTGATAGCTAACCTTTATTTAAGTAATAGGTGGTCGTAATTTTCACCACGTCAGGCATAGCTAGTGGTTACATCAGGTCCATTCATCCTTATTAAATCGAAATGACTGATTTTGTAACCCCGGAGGGTCTGTTTGAATACGTCCATGCGTCATTCGATCTACGTAATGGCCCCTTGTGTTTCAACTCACGTTTATAAACGCTTTAGGGGATTAACCTAAGCACTTGCGTGGCAACGGTCAGGTGAATCTTAGTACGTTTAAACGTTGGTATTCATAGTTTAGTGTCCTTTAAAATATGATCACTTCCTTAGAGTATAGTAATGAGATTTCATGTTACAATTCCCTACATGATGATCATTTGGCAACAACTGAACTGTTGGGTAAACCGAGTTACGAAGTACAGCCTCCTGGAGTTGCTTCTAGGTAAAATTAAAGTGGCTTAACCTCTAAATGTCATGTTTGTCGATTACACACACAGGCTGTAATTTTATCTTAAGTGAAGTACGACAACAGACTAGTGATGATACGGAGAGTAACGAATCCCATGACAGGAGTTGTTAATCAGCTTGCTGTTGATGTGATGATAGACATGGGCCTCCCCCATGTTGGAGCGGTTTTACCAATTGTAAAAAAAAATAAGCGCTTCACGTGGCGTGCTGTTTGGCGGTACAGTATAAGCGTAAGATCTCGTTTCTGATTTGATCACGCGGCGAAACTCAGACCATAGCACGTAAATAGCTTTAACTTCGAGCGAATATGTTTTTTTTATATACATTTGGTAAGCCCTTGGCATCATCTCACCTAAAAGTGGTTGTTGATTGCTGTAAGTACCTATTAATTATTAAAAAGTGATTGAGCCTGAAGTTCAGGTAGCCAGTTTCTGCCTGCTCATCTGAGAGTCGTGGATTCGATCCCCGCCCATGGCTAAAACAGTTTTTAATATCTTTTTTATTATTCTCAATTGGTAAGCCCTTGGCATCATCTCATCTGATAGTAAGTGACGATGATGCCTCAGATAGAAGCCGGGCTTACCAAGATTCGAACACTGATGTTTGGCGGCAAGACTGAGATAAGATGGTGGTAGCTAGGCAGGCGGGCTAAGAAAATACCCTATCACCAACCAAACCGAGTCTTACAAGTTGAACCCATCGGGAATCGAACCCGCGACCTTCTGGTGTGAAGCAAATAGAATAGAATAGAATAAATGTTTATTCAGTGATAAGTACACACAAGTGAATAATTTTGTAGCTTTTAAAATACAATAGTTTGTACCTATCACTGAAAAGGTAGCAGCTCAGCATATGCTGTCATCACAAAGATCACAGCGCTGATTTTCAACTACTACCCCATCAGGGAAGGGGGTAGACCTAAACGAAGTACACATCATAAATTTAAACAAAATAAAACTTTAAACATAGTAAATGGACTAACCATTACGCCACTGAGGCGGTTAAAATCTTGTTTTGGAACAAATGACCGTATGTGAACTGTAACAACAGTACCACAGTATAATAAAGAGTACTACGTACACGTACTACGTCCCTGCCTCTCGTTGAAAGTGCCGCCCACCCCCGCTCACATATCTCCCAGCAATACTAGCACGTCTTATCTCACTCACACAAGCATAGTACGCGTTCACCTACACGAGCTGAGACTGTGTGCGAGTTTGTTTCATACATTTGATCGTTAGTGACCGAGGTGTGACAGTACCTACAACCTAAATATCTAGTCAAGTACCTACTGGCAAAGAATAGGGAATACTAAGGCTAGTGGCACAGTTTCCAACGAGGCACAAGAGTGTAAAAGGTTTTCCTGATACGATATTAATCTCAACGAACGCTGCTATTACATGAGAAATTAATTTGTTCTGCTTCAAATTCGTCTCCAAGGCTTACTTAAAATTGTGACAAAGTCATCCTTTTTTGTTTATTTTCAATTTGTTTTATATTATAATATTCTTTTAAATTTGTTATTTTCGTGATTATGTTATAAAAAAATTTGACTTTTTGGCCGGTCTTCGTCTTGCAATTTTGTTCTTCATATCTCATACCTTTATACTTTCGAGCGGCGATAGAGTTAAGACCGTATTGTGATAGCAAAAAAAATCCGGCCAAGTGCGAGTCAGAACCGCACAAATAAAGTTCCGTAACATCATACTAGATGACGCTAGTACAAAGGGTTCCGTACCATCACACTAGGTGGCGCTAGTATAATTACGTTTTAAAAATCACGTTTTTTTGTATGGATCTCTTCCGGTGCCCGGCCGCCACTCAAAAACTTTACTACGACTAGTGCCGACTGCTGCTCAGCGGCAAGAACAATAAAACCCGTAAGCGTGGAATGCCAAAATAACTATGAGTTCGAAATAGTAAAAGAAAAAACATAACCTTCGTTCAGGCGCAGTCGGGTAAACAATTCATTTAATTTTCTTCTTCTCTTTGTGTGTTTTTTATTAGTAGTAAAAATGTTAGTTAAATCAAACTTGCTCAGTTGTAATTAGTAAACATCGTGTACTTAAATAAAACTTCTGTTAGGTCAAAGTATAATTATAATAATATATTAGTACTAACATACAGTATGAACACTTACTGCCGCTCTCTAGATTGTGACCTCACCCCCTCGTCTCCCAGGTTGATATAGATTGGTTACAGTTTGGTTGTCGAACGTATAGGATTTCGCCGCCATTTTGTTTGTTCCGTCATTCCTTTTTTGAAATGTCATTTCTGGCCCGTTGTATGAAGTGTCCAGGGTGTGGTTAGGTACAAAACCTGCTAAGTCCACCCATAGTTAGTTCCACAAATCGCTAACTCTAGTGATTAATTACAAAACCCGCCAGCTTCATCTTTAACATGAAAAATCTTGTATTTGCCTGATAAGATTACATAAAACAGTGTTTTAAATAAATTAAAATTATGTTTTCAAAAAAAAAACAACGTCCTACCGTGGTCCTACCAAAAAAGTATTCAATTGACAATGAAACAGTTTTTTGGTTGTACTGAAAAATATTCTCGTGTGGAGTTGGCGGGTATTGGAATTATATGACTCACTGCTCTACAAGCTATTGAGCCTTCGGTTTACGATTCAATATCCAATGAAACCCTATTGCTGAGCATATGTCTTCTGTCCGTACGTCCGTCCCTCCGTTCGTCTATCTTTTGAATTTTGTACCGCAACAATAGGAATGACGAACAGCATCAGAAATAAATTATGAATTTCTTAACTACGTACGGCACCATTTAATGTATCTACCCTCTTTTTACATTTAAGCTTAGATTTAAGAAGATTTAATTTCTTTGTTTTCTTTATGTGTATCAATTGTAATGTAGCTTTGAATAAATGTTTTATCTATCTAACTCTTGATCACTAAATTTCCCTCCTACTTAAACTTCGGAAAACCATAGTCGTTTTGCTTTCCATCAAGTCTTCGATTTTTAATTTACCAAAATCACTAATTGAGTACTTAAATGACGCTGCTAGAACATGACGTCACACCTAGGTATTTCTAACTTTTTAGAACAAAATGATTATGATAAAATGTAACTCAGATGACTAGCATTCGTCATCCCTATTAGCTGGTTGACCTTTTCACAGTATACATAATGTTTTGTTATAGCGATTATAAACAAAAACATAAATTAATTTCGAAAAACGGAAAAAATTAGGTACAATCCTTAAATTGAAAATAATTTTATTATTTCGTATTCTTCTCAGCAAATCCTTTCATTTGATACCTATATCACGATGGCGCAAAAAAAACTAATCGTCATCTTTGGGAGTCCGCCATATTGGATTAGAATGACCTCACTTAGCTAACAACTCATTGTTCTCCAAACTCAACGTGTATGCAAAATTTCAGCTCAATCAGAAACCGGGAAGTGGTTCTAATTTAGCTTTCAAGATTTGTCACAAACTATCGGACAAATTAACACAGCAAGCTTTTCAAATCAAATCAAATCAAAAACATTTATTTCGGACATAATCCATTGAGTGTTAGTACAAGAAATTATTATAAAGACATTAGTCTTAGTAAGGTAATTACATAATTATAATCAACTAACTTTTGCCTGCGGCTTCGCCCGCGTGGACATCGTTTTTATCACTGTCTATGAGGGTGAGTGGTGCGCGAGCTGCAATACATTATTAGTACACCTCCACACCATCTATAGAGCATACATTTTAAATTTCAAGTCTCTTACTTCAAAAACATAGGACTTTCATACAAACCTCCAACCCCCTTTAACCCCCTTAGGGGTGGAGTTTCATAAAATCCGTTCTTAGCGAATGTCTACACTCTATCCTTAGACATTCGCTAGGAACCTACCTGCCAAATTTCAAGTTTGTAGGTGTTATAGTTTCTGAGATTTCGCGATTAATCAGTGAGTGGTATTTTGTTTTTATATATACCTATAGACTAACCCTACCAATAGGGTATATGCATGAAATTTTTTTATCGCATTTCTTAACAAAATATGAAAATTCCGTAAAAACAATGTCGAAAAGTGAAATGAAAATTTAAATCAGCCAAGAAATACGGAAATTATAAGCATTGTTATCTACTAATTAGACAGAGAGATTCGATATGTACATGACTGTGACGACCCAAAACAACGGTCCATATAAACTCTATGGTAAATTCTGTTTTGCTAGAAACAAATAGAGATTAATCTTTAATAGCTTATATCTTGGTAATTTTTATAATTATTCATAAATATTTTTTTGTATACCGTTTTTTATATGAATGAGCTTTTATTAAAGCAAAAAAAAATCATGCATATTCCCTATTTCCACAAGAAAGTCGGGTCGGCTAGCCACAACCACACCTCGGTCACTGGCGATCAAATGTATGAAACAAACGCGTTCCTACGCACACAGTCTAAGCTCGTGTATGTGAACGCGTAGCATGCTTGTGTGAGTGAGATAAGACGTGCTAGGATTGCTGGGAGATATCTGAGCGGGGGTGGGCGGGGGTGGGCGGGGGTGGGTGGCACTTTCAACGAGAGGCAGGGAATGACCATACTGTACGTAGTACTCTTTATTATACTGTGCCACACCTTTCTAATAAAATAGGGGTTCTTTTTTTTGTTTTTGCTCTATTTTAAATCGGTCATAAATACAAACGTCAAATTTAGTGTGATATTAGTGCAGACTCTCAAATAAAACAATAGATAGTGGAGGGTTTACAGGATACCATAAATAGGTTCACCTGCGAATAAAAAGTCACCATGACAAAGACATAAAGTCATACCTACAAATTTATTTCACGAACTTAGCTTACCTAATACAGATTAACTGTGGCCTCACACTAGGCTATAGTGCGACCGTCGAGAGAATGCTGATTTGACACTTCAAGCCTGCGATAGAATGTAACATTCTATTAATCCTCGAAATTGTAATCAAATCAATCTTCAGTTTCTGAGCTTAAAAACATGAAAAAAATATTTTTTTTATCTAATAATAGTAACAGAACACATATTTAGTTTTATTTATAAGGACAATAGAATGTGTATTTTGTAATTATTTTAAACTTTAGTGAAACGGTTACGTTCTATGGTCATCATCATCATCATATCAGCCGAAGGAAGTCCACTGCTGGACATAGGCCTCCCCCAAGGATCTCCAAGACGACCGGCTCTGCGCTGTCCGCATCCAGCGGTTTCCCGCGACCTTCACCAGGTCATCGGTCCACCGAGTGGGAGGCCTGCCTACACTACGCTTTCCGGTGCGTGGTCGCCACTCGAGAACTTTACTGCCCCAACGGCCATCTGTTCTACGAGCAATGTGCCCCGCCCACTGCCACTTAAGTTTAGCAATTCTGAGAGCTATGTCGGTTACTTTGGTTCTCTTACGGATCTCCTCGTTACGTTCTATGGTCATTTCTTTTTAATAATAGTAATGTTACCACATGTAACCACTGATAACTGATAAACGTATATATTTGTTAAAAACATTATGAATTCATTACCACACAAACATTTTTTTCTTGTGTTCAAATCAACCAATCATAAAAGTTTCAGGCATGTCAGACATGATAAATAATATCAATAGTAGATTGTACAAAAATATAATTTTTGTAAAATGGGTTTTATGCTTGAGTTTTAAACACTGCTTTTCGCAAGAAAATAATACATATTCAACCGCAATATGACAAATTTGACAAATTTTGACGAATAATTCGTTTCCCGCCACACATTTTTTTTATTCCCCCCCCCCCCCCCCCTTCAACCATTACCATCCCTAAAATCGACAGTCTACAAAGTACACTTTAGTCTCGGGATTGGCAACACTATTTTGGCAATGGTTATTTTATTTCGTTTTATGTTACATCTACATGATAGGTACATATTATTTACTATGAATTTCTATGGGCACATCACTAATTACGTCAAACTAGCATAATTATGTCAAATCAGCATTCTCTCGATGGCCGCAGTATAGGCTTGTGGCGGTCAGGAGATCATAGACAAGAAGAAAATGTTTTTTTGCGCTTCTGACCAAATTGTTCGTTCTATATCCAACCAACCATAAATTAACTTTGCCTCCTATTGTCTTTTGCACCCCAAGACGGTCAAATGATAAATAGTAGTTTCGCCCGAAAAAAATGTTTTAGCCGGAAATATATGCATACGCCTCAAGGTTTTTTATAGTAGCTACAAATTTTGTTGCCCAGTCTTTGTAGCAAAAATAATCGTTATTTTTATTTCGTCGTATAAATCCTAGGGAGAGGCCTTTGTCCAGAAGTGGATGTCTTTTGGCAGTTACGATGATGATGATGTGGATGACAGCCTGTTTTCAAGAAGTACGAAACTACATTGAAACATCATATAAAGCAGGACCTTTCTTAAACATACAAAACTCCTTACGGATAAATGTAGGTCTCCTTAATGAACGATAAGAATCTTTCCTCAAACTTTTTAGGGTATCGTCCCCAAATGGTGCCATCATATCAGCCGAAGGACTTCCACTGCTAGACATAGGCTTCCCCCAGAATTTCCACAACGACCGGTTCTGCGCTACCCGCATCCAGCGGCTTCCCGCGATCTTCACCAGGTCATGGGTCCACCGAGTGGGAGGGTTGCCTAAGCTACGTTTTCCGGTGCGCGGTCGCCACTCGAGAAATTTACTGCCCCAACGGCCATCTGTTCACTTAAGTTTAGCAATTCTGAGAGGTGCCAACGGGACCCCATTACTAAGCCTCCACTATCCGTTAATCCGTCAGTCCATATTTCTGTCACCGGGCTGTATCTCATGAACCGTAAAAGGTAGACAGTTAAAATTTACACAGTGTGTATTTCTATTGTCGTTGTAATAAAATCCCTACTAATATTATAAATATGAAAATGTGTTGTTTTGTTACGTTTTTACGCTTCAACACCTCGACCAATCTTGATGAAATTTAACAAGCAGATAGATTGTGTCACTGGGAAAGACGTAGCTTACTATTTATCTTGTCAAAAACAAATAGTTCGATGCAGTTCCCGCAGTTCTTGAACTGTAAAAATACTCTTTTTTGGTTAATTTCCTTAACATTGCTTGGATCGTTGTAATGTGAGAGATGGTGTAAGGGATAGGAAATGACATAATTTACTAATTGGCATATCCTGAATGAGTTTTCCCCAGATCCCTCGGGAATTATATTCACAGGGGATCTGAGAAAAACTCATTTCCATGCTCGCGCAAGTCGGTGTTGTAACGGAGCACCGGATTGAAATGATTTTTTGTATAGAATTCATTTAGGAGTGGGAAGTGACATCGACTGCTATAAGAATAGCTCGATATAGTTCCTAAGGGATCTGGAGAAAGCCGCATTTCCCCCAAAGTCATAAAGATAATTTAAAAAAAACCTAAAAACCGATAAAACCTGTATTGTCACGCGATTTAGGAGTGGGAAGTGACATCGACTGCTATAAGAATAGCCCGATATAGTTCTTAAGGGATCTGGAGAAAGCCACATTTCCCCCAAAGTCATAAAGATAATTTAAAAAAAACCTAAAAACCGATAAAACCTGCATTGTCATGCGATATAGGTACTTACATATTATGCATGAAAAATTTCAGCTTAATCGGAAACCGGAAAGTGGGTCAAATTTAACTTGCAAGATTTCACCCGAACAAACATACATACATTGCAAGTTAATTGAAAGCTTGTAAAAACGATGTTAACGCGGGCGAAGCTGCAAACTAACGCACTAGCGTTTTATCTATAAATAAAAAAAAATTAAAAGTAATAAAATAAAATAAACTATTAACGGGAGTTGTAATACAAGATACCTGTTTTTTTGAAACGGGAAGAAACAAGCGACTTCTAAGTGGGATCTAAGAAAAATTGATTTATGAATTACGTAAAAGTAGATTAGTAATACATCTATAGTATTTAACAACCGCCTCCGTAGCCCAGAGGCAAAGTTCACTGGCTTTACACAGGAGGTTGCGGGTTCGATTCCCGGCGGGTTCAATTGTAAAACTTGGTTTGGTTGGTGGTAGGGCATTTTCTAAGCCCACCTGGCTAGCTACCACCATTGATATCATTGGTGTGTTCCAGCATGAAGGTAAGATAGCCAGTTCCCCATGGCGTTGGGGATTTTCGGTGAGTCACCTTCCATCTTCGGCAACGTCATCACTTACCATCAGTTGAGATGTTGTTAAGGGTTTACCAATTGTGAATAAAAAATTAAATAAAAAAGTTCCCTTTTATATCGATCGTACCTATAAATGTTTACAGAACCCTTAGTGCGTGAGTTCAACTCGCACTTCATTACCCTAACTAAACAAGAAACTTCAAAGTGATTTGGCAGTAAACTCGTTAGTTCTTCAAATATCTAATTTGAAGTAGAGGATCGAAAGAAACTTGTAATGGGAGGTCCGGGGGCGCTTAACAAGGGTCAAGGTGATTTTATCACGTTTTTGCTGAGATCAGCCATTCCCTTTTGTGATCACTTCGGTTACTTTACAAGTACATAGTAAATTTATCCATGAATAAGAGAATTTATGAGAATCAGGCACCATTGTCATTGAATATTAGCTGTTACCCGTGACTTACTTCGTTCCCGCTTTATTTACTATCTCGTGAATTAAATAAAAAATGCTTGTTTACAACATAAGGGGAATCTGTGTGATAAATTTCTGCTAAAGTAAAATAATTACGGCTTATTAGGTATCAATAAAAGAGCTTAATAAGTAAATTTTAAAAATATGTATTTATTGCTTGTGTATTTGTTTAGTTATAGATTGCTTGTACCTAAGTACCAGCAACAGTCCACGGGGACTGCTTTAGATATAAAAACACCCCCTTCAGTGCTTAAAGCCGCGAAAAACGCCGGTAGGTGATTCCGTGTCCACTGTGTTACCGACCCTAGCTTGTGTCTCCATTTACGGAACCTAGGGTTGGTATTGTATTGGCGTAGCGGCTTTAAGCACTGAACCTTAGCGCTGCGTATCGCAGCCGAGTTCACTTCCCCACCTGAGGGCCTGAGACATACAAATGTATGGGCCCAGCACGCGTCTTTGATCAGGACTACGTATGTCGAAAGGCGTTTAAATGTCAAAATCCAATCCTTGAAATAAACCAGATTATGTCATTGGAACATGAAAACAATATGACATGAAAAGTTTTACATAAAAATCATTGAAGTCTCAAAAACAAACAAGAAATAATAGAGGATAAATCTCCTACTAATATTATACCTAAATGTGATAGTTTTTATGTATGGATGTTAGTTACTCTTTCACGTAAAAACCACTAAACGTATCTGGCTGAAATTTGGTGAGCAGACAGATTAGAACCTCGATTAACATACAGGCTACTTTTTTCAACGCTCGCGAGCCGCTCGCGGCTCGCGCACTGCGCACCCGCGAAGCCGGTCATAGAAACTAGTATTAAATAGTAGGAACGAGTATAACAATTTTATATGAAAGTGTATTCTTGTTTCTTACTTCTAAACTTAGATAAGATAGAGCTTTTTAAAGCGTGATTTTTCAGTAGTCACGTTTTAGTTTTTAAGCTTACTTTTTTAAGGCGACGCATTGGAAACTTTGATCGCTGGGATCTCGATTTTTCTCAGAAACTGATATTTTGTAACCTGATTCTTCATTTTAATGACCTCATTTTGTCAGTTGCAGAAACACAATCAGTTATCTTTAATAAGAGAAAAAAATATTTCAAAGAAACCTCTTTTAAAACATATATTCGTATTTGCATTTTACAGGCAAACCAGACCGATTAAGTACGTCTAAATTTTCTTAGTCGATTAGTCTAAACACACACTTATGCCAGTTGGATTTTTTAAAATTAATTGTAGTTATTATGTCATTAAAAGGAAAAAAACATTTAAAAAGTGCAAAGGCTTGGTTATTTTCTTTATTCTTCACACGTAAAGAAAAAGACAGAGACAACTTTTCCCATCAATATCTCGCCTTAAGGCGCTAAGATCACTGAATCCGAGAAGGTTGATACGTGTTTCAATAATATCGAACGTAAGTCTATTCATTTTACGGGCTTCAACGTGGCTGTAACGTTGAAACCGAACGCCCAATTCTCGATTTTTACATGTTTTTATTACTTTTCATCACTTTCAAATAAGTTTTAAAAAAATATGTTCAATTAAAATTAAAGTTCTTAAAGTCCACGATTTTTGTGTGTGGGTTTCATTCAATATTAACTATTTGTTTTCGAGTAATTTTGCAATTTATGCCAAAAACAGGGTCTAAAGTATATTTTTTTACATCAAAAGTGGTAATTATTTTTAAAATTGTATTCAATTAAGTCGTTTTTTTACATTAAGTATATTATATATTTTTTCCATAGTGATAGCTTTACAGTCTTTCAATAATTTGAATGGAATATTGTCATTTGACCCATCTTAAGGCCTTAAAACGAGTACCTATATCGCGATTTCACAGTTTTCGGGGCGAACAACTAGTTAACCCTGCAGTGGTTACGCCCCCAAAAGTCTCTTGAGTGGTCGCGTGGATTACATATGTATGCCAAATTGTTTTTAATTTTTTTTTATTAAAATTCATTTAGATTACAATTTTTAAACTGAAAAATGGCAAGTACCCTTATCTAAAATTAAATTATTATAAGAAACTGAACAGAACAATTAACAGTTTTGTCAAAATAAACAAAAAATACAAACTTCTTATAAATCGTCTTTGAAAATTTACTTTAACTTATAAGAAACCTTAATACGCGTTTACGCCTATTGCGAAAACAAATCAACTATTCATAATATTTGGAGTGAAAGCGGGGGTGGGGATTGACATACTTGAATTACACGGAGTCCTGTGTAACACACTTGAACTGTTTACGAATAATTTCATTTTTAATTACCGTGGATTACATATGTAATCCGCGCGTCCAATGCAGGGTTAATATGTTTTCTAATTTTTGACTTTTCTTTGCTGTCTTCGTCATCCAATTCTGACCATCATCCGTATATAATATTATTGTTTTTATTCTACGTTTCCTAAAACTTTTAAAGTTATTTTTTCTTAAACAAGTGCAGTGTAACAGTTGCCTAAAACAAAATAAAAACAAAATAAAGCTTACTTGGTGGTTATTCCTATTTTTACCCGACTGCGCCAAAGAGAGGGTTATGTTTTTCTTGTTTATGTATGTATGTATATTTCTTTAGCATTCTCTGTAACATAAACGACTTGATAGATTTTGGAGTGCGAGATGTCGTTACATTCGTCTTCATCTCGTGAGTGACATACATTTTTACCTAACTGGCTAAAAAAGAGGGGTTAAGTTTTACGCAGTCTGGTTTTTAATTAATTTTTTAAGTTATTCATATACAAGACTCTGTTCCCTTGCCTTCGAAGACTACATATATGTCTCGATATATACAAGTTTAGGCGCGATACGGAAGGCGCGTTGGGGCTGCATTTTCAAGATCACCCAAAGGACGATGCTTGGAATTTCCCTATGCTATCGAATCAGAAATGAGGTGATTCGCAGGAGAACCAAGGTAATGACAAAGCTCACAGAATCGCTAAACTTAAGCGGCAGTGGGCGGGGCACATAGGTCGTGGAACAGATGGCCGTCCGGACAATATAGTTCTCGAGTGGCAACTGCGCACCGGAAGACGTAGAGTAGGAAAGTCTCCCACTTGGTGGGAGTGGGCCTGGTGAAGGTCGCTGGAAGCAGCTGGATGCGGCCATCAGCGCATGACCTATCGTCGTGGAAATCCTTGGGGGAGGTCTTTGTCCAGCAGTGGACGTCTTTCAGCTAATATGATGATAATTACAGAATAGATACGTGAGTACCTACTTGAAAGTATGAATTTTAAAATCTTTTTGCGGTTACTCATTCGAAGGTTTCTTCCCCTTTCTTTTTTTATTTTATTTTTTTATTCACAATTAGTAAGCCCTTGGCATCATGTCACCTGATAGTAAATGACAATGATGCCGAAGATGGAAGCGGGCTTACAAAGATTCCCCAACGCAATGGAGAACTGGCTATCTTATCTTCAAGCCGGAACACATCAATGTTGTTAACACTGATGTTTGGCGGTGAGACTTAGATAAAATGGTGGTAGCTAGCCAGGCGGGCTTAGAAAATGCCCTACCACCAACCAAACCGAGTCTTACAAGTTAACGCCGCCGGGAATCAAACCCTCAACCTCCTGGTGTGAAGCGAATGGACTATCAATTACGCCACCGAGGCGGTTTCTTATTATAAGCAGGTACGTTTCAAAGTAATACTAGTACTAATATACAGGGTGTGACAAAATCGGTATAGGGTCCCCTTAACTGGGGCTTCTACTCATCATACCTTACAATTTTTGTTCTATGACTATGCTGAAATCTCAAAAAAAATATTTACTCTTATAAAAATCGGTCAGCTAGCTGATCTACCAATTGTGCATTTTTGTATGGAGGGTCTTTATTATTTTTTTAATTGACTATGGGTTTCTTGGGGAGAGTTGTTCAATATAATGAGTAGAAACCCCCAGTAACGTTTTTATTTATTATATCAGCTCATATACGTCCCCACCGAGGGGCTCGAGCCTACCCTGAATCAGGGCGATTAGGCCTTAGTCGACCACGCGGGCCCAGTGCGGGTTGGTCGATTTCACACACAACCTTCGAGTTTCTTCGCAGGCGTGTGCAGGTTTCCTCACGATGTTTTCCTTCACCGTTAAAGCAATCGGTAATTATATGTACGTAAGTTTTTGAAAAACTCATTGGTACATTGGCCGTCCAGATTTGAACCCGGCACCTCTGGTTAGATGGACCGAGTCGTTACCGGTTGAGCCACCGACGCTTCCCCAGTAACGTATCCTACAAAAATTTCTCACACTACCACAATAACAGAAGTGTGTCGTTCGTTACGCAGGTGACCTGTGTTTACGAAGTAACTAATAACTCATCTGCGCCTGTGTATGCATTGCAGTATAGTTATAGATATATTGTAAGTATGCAGCATAGCTGATTCTTTATATTTTTTTAGTTAATATAAGTTCTATGTAGCTCGTAGACGACTGTGAACACCTAGACAAACCATTCAGGTGCTAGATGGTTAATTGTTTTGTATTTTGTTTTGAAATTGGTAAATAAATAAAAATAAAAATAAAGTTACATTCTGTATATTATCTAAGAAGAAAAGTTTCTCCAAATGAGGAACTAGACAGTCAAATAATACTAACCAAATTCTTTGGTAATACAAACAAATCTCAAACCCTCCCCAACCAAAAATACACCACGAACCATTTATTCTATCCTACTAACTTACCTACCCAACCCAAAAGGTATTGTTTATGGCTAAATTTAGTATTCCTTTCAGCCCGGGAATTTGAGTATTTTGGGTTATTCTCGCTTCCACTTTGCTTTAAAATTAATTCTAATTTATATTTTTCTTTAATTAAATAAGACGCGGGCTATGGGGTCTGTACGTGACTTTAGTTAAGAGGGAGGAAACCATTAGACGTTAAGGTGGAGCTCCAGTGTAAGATTAAAATATTAATAAACGAGCCTGTTGCCTGCGGTTTCGCCCGCGTGGAGAATGCTCAGCGGGCTAGCCTGAAGCGGATCATGATTTTTTCATTTTTTTTCAGTGTTTATTCTAAAAGTCTCTTCAATACCATCTAATTGTAAATATTAGTGAAATATCTATTTCTAAATAAGATCTGCTGCTGGACAAAGGCCTCGCCCAAAGATTTCCACCACGACGACCGGTATAGTTTAACAAAAATAAAACGTGTAACTACATAATAACATAGATAAATCTATACATATAAAAATGAATTGCTGTTCGTTAGTCTCGCTAAAACTCGAGAACGGCTGGACAGTGTAGGGTAGGGTAGGTTAATGTAGTGTAGGGTAGGGTAGTGTACTGTAGTTAGGGTAGGGTATGGTAGTGTAGTATAGGGTAGGGTAGTGTAGTGTAGTTAGGGTAGGGTAGGGTAGGTTAGGGTAGTGTAGTGTAGTTAGGGTAGGGTAGGGTAGTGTAGTATAGGGTAGGGTAGTGTAGTATGGGGTAGGGTAGTGTAGTGTAGGGTAGGTTAATGTAGTGTAGGTTAGGGTAGTGTAGTGTAGTGTAGTGTAAGGTGTAACGAAGTTCGCCGGGACAGCTAGTTAATAAATAAAAGTCACACAGAAAAAATGGTTGTTTCTACGTTTATCACCTACAGTTTATTTTTTTAATACTATAAAAATAAATATTAAAGACTTTTGTGTGTTCTCAATGTACCTGCTTAGTTTGTATTCAATCCGGTAATAACGTTTGTATGGAATCTCACATCCCTAGCGGCACTGACCCTTAAAATTCAAAGTTCTCACAAAATGAATGATGAATGATCTATCCGACCGATTTCGATCATGGCGACCACTTCTACTCCTAATCGGTTTGCGTAGCCAAGATGGTTTATGTAGCCAATCTTCGCAACGAAACTCCTCGCGCCCTGAGGGCATTTAAGTATGCAACCCTCGTTATTGTATAAAATGGTCGCAGGTCGTCGGGCCTTTAACTGGTCGCATTTGGTATCAAGGTCAGCTTTACACTGATCCTCAAATGAATCCTGCGCTATTCTGGCCGTTCTGCTGCCAAACTCTCCCATTGAGAGGGTTCTATGTTGCATCCTTTCATATGTCGCTTCAGAACATCTTTGTACCGGATGAGTTGTACGCCATGTTTCCGTTTCATTTATGGGTGGATTATCGGTGAGTGTAACTGTATCTCGCTGTTAGTGAGACCACACCTCTCTCGTCAGCACCAAGACGAAGCAAAGTGCTTAAACAGCATCCGAGTTAAGTGCAAATATTAGATGTCTAATGTTATTTTCCTTTGCGAACTCATTTTAATACCATATATATGTGTATAGTTAATTTCGACAGATAATGTTTCATAGTTTATATTTATTTTTTATTCACTATTGGTAATCCCTTGGCATCGTCTCACCTGATGGTAAGAAAAATATGTATGAAAGCGGGTTTACCAAGATTCCCCAACGCAACAGGGAACTGGCTATCTTATCTTCAAACCGGAACACTTCAATGTTTTTAGCATTGATTTTTGGCGGTATCAGATGGTGGTATGTTAGCTATAAGCGTCGGTGGCTGAACCGGTAACGACTTGGTCCTCCTAACCAGAGGTACCGGGTTCAAATCCGGACGGCCAATGTACCAATGAGTTTTTCCGAACTTACGTACATATACTCACCGATTGCTTTAACGGTGAAGGAAAACATCGTGAACCCGCACCGCACTGGGCCCGCGTGGTCGACTAAGGCCCGATCACCCTAATTCAGGATAGGCTCGAGCCTCTCGGTGGGGACGTATAGTATATGACGTAGGTAGCTATGCGGGCTTAGAAAATGAAAAGAATAGAATAAATTTTTAATCAATGATACTCGTAAGTACCCACTAGTGAAATATAGCATAGTTTTCAGAATACAATAGTTTGCTAAATATTTAGTTTATTAATGCTCTTTCTCCAACCAAACTGAGTAGACAAAGTCAGACTCCGCCGGGAATCGAGCCGCAATCTCCTGATGTAAAGCAAATGCACTTAACCATTACGCCACGGACACACCCCGGACACTCCATACAAACGAGCGAGAAATGATATACATAATTATAACTGACGTATCTATAGGCAAGAATGCAGGTAGGGTTGAATCACACCGGCGGTATTGGTCACGAAATGTTTGTTAGTTATTTACTGCATGCACACTGCAAGATATATATATAATGTGCTGCAAGCAACAATCAACAGTTATCTTACATGATTAAGTAACTTACATGGATAATATTGTTCATTTGTTCTTCAAACACAGGAGCTTTTGTCCGTGAAACAATCTCATTTAGCAACCTACAATAATAGTCAATCTTAATCTATAACTCCGTGATCACATTTTATAATATCACACCACTAGATATTTCTATACAACTCATACTTTCACACCATCTAATCAAATTATTACAAACAATCATCGTTTTAAATAAATAAAACGAACAAAATATCTCACAAGCCACAATAACAAACTGACATCTGACATATGAAAAACATAAAGGAACTACATTTCTAAAAAAAAAGATACAGCTTGTATGAAGATTCATAGGAACTGATTGTTCTTAGATTTGGTCGTATAATATTGGTGGTCAGCCAATCATGATACGAGGCATGCTGAGACGCCGCGGCCGCCTATTGGCGTCGAGCGGTGAGCGGCGCGCAAAATAAATATAAGTGACTTTAATCGCGCATGCGTAGTTCGTTCTTTTAAGTTCGGTAACTAGTTGCTTTTTATTCCATAGGATTTATTTGATGACAAAACTTGTCTGAAATCTGACCATTTTTTTAAATAAATAATTTCCATTCAAAATAGATGATCCCTAACCTAGTCAAATAATATGCTAATTTTATGTCTATCAAACACCCACTAGCTTCTTAGCTTCTAGCTTCTTGGTACCCAAAATACGTGAACTGGTTGAGATAGATCAGTTGAGATAGATCAGTTGGTTGATGGTGACTGTACTTACAATCCGTGGATGACAGAACTTTGGGATTTTCCCTACGCTCAAAACAATATGTTTTTCTGTCAGATAACGACTGTAACACACACATTATATTAGTCATGTGAATTCCCGAACTAAAAATATGTAAACATAAAACTTTTTAGATAAGAGTGGTCGGCATAGGTACATCGCATTTATTAAGGAAAACCAGACTTCAATAACAAGAGATAAATAACTTACGTGGACATTTGATAGTTGTTTGAAAAACGGTCTTAAAAATATGCAATTTAAAAGTAAAAAGGACCCTAGGTCAGTCGGGCCAATGGAGAAAGAAAAGATAAGCGAGAGAGAGGACCTACTTGGAATCTGAAGATTGTCTGAAAATTTCATCGAAATCGGTCCAGCCGTTTTGGAGTCTATAAGGAACATTTTTTTTTCCGCTCATAAGAATTAGAAATGATTTGAACGATTAAAAATTATTCAAAATGATTACAAATCAAATCATTTTTAATCCTTTTTAATGATTTTGTTTAATCAGGGCTGTGATTAAAATCACTAAAAAAGAGATTATAAGGTTTTCTTATTTGTTTACTTAGCTTAAGTAATAAAAATATGTATCGTTTATTTAAGTAAATAAACTTTAAACAAAAAAAAATGTTATGAGAAAGTGGTAGCCCTAGTTTTGATAAGCATTGCTATTTAAACGGAGACGGAGGGTCGAAATGATTCATATTGTTGCAACCATTCCGGTCAAATGGAGTCCCAAAAAAAAATATGTATCAATTGTGGCCGAAGTTACGACTTTAGCCCTTTTTGGAGGTGGTGCAGAGACTGCGGAATAAATAAATTTATCGAGGAGGAGAAGAAAAAAAAAAAAAATAAGTGTTAATCTTCCGTTCACACATCATGAATTTCGTGTCTAACATTTTTTTTGGTGTTTGTCTAAACGTACTATCCTCATAGATAGCAGTGAGAAGCCAGTGCTGTCGTTAGCTGGTAAAGATATTGAGTAAGTTAGTATTCTCAAGAACCTGGAAGCTATTATCGATCCGACTCTGCAATGATCTGAGAACAACCGGACTATACGCTGTTATCGCCGATTCCGGGTACATCAATGTACAAGAGCTCTTTTCTTGTCCTTGGAGTTGCTTTCTGGAACTTTGTGCCACCTGCTGTTTCAACTGCTGCTTCCCTGGATGAATTCAAGACGATGCTACAACCACTTACTTGCTATTGAGCAAGCTAAGTCGCGAGTGCATAGTTTCTGGTGTGTGATGTGCTGGTAGGGCTGTCAAGTGTTATATGATACAATACTTTTTGTAAATCGTTTTGTTTCTGTTTTTTTAAATGCCATGAGTTTTATATTATTTTTGTCTTTATTTTAAAAAAAAAGGTTGAGCTAAAGCTTTTGTATTTTGTAATGATAAAGCCTACTCGAGGGTAAGCAGGCTAAAATCTTAAAATATTAAAAATTTTAAATACAGAACATAATTATAAAAAGCGTCTGATTATGGAATCTATGTAAATGGAGAGGCATCAAGATTTAATTAATAAAAGGAAAGATACAGAAACCATAGATAAGATCTACCATGATTTAATTAAATTAAAATAATCTTTAAAAAGTACCGTTGTTACACTTTCTTGGTTAATTAGTTGGAAATTTAAATTTGCGTTTGTATTCATGTAATTTCAAAATTTGTAATTGTAAGTGTCTTTTAAACTTTATGATTATATTTATGTAGTTCAAAATTGACAACCCTGGTTATCTGGGTAGGTGATTTGAATGACTGACTGTATAATTTGTAATATTACCAACTGTACATAAGACCAGTGTTAGCACACGGTTTTGGCTGTCAGTTGACCAATAATAAGATTTATGAACGCATTGTTCATGTGACTTTATAATTTCTTAATATTATAGTGTTTTTTAACTAACGTTAAGATAATTAAAGTTAATGAATTAATTAATTAAGTTACATAGTTGGACTCACATGAGTTTATTTATTTTAATATGGTTCCAAATTTAACGGACAAAACAGGTTATAAGTATTCACCGCTATAACCTGTCCTCAGAACATTTTTTTTTGTTTAAAGTTTATTTACTTAAATAAACGATACATATTTTTATTACTTAAGCTAAGTAAACAAATAAGAAAACCTTATAATCTCTTTTTTAGTTATTTTAATCACAGCCCTGATTAAACAAAATCATTAAAAAGGATTAAAAATGATTTGATTTGTAATCATTTTGAATAATTTTTAATCGTTCAAATCATTTCTAATTCTTATGAGCGTTTAACATGTGATTTACATTCAAATCCTTTTATTATATCAGGGAGGCTGTAGTTATTAGCACTTGAATCCAGTCTATCTCTGTGTTATGTGAAGGAAAAAAAAATGTTCCTTATAGACTCCAAAACGGCTGGACCGATTTCGATGAAATTTTCAGACAATCTTCAGATTCCAAGACGGTCCTCTCTCTCTCTTATCTTTTCTTTCTCCATTGGCCCGACTGACCTAGGGTGCACGGAGAAAAAAATATCGTCAGAATAACTATTCAAAGTTTATAGTTAAATTAGTTAAAAGACGTATCGTTAATATAGCCAACTGTTTCGTCAAACTAAGGATCTGTATCGCTGAATTGGCTATACAGATCCTCAATTCTAGAAAACAGTTGACTACATCAACGATACGTCATTTAACTAATTTAACTATAACTTTGAATAGTTATTCTGACTATATTTTTTTCTCCGTGTGCTTTTTATATTAATAATATGTATGTTGCAGTCGTTATCTAACAGGACAAAGTATTATTTTGAGAGTAGGGAAATTCCGACGGAAGTACGGTACTGCTATTGGTATCTGGCAATTGCATGACACCACCTCGTGGTCAAATAATATAAGTAAAATAGTCTTTTTCTTTCTAATTTAGAGGTAAGGGTTAATTTTAAGGGTCTTAGGAAATGAAAATGTAAAAAAAATACATAAAAGTTATGCAAATTTAAAATATGCGACATTAATACCGTAGATAAGTTTATATAGTTCAGGATCGTGTATAAAGATATGCATAGAGCTACTGTTTCGTAATTAATGTTTTACTTAAGAAGAAATAGGTCATAGATATAATTATAGAGTAATTTAGGTTTCTTCTTTGTTTGCTAGTGAAAACTGCCAATGTTTTTATGTTATTATTTATTATCTCGAGTTGTAAAAAGATTTCTTTGTTTCTGAAACTTTATATGTGTAATTAGACATTATCTTCATTAAGTTTTTATAGAGTGTATAGACTTCATTTGTGACATTTGATGTGTATTTTCGTTCATTCTCTAAAAAGCTACAAAATTTGCGAACTAGTCACAGATTTGTAAGCTCTCAGATACCATAAAATTCACTATTTATCAACCATTATGATTCAGCATAGAACGATAGCCATCCAACACATTAAATGGTCATTCTTTAGCGCCTACATGTTTTAGAATATCAAAATCCACTGAATATATGTTATGAACCTGATGTGATGTCTTGTTTACGAAAATGCCATTACTCAGCCATAATAAATCATTTCGGATAACATCTGTGTTTCATTTAACGCTCCCTGTACAATTATAAACAGTGCGCATGGTTAAATTTTTTATAAGAATTTTCTAGTTGTTTTCTTCTAATCTTTTGATGCGCACTCACAGAAAATCTCGTCGAGTTTAGTTAAGTCCTTACTTTTGGATCCGAATAAATTCTGAGTTCCGGTGTACGAAATCACAGCGGCGCGCAAAGTGAATATAAGTGACGTTTATCGCGCTTGCGTAGCTCGTCCTTTACGTTTGGTACCCAATCTACATCCAATCTGAGTGACGGGGGGGTGAGGTCGAATTTAGAGAGCGGCAGGGAGTGTCCATACTGTACGTTAGTACTAAAATATATACTGTGCCACGGAGGTGATTGGATACCTAAAAAATTGTAAGAGCTAAACATTTAAGACCTGGGAATTTAGAACTTTTCCTTTTATCTGACTACCCCAGTGGCATAAATATTCGCTTCACACCAAGAGGTCGCGGTATCGTGTCCCTTCGTGATCTAACTTTGCAAGATGCGGTTTGATTAGTGGTAGGACATTTTCTAAGCCCGCCTGGCTAGCTACAACCATATTATCTTAGTCTTAATCTTACCGTCAAACATCAAAGAATTGATGTGTTTCGGCTTGAAGATATGATAGCTACTTCCTCATTGCATTGGAGAATCTTGGTAAACCCGCTTGCATCTTCGGCATTATCGCAACTTACCAGCAGGTGAGATAATCAATTGTGGGTAAAAAAAGGAAGGTAATATTCTTCGGTGTATTTATGAAGGCGATAACTTTTGCCCGCTCACATGGACATCGTTTTTATGACTGTTTTGAGAGTGAGTGGTGCGCGATCCGCAAGGGATCCCACGAAAACTACATCCGGCTATTGTCATTATCAGTCTATGTCACTTCCCACCTCCTTAACTATTTCTGTGCAAAAAATCACGTCAGTCCGTTGCTCCGTTACGACGCCAACGTGCGCGAGGCTGGCAATGAGTTTTTCCTAGATCCCTCGGGAAATATCTTGGGCTATGCTAATTTGTAGTCTATGCCATTTATCACTCCCTCAACTATTTGTGTGCAAAAAATCACAACAGGCCGTTGCTCCTTTGTGATGTTAAATAAATAAACCAATAAGTGTATTTTTTCCAGTTCCTTCAGGAACTGTATTGGGCTATGCTGTTTTCACGTGATAAATAGTACCTTATGTCCTACCCCATTATGCACTACCTGCATGCCTAATTTCGTAAAGATAACAAACAAACACATTTTCACATTTATAATATTACTATTATGCGTAGACATCGTTTTTTTTAACTGTTTTAAAAGGCTAGCCGTAAGCGGCTCAAGAGCGTGTTCATTAGTAATTTCCAGATCCCTATCCCTGATCGGGCTATTCTGTTTAGCAGTCTTTGTCATTTCCCACTTCCTAAAAATCTTTGTGCAAAAAATCACAAAATCCATTGTTTCGTTGCGATGTTTAAGAAATGAATCAAAAAAGACTATTTTCTCAGTTTCCTCAGACAATGCTGTTTTTACGTGATTAAATGTAGCCTATGTCCTTCCTTGTGACACAGGCTACCTGCATACCAAATTTCATCAGTAATGATCAAGGTGTTGAAGCGAAAAAAAAATTGTGAGCAGTCACGGGACGCCTGGTAGATGTAAAACACACATTACTACACATAAACTATATATATACGAGTCGCTACGCCAGAAATCGGTTTTACGAGCGGCTATAGATGTTTCACATCAAAACACATTTTCACATTTATAATATTAGTAAGGACTAGTAAGGATTATTAAGGATCCATGGTAGGTACAGTCAAGGAATTTAATTCCCTACCTACTTCGTTGAAATGTCGTTAGAAATCCGCAATGCATTAAGGTCGAAAATGCTATTCAGTAATAGTATTAAAATGTCAATACGATTATTTGTCACTTCACATTACAGATAACCTCTTTGCAAAAAGTTATCATTTTCTTTTTTATGTGTCAGTGTCAATAGAAAATAGCTCTTATGGTGACAGTTTGCTATACGATGTTGAACCTTAGGTGGGTCGGAAATTAAATTCCTTGACTGTACCTATGTCTATTTGTTTGAGTGAGCCTGGCCTAAACGATTTGAGGGATTTTGGAGTTCCAACAAGTTGTAAGATTTGTCTTGATTCACTGGTGTCAGGATAATTTTAAGAGCTAAGTTTCTGAAGTAAAATTTCTTTACGCACGCTTGACTTGGGGAGTAAGCTCGTTTGATCCATGACGAGAGCGTTACGGAAGTGGGATCGGGCGCGGTGAACGGAAGTTGAGAGTGATAAATAAATTTGTGAAGATAGAAAGAGACATAAAATTTATTTTTGTTTACCAACAATATCGGTTGCCAAGGCAATAATATAGGTTGCCAAGGCAACAATATCGGTTGCCAAAACAATAAAAACAAAAATATGAGATAAAAAAGATTTGATAATTTTCAGAGGATAATAAAACTCTTTTCATAAACTGTCTATACCTCCATATGACAAAAAAGATTTGATTATTTTCTGAAGACTAAGTATTTACTTTCATACATATAGATGGAGCTAAACAAGTTTTACTTCAATCAAAGTATATATATTAGTACTAACATACAGTATGGAGACTCCCTGCCACTCTCTAGATTGCCACCACACCCCCTCGTCACCCAGATTGATACAGATTGGTTACAGATTGGTTGTCGAACGTAAAGAGTTTCTCCGCCATTTTGTTTTTTCCGTCATTCCGGGCAGTTGTATGAAGTGTCCAGGGTGTGTTTCAGTCGTGTGGTTTAAAGCACACTCGTATTTTTTTTATTCAATATTCTTATTTCTTATCCTATCCTTTGATTTGTTCCAATCTTCATCTATTAACAACTCACAAAATAAATCTCCACACTCCTAGTTATTTGTCTTTCCTCTTACATGTTGCGCTTTGCAGTCGATCATAAATCTTTTCTATGTACTTATTCGTCGCGTTACAATCTCCTTGGAGCAATATGTATGCAGCTGTGGGTTAATCTGAAATACGTAGTTTCAACCCTAACCAAGTTGTACCGAGTCCAGTCACGTATAACATGCAATGCAATGTTATAACTTGGCACACCCCTAGGGCGTTAACTTCTACTAATACTGAAGTACCAACAGCAAAATTAGAAACTACTAGCCGTTTCCCGCGGCTTCACCCGTGTGTACAACGGAGGCTAAGTAATAGCTGCGGCTCGCGCACTGCGCACCCTCGAAAAGTCATAGAAACGTTGTCCATTCGTGTGAAACCGCAGGAAACAGCTAGTATAAATATAAAATATTTAAATTGTTTCCTTAAAATAGTTAACATTAAAAAAAAATTCGAGCGAGACCTACATAACTCGCATATGATGTGTAACATGTGACAAAATACTTTAGGTTAGTTAGATTTGATGACGATATTGTACCTGGGTGGCGGATCTGACAGTACTGTTTTCGTTACTTAACGAAAAAAACCGACCAAGTGCGAGTCGGACTCTCGTAAAGTAGAATTCCGCGCTTTCGCGACTTCCTGTTACACATTTCCGTCCCATGTTTCACATTTCCGTCCCATTTCACGAAATCACTCCCACAAATTGCAGGAAAGCGAGAGCAAAGATGTTACACATCAAAAAACCTTAAATGCCAATTACCAACTGGCTAATTCAAAAATTTAATATCGATGGATGAATGTTGCGGACAAATATCATTTACAAAACAGCTGATGCCGAGGGCTTACCAGTAGTGAATAATGTGTGAATAATAATAAAAAAAAATTCAAGACTCGTTATTGAGTGGCGTGTAACAGAGCTGTGTATCTTTGTTTTATAATAAGCCAAATGTTTAAATTGACCAAAGGCAAAGTATATATTATATTAGGACTAACATACAGTTTGGACACTGCCTGCCGCTCTCTAGATTGCGACCTCACCCCCTCGTCACCCAGAGTGATACAGATTGGTTACAGTTTGGTTCTCGAACGTATAGGATTTCGTCGCCATTTTGTTTGTTCCGTCATTCCTTTTTTGAAATGTCATTTTTGGACCGATGTATGAAGTGTCCAGGGTGTGCTATAAGGCTGATTCCCTGACTTATTCAGATCTTCCCAAGAAGTTAAGGGTGTCCAGGAGGCTTGAGTTTCCATACAAACGTAGTTCCGCCTTAATACAAAAACTACATACTGGATTGAATCCAAACTTTGCGAATATATTGAGTAGACACATATCGATGTGTATAATTAGTTTTCGAAGTACTAATACATAAACGGAAAAAAATAAAAGCAGTTTCAAACTTTCAGTACAAAACTAATTCAAGCCTTTTTTTTATTAAATATTTGAGTGCGTTTGACTGCAACTCACCTGATGGTAAGTGATGTTGCAGTCGAGGATGGTACACGCAAACTCAAAAAATGCCTATTCACTTTGTTTAGTAATGCTATAATTTACTACGATAAAAACTAATTACAAACATCGATATGTGTCTACTCAACATATTAGCAAAGTTTGGATTCAATCCGGCATGTAGTTTTTGTATGAAAGCGGAACTACGTTTGTATGGAAACGCGAGCCTCCTGGAGACGTTCTGGGCAAATCAGACTGCAGTACAGCGACGCGTTTGCACTCTCTTGAGGTTGCCGAGGTTTTGCAGTTCGTCGGGACATGTTCGAAGTCGGCGTGCATGATTTCATCGCAAACACACCCTGGGCCTGGACACTTCAAACAACGGGCCAGAAATGACATTTCAAAAAACGAATGACGGAACAAACAAAATGGCGGCGAATTCCTATGTGTTCGACAACCAAAGGGTAACTAATCTGCATCAATCTGGGTGACGAGGGGGTGAGGTCGCAATCTAGAGAGCGGCAGGGAGTGTCCATACTGTATGTTAGTACTAGTATATATAAGGTCTAAAAAAATTTGCTGAAACTATTTTAACTGGTGCTTCTACCCATGAAACTGAACAACTTTCCCAATGGAATCCATAGTCAAAATTCAAAAAAAAATGTTGAACTTCCCATACTAAGTTGGCTGATCAGCTGATCGAGTTAGTATGGGAGAGCCAAATTTTTTTTTTGCGATTTGACTATGGGTTCCGTGGGGAAAGTTGTTCAGTTTCATGGGTAAAAGCACCAGTTAAAATAGTTTCAGCTAATATTTTTAGACCTTATATACTTTGTCGCAAGTAAGGTCTCGCATTGCCTCGTTTCGGGACAGACTTCGTCGCACACAAAATTCAACACTGAAATCGGTCTATGATGGTATGAACTGTTCTCTTACCAAAGACTGACTTGGTGTGCATCGGAGCGACAGCAAACAATTACCTTAATATACAATATTTGTTTCAAGTCTCTGCTGTACTATTATATTTTAGTTTTGTGTCTAGGATATGATTATAGGTGTTTTTGTTTAAGAATAAATAATTTCATTATTTGTTTTTATATTAGTCATAATATTATTAATTATTATTAAGAGCATCGGTGGCGTCACGGCTAAGCCGCCGCCGCCTCCTGTCCGGGAGGTCGTGGTTTGAATCCTGCCACGTTCCAATGTGATTTCGAATTTAGATTTCATATGTACGTTTATCCGACGAAGGAAAACATCGTGAGGTTGTGTGTGAAGTCGACCAACCCGCACTTGGCCCGCGTAGTCGACTAAGGCCCGATCGCCCTAATTTAGGGTAGGTTCGAACCCCTCGGTGGGGACGTATATGAGCTGATATGATGATGATTATTATTATTCTTTACGGTGGCATTAAACATGATCAATTACAATCTTACTTACTCTAACCATTCGTCCGTCTGTCCGTTCACACCTAACAGTTCCGCACACTGTTGTAAGTCCAAGGAGTTAATTTGGCCATTTCACTTAAACTACTAATAGGAAATCCCATTGTACAATATTTTTATAATTAGTAAAATTATAACCTCCCACCAAATTTCAGTCAAATCATAGCAACTTTATATTCGGCAGCCATTTTGTTTTCCGTCATTTTTGATTTTTTTAATGCACCTAAAATTTATTTCACGGTCTTTTATTTAAAGCAACAGTTGACCATTTTCATGAACGACTAAAACATGGCTAAAACAATATCGGTTAATTTCGCTTTCAAATAAAAAAAGAACGCATTGAAATCGTTTCAATTGTTTGGAAGCTATGTTGCCACAGACAGACACACAACACATCATTCTAAACGACAGACAACGCGTAGCCTAACTTTACCGCCTGTGAAGGGTTTAAGGGATGTACGGGCAGGTGCGCTGAAGGAAGAGGCTTTTTAAATCACCTCTTAAGCTGTAAGAGGATGAAATGGGGTGCAAGGTTTTGTAAGGGGATTCTTTGTTGGTGGGTAGTTGCAAGTTTTATCTCAAACTAGTTTTGGCCTGCGGCTTAGCCGCTTTTGTGACGATGATCGAGGGTCCATAGAAACGTGAGTTGCGGTCTTCATACAAAAAACCCATACAACAAAGCACTTTTAGTTTTTTTCCGAATTTTCCAATTTTTCGGGCAATTGTTTGCAATTTTCGTTATCCTAAAACTTAAAGGGGATGTATACTCTTTAAATGAGCTCTGTTGTCATTACGTAGTTGCGTATATAGGTTACTTAAAAAAAGTTTAAACAAAATATTTAAAAATAAAAAACGAGCGAGACCTACAGTACTCGCATATGATGTGTAACAAATCACTGTTACACATTTCCGTCCCATTTCACGAAATCACTCCCACAAATTGCAGGAAAGCGAGAGCAAAGCTCATTCGTCAGATCGAATAGCGCGCGCTTTCGCGACTTCCTGTTACACATTTCCGTCCCATGTTACACATTTCCGTCCCATTTCACGAAATCACTCCCACAAATTGCAGGAAAGCGAGAGCAAAGATGTTACACATCAAAAACCGGACAAGTGCGAGTCAGAACTGCACACATAGGGTTCCGAACTATCATACTAGATTGTTTATTCATGTTTAAAAAAAACACATTTTTGGTATGGAGAAAAAAAATCCTCCCCTTTTTTTTACTTTTTCCAATTTTTAGTATTCAATGTTATAGCGGCAACAAAAATACATCATCTGTGATAATTTCAAGTGTATATCTTACACGGTTCATGAAGTAAAGCCTGGTGACAGACGGACAGCGAAGACTTAGTAAAAGGGTCCCGCTTTTACCCTTTGAGTACAGAACCCTAATAAAAAAGCAGATAATGTAAGTTATTTGTAGATTTCAGTAAAATACACCGAGTGTATGATAAGGTTCAAAATTGTTTATATTTTGAACGCACGATCGTGTTGGTTCGGTTCTGAAAGGAAGATAGTAATTACCTATCTTATACCTAAATGTGCGGCGGCAACTGCAGTAACTCGCCACTAAACCTTAACACAAGCGAAGAAAGAACAAAATAATTACTACATCTAGAACGCGCTATTAGAATTTCTTCAGCGCTGAGTATATATACAGACACCAATCATTAACGATTGGTCCACGGCCGGATACCAGGCATACCACCTCACCTGGCGGGAGATATCTCCCTTTGCTCTCTTCGAGTAAGAACGCACCGTTCCTAAAAATGTATTACAAAAAAAAACAACTCTGCTAGGTAGATACTTACCTACATACAAAATTATACGAATACCGAATACTGACATAAAGGCAAAAAAGAAAGGTGCCCCAAAATAAACACACTGGCAAGGAACGCCTCCATTCTTAAAATATGAATTTTATGCCGCCCTTGGTTGAATAGGCAAATTTTCTACCCACTTTAGCCTCCTTTTGTTGCAAACACAAGGAATGTAATATTTGTAAAGTGGCAACACTGGAGGGATTTGTAGTCTTTGGTGGTTAGTGGCATTTTGTACCCTTTTTTATTTATTTAATAATCTTGTTGCATTTGTTTCGTGTCTTAAGTATTTCATTTAAAAATTCAGAAGTAGCAGACCTTATTTATACAGGGTGTAACAAAATGGGTTTAGGACACGTTAACTGGGGCATCAACTCATAAAACTGAACAACTTTTGTTTTACAATTTTGCTGAAATCGCAAATTTTTTTCAAACTCTACATTACAAATTGATCAGCTGATAGGCCAATTTTAAACATTTTTGTATGGAGCATCCATTTTTTTTAAGAATAAGTTATGGATTCCTCGTGAAAAATTATTCAGTATGATGAGTTGAAGCCCCAGTTAACGGGACCTACACTAATTTAGTTACATCCTATATAGATGCTGTTCTTTCGCACTCACAAATGTTAAAATACAGCAGAGTAGTAGGAAAGGCATAATTTGGATAGATATTAAACATTAATTTATTATTATTTTCAGTGAATGTTTTGGTGCAATTGGGGCAGTAAAGTTCTCGAGTGGCGACCGCGCACCGGAAAACGTAGCGGAGGCAGGCCTCTATTCGGTGAACTGATAACCTGGATGCGCGCAGTGAAGAACTGGTTGTCATGGAAGTCTTTGGGGGAGGCCTATGTCCAACAGTGGACGTCCTTTGGCTGATATGATGATGATGATGATTTAGTGAATGATGAACAAAAATTTAATTAAAAATTAATTAAATAAACTTCGTTGCGTTAAATAAAAGCAATAATTTCATTTCAATTTGGAATACTGCAAGGAAAAAGAGGGTGCCGGGTTTTAACGCCCGCAAATGTTTTCATTTTCTGTTCAATTTATAACGTGACATTTACCTACCAATCTTATTTGATTTTACCTAACTACCTATGATCTATGGTCACATGTGATTTTGTGTCATTTCAGTTCAGAATCTGAACTTAAATTAGCTCCTTAAATCAGTGTGTTCGTTTATCTCAGGTTGCTGCTTGACTTTTCATGTGGTACCCAGTGGTAGGCCATGAAAATAATTAAATTATATCAGGATGAAAAGCCCCTACGTCCAAAAGGAAGCGGTTATAAGCCATCGCAGTGATGGTGGCATTTAAATCTGGTTTTTCTGCTTTTTGTTTGACGCAACTTTGTTGGAAGTCTTATGTCGATTTATGGAATAAGAGGGTGGTTAACATGTGCGAATGTTTGTAGTTGTAGGCCATGGAAATAAATTAATTTATATAAAGACGAAAAGAGCCTGGAACCAAAAGGAAGCGGTTATAAAAGCCATCTCAGTGGTGGTGGCATTTAAAGCTGTTCTTTTTTTTGCTTTTCATTTGACGCAACTTTGTTGGAAGTCTTATGTCGATTTATGGAATAAAAGGGTGGTTAGCATGTGCGAAAGTTTGTCTTTATATGTAGGCCATGAAAATAATTAAATTTATATAAGGACGAAAAGAGCCTGGAACCAAAAGGAAGCGGTTATAAGCCAGCGAAGTGATGGTGGCGTATAAAGCTGTTTTTTTGCTTTTCATTTGACGAAACTTTGTTGGAAGTCTTATGTCGATTTATGGAATAAAAGGGTGGTTAGCATGTGCGAATGCGTTTGTCGTTATATAAAGGCCATGGAAATAATTAAATTTATAGGGGGACGAAAAGAGCCTGGAACCAAAAGGAAGCGGTTATAAGCCATCGCAGTGATGGTGGCATTTAAAGTTGTTTTTTTTTGCTTTTCATTTGACGCAACTTTGTTGGAAGTCTTATGTCGATTTATGGAATAAAAGGGTGGTTAGCATGTGTGAATGTTTGTCGTTATGTTTTATTCTGTGCGATTTGCAATGTTTGTAATGATTTATAAGTCGGTTTGTTGGATATTTAACGCTTTTATTTACATATATTATAATAACAGATATTATGATGATCCATTTCAGAGATCAATCGACGTATCCAACTAGGCTGGGCAGCGTTCGGGAAGCTTCGCAATATCTTCACGTCCCAAATACCGCACTGTCTCAAGACTACGGTCTTTGACCAGTGTGTGTTGCCAGTGATGACTTAAGGAACTGAGACATGGTCGCTTACTATGGGCCTCATAAGAAGGCTCAAGGTCACCCAAAGGGCAATGGAGCGTGCTATGCTCGCAGTTTTTCTCCGTGATCGAATCAGAAACGAGGAGTTCCGCAGGAGAACCAAAGTAACCGACACAGCTCACAGAATCGCTAAACTGAAGTGGCAGTGGGCAGGTCACATAGCTCGCAGAACAGATGGTCGTTGCTACAGCACAGTTCTCGAGTGGCGACCGCGCACCGGAAAATTTAGCGACGACCTGGTGAAGATCGCGGGAAGCCGATGGATGCACACCTGACATCAAACACATACTCATAGAAATAGCTCCATGTGTGACACTGATCGGTAATTTTATGTGCACCCTTGACCCGTAATTTCGCCCTGGACTGCGTGTCCATCCTAAGGTAGAACCCCACTCCCCACGACAGATTATGGGATCCACTATCATACTCATACCAGTTTAATTACAGGAGTTGGACGAATACCTGGCAGCCTCAGTCACCCCTGGATGGTGAAAGGCTTAATTTCCTATGCAGTACAACGATACATATGTGAGTTTAGCATAAGCAGTTTATTACTAATCTATCGTGACGCTACATACAATTACACACCTAACCGTCGCGACAGATCCATTGCGACGCTACCGTACGTGAGCCTAGAAATGAGTTTACCCTATAGAACCCTCGGGAACTGTCTCAGGTTATACTAATTAGTAGTATATGTCATTTCCCACCTCCTCTCAAAAATCTTATCTAAGCAAAAAATCGCAACAAACCGTTGCTTCATTGCGATAAATCAGCTTAAAAAATATATTTTTTAGTTCCCTCAGAAACCGCATATGACTATGCTATTTTCACGGAATAAAAAGTATTATATGTCCTTCTCCGTAACATAGGCTACCTTCATGCCAAATTTGGTCGAGATTGGTTGAGGTGCTGAAGCGTGAAAAGTTAAAAACAAACAAACAGACCAACCAACAAAGAAACAAACACATTTTCACATTCATAATAATAATAGTAAGGACTAAGGATGACCAATAGAACCAAATTTCATAGCAAAAATATTATCTTTGAAGATCCTTGTTTTTACAGCGAATTTATGATTTTGTTTACAAACAAGGTAACCCTTAACTCTAAATTTTAAGTCGTTTAGTTCGGGTAGGTAGGTAACATAGACACTAGAAAGTTATAGATAAGCCAGAGGTTTTTTTTTTGAAAAAAGTTTCTTACTGTCAGTCAGTATCAAGAAAAATACTTTTGATGTTGGAAATGGTATTTTAGCTCACGTGTTTAGGGTGGTGTTTTCCGTGAGAGTTTGTCCACCCTGTAGTATCTGAAGTATTGGAGGTAGAAGGTTGGGAATAGTGTCGATCGATTGATCACGATGAGCTGCATAATAACTATTTGAGCTTGCGTCCTCGGCTGCATCGGCACTTACAATCAGGTGAGGTGCAGCCAAACGCACTCAAATCTTTAATAAAAAATTAAAATAAAAAAAAGATTGCAAAAAAAATATATCCAAATACTTTTTTTTGGAAATTGAAAGAGAAGAGATTCTTTGGTGTCAATTTTGGGGAACTTTTTTTTTTTATGCACCTTGACACCTGACCTGGTGGTAAGTGACGATGTTGCCAATTTTAAACATTTTTGTATGGAGCATCCATTTTTTTTAAAGAATAAATTATGGATATGCCTTTCCTACTACTCTGCTGCATTTTAACATTTGTGAGTGTGAAAGAACAGCATCTATATAGGATGTAACTAAATTAGTGTAGGTCCCGTTAACAGGGGCTTCTACTCATCATACTGAACTACTTATATTCTACGACTTTGCTGAAAACGTAAAAAAATTTTACTCTTCATACAAATCGATCAGCTGATTAACCGATTTTCTGCATTTTAGTATGGAGTGTCCAAATCCTTGGAGAAAGTTGTTCAGTATGACGAGTAGAACCCCCAGTTAACGGGACCTACACCAATTTTGTTACAACCTGTATAAGTTGGTGACCCAAAGATGGAAATGTAACGTAAATAAATATATCTCAAACATAGGGGCCACTTTTGGGAGGCAAATATCTAAAAAAAATTGCAAACTATACCTAGTGACATATCAAATGATTGTTGTGAGAACGACATAGTTTTCAAAGTTTTATTATAGTTTTCCAATTTCCCCCTAAAAGTGGCGGCCATCTTTAAAATTAATTTATTTACGTTACATATCCGTCTTTGGGTCACCGACTTACATTATATTATGTGTGCCAATTTTCAACTCAATCGTTCCAGTAGTTTTTAAAATATACGTTTATTTTTTTGAAAAGGCTACGGAACTCTACTTTGCGTGAGTCCGACTCGCACTTGGCTAGTTTTTCAGGGTGCTAGTACTACAGTAAAAAAAAACACTTTTTCTAGTCCCATTTTGTAATTTGGTTTATATACATATAGCCTCAAATTATATCACAAAAGTATTCATTCCTGCAATTCGTTGTACAATGATTATTTCAAAACGAGACAACTGTACCTACTACATTTTTTTAAATTTTTTTTATGGCTTTGGCTTCAAAAATTTAATATTCATTCCTACAAGTCGAGACAACTGTACTACAATGAAACTTTTTAAATATTTTTATGGCTTTGGCTTCAAAAATCTAAATAACTCAAAGGTGACTGACTGACTGACATAGGGATCTATCAATGCACAGCCCAAACCACTGGAGGGATCGGGCTGAAATTTGGCATGCAGGTAGATGTTATAACGTAGGCATACGCTAATAAAGGATTTTGGGAAATTCCCACGGGAACCGCAAAAATCGGGATCTGTGCTATTTTTATTTCATAGTCGTAGAAAAAGTATTGTATGCCACTGCACGCAATTAGCCATTGTAACACCACTGTCTATTATAAATTGTCTATTGTAACTAGCACTCATGTTACAATGGCTCTCATTACTTGGCAGTGGCATAAATAACTATTTTATGTTTTTTTCTCAAAAATGGGTAGGTAGGTAACGATTTTGGAGAAACTTTGTACGTTACTATAACTTTAAGTGGTGCAATAAACAAAACGGGGTAGTTCCTTATTCCAGGTAAAATCTGAGTGAGGTACCTCTTAAGCCTCTTTAAGCTTTATTACTTTAAGCTTTGTAATTACTGAAACTGTATACTGTTATTTTGGGTGTTTATATATTTATTGTATGTCTGTGTATGTATGTATTTTTGTAAGTATTTGTATATGTCGGAGCGCAAGGACGTGGCGCCATCTATGCATGCGTCGAAGCACCGTGTGTTTTATCTTGAAACGTCAAGCGGTTAGCTAGGGTAGTTATAATAGTCATCTTTGGCCAAGGCGTGGTCTTTGCGAGACCGGAACCCGGAAGTTGGTAGTGTTGGTACTTGTTTGTTAGCCAATCAGAATCGTTGTGATTATCGAACCATTAAAGACAATGCAGCCTACCTACAGAGGCTACGACAGAGGCGCAAATTATTTTACGAGCACTTTTGATCGAGCAGCTGAACTGTCAACTTGGGAAGCCAGCCCCGTACCGCACTCATCGCAGTCTATAAAATAATCGGTTTTCATCCGAATCATCGTGAAGCCTCGTGTTGCAAACGTGTGTGAATATTGATTGTACACTCCAAAACTTCTCGAAGACGAGTTTATTTCTTAGATACGGCCAAAACCCTTCTGATGATCCGAAATCAGAATTGGGATAGGACTTGGACGCCCCACGTGTTCCAGATAGTGATGTGAGCAACACAAAATAGAAAGTGCTTCTGGAACAACGAAATCAGAATTTTCTGACTACTAGCCACGCGGATGCCATCATCGTCCCATGAATTGAGGTTACCCGATTTCAACCCCTATAGATCGGATGTGAATGCACGTGCATGGATTGCTACTACGGATCTGTGTATCTACGACCCATATCGGCAAGGGGCAGGGCCACTAAATGTCTAGCTGCTTGAAGCGACGCAGCCAAGAGGGAAGCACCTGTGAAGCTGCCCCAGTGATGGAGAAGAGAGTCAACCTTTGCGTGGTTGATGCACAATACTGGAATTCCATCGGGTGAGCAGTTTTCATTAAAGAGAAATCTGTTGTTATCTGTTGCGTCAGTGCAAGTTAAGAGGCACTGAGTAGGTACACTACTACCATTGGCAATGCTACAGACTTACGACAGCTAGTTGTCCGACTCTTTAGTCTGACGACTCAATGTCGGCACGGAGCCGACACGACACCTTGGTTCGGAACCATCATAGACTAACTGACCATAAACTAACTAACCATAAGCTATAACAAAGAAAAACATGGTGCCGACCGTATGATTTGGTCGTTTCCGTGTAGATTTGTTTACAGCCAGTGTTGTTTGATCAGGTTTCCCGATGATACTTGTAGTAACGACTGCAAACTATTTCACATTTTTACCGTCATTCCTTTTCCCCTGTGTACCACGGCGTACAAGACCGCCCAGAGCACAGCATCGACCTTTCCTTTTTTTAGGGCCCCTGTGTACCACGGCGCATATGGACATATGCGCCTAGAGCACAGCATCGACCTGACCTTTATCATTTTAGAGCCTCTGTGTATCACACAGCATCGACCTCTACGTATTCCCTTTATTTTTATGAGCTTTGCCCTGTGGAAGGGGAGTTCAAGTACCTACCTTTTTTTTCGTGAGCTTTGCCTGTGGAAGGGGAGTTCAAGTACCTACACAGCTCATCGTCATCACATCAGCCAGGCAACGTTCACTGCTGTACAAAGGCGCAATCGCTTGGCAGGCAGGTGGGCGATCGCGATGTGTGGCACGGTACGCAGAAAAGACGCTGCTGCCCATCCTCCGGTCTTTGATCCATTAGTCACCTCTTACCACCCCCTTGGGGAAGAGACGGGTGGTACTATTCTAGGGCCATACCACAGGCCTACTTATCTGTAGTGGATTTATGATAAGTTAGGTAATCTGAATACCTAACTTAAACACACATCCACTCCTCATTACTGATTATGGCAGCTGCTGGGCACGCATCGCCGTCAGGATGGCCGTGTCGGAGCGCAAGGACGTGGCGCCATCTATGCATGCGTCGAAGCACCGTGTGTTTTATCTTGAAACGTCAAGCGGTTAGCTAGGGTAGTAATAATAGTCATCTTTGGCCAAGGCGTGGTCTGTGCGAGACCGGAACCCGGAAGTTGGTAGTGTTGGTACTTGTTTGTTAGCCAATCAGAATCGTTGTGATTATCGAACCATTAAAGACAATGCAGCCTACCTACAGAGGCTACGACAGAGGCGCCAATTATTTTACGAGCACTTTTGATCGAGCAGCTGAACTGTCAACTGGGGAAGCCAGCCCCGTACCGAACTCATCGCAGTCTATAAAATAATCGGTTTTCATCCGAATCATCGTGAAGCCTCGTGTTGCAAACGTGTGTGAATATTGATTGTACACTCCAAAACTTCTCGAAGACGAGTTTATTTCTTAGATACGGCCAAAACCCTTCTGATGATCCGAAATATAATATTTTATAAACTTTTTTATTACTCTCAGTCTATTAGTTATACTAAGTTAGTTCACCACCTGATGTTAATAATAAGTTAGCTGAATTTGCTGCCATTCCGTACTAGTTTACCTGTCTTTCTATCCGTAACTAAAGGTTGCCTGGTGGAAATCGCTTAAAGCGACAATCCCGCCTTTGCACTCTATATTCATTGCAAATTATAAGTCCTGTATTGTTTTTTGGCGTGCAATAAAGTAAATTTACTTACTTACTTACCTCCCATACAAACCCAGGATGTTTGTATTTTTTTCTCAAATATGTCTTCAGTGATTTTAATGAAACTTTGTGAGTTACTTGAACTTAATAAGACTTAAACTGGGTAGTTAAATTTAAAGTTTAAGAAAGGCAATTTTTATTTGAGTAATTTAATAAAATATGTATTTCTTTTTAACTCATACATCACATATAATGGTTACACTTGATAGACTCGTATAGACATTGTGCAATCTTATCAACTTGATCACTTGTTATTAGTGTAACCAACATGTTTTTTGTTTGTTATCATATTTTTTTTTCTTTTATTCACAATTGTTAAACCCTTGACAACATCTCAATTAATGGACCTGTAGGTATTTTTGTGTTATGTTTTTGTAAACTGTGTTTGTTTAAGACTGTTTGTGTCCTTAATATATTATAAAATAAATTTATAAATAAAATTCCCATACAAACACAGTTTATTAGTAAATTTTTCATTAAGTCTGATTCCCTGATTTCATTTGTTACTGGTAGCGCAATTTTTTTAATTAATTGATTCCTGTTAGCCAGACGGTTAAGGCTATGTCAGAAAGTATGCACAGCCTGTCTGTCATTATCATTTTAGCTCATATACGTCCTCACCGAGGGGCTCGAGCCTACCGTGTATTAGGGCGATCGGGCCTTAGTCGACCCACGCAGGCCCAGTGCGGTCTGTAAAATTTAGTTTTTACTAGCTTATGCACGCGGCTTCGGCCATGTGGACATCGTTTTTATGACTGTCTTTGAGGATGAGTTGTGTGCGCACCGTGCAAGCGTGCAAATAAGTTTTCTCCAGATCCCTCAGGAACTATATTGGACTATTCTGATTAGCAATATAAATGTCACTTCCCATCCCATTAACAAATTTTATACAAAAAAAATCACTTCAATCCGTTGCTCAATTGCGACGCTGTCGTTCGCCGGCATGGAAATAACTTTTCCCCAGATCCCTCGGGAACTATGTCAGGATTTGCTAATTAGTAAATTATGTCATTTTCCACCTCCTTAACCATCTCTGTGCAAAAAATTACCACAATTCATTCTTCTGTTAAGATGTTTAAGAAATTAACCAAAAAATAGTTTTTTTTCAGTTCCCTCAGGAACTGCATCGGACCATGCTATTTTCACGTAATAAAAAGTACGTTATGTCCTACCCCGTGACACAGACTACCTGCACGCCAAATTTCCTCAAGATTGGTCAAGATGTTGAATCTTAAAAAGGTAACAAATAAACACATTTTCACATTTATAATATTACTAGATTTTGCCAGCGGCTTCGCTCGCGTTAACATAGTTTCTACGACAGTCTTCGAGGGTGAGCAGTGTAGAAAAAAAATAGCCTATATGTTAATACAGGTCCTAATCTGTAATCTACCAAATTTTAGCCAGATACGTTCAGTAGTTTTTGCGTGAAAGAGTAACAAACATCCATACAAACACCCATATATACATAACCTTTATATCTATGTATATGTAAAAGAAAGTCGTGTTAATTACACCATGTATAACTCAAGAACAGCTGGACCGCTTTCGCTAATTCTTTATTTGTTGAGTTCTTTATTGCCAGGAGAAGGTGTTAGGGTAGGGTAGGGTAGGGTATGGTAGAGTAGGGTAGTGTGGTGTAGTGTAGTGTAGGTTAGGATGGAGTAGGGTAGGACAGTGTAGCTAGTTTATAATATTAGTAGGATTAGGTTATGTAATTAAGGAGTGCGGATTTGGCATACCAGTGATATTTCCAATGTAAATTTTTGTTTCATACCCCCTATCCATTGTTTTCTTACATCAATGGTGACTACTTAAAGCTGATGACGTAAGAATAAAGTTTTTATGTTTTTATTGAGGGTCTATAAACTAAGATCATAGGGACGTTACTAAGATTATTTAATAGCGGCGTATTGCTGGTGTTACAGGGTGTAACTAAATAGGTGTAGATCCCGTTAACTGGGGGTTCTAATAGTCATAATGTACAACTTTCTCCAAGGAACCCATAGTCTTTTCTTAAAAAAATTTGGACCCACCATACTAAAATACACAAAATCGATCGATCAGCTGATCGTTTTTTATGAACAGTAAAAAAAAAATTTTTACGTTTTCAGCAAAGTCGTAGAACACAAGTTGTTCAGTATGATGAGTAAAAGCTCTAGTAAACGGGACCTACACCACTTTTGTTACATCCTGTAAACAGGATGTTCAAAAAATTACAAGTGAGGTTTTAAGGTTTTACTCAGTGTCGAATAAATAACACATGGATCATAGTAAGCGACCTTATCTCAGTTCCGTATGCCCTCAATGGCAACACACACTGGTCAAAGATCTCAGTCTTGAGACATCGGTATTTTGGACGTGAAGATATTGGGGAGTTTCTCAAACGCTGCCAAACAGTAAATCCATTTACTCAGTAAATTATGTGTGTAATATTATATCATCTAAGTACTCGCAGTTGCCTGCAGCTTTGCCCGCGTATATATCGGTGTGCGTAGATATCGAGGGCGCGTGGTGCGTCTAATATCCTATGCTCTTTTCTGACCCCTCAAATATTACTTAAAATCACAATCACAACAATCCGTTGCTCCGTAGCGCTGTTAAAAAGAAATCAACCAGAAAAAGACTTTTTTTTTCAGTTCCGTCCGGAACTGTATCGTTCTATACTATTTGCAATACTATTTTCAAGGGATGAAAAATGTCCAAAGTCCTTCTTTATTGCACAGGCTACGTGCATGCCAAATCTTATCTAGATTGATTGAGGGGTTGAAGCGTGAAAACGTAACAAACAAACAAACATATTTTTACATTTATAGTAGGTACTAGCTTTTGCCCGCGGATTTGCCTGCGTGGACATCGTTTTTATGACTGCCTTTGAGAGTGATGGCTCTCGAGCGTGAACATGAGTTTTCTCCAGATCCCTTAGGAATTATATCGGGCTATTCTGATTAGCAGTCTATGTCACTTCCCACTCTCTGAACCAATTCTGCCCAAAAAATCACTTCAATCCGTTGCTCTGATGCGATGCCGACTTGCGCGAGCGTGGAAATGAGTTTTCCCCAGATCCCTCGGGAACTTAGTCAGGATATGCTTATTAGTAAAGTATGTAATTTCCTACTTCCTCAGCTATCTCTGTGCAAAAAATCACAATAATCCATTGTTGCGATGTTAAAAAACAATTAACCAAAAAAGAGTATTATCAGTTCCCTCAGGAACTGCATCAGACTATGCTATTTTCATGGGATAAAAAGTAGCCTGTATCCTTCCCAGTGACACAGGCTACCTGTGTACTAATTTACATTAAGTTTGGTCAAAGTGTGAAAATGTAACAAACAAACAAACACATTTTAAAATTTACCATATTAGTAAGGATTAGTTACGATGTACTCGTATATTTAAACACCTAGTCACAGATGAGATACTAGTAACTTCGTAAACCTAGATATTTAACGCTGAATGAAAACATTGTGAGGAAATCAGCAGATGGGATACGGTGATGAATATAAATGCCCTATACGTGACCACACACACACACACACACACACACACACACACACACACACACACACACACACGCGCGCACGCACGCACGCACGCACTTTTTTCACGCCACTTTTGAGCGCACGTAATATTGAAATCAGGAGATTAACACGTTGACACTTAGTATTTTTTACATACCCTCTAAATACAAAAGGTGTTCAGTATAATGTCAAAGTATATATATTATAGTACTAACATACGGTATGGACACTCCCTACTGCTCTCTAGATTGCGACCTCACCCTCTTGTCACCCAGATTAATACAGATTGGTTACAGTTTGGTTGTCGAACGTATAGGATTTCACCGCCATTTTGTTTGTTCCGTCATTCCTTTTTTGAAATGTCATTTCTGGCCCGTTGTATGAAATGTCCAGGGTGTGATAATGTACTCGTATCTAAGCATAGGTACCTAAATCATTATCAGAAAAAAAATCAGTTATTGTAACTACTCACGTTGAATCTTGACCTGCAGAGCCATTCGAATCCGATTAAAAAAAAACGAGCGAGACCTACATATGATGTGTAACATGTGACAAAATACTTCACACTAGGCGGCATGGCTATGACAACCTTAGTTTTCGAGAATTAAAAAACGTTCGCATTTCCTGTTACACATTTCCGTCCCATTTCACGAAATCACTCCCACAAATTGCAGAAAAGCGAGCGGAACCCTTAGTGCGCGAGTCCGACTTGCACTTGGTCGGTTTTTTAATGACGATTTAACACCCGTCGTAGTAGATTTTTTTTAGCGCGCGCTTTCGCGACTTCCTGTTACACATTTCCGTCCCATTTCACGAAATCACTCCCACAAATTGCAGGAAAGCGAGAGCAAAGATGTTACACATCAATAAAAATGATTGTTTTTTGTTTGGCGGATGAAAATCTCAGAAAACAATGTATAAGTTGCAGAGTTCAGCCATGAGAAACAAACGTTCGAATCGCCACCCCGACGTTGTGGTGAGTTTAAAACAAGCTCAAGAAAAGCCTCTTACGAAAGTGCCTCAGATCGATTCTCGACTGTAGCTAATTTTCAAGCGACTTCCAAAAAGGAGGTTCTCAATTCGTCTGTATGTTTTTTTTTTATGTTTGTTACCTCAGAACTTTTGACTAGGTGAACCGATTTTTATGATTCTTTTTTTATTTGAAAGCTAGTGCTTCCCGTGTGGTCCCATATAAATTTTATCAAAATCGGTGTAGTACTTTAGTAGAAAATTAACAAAAACCAAAAATAATAATCCAAAAATGTACTAATTTGTTGCGATGGAAGTCGGTTTTTTAACGTGTTTAGCGTTTTCAATTATATTATTTCTGCATCTTTTACTCAGTTCAGAAATTGTTTTTTTTTACATTGTATAATGTACAGTCAGGTGCAAAAGTATATTGCTAACCCCAATGATAATAGATCAAGCTAGACGCTCGTACTGCGATTTTGACCCATAAGTTACTCTCAAAATGTCATTGGGGCGCTAAAGTTTTCGAGTGGCGATCGCGCACCGGAATACGTAGCGTAGACATGCCTCCCATTCAGTGGACTGACGATCTGGTAAAGGTTGCGAGAAGCTGTTGGATGCGGGCAGCGCAGGACCAGTCGTTGTAAAAAACCTTTACGTTCACGCATTTGTTCAGTAGACGTCTTTCGAGTGATATAATGATGATGACCCTAAAATTGAATAACACTAGAATTACCTTCTATAAAACATTTTCTTAAAACTTGCTGTAGAATATTCTCCGCTAATAGTACCATTTTCTCAACAGACTATTAGACTTAAATTAAACATCTTGAATGTCACACTAATTGCCCAGCTAGTGTACTTGAAATAAAGGGAGAGCGTTTTTCAACGCAAACTTAACTAATTGACTTGGGGAATAAATTTCAGGGAGGGATTAAGTTTCCGCGAAGCTAGCGGCGAAAACGCTTTGCAGCTGACTTTTGCTGCTGGACTATTACATGGTGGTCCATGTTATGAGTTAAGGGACAAAACTTACAATTAGGCGTTATTCTTAGCCTTTTTTTGAAAATGAAAAACATTTATTTACATACTGATCATACTATAGTCACACCCTGGACACTTGATACAACGGGCCAGAAATGACATTTCAAAAAAGGAATGACGGAACAAACAAAATGGCGGAGAAATCCTATACGTTCGACAAACAAACTGTAACCAATCTGTATCAATCTGGGTGACGAGGGGATGAGCTCGTAATCTAGAGAGCGGCAGGGAGTGTCTATACTGTATGATAGTACTAATATGTATATATACTTTGCTATAGTAGCAAAATCTTTCAAAGCTTGGTTTCATTTTGACATTTTCTCAACGATTTCTCAGTGCTAACAGTTAAAAAAAATATATGTTTCTCATTTGTTTGTAGATTGCTTGAATTTTAGTGTGTTGTGTGGAATTCTAGTTATAAAGTCTTTCGAGTCATAAGGATCATTTTCCAAAAAACGCGGTAATATGATCAAAAGTGCCCGTATAATCATTGGAGCCTCTAACGTAGCCTGTGTAGGTTGGCTAAATTGTATTCGATAATCACAATGAATCTGATTGGCTAACACAAACAATGGTATCAACATAAACTAGGCTTCAGGCTCGCATCGACCACCCCCAAGCTAACCGCTTGACATTTCAAGACAAAAAACATAGATGGCGTTACTGTGCTCGCAGTAGTAGCGCCGTCATATTACGTTCTGGTTAATAATCTAAAACAGAAAAGAAAGCGTTTTGACGCATGTAAAGCTGGAGCAACCACATAACGCTCCCACATGTTCATTCTAAAATAAAAGAAAAGATTCAAAAGGAATTCAGATAGTATAAAAAGTTACTACTTAATATGACAGTCGGTATGGATTACTAGCTGTTTCCCGCGACTTCACCCGCATGGACAACATTTCTATGACTTTTCGAGGGTGGGCAGTGTGCGAGCCGCAAGCGGCTCGCGAGCGTGACAAAAGTAGTTTATGTGTTAATTCAGGTCTAAGTCTGTCTACCTACCAAATTTCAGCTAGATTCGTTCAGTAGTTTTTGCGTGAAGAAGTAACAAACATACACACTCACAAACTTTCGCCTTTATAATATTAGGGTGATTAGAGAGGAACAAACTACAAAATCAAAAAAAAACATGACTTTTTTATATATCAGAGCCTTCTAAATGTGATTTTCACGACTTTTATAGCTTAATATTTAACCAAGGGCCACAAAGAAGTGTAAGTAAGTAGGTAACTCAACTTTCGGCACAGAAAACTTGGCAGGAAACGCAAAGAGCTGGAGCACACTTGCAAACGAGGCTTTCTGTGCTTCGTATCCTACTAATATTATAAATGTGAAAGTTTGTATATTTAGCTCTTTGTTACTCAATCACGTAAAAACGGCTAAAAAGATTTGAATGAAATTTGGAAGGTAGATAGATCAGACACTAGGTTGATAGTTTAACACATAGGTCAATTCATTTTAAATATTTGCGGCCCGCGCACCGTTCACCCTCGATTACAATCATAAAAACAATATCCACGCGGGCGAAGCTCAAGTTATGGAACTGGACAACGTTATTGTATTATTCCGCCAAAATCGTAAAATTAAATCTGCACTATAAGCAAAATTGGCCAAACCGGTGATCACATTTTTGTGGGGATTCTTTGATAGAGTCAAGCCAAGAAACTGGACAACGTTATTGTATCATTCCGCCAAAATCGTAATATTAAATCTCTACTCTAAGCAAAATTGCTTCAATAGCTAATCGATTGGTAATTTGACTTTCAGCTTGTTTCACATTTTTGTGGGGATTCTTTGAAAGAGTAAAGTCATAAAACTGGACAACGTTATTGTATTAAGCCGCCAAAATCGTAAAATTAAATCTGCACTATAAGAAAAATTGGCCAAACAGGTAATCACATTTTTGTGGGGATTCTTTGATAGAGTCCAGCCATGAAACTGGACAACGTTCTTGAATCATTCCGCCAAAATCGTAAAATTAAATCTCTACTCTAAGCAAAATTGCTTAAATAGCTGATCGATTGGTAATTTGACTTTCAGCTTGTTTCACATTATTGTTGGGATTCTTTGATAGAGTCAAGTCATGAAACTGGACTAAGTCTAAGCAAATTGGCCAAACAGCTGATCAATTGGTAATTTGAATTTCAGCTTGTTTCACATTTTTGTTGGGATTCTTTGATAGAGTCAAGTCATCAAACTGGACATCGTTATTGTATCATTCCGGCAAAACCATAAAATTAAATCTGCACCATAAGCAAAATTGGCCAAATAGCTGATCGATTCATAATTTGACTTTCAGCTTGTTTCACGGAAATTCTTTGATGAACTCAAGTCATCACACGTATTGTTCCGCCAAAATCGTAAAAATTACATCTGCACTATAGGCGAAATTGGCCAAATAGCTGATCGATTCGTAATTTGACTTTCAGATTGTTTCACGGGAATTCTTTAATGGAGTTAAGTCATCAAACTTGAAAACGTTATTCATTCAGCCAAAATCGTAAAAATTAAATCTGCACTGTTGGCGAAATTAGCCAAATAGCTGATCGATTTGTAATTTGACTTTCAGCTTGTTTCACGGGAATTCTTTGATGGAGTCAAGTCATCAAACTTGAAAACGTTATTGAGCAGCTATTGAGAAAACCATGAACATTTATGGTTTTTTTTAAAAAAAATCCCCAATTGAAAATCGCTCGGGTCAATATGACCCAGCGTCATTGTCGCGGGGTTAATTTTTAATTTGATTGTATTTTTATAACTCGCACACACACACTCACACACACACGAGCACGTAAACATGCACAAACAACACGCATACACGGAGACACACACACACACATTCTTTATTTGTGAATTTTTAAGACGCTATTAGATCGATCGATCCCCATCAAAATCTTAAATTTTTGTTGCTATCACCACAGAATAGAAAAAAAGGCAATTCTTTTTCTTATCTGTGGCTATAATTACTCCTTAGCCCTCCTTCGCTCCTCAGTCGCTCGGAAGTAAAAATGGAACTCTTAAAGTTTTATATTATTTTTGAGAAAGTTAAAGGGTCTACAATCCATTCCATACCTCGCGCTGTCAAATCCATCAAGCCGTTTCGAAGATACCGCGGAATACATGCTTACATAAATACATTAGAACCGAAATAATAACCCCCTTTTTTGGGGGCAGTCGTCTGATAGAGTTTGGTAGAACGCAACTTTATGGCTACCACATTGCAATTCTAAAAGCATATAAATATTAGTACTAACATACAGTTTTGACACTACCTGCCGCTCTCTAGATTTTGACCTCACCCCTTCGTCACCCAGGTTGATACAGATTGGTTACAGTTTGGCTGTCAAACGTATTTTGTTTGCTCCGTCATTCCTTTTTTGAAATGTCATTTCTGTCCCGTTGTATGAAGTGTCCATAGTACAGGGTCTTCACGGATTACGAAATCTGAAACAGAGAGATGATCGTAATCCATCCGACCTCAGCGGAAACTCCGTGTCACAGATTTATAGTTACTGGAAAAACCATTATCAACACATTCACGTATATTCAACCGACTTCCAAAAAAAAAGGTTGTCAAATCGACTGCATGTTTTAGAGTTTACTACTTAAGGTCCCCAGGAGATTCGAGTTTGAAATACAAACATAGTTCCGCTTTAATACAAAAACTACATGCCGGATTGAATCCAAAACATATTGAGTACACGTGTTTTTGATGTACTAATAGAAAACGGAAAAATGTAAGAGCAGTTTCAAACTTTCAGTGCAAAACTAATTTTAGCCTTCGTTTAGTTACGTTTAAATTTACTACGATAAAATCTAATTACAAACATCGATATGTCTACTCAATATAATTGCAAAGTTTGGATTTAATCCGGCATGTAGTTTTTGTGTTGAAGCTGAACTACGTTTGTATAGAAACTCGAGCATCCTGGGGAGTCTTAAGTAAGGCGTTGCGCGGGACTTCACCGGCGCTCGCATAAACCGATTGGCCAGCAGTCGACTCAGCGAACGACAACTGGTCAGATCCTGGAATGCGTGTGGGCGAAATATCTGAAAATATGGCAAACGTTATCGTTACGAATTGTAACGGAAATAATGCACAATTTACCTACAATTAATTTTGACGAAGACTAAGGGAACATGGCCATGCCACCCAAAACATTGTTTTTTGGTCACGAAGGCTAAAGCAACATGGCCGAGCCACCCAATGCGAGGCGGGAGGCGAAACGCCGCGTAGGGTGAAGCCTGGAGCGCTCCCTGCGAGGCCGACGGCTGAGCTCCGCGTGGGATGGAGCCCGAAGCGTTCCTTGCAAGTACGAAAAAAATGTTTCATGAATAAACTGTCAGAGCTGACACGCATACTTTTTGTATGTTTGTTACGCGATATCTTCGCAGATTGTGAACCGATTTTCATGAATCATTTGTATTTGATAATGCTGCCAGGTTAGTTCCATTTGAATTTTATTAAAATCAGTGTAGTACTTTTTTACAAAACTACTGCGGCCAAAATCACGGGAAAGCTAATAAATATGTTTATACATCCAAGCATGAGTGATGATCGCTTACTATGGGCCTCTTAAGAAGGCTCAAGGCCACCCAAAGGATAATGGAGAGTGCTACGCTCGGAGTTTCTCTGAGTGATCGAATCAGAAACGAGGAGATCCGTAGAAGAAGCAAAGTAATCGACATAGCTCTCAGAATTGCTAGACTTAAGTGGCAGTGGGCGGGGCACATAGCTCGTAGAACAGATGGCCGTTGGGGTAGTATAGTTCTCGAGTGGCGACCGCGTACCGGAAAACATAGCGTAGGAAGGCCTCCCACTCGGTGGACCGATGACCTGGTGAAGGTCGCGGGAAGCCGCTGGATGCGGATAGCGCAGAACCGGTCGTCGTGGAAATCCATGGGGAGGCCTATGTCCGGCAGTGGACGTCCTTCGGCAGATATGATGATGAAATCCACGCATACCTAACCTCTGTGGGTTGGAACCTCATCACAATGATTCGCAGCGCACGGCTATGTAGTAAGAATTCCATTATCGCCATGGAACTTTGATATAGGTAGATATATCTTGCGATAAAATTACTGATTGATGATAACCTTAAAGTCGATCTAGGGCATAGACTTTGCTTTATATCCATGTCAATTTACAGTCCGACGCTCAACCGCAGTTTTGCAGAGTTATTTATGCTCTTACAAAGACCTTATATACAGGATGACTGGTTAAACGACGGATACACATCAGGAGGTGAATGAGAAGTATTCCCTAAGTAACCAAAGGTCATCATCATCATGTAAGCCGAAAGACGTCCAATGCTGGACAAAGCGACAAAGGCCTTCCCCAAAGATTTCGACAATGAACAATCCGGCGCTGCCCGCATCCAGCGGCTTCCCGCTACTTTCACCATGTCATCGATCCACCGAGTGGGAGGCCTGCCTACTCTACGTCTCCCGGTGCGCGGTCCCTGCTCGAAAACGTTACTGCCCCAATGGCCAATGGACACCTGGTTTTTATTATAATTCATTCGACTGAATGATAGAAAGACACGAGCAAGCCTTAAATATGTTGCATATCGTCGGCTTACTGCAAGACATCATTAGCTGCAAAAAAGTGATTTCGAGATAATCGCAGTTTTATATTTTTCATTATCTTTGCAATAACTTCAAAAGTTGAGGACATAGAAAAAAAAATTAAACACCACCTTAAAGGTGAGCATCTTCTTTATACGATTTCAATATGGAATACATCCCTAATGCTGCACTTTTTTTTAAAAAGCCGGAAAAAAAAGATAAGGACTTCTTGCGTTTGAGCAATACAAGCAAAACGTGAAAATAATGATTTCTGTATGAAAATCGTTAAAAAAAAATCAATTATTACCATAAAAACAATGAAAATAGTGTTATTTTTTTATTATTATCAAATTAGAAGCTTTTACAATATTATTTTTGATATTTTCGGGTGACCTAAATCTAATTTAACAACTTAAATGAAAGTCGCTTAAATTTTTGGCAAAAAAACAAGTGATAATAAAGGTATAAGATCTACTTATTGTAGACAGTAAAAACATATCATCTAATCAGCCGAAAGAAGTCCACTGCTGGACAAAGGCCTTTCACAAGGAATTCCACAACGACCGGTCTTGCGCTACCCGCATCCAGCGGCTTCCCGCGATCTACACCAGGTCGTCGGTTCAACGCGTGGGAGACCTTCCTACGATACGTTTTCCGGTGCGCGGTCGCCAGTCAAGAACTTTACTACCCCAAAAGCCATCTGTTCTACGAGCTATGTGCCCTGCCCACTGCCACTTCAGTTTAGCCATTCTGTGAGCTATGTCGGTTAATTTGGTTCTTCTGCGGATCACCTTATTTCTGATTCGATCGCGTAGGGAAATTCCAAGCATAGCTCGCTCCATTACCTTTTGGGTGACCTTGACCCTTCTTATGAGGCACATAGTAGGCGACCATGTCTCAGTTCTGTATGTCATCCATCACTGTAAACACACACTGGTCAAAGACCTAAGTCTTGAGACACTGCGGTATTTGGGATGTGAAGATATTGCGATGCTTCCCGAACGCTGCTCAGCCGAGTTGTATTCGTCGATTGTTCTCTTTCTTGAAGTTGGACCTACCTAGCTGGACTCTTTGTCCATGGTTTACATATTCGTCAATAACTTCCAGTGTAGAGTCTCCAACCTTTAGAGGGGTGGGTGCAACACGGACATATTTTCGTCTTGTCCATGTTCATTTTAAGACCCACTTGTTGAGAGACTTTACTGAGGCTATCGAGCATTACACTTAGGTCTTCCATAGTCTCAGCCATGACCACGATATCGTCAGCAAATCGATGGTGGGTTATGTACTCGCCGTTGATACTGATGCCGAGTCCCCCCCAGTCTAGAAGTTTCAAAACATGTTCCAGGGCGGCGGTGAACAGTTTCGGAGATATAATCTCTCTGTCTCACCCCTCGCTGCAATTGGGAGGTTTCGAGTTCTGGTGTGGAGGTGAACTAAAGTAGTGGCGTTTTCATACAGATACTTCAACACCGTAATGTATCGATAGTCAATTTAGCACCGCTGGAGAGCCTGTAGCACAGCCCAGTTTTCGACTGAATCAAAGGTTTTCTCATAGTCCAGAAACGCCAAGCATAGTGGCTGATTGTACTCTTCAGTCTTCTGTATAATCTGCCGCAGCATATGTATGTGGTCTATGGTACCAAAGCCTTTTCGGAAACCGACTTGTTCGGGAGGCTGGAAGTCGTCAAACCTTCGTGCGAGACGATTCGTAATGAATCTCGAAAACAGTTTATAGACATAGCTCAGAAGTGAGATGGGTCTGTACTTCTTTAGCAAGGTGTTGTCACCCTTTTTGAAGAAAAGCAGGATCGACCAAACTTCTGTGCCATTCGTTAGGCGTTTGTTCCTCGAGTATAACGGAATTCAATAACTTCTGAAGAGCTTTGAGTACCGGTGATTCACCTGCTTTCAGAAGTGCAGCCGTAATTCCATCGTCACTCGGTGCCTTGTTGTTCTTAAGCTGTTTGAAAGCCATTCCAGTCTCGTACAGGCTGACTTTCGGGATATTTTTTATTTATTTATTAACTTGTCGCCAATTTTATAGACCATTACACACATGAATTTTACAATTATTGGTTTTACATTTTAAAAAGCAAATTATGAAATTCGACTAATTGAAATTTAAAAAAAGACAAAGTAGGATTAAACGTAAATTATGTAATAGAAAATAATATTTATAAAGTAAAAATATATAAAACAAACAAAAAAGTACAATTAAAGAAATAAGAACAAGAAGTTTGAAATGGGCAGCGCAAAGTGTTATACGTTATATATGTAGTGTGTTTGTGGCATGTGTAAATGTTGTGTGTGTATTGTGAGTGTTTGTATGAAGTCGTATAAAAATTAATTTCATGAATTGGTTACGTCGGAGGAAGAATATGTCGAATATCTATATAGCTTCGGTAAAGTGTCGGGTTAGTCTGGCTCTTGAGTCTTTAGCCAGATCGCTGACAGGCAGACGTGTGGTCTTGTACAATTGTCCGTAGAACTTTTTAACTTCTTCCAGCAACTCAATCTTAGAATTCTCAGACTATATGATCATGCCACCTCAGTTTTCGGCTTGGTCAGTTAGCTTTGTCCTCTCGTTGGTTTGATGTCTAGCGAACACTTTTGAGCCTTTGTTGTGCTCAATCGCTTCTTTAATACAATTTGTATTATATTCGCGCTAATCGCGAGCCAGGGACTTAAGAGATCTGCCTGTTTAGTTGTCGATATTAAGTAGCATCTTCAGAGGACTGCAAAACCAATCTGCGTCTTTCTTCCATGAGGTTGCTGGTGAAGTCTGAATTTTTTTTTGTTCTGTTTGAACGGCGAGTTTTAAGAATCTCAGACCCGACCTTTTGGACTATTTCCACTAATTTTTCATTATAATCGTCCATATTCTCGCAGTATCCTAGGCATTCGAAGCGATTTTGCAAATCGAGCTGAATGCTCTCGGGGTTTTGGAGCTGTATGGGTGCAGGTCGGAACGTAGACTTCATCAGTCGGCATCTTTCTAGCTTAATCTTTAGATTCAGTGTGCCTCTTACCATTCGGTGATCGCTTCCTGTTTTTACTAAAATTGATCACAAAGACATCATTGAATATTTGTCTTCTCGTCGATAAGATGAAATCAATCTCGTTCTTCGCTATGCCATTGGGATGCAACTATGTCCACTTCCGCTGTTGTGACTCTTTGAAGAAGAAGTTCATTATAAAGAGGCTCTCTTTTTTCATAAAGTCGGCCAGCATCTGACCACGTGCATTTATTACTCCATATCCAAATTGCCCTACTCTCAGCTCACCATCGCCTCGTTTGCCCAGTTGCACGTTGAAGTCCTCCATAACAATGGTATAATGGGTCTTGGTTCTACGTTTGGTTGTAGAGATTTCCTCATACATTATCTCTACCTCATCGTCGGAGTGTTGCGTGGTCGGCGCGTATACCCGTATGACTTATCGAATACCGTTTTGTGATTCCGAGTATAAAGTATGCTACCCTTGTCGAAAAGATCATGATCTGGACCACTTTGTTAATGAGGGACTTGTGGACGAGAAACCCGACACCACCCTGGGACAGTTGGTCATCCTCCCGGAATGAGAGCAGGTTTCCGGATTAAAGGATCATGGTGTCCTCTCCCTTTATTTGGACTTCACATAAACGTACGATATCCCACCGTAACCTGCTCAATCCTTCTTCGAGTTCTGTAAGCTTCTCGTCAGTCCGCAGTGTACGCGTGTTGTAAATTGCCAGGGCCAAAGGTCGTTGGGTTTGGTAGCCTGGCATCTCCTGGAGATTCTTTGCATTTCCCACCCCATCGTTACCAGGTCTGTTACCGGAGCCAGGAATAGCAGTGTCGCCGGGGACAAGGGGCCGTTTCCTGGGTGTGTAAGCAAGAAGTAGAATTCTTATTTTTAATTCGTGGCTCTAGTTAGCAGATTATAAATTAATATGATGGTTTATAGTAGCTTGTAGCTCTAAGGGTTAATATTTATTGTAAATAAAATAATAGATTATAAATTAATGAAGCAGAAACATACCGGGAGATTTAGATCAACTTCGAGACAAAAGTTGTATTCTGGTCTTAATGTAGAAAGCAAACTGCGGCATCGGTTCCGCTCGCGGCTCGCTTCACCTCTCCCCCTCGCTCGCCCACCGCCTTACAGCCAGCCTTCGCGCATCATAGTGACAAATAAATCGAGTTTCTATTATCCTAATTACTGTTCCCTATATTTTAATCTACAAATATCTACTCTATGAACTTCCGTTTAGTGTCATAAGGTAATTATCCGATAAAAAGAATGGAATTTGTTTGTCAGGACCAACAAAATTCATATTACTTTTGTATCCAGTTTAAGCAAAAAACTAATTAATATGATTATAAAACCTTTTTATATTGTGCAGAACTAACTAAGTACTTTTAGACCTTACATTTTTTGGTGTGTAGATTTGACAGAAATCATTATTGTGTAATTATTAGATTGAATCCATATAGTTCTGCTACTCACGCTCCCAGAATTCATTAAAATTATATAATTTTATACAACAAAAACACTTATTATCGTCTAAAAAAATAAATCACAAAACTTTGTTTTTGTCAGATCTCATTAAGTATTAATTCAAGTGACCATTTTCTATTAAAAGTCATTTAAGTTTTATAATTAGTTTAATAGACAAGTATAATGTGACTAAAAGACAATTAAAGGCATGTAATTATTTTTAACAAAATCATAACTTATATGCATTTCTGTCGTTCGTCGTTGCTCAGACGTCATTGAAATAATATAATGACTTTTAGCAAAACGTTATAGGACAATTTAAGTACTCTAGGTGTCACTTATGAACTTTATCAACTTAATACAAAATGTAAAGATGTAGTAAGCGATATATTCGTGAAACCTCCATAAGTAACAAAAATAATTTAATTATTTATAACGAAAATTGTAAGTAGTGAATCATACATTTTCAAATTTCAGATGAAGACACTAAGTATCATTAGTGTGTAGTTGTAACGAAAAAAATCTTAATACTCAATATAAGGTACTGTAATGATTGCGAAAACTGAAAATTGCAATCACTATCTTTTTGCCTTAGGCATAATGTTCAATTTCTTTAAAAGTATAACACATAGAGAAATAATGATTTCTGATTATTGTAGAGCGTAGCGCGGCCTATACACTGGTATCACAAATGCAGTTAATGACTTTTGGTGAATAATGACTTCTTGCAGTAAGCCGACGATATGATGTATGTAACATCTGATATAAATAAAAAACCTACCGGCCTCGTTCCGGCCATGCCACCTGCATGGCCGTGTTTCCTTAGCTTTCGTGAATGAAAATAAAAATCCTGAGCCTTCGTGATTAAAAAAAACCGTATTTCCTGTTACACACTTCCGTCCCTTTTCACAAAATCACTCCCACAGATTACAAGCGAAAGGAAAGATGTTACACATCAGAAAAATCGGGTGGGGATGTTTCGGGGCACACTGCCATACAATGCCGTTCGATTAGCACACTAGCGCCGCCATGTTGATTGGGAAAGTTGTCTCTGTCTTTTTCTTTACGTGTAAAGAGTAAATAAAATAACCACACTTTTTTAATGGTTTTTCGTTTCAATCAAAAACTGCAATGAAAGTATAAAAAATAATAACATTACTTTCTTTGTATTATCTTAAAAAATATTGTTATATATTTTTTTTAAATTTCTACTTCAAAATATCATTTAGATCAGTGGTGCCCAACCGGTAGCTCGCGGGCACCTGGTAGCCCGCGGCCTGTTTTCTAGGCGCCCGCGAACAAAATCGGATAAAGAATACACAAATTTTCAAAAATTAAATTGGGTAAAATAAATTTAATAAACAATAACTGAATTACGCTGTATGTATTTCGCAGTCTTTAGTAGGTACGCAATTAACTCGGCCGTGCCCGAGTGGCGCATCGGGATTTTCAAAATAGCCCTTGGAGCAATACCAGTTGGGCACCACTGATTTAGATAGTCATAACTAGAGTTAAAAGTAGGTAACGGTGTAGACCTATTTATGGATTTTTCTCTATCGCGCCAAAACTGCTCAATCATGTTTATAATAGCTTTTGGCTTTAAGGAACATCATCAAAAATAAGGGTGTTTTTTTAACCTTGGGTTTTTGGCGTTTAGAAGGTATTGACATCAAAAATAACGTAAATCTGTAATACTACCGCCTTAAGAGCCTCCAGGAGGCTCGCGTTTCCATACAAACGTAGTTACGCTTTCATACAAAGATTTCATGTCGAATTGAATCCAAAATTTGCAAATATTTTAAGTAGACACATATCGATGTTTGTAACTAGTTACATCGTAGTAAATTAAAACATAACTAAACAAAGGCTTAAATTAGTTTTGTACTGAAAGTTTGAAACTGCTCTTATTTTTTTTTCATTTTATATTAGTACATCGACAACTAATTACAAACATCCATATGTGTTTACTCAATATATTTGAAAAGTTTGGATTCAATCAAGTATGTAGTTTTTGTATTAAAGCGGAACTACATTTGTATGGAAACTCGAGCCTCCTGGAGACCCTTAATCAAAATCATTGAGTATTTTGCGCATATTGGGGGACACAAACTATTATTTAATTGTTATTTTATAACTCTATACATTAACAACAAGTACTTGCTAAACTATTAAAAGTGGCCACTTTCAGCAGTTTTGCAGAAACCACGCGCCAAGTATATAGGGTTTCAGATGGTTTCAGACTTTTCAAAAAAATAAATGTATTTACGTCTACGGGCCTCTTACGAAGGCTCAATGTCACCCAAAAGGCAACGGAGCGTGCTATGTTTGAAGTTTCTCTGCGTAATCGAATCAGAAATGCCGGGATCAGAATCGCTAAAGAACCCCGTACCAAAAGTATGGAAAATGTGGTTTCAGTTAAATATTCTGAGATTTTGATAGAATATAGATTTTAACGTCCTGAACAAAAGTATCTATGGGGGCTACCACTGTTGCCGAGGCCCTTTCAGAGTTACGACTGGTTTGATTTAATATTAACCCATAATAAACCGAGTTTGAAAGTGTACATGTGTATCTATGAAAATATATCTACATAAGATTTAACGAGTAACACTATTTTTCTTTCATTTTACCCGTTATTGATAGTTTGTTATGTCTGGTGCAGTCTACTGTAAAAATATGGGTGCATTAAAATGCTCAAATAAATGTTCCAATGATCTGTGTGTCGTTGTAATAAGAACTTCGTAAAATATTTATGAAACGATTTATTTTGCACTTGAAAAAGACACTGGAGGTGTCATATTACTGATGTTACTATCACTGTGACAAGGTGCGAATTGGTACTAGAGTCGATTTCCTTGAGGGTACAAAACCAGTCGTAACTCTGAAAGGGACTCGGCAACAGTGGTAGCCCCCATAGAGACTTTTGTTCAGGACGTTAAAATCTATATTCTATCAAAATCTCAGAATATTTAACTGAAACCACATTTTCCATACTTTTGGTACGGGGTTATTTAAGTGCCAGTGGGTGGGGCACATAGCTCGTAGAACAGTTGGCTATTGGAGCAGTCAAATTCTCGAATAGAAACCGCGCACTGGAAGAGTTAGCGTAGGCAGACCTCCCAAGCGGTGGATCGATGACATTGATGTGAAAGTCGCGAGAAGCTGCAGGATGCGGGCAGCGCAGGACCTGCAGTTGGGGAAAGGCCTTTATCAAAAGTCTTTCGGCTGATGTTATGGTAATAACAACTTAGAAGACAAAGTTATTTTTGCAGTTGGTATCGAATTTTTTGTATGGAAAATCTACGAACTTTTTACAAATTCAAGTGCAGATCTTAAGCTAGTCGATTATTACTCCTTAACAAAGAAAACTTAATTAGCCATGATAATTTTCTTTTCAAAACCATACTTTATTTTATTTTTACCAAATTAACTTTTTAGATTTCCAAAATTTCGTGAATAAAATTATTACAAATATACAAAAAAATGTTTTACACACATCACCCTCAGTAATTTTGAAGGACCTATTCAAAGATGTCCCCAAAACGATGGGTTACGTAAAAAAAAATCCGAGCGAGACCTACAGTACTCGCATATGATGTGTAACAAATCACTGTTACACATTTCCGTCCCATTTCACGAAATCACTCCCACAAATTGCAGGAAAGCGAGAGCAAAGCTCATTCGTCGGATCGAATAGCGCGCGCTTTCGCGACTTCCTGTTACACATTTCCGTCCCATGTTACACATTTCCGTCCCATTTCACGAAATCACTCCCACAAATTGCAGGAAAGCGAGAGCAAAGATGTTACACATCAAAAATATTCACCGCTACTTTTATAAGCGGAGGTACCCAAAAATTTTACAGATTTTATTTCATGTTTTTATAGGCGTCATAGGTTTGAACATAATATATCCATATAAAATTTCAGCTTTATAGGTGTAATAGACTTTAAGCGAGGCATTGACTGAATAGATGTCTCTGTCTTTTTTTTAACGTGTAAAGAGTAAAGAAAATAACCACACTTTTGCACAATATCAATGCTTTTTCGTTGAAAAGTTTCGAAAAGTAAACTAAATTAAATTTGAATGAATATAGACTACGTAGTTTGAAAAGAAGAAAATTATAATATAAATTTTAAATTCAAGATAAATATTTTTTTTACAAATGTTAACAGGCTTTGCTTCACTTTGCTTCAATTTATGCTATGTTTGGATTTTTTTGTGATCGAGTCAAGTTAAACAAATCGTTTATTGAACTTACGAGAGCCCTAGGTAATATCCTTGAATATAATATAACATATCTTTTTTTTCAGGTCTATAAATTAAGCGGGGATAATTTTCCCGATTTTTTTGCTAAGCGCTTCTCACTGCTTATTTGCCAATATACCGCCTTAAGTAAAACGTCTGTGAAATGGCAAATCTTAAGGGTTCCTACTAGTTTGACTACGGTATCCTAAAAAGGATAGATATCTTGACTCTTTCAATCACTAGGCCAATTCAAACTATATGAAATTTGGCGGTGCTGTTCTTCTTTTTCTGTTTTGTGCCTTAGTATATGTGGGCAGGTCTGGAGGTAGATGTCAATGTCCGCTTTCGTTTACGCAGCTGTTACTGAGAGCAACTTAATATTCAGACCAAATTCAGATGCTCACTCTCACAGCTTGTGTACTGTGAGCGATTGCTAGCTGATGACTGCTTGTCATTTGAGCTACTTTACAACATCTGTCAAAAACCTCTAGATATTGAGTTTCGTACAACAATCGTAACAAAAAATGGGGTATCTCTTGTTCTATTTGTCGGAGCGTCATTGAAATCGCGACCAATACCAGCTCGAGATATGTTTACATAGATCTTTACTTTTTATTTGAATCAAACGTCAGGTATTAGTACCTGGGTGAAACCGGTGGTTGCGTGACAATCGCTTCTACTCGTGAACCGATCGTATGTGGTAACAAAGATGACTTATTAACGGTAGGCTGTTTGTGACTGAGTTGGCAACACTGAGTTGAGAAGCCATATTAGCTGGACGTCACTCTCGGGGCAGACACTTTTTGACGGAGCATCGAACTGAACGGACGTGTCGCGCCATCGCTATGATCACCGCGTTTGCATCCATTGTAATCCAGGGCATCCTGTACAATTTCGATTGCCGAATGATCAAGACTATTGAAGGAGGATCCCTGTGATATAGATGCGTTGTAATTTTGACGCCCACAACCGAAATAGTTAAGGACTGAACCACAAGGTTTTCAAATAACCTAACCACCCCCCTTTGACATATTTAATACGTATTCATCTTTACCATAAATGTAAAATAATGTTTCGACACGTGATAAGTCCTTTTCTATACTGTAATTGAGATAGGTGCATTTGAAACACGTCACAGAACATTTCGGCATGTTGACGGTAAGTCTGCCAACGAGTGACTGTAAGAAAAACTCTAATCCTAAGATTAGAGCAGAGTTTTTTGTACCCCTTTTTTCAAAGTGATAACTCTATATCTACCTTTTATTTTTGATCTGAGGTAAAAAGGTTTTTTTTTTAAGTTTTTGCGTATTTTTTTATTACGTACTTTAATTAAAGAATATTTTTTAAAAATTTAATTACAAATGTATAGTTTTTATATTTTTGCCTATATCTGTAGTATAAGATGGTATTACTTGCCAAATTTCATAGTTCTAGCACAGATGAGATACTAGTTTGGTTCTAGGTCAACGGAAAATACCCTATAAATTTTGATTCCTTTAAGAGTGTCCAAATATACGTTTTTTGCGCCATAAACGGTCTTACCTTTTTTTATGTTAACTTAGAACTTTAATTTTTCGCAGCTTCAAGGGACTGCAGACCGGTGTATATAGTTTTAATTTCAATTTGATACCTTTACGCGTTCCCGAGATAAAGGGTCCTGACCGACAGACGGACGGACGGACAACAGTGATCCTATAAGGGTTCAGTTTTTAAATTTTTAGGTGCGGAACACTAAAAAGGACTCTTACAATTAGCTAACGTATTTAGATTCGAAATTTAAACACCTCTTCAATCAGTCCATGTAATTCAAACTGAGAAATTTTTACAACGAAAAATTCTAAAGAAAAATTTTAACCGCCTCCGTGGCGTAATTGTTAGCCCATTCGCTTCACACCAGGAGGTCGCGGGTTCGATTTCCGGTGCGGTCAACTTGTAAGACTCGGTTTGGTTGGTGGTAGGGCATTTCCGAAGCCTGCCTGGCTAGCTACCACCATCTTATCTAAGTCTTGCCGCCAAACATCAGTGTTAACAACATTGATGTGTTCCGGCTTGAAGATAAGATAGCCAGTTCTCCATTGCGTTGGGGAATCTTGGTAAGCCCGCTTCCATCTTCCATCATCGTCATTTACCATCAGGTGAGATGATGCCATGGGCTTACCAATTGTAAATAAAAAAATTAAAAAAAAATCCTGAAAGACATAAAAGTTAATGGATACGAATGATAATGCCAATTACAGGAATCACGTTTTAATCTCTATCTTATCGTGTGGCACATTTAACCGTGCTGCTGCTATCCAAGGGATAGACGTCGGTTGCCTGGTGTTGCACTTAGCATCACCCGCGGTCACGTGTAGGTCATTTAGATTTACACCTACGGACGTGTGCAACGCGACCTTCATCATACACATCTGGAATCAGATGATGTGCAGGTTTCCTCACGATGTTTTCCTTCACCGTTAAAACAATCGTTAATTAATCGTAAGTTTCGAAAAACTTATTGGTAAATTGGACTCAGATTTGAACCCGGCACTTCTGGTTATGATTACTGAGTCGTTACCAGTTGAGCCACCGACGCTTTACACGTTATTATGAAAACGCGTTATATGTAGTGTAGCTCCATTGCACTAATGTTTAGTGCAAGCACCCTTTCACCTGTAAAACTAATCTAACTTGCACTAACTCCTGCACTGAGTTCACGTAGCTTGGGGGCCAGACTGACTCCTGAAGTGGCCTGTGCCTCATAAAGCATGCATCGTTTCGCTGCCTTGGGCGGGTTTAGAAGCTTTTGAAGCATTATGTAGAGATGTTGGTTTGAACAGATAATACCAAGTATTTACCAGCTAATTTCTTGACTTTTGGATAACGCCTACTTTTCCCGAACATTTGTAGTAGATTATTTAGTAATAGGTAATTCAGGAAAAATCGCTGTGAGCAAAAACAAAATCTATAACCTGACCAATTAAATTAAATTTTTAAGAGAGTAAAAATAAAAACTTTACCCGTATTTTTTAGCATTAGGGTAAAAATTTATTCTACCTAGGTCACTCACGAGATCAACACTAATCTAACGATACTTCCAAAATCCACCAACCTTACAGGCTGAGCCAAGAAGATACAGAGCGCACATGATAAACACTGCTCTCCTTTTTGTCCAGTGGAGTAAAAATTGTGCCAAAGAGTAATTTCTCTTATTGAACAGTTCTATACCTATCTTTTGAACGATCGATGTTCATGATAATTTTCTAGATTTTTCTAGATTACACATAATATTTAAAAGACCCTTTAAAGTGTACTCCAAAATTCAGCAAGCCATACGTAATCTCTAATCCCTAAAAAAACATTAATGTGAAAGTGAGCCAAGTTACAAAAATGTACAGAGATCTAAATGGTACCAAGTTCTATATCATAGTGGTTTCTTAAATCATAGCTACGGGACATCAAATTAATTCTATCTTAAAATTCTCCAAATAAAAGACAACGTACATAGACTGCACTAAAAGTATCGGTAATAGAATATTTCCATTGTTCCTGGCATAATAGTCTTTATAATCGAAAACTCCTTGGTTTTATTGATCGAATACCATTTACTTATTTAAAAAAAAAAGGACGCGGTCTTGTCACAAGGTCTTGTCGAACTTGTAAAACAGTGTAAAAAAATATAATTGACTTGTGAAAATTCAAGAGCAATGATTTAATATGACTTTCGAAGTGGTTTAATACAAAAACAGTGTGTTGATCGGATGCTTTCTACATTTGGTGATTAAGCCCCATCTCAAACCACAACTTATCGCTGCTTTGCAGAATTTCAACGTGGACGTGTCAAGCTCTGTGACGATCCTCGTCAAGGTCGCCCAGAAACTGCAATCACCCAAGATAACGTCGATACCGTGCGTAAACTGATTAAGGAAGATCGACATGAGACATATCGCGAAATTCAGGCAACTTTAAATCTTGTCATGAGTTAAATACAAATAATCTTTCATGAAAAATTGGGTGTAAAAAAGTTGTTTTCCTAATGGATCCCGCATGCGCTCTGTGAGGAACAAACGCGTTACATGGTGCGTCAGAACTCTCGAGAGATTCCACGGAGGATCTTTAAATGCCGTATACAGCGTCATATCAGGTGACGAATCCTGGATATACGCATACGAACCCGAAACAAAGAATCAGTCACGAGTTTGGGTGTTCGAAAATGAGTTGAAGCCAGCAAAAGTTGTTCGTTCACGGAGCGTTACAAAAAAATGGTGGGCAGATGTCTCCAAAATCGGACATGTTGCGACTATTCCTTTTGAGGGACAAAGAACGGTCAATGCACAAAGGTATGCTAGCATTTGTTTGCCACAGGTCCTCTCTAAACTCCGTAAAGAGAACTGCGACCACCGCATCATCCTCCATCACAATAATGCAAGCTCTCATACCGCCAACAGAGCAAAAGAGTTTTTTTTCTTTTCTCAAAATTAAGAACAAATGGCTTGGTCAACGATTTTCGTCACCTGAAGAAACTGTAGGCGCCTACAAAACGGCCATTTTGAATAACTCAACTTCAGAATGAAATGAATGCTTTATTAATTGGTTCCATTAAATAGAAAAATGTGTCCAGTTTCAAGGAGAATAGTTTGAAAAACCATAAATATATTTTCCACTAATAATGTTGTATCACTTCCTTGATTCCCGAAATTTTCAGCGCCGCTTACGAACAATGGTTTTCAGTTGCTTGAAAGAAGATGTGTTATGTTATGTGCTATTATTAGGGCAAATTTTCACTATCCAATTACATTTTATATTGCCGCTTTGCTTGCTTGGCGCCTTGACTATTTAAACTGTTCAATTAACACAATTTAGTACTACATAACTTAACACAATTTTCTTTTAAGCAACTGAAAACCGTCGCACGTTCTCTATTATTTGGATAAATTTACGAGTAAATAACCATATAGATAATAACCTTATTGATTTAAGAAACCACTGAAGTTCTGGATACCATTTAGATCTTTGTATTTTTTTGTATTGAACTTGGCTCCTTTTCACATTTATGTTTTGTTAGGATATCATCATTTTTTGTAATAATATTCATTTTTACTCTATATTCAGTTAAAGAAAACCGTGACTGACTGACTTATATATCAACGCAAAAACGGGATCTGCGCGGGCGAAGCCGTGGGCAACAGCCAGTAGATATGTATAAAATATTTTTATACCACAACGGTGGTGGTACACATACTTGGCCGGGTTTTGATTATTTGCTTAATTCACCAAATAACCAATTTCGATCACAAAATTCAAGTTTATAAGTCACCTGAGAGTGTTCTTTATAATTATTTTGATGAACAGTGGTTGTAAAAAACCCTAATTTTGATAGTCCGACTTGCACTTTGCCGATTTTTCTTTTTGTTTTGTATACGCTCCAAGTTACCTGGAAGTGGTCTATAATTTCCATCAATAGTAAAAGTAAGGAACCCTAATTTCACAAGTACGATTCAAACTTGGCTTCGACCGTGTGGACATCGTTTTTATGACAGAAATTGAGGGTGAGTGGTGCGCTAGCCGCAAGTGGCTCGTGAGTTTGGACATTCGTTTTTTCTCCAGATCCCTCAGGAACTATATAGGGCTATTCTGATTAACAATCTATGTCACTTCCCACCCCCTCAAGTAATTCTATACAAAAAATCACTTTAATCCGTTGCTTGTTTACGACGCCGCCGTGCGCGAGCGTGGTAATGTGTTTTTTTCTCTTTGGGAACTATGTTAGGATAAGTTAATTAGTAAATAATATCATTTTCCACCTCTTCAACCATCTCTGTGTAAAAAAACACAACAATCCATAGTTCGGTTGAAATGTTTAAGAAATTAACCAAAAAGGAGTCTTTTTTCAGTTTCCTCAGAAACTCCATCGGACTATGAAATTTTCACAGATAAAAAGTAGCGTTTTCCTTCTCAGTAACACGCTTCCTGCATGCCAAATTTCATTAAGATTGGTTGAGGTGTTGAAGCGTGAAAGGTAACAAACAAACCCATAACGATGCCGCTCAAGTTCATAAGTAACCTGGAAGTGATCTATATATTTTGATGATTAGCGGTGATACGGAACCCTTGGTGCGCGAGTTCGCCTCACACTTGGCCGTTTTTCGAATTTTTCCTTTGTAAACGTCCATCCCAAATATCAAGTTACTAAGTCACCTGGAAGTGGTCAGTCGTAAAAATAGTGATTTTCGGGACGCCAATATCTCAGAAATGGTTTACCATTTCTGAAAATAGTGGTTTTAGATATGTTTATGAAAATTGTGGTTTATTAGACACAAAATCCCGAGTGTGTAGTTAAAATAAATTTTAAGTTACGGGTACATAGGTCGAAAGTGGCCCCAAATGGTTCGTATAATATAACCCACAGCCGGTGTCGCCTTTTCAACTTGGCTGACACCCTGCCGTGTGTTTAGACAATATTATATTAAGACTTCAATTTTATTATCTCACGCTACCTATACAATTTTTTATTCCTTTCTACCAAATTCTGGCTATTACCAAAACTGCCACGTGTATTTTGTATGACGCAGCAGTTTACACTATAGCGAACCGAGCGCTAGCATTTCACTCGCAAATAGTAAATCCCATAGATAAGCGAATTCACTTATGTTGCAAAAATACTGAAGCATAACTGAAGCTCTTTTGCTCTCGCGAATAACTTGAAACTACCTACAAATATCATGACTCACTTGTTATAGTTGAAATATCGAAATAGGTAGGGAAAAAAATTCGAGCGAGACCTACAGTACTCGCATATGATGTGTAACATGTGACAAAATACTTTATAAAAGGACGGCAAAGATACGGGAGACTAGGCTGTATGGTCATAGATACCTTTGCCTTTTCCGCGCTTTTAAAGCCTGAAAAAAGGACGGCAAAGATACGGCAGACTAGGCTGTATGGTCATAGATACCTTTGCCTTTTCCGCGCTTTTAAAGCCTGAAAAAACGCGACTCCCTGGGACACATTTCCGTCCCATGGGACACTTTTCCGTCCCATTTCACGAAATCACTCCCACAAGTTGCAGGAAAGCGAGAGCAAAGATGTTACACATCAATAACTATTTTAATAATATACTATACATATGTAGGAGAACCAAAGTAACCGACATAGCTCTCAGAACTGCTAAATTTAAGTGGCAGTGGGTGGGGCACATTGCTCGTAGAACAGATGGCCGTTGAGGCAGTAAAGTTATCGAGTGGCGACCGCGCATCGGAAAACGTATCGTAGGCAGGCCTCCAGGGCTGTAGCTAGAGTCGAATTTGAGGTAGGGCATCACAGATATTATAATTAAATAGACACATCTCGCCTCATGTGATGCCATCTATACACAGAACAAAGAATTTTAATAATATGAAATTAATGCCACAAACTGTGGTATGTTCGGAAAAGTTATCGCTACCATTTAAAAAAAATCTCAAACTATGAACAAAAATTTAATTATAAGTATTTTAGTTTTTGGTATTTTTAAGGTGGGGCGTTGTGATTTTAAGGTAGGGCACTGCCCCATAATGCCCCCCCTCCCCTAGCTACGGCCATGCAGGCCTCCCACTCGGTGGACCGATGACCTGGTGAAGGACGCGGGAAGCCGCTGGATGCGGGCAGCGCAGAACCCGTCGTCGTGGAAATCCTTGGGGGAGGCCTATGTCCAGCAGTGGACGTCCTTCGGCTGATATGATGATCCTAATATTACAAGGTGTAACAAAATTGGTATAGGTCCCGTTATAAGTAACTTGGGCTTCTACTCATCATACTGAACAACTTTTGTTCTACGACTTTGCGGAAATCTTAAAAAAAAAACTCTTCATACAAATCAATCAGCTGATCGACCAACTTAGTGCATTTTTGTTATTATACTATAATAGTTGTGTGGACAGGTGTGGTGGTACGGAACCCTCTTAATGCTATTCCGACTTGCACTTGGCTGGTTTTTGAACGTGTTTATTTGCTCTCGAAACAACTACCGCCGCTACAAGTGGTGTTTCTACGCGTGAGACTTAATTTTTTTTTTAGGCAGCAGTGGATGTTTTTCGGCTGAGATGATGATGATCAGTCTCTGGTTCCCATAGCACAGGGAATTCTAGTTTAGGGCCAGATGACCGTGTATAGTTTGATAGTCGGTTTTCCGATAAATGTTAATGATATAACACATTTTCACGAAAATAGAAAAATTTTACGAAACGTGTACGGAGTTGAGAAAGTAAAAAACACCGTAACTCTTATCAGTGTTAGTCAGAGACTTTATAGCCGCATGATCCGAATATTGAACACACATTTCCTTATAAGGTAATATGTACCCAAATCAGGCCGTACTGCATGCCAGTAGATTACCATAAAGTACTTTGCACCTTTTAATAAAATGCACCCAAATCTCTGAGCTGATGGTAGACAAAACGGCTGGCTAAAGGGATGAAGAGACCTGATTTGAATTTTCATCAGGTAGGTACATACAGCATTTTGGTACGCTAGTACTAATATAATATATATGTCACCGAGATATTGTGAAAACCGCGATATTACAATCTCACTAGTTAGATTATGATATATTATCATAATCTAACTATTCTTGTAACTCCAAATAAAACCGATGATTTCTTCTGCTGCGAAGCATTCTGCTACCCAGGGGGGGGGGGGGGGAGTTCTTTGACTGTTAAATCAATCAAAACTGACCGAACCTAAGATTGCTCGCTTCGCGAGTTCATTTATTTAGTATTTTTCACTTCGCTTAGTGTTGTTGTAATGTCACTAGTGAGTTTACAATGTCAGTAGTGAAAAATGTTACAGTTCACAATCTTTCGATATAATATGGTTGAGGGAAGCGATGGCTGACTTTCGCGTTATACTCGTGACCGGATGCTGTCCGTGTGAACTAGCCTACTCTTGTCAAAGGAATTAATGTTATGTAATAATTATGTAATTACTAGCTGTTTCCCGTGATTTCACCTACGTGGACAACGTTTCTATGACTTTTCAAGGGTGCGCAGTGCGCGAGCCGCAAGTGCCTCGCTAGCGTGGAAAAAAGTAGCCTATGTGTTAATCCAGGTCTTAATCTGTCTACCTATTAAATTTCAGCCAGATCCGTTCAGTAGTTTTTGCGTGAAAGAGTAAAAAACATACATCCATACATTCTTACAAACTTTCGCGTTTATAATATTAGTAGGTCAATTTAGTTCTATCAGAAAGAGTGTAATTTGCACCTATTTTGAATAAACATCTTGAAATCTTATAACTATCCCACCCTATCCCAGTTCAAAAAACACAGTGCTTAGTGGAGAGGCGGAAACGGTGACACCCACCATCTTGGGGTTGCAGATCACGGATTCACATCTCGCGTCTCACACGTTATGCAAATGACACAGTCATTTCCTGCTTGTTCAACCATTGTGTGTTTACCCTAAGTTTTTAAACTTTTCAAAAGGTTCATTTTGCCACAATTTTTTAAATCATTTTTTTTTAATTCACATGTTTCTAAAGGAGACTACCATCATCACCATCATCATCATATCAGCCGAACGACATCCACTGCTGGACAAAGGCCTCCCCCAAGAATTTCCACGACGACCGGTCCTGCGCTACCCGCATCCAGCGGCTTCCCGCGAACTTCACCAGGTCGTCGGTCCACCGCGTGGGAGTCGTGTGCGTTCGACACTCAAGGAGTTTACTGCCTTTAAAAGAGACTATAGATATTTTATGAAATGTGTAGCAAAATAAACCTGTTGAAAAGGTTTCTACAAGCAGGAAGTGACTGTGCTTTCTCTGTTACAATTATAAAATAATTTCACACGAGAGAGATAAGATCTTCGGCATCATCGTCACTCACCATCAGGTGAGATGATGGCAAGGGCTTCACAATTGTAAAAAAAAAAGATAAGTTAAATATCCTATAGTGCACACCAAATATACAAAAATGAAAAACATATTAACTAGCAAAACATACAGAGATTTTTTGGAATCCATACTAAATTGGTCTATTATTGGATCAACCTGTATGTAGTGCTCAAAAATTTTTCTATAAATTGACAACGTGTTTCTCGCGGGAAGATTGTCAGTTGTTTAAGTAAAAGCTCTTTCTTGTAAAAAGTCTAACGAAATGTTATCGTGCATCAATAAATACATAAGTATGAAGAGTCCAAAATTTTTTCTACGGTTTGACTGTGGTGGTTCTTGCGGAAAGATGTTCAATTGTATGAGTAACAGCCCTTTCTTGTGAAAAGTCTAACCAAATGTATAATATCGTGTATCAGTGAATACATTAGTATGAAGAGTCCAAAAATTTTTATACGAATTGACTGTGGTGGTTCTTGCGGAAAGATGTTCAGTTGTATAAGTAAAAGCCCTTTCTTGTGAAAAGTCTAACCAAATGTATAATATCGTGTATCAGTGATTACATTAGTATAAAGATTCCAAAAATTGTTCTACGAATTGACTGTGGTGGTTCTTGCGGAAAGATGTTCAGTTCTATGAGTAAAAGCGCTTTCTTGTGAAAAGTCTAACCAAATGTATAATATCGTGTATCAGTGAATACATTAGTATGAAGAGTCCAAAAATTTTTATACGAATTGACTGTGGTGGTTTTTGCGGAAAAATAATCAGCTGTATTATTAAAATACCCAGTTAACTGGTTCTACACCAGATTTTGTTACACGCTGTATAAGTGCATACTACAATTTTTAACTGTAATTTATTTTGTAACACCTACGTATAAATACTATGCAATGTTTTAACAAATTACTTATTACAAATTTTGTGCTAATTTTTTAAGTATGGAGCGTCAGTGGCGCAATGGCAAGGGCCGCTACCTCCTGTCCGGGAGGTCGTGGTTCGAATCTGCCACGTACCAATGTGTTTTCAAATTTCGATTTCATATGTACGTTTATCAGACGCTCTTACGGTAAAGAAAAACATCGTGAGGATACCTGTACACGCCTGTGAAGAAACTTGCAGGTTGTGTGTGAAGTCGACCAACCCGCACTGGGCCCACGTGGTCGACTAATGTCCGATCGCCCTAATTCAGGGTAGGCTCGAGCCCCTTGGTGGGGACGTATTCATCATCATCATATCAGCCGAAGGACGTCCACTGCTGGACATAGGCCTCCCCCAAAGATTTCCACGACTACCGGTTCTGCGCTGCCCGCATCCAGCGGCTTCCCGCGACCTTCACCAGGTCATCTGTCCACCGAGTGGGAGGCCTACCTACACTACGTTTTCCGGAGCGTGGTCGCCACTTGAGAACTTTACTACCCCAACGGCCATCATTAGCCATTCTACGCGCAATGTGCCCCGCCCACTGCCGCACTTAAGTTTAGCAATTCTGAGAGCTATGTCGGTTACTTTGGTTCTCCTACGGATCTCCTCGTTTCTGATTCGATCACGCAGAGAAACTCCGAGCATAGCACGCTCCATTGCCCTTTGGGTGACCTTGAACCTTCTTATGAGGCCCATAGTAAGCGACCATGTCTCAGTTCCATAAGTCATCACTGGCAACACACACTGGTTATTATACTATAGAAGTAAATAAAATACACTAGTCTCGCAAAAGTATCTTCTCTTAACTCGAGTAACCATCTGATGTACACAGGCAAGCATATCAAGCTACACACTTTGGATTTTTTCACGTTCTTATGCCGAATGTATATGGATCAGAATCGCACTACGAGTGTATAGCTTGATGTGCTGGCCTCTGTATCTAACTTGCTCAGGACATAACTGAGTGGACTATTCCATTAACTTTGTCAGTGCAATGGGCGGGTAATTAAAGCGTAGCGTCGTTTGAAACTAACAAGCAAAACTTCCTCTGTAGCTTTGACACCTCAACACACGAATGCTCTTTCAATGGAGTGTCCTCGGCATATATGAAAAACCGACCAAGTGCGAAATGGTCGTACAAACATACTTCCACACCAAATCTACCTCTACCAACAGAACAAGACATGTTAGTACATACTTTGTAAAAAAAGTTGTGCAAACTATATCTTGTGATATATCAAATGAAAGGGCTTGTTGTTAGAATCTCAAACATGTTTTATATATAATTTTAAGATAAATAGTTTTGAAGTTATTTCAGAAAATAGGTGAAAATTTACCATTTCCCCTATCTTTGAAACTACTGGCACAGATGAGATACTAGTTACCTACTGGACAATTTTTTTTTTAATCACAGTTTATGAGCTTCAATGCAAAGATTACATGAAAATCTATGAGAAAATAGAATGCCATCTGTTTCCATAGGAAACATGAAATTTACATAGTCCTAAGTGGCCTTGGCTGTGACAGATGGACGGACGGACAGACAAACAGCCGAGTGATCCTATAATGGTTCTGTTTTTACTTTTTGAGGTACAAAACCCTAAAAACTATGGAAATGTCCTTTTTTAGAGTTCCGTACACAAAGGGTGCCAACGGAACCCTATTAAGAAGATACGTACGTCCGTCCATCTCTCTGTCTTGCATTTAAAGACCTTTTATTTTAAACCGTAAACATGTAGGTGGTTAAAATTTTTAGAATATTAATTATAGAGGATTTCTTAACAAATGATAGTATAATGTCTTATGGCATCTTACTGTGGCTATTTTCATCCTGCAGAAAAAAGCTATCCGCGCTATCTATCAGATATATAATAAGTTCAAAGAAATCAATATTTTAACTGTTGCTAGTCAATTTATATATGAAGACATCATGTACGTTCGGCATAATTTGAATTTAAGAAATATAAATAAAATAGATATAGCCTTTCCGAGACTGAGTAAGGTTAAAAAGTCATTTGTGGTGTAGTGTATAAGATTCTACAATAAAATTCCAGAAAATTTAACTAGTTTGTCCGAGAATAAATTCAAGACTCTTATCAATAAATGCTTGTGAGAGGATAATATTATAAAATAAAAGATTATGTAAATAACAAAGACATAGTTGATTCTATAACAAATACCATTTGATTTGATTTTGATTTGATGTTTCTCGAACGTTAGCTACCGATGTCTGCGACGCGGCGTTGGAAAAGTAACACTTTTTTGTTTTTCAGGCCAACGAAAGCGTTAATCTGAGAACTCTTACAAAAATTAATCAAAATTCATCATCAGAAAAACGTCCACTGCTAGATAAAGGCCTCCCCAAGGATTTACACGATGACCGGAAATAAAAATAAAATTATACAAACCTACATTAAAAATTAAATTATAATATACAATTTACGAAGAGATTGAAGAGATTGCTTTTAGCAATAAGACCGCCTACTGTACACTTTATTATAGTATCTCTACGTATTTACATTATAAAATTGTTTTGGTGTACTATAAGTGTTAATAAATAAATAAATAAAATAAAATTTACTAGGAGAACGAAAATAGCTCTCAGAATTGCTAAACCTCCCATACAAATCCAGGCTTTTTGTTACTTTTTCTCAAAATGGATCTTAACGATTTTAATAAAACGTTGTGAATGACTAAGACTAAATAAGACCTATTGCACAAGGTAGTTAATTATTTCGGGTAAAATCCTACTATTAATTCGGGTACTTGTTCCATACAAATTGAAATTATTTGTAAATTTTTCAAGTCTGATATACTTTACTGTATTCTTTGCCACTTCTTCTCTTCTTATCGTGTGGCACAATTATCCGTGCTATCAAAAGTACAGACGGCGGTTGACTGGTGATGCACTTAGCATCACCCGCGGTCACGTGTAGGGTATTCAGATTTACACCTCCGGAAGTGTGCAATGCGACCTTCATACACATCTGGAATCTGATGTGCAGGTTGCATCGTGAATGTTTTCCTTCACCCTATAAAGCAATCGGTAATTGTATGTACGTAAGTTTCGTAAAACCCAATGGTATATACTGGCCGTCAGGATTTGAACCCGAGACCTCTGGTTAGGAGAACCGAGGTGTTACCGTTTGAGCCACCGACGCTTCTTTTCTTTGCTACTAAGTAATTATAATGTTTATATTTGATCGATTTGTATATGCCCGACTACGACAAACAGTGAAAGCTTCGCGAGAAAGTATGTGCAGCGTGACTGTACAATTTATAACAACAAAAAATCGTTCAGGTGAAAATGTTTTTTTTTTTATATTTTTTACATTTTTATCATCATCGTCATATCAGATCATATACGTCCCCCACTTAAGCCTACCCTGAATTAGGACGCTCGGGCCTTAGTTAACCACCGGGCCCAGTGCGGGTTGGTCGACTTCACACACAACCTTTGAGTTTTTTCGCAGGTGTGTGCAGGTTTCCATGTACGTAAGTTTTGAAAAACTCATTGGTAGATTGGCCGTCCGGATTTGAAACCGGGACCTCTGGATAGGAGGACCGAGTCGTTACCGATTGAGCCACCGCCATTTATATTTTTTTTTTTTGTATTTTTATATTGTCATATCATCATAATTTTTTTAAAGATTTTTTTATACTTATATAGTTGCTCAATTTTCCAATCTGTTATTAGCCTGAGAAGTTTTTGCTTTATATACTAATAATAAATTATTATGATATTTTATACTAGCTGTTTCCCGCGGCTTCACCCGCGTGGACAATGTTTCTATTACTTTTTGAGGGTGCGCAGTGCGCGAGCCGCAAGTGGCACGCGAGCGAGATAAAAGTAGCTTTTGTGTTAATCCAGGTCCTAATCTGTCTAACTATCAAATTTTGGCCAGACCTGTAGAGTAGTTTTTGCGTGAAAGAGTAACAAACATACGTCCATACATTTTTTATTTTTTTTATTTACAATGGTAAGCCCTTGGCATCATCTCACCTGATGGTAAGTGACGTTGATGCCGAAGATAGAAGCGGGCTTACCAAGATTCCCCAATGCAATGGAGAACTGGCTATCTTATCTTCAAGCCGGAACACATCAATGTTGTTAACACTGATGTTTGGTGGCAAGACTTAGATAAGATGCTGGTAGCTAGCCAGGCGGGCTTAAAAAATGCCCTACCACCAGCGTTTATAATATTAGTAGGATTCTGTGAAATTTTCAGCTAGCTGCCTATTGCGGTTAAAAGGATAATAGGTTTTAAATGTCAGACTAACAGATGGACAAACAGCGTAGTCTTTGTAATAGGGTGATTGTAACGGAACCCTAAAAATCGATATTGGACGAAAAATCATTCATGCCAGTCTCAGGGTAGCCTGTGACCGACCAAGACCCCATGTTAAGTTAACCCACGACTAACACTTGACCTACTTCACTCACGGGTGAGTAGTCTGCCTTGTATTATTATTTTCTACTAGCTTTTGCATGCAGCTTCGCCCGCGAGGACCAGGACATCGTTTTCAGCCGACTTCAAAGAGGAGGAGGTTCTCAATTCGACTGTATGTTTTTTTTTTGTATGTTACGTGATATATTCGCTTGTTGGAAAGGAATTTTCATGATTCCTTTTTTTATTCGATAGGCTATATTATTCGATAGGCTTACTAGCAGGTTGGTCTTATATACATGTTATCAAAATCGGTTTAATACTTTTTAGGGAAATTTATAAAAACCAAAAAAATTAATAAAATTGTACTTGGTTTGTGGCAATTGAAATTTTTCAACGTTTTCAGTTTTTCCAATTATTGCAAGCGGCTTTTTTTTTCACATCCCGTTTTCAAAAATTTCATGTCAAAAAGTCTAGCCTTGTTCCTTAACTACTCCTGTGCGAAATTTCATATTTTTAGATCCAAGAGTTTAGGCTGGGCGTTTATGAGTTAGTCAGTGAGTGAGTGAGTCAGGATTTTACCACAGATTACTAAATTGTTACTTATTTTACACATCAGATAAAGAAAAAAATGTACAAACCAAAAAAAAAACTAAGAGACGTATTTTTTATATACCACAAGACTGCGCCAGAAGGAGGGTTATATTTTTCGAGTGTATGTATGTTTATTTCTTTGGCGCGTCCTGTAGCCTAAACGGCTTAATAGATTTTGATGGTGTCTTTAGATTTGTATAATTGATCCCGTGAGTGACATACACATTTTTACCCGACTAGAAAAAATAGTTCATTTATTTCTTTGTCACGCTCTGTAGCTTAAACGGCTTGATGAATTTTGCAGTACGACGTGTCGTTAGATTCGTCTTAATTCCGCAAGTGACATAGGATACATTTTTATCTGACTGTTACCTATCGAAAATTAGGGCTAATATATTTACTTTGATAGGGTTAAGTTATTATGCAGTCGGGTTTTTAATTCATATTAATTCCTTAATTTATTTTCAAGCGACTTCCAAAAAGGAGGAGGTTCTCAATTCGTCTGTATATATTTTTTTTTTATGTTTGTTACCTCATAACTTTGGGCTCGGTGAACCGATTTTTATGATTCATTTTTTATTAGAAATCTAGTGCTTCCCGTGTGGTCCTATTTAAATTTTATCAAAATCGGTGAAGTATTTTTTTTAGAAAATTAACAAAAACCAAAAATAATGATGCAAAAATGTACTAAGTTGTTCCGATGGAAGTCGGTTTTTTAACGTGTTTAGCGTTTTCAATTTTTTTTTATCATCTATTGTGGGATACGCAGATAAACATCGCTTTTTGTGTACATAAATAGTTTAACAACTATGGCCGGGTTTTATTTGATCTATGCTTGCTTACTAAGAACATATTATACAAGGTGTAACAAAATTGGTGTAGGTCCCGTTAACTGGGGGTTCTACTTATAATTATAGTGAACATTTCTTCCCAAGGACCCCATAGTCAATTCTCAAAAAAAGAATGGGACTCTCCATACAAAAATGCACGAAATTGGTCGAAAAGATAATCGATTTGTATGAAGAGTTATTTTTTTGGCGATTTCAGAAAAGCTATAGAACAAAAGTTGTTCAGTATGATGAGTAGAAGCCCCAGTTAACGGGACCTACACCAATATTGTTACAACCTATATAGCGAGTTGAAAACTCTTATAATGTTTTTAACCGCCTCCGTAGCTCAGAGGCAAAGTTCACTGGCTTTACACAGGAGGTCGCGGGTTCGATTCCCGGCGGGGTCAATTGTAAGACTCGGTTTGGTTGGTGGTAGGGCATTTTCTAAGCCCGTCTGGCTAGCTACTACCATCTTATCTAAGTCTTGCCGCCAAACATCAGTGTTAACAACATTGATGTGTTCCGGCTTGAAGATAAGATAGCCAGTTCTCCATTGCATTGGGGAATCTTGGTAAGCCCGCTTCCATCTTCGGCAACATCGTCACTTACCACCAGTTGAGATGTTGTCAAGGGTTTACCAATTGTGAATAAAAAAAAAAAACATATTATTGTCATACATAGAACGTGTTATGCTCAGAGTTTCCTTACGCGATCGCAAAAAAATAAGGAAATCCGAAGGAAAAACAAAGATCGGATAACGATGTCGGTTATATAGATTTTCCTTCGGATTTCCCTATTTTTATCATAAGATGCGTATCTCGTAGAATTGCTTTACTATAATAGTAGCAGTGGACGGGGCAAATAGATCGTTTAGAATGGATCGCTTTAGGCGCAGTAAAGTTCTCGAGAAGAGAACGTGCACTGAAAGGCTGAGCGTAGGCAGGCCTCCCACTCAGTAGACCGATGACCATGGTAAAGGTGTCGGCAGCACAGGAGGGTTTGTATTAGAACTTGGGGGAGGTCTTTTTGAGACCTGGCGAAGGATATTTTCTTGATATTGAATCGATGAATTCCATTCCATTCCGATATGTATTTTGTAGTCAATAACATTGTAACCACCAGTTATCTATACATTAAGAAATACTTCATCATCATATCAGCCGAAGGACGTCCACTGTTGGACATAGGCTTCCCCCAAGGATTTACACGACGACCGGTTCTGCGCTGCCTGCATCCAGTGGCTTCCCGCTACCTTCACCAGGACATCCGTCCACCGAGTGGGAGGCTTGAATACACTACGTTTTTCGATGCGTGGTCGCCACTCGAGAACTTTAGTGTCCAAACGGCCATCTGTTCTACGAGCAATGTGCCCCGCCCACTGGCACTTAAGTATAGCAATTCTGAGACCTATTGTCGGTTACTTTGGTTCTCCTACGGATCTCCTCGTTTCCGATTCGATCACGCAGAGAAACTCCGAGCATAGCACGCTTCATTGCCCTTTGGGTGACCTTGAGCCTTCTTATTAGGCCCATAGTAAGCGACCATGTCTCAGTTCCGTATGTCATCAGTGGCAACACACACTGGTCGAAGACCTTGGTCTTAAGACACTGTGTTATCTGGGACGTAAAGATATTGCGAAGATTTTTTTTGAAGAAATACTTAAAGAAAATAAATCTGTACATAAAATATATTCGGAAAAAAACTAACCAGGGTGACATAAAATAAGTAAGTAACTGAACAAGGTAAAATAGTTTTTAAGAAAAAACAAACATTTTGTCGGTCGCAACGTGCATCACGCAAAAACCAATATAGGGATTAAGACGAAACTTTTTATAATGACAGCTTATATAATAGTATAGCATAATATGAAAAAAAACTAGTGAATTGACCGAAAAACCATGAACCAGTAACAATAACCTTTGGTACAATACAAATTTGTTATATAACACAGGTCTATTATTACTGGAGGTGGATGTATCTTCTGACTATAATTATTCAAATTTCTGTGCTTCTGACAAATGGTACACCACTTATGCCGAAGATAGATGTGGGCTTGTCAAGATTCCCCAATGCAATAGAACTGGATATCAATAAATCAATCAAATATGTATACGCTTTATTATACAACAATTGGAAGCCTGCGGCTTCGCCCGTTCAGATCCCGATTATTGCGTTCACGTGGGAGATTCCCAAAATCCTTTTTTGGGGGATGCCGACGTCATAATTAATATATGAGTGCCAAATTTCAACCCGATCAATCCAGTGGTTTGAGCTGTGCGTTGATATACCAGTCAGTCACCATTTCCTTTTGATATTAAAGACAAAAAATATAAAGAATAGTGCAGAATACATAGTAAAAATTTAAATTGTACAATTTAGACGGTCTTGTTGCTAAAAAAAATCCTTCCAGGCATTGGATTAGATATATCTTAGTGAAAGTATATTATCTTCGTACCGGTACACAGGTGGAAAGACTTGGACAACATGGTCATAGTATTACAATATAGCGTAAAATACTAAGATATGGTAGAAGCCAGACAGGCGGGCTTAAGGCCCTTAGATGGGTCAAATGACAATATTCAATTCAAATTATTGATAGATAGACTGTGTAAAGCTATCACCATGGCAAAAATATATAACAGTAATAGCAATAAGACCGCCTACTGTACACTTCATTATAATAACTTTATGTATTAGCTTTACGAAACTGTTTTAGTGTACTATAAGTGTAAATAAATAAATATAACATACCTAAAGTAATAAAAAATCGATTTAATTGAATACAATTTTAAAGATATTACCACTTTTGATGTAAAAAAATACACTGTAGACCACCCTGTTTTTGGCATTAATTGCAAAATTTCTCGAAAAAAAATAGTTAAAACATTAAGAATTGGGCGTTCGGTTTCAACGTAACAGCCGCGTTCGAGCTCGCATTGATTTGAACTTAAAATGAATAGATTTACGTTCGATATTATTTAAACACGTTTCAACCTTCTCGGATTGAGTGCTCTTATGGCCTTACTAATGCCTTACTAATCACTAAGCCACGAAACCGTTTTAATCCCAGACCAGTCTCGTTTAAACCACGAGTGCACTGCGGAAACCAACTACAGCACAGCTTAGTACTAATAATACAGGGTGACTGGTTGAACAACGGACCTATTAAAGGAGGTGTATAAGAATCCGATACCCATTCCATTAAGCATAAAAAACCACCATCTTTTTTTTATTTTTAAAACGGCCATATCCTTTTTTACCGTTTACTACGCTCGAACAATGCGTACGCAACAGCTGACAACGACTTTGATAGGAAGATAACATGCGCTCCGCATAGTATAAGCAAAATTACAGAAATTTTTCATTTCAAAAAATGTGTAAATCACACGTATTTCAAAAAACTTTCACTCTTTTTTACTAGTTTACCTGCTTAAATGCGTCCGTCGTTCAACCAGTCACCCTGTATATATAGTGTAGTACAGCTGAAATGTCTGCAATCGTGAGTGATAACATCCCAATATTCTGAGTTGTGCCACACCCTAGACACTTCATACAACGGGCCAGAATGACATTCCAAAAAAGGAATGACGGAACAAACAAATGGCGGCAAAATCCTATACGTTCGACAACCAAACTGTAACCAATCTGTATCAATCTGGGTGACGAAGGGGTGAGGTCGCAATCTAGAGAGCGGCGGAGAGTGTCCATATACACTGTATGATAGAACTAATATACATACTTTGATTATGCAAAGAGTGGTTATCGATTAAGTAGTCTTTTCTTTTTCATCGTTAGGCACAATTAAATGTGCTATCCAAGGGAAAGGCGGCGGGTGCCTGGTGTTACACTTAGCATCACTGGCGGTCACGTGTAGGGAATTTAGATTTACACCTACGGCCCCGTGTGCAACGCGTCCTTTACACACATCTGGAATAAGATGTGCAGGTTTTCTCACGTTGTTTTCCTTCACCGTTAAAACAATCGGTAAATCATCATCATCATCATATCAGCCGAAGGAAGTCCATTGCTGGACATAGGCCTCCCCCAAGGATCTCCACGACGACCGGTTCTGCGCTGCCCGCATCCAGTGGCTTCCCGCGACCTTCACCAGGTCATCGGTCCACCGAGTGGGAGGCCTGCCTACACTACGCTTTCCGGTGCGTGGTCGCCACTCGAGAACTTTACTGCCCCAACGGCCATCTGTTCTACGAGCAATGTGCCCCGCCCACTGCCACTTAAGTTTAGCAATTCTGAGAGCTATGTCGGATACTTTGGTTCTCTTACGGATCTCCTCGTTTCTGATTCGATCACGCAGAGAAACTCCGAGCATAGCACGCTTCATTGCCCTTTGGGTGACCTTGAGCCTTCTTATGAGGCCCATAGTAAGCGACCATGTCTCAGTTCCGTACGTCATCACTGGCAACACACATTGGTCGATATATGTACGTAAATTTCTAAAAATTCATTGGTACATTGGCCGTCCAGATTTGAACCCGGGACCTCTGGTTAGGAGGACCGACTTGTTACCTTTTGGCCACCGACGCTTTTTTTTATTTTTCATGATTAAGTAGTAAGAAACGTGGACGGAGAAAATTTTAACTGGTATACATCTGGCGAAAATCACGAAAAAAATGTCTTCCTAGCGTTTTTTGGGATCGCTGTCACACTGCTTTCTGGCGGTAAAACATCCCATAACACCTTCAACAATACCATCGATTAAGACAGCATGAAAATTCCAGCGTGTGGGGTGCCTAACTCCTTCAACAATCCCATCGATTAAGACAGCATGAAAATTCTAGCGTGTGGGGTGCGTAACACGTTCAACAATCCCATCGATTAAGACAGCATAAAAATTCCAGCGTGTGGGGTGCCTAACACCTTCAACAATCCCATCGATTAAGACAGCATAAAAAATCCAGCGTGTGGGGTACCTAACTCCTTCAACAATCCCATCGATTAGGACAGCATGAAAATTCTAGCGTGTGGGGTGCGTAACACCTTCAACAATCCCATCGATTAAGACATCATGAAAATTCCAGCGTGTGGGGTGCGTAACACCTTCAACAATCCCATCGATTAAGACAGCATGAAAATTCCAGCGTGTGGGGTGCGTAACACCTTCAAAAATACCATCGAATAAGATAGCATGAAATATCCAGCGTGTGGGGTGTCACGTAACAATGACAAAGTGCGGGGGGTCCTAGGGTTGTCTATTAGTTTGGGGTGAGTACATAACATTTTTGAAGTGAAACTTCTATATAGAGGGGGGGTATTAGGATTTTTCCTGTCACGAAAAGTCGTTACGGCCGCGTGGAAGGGCTTGTCCGTTGAAGTTTCACTTGTACTATGTATCCCAGCATTTGTGGCTTTACGGCTAGGGCTGCCGCCTCCTGTCCGAGAGGTTGTGGTTCGAATCCTGCCACGTACCACCATTGTGATTTTGAAATTAGATTTCATATGTACGTTTATCCGACGCTCTTACGGCGAAGGAAAAACATCGTGAGGAAACCTGCACACGCCTGCGAAGAAACTCGCAGGTTGTGTCTGAAGTAGACCAACCCCCACTGGGCCCGCGCGGTCGACTAAGGCCCGATCGCCCTAATTCAGGGTAGGCTCGAGCCCCTCGGTGGGGACGTATATGAGCTGATATGATGATGTGTCCCAGCACACATTTCGAATTTTTATCTTGCATTATGTTAAATCTATTGCATCTATTGAGATTGACAACTAATCATGTGTTATTTTGATTTGAAATCGGTTAAACGAGTGATTTAAAAAAAAAAATCGATTTACAATTTTATAAACGCTCTCCTGTAAAATTTCAAAATTGACACTTAGCCCCTTTTACCTTTCAACCCTCGAAATATATTTTGAGAATAACTTGTAGCACGACTTAGGTAGGTAGGTATGGTAAGGGCGTGGTTCAAAAGATGCGTGTTCGTGCTGACAGGATTTAGTTAGAAGTAAAAGACCTAAAAAGAACATAAAATTAGAAAACATCATAATAACAATTAAATTTTAAATACAAATCACAAAAAAAAACTTACCCGTAATATATAGGTCTTTAAAAGGTATCAAGGTATGAGTTTATTAACTTTATTATAATACTAGTGGATGCCCGCAGCTTCGCCCGCGCAGATCCCGATTTTTGCGGTTCCCGTGGGAATTTCCCAAAATCCTTTCTTAGCGGATGCCTACGTCATAACATCTACCTGCATGACAAATTTTAGCACGATCCGTCCAGTGGTTTGGGCTGTGCGTTGATAGATCACTATGTCAGTCAGTCAGGCACCTTTGAGTTATATATATATTTATATGAGCTGATGATGATGATGATCGAAATTTTGGTTTTTATTTATATGAGCTGATGATGATGATGATCGAAATTTTGGTTTTTGAATGAAAAATCACATGTGTCAACGCCGGCGCGGAAAAGAATTAAATGAAAAGAAGGTCGAATAAAAAAAAAGAACGCATAACAGTGTGCCGCGTTACAAACTTAAGTAGTTTTGCCTCCTATGAAAGATCAACTGATTCGGCCAACAACATCCTGTAGTGTGCCATTGGGACGCCATTCCAGCCTTCGATCTATAAATCTACGCTAACACCAGTTAACAGGGACGCTTAGCATGGTAATGGGTTGAGTTGTGTCACACACAAAACAAATAGGTACAGAGAGCCTGCTTCGTCATCGTTATAGGCCTTATGCATCTGTAACATAGGATTAAGTAAATGTGGCGAAAGAATTGTCCTCTCCACATACACTGCGTTGCTTTGTATACAACAGGGCTGTCCAGAATCTGCGCCACCCTTTCCACAAAGTAGATAGGTACAGAGAAGCCGCTCATGTATGTACCGGATTCTAAATACCTACAACTCGCGGTATAGCGCCAGGGCTGTCAATTTTTTTAATCCACAATTGTTCAGCCTTTCAACTCACCTGAGGTAAATGACGATGATGCCGAAGATGGGAGTGGGCTTACCAAGATTAGTTAGATTGGTAACTGGCTATATTTAAGCCTAAACACATCAATGCTGTTAACAATGATGCTTGGCGGACTTAGATAAGACGGTGGTAGCTAGCCAGGTGGTCTAAGAAAATGCCCTTCCACCAACTAAACCGAGTCACAAAAAGTTGTTCTCCGCCGCGAATCGAACTCAAGACGTCCTGATTCGAATCTAATAGACGCTATATCATTACGCTACGGAGCCAGCCGGAACAAAATTAGGTAGGTAAATTAGGTAACTACAATAGTACGTACCTACATTTAAACAAAACGAGGTTCAAGTAGGTAGGTGCTTATGTAGGTAGGTATGTGATGTACCTACTATTATAAATGAAGACAATCGTATTTATCTTCGTCTTTGTCGGTACATTCTTGACGAAGCGGTCGTGTTCGTCAACCTATAGTGGTGGCACGCTTCACAATCCGTCGCTATTCCTCTTGGACGGTTACTTTCCTGATGCACTCAGTCACGGAACCTTCCAGTGCGGCTTTAACCTGGTCCGTCCATCGCATTGGTGATCTTCCCTGAAGCTGCGTACCTACAACTTTTTCTTGAACCTCGAGTCGCTCGATAGATACGTCCCCGCGTCGAGAGACGTGTACGAAGAAATTAAGGATGCGGGCTTGCACGACGGAGGAGAGGCGTTGTTTGATGCTGAGTTCTTGGAGAATGGAATCAATTTTTAATTAGTTTTCTTTAGCTTGTAAGTTGACTTAATCGATAGTGCTCTTAACTATGATTCGAAAATGTTTTTTCAACCGTTTGAAGATCATCACATCTTTTCTAGTTGTTGAAGAGATCTGAGCAACTTACACAAGTCTAATCGATTCAAATTTTTGATGTGTAACATCTTTGCTCTCGCTTTCCTGCAATTTGTGGGAGTGATTTCGTGAAATGGGACGGAAATGTGTAACATGGGACGGAAATGTGTAACAGGAAGTCGCGAAAGCGCGGAATTCTACTTTACGAGAGTCCGACTCGCACTTGGTCGGTTTTTGCAATTTGTGGGAGTGATTTCGTGAAATGGGACGGAAATGTGTAACATGGGACGGAAATGTGTAACAGGAAGTCGCGAAAGCGCGGAATTCTACTTTACGAGAGTCCGACTCGCACTTGGTCGGTTTTTTTCGTTACTGTCAGATCCGCCACCCAGGTACAATATCGTCATCAAATCTAACTAACCTAAAGTATTTTGTCACATGTTACACATCATATGCGAGTACTGTAGGTCTCGCTCGATTTTTTTTTTATCCTTTTACTTCAATGATTACTTTGAACGAACGAATATGCAGGACATCCCACTCTTCACAAACTAAAAGCAGAGGTTTTGTGTTTCGATTCATTTGAATGGTGATGGAGCAAGAAAGACAAACGTCAGGGGCTTATAAAAAAAAATAGATTTATTTCAGCCTAAAACAACTGTCACTCGCCTTGGTATAAAGGAATAAAATTGCTTGCACCTTTAGGACGCTGTATGTTTTTTTTCCTATATGATCTTTATTACGTGCAATAAGGAACCTAGTTCATAAAATCCTTTCCTCTTTTGTCACATCTTTACACTGTGCTGACTAGATAAAAAAGTAATTTTCAACGACAGCGCCAGATATAGGTACAAAAGGGAAATAAATAACTGCTATTGATATATGTATAAATAACCTAGTTATAGGTAATACGTAATTCAACTAGATAAATGATACCACTAGATCCTACTAGATGCCGCTGTGTCTAAACAAATTGTATATTTTTTGTGTCGATTAACTATAAATTTACAATTTTCGGATTTTTGCGTTTCCTTGTGCCATGAGACCTTACTTCTTGCCAAATTTCATGATTCTAGGTCAACAGGAAGTACCCTATAGGTATTGATTTTTTTGCTTGTTTCAAAGACATAAAATTAAATGGCCGTAAATTTTTATTTGTTTTTCACAGCGGCATCTAGTGGGATCTAGAAGTATCTTTTATCTAGTTGATTTACGTATTATCTCTAGGTTAGTGATATGACAACTGTAGTTTTTTCCCTTTTGTGCCTATTTATAGCTGGCGCTGTAGTTGACAATTCGATTTTTTTTACTTAAAGCGCAAACGTTTTGCAACTTTAATAGATAGTAGAACTTTGAGTTTGATATTAATTTTAACTTGATACCTCCGCGCTTTCCTGAGAAAAAGGGTCGTGACAAATAGACAGACAGACAGACGGATAACGAGCAAATCCTATAAGGGTTCGTTTTTCCTTTTTTTGGGTTTGAGGTACGGGAATTTACATTTTATTAATATTTTAATTAGGCTAAAATAAAATCGTTATTTTCAAACTTTAACAACCTTGTCATACTCAAAATCATTACATGTCTAAATTAATTAAGTTTTCATTAGTTTTTTTTATTATTAAAGTTGTAACGCGTTACGCTGTTATGCGTTCTTCTTTCATTCGACCTCTTGTTCATTCCATCTATTTCTTTTTTAACGCATGCGCTGTCATCCATCTAACAAAATCATTCTAATCATCCTTTATATTTATAAATAGAATAAATTAAATAACTAATTCTTTCTTATAAAAGACCCATTTTGGGTAAGTTCTAATTTGTATTTTGTGAGTTGTGTTCAAAATATCAGTGTATATTGTTTTTCTAATTCTTATGTTCTTTTCAGGTCTTTTACTTGTACTTCATAATTAAATTTTATTTCGTGTCCACAAACTTCTTTTAAACCCCACGCCGACTACCGTACCACACCCTGGACACTTTATACAACGGGCCAGAAATGGCGTTTCAAATAAGGAATGACGGAACAAACAAAATGGCAGCGAAATCCTATACGTTCGTCAACTAAATTGTAACCAATCTGTATCAATCCGGGTGACGAGGGGGTGAGGTCGCAATCTAGAGAGCGGCAGGGAGTGTCCATATTGTATGTTAGTACTAATCTTAATATATATAAATCTCGTGTCACAATGTTTGTCCTCAATGGACTCCTAAACCACTTAACCGATTATAATAAAATGCGCACACCATGTGCAGTTCGATCCAACTTGAGAGATAGGATAGGGTAGGGTAGGGTAGTGTAGGGTAGGGTAGTGTAGTGTAGGGTAGTGTAGAGTAGTGTAGGGTAGGGTAGTGTAGTGTATGTAGGGTAGGGTAGGGTAGTGTAGGGTAGGATAGTGTAGGGTAGGGTAGTGTAGGGTAGGGTAGTGTAGTGTAGTGTAGTGTAGGGTAGGGCAGGGCAGTGTAATGTAATGTAAGGCGGTACGAAGTTCGCCGGGACAGCTAGTATATATATACTTTGACCGTTAACCTACCTATGAAGTCGTGCCACAAAGTGGTAAAGTGGACCCTCTGTACCTACCTACGTGGTGGAGTCGCGACTGAAAGCCGGAATTCCTGTCCTTGTTGTTTATCGCGAATATTTGTTTTGTTAATGTGACGACATGAGATGAACAGCAAACTATTTAGAAGTGGTTTAATTTTGTACCTAAATTATTGGTTTTTAGGGTTCCGTACTGAAAAGGTAATACAAAGCCTACTCCGTCTGTCCGTCCGTCAGTTCTAAATTTAAAAATCTGTAGGTACTTTTGAAGTTGAACAGTACCTAATAGGTAGCCGTTTCACAGAAAATGTTTTTATAATAGGAAAAATAAAGTTAAGAATAAAGGGGGATCCCCATACAAGAAATGTTTTTGTTTTTGTTTTTTATTTTTCGTAAAAATGGTAGTTCTTTTAAAGATCTGTTCGTCTGTCCTACCTCAAAATAGGTAACTGGTTTAAATTTTCACAGGCACGAAAGTAAGGAATTCGGGGGATCCCCATACAAGAAACGTGTTTTTTAAGAATTTTATTTTTTGTAAAAATAGTAGTTCCTTAAAAGCTCCGTTCGCCTGTCCTACCTCAAAATAGGTAGCTGATTTAAATTTTCACAGACATGAAAGTAAAGGATTTGGGGGATCCCCGTAAAAGAAACGTGTTTTTAAAGTTTTTTTGTTTTCCGTAAAAATAATAGTTACAGGCAGAGATATGCTATATATAAGGGGAGGTAGATAGGTTACATGCATCCTAAAAATGAAGCAAAAAAAAGCTGCCAATTGGCATCTCTTTTCATGGTAGCATTCGGTAGGTACCTATTATAATGTGTGTGTAAATGGATTCGATTTTCAAATGTGGTTTGTTAGTGCATAACCCATCTATGGTAACAAATCTCTGGTTACAGGAGTAAATCTTGGTATTACTGTAGTGAAAACTCTCAAACAAAACAAAAATCTTCTTATACATAAAAAAAAAAATGTAAATTAGTCTCCTTAAAATTCGAAAACGCCTCGACCAATTATATATGATGAAACCTTGGTGAATTGTTGTGCTCACACCATAGAGAGTTTACAATTAAAAGAGACTCCGCGCGACGCCTGCGGCTCGTACACGCGCAACCTCGATGTCCACGCGGGCGGAGTCACAGGCATCAACTAATTATTAATAAAATCCGGCCAAGTATGTGTCGGACGCAAGCAAAACTAGCATACTGAACTAAATGACACGATATCATTTTCTACTGCCGGTCTCATCGATGTCTTTAATATGGATCCCGAACTGAATAAAAGAAAAAATATTTACTTTGGTCAATACACAACATTAAAATAATATATAATGTGGTGGTATGGAACCCTCGATGCGAGAGTACGTATGGTGCTTAGTTCATTTTTTTTAGTTTCGAGTCAAAAAATTGGCATGACCGTGTTACCTATTATTTACCTAGCTACCTATTTTAGAAGAAATAGAACAGAACCAGAACCTATGTATGGATGTAAGCACAGATAAGAAAAAAATTTGCCGCTCCGATAAATTGTGTAAGAAGGCGTGGCAGGAGCGTCAGTTTCTTGTACAACGAGACATGTTGCTGTCATTCGTAAATGATTGTACTGCGCAGAAATACTGGTACTACGGGATCATCTTGAGCGATCTATAAAATTATCTATTCTGTGTATGTAAGGTAGTTGAAGATTGCGTGGAGATAATGAAAAGTGACTAAGCTTGCAGTTCATGAAAAACCGAATTTATTTGAATACAATAAATTAATGGGGATTCTAACTATGACAGCTTTGTTCGTTTACGAACTTTGTAAATTGGTCAGACGTTACCCCGACAAATTTAACCTCCGAGAAAACTATAGCGAAAGGATTCGAGCGCGCTGTCGGTATGATCTTCAGTTGCCCTATTGTAGAACTGAATCATGTAGGAGGGCTGTCAACTATAATGCAGTCAGGGTATATAATGCTCTGCCAGTCGAAATTCGTTCTCTCGAGAATAAAAAGTTCTTTGATTCCTTAAAAATTTTTTTGATAAATTTGTGCCCCTACAATCTCGATGAACTTTTAAAGAAATGACAAAAATGACATACTTGTTTTTTTCCTTGACATAATTTTAAATAATGATTAATAATTTGTATTCTTGGTAATAGAATTATTGTGTATTTTTAACTTACAAGTGCATTGATATTGTAATAATTTAATTTTTATTTTTTAATTTAAGTTATGACTACACTACTTAACGTGGTATATTGCATAGAACCTACTATATTTTAAGAACTTTTATACTTGCAATTATGGTCAAATAAATGAATGAATGAATAATTTACAGAAAAAAAACGAGCGAGGCTTGCAGTAGTCGTATCTGATGTGTAACATCTGACAAAAGTAAAAAAACCTACCTGCCTTTCGGCCTGCGGCCTTGCAGGGCACGCTCCGAGGTGCTCGACCTCCGGCCTCACATTAAGCGGAATGGCAATGTTTCCTCAGCCTTCGTGATTGTAAAAAATAAGGCGAAATGGCCATGTTTCTTTAGCCTTCGTGACTTAAATTCCTGTTAATCAACCGTCTCTTTTCACGAAATTACTCCCACAAATTGCAGGAAAGGGCTTGTGCACAAATTACGTGAGGTTCGATGGGGGGGGGGGGGGGGGGGTCGTCACGAAAAATCACGACAGATCACGTTGGGGGAGGGTGGGTATAAGAAGACTTCACGTGTATTTTTCTACAATGAACGAACAAAGAACAAAATCTACCTCATGAGTAGCTAGTTTTTCTCGGTTTTATTAAAAATAAATCTTCACTTGATAAATATTTCAAAATAGCGAGTCTATTTTACGAAATTTTGGCGCCCGTGGCCTTGAACGCCCTTGACCCCACCAGCTATATACAATAGGTACAATTAATCTTCAAATTAGGTCTAATTAAAAAATACACAACCACCAGGGGTCGAAAAGTAGTAAAAATACAATTTTTTCAGTTCCCTCAGGAGCTGCATTGGACATTAGCCTATGTACTTCTCCGTGACACAGGCTACATGCATGCCCAATTTCATCGAGATTGGTCAAGGTGTTGAAGCTTTTCCTTCATTGTTATCAATGGATGATAGTAATGTAATGAATACTTTTTTCTGATCGATTTTCATGTTCAATCGTGGCTGCCGGTACCGCCGCAACCGCAATGTCCCTGCATTTTACATCTCTAATATCTCCGATAATATTCATTTAAATTACATGCTGTAAAGGGCCATATTGATTTTTATTAAATGCACAATGTATTTAAGGTACTTACTTGGATAAGGATTAATGTTGTATTGCTTAAAATCGCTTCGTAAGTAAGCCATTATTTATCTTAAAAGGTAAAGGGTAAAAAATGGTTATCGTGGGTTATCCCTAAGAGAAAGACCTACACTACCCTGGACTTTTTTGTAGACCTTTGTAAGATGTACAATACTGTAGTACATTATTTTGATATATCCCGTACGGTTCAGCCAGCGTTTGCAATGTAAGCGCAAAAAAAGGGGTTTTTTTACGACATCACATTAGAAACCTCTAAAATTATCAGTGTTTCTCTACTATATTATGCATGTGTTATACATACGAACCTTCCTCTTGAATCACTATAACTATTACAAAAAAATGTATCAAAATATTTGCGTAGTTTTAAAGATCTAAGCATACATAGGGACAGACAGACAGCGGGAAACGACTTTGTTTTGTACTATGTAGTGATGATGTGCTGACCGCTACAGGTAGATCATCTTTGCCTCCACTACTGAAACCCGATGGAACGATGCCTCACACGGCAATAACTGACAAGGCAAACTTATCTTATTTGCCTCCATGTTTGCCAAAAACTCATGTCTAGACACAGCGAATACTATACCATCACAATTACCTCCTTGCAGTTCTACTGTGCCCCCTATTCGTATCCTCCATAAGGAGGTACTCAAAATACTTTATAAGACGCGAAAATAAAGCCAGTGGACCTGACAGTATACCAGCTGTAGTGCTAAAGAGCTGCCCTCCTGAGTTGTCTCTTGTTCTGACATGTCTGTGCCGCTTCTTTCTCTCAAAACAGGTATAGTCCCAAAGTCTAGGACTTCTATGGACTTAGCTCGCCAACGTACAGCCTGTGCCCAAAAAAGGCAGTAGTGTAGACCCGGCCAATTACCGCCCCATAGCAATCACCTCTGTAATCTGTAAGAAAATGGAGCGTGTATTGAATACCCGCATTCTGGCATACATAGAAGACGATGACCTGCCTAGTGATCGACAATACGGTTTCCGTCAAGGTCGGTCCACTGGAGATCTTCTCGTGTATGCTACGAATATAATATGGGGTGAGGCCATCGAGAAACACGGTGAGGCTCTCGCCGTGTCTCTTATCATGTCGAAGGCTTTTGACTGAGTCTGGTACGCTAGCCTTATTGACAAGCTTCCTTCATAAGGACTGCCTGTGGGCTTGTGTCACTGGGTATCTGATTTTTATTCTATTCGAATAGTCATTGATGGCTGCTCCTCTGACCTATTGGCAATCGATGCCGGGGTACCTCAGGGGTCTGTTCTTTCCGCTACTCTTTTCCTGCTACACATAAACAATCTGCTAACAGTGGGTATTATTGGGTATGCAGACGATAGCACAGTTGTTGAAAGGTACCTATCCAGTGTACGAGCGCACGGCGCTGAGACGCTGTCTTTGAGAGAGGCCATAATAGGGCGCATGAAACTATCGCTTCAGACGGTGTCTGATTAGGGTGATTCCAACCTCATAAGGTTCTATGCCTCTAAGGCACAAGCGTGTCTCTTGTCCGCTTAAGGAGTCCTTTCAACTTGACTTCTACTTTCCGGAATGAATTCATTCAGATATCCAACCACCTTGAGCTTCTTGGCGTGGAATTAACACCTAATCTGAATTTCGATCGATACATTGAGTCCAAGGCAAACTTCACATCTGGACAGCTTCTTTCTTTATATCAAGCACAAGTCCGATCTTTTGTGGAGTACTTTTCTCACTTATGGGATGGATTAGCCCCCTATCAGCCATCGACCGACGCACCCGGAGACTCATTGGCGACGAAGAGCTTGTCAAAAACAAGCTCCAAAGCCTTGAGCATCGCCGCAAAGTTGCCTGTCTTTCGGTATTCTATCGAATTTATTTCGGAGAGTGTGCACAAGAACTGCACGACCTCATTCCCCCAGCTCCATTCTACCTTCGGTCAACAAGACGCAGGGGGAAGTTCCACCCCTTTGTTGTTGATATTCAGCCTATACGCACGAAGCTTCCTCATTTATTATGCGGACAGCGATAAAGTGGAACTCTTTGCCTGCGTCTGTGTTTCCCGACTCCTACAATTTGGGGATCTTCAAGGCGATAGTTAATAGAAATTATTTAAGTTTGCGTTTACCATCCTTGACTACATCGTCATTTACGAGTACCATCAGGTGAGATATAGTCAAAGGCACTCAATTTTTTTATTAAAAAAGACCAGTCTAAACCCTTATGATAAGTGGACTTTGTTACCAGTATAATTAATTATGTAATATTACGTAGGTAACTTAGATAGATAGATAGCTCACGTGCTACGAGTATGCTTGGAGTTTCCCTACGTAATCGAATCAGAAATATGTGGAGTTGCGTAGGAGAATCAATCTAACCGACATATCTCTCAGAATCGCTAAACTTCTGTGGCAGTGGGCACATAGATCGTAGAACAGATGGACTTTGGGACAGTAAAGTTCTTGAGTGGCGGCAACGAAACGAATAATACACTATTGATATAGATCTATCCGACCGAGTTCAGTTTGCCGCGCGTGCGCTCGAAGATGGTTTATGTAGCCAGTCTTCGCAGCGAAACTCCTCGCGTACTGAGGGCATTTAAGTATGCCACCCTCGTAATATATAAATACACTAATTAATTAAAAACCTGACTGTATAATAACTTAACCCCTCTATTTTTGCCAGTGGGGTAGAAATGTAGTATATATCCTCACGGGATCAAGTAGATACTAAAGACACCTCGCACTCCAAAATCTATCAAGCCTTTTAGGCTACAGAGCGAGCCAAAGAAATAAACATACATACATACATACACTCAAAAAACATAACCCTCCTTCTGACGCAGTCGGTTTAAAACATGGTGAGATGTAGTCAAGGGTTTACCAATTGTGAATAAAAAAAAATGGTGTAGGCAGGCCTCCCAATCGGTAGAACGATGCCCTGGTAAAGATCGCGGGAAGCCGCTAGATGCGGGCAGCGCAGGACCGGTCGTTATCCGGCATTGACGCCTTTGCTGATATTATGTTGATGCGTAGGTAAGTAGTTAAGTAATCTAAAGATAGAGCCTTGTAATCCAAATTTGCATATACGGCAGTCCGTTACGTAATAATTTAAAACCCTTTCTGTACGGCAGAGTACGCTCAGTTGAGGCAGGCACGTATTTAGAATTCGGCGTACAAAATTGGTACGAAATTAGTTGAGAAGTATTTCTGTGATAACATTCGGAAGTGTTTTTTTTTTACTTTCTTGACCCCGTAGTACCGTACGGTATACATACGAACCGTAAGGTAGAGGAAGTATTGATCTCGCGAAAAAAAAATATATTGTCCAATTTTCATGAAAATGTGTTCTATATCGATAACACATACCGAAAAACAGAATATCTCAATTCGCTGCGTCCGTCTGTCTAGTTTACGCTTGGCTTTGGAGACTAAAACTTAGTCCGATTGAGAACAAATTTGGAACTTAAAAGTTTTAAATTATTTCATCGAGTGATTATCTAAACTTTCTGCGTAACGTCAAACCAAAGAGTGTCTGTCATACAACAAAAATGAAATTATTTTTTTCTCAAAAACGGTTTTAACAATTTTTATGAAACTTTGCACGTCGTAGTTGCTTAATTGTATATTATAAAGTAATACTCATTGGTCTGGGAAAAATCTTGTTTGTATGGTTCTACCACAAATGAAATTGAAGCTTACTAATGGTTGGAGCTATTGAATTATTGTCATGTATTAATATGTTCGAGGGGAGCGATGGCTGACTCTCGCATTATACTCGTGACCGGGTGCTGTCCGTGTAAACTGGGCTACTCTTGTCAAAGTAATTAATGAAATTCAGTGATTTTAATATACAATTTCTCGTGTCATATTATTTTCATGTTTAAATGACATGATATGTTTTTTTTATTTTGTATTAACTAATGATTGTTGTGTTTCTTTATTTTTCACGAATGACATTATATGTATATTTAATGAGTATTTTATGACTATCAGAAAGAGTGTAAATTGCACCTAGGTATTTTGAATAAACATCTTAAATGTACAAATAGTTATGTATTTGGTCACGCAACATGAATTCATCCAAATTATGTCTTTTTTTATTTAATTTTTGTATGATAAAAAAAATGCTGAGAAAGTTTAACTGCCGTACAGTTAATTTTTTTACATTATTTGTAAGGTAAGATAATTTTTGTTATTTTATTTAAAGTTCTTGTAATAATAAAAAAAAACGTTGTAATCAAAAAACCTCCGAATGATCTCATTGCCAAATGGCTCTTGCCAGTAGCGCTATTAGTAGCGCAGGATCGTGACGGATAGCACCAAATAGTGTCGGAGGCCAAGATGCTCTTCGGGTCGCAGAGTCGGCGCAATAAGTTTAAACATTGATGACGATGAAGTAAGATATTTTCTGGACCTCTGTTGTCATTCTAAAAAAAATAAAAACCTTGCATATATAAGGTCTAACAAAATTAGCTGAAAATATTTTAGCTGGTGCTTCTACCCATGCAACTGAACAACTTTCCCCATGGAACCCATAGTCAAATCGCAAAAAAAAATTGGCTCTCCCATACTAACTCGATCAGCTGATCAGCCAACTTAGTATGGGAAGTTCAAATTTTTTTCGAGATTTGACTATGGGTTTCATGGGGAAAGTTGTTCAGTTTCTTGGGTAGAAGCACCAGTTAAAATAGTTTCACCTAATTTTGTTAGATCTTATATACAAATGTATCCCAAAAATCCTAGGTTATAAAGTATTTTTGTGATAACATTCGGACGTTTTCTTTTAATATATAGAAGACATTTTGAAACGTTCAAAGATTATAGTTATATTATAACATTGATGATGATGAATCACTAGTTACTGCACTTCTAATAGGATGCTTCACCTTTCTTTTCATTGTATGATAAAAAAATATTTTTAAATAAAAATAAATTGTAACTTAAAATTTTCTAGGTAGTACCCCTAAGTACCGCCCTGCCCTCAACTTTGAATAAAGTACCAATTCTGAGATCTCATTTTAAAGTGCTTGTAAAATCCCGGTCTTCGGCGAATATCCAGCTAAATCTGGATCTATGACGACGACGTGACGGGAATCCAGCATTTCCAGCTGTATAAACAATGTAACGGTGGTGCAGTGGTTAGATTTGAATACTATTTTGAGAAGTGTCGACGCTAAAACACCTGCGTGTTTGAAATAGAAGTGTAGATTAGAATTCTCTCTCTCTTTCTCTCTTAACGTGTGGCACAGATGAATTAACCGTCTTAGCCCAAGAGATAGACGGAGGGTGGCGGTTGTACGGTCTTGTTCTTGCTTAGGTATCATCATATCAGCTCATATACGTCCCCACCAAGGGGCTCGAGCCTACCCTGAAATAGGGCGATCGGGCCTTAGTCGACCACGCGGGCCCAGTGCGGGTTGGTCGACTTCACACACAACCTTCGGGTTTATTCCAAGGTGTGTGCAGGTTTCCATCGATGTTTACCTTCACCGTTAAAGCAATCGGTAAGTATATATACGTAAGCTTCGAAAAACTCATTGGTACATTGGCCGTCCGGATTCGAACCCGGCACCTCTGGTTAGAAGGACCGAGTCATTACCGGTTGAGCCACCGACGCGTTTATAGTGAAAAATTGAAAATTTGGATTTGTAGGGTCGGTGTGTTCCTATTCTTTGAGACCAAAAGGAGATATCTCCGCCAGGCATAGTGGTATGCCTGGGGCAAAGTATATATATTAGTACTAACATACAGTATGGACACTCCCTGCAGCTCTCTAGATTGCGACCTCACCACCTCGTCACCCAGATTGATACAAATTGGTTACAAATTGGTTGTCGAACGTATAGGATTTAGCCGCCATTTTGTTTGTTCCGTCATTCCTTTTTTTAAATATTATTTCTGGCCCGTTATGAAGTGTTCAGGGTGTGCCTGGGGTCCGGCCGTGGACCAACCATTGATAATTGGCATCTGTATATATAATCAGTGCTAAATAAATGTTAATAGCGCGTTCTAGATGTCGTGTTTCTTTTGTCCTCATGTCGCTTGTGTTGAGGTTCAGTGGCGGGTTTTTAAGAAGTTGCCGCCACAGATTCATCGCTGACATACCCGTGTATGTCTGTTTATCGGCGACCGTGGCGACCCCACTATCAGATATCTTCAAGTAATCTCTGTATTCTGACAAGACTTAACTGGAGATTTACAAAATACTAGCTGATGCCCGCGGCTTCACCTTCGTGGACATCGAGAGTGAGCGGGGTTTTTTAGCGTTGGTCCATCCTGAAATTCCATTCCAACTACTGGTGAAAGATTACCTCCTGCATACAAACAGAAACACTTTACGTTTTTATAATTTTAATATAGATCTCTGGGCTGCCATTCAGATATATCAACCGTCACCAAAGGCTTGACGTGCTCTGCATTCCATGAGTTTTACGGATAAGTCCCTAATATGGGTCCGGTTGGCATCCTTTAGTTAAGAAACCCTAATATGGGTCCGGTTGGCATCCTTTAGTTAAGAAACCCTAATATAGGTCCGGTTGGCATCCTTTATTAAAGAAACCCTAATATGGTTCCGGTTGGCATCTTTTAGTTAAGAAACCCTAATATGGGTCCGGTTTTTATTTGTATGCTGTACTCAGCTAGACATGAGAGCTCCTATGTAATTAACATCTAAAATCACCATGTTTACCACGAATAAAGATTTTTGAATTTGAATTTGAATTTGGTTAAGAAACCCTAAAATGGGTTCGGTTGGCATCCTTTGGTTAAGAAACCCTAATATGGGTCCGGTTGGCATCCTTTAGTTAAGAAACCCTACTATGGGTCCGGTTGGCATCCTTTAGTTAAGAAACCCTAATATAGGTCCGGTTGGCATCCTTTAGTTAAGAAACCCTAATATGGGTCCGGTTGGCATCCTTTAGTTAAGGAACCCTAATATGGGTCCGGTTGGCATCGATAGTTAAGAAACCCTAATATGGGTTCGGTTGGCATCCTTTAGTTAAGAAACCCTAATATGGGTCCGGTTGGCATCCTTTAGTTAAGGAACCCTAATATGGGTCCGGTTGGCATCGATAGTTAAGAAACCCTAATATGGGTTCGGTTGGCATCCTTTAGTTAAGAAACCCTAATATGGGTCCGGTTGGCATCTTTTAGTTTGACCGTTTTACACCCCCGAAGCGAAAAGGAGGTTGAAGCCTTTATATTAGCAAAGTATATTATAATTATATTAGTACTAACATATAGTATGGACACTCCCTGCCGCTCTCTAGATTCCGACCTCACCCCCTCGTCACCCAGATTGATACAGATTGGGTATAGTTTGGTTGTCGAACGTATAGGATTTCGCTGTGAATTTGTTTGCTCCGTAATTTGTTTTTAGAAATGTCTTTTCTTGCCCGTTGTATGAAGTGTCCGGGGTGTGATATGAGTGGGTCTGTAGCATATCATGGCTGTTCCTAAACCGGTTGAACGATTTCAATGCGTTTTTTTTTATTTGAAACATATTATATTAACCGAGATAGTTCTAGACATGTTTGATTGAAATCCATTCAGCCGTTCATGGAGATGGTTAACTGCCCGCTGAAACTGTAAGAAATTAAGTTATGGTGCTTTAAGTCAAAAAATATACAGCCTTGGCAGACTCTCAATGCAAGAAAATAACAAAACAGTGAAAAAAAAAATGGCCACCGAAAACAAAATTGCTCCGATTTGGCTGAAATTCAGCCGGGGGGTTTATAATTTCACTTAAGAGGTATAAAAGCGCAGATTTTTTTATCATTTTTTTTATTCACAATTGGTATAAAAGCGCAGATTTTTTATCATTTTTTTTTATTCACAATTGGTAAGCCGTTGACATCATATCACCTGATGGTAAGTGACGATGGTGCCGAACATGGAAGCGGGCTAACCTAGATTACCCATCACAATGGAAATGATGTCATTATTGATGATCAGTGGCAAGAATTATTCGATAAACAGCTGGTAGCTAGCTAGGCTGGCTTAGAAAATGCTTTTCCACCAACCAAACCGAGTCTTACAAAGTAAAGCTTTGCCGGGAATCGAACCCGTGACCTCCTGAAATAGACTAACCCTAACGCCTCGAAAGCGGTTAATTTCAAGCAACTGAACCTACATCGAAATGAGTTTGTAAATCCTATATTAATTATTTAAAAATTAAAGAATATGGTTGTAACAACAATAATGTAATTCCCTAGCCTCCCAACAAACGTCCGGCCGTTTCACCCGGTCAAAACGGTCCTAAAATGAGATTTATCCGCCATACTGTGACGTCACTTCGCGGTTTGTCCACAATGATGTATTGGACACATTTGCTGTGGTCACGACTGTGGATTCAAAAATTATTAAAAGTGTCTTCTTTCCTTATTGTTAACTCAGTGGTTTCTCTAAACATATTCTAAGTAGCGTAATTCACTTTGTCTTTTCTTTAAATTCTGGAAAAAAAACCTTACTAATATCATTAATGTGATAATATTACTGATGTGTTTGTTTGTTTATTGGTTTCTTTGTTTGTTACCTTTTCACGCTTCAATACCTTGACCTATCCTGCTAAAATTTCGCATGCAGGTAGCCTGTGTCAAGGGGAAAGACATAGGCTACTTTTTATCCCGTGAAAATAGCATAGTCCGATGCAGTTCCTGGGGTAACTGAAAAAATACTCTTTTTTTTGTTAATTTCATTAACATCACAACGGAACAATGGATTGTTGTGATTTTCTGCACAAAGATGACTGAGGGGGTGGGAAATGACAATTTACTAATAAGCATATCATGACATAGTCCCTGAAGGCTCTAGAGAAAACTCATGCCCACGCTCGCGAGCCGCTTGCGGCTCGCGGACCACTCACCCTCAAAGACCGTCATCAAAACGATGATCGCGCGAGCGAAGCCGCGGGCAAAATCTAGTAATATATAAATGACACATTTGAATTCTTCTTATTTTTTTTCACATACAGGTGACACTGAAATTGTTGGCAATTTTTCAAAGTTTAAATGTTGTAAGTTAAAATTTGTACTAAGAATCGTTATTTACCTGAAACTGATCTTCTTTCTACGACTGTTTTTTTTTGTATTTTTCCTAGCATCATGTGTATTATAACTTTATTTTAGTTCATAGACCAAAAATCACTTATAACATCCCTGCCTTTAAGCGGTGGTAATTAGTTACCTCTCACCAGAAAGTATGTCAGTCTTGTGCCTCTCACATAAAAAAAAATGTTACGATTTACCCTGGGCCTTTTTACCATAAGAAAATAATTCTTCAATCAGTCACTTAGAAAAAGTATACTCAACAGGCATGGGACACACTCGCTGTGGTTGCCAGTTCCAAACGAGGGCATCCTACCATAAATATCACACTCTGTTTTGGTTTTTTTTGGAAGCTCAACAAAGAAGATGGTATTTTTTGTCGATGAAAAAATTTGTTTTCCGAATACGGGGTACTCCACGCGATTTTAAGTGCGTAGCTGTAGTTAGATTTAATGACAACCTGTTACTTTATAGTTGATTTTTTTTTCCATTAATCGATATACGTTATGGTCAATTCTCCAACTGCAAATATAAGTTTGTAATCGCAATTTTTTTCGATATAAGTACAATTAAAAGATGTTTAATTTTTTTTATTTACTTGTAGATATTGTGTGAACTTGGTTCTTACCAAATTTCATGATTCTAGGTCAACCTTACAGTTTTTGGTTTATTTACGAGTGTCAAAATATGCGGTATAAATGGCCATTTTTTATTGCGTAACACTTGATTTTTTTAACCGACGAAAAAGGAGGTACTTGAGAAAGTCAACCTGTATACAGAGTGTTACAAAATTGGTGTATATCCCGTTAACTGGGGCTTTTCCCCATCAAATTGAACAACTTTTGTTCTACAAATTTGTCGCAAATCGCAAAAAAATATTAATTCTTCATACAAAACAATCAGCTGATTTACCAATTTTGTGCATTTTTGTATGGATCGCAGATAATTTTTTTTGTGAATTGACTATGTGTTCCTTGGAGAAAGTTGTTCAGTGTGACGAGTAGAAGCCTAACAAAATTTTGACGCTCCATACAAAAATTCACAAAATTGGTCAATCAGCTGATCGTTTTGTATGAAGAGTTCAAATATTTTTTTTGCGATTTTTGCAAACTTGTGGAATAAAAGTTGAACAGTATGATATGAAGAAGCCCCGGTTAACGGGACCTACACCAATTTTGTTACACCCTGTATATTTTTTAATGTATGATCACGCATATATTTTTATAGAGTAGTCTGATTTTGATATTTCTTTTTTCTACCAAGAAACCGTAGGTAGACATAAGTATTTGGTGTAAGTTTCAACTTTGATACCTCCACGCATACCTGAGAAAAAGGGTCTTCACCGACGGACGGACTAATAGTATCTCACCCCGGCCACTTCATACAACGGGCGAGAAATGACATTTCTAAAAACAAATGAAATCACGGCGAAATTCTATACGTTCGAGAACAAATCTTAAAACATTCTCTATCAATCTGGGTGACGAGGGGGTGAGGTCGCAATCTAGTGAGCGGCAGGGAGTGTCCATACTGTATATTACTGGACATAAAATTGCAGAATGATCTAAATATTTTCATTTTATTGCTCTAATTCCAATTATTTTCGTAACGTGATGTTTTAGGTTAGGACATAATGCTAAATTACATTTTTTGTTTGTCTGAATGTAACCTGCACACGCCTGCGAAGAAACTCGAAGGTTGTGTGTGAAGTCGACCAACCCGCACTGGGCCAGCGTGGTCGACTAAGGCCTAATCGCCCTGATTCAGGGTAGGCTCGAGCCCCTCGGTGGGGACGTTTATGAGCTGTAATGATGATGACTCTCGTCAAATATACAGGTTTAGTTTTACGATGCTGTTTTGAAATTGGCGGACCTGGTAATATGCTAATCTCCATACAAAAAAAAATTCAAACCCTTTTGACAAATTTCACCCAAACAGGGGATCGGACTGCTAGTTATTTGAGTTACTTTTTATGATCTGTCAAAAACGAAATTCTGTTCATATAATGTTTGAAATACCCACAAGTGACGTAATAGATTTTTAACGTCATTGACGAACTTATTTTGTGAATTTGATCAATTAAAAATTGAAGACTTGATGGAAAAACAAAATAAAGTTAGTGTTTTTTGAACTTGAAGAGGAGAGCAATTTAGGAAATCATATTTCAGAATTTATTTTTGATGCAGTCCGATCACCTATTATAATATGGTTGTGTTCTTAACCGCCATTACAAAAATAGTTGTGCCTGTTCCGCGATAGGTAATTTTTCCTCACTTTTCTGTACAATTTATATTCTGTGCAAAGTTGCAGCTGCCCAAGACCGCATCATTAATAATGATGTCGTTGCATCTGTGCCCTTCCTTAACTGTGTTTTGCTGAAACGCTTTTGGAAGCGTAAATTGTAACTAATTAAGGGGTTCCCCCTACCTAACAAGCGCAACCATCACTTTAAAAATACTATAATAATACTAAAATAAATATAATATAAAAATAAATACTAATAACGATTAAAATGAAGAACAGCTTTTATTATTTCATCATATCAGCTCATATACGTCCCCACCGAGGGGCTCGAGCATACCCTGAATTAGGGCGATCGGGCTTTTGTCGACCACGCGGGCCCAGTGCGGGTTGGTCGACTTCACACACAACCTGCGAGTTTCTAAGCAGGCGTGTGCTGGTTTCCTCACGATGTTTTTCTTCACCGTAAGAGCGTCGGATAAACGTACATATGAAATACGTACAATGGTACGAGGCAGGATTCGAACCACGACCTCCCGGTTAGGAGGCGGCGGCCATAGCCGTTACGTCACCGACGATCAATTCTGTTATTTAGGGACTCTCACAAGTCTGTCAAATGTTAGTTCACTTTAGATAGTTGCATTTCGCATAAGTGTATAAAGTGACCACTTTTTAAACTTATGCTATGTGTACTTATAGTGAACTATGTTTTGAACTGTTAATAGTTTTTTTTCTAAACTATAATCATCACCATCATATCAGCCACAAATCGTCCACTGCTGGACAAAGGCCTCCCCCAAGGATTTCCACGACGACCGGTCCTGCGCTGCCCGCATCCATCGGATTCCCGCGATCTTCACCAGGTCATCGGTCCACCGCGTGGGAGGCCTGCCTACGCTACGTTTTCCGGTGCGCGGTCGCCACTCGAGAACTTTACTGCCCCATCGGCCATCTGTTCTACGAGCTATGTGCCCTACCCACTGCCACTTCAGGTTTTATACCAGTTGGTTTCATAAAAGAAACAATTATGGAGCTTCCTTCTAAAGAACATCATGAAACAGAACAACTTTCTTCCAACCTTTTTTTAATTTGACCATAGCTTTTTTCTGCTTCGACCACAGTTTATTTGTGATTAGACCATTACTATTTTTTTTAATTTGCACTGCAATACCCAACATAATATGACCGTAGTTTTTAGCAACAGTTGTTAGGCTTAGAAGCAGAAGCTCAATAGTATCTTTTTTCAATTGTTCAGAAGGGTGCTTTCAGCGAGTGCCCAAAAAAGAGGGTAATGTTTTTCGGATGTATGTATGTTTGTCTGTTTCTTGGAGTGAGCCTGTAGCCTAAACAGCTTGATGGATTTTGGAGTGCCGATTAGGTACTATCACTAGATGGCACTAAATAAGCCGTTTCAGATTTTTTAACCACCTCCGTAGCTCAGAGGCAAAGTTCACTGGCTTTACACAGGAGGGTAGCGGGTTCGATTGGTTGTTTGGTTGGTGGTAGGGCATTTTCTAAGCCCGCCTGGCTAGCTACCACCATCTTATCTAAGTCTTGCCGCCAAATATCAATTTTGATATCATTGGTGTGTTCCGGCATGAAGATAAGATAGCCAGTTCCCCATTGCGTTGGGGAATCTTGGTAAGCCCGCTTCCATCTTCGGCAACATCGTCACTTACCACCAGGTGAGATGTTGTCAAGGGTTTACCAATTGTCAATAAAAAAAAAAGATATCCTATAAAAGTCTTGAAAAAATTTTACAGCGGAATTTGCCACTAGTACTACAAACTCCGTCAACTCGGATTTAACCCCGTGTAAGGAGTATGACCTAAACTTCCCTAGTTCGGGAAGAGACCCTTGCCCCAGCCAAAGTATATACAGGGTGTAACATAAATGTATGGTGATACTTTAAGGTGGGCTTGTACTCATCGAACTGAACAACTTTTGTTCTATAACTTTGCTGAAATAGCAAATTATTTTTTGATTTTTCATACAAATCGGTCAGCTGATTAAACGGTTTTGTATGAAAAATCCAATAAAATTTCGCGATTTCAGTAAAATTGCAGAACAAAAGTTGCTCCGTTTGATGAGTACAAGCCCACCTTAAAGTATCACCACACCTTTATGTTACACCTGTATATTAGTACTAACATACAGGCCTCCCACTCAATGAACCGATGACCTGATGAAGGTCGCGGGAAGCCGCTGGATTCGGATAACGCAGAACCGGTTGTCGTGGAAATCCTTGGGGGAGACCTTTGTCCAGCAGTGGACGATATGATGATGATGGGAGGAATCAGCCCTTAACTCATCATAAGCACCGTACCAAAGAGTAAAAAGTACTATGTGTCAAGCAAAGACTTAAGGAGCTACCTCTAGCTAACTAGCACCGCCGTCACTTAAAAAATAATAACTCGCTGAGTACGCAAATTGCGGAAAGCAACTGGATGCGGGTAGCGCAGGACCGGTTGTCGAGGAAATCCTTGGGGGAGTCCTTTGTCCAGCAGTGAACGTCTTTCAGCTGATATGATTATCTGATATGTACATAATGGAACTCAAATTGTCAACAATGAAAATAAATATTAGATATTATAGTTTAGTGTGTTGCCAGTGATGACTTACGGAACTGAGACATGGTCGCTTACTATAGGCCTCATAAGAAGGCTCAAGGTCACCCAAAGGGCAATGGAGCGTGCTATGCTCGGAGTTTCTCTGCGTGATTGAATCAGAAACGAGGAGATCCGCGGGAGAACTAAAGTAACCGACATAGCTCACAGAATCGTCACCCATATTGATACAGATTGGTTACAGTTTGGTTGTCCAACGTATAGAATTTCGCCGAGATTTTGTTTGCTCCGTCATTTGTTTTTAGAAATGTCATTTCACGGCCGTTGTATGCAATATCCGGGGTGTGCCCCAGCAGTGGGGACGTTTAAATGTTGTTAACGATACTCTTTTATAAGGTATAGGAAACTAGCGGATGTCCAGCGGCGTTGCCTGCGCAGTTCCCGGTTTTGCCGTTCGCGTGGGAATTTGCCCGGGTTTACCAGGATAGTTGCCCCAGGGGTATAGTTGCCCCGATTGTAGTTACTCTAGTTTCGCGGATGAATCGCATACTATTTTATTAATGTATCGAAAGACTGTCCAACTACAAATAAGTTGATCATATCTTGTGTCTGTGCGATTGCATGTTAACGCAAAATGCGAACAAGTTTTAGCGGGATAGAAAGTTTGTCCGGTGAAGTTGTAAAGGCCACGGCTTGTCCTTTCGAAAAAAACTTGCAAAAATAATTGCCTGTTTCTCGCCCAGCGGCGTTACCCGCCGCAGTTCCCGGTTTTTCCGTTCGCGTAGGAATTTCCCAAAATCCTTTCTTCGCGGTTGCCTAAGGTAAAACCAGGATAGTTGCCCCAGGGGTATAGTTGCCCCGATTGTAGTGACTCTAGTTTCGCGGATGAACCGCTTGCTATTTTATTGATCTATCTAAAGACTCTCCAACTACAACAAAGTTGACCATGTCTTATATCTCTGTGCGATTGCATGTAAACGCAAAATACGAGCAAGTTTCAGCGGGATAGAATGTTTATCCGGTGAAGTTGTAAAGGCCACGGCTTGTCCTTTCGAAAAATAATTGCCTGTTTCTCAGCAGTACATCTATCCTAATACGTAATTTACATGTATTAGGGATAGATGTTGTCTCAAAATATAGAGGTTCGCAAAAATCGCTAATACTCTGGAAATATTAAAAATAATGTTTTCACTCTTCATAAATTTGTAGGTAAAAAATTAAAGTACCGGCCAGTTTTACAAATAAAGTATTTTGCTATTTGTACTGAGAGATAAAGAGTCATTTCAAAAAGTGTGGCAACTATCCGGCTTTTACCCTAAGTCATAATTGCTATCTGTATGCCAAATTTCAGCTCGGTCCATCCAGTAGTTTGAGCTGTGCGTTGATAGATCAGTCAGACAGTCAATCAGTTTGCCGATGAATGCTGTGACGTCCAGTGCAATCACAAGGCGTGAATTTTCAATCATCGCAAAACATATTACACGGCCGAATGGAAAAGAAACCACATTTAATCCAATTAGCATGCATTTCATTTAATTAACCAACCGCATGCGATGGCGATAGTAATGCGTCGTTTTATCCACGATCATTAGTCATGCCCGCTTTTATAGGATTATCCCGATTGTGCGAGTTTCGCTCGCTCAGCGATCGAAAGTTAGTGATGTGTGGCGGTCGATGGATTTTATCGATATTTGTACTAGCCGCTATAACAAGTAACTTTCAAAAAATCGTTGTTGCTAAATTACGCTGCAATGTTTCCAGTAATAAAAATATTTCTGTCATCTGTTCTATCACCTTCTAATCATTGTACTTGTGGGTATAGATATGTTTGATGTTATATAATCCACGTGGAATTTCTTGCTGCCTTTAATTTCAATTACAACAAAGTATAATCAAAGTTACGTAGCAGGTTACAGGACCCTATTACCAAGGTATATATATTAGTACTAACATACAGTATGGACACTCCCTGCCGCTCTCTAGATTGCGACCATATCCCCTCTTCACCCAGATGGATACAGATTGGTTACAGTTTGTTTGTCATACGTATAGGATTTCGCCGCCATTTTGTTTGTTCCGCCATTCCTTTTTTGAAATGTCATTTCTGGCCCATTGTATGAATTGTCCAGTGTGTGCTGTTACTAAGCCTACGCTGTCTGTCTGTCCATCCGTCTGTCAAACTTTAAAAGGCCATATCTTTTGAACCGTGACAGGCACTACCGCTGACCAACCCTGGCCTGGCCAGAAAGGTCCTGAAGCTGGGGAGACTCCAGCTTCGAATTGTAACAGCAGTCATCACCTGCAATGGTTACTTTAACAAACATCTTTTCACCCTAGGAGTTACGAACAGCCCATTGTGCCGCGCGTGCATGAAGGCCGAAGAGACAGCTCCTCACACCCATTTGGATTGCAGAGAGGTTGCAACATACAGGGCCGAGCATCTCAGAGACCTAAGGACACTCCCGGAAGTTTTCGGCAACCGGGCTTCCTGCTGAGCTGATCTGGCAGTGATGCCAGGAAATCACGAAAGATGGGCGCATCGGGCGCCTGGTTGTGGAAACCAGCCCGTCCTTACCATTTTCAGGTAGCTTTTTATACAGAATATTGATAATTTATAATCAATTAATAAAAAGTGAAAGTTGAAGGAGTTTCACACTTGTATGTATTTACGTTTTTACGATGAAGCATACACAAAAAATGACCAAAAAACACGTTTATTTTATGGGACCCCGTAATATCAAACAGTTTTTTATTTTTATAATTCGTTAGTAGTTCTGCCGTAATACATATTATCATATGAAAATTTTAACTAACTGACTATTATGGTTTAAAATATTTTAGACACCCCATTTAAGACGGACAGATGGACGGACGGACAAACGGACGGTGTAGGCTTAGTAATAGGGTGTCGTTGTCACCCATTAGTCATACGAACCCCAAAAAAAAAACATCGACAATTTATAGTCTACGCACAACACTACAGAAGGGTGACCACAATTCGATAGAACCAACTCTAATGACAGCATCGATATCTCGTTGGAATTTATTTGGGTGCAATAATGGTTGCCTCGGTCGAATTCAGTAATGTGGAAATTTGTGGGCACGGAGTGTAGGTGTTCCGTTAGGTTGGTACCCTGAACGCTCGGTAATAGTTGTTGTAATGTATGTAGGTATTAAGTCAGTAATCTGTGTTTGTACGGTTTTGCTAAATAACATACGAAAACAGGTAAACTTTAGAATACTGCTACACCTGTAATTACGAATATGTGGAAGCGCTCTCTGATGTTGGTTTTGCTAAAATTGGAACAGCGAATTAATTTAGTTTTTCTTTTGTTTTAGTGTCAGTAAAACTGAGCGTCAGTGGCGTACCAGCTAGGGCCGCTACGTCCTATCCGGAGGGGTTTTGGTTAGAATCCTTCCACGTATGTGTTTTTGATTTTCGATTTCATATGTACGATTATCCGACTCTCTTACGGTGAGGGAAACATCGCGAGGAAACCTACACACGCCAGCGAAGAAACTGTAAAATTGACTAACATCATGGTCCACTGAGGCCCGATCCCACAATTCAGTGTAGAACGGAACCCCTTGGTGGGACGTATATGAGCTGTATGATGAAACTGATAATACAGTTATTTTTTTACCTGTGGTCAAAAAAAAAGAACAACTTTATTTAAAAGTAGTAGTACGAGTCAACGTCACCTGTTATTACAGCCTACACCAATATTGGAAATCTACAAAACGAGCCCTTATTTCAGGTCAATTCTATTGTATAACAAACTCTTAAAAACTATAAAATCAGAATGTAGTACGCGTCGACGTCACCTGTTAGTACAGCCTACACCATTATTGGAAATCTACAAAATCAGCCCTTATTATAGGTCAATATACACTAGGTATAATAAACTCCCAAAAACTTTAAAATTGGAAGGAAATACTAAAACATTTTACAACAATCTAAAAAACCTATTAAATCTCAATGTTAGTATAGTATAAAAAAATATGGATGATGAAACATTGAAGAAAAATTATTGTTTTTATATTAAAATATTATAATTATATTTATCTCGTAACTATCTTCTGGTCTCTCCTCAGTTTTTGCACATTATTAATTACAATTTACCTAACCTGTTTGCCATGCCCTAGCAGGGCCCATGTACTATGCTACAGGTAAATTTAAAAGACCTTATTTTTGTACAAGATTGCTAACGATAAATAAAATTGAATAATTTACCAATTAAAGCGTCGGTGGCTCAACCGGTAACGACTCGGTCTATCTAACCAGAGGTACCGGGTTCAAATCTGGACGGCCAATGTACCAATGATTTAAAAAAAAGTACATATACTTACCGATTGCTTTAACGGTGAAGGAAAACATCGTGAGGAAACCTGCACACGCCTGCGAAGAAACTCGAAGGTTGTGTGTCAAGTCGACCAACCCGCACTGGGCCCGCGTGGTCGACTAAGGCCTAATCGCCCTGATTCAGGGTAGGCTCGAGCCCCTCGGTGGGGACGTATATGAGCTGTTATAATAATAAAAAAAAATACCAAAAGTCCATTTGCATACATTTCTTGGACGCCTAATACATACTTATAATATGGATCAGCTGACGTGATCAGATGTATACACCATCCTTGTATGGAAACGAAGTGTATTATTTCCTCTTTAAGAATGGAATGGCGACCGCGCACCGGATGATGTAGCGTAGGCAGGTCACCCACTCGGTGGACCGACGACCTGGTGCAGGTCGCGGGAAGCCTCTGGATGCGGCAAGCGCAGGACCGGTTATCATGGACGTCTTTCGGCTGATATGTTGATATGTCTAGAGAGTACTTTAAATTTTTTATAGTTCCGTCCATACCTCTAAAGGAAGTTATTAAAATGCCAAGAAGCAAGGTCTCACAGCACAAGTAATGAAAACAATCAGAAAGTTGTTAATTTGTAGTAATTTTATCACGTAATTTTTTTTATTGTATTTATAAACTTACATTGGCATTTGGAGAATTGACCGTGACGTATGTCAATGTATAGGAGAATATTTTACATTTAATCCTATTACTCTTGATTTAAGGAGCCGGTAACGACTCGGTTCTTCTAACCAGAGGTACCGGGTTCAAATCTGGACGGCCAATGTACCAATGAGTTTTTCAAAAACTTCCGTACATACTTACCGATTGCTTTAACGGTGAAGGAAAACATCGTGAGGAAACCTGCACACGCCTGCGATGAAACTCGAAGGTTGTGTGTGAAGTTGACCAACCCGCTCTGGGCCCGCGTGGTCGACTAAGGCCTGATCGCCCTAATACAGGGTAGGTTCGAGCCCCTCGGTGGGGACGTATATGAGCTGATATGATGATGAAGGAGATCCCATGTCGGTTTAGATTTTGGAGTTATGGTATTAAATTTCTCGAGTGGCCACCGCCTATCGGAAGACGTAGCATAGACAGGCCTCCCACTCGGTGGACCGAAGATCAGGTAAGGTCGCGGTAAGCCGCTGGATGCGGGCAGTGTAGGACCAGTCGTTTTGGAAATCCTTGGGGGAGGCCTTTGTACAGCAGCTTTGTACAGCATTCGGCTGACATGATGATGATGATGATGAACTCAAACGTAGTTTGTTGTATTGCAGACAGCATGAGTGCCAAAAGCGATGAAGTATGGTTTTATAACTAATAGCACCGCTAGTTATCTACTGTATCTTATTACATGCCGTGGTAGTTAGTTAGTTTGGGACAAATCTTGGAAGCTAAATTAGAACCACTTTCCGGCTTTAGGACAATGCATGGTTAGATAAGTGACGACATTCTAAATCCAATATGGGACTGCCAAACCTGGCAGTCTAGTTATTCTTTTATGCACCCCAATGACATGGGTATCAAATGAAAGGGTTTGCTGAGAAGAATACGAAATAATTAACCCACCGGCACTCTTGCCTCATTTTGTGACAGGGTCTAAAAGACCCAAAAATTAAATGTGTTATTTTCTGTGAATAAAGAAAATCATATATTTTTTTTAAATTTAATAGAAGGAGGTTTGAAAAATAATATTGAGATCACAAATATTTATATGTTTAAATAATATTTTTAATCTATATCACAAAATAAAAGATATACGTGTTTTAACACGTGAGGGTTGAAACGACCTATATAACTACTTTATGCGTCCGTGCTGTCCAAGCGCCGTGCGCGACCTTGATGAGGCAGGGTGTGCGGGTAGCCTATACAGGGTGTAACAAAATTGGTGTAGGTCCCGTTAGCTGAGGTTTCTACTCATCATACTGAACAACTTTTGTTCTAAGACTTTGCTGAAATCGCAAAAAAAAATTGAACTCTTTATACAAATCGATCAGCTTTGTGCATTTTTGTATGGAGGGTCTAATTTTTTTTTAGAACTTACTATGAGTTCCTTGGGGAAAGTTGTTCAGTATGATGAGTAGAACCCCCAGTTAACGGGTCCTGCAACAATTTTGTTACGCCCTGTATAGGAGCGAGCACGAGCTTACGTAGTAACCAATATTTAAAAAGTTATGGTAGAATAAATAAGGTGCTGGGTCTTTTCGACCCATGCGCTACTACCCGCTGGTTAAAATTGTTTTTAAATACAACCCGAATTAAGCCTTTTACCTACCAGTGGTACCTACTTAAAAATCTGTCTTTGTCTTTTTCTTTACGTGTAAAGAGGGAAGAAAATAAACCACACTTTTGCACATTTCGATGTTTTCGTTTTTATTTTCATATTTATCTTAAATAAAAATCCATTCGATGTTTTCCCTTCAGTCACCTATGAACTTCATTTTAGTAAATAAATCATATTATCAAATTACTTATTTTAAGAATAAAACCGAAAATAGATGATAAAATGGCTCGAAAAGAGGTACCTTTGCGAAATTATTCTATCGAGCCAACTTTATTAAATCGTGTTTCCATTCGATATAGTCCCTCGTAACTATTCTCAATAATACCAATATGTTTTCCTAGATTTTAAATTTACTGTTAACTACTTTAAAAATGAATTCTAAAAACCTGTTTAAGTGGATTTTTAGGTACTACTGCACCTTAAGGTTGCTTGGAAGAAATCGCTAAAAGCGATAAGGCCGCCCTTGCACTGTACATATTTTAATTAAGTTTCTGTAATGCTTTTTCTGGTATGCAATAAAGGATATTTATTATTAAATTAAAGCTAGTACCTAAAAGTTTTTAGAGATTTCGAAAATTATTAATTTATTTATGATTTCAAAATGAGAAACAGTGGATTTCTTTATTTTGTCACGGCTATGTACAAAGAGTCCTATCCAGATTGGATATTTTCCGGCCCCTACCGTAGAGTTAAGCCCCGGTATCAGCACTCAGCCGCGCCTATCCAATAATCAGGATAATTCCATATACTCGTAAAATGCTGACGGCTTGCATGACGGAATCCTATGTAGGGATGACGACGGCATCAGAAATAAATAATGAACTCTTGATCATTAAATTGCCCTCCTACTTAAACCTCGAAGTAAGAAGAAAAAAGTGGAGAAGTAAAAGCACATGTGCGGTAAAATCAATTATGCGCACACTTGACTGGCATATAAAGGACCACTTTTCGAGCAAATGTATTGAAAAATATAATAAATAGCTGTGTTGTGCATACCTACATTATATCCATCAGTCCAGAATACAAAAATATACTTCTCATCCATACAATAATAAATTAACGTGTGCACCTCGACCTTCATACACATCCATGGCCGTAGCTAGGGGGGGGGGGCTTTGTGGGGCCATGCCCTACCTTGAAATCACAATGCCCTACCTGAAAAATACAAAAAACTAAGATAAATTATTATAATTAAATTGTTTGTCCATAGTTCGAGATAAAAAAAATATAGCGATAGTTATCTAAGCTTTTCCGAACATACCACAGTTTGTGATATTCATTTCATATTATAATAATTATTTGTACTGTGTATAGATGGCATTTGAAGCGCCATCACATGAAGCGAGATGGTTCTATTTAAATATATTATATGTGATGCCCTACCTCAAATTCGACTCTAGCTACAGCCCTGTACACATCTTGGAATCAGATGTGCAGATTCCCTTTCCTTTACCGCTATAGCAATCAGTAAGTAAATGAACGTAAGGAAATAGTAATATCAAGGGTAAGATGATAGTTTTGTACTGGAATGTGACGAATAGGAACAAATCCCCAAATCAATCCCTTCTTCCTTATTTTACCTCCTACCTAAATTACAAGGTGATTTTTAAATTGAAAGCCAAAATATATTCATGAAACTGAACAACTTTTCCCCAGGAACCTATACAATGAGAGAAAAAAAGTACTTCTAATACAACAGGGTGTTAAAAAAATCACAAAAAAAACTATTTTTCGTACAAATAGTAATCGTCATACATACAGGTGAATTCCCGTTCGTTGACCATAGGCATAAAAAAACTGGGAAGATGTACAGAAGGAAGGATCTTGTTTTGCGTAGGTCTACGACATTGAATGCAATTTCCGTATTGGTAATTTCTTGGTTTGTATGGAAAAGTAATATTTTTTTAACGATATAACTTTTTATTTACTTTACCTTTATTTTTTATTCGACACTGAGCAACCCATTAAAATTTAATCGTGATTTTTTTAACATACTGTATAGCTGATAGGCCTACGTGTAGGTATGAAAAGTGCATTTAAAAAAAATATCTCTTGTTCTCTCCAAGAACTCAACCTGACTACACTGGAACAGAGACGGAAAAGTGGAGACCTTATAGAAACATACAAGATAGGTACTCAATTAACATTATAATGTGAGATATTTAAAGGACCTGTTCATGATGAACCAGAATAAAGGTTTAAGAGGGCACTCCTTGAAACTAACAAAACCTCCATGTGCTAGCAACCCCAGAACACACTTTTTGCCATTTCGAGTGACGAAGCTATGGAACTCTCTCCAAGAATCAGTCATAAGTGCACAGTCAACAGTTTTAAAAACAGACTTGATAAATATTTTAAAACACAAGTGCAGTGATATACACGCATCAGCTCTTAGAGCTGCTAGTGTTATAATCAAATAATAATAATAATATAATAGTATTCTAGGTGTAGTTGTTTAGTTCTATAAGTAGATACTTAGTTTTTTATTCACTATTGGTAAGCCATTGGCATCATCTCACCTGTAAGTGACGATGCAATGAGGATCTGGCTATCTTGTATTAAAGTCGCAACACATCAATGTTGTTAACACTGATGTTTGGCGGCAAGACTTAGATAAGATGGTGGTAGCTAGCCAGGCGGGCTATGAAAACCCGCGACCTCCTGGTGGGAAGCGAATGGACTAATCATTACGCCACAAAGGCGGTTTAATTGAAGCGGGCTTACTGAGATTCCTTAACGCAATGGAGAACTGGCTACCTAATCTTCAAGTCGGAACACATCAATGTTGTTAACACTGATGTTTGGCGGCAAGACTTAGATAAGATGGTGGTAGCTAGCCAGGCGGGCTATGAAAACCCGCGACCTCCTGGTGGGAAGCGAATGGACTAATCATTACGCCACAAAGGCGGTTTAATTGAAGCGGGCTTACTGAGATTCCTTAACGCAATGGAGAACTGGCTACCTAATCTTCAAGTCGGAACACATCAATGTTGTTAACACTGATGTTTGGCGGCAAGACTTAGATAAGATGGAGGTAGCTAGCCAGGCGGGCTATGAAAACCCGCGACCTCCTGGTGGGAAGCGAATGGACTAATCATCACGCCACGAAGGCGGTTTAATTGAAGCGGGCTTAATATGATTCCCTAACGCAATGGAGAACTGGCTACCTAATCTTCAAGTCGGAACACATCAATGTTGTTAACACTGATGTTTGGCGGCAAGACTTAGATAAGATGGTGGTCCAGGCGGGCTTAGAAAATGTCCTACCACCTACCAAACCGAGTCTTACAAAGTTGACCCCGCCGGGAATCGAACCCGCGCCCTCCTGGTGTAAAGCGAATTGACTAACCATTATACCACGGAGGCGGTTTAATTGAAGCGGACTTACTAAGCTTCTCTAACGCAATGGAGAACTGGCTACCTTATCTTAACTAGTATCTCATCTGTGCCTTATCTTCAAGTCGGAACACAGCAATGTTGTTAACACTGATGTTTGGCAGCAATACTTAATTTAGTTGGTGGTAGCTAGCCAGTCGGGCTTAGGATAAGCCCTACCACCAACTAAACCGAGTCTTAGAAGTTGACCCAACCGGGAATCGAACCCGCGACCTCCTGGTGTGAAGCGAATGGACTAACCAGAATAACTTAGTTTAAAATTTGGTAAACTATTTCAGTTTCGTTACACCCCGGACTCTTCATACAACGGGCCAGAAATGACATTGCTAAAAAAAATGAATCACGGCGAAATTATATACGTTCAAGAACCAAAGTTAAACCAATCTGTATCAACCTGGGAGACAAGGGGGTGAGGTCGCAATCTAGAGAGCGGCAGGAAGTGTCCATACTGTATGTTAGTACTAATATGTATACTTTGGTTTCGTACTATGTAAAGGATGTTCATTTTCCAAGGCATCTTTGTGAGATCTGTGCTAATTTGATTAGCTACATACACGGAGAGGCACTCAAGCGCAGAATACTGTGTCTCAACTACGCATCAACGAAAACGTAAGGTAATTTAAATTTCTTTAGAAGTAATTACGTAAATTGATAATCTGGAATTACCGTATTCTGGAAGCGTCTGAGCAAGGCGTCTTTTAGGGTGAATTCGCTTTATATTCAATTATGGGAACGCTTTTAAACCAGGCTGGGGAGATGTAACATACAAAGTACCGTTTAGTTATTTTAAAATTAATCAAGATTGCTAAAATTAATTATTGTGTTCTTAGGATCTGAAAACTAATTAAAAGTTTTATATGATATGTACTTTTAAATACTCAACTAAACATTGCATAGGGAAAATTTCAAGAACTTTCATACAATACGTGTTTTTTTAAAAGCTATAAAATTAGGTAATTATGTTACTTTTGTACAAAAGAAACTTCTAAGAGTGCAAGTGTTGTGACGAAGTCCTTCTTTATCGTTTATTTTCAATCTTTTGTATGTAACCTTTTTTAATTCGTTATTGTTAACATGTTTTTAATTTTGCATTCTAAATTTGTTCCGTTTTCTATTTTTATGTTTTTTTTACGATTTTATCGTTTGTGTTTTTTTTATAAAATCAGGTTAGTTTCATTATAATACTGCTGGTGATTGAAAATATTTTTACTTGATTTTGCCCGCGGCTTCGCTAGTGTGGGCATCGTTTTTATGGCTGTCTTTGAGGGTGCGTGGAGAACGAGAAGCGAGCGATTCGCGATCTTATAGACATAGCCCATGTCACTTAGGAATAATGTAGTTTTCGTTCAAAATCGGTTCAGTAGTTTCAGAGATGACATACAAACTCACAAACTTTACCTCTTTAAAACATTAGTGTAGATTGTATTTTTACGGACCCAGCCCCTCCCTCCTAGACTTTTACCTCGTACTACTCTACACGTGTAAGCATTAGCGCGGGTCAGGAGGGCGCGTCGAGACTGCAGCTTTTAAGTTTGTTTTAAAACGCGTAGGTAGACAGTAATAACTGTGTGTTTTGCTAATTTCATACAATCGATCGAAGAACATCAGTGTGCAGGTGACCGCACGAAGAAAGTATTGTTGCTAGCCAGGACCAAAAATTGTTGCGTTATATGAGCAAATTTACTGTGGAGAGATCACTGTTCGAACATTTTCAGGATTTATTTTTACTAAAATATATGCCGCAATCAAATTAAAGATTTAAAAAAAATATTATAAAGTAACTTAAAGATGCTCAAAAGGATTTATTTTTACTAAAATATATGCCGCAATCAAATTAAAGATTTAAACAAAATATTATAAAGTTACTTAAAGATGGTCAAAAGGATTTATTTTTACTAAAATATATGCCGCAATCAAATTAAAGATTTAAACAAAATATTATAAAGTTACTTAAAGATGGTCAAAAGGATTTATTTTTACTAAAATATATGCCGCAATCAAATTAAAGATTTAAACAAAATATTATAAAGTTACTTAAAGATGGTCAAAAGGATTTATTTTTACTAAAATATATGCCGCAATCAAATTAAAGATTTAAACAAAATATTATAAAGTTACTTAAAGATGGTCAAAAGGATTTATTTTTACTAAAATATATGCCGCAATCAAATTAAAGATTTAAACAAAATATTATAAAGTTACTTAAAGATGATCAAAAGGATTTATTTTTACTAAAATATATGCCGCAATCAAATTAAAGATTTAAACAAAATATTATAAAGGTACTTAAAGATGGTCAAAATTCAGCAATTTTCCCAAAGATCTTGTCAAGTGTTTTTTTTCTAAAGATTTTAAATTTACGTAAAAAAATTATAATGTTTCGTATAGTACATGATTGATATTTATTCTTCTAAGAACATTTATAAGTTTTTTTAAAACCATTGTGTGCAAAAAAAGCATTTCATAGGCGGCAAAATGCTCCACACGCGATTACTAACGTTCCACGGAAACGCTCGACTACTCTTGGGTTAAAATATCCATAGACAGTATTGAATAAGTGAAACAATATTAATTAAGATAAAACATACATGATAAAAAAGTAATCTAATCTTTTGTTACGCCGTAGTTGGGTAAATTAGCGGGTAAACATAGAAACACGGATTACAGCTACAAATTAATTGGTATATTCTGCTTGTAGCTATAACTTAGTTATGTAACTAATTTAAGTAACTTATCCTAAATAAAATTACTTACCTAGTAATATTATGTCTAGCAGACTACCTACTCTGATGGGCTCAATCTTATGTTATACAGGATGGTTAAGGTGAGGTATTGGTTGGAACAGTTGTCTTTGTCTTTTTATTTACGTGAAAAGAGTTAAGATAATAACCACACTTTTCACTTTTTCAATGGTTTTTTTTGTTTCAATCAAAAACTGCAATGAAAGTATAAAAAATAATAACATTACACACTTTGTGTTATCATAACAAATATTGTTGTTTATGTATTTTATAAAATATATACTTCAAAATATTAGTCATAACTAGTGTTCAAAGTAACGGCGTAGACCTATCTTTAGATTTTTTTTCTGTCGAGCCAAACCTTATCAATCGTATTTCTAATAACTTTTGACTATAAGGAACATCATCAACAATGAAAGTATTTTTTTTTAAATAACGAAAATCTGTAATATGACCGCCTTAACCAGTGCTTCTATTCGACATACTGAACAACTACATCAACGCGTTAAAATAATTGGAATGAAGGACAAACTTGCAAGCTAAAAAATGTTCTCCCATACATCGATATACGTCACTGTCGATTCTCCAACTGAAAATGTATGTTTATAATCGAAAAAAGATGCTACTTACAATTTTAGAATTTTTTCTCTATACTTGTTCTCTGGAACCTTTCCTTTTTCCAATTTTTTTTACAGCTCCAAGTGACCATTGGACTTAACATTCGATGTTAATTTCAACTTGATACTTCCACGCATTCTAGTCCAGTAAATAAAAGATTTGAGATTGCATTAAAGACACCTGAGTAAAATGGATTGGAAATAATAGTGTTATTATTCTTTTATGCATTCGTGGCAATTTCGAGACAAAATGTTCTTTAGTCTCTTAGAAATACCTAAAGTAGCCTTTTAATTTTTATACGCTAAACAATAATTACAAATTGGGTGAAAACTAAGATTTATAACAATGAACTCCTTAAAATTATGGTACTTAAGTTATCTCTGGTTGTAGGCATAAAATTCTTAACATTACGATTACTTTTATTTAATTGTGAGAAAAACAATACTTACAAAATAGAGCCCTCGGAGATTTTTATGTTCTTATCATCCAAATTTAAACCTCGAACATGTGTTAAATTATCCCTAAGGTGACTGTTCAATAACCTAGTTAAAAAATGTTTTTTTTATATTTCTCTATTTTACATAAAAGACATACGAAATATTTTCTTGGTTATGCCATTACACTTATATGCTTTATTATAAATCATCATTATCCCTTGTTTAAATTACAAAGGTTCTTCAAAAAACGCAAAAACCTACAATAAATAAAACGGTAATTAAATTTGTAACATCGGGAAAGCGCGTGACCTTTGACGCATGATAAGGACAGCATGTGACAAAGATTGAGTTATCGGGCGAGAAAAAGACAAAGCGCACGGAGGTCGGAGATAGCCTGCAAAGCATTGCAATGTTTACATACGCTTGCCCATCGCCACATTGGACATTACATATTTGATATTACATACATTGTCACGACTCAGTCAGTCTACGACTGTCCTTCTAAGGAAGATATTTTGGAGACTTTTCTCTTATTTTTCGTATGTAAAAGTTTCATTTTTTTTTGTTACTCTTCGATCCTGTTTCTTGTAAGGATTAAAAGACTGTATTATAACAACGGAGGTTAAAATACTAGAATAGTCAGAAATCGCAAAAAAAACTTTTCCCATACTTTTTGTATTTTTTTTTGCGATTTTTGATTTCTAGTACTCAACTCAAACCTCAGTCGGTTTGATAGTCTTTAAACATGATCAAATGGCATCATAAAGTTTTTGTATAAATTAAAAGTTATCTTGCTGACTGTTCACTTTTATAAGCTGTGAATGGGGGCCAAAATACCTTCCAAAGTTAACGACAGTCTCCTAAGGTACCTGCCATTACTGAACCGTCTCAAAGGGCAAGCCTGTATTGTAACCAACTAAAAAAATTGAATTTTGTATAGGATGACCGTACCTTATTTCAAATCACCACCACCACCCCCATGTACTTTTTATTAATCGGTAGGGCTGGGAATTACAATTAAAACCGTAATTAATCATAAAATCCATGGAAAAAAATGACAAACATAAAAATATTCTACGGCTCTAATACCAGCCCTTTTGTACCCAGAGCGAGCCTGTGTACCTAATAACAGCCTAGGGTAGGGTTATGCCTATGGAGTTTTTGTGTTGAATTGTTGGTTTTAATGAATAAATAAGATAATAAGTAAAATTAATCATCATCCATCAGCATATCAGCCGAAGGACGTCCACTGCTGTACATAGGCCTCCCCCAAGGATTTCCACGACGACCGATTCTACGCTACCCGCATCCAGCGGCTTCCCGCGACCTTCATCAGGTCATCGGTCCACCGAGTGTGAGGCCTGCCTACGCTACGTTTTCCGGTGCGCGGTCGCCACTCGAGAACTTTACTGCCCCAATGGCCATCCTTTCTACGAGCTATGTGCCCCGCCTACTGTCACTTAAATTTAACGATTCTGAGAGCTATTTCGGTTACTTTGGTTCTCCTACGGATCTCCTCGTTTCTGATTCGATCACGCAGAGAAACTCCGAGCATAGCACGCTCCATTGCCCTTTGAGTGACCTTGAGCCTTCTTATGAGGCCCATAGTAAGCGACCATGTCTCAGTTCCATATGTCATAACTGGCAACACACACTGGTCAAATACCTTGGTCTTAAGACACTACGGTATTTGGGACATGAAGGTATTGCGAAGCTTCCCGAACGCTGCCCAGCCGAGTTGGATTCGACGATTGATCTCTTTCTTGAAGTTAAACCTACCTAACTGAACTGGATATCCCAGGTACACATATTCAGTAACAACTTCTAACGTAAAGCCTCCAACCTTTAGAGGAGTAGGTGCGACACGGACGTTAGACATAACTTTCGTCTTGCCCATGTTCATTCTAACACCTACTTGTTAAGAGGCTCTACTGAGACCATCGAGCATTGTGCCTAAGTCGTCCATAGTCTCAGCCATGACCACGATATCGTCAGCGAAACGAAGGTGGGTGGGTGATGTACTCGCCGTTGATATTATTGCCGAGTCCACCCTAGTCCAAAAGCTTAAAAACATCTTCCAGGGCGGCAGTGAACAGTTTCGGAGATATGACGTCTCCGTGTCTCATCCCTCGCTGCAACCAGATACGTAGCGAGTTTTGGTCCTGGAGGTGAACCCACATGGTGGCGTTTTCATACAAATACTTCAGTACCTCGATATATCGATATTCAATTTGGCACCGCTGGAGAGACTGTAACACAGCCCAAGTTTCGACCGAATCAAAGGCTTTCTCATAGTCCACGAACGCTAAGCATAGTACTCTTCGGTATTCTGTATAATCTGCCGCAGCTTATGTATGTGGTATGTGGTACTATAGCCTTTTTGGAAACCGGCTGGAAGTCTTCAAACCTACGTGCGAGACGATTCGTAATGACTCTCGAAAACAGCTTGTAGACATGGCTCAGAAGTGAGATGGGTCTATAGTTTTATAGTTTTTATAGTGTTTGTCGTCCTTTTTGAAGAAAAGCACGACCACTCTTCTTTGCCATGCCTTAGGTATTTTTCCCTCGAGTATAACGGAATTAAATAACCTCTGAAGAGCTTTAAGTACCGGTGTTCCACCTGCTTTCAAAAGTTCAGCTGTAATATTATCATCACCCGGTGCCTTATTGTTCTTGAGCAGTTTCAGAGCCATTCTAATCTCGTACAGGCTAATGTCCGGGATATCTTCGGTATAGCGTCGGGTTAATCTGACTCTTGGGTATTTGGCTAGATCGCTGACAGGCAGACATGTAGTCGTGTACAAGTGTCCGTAGAACTTCTCAACTTCTTCCAGCAACTCAGTCTTAGATGATATGATCCAGCCATCCTCTGTATAAAGCTTAGTCAGTTGGTTTTGTCCAACACTCTCTATCCGGACCACATTGTTCATAAGGGACTTGTGGACTAGAAACCCGACACCACCCTGGGACAGTTGGTCACCCTCCCGGAAATAGAGCAGGTTTCCTCCTCCTCCCTTCGGACTTCGCACAATCCTACGAATTCAAATGTAAATTCTAATCAAATAGCACAACAACTACTACTCAATGGAAAATCCGCAATACGAAGCAAGCCGATAGCCTTCTGGAACCTTTCTCACACGAGGAGCTTCAAGGGGCACTCAGGAAACTTAAAGATGGAAAGACTGCAGGAATCGACGGCATCTGTACAGAGCAAATAAAGAGGTTGGGCACCGCTGCCAGAAACTGGCTGCTAAAGCTATTTAACAACTGCCAGCTCAACATCACAATGCCGAGAGCCTGGAGAAAAACTCACGTTGTGGCTATTCTAAAACCTGACTAACCACCTGAAGATCCAAAGTGCTACAGGCCTATATCTCTTTTATGCCACATGAATAAAGTGTTTGAAAGGCTAATTCTGGATCGCATTTCCCCAAGCCTAGACACTGTGTTAATTAAACAACAGGCAGGCTTCAGGCCGGGAAAATCATGCACCAACCAAGTATTAAACTTCAGACAGTACATCGAAGATGGCTACGAGAAGAACTTAATAACTGGGGTAGCGCTTGTCGATCTTACTGCAGCCTACGACACAGTGAGCCACCGCAGATTAATCCCCAAAGTGTTTAACGCGACAAAGGCCTACCACCTAACGAAAATGATTGAGGAGCTGCTGAGAAATCGAAGATTTTCGTGTCATTCCAGGGAAGCAACAGTAGATTGTGGAGTCAAAAAAATGGACTGCCACAAGGAAGCGTCCTTGCACCTATGCTCTTCAACATATACACGAACGACCAGCCAATCCTACCTAACAAAAAGCACTACCTGTTCGTGGAAGACCTGGCTCTCGCTAGCCAAGAAACAGACTTCCCTAGCGTCGAGAAACAACTATCTCAGTCCCTGGTAACTCCATCTATGTACTACGCTGAAAACCAACTCAAGTCAAACCCTAATAAAACCCAGCTCTGTTCATTCCATCCAAAGAATCGTGAGGCAAGCAGACCTCTACATGTATCCTGGCAGGGCTAGCAACTAGAAAACACCTCCATGCCGAAATACCTTGGAGTCACGCTGTACCAACACCAAGATGAAGGTCACCAACTCACCAGTAGGAACATACTACTGCAGCGCCTAGCTGGCAGCACATGGGGCGCCAACCCACATACAATGCGGACCTCTGCACTAGCCCTGTGCTATTCAACAACTGAATACGCGTGCCCAGTCTGGACAAACTCTGCTCACAGTGGACACGTAGATGTAGCGCTAAATGAAACCAGCAGACTCATAACCGGCTGCCTTAAACTAAGACCTGTTTAAAAACTGCACCTTCTCACTGGAATTGCACCCCCAGCTGTACGCAGGGAGGCGGCCGCGGCGTAGGAACGCTGAAAACAAATAAACGATGCACTATATCCACTCTACGACCATGTTCCTGCCAAACTGCGTCTTAAATTCAGGAAAAGCTTTATCACAAACAAATGCCTACATGGTGAGACCCAGACATAATTTAGAACGAACATCAGAATCAACATTCCCTAAAGGACCAATATCAAATTTAAAAAAACAATGGGTTGGTAGTGGTAAGTAATCAAATATCAATAATATAATTCTTCAACAGATTAAAAAAAATATAGTAAAACAGTCAAAATCTTTACGCGATTCAAAATAAAATCTAACAACATTAAATTTTTTAACGTATATTTATGTTTGTGACATCCTTGATTATTAAGGCGTGGCTGTTATTAGGTACTCTGTCGAACCAAATAACACCCCCCCCGCCCCGTGCTGCCATTATGTGTCCCATACATTTTATGTTTCTAATTGCAGCCCCCCAAATTTTAACTAAAGCAAATTGCAAATGTTTATTTTGCCAGAAATTCATGTATTTCTATGTCTGTATCAATAACCAAACTAATCACGAAATGTAGAATTGAAAAATCCTAAGAAATACCTGGTTTTAGGAGCTCTCGAACTTAGCAAAAAATAGCAAAATGGCCGACGTGCACGTTTTCTTGGGTTCGATCCTAAACTGACACTGGCATATTCATGCAAGTGTTACCGTTTTTAGTACGTATTTTGTGCAGAATATTAGGTTTTTTTTGGTACTTTTCCCTGGTAGGTATTGCCTGTAGATACCTTATTATTTAAGCAGAAAGACGAAAAGGCTGCAACTAGGAGCAGGTTGCTATTAGGGGCGTCCCTACTTGCGCGGGGTAATGAAGCGATTTGTGCGAATGCGCGCGCGTGCGTCAATAAATGATGTAAAAAAGCCGGCCAAGCGCGAGTCTGACTCGTGCACCGAGGTTTACGTAAAATCTTGTAGGCATATAATATAGTATGTATTATTTTGTAACTAGGAATTTACGGTATACGGACTATTTCTTTTACTTGTGCTATCAGACATTGCTTCTTACCAGAGTACCAGAGTACTCGGTTCGGCAAACCGTACCTCAAAAGAAAAAACGGAACCCCTATTCCTATAAGGGTTCCGTTTTTTCTTTTCAGTGATCCTTCACTTCGTTGTCTGTCTGTCTGTCTGTCCATTTGTCAAGACCGTTTTTCTCAGGAACGCGTAATGGAGGTATCAAGTTGAAATTAGTACCAAATACTAAAGTCTCCAATCACTTGAAGCTGTGAAAAAGTCAAACCTCAACGTCAACGCAGTCAAAAGATACGGGCGTTTATGCCGTATATTTTGACACTCGCGAGGGAATCGAAACCTATTAGGGTACTTCGCGTTGACCTACAATCATGAAATTTGGCTAGAAGCAAGTAAAGGAAAAAATCCTAAAACCGTAAATGGCTGCGACATACCTATACATACGCTAGGTAGGTACGTAACGTGCTAGAAGGCGCGCGCCTGCGAAAGCCGCGGCTCCCCGTACCCCGCCCATTCCTCTCGCGAGTAATATCATTTATTAGATTATTATTGAGAGTGGTAAATAGATTCTTCGGGGATTTCTTTGTATTTTAGTTAAAAAAATATATAACTTTTAGAATACGTAAAAATATTTAAGGTGTCTTTAATGTACGAGGGTTAAAATCAAATAAAATTTAATAAAAAAATAAATATCAAAGATACCTCGGAGATAATTCTCATAGTTATTGTTAGTGATCATTTACCCATTGTAACAAAATATTACTTTCGTTGCTGTATTATTTTACAAGTAAATTTTTTTTAAACATAAAATAGTGAATATCCACTCGATCTATCGATTTTGACCGGGGATAATTACTAATACAATCAAAACGTTTTACAAGAAGCCCTTATGAAAAAAATCACCAGTTTTGCATTTTATGTTCACACTCAAATTTAATTTTATTGCTTTATGGACTAATTACTCCGTAATTATCAAAAATATTCAAGAGATAATTATGAACTTCATTTGTTCAATTAATTAACTGATACATTCTAAGTTTTCACTCCAAGTGCATTTAATGCAACCTACTCCATACAAATGTTCTTAGATTGACTGGACTATTCCTAAGAACAAGGATTTTGACAGACAGATGAAAAACAAAGTTATCCTTTACGAGTTCTTTTCGCCATACGGGAACCTAAAAAATGATTTTATACAGATCGATCAGCTGATTGAATATTTTTGTATGGTATAGGTCTGTAACAAAATTGGTGTAGGACCCGTGATCTGGAGCTTCTACTCAACATACTGAACAACTCAGCCCAAGACACACAGCTAATTCGCAAAAAAATGAACTCTTATAAATCCATAATTGACCATTTTTGTAAGGAGATGAAGAGCTGTTTGAAGTGAAACTATTAGGAATATTTGGGGTATTAGGATTTTTTAACCGACTTCAAAAATGGAGGACGTTTCCTTCCGTTTCCACCGGTACTGACAGAATATCAGCGTTGTGGAGCTGTGGGAACACAATCCACAACATTATGCTGAGTCAGCGCCGTTTCATTGGCAGTACTCATCGTTCGTCCTGTTTGTGTTTAACTTAGTTTTTTTAATTTTGCTTTATTACGTCTTTTATTTTAATCTTGTTCTTTGTGTGAAATGTTTAAACTGTCAATGAATAAATGATTTATCTATCTATCTATCTATATATATATATATATATATATATATATATATATATATATATATATATATATATATATATATATTAATATTATAAATGTGAAAGTAACTCTGTCTGTCTGTTACGCTTTCCCGCAAAAACTACTGAACGGATTTGGCTGAAATTTGGTAGGTAGACAGATTAGGACCTGGATTCAGACATAGGCTACTTTTTACCACGCACTGCGCACCCTCGAAAAGTCATAGAAACGTTGTCCACGCGGGTGAAACCGCGGGAAACAGCTAGTAATATATATTTTTTATGTGTTTTCGCGGATAACTTCGTCGTTTATGAACAGATTATGAAAATTCTTTTTTTTGTTGGAAAGGAGATATCCAAAGGGTGGTACCATGATTAGGAAACCAGGATCTGATGATGGCATCCCAGAGAAATCGAGGGGAACCTTAGTTTCCTGTTTGAAGTCGGTTTTTTTTGTTCAAAATTATTCTGTCACGAAAAAGCGTTACGGCCGCGTGGAGGGGGTAGACAGAGAAAGGCTGGCGGCGGCGGAGAGAGTGCAACGGCTGTATTCATAGATAGAGAAAAGTTGAGATGGAGATATAAATCAGGTACTTAGGGTTACAATTCGCACGCAAAAACTCCCCTTGTTCGTTAAAGTTTCACTTCTACTATGTGTCCCAGCACATAGTTAGATATTTTTTTTAAATGACTATGGGTTCCCTGGAAAATTTAGTTTGGTATGATGAGTAGAAGTCCCAGTTTGGTATGATGAGTAGAAGCCAGCAAACAATTTGGTTACATCCTGTAGAGCTTCAAACTTCGAACTTTCTTCGAGAAAATCTTTCGTGCGATTAATTAATTATAATTTTTTATTCTTGCGAACGTATGGATGCCAGAATTAGGTGTCTAAGCATACTAATTATTAAAAAGAACATTAGTTTGTATATTTACACTTATAGTACACCAAAACCATTTCGTAAAGCTAATACATAGTTTAATACAAGAGAAGTTTCTAACACAAGTAATTTATCGACTATGGTCGGAGTTTCCCGACGTGATCGAATCAGTTATAAGGAGATTCGTAGTAGAGTGCGTTTCATGAAATAGTTTATCTGAAAAAAAAAAAAGTTGTTGAATGCTTAAAAAACCTAACATACTGTGAGGTGGAGAAGGTAAAACATACATACATACACCACACGCACACATACATACGTGCGCGCACACATACATGCATACACCCACACACATGCATACACACACACACACACAGGAACACCCACACACCACACGTTCTTTTATTATTTGTTTCGTTTCTCCTTTTTCTCTTTTATGTAAATTTTTGATTTACTAATTAGAACAATGATCATTGTTATGTTATATATGTACTTCTGTTTGATTTGTTTGTTTGTTTATTTGTATTTAGTGATATGGAAGAACTGGGCATCCTGTCACAAGTATCTTTTTTACGTAAAAGGATGTCCAATCACAAAATATCATGTACAATCTACCGTTATAAAATAAACAATTTTTGATTTTTTTTGACGTCATGCTGGCTAACCTGTCTGTTATGCATAGAAAATGTATGCAAAATAGATAGGTTAGCCAACATGACGTCAGAGGAACTATTTCATGAAAGGCACTCTAGAACCAGGGTAACCGATACAGCTTACAGAATCGAGGCAGTTGGCAGGGCACATAGATTTTACAGATGGCCGTTGGGAAATTCCCATACGTATATCTACCAGATACGCTAAACTACCAGGTTTATGATATAGCGTCCCCACTTACCAATGGGGTAGTAAAGTTCTCGAGTGGTAAACCGCTATTTCAAGAAATCGTTTTTTTTTGTTGCCTTGCCATCATTTCACCTGATGGTAAGTGACGATGATGCCGAAGATGGAAGCGGGCCACATCAATGTTTTTAACACTGGTGTTTGGCCGCAAGACTTATCTAAAAATAAGAATATAATCAAGGTCCACGACCAGTGTGTGTTGCCAGTGATGGATGACTTAAGGAACTGAGACATGGTCGCTTACTGTGGGCCTCATAAAAAGGCTCAAGTGTCACCCAAAGGGCAATGGAGCATGCTATGCTCGTAGTATATCTGCGTGATCGAATCAGAAACGAGGAGATCAGTAGGAGAACCAAAGTAACCGACATAGATCTCAGAATGGCTAAACTTAAGTGGCAATGGGCGGAGCATATAGCTCGTAGAACAGATGGCCGTTGGGACAGTAAAAATCTCGAGTGGCGACCGCTCACCGGAAAATGTAGCGTAGGTAGGCCTCACACTCGGTGGACCGATGACCTGGTGAAGGTCGCGGGAAGCCGCTGGATGCGGGTAGCACAGAACCGGTTGAAGTGGAAATCCTTGGGGGAGGCCTATGTCCAGCAGTGGACGTCCTACGGCTGATATGATGATGATGATAATTAAGTTTCAAGGAAAATTATCACGACCAAGTATGCTATCTTAGTTTACGGTTTATAGTCGACCAACTTAAGATATTAAAATATCAACTGCAATGATTACTTTGTTTTTAGGGTCCTGTATACAAAGGGTAAAAACGGGACCTTATTATTAAGACTTCACTGTCCGTCTGTCTGTCACTAGGCTGTATTTCATGAACCCTGATAGCTACACAGTTGAAGTTTTCACAGATCATGTATTTCTGTTGTGGTATTTGTAACAACAAATACTAAAAATATGGAAAATAGTGAAGAAACTAGCGCCATCTAGTATGAGGTTACGGAACCCTATGTGTGCGGTTCTGACTCTCACTTGACCGGTTTTTTTAAATAAACATTTATTTATTGAAAAGACTACAGAACCCTACTTTGTGCGTGGCCCAACACGCACTTGCCAACTTTTTGTTTGTATATTACGTGATATCTTAGTCGCTTGTGAACTTTTTGATGTGTAACATCTTTGCTCTCGCTTTCCTGCAATTTGTGGGAGTGATTTCGTGAAATGGGACGGAAATGTGTAACAGGAAATGCGAACGTTTTTTAATTCTCGAAAACTAAGGTTGTCATAGCCATGCCGCCTAGTGTGATGGCAAAGGCAAAGATGACATACTACTATTTGAAGGGTCGGCCCGTGAATGTACGACCCGATAATTAATTAATTTCATAAGTATTTTGTCACATGTTACACATCATATGCGAGTACTGTAGGTCTCGTTTTTTTTTTGTTATTTGACAGGTTACGCCTCCAAGCTATAGACTGGTTCCATGTTAATTGTATCAAAATTTGTTAAGCCCTTTTTAGCAAACTAACAAAAGCAAATAAAAAGTAAATTGTAAAAAGTTTAGAACCCGACAGCATTAAACTTAACCCCTATTTTTTAGCCAGTGGGATAAAAAAATATCCTTTGTTACCCACGGGATTAAGACGAATCTAAACGACACCTCGCACTCCAAAGTCTATCTAGCAGTTTCGTGCCAAATAAATAAATAACCACTTTTTTGGCTAGTCGAGTAAAAATGTATCCTATCTCACTCACGGGATAAAGACAAATGTAACGACATCTCGCTCTACAAAATCCATCAAGCCGTTTAGGATACAGGGAAAATACATGCCAAAGAAATATAATAATAATAATATAATAATATTCTGGGACAAATCACACATGGTCATCTGGCCCCAAAGTAGGATTCCCTGTGTTATGGGTTACCAGAGACTGATATACATACTTATATACGTTTAAATACATACATATATAGATATTTAACACCCAGACACAGAGAAAACAAATCTGCTCATCACACAAATGCTTGCCCTGGGTGGGGATCGAACCCACATTTCTCGGATCAGTAGTCAAGGGCACTAACCACTGAGCCACCGAGTCAGTCAATATACATACATACATTCACTCGAAAAACATAACCCTCTTTCTGGCACAGACGGGTAAAAATAGCATAATTTTACTAAGTTATTGCAATTGAAGTCGGTCACTTATTGAATCTCTTTGCAACAAGGTCACCTTCCGTCCTATTTAAGTGATAAAGCCAGCGAAAATAAACTTATTTTCCATCGCTAGTAATGTTTTGACCAGACACCTACAGTTCTATAGTTTCAACAATTTGAAATATTATATGATTTTTAAAGGTGCTGATTTTTTAAAATATACTTAGTCTGTAAAGTTAATGCTTTTATGAAATATATAAAACAATACAAAAATGATTTTATCTCATTATTAATGAACAATCTACAGCAAAGACTTGCTTATTTTTATCCAAAAAAAAGTAAGTGCTTGGTATATTTTGACTTGAATGCGTTGAACTAATTCCCCTTCATCCCGGCACGCATTCTAGAAAAAACGTATAAAATAAAGGATCGAAAATAATAATAACACCGCCTATTTATTTCAACGATATAAATCTAAAATTTATTAACTACTTTCGAGGGCTTCTTACGGCTGAACTATGACGGATAGAAAAATAATGATTACACCGCCTATTATATCCATTTGGCAACAATACAAAAAATTATAGTTGGATCCGCCCTGTCTTATGCCGAGAATGTCAAAGACCGCGCCAGTGACTTCTTAAAGGGTTTGAAAATTTTTGTATGGAGACTGGCATACTGGAGTCCGCTATAGTTTTTTTTTTCAAAATGACGTTGCACATTGAGACCTATATATTTGGATAGGGGACATACAGAAAAACAAAAAATGACATGTAACATAGTGTCCTAAAACGTCACGTTACGGAGATAATTGAATATGTATATTCCTTAATAATTTTGATTATTTTTAACTTTTATAATATCTTAGAAACGTGACACTTTAGGCCAAAATGTTATATGACATTTTTTGTTCTTCTACAGGTCCTCTATCCAAAAACATAGGTTAGATTGTGCAACGCAAAATGGCGAAACCTCAGTATGCCAATAACTTTCAAACCCCTTTATCGAACTAACGAAAAAAATGGCGATTCTACCCCTTACTTTTACCCACCGATTTATCTCACCGATATATGTGTAAATCTAAAATAAATCTAAATTCTAGAGATTTAAAAACTTATCTGATTTTCAAAGGTGCTCGTTTTTTTATTTAATTTTAATACACCCTCTAAATGTTACGTTTTTATTAAACACAATAAAAAAAATGACTTTATCTCATTATTAATCAGTCTACAAAAGACTTGCTTCATTTTATGAAGGAAGTAGGTACTTGATACTCTTTTTTATGTTCACGATAAAAATCTAAATTTTATGATTATGACAGTCCATTTAAGGTGAAAGGCAAAAAAAATTTAAGCGGCATGTAATAAAAGTAATGTGACAGCTGGAATTTAATACAAATTGCCACTTAGAGGAATGATTTGCACCTCGGAGGAAGGAAAGCGTATAAAGTAAGGGTTTCATGAAACAGAGACAAGAGTCGAGAACGTAGGGCTAAAGTAGCGATTAAGTTTCAATCCGAGCAGGTTGAAACGTGTTTAAATACTATCGAACGCAAGTCTATTCATTTTAAGTTCAAATCAATGCGAGCTTTAACGCGGCTGTTACGTTGAAACCGAACACCCAATTCTCGATTTTTACATGTTTTTATTACTCATCATCACTTTCAAATAAGTTTAAAAAAAACTGTTCACCGCCACCCTGGAATATGTTTTCAAGCTTCTGGACTGGGGTGGACTAGGCATCAATGTCAACGGCGAGTACATAACCCACCTCCAATTCGCTGAAGATATCGTAGTCATGGCTGAGACTATTGAAGACGTAAGCACAACATGGATAAGACAGAAATAATGTTAAATATCCGTGTCGCACCCACCCCTCTTAAGTTTGGAGACTCTCCACTGGAAGTTGTTGACGAATATGTATACCTGGGACAAACAGTCCAGCTAGTTAGGTCCAACTTCAAGAAAGAGATCAATCGACGTATCCAACTCGGCTTGGCAGCGTTCGGGAAGCTTCACAATATCTTCACGTACCAAATACCGCAGTGTCTCAAGACTAAGGTCTTTGACCAGTGTGTGTTGCCAGTGATGACTTACGGAACTGAGACATGGTCACTTACTGTGGGCCTCATAAGAAGGTTCAAGATCACCCAAATGGAGCGTGCTTTGCTCGGAGTTTCTTTGCGTAATCGAATCAGAAACGAGGAGATCCGCAGAAGAACCAAAGTAACCGACATTGCTCACAGAATCGCTAAACTGAAGTGGCAGTGGGCAGAGCACATAGCTCGTAGAACAGATGGCCGTTTCGGCAGTAAAGTTCTTGAGTGGCGACCGCGCATCGGAAAACGTAGTATGGTGAAGGCAGGCCTGGTGAAGATCGCGGGAAACCGATGGATGCGGGCAGCGCAGGACCGGTCGTCGTGGAAATCCTTGGGGGAGGCCTCTGTCCAGCAGTGGACTAATTTCGGCTAATACGATGATGACGATGATGATGTGTCCTGCTTTTGGGGTGTCCTGGATAGTTTTTATGTAGTCTCTTGGGTTTTGGGTGAATTGTCTTATTTGAGAATCAATATCAATACCCAGTAGAGGTGCGATAGACATTGAAGTGCATCAAAGAAATGCCTAACACAAGATTACAGCCTTAGGCAGGGACTTCTAAAGCCATAGACTTTTTCTCTAAGAAATTGTCGATAAATGAGAAAACAGTAACCTAAGCTAAGTTATGTATGAAGGCACTGCAGCTTAATTTTTGCTATTAGAATGAAAGGTCTTAAAGTCACCGATTTTTGTGTGTTGGTTTCATTCAACATTTACTATTTCTTTTCGAGAAATTTTGCAATTAATGCCAAAAACAGGGTCTACAGTACATTTTTTGACATCAAAAGTGGTAATATTTTTAATTTTTTTTTCAATTAAATATATTTTTTATTACTTTAAGTATATAATATATTTTTCTATTGTGATAATAAAGCTTTACATAGTCTTTTAATAATTTGAATTGAATATTGTCATTTGACCCATCTTAGGGCAATAAGGCGTCGCATTAAATTCTTTGGTCGCAGGTATCTCGATTTTTCTCAGCAATAACAAAACAAATGAATTATGATATTTTGAAACCTGATTCTTCATTTTAATGAATTCATTTTGTCAGTTGTAGAAAAACGATTATTTAAATATTATATAAGAGAAAAAAATATACCAAAGAATTTTCTTTTAAAACGGAGATTTGCATTCTACAGACAAACCTGAGCGATTTAGTACCTCTAAATTTTCTTAGGCGATTAGTATAAACACACACTTCAGTATACCAGTTAGATTTTTTTTAATTATCTATAAGTAGTTTTTATTTGAAACGAAATAACATTGAAAAAGTGCAAAAATGTGATTCTTACTCTTTACACGTAAAGTAAAAGTCAGAGACAACTTTTCTAATCAATGCCTCGCCATTCACCAAAGGTTGGTTGGAAGAAATCGCTTAAAGATGTAAGCCCGCCTTTGCATATCATTGTATATTTTGCTAGTTAATAAGTTTTTCATATTTGTATATTTGGTGTACAATGAAGAATATTTATCTTATCTTATTTTAAGGGATTTTATCATCATCATCATCAAATCAGCTGAAAGGCGTTCACTACTGGATAAAGGCCAAGGTTTCCTACAACGACCGGTCCTGGGCTGCACACTTCCTGCGAACTTCACTAGGTCATCGGTCCACCGAATGGAAGGCCTGTCTACGCTACGTCTTCACTCGAGAACTTTATGTATGCATCTGTTCTATGAGCTATGTGCCCCACAAACTGTCACTTAGCAATTTTGTGAGCTATGTTGGTTACCTTGGTTCTCCTACGATCCCCTCATTTCTAGATTCGATCACGTAAGGAAATTCCGAGCACACTTCGCTCTATCGCCATCTTATTATGCTTGTATTAAGCGACCATGTCTCTAGTTCCATATTTCATCACTTGCAACACACACTGGTCAAAGTAGACCAGGGGTTTCCCCTGACGAAAATCGAAACAGAAACAGCCATAGGTTAGGCAAGGACCCACTTACAACATTACTTTTCTCACCTAAGATGTAATTTTTAACCCTTTCTTTCAATGTTTTTGAATTCATTAAAAAAAGGTTAAATCCCATATAATTATACAGGGTGTAGAAAAATGGTGTAGGACCCGTTAACTAGGGGTTCTTACTCATCATACTGAACAACTTTCCCTTAGGAACCCACAGTCAATTCTCAAAAAAAATTACCCTCTATACAAAAGTGCACAGAAATGGTCGATCAGCTAATCGATTTGTATGATAAGTAATTTTGTTTGCAATTTTGGCAAAGTCATAGAACAAAAGTCGTTTAGTATGATGATTAGAAGCCCAAATTAACGGGACCTAACCTAATTTTGTTACACCCTGTTTAATGAGTGTGTAGCAGGCAAATTGAAAATTTAGCCGAGTTGTAAAATCAGTCGTTTTACAAACCAGCTAGCCTAACTTGGAAACTACTAAGTAAAAACTCCAAATAAAACCCAATCAGATGGACAGACGGTCAGGTAAGGTTAGTTTAGCATATCTGGTGCCACCGTAAAAAGGAGCTCCGCGTAGCGACAAAGCGGGGCTCCGTTGACTCTGCTTTATTTGGATTTTTTTACTTAGTTTACAAAGCGGCTAGCTGATTTGCAAAAAGGCTAATTTTACATTGTGCCTGCGGCAATAAAAGACCGTACCATGTTTTATATTATTATTCGAAGTTCCATGTATTTAAAACTTATCATTTTCTTTAAACCAATGATAGCTTCTGTTTTTATTATAATTGGTAAGCCCTTGACATCATCTCACCCGGTAGTAAGTCACGATGACGCCGAAGATAGAAGCGTGCTTACCAAGATTCCCCAACACAACGGGGAACTGGCTATCTATCTTCATGCTGGAACATATAGCAATGCTGTTAACATTGATGTTTGGCGATGGGAGCTAGATAAGACGGTGGTAGCTAGCCAGGCGGGCTTACGAAATGCCCTACCACCAAAATAGAGTCTTACAAAGTCAGACCCCGGGATTTGAACCCACGACCTTCTGGTGTGAAGTGAGTACACTAGCCACTTCACCACGAAAGCAGTCATCATCATCATCATATCAGCACATATACGTCCCCACCGAGGGGCTCGAGCCTACCCTAAATTAGGGCGATCGGGCCTTAGTCGACCACGCGGGCACAGTGCGGGTTGGTCAACTTCACACACAACCTGCGAGTTTTTTCGCAGGCCTGTGCAGGTTTCCTCACGATGTTTTCCTTTACTGTAAGAGCGTTGTATAACCGTACATATGAAATTTAAATTCGAAATCACTTTGGTACGAGATTCGAACCACGACCTCCCGGACAGGAGGCGGCGGCCCAACCAAGCCGTTACGCCACCGACGCTCAGCGGTCATCTCGTGCGTATGCACGATCAAACGTACATACATACATCAACGCCCATAAACCTGCAGTTTTTTCACATTGAAGCTGGGTATGAGAAATGGTTAGGTACTAAACTAAATAATATATGGCTTGAGCTTTGAACTCGTTTGCGAATAACTATATTTTATACCACACTACCGTGGCCAAGTAAAAGGCTTAAAAAACTTAACACATTTTTACTGTACCGTGCTTCTACTTTCATAAAGCTAGGTTTATACTGTGCACGATATTTAATGGACATAAGATTGCAAAAATTCACTGGATATGTCGCCATTTTAGATTTTAGTTTTTAGGGTTCTGTGCCCAAAGGATGCCAACGGGTCCCTGATATGAAGCCTCCGCTGTCCATTGTAATTTATGAACGGTAATAGGTAGGCAATTAAAAGTTTCAAAGTTCGTGTATTCGTATTGCCGCTATAATAAAATATATTAAAAATTAAATTAAATTAAAAAATAAAGGAGGACTTTTGATTTAGTGTTAAATATTGTACGACGGTACGGAACCTTTCGTATGCGAGTTCAACTTGCACTTGATTGGATTATTTTTAAATCGATTAGTTGCCTTAAGGCCTTAAGATAGGTCAGATGACAATATTCCATTAAAATTATTGAAAGACTGTAAAGCTATCACTATGGAAGAAATATATACTTGAAGTAATAAAAACGATTTAATGGAATACCTTTTAAAAATATTACCATTTTTGATGTAAAAAATAGGCTTATTCCTCACTCGAACGAACCGTTCTTAACTCGAACCGGAAATAAAAACCTAAAAATTCTCAACTCGAACCGAAAAGGTAAAAGGTATACTCGTACAGTCAGAAAGAAAAGTGACATGTGGATTCTAAATATACAGATAATTTAAAACTTCACACACAATATTAAGTGTCCGTATTTACACAGATTGGCTTTTGTAAATTTGCAGTCTTACTTACAAGGAAGGGTACCCAACTGTCCTACTCCGATTTGATTTATTTTGATATATGTTATAGAGTAGTCTAAAATAACGAACACGCATTTTTGTTTTAGCTGCCCAAACTCAACCTGTTAGGAGAAAATGGTCTTCAAAGTACTGAAAATTGACCAAACCTTCTAATTTCTGAGAAGAAATTTGTTCAAAAAAAATTTATAATTAATTACTGGTTTCATTTATTTTTTTATAAAAATATATAAAAAAAATTTTTTATAAAAAATTAGATTGTGGTGAAATGACAAAACACGTCCCCATTCTTTATTCATGTTATCTAACATAATATAACGAAACCAGTAATTAATTATCAATTTTTTTGAACAACTCTCTTCTCAGAAATTAGAAGGTTTGGTTAATTTTCAGTACTTTGAAGGCCATTTTCTCCTAACAGGTTGAGTTTGGGCAGCTAAAAAAAAATAGGTGTCCGTTATTTTAGACTACTTTATAACATATATCAAAATAAATCAAATCGCAGTCGGACAGTTGGGTACCCTTCCTTGTTAGTCACTTTTCAACCTTAAGATACACAATAATTGCAGGCACTGAAATAAAATGCTTAAGTAAATAAACATATGTAAAGTCAACAACTTACTACAAAATATTATTTTTTCTAATAGGAGGTAACAAATATTAATTTATTAATTAATTATTTTTTAAAAAGTAAGTTTTAACAAAATAATTTCTATAATTACTAAATGTTTAATTCCTGTGTGTTTTTATAACCTATACATATGAATTTTATTATTAAGTGTCCGTATTTACACAGATTAGCTTATGTAAATTTGCAGTCTTACTAAGTCACTTTTTAACCTTAAGATACACAATAATTGCAGGCATTATTTTTAATAAACTAGCATGTAAAATCAATGGGAAATGTGTAAATCTTTGGCGGAGGCCTTTGTCCAGCAGTGGATGTTTTTCGGCTGATATGATGATGATGATGTAAAATCAATCACAGATTAGGTTATGTAGATTATCCGTCTTACTAAGTAATTTCTCAGCCTTAAGTTACACTTACAATATAATTACATACCTACATGCCGTCATAGATAGGTCTCCAAAGGTTGGTATGATTAAGATACACAAAAAAAAAGTAGCCAGATTCACCCTGCCGTGCCGCGCTGCCTGCATCCAAACACACACAGCAGGTAATTACAATTTTATGAATAATAATGTATATTAAAACCAGTAAGGCCCTAAGATGGGTCAAATGACAATATTCAATTCAAATTATTAAAAGACTGTGTAAAGCGATCACCATGGCAAAAATATGTAAAATACTTAAAGTAATAAAATACCGGTTTAATTAAATACAATTTTAAAAATACTATCAATTTTGATGTAAAATAAAATAAACTGTAGACCCTGTTTTTTGGCATTAACTGCATAATTTCTCGAAAGCAAATAGTTAATGTTGAATGAAACCAACACACAAAAATCGGTGACCTTTTGACCTTTCATTTTAATTGAACACATTTTTTTTAAACTTATTTGAAAGTGATGAAAAGTATTACAAACATGTAAAAATCGAGAATTGGGCATTCGGTTTCAACGTAACAGCCGCGTTGAAGCTCTCATTGATTTGAACTTAAATTGAATAGACTTACGGTCGATATTTTTTAAAAACGTTTGTACCTGTTCGGGTTGAGTGTTCTTAGGGCCTTAAGTAAGTTAGTTTGCAATGCAAGGTTAAAAAAATTTAACTTGATTAATAAACAAATAAAACCTTGTATACAGAGTGTAACAAAATAGGTGTAGGTCCCGTTAACTGGGGTTTCTACTCATCATACTGAACAACTTTCCTAAAAGAACCCGTAGTCAATTCTCAAAACAAAATTGGACCCTCCATACTAAAATCTACAAAATTGGTCGATCAGCTGATCAATTTGTATGAAGAGTAATTTTTTTTTAGATTCCCCAGTTAACAGGACCTACACCAATGTTGTTACACTCTGTATAGGCGTATCACATTTCGCTCCAACTGTATTTGTTGTTTTTTTTTTCCATACGTATATAAAATCGGTTCGAGTATAAAATTTTTGTTAGGTATTTTACTTCCGGTTCGAGTTAAGAACGGTTCGAGTGAGGAATAAGCCAAAAATGTACTTTAGACCCTGTTTTTGGCTTTAATTGTAAAATTTCTAGAAAACAAATAGTTAATGTTAAATTAACTTTCATATTTAAGGTCTTTCTTTTTTTATCGAAAATTGAATGGATGAATGGATGAATAACTTAAAATCCAAATTTAATAAAAACACAACTGCTTAAAACAAAATCCTTTATTTTTAAAGTCTTATGTCATTCATGGGATCAAGACGAATATAACGAAACCTTGCACTCTAGAAGATATTATGATGTAATAAAGAAACATACTTGCTTGCATACATTACATCTGGAAATAATACCATAGTAAAAAAAAGAAAGAATAGTAGGTTATCTTCATACAATGTTACATCGCGCGGTTTGTATGTTTGCGCGTCAGTAGGCACGCAAGCACACTACAAATATAAGAACGGTTTCTTTAGGAAAGAAGTATGCAGTCATGTTTTTACTAAATTTTGAATGTAAAGCACACTACAATAATAAGAAAGACTTCTTTAGTAAAAAGGAAAGTAGTTGTTCTTATTATTAAATTGTGCTTGCGAGCCTACTGACGCGCACACATACAGACCGCGCGATGTACAATTGTACGAAGATAACCTACTATGCTTTCTTTTTACTATGACAATTACACTTCTTTTTTTGTGGGCAGTCGTGTAACAATTTATTCCAAGACAAGACACAAATATAAGTACAAGTACACTATACATAAAAATTAAAGAAAGAACAAAGATAAGATGCTGTGACCTGTACCTCGCCGACGTTCAACTCAGCATTTATGTTGTATGCACTGTACCCACAACGCTGATACTCTGCTAGAACCTTTACCTGCAGTGTACCGACAACGCTGATATTATGTTGGAACCTTAAACTGCAGTGTATCTACAACACTGATACTCTGCTAGTACCTTTACCTGCAGTGTAACTACAATGCTGAGACTCTGCTAGAACCTTTATCTACAGTGTACCTACAACGCTGACACTCTGCTAGAACCTTAACGTGCAATGTACCTACAACGCTGATACTCTGCTAGAACCTTTAACTGCAGTGTACCTACAACTCTGATACTCAGCTAGAACCTTTACCTGCAGTGTACCTACAACGTTGATACTCTGCTAGAACCCGTAAATACAGTGTACCTACAACGCTGATACTCTGCTAGAACCTTTACCTGCAATGTACATATAACACTGATACTCTGCTAGAACCTTTATCTGCAGTGTACCTACAACGCTGATACTCTGCTAGATCCTTTACCTTCAGTGTTCCTGCAACGCTGATACTCTGCTAGAACCTTTAACTGCAATGTACCTACAACGCTGATGCTGTGCTAGAACCTTTACCTGCAGTGTATCTACAACGCTTATGCCCTGCTAGAACCTTCAACTGCAGTGTACCTACAACGCTAATACTTTGCTAGAACCTTTAACTGCAATGTACCTGCAACGCTGATACTCTGGTAGAACCTTTAACTGCAGTGTACCTATTAGTCTGATACTCAGCTAGAACCTTTACCTGCAGTGTACGTACAACGCTGATATTCTGCTGGAACCCTTAACTGCAGTGTACCTACAAAACTAATAGTTAACTAGAACCTTTACCTGCAGTGTACCTGCAACGCTGTTACTCTGCTAGAACCTTTAACTGCAGTGGACCTACAACTCTGATACTCTGCTAGAACCTTTACCTGCAGTGTACCCACAACACTGATACTCTGCTAGAACCTTTACCTGAAGTGTACCTACAATACTTCTTCTTTTCGAGTCGACGGCAAACTCAGATAGTCCCATCCCAAAACCGAGCCACGCAAATTGCCTTGTCAGTGGCCTGCACCAAGTCCTCCCACGTGCAGGTGACAGGGCAGGAAGGACACGTAATGAGGTGGTCTATCGTTTGAAGGACCGCACCACACCTACACTCCAGGTTCATATCTCCAATCAATCCCCACCTGAACAAGTTTTCTTTACTTGAGCCGACCTGATAAGAGATTTCCAGGTCAACCATGGCAATTTATATCCAGGTGAGGGATTCTCGGAGATCGGAACGAAGGGACCAGTAATAGAGACACTATTCTTCCATAGCTCAACTCTCGTTTCTTAAGGGTCATCTCTCAAGGGGGCGACACGGTTTACAAAGTTTTTAGGGCTTTTCAGCCTTTGTTGCACAGAAGTATGATTGTGTAGAGGGTGCCGAGTGTCGCTCACCATTTTGGTTTTTTCAAGAGAGCTTGCCACAGTCATGCGGACTTTGGCGGCACAATTCCAGCTAGCGGATACAGCAATTGCACAGGTGTCGGCTTATGACATCCAGTGATAATTCTGCACGTTTCGATAAGTGCTGTATCCATCAACTTGGCGTGGGCCGTGACTGGGCAGGCACACTCGCCTGCTGAGAAGGAAAGCGCCAGTCCGGTAGTCTGCACACCATCAGGCGTAGCTCCCCACTTGGACGAAACTAGACGGCGCAACAGGTTGTTTCAGGAGTGAACTTTCTGCTTGATGTTTTCGCAGTTTTTTCTAAAGTTCAGTGAGCAGTCCAGAAAAACCCCCAAGTATTTGGGGAAGTTATTGTGCTCGATAGGCACCCCTGGCCAGAAGATGTTAAGTTTACGGCTCGCCTCTCTATTGCGAAAGTGAAAAACGCAAGATTGGGTTTTGCTCGGGTTCGGTTTCAATGCGTTAACATCATAATAATGACCCAAGTGATCCAGAGCGTTGGACAAGTTGGCTTCAACCTCCTCAAAGCTAGAAGCTTGAGAGGTCAACCCAGAGTCATCTGCATAGATAAAGCGGGACGTGTGAGGGCTAGGTGGTTGGTCATTGGTGTAGATATTAAATAGCAGTGGGGCCAGGACACTAACTTGTGGCAGGCCGTTTTTCTGAGCCCTCCAACAACTTTTATCTGAACGGAGATGGACTTGAAATCGACGCTTGTGGAGGAGTTCGCGGAGTATATTGAAAAATAACTGTCATGAGTCATGGACTCCACTTTCCACAACAGTCTTTTTAGGTTAACTGTATCGTAGGCTGCGGACAGGTCCACGAATATAGCGCCTGTAATCAATCCCCTTTCAAGCTCGTGCTCTATGTGTTGCACTAGTTTTAGGGTCTGGTTACTACATGATTTTACTGGTCTAAACCCCGCCTGCTCTGGAATTAACTGTGGGTCAAAAACGCGGGTGAGCCCGGTCAGCAGCAGTCTTTCAAAGATCTTGTACGTATGGCACAATAGGGATATAGGCTGGAAGCTCTTAGGGTCATCTGCTGGTTTACCTGGCTTGGGGATCGCGATTACTTTAGTCTTTCGCCAGAGCCGGGGGATAGGGGAGTATTCTAGACAGTAGTTGAAAATTTACAGCAACCATGACACAGCAACTGGGCCGAAGCACTTAATTTGTTCGATGGTGATGTCATCGACTCCAGAAGCTTTACCGCACCGTAGGTTTTTGATTGCGGGGATGATATCTGACAAGTTAAAGGACTTACTAATGTCATTGCAGGTGTTCTCGCTGCCGTTTAGTTTAGGGACCCTTTCAAGACGGCCTGGCGATTTTCCGCTTACCAGAAGTTGATAGGCCACCTGGTTGTAAGTAACTTGGCCAGGCGATAGAGGATGGGGAGGATCGCCGGTTAGTTTGCGAATAGTGGACTACGCTTTTTTACTGTTGTGCGTCATATCAATTGCAGTAAGAGTATAGACCCAGTTCTCCCTACATAATTTTGCGGGTTTGGAAAGACATTTAAGAGGGCTCCGTCAATTAACCTTGTAAACTGTTCCCAATTACCTTTGGAGAAGTTAAATCGGCGCCTAAATGGGACATTCATGGGACGAACAACTGGCTGTACTGTGCACATGATAGGCCTGTGCTGTTTGCGAGGTATAGGTTGACACATGGATTTGACGCACTGTGAGCTAATGTTTGATGAGACGAAAATTAAATGTGGATTATATTCTCTTTTCCATCGGCAACTATTAAAGGAAGCCGGAAGTTTCGGATTGTGAATCAGACTCAGATCGTTTGCATCAGCCCACTGCGCCACCGCATGTCCACTCTTGAAGCTCCAGCAAGAGCTATGGTTGTTGAAGTCTCCGATCACAACGTTAACTGGTTGGTTATCGAAGTTGTCTGGAGGGTCGAATTGGAACAGTGTCCCAGGAGGATTGTAAACTGAGGATATGGTACAGTTCCCGGTTTCGACGGTGATGATCTCAATACCATTTTGGGAGGAGCACTTGGTAGATTTTATGCTTACGCTGGGGGCAGCAAACACTGCGTTACCGTGCTTTTGATGTTTGACTTCAGCGATAAGCGCAAGTCCTGGAATGTGTGGACGGTTATGTGTTTCGTCACAGTGGGTCTCTTGAACACAAAGTATGTCACAGTTTAACTTGAAGTACAGGTCAGAAAGGATTTCTGACTTGTCTTGGGAGAACCCTTCGATATTGACCGAGTTTGAGATGACGCACAGAGCCGGCTTTGTAAGAGGACTACATGGATCTTGGTTTGCCATCGTGGTGTAGTAATTAGTTTCGCGACGATTGTCGTTACTCACGGGGAGGGCCCGAGCATAGGTGGCGCTCTTCGAGAAGGCTTACTTCATCCCCCCCATACAACGCTGATACTATACTAGAACTTTTACCTGCAGTGTACCTACAACGCTAATACTCAGCTAGAACCTTTACCTGTAGTGTATCTACAACGCTGATACTCTGCTAGAACCTTTATCTGCAGTGTACCTATAACGCTGATACTCAGCTAGAACCTTTACCTGCAGTGTACCTACAACGCTTATACTCTGCTAGAACCTTTAACTGCAGTGTACCTACAATGCTGATACTCTGCTAGAACCTTAGCTGCAGTGTACCTACAACGCTGATATTCTGCTGGAACATTTACCTGCAGTGTACCTACAACGCTGATACTCTGCTAGAACCTTTAACTGCAGTGTACCTACAACGCTGAACTTCTTCTGGAACCTTTACCTGCTTGCGTATCTCGACGACGCGACAGCTACATACATTTTATGAACATTTATAAGGAAAGTAATTTATCATCATCATCATATCAGCCGAAAAACGTCTACTGCTAGACAAAGGCCTACCCCAAGGATTTCCACGACGACCGATGATACTAATTTTTCACACAAACACAAACTATATAAAATTATCTTAGCAGGGCACGTTTTTACTACAGTATTACAATATAGCGGCTTACAGTAGGGCAACTAATGTACTTACGCAGAACAACGGAAGGGTACTGCGAGGCAGCGGGCGGCGGGGCACGCTTTCACCACAGTATTACAATATAGCGGCTTACAGTAGTGCATATGAATGTATGCATATGAATGTATTCATAGTGTATATGAATGTACTTACGCAGAGCAACGGAAGGGTACTGGCGGCGGGACACAAATCCGCAAGTTTGCCAGGCTAGTACTGCTAGTACCTACGCCGTGGCGACATCGAAGGCGTTGCGCTACTGTAAGCTATATCGTAATACTGTGCTTTCACCACTCATGTGAAAGGTATCTATTCACCTTAGCACACGAAGCGCTTCGCTTTCTTGTTCATTATGCGTACCGCTAAGGTATATATGGAATTGTTTGCCAGCGTCTATGTTTCCGGAGACCTATTATTACAGGGATCTCCAAGGCAATAGTGAATGTTATGCATTGTGTAGGATTGCGTGTTCCGTCTTCAACTCTACCGTCGCTTAACATCACATGACATTGTAGTACCTGCCAATACAAAAATACAAGTGTGCTTTAGACCACACGACTGAAGTAAAACTTCTTTAGCTTCATATATATGTATGAAAGTAAATACTTAGTTTTTAGAAAATAATCAAATTTTTTTGTCATATAGACAGTTTATGAAAAGAGTTTTATTATTCTCTGAAATTATTTTCAAATCTTCTATAATTTATATGATTGTTTTGTGTTTTTTAACAACCGATATTGTTGCCTTGGCAACTCATATTGTTGCTTCCGTTCGCCACGCCTGACGCCAATTTTCGTAACGCGCTCGTCACGCATTCACCAGTTTACTGCCTAAGTCAAGCGTGCGTAAAGAAGTTTTACTTCAACAATTAATAAATAAAAATGTCAACGTATTAAGTGTTTACTAATAGGTATTCATATGTTAGTGATAACTGTTAATTACTTTTTAATTTATCTTGTATGTATATATGTGAAATTACCCTATATTACAACTGTGGCGTAACGGCAAGGGCCGCTACCTCCTATCCAGGAGATCGTAGTTCGAGTCATGCCACGTACCAATGTGTTTTTGTATTTCGATTTCATATGTACGTTTATCCGACGCTCTTGAGGTAAAGGAAAACATCGTGAGGAAACCTGCACACATCTGCGAAGAAACTAGTAGATTGTCTGTGAAGTTGACCAACCCGCACTGGGCCCGCGTGGTCGACTAAAGCCCGATCGCCCTAATTCAGGGTAGGCTCGAGCAGGGTAGATTTTTTAATTACGTAACCAGAGGATGAGCAGCAGCTTTTCCACGTAGGTACTATACCACCACACTGCGATCGCCAACACGCCTGCCCAGCGTGGCGATTACTCAATACTCAATAATTTATTGCTGTCATATACAGTGTACGGAAGATCTTAAGTGTACTTAGTTACATATTAATAGTATTTATGTATATGACACCCAGCTAGGCACTGCAATTTTAGGTAAGTTAAGTCGACCAATATACATATTGTGAACCATTTGTAATTTATGTATTACTTACATAAATCCTTACTATAATATTATAAACGTGAAAATGTGTTCGTTTGTTTGTTACCTTTTATTGCTTCAACGCCTTGACCAATCTTAATGAAATTTGGCATGTAGGTAGCCTGTGTCATGAGGAAGGACATAGGCTACTTATTATCCCGTGAAAATAGCATAATCTGATGCAGTTTCTGAGGGAACTAAAAAATACTCGATTGTTGTGATTTTTTACACAGAGATGGTAGAGTAGGTGGGAAATGACATAATTTACTAATCACTCTAAAGACAGTCATAAAAACGATGTCCACGCGGGCGGAGCCGCGGGAAAAAGCTAATACTTAATAATTTAATGCTGTCATATACAGGGTGAAAAAGAGCTTAAGTGTACTTAGTTACATATTTATAGTATGTATGTAATATGTATATGACACCCGGCTAGGGCACTGCAACTTTAGGTAAGTTAAGTAGACCTATATACATATTGTATTAATATATATATAAATAACTCAAGAACGGCTGGACCAATTTTTGTGTTAGTGTAGTACAGTGTAGTGTAGGGTAGGGTAGTGTAGTGTAGTTTAAGGTGGAATGAAGTTCGCTGGGACAGCTAGTAAACAATAAAATGAATGCTTATGAATAAGTTATCAAGTCATTGTTTCATTTTATAAGAAATTCAGAAATTAAAATCAAAAGTACATACCTACAATATCATTGTTCATTTTATAAAATCTTGCAAGCTATAATAACAATTTTCGATAAGCATTACGGCAAAACCCTCCCCACTAAGGGGAGGCCTATGTCCAACAGTGGAGGTTCTTTGACTAATGTGATGTTGGTCATCATTGTCATCATCATCATCATCATGATCATCATCATCATCATCATCATATGCTAGAGCAGATGAATTAGCAATTTTGTACGTAATAAAAAGTTTACAAAAAATAAGTTAGTTTATGTAAGTTTCAGTGATTTTAAAGGTAAAGTTTTTTGCATAATCGCTTATCCATACGTATAATAATCATCGTCGTACTGCCAGATAGGATATAAGTAGTGCTTACGGCTATTTAAATAAGAGCCGAACTAATGCAGATCTTGTGCTGTAAGTAGTACTTAAGTATATTATAGCCTTAGTAATAAACTTAACTCCACACTGAGAATATAACCTTCTCGCGCGATGCGTGAAAATTCTTACTATATATATTATAACTTATTTTATATCTTTTATTTTATTTCATTTTTTTATTTATAAGGAAAACTAGGTAACGTTTTATGATCAAATATCAATTAGGAAACATTGAAAAGTTTTCGCCTTTAGGTTACAGATAAGTTATCTTAACTTATATCTTTTTTTTTTAAGGAAAAGTAGGTTATACATTAAATGATCAAATATCAATCAGATAGGTATGGAACATTGCGTAAAAGCGTCGGTGGCTCAACCTGTAACTACTCGGTCCTTCTAACCAGAGGTACCGGGTTCAAATCTAGACAGCCAATGTACCAATGAGTTTTTAAAAACTTACGTACATATACTTACCGATTGCTTTAACGGTGAAGGAAAACATCGTGAGGAAACCTGCACACGCCTACGATGAAACTCAAAGGTTGTTTGTGAAGTCGACCAACCCGCACTGGGCCCGCGTGATTAACCGCACTTTGATGGATTTAAGGCCTGATCGCCCTGATTTCAGGGTAGGCTCGAGCCCCTCGGTGGGGACGTATATGAGCTGATATAATAACAATAATGGAACATTGAAGAGTTTTCGCCTTTAGGTTCCAGATAAGTTATCTTATAGCTTACCTTATTTCATTTCAAACTGTTTTTATAAATAAAACAAAATCGGATTGTTTACACCATTTACGAGTATAACTCAAGAACGAATGGACCGATTTTCATGATTTTTGGTTTGTTGGATGTGCATCGACCCCGAATAGCAGAATAATTATTAAAACAACGAAAAAACTTAAGAAAATTAATTTTCCCGTACATTAACCATACATGTGTAGTATAGAGTGTAATGTAGTGTAGTGTAGTGTAGAGTAGTGTAGGGTAGAGTAGTGTAGGTTAGGGTAGTGTAGTGTAGGGTAGGGTAGTGTAGTGTAGTGTAGGGTAGGGTAGGGTAGGGCAGTGTACTGTAATGTAAGGCGGTACGTAGTTCGCCGGGACAGCTACTCTAATATATAAAAATTAATCGCAAAATGTGTTGGTAAGCGCATAAGTTACACCCTGTATATTATAGTGAAATTGGTTTTATTGTTAATTGACTTACCTACCCCAAACAGTACCTACATCTATGTGTGAGTATATACTTGTAGGTACCTTTTTTGTATGACACGTACCATTTTTAAAGTTTTCCCATATAAGCCACTTAAGGTATATATTTTAAGGTAATTTAATTTTTTTTGGGTCTTTTTTGACCCCGTAGGCATAAACGGGTGTTGTCTATCACAAAAATTTGGGAAAAATCCACCATATTTGTGAAAATAATAATAATGGGATATTTATTTTTATATCCTTTTTTTAATATTATTAAAAATTTGAATGAGTTTGGCTGCACCACACCTAATGGTAAGTGCCGATGCAGCCGAGGGTGTAAAATGAAAGCTCAAATAGTGACTATTCACTCTTGTCTTGAAGATTCTTAAATTATACAAAGGGGGGAATATAGACGCCGGAAGGGATTTCCACTCCTTGGCCGTTCGCATTATGAAGGAAAAAGCAAAAAGCTTCGTGTGTAATGGTGGAACATTAACGACAAAGGGGTGGATCCGCCCTCCGCGCCTGGTCGTCTGATGATGAAATGGAGAGGGGGGAATGAGGTCGTGAAGCTCTAGGGCACACTCTCCGAAATGAATCCTGTAGAACACCTATAGACAGGCGAATTTTCGGCGATCCTCAAGACTTTGGAGCCTATTTGATACCTGTTCCTCGTCGCCAAGGAGTCTCCTAGCGCGTCGGTCGATATAATCCAAGGCATTTATCTGGTAATGAACCGATCCGTTCCATAAATGAGAGCAGTACTCCATACATGACCGAACTTAAGCTTGGTATAATATTAAAAGCTGCTCTGGTGTAAAGTAAAGTCTCACCTTTGAGAGGATACCAAGCTTTTTGGCAGCCGTCTTTGCCTTGGATTCAATGTATCTCTCGAAAGTGAGATCGGATGGTAAATCTACGCCAAGGAGCTCAAGGTGATCGAAGATGTGGATTGATTCATCTCAGAAAGTAGGAGTCAGGGCAAAAGGACTACTTTTCGCAGTAAATAGACACGCCCGCGTTATAGAGACATTAAACCTAACAAGATTGGCAACGCCCCAGTCAGAGACTGATTCACGTGCTCAATCATGGCCTCTCTGGGATAGTGCCTCTCTCTGGCATAGTATATCGGATATACTATATCCGTACCCCTATCTCGAGCACTAGACAAGTATCTCTCCGCAATCGTGCTGTCGTCTGCATACCCAAATATACCGGGTTTCAGCAGATCGTTAATATGCAGCAAAAACAAAGTTGTGGAGAGAACTGAGCCCTGAGGTACCCCGGCGTCAATAGCCAATAGGTCAGACGAGCAGCCATCGATGACCACTCGAATGAACAGTTCCCTCAGGAAGTCTGATATCCAGTTGCACAAACCAGTAGGTAGCCCGTAGAATGGTAGCTTACCAATAAGGCTAGCATTCCAGACCCTATCAAATGCCTTGGAGATATCGAGAGACACGGCAAGAGCTTCGCCGTGCTTCTCTAAGACTTCACCTCATACATGCGTAGCGTACACTAGAAGATCTCCCGTCGACCGACCCCGGCGAAAGCCATACAGACGGTCATTAGGACGTCATTGTCTTCTAGGTATGCTAAGAGGCGGGTATTCAATACACGCTCCATAATCTTAAAGAATAAAGAGGTGATTGCAATAGGTCGATATTTGGATGGGTCAGTGCGACTACTTTTTTTAGGCACGGGCTGCACGTTGACTTTGGAACTATACCGGGTTTGAGAGAGAGGCGGTACAGGCGTGCCAGCACAGGAGACAACGAAGGAGCACAGTTGTTTAGAACTATGGCTGGAATACCGTCAGAACCTAACGGACCTACGAATCTTTACAGATGAGTCTAAAACTGGAGAAGGGACCGGCTGCGGGGTCATCTCAGAGGATCTAAAAATAAGGATAGCCAGACCACTTGGTGCGTACAATACAGTCTTTCAGGCTGAATGTATGGGCATCATTCTGGCTGCCGATGAAGTCACCGCTAGAAGGGTACGGAACTACTCTATTCGTATCCTCTCAGATAGCCGAGCAGTTCTACTGGCCCTTCAAAGTAATGTCAATACTTCAGGGCTGATACACGAGTGTCGCCAAAGACTGACGGAGGTATGTGACCACAGAAACGTAACTCTGCAGTGGATTAAGGGACACAGCTGTTCACGAGGAAACGACACAGCTGACGAACTAGCCAGGGGAGGGTCGGAACTCGTAGCAGTGGGACCGGAACCCATCTTACCCCTCCTCGCAGGCTAGTTCAAATCAAATCTGCGACAGCGCACAAGGTCAGTACATAACCGGTATTGGACAAAACTTGATACCTGCCATCAGGCGAGACTGGTACTACCACGGACTAACCCTGGCCTGGCCAGGAAGGTCCTGAAGGGCCGAGTATCTCGGTAACGGCAACCTGCGGGGGCTACTGGAATTCCTGGAGGAGCTGAGCTGGCAGTGATGCCAGCTAACCACGCAAAATGGGCGCATCGGGCGCCTGGTTGCGGAAATCAGCCCGTCCTTACCATTACCATTATCATTATTACCGTCAGGACCGCTGGCCTTATTCCCATGTAGAGTGCAAAGAATAGAAACAAAGGGGACATTACAATACCGCAAGGAGGTATCTGAGGTGGCGTATTAATTTATTTTGAAAATTAAGTATTTCACAAAACGCACCACTGGATAATATCAAAATTTATGCAACAGTTTCTTTGCAAAATGTGAATATGGAAACACATTTTTTCTAGAATACTTTTTTTTGTTATGTTTTAGTGATAATTTTCGTCAAAATATCGTTATCATGTTTTTTGGACGATCATACTCGTATATTTATTATTACTCCTTCATCGCTTTCGAGCGAAAAAGATATAAATTATTGTTGATCGACAAATTCACTACGCCACTAGCAGATTTACAAAAAAAATGCAATGGAGTAAACTTTTTGCGTTGCCCAGTGACTGAGGACAGAGGGGCTTAATGGTTTTGCCAGAAGGAAAACATCGTGAGGAAACCTGCACACACCTGCGAAGAAACTCGAAGGTTGTGTGTGAAGTCGACCAACCCGCACTGGGCCCGCGTGGTCGACTAAGGCCTGATCGCCCTAATTCAGGGTAGGCTCGAGCCCCTCGGTGGGGACGTATATGAGCTGAAATGATGACTGTCCGTTAAAGCAAAATTAGCAGAAATCCTTACTAATATTATAAAAGTGAAAATGTGTTTTTTTGTTACCTTTTCACGCTTCAAAGCCCTGACCAATCTTTATGAAATTTGGCATGCAGGTAGCCTGTGTCACGGGGAAGGACAAAGGCTACTTTTTATCCCGGGAAAATAGCATAATCTGATGCAGTTCTTGAGGGAACTAAAAAAATACTCGATTGTTGTGATTTTTTGCAAAGAGATGGTTGAGTAGGTGGGAAACGACATAATTTACTAATCACCCTTAAAGACAGTCATAAAAACGATGTCCACGCGGGCGGAGCCGCGGGAAAAGCTAGTTTAAATAAAATGATAGTAAGAACGAGTTCTCAGATTTTTAAACTTTAATATATATTATCGTTAAATTCTTTTTAAACGTCTGTTCTGCAAGAGGCCTTACTTTAATAAAATTTACAACAGTACTTATTCAGCTGAAACTCGGGGAAAATCGGTATTCAGAATTAGGTCATTAGGAGGTACAAAATCTGCGTGGTTCGCCCTGGAATATAATATTATCCGGAATAAAAGGTTAGTGAAATATGACGGCTTTTTAACCAGCTTGTGACTTTTGACCTATTTCTGGAAGGCCAGTGGAATGCCCCATTTAAGGTTTCTGTAGCAAAATAGCAAACACCAAAACGCAGTACTTATTCGATACATGCCCAAATTACTATAGTGCTATTTTTTATCCTCTATTCTTAGCATATTACATAAAAAAACACTACTTCCAAAAATAATATTACTAGCTGTTTCCCGCGGCATCACCCGATTGGACAACATTTCTATGACTTTTCGAGAGGGCATAGTGCACGAGCCACAAGCGGCTCGCGAGCGTGGAAAACAGTAGCCTATGTGTTAATCTAGGTCCTAATCTGTCTACCTACCAAACTTTAACCAGAAACGTTCGTAAGTTTTTGCGTGAAAGAGTAACAAACATACATCCATACATTTTAAAAACTTTCGCGTTTATAATATTAAAGTAGGATATTATGAAGGTAATATGTTTTACAATATTTTTAAATACATCATCATTCATCATATCAGGTCTTATAGGTCCCCAGCAAGGGCTCCGAGCCTACATTGAATTAGGGTAATCGGGCCTTAGTCGACCACGCGGGCCCAGTGCGGGTTGGTCGACTTCACACACAACCTTCGAGTTTCTCCGCAGGCGTGTGCAGGTTTTCTCACGATGTTTTCCTTCACCGTTAAAGCAATCGGTAAATATGTACGTAAGTTTTTGAAAAACTCATTGGTACATTGGCCGTCCAGATTTGAACCCGGTACCTCTGGTTAGAAGAACCGAATCGTTTCCTGTAATCTACAAGCAATGAACTATATTTTGTATTTTTTCAATATTTTAGGCTCAGAAGTTTCGAAGATCAGGAGTGGGGGGTGGGGAAGTATGGTCAATTTTCGTCACTACGGTTTGCAAAACTTTTTTAACTATTTTTTTTATTTATTATTTTCCCCCCGAAAATGAACCTTATTAAAAAAAAAATTACTTTGCACATATGTGTTTAGGTCATAGAATTACAGCATCCTACCAAGTTTCACCTGATTTGGTCCTGTAGATTCGGAGTAAATTGGCTGTGACAGACGGACAGACAGACAGACAGACACTCGAGTGATCCTATAAGGGCTCCGTTTTTTGTTGATGTACAGAAACCCTAAAAATGTTTAAAAGTAAATATTAGCCAGATAGGCCTCCCCAAGGATTTCCACGACGAGCGGTTCTGCGCTGCCCGCATCCAGCGGCTTCCCGCGACACTCACCAGGTTATCGGTCCAGCGATTAGGAGGTCTGTCTCCGCTACGTTTTCCGGTGCGCGGTCGCCACTCGAAACTTTACGAACATCTGTTCTACGAGCTATATGCCCCGCCCGCTGCCACTTAAGATTAGCAATTCTGAGAGCTTTGTCGGTTATTTTAGTTCTCCTATTGTAGGAGTATTATCTATTTTATATTATCGGATCTGTAACAGATCTCCTCGTTTCTGATTCGATCACGCAAAAAAAAACTCCGAGCATAGCACGTCAGTTTGACAGCCTTTATGTATTAGAACGAAACATTACAGCTCAATCATCATCATTATCTGATTGTGGAACCAATTACCTGATACTATCCGTACATCCGAGTCCCTGTTCATCTTTAAAAAAAGACTTGGGATCACTACTGTAATTTGTGTAATTACTGAATATATATATATATATATTATTTCTGTGGTTATTATTTATTATAATATGTATGTTACATGTAAGTATGTATTATGTATATATAACTTTTATTTATTTCTTAATTACTATTGAATTACTGTTTTATGTTTATTTTTATTTATATAATATTCATTTGTTTTGATTTGTATTTTATATATTTATATAAGTATATATTATGTATTATTTAGTAAACATTTTTTTTTCTGCAGCCACCCGCATTTAGCCTTTTACCTACCAACTCCTACCGGTTACCTTAAGGTTGCCTGGAAGAAATCGCTAAAAGCGATAAGGCCGCCTTTGCACTGTACATTTTTAAATTAAGTTTCTGTAAAGTTTTTTGGTATGCAATAAAGAATATTTATTATTATTATCATATCAGCCGAAGGACGTCAATCTGAAACAACACTGCGATCGCCAACCCGCCTGCCAAGCGTGGCGATTACGGCAACACCCCCCCCCCCCCCCCATTATCGACACAAAAATCTCAAAAATAACTAGTGATTTTGTTCAATAAAAATAAAAGACTCAGCGCAAAATAAAATGAGTAAGTACCTAAGTTTTTGAAGTGAAAACTTCTTAACGCCTCAAGATGGGTCAAATGACAATATTCAATTCAAATTATTGAAAGATTGTGCAAAACTATCACCATGGAAAAATATAATAAAAAATGTAATAAAAAATCGATTTAATTGAATACAATTTTTAAAATATTACCACTTTTGATGTAAAAAATATATAGTAGACCCTTTTTTTGGCATTAATTACAAAATTTCTCAGAAACAAATAGTTAATATTGAATTATGAAACCAGCACACAAAAATCGGTGACTTTAAGACCTTTCATTTTAATTTAACAATTTTTTTTTTAATTTATTTGAAAGTGATGAAAAGAAATAAAAACATGTAAAAATCGAGAAATGGGCGTTCGGTTTCAACGTAACAGCCACGTTGAAGCCCGCATTGATTTGAACTTAAAATGAATAGACTTACGTTCGATAGTATTGAATCACGTATCAACATACTCGGATTGAGTGATCTTAGCGCTTTAAGGCGCGTTAGGTATTTTTTGAGATGGGAAAAAACCATTTAACTTGCGACACTGTTACTGTTATCTGTTACCGTTACCGTTTTAACTTCTGTCGGCACTCCGGGATTCGTAAGGTTTTTTTGAAATTTAAATGGAAGGGCAATATAAGGAATAATCAAAAATAACTTGTAAGTAATTGAGATTTGAAAGTTTGAAGCGTTTTTAATTATGTTGATTTGTCGACCGACCGTGTCTCGACAATCGCATATATGAATTAGTGGAAGCCCGCAGCTTCGCCCGCGCAGATCCCGTTTTTTGCCGTTCCCGTGGGAATTTCCCAAAATCCTCTCTTATCGGAAGCATACGTCATAACATCTACCTGCATGCCAAATTTCAGCCCGATCCGTCTAGAAGATTAGGCTGTGCGTTGATAGATAACTATGTCAGTCAGTCAGCAAGTCACCTTTGAGTTATAATATATTTAGATTGTGGGCAATATTTTAAACCTGTTTAAAAAAAACCGGCCAAGTGCGAGTCAGGACCGCACACAAAGGGTTCCGTACCATCATACTAGATGGCGCTAGTAGAAAGGGTTCCGTACCATCATAATAGATGGCGCCAGTTTTTTGCCATACAAATAAAAACGCTTTTCTTTCACTTTTTCTAATTTTTATTAGGTAGGTATTTCTTGTTATAGCGGCGACAGAAATACATCATCTGTGAAAATTTTAACTATCTAGCTATCGCGGTTCATGAAATACAGCCTGGTGACAGACGGACTGACAGACAGACGGACGGACAGCGGAGTCTTAGTAATGGGATTCCGTTTTCACCCTCTGGGTTAAGGAACCCTAAAAAAATTTCCCTGCAAAAACTCGAAAAGTAGTTTTTTTTTAATCCACAATTGATAAGCTCTTGGCATCATCTCACCTAATGGTGTGACGATGATACCGAAGATGGAAGCGAGCTTATCAAGATTCCCCAACGCAATGGGAATTAGGCTATTTTATCTTAAAGCCGTAACAAATCAATGCTGTTAACACCGATGTTTGGCGGCAAGACTTAGATAAGATGGTGGTAGCTAGCCAGGCAGGCTATGAAAACCACAAACCAAACCGAGTCTTACAAAGTTGACCCCGCCAGTTATCGAACCTGCGACCTCCTGGTGTGAAGCGAGTGGACAAACCATTACGCCATAGAGGCGTTTAAGTCAAAGTATTCGTTTGATTACGATGAAACTTTGGTAAATTGTTATGCGTAAGCCGAGGTAGGTTTATTTAACCCTGCAATCCATGGTAATTAAAAATGATTTTTTTTGTAAACAGTTCAAGTGTGTTAAACAGGACTCCGTGTACTTTTGGTATGACAATCCCCACCCCCGCTCTGTTCATTCTAAATATGTATGTAGTTCCTGTTTAGAAAATATTAGTTGATTTGTTTTCGTAATAAGTGTTAACGCGTATTAAGGTCATATAATTCAAAAAAAAATTTCAAAACGAACTTTATGTTTTGGTTTATTACGACAAAACTGTTATTTATTCTGTTTAGTTTCTTACTATAATGAATTTTTTGGTAAGGGTGTTTTCATTTCTCGATAAAAAAATATATACCTTAATGAATTTTATTTAAAAAATTTAGAGAACAATTTGGCATACACATGCAATCCACGCAACCACTCTAGTGACTTTCGGGAGCGTGACCACTGTAGGGTTAAAGACATTTCCAGCAACATTTACATCGTTGCAAGAAGGTCAACACGCACCTATGAGGTAGTGGCGTTCGACCTCCATGGTTCGACATCGCTGGCACCGGCCTTCACTTTTCTTTACGAATGTGTTGTGCGTAAACGCATCATAATAGCTGTTTATTTTTCACTAGCTGTGCCCGAGACTTCGTCCGCGTGGAGGTTTTGAATTTTTCCACGTGGACTCTTCAATTTTCTGTAAAAAAAGTATCGTATATGTAAAACCGGGCTTTATGAAACCACCGTACAAAATTTCATCAAAATCGGCCTGGTAGTTTTTGCGTCATGTGCGAACATACAGACAGACAGACTGACAGACAGACAAAAATTCCAAAAGTTGTTGTTTTGGCATATATATCGTTAGTATATAATGTCCACCACAGTTATTATTTTCCAATTTTTTTTATGTACAGACACGGCCCCGTTACAGTTTTATTATATGTATAATAAATAGATTACAAGGCATTTACGCAAAACAAAAAACATATTTTTTTCCGCAGTATACACTATCAACACCCTCTCTTAAGATCAAAGTGTTTTCTCATAATATGTTTGCTGCTAACACGATTAAATGACTCGCAAAATACAGAAAGAAAATGTGGGGTGAAAGAGTACACAGCGAGAAGCATGAATGCTGCCGTGATAAAAACGGGGTGTGTCACATAAATTATTCATAAAAATCTTGACTTCCTCCAACACGACGACGACGCAGGTAGTTTAGTAGCGGAGTATAAAAAATACTCACCGTATATAAGGAAATGTACGTCATAATTTAGAGAAAATGAAGGGGTTTTTTTCAGAGCGTCGGTGGCGTAATGGCAAGGGCCGCTACCTCCTGTCCGGGAGGTCCTGGTTCGGATCTTATCACGTACCGATGTGTTTTTGAATTTCGATTTTATATGGAAGTTTATCCGACGACGCTCTTACAGTGAAGGAAAACATCGTGAGGAAACCTGCACATGCCTGCGAACAAACCCGCGTCACACCCCGAACACTGCATACAACGGTCGTGAAATGACATTTCTTAAAACAAAAGACGGAGCAAACAAAATCACGACGAAATCCTGTACGTTCGAGAACCAAACTACAACCAATCTATATTAATCTTGGTGACGAGGGGGTGAGGTCAAAACCTAGCGAGCGGCAGGGAGTGTCACATATTCCTTTCATCTCTCCTGTTCGGAAAGTTAAATTTTCATGAGTAGAGAGCCGGGTGGAACATTGCTTTTCCATCCCTAGGGAGGAAAGTATTTTCATCCCTAGGGTGGAAAGTAATTTTTTTTAATTGTCAGTCATGGAGTTACATCATATTATTAAAATACATTAATTTAAGAGGTTTTCATATACTTATCTAAACTCAGCTATACATTAAACGACGTGTTTATTACGATCTATAGGTCGATATTAAATCAATTTATTGTTGGTCTATTTTTTTCACAATTACAAAGGATTAAAATTGCGAAAAGGTTGGAGGCTGGGTATAGGTAAACTTATTTTTTTAATATCTAATTTAATTAATATTTATATTATATAAATAATACATTTCCTCACAGTCAAAATGAAAAGTAGAGTGTTTAACTCTGGTGAAATGTCCCATTCCACTCTCGAACTATTAGCGCTCTCACTTCGTTCGAGCGCCAGAAATATCTCGAGTGAATTGGGTCACTTTCTTCCCTTGATTAACAATCTACTATTGCCCACGTGGTTGACTAAGGCCTAACGCCTAATTTAGGGTAGGCTCGAGCCCCTCGGTGAGGAAGTATATAAAATATTACGAGTACAAAATAGCTATTGCCTGCAAACATGACAAATATGTAAAAAAACATTTGAAAATAAATCATTTGGGATCTTAAATCCGAAACATAAACCGAACTAACCAGTCACCACAGATAATTTTAGCTATATAGCTGTAACTAGCTAGTCTTTGAGTAAAACGGCTGTGACTTACCGACGGATAGACAGACGTATACATCACTAAACTATTAAAGGCTCCTAGTATTACAAATGCTAAAATCGGAATAATATAGCCACAAATAAATGTACATAAATTAGTACGCTAGCAGGATAAATTAAGATTTCATCATCATCATCATATCAGCCGAAAAACGTCCACTGCTGGACAAATATGTATACCTGGGACAAACAGTCCAGCTAGGTAGGTCGAACTTCAAGAAAGAGATCAATGGACGACTCAAACTCGGATGGGCAGTGTTCGGGAAGCTTCACAATATCTTCTCGTCCCAAATACCGCAGTGTCTCAAGACTAAGGTCTTTGACCAGTGTGTGTTGCTAGTGGTGACATACGGAACAGAGACATGGCCTCATAAGAAGGCTCAAGGTCACCAAAAGGGCAATCAACACACAGTTGCTATCATTAAATGGCAGTCGATAAGCCGTGTCAAATGCCTTACAGGCGGCTTAAAAAACTTCTGACATTAGAGTTCTTCCACTTCAACTTTCACTAACCCGGACTTTGGCCCCGTGCGTGGCAATAGCGATCGAATTATTTGTTAATTGATATTGATAATAGTAATTGATAGTTAAGTAGCTGTGTGCTAGTACCGACCTCAAATTGTAGTCCCCTTATTTGATTCGTACCTACCTTTGATTTCACTATTGTTGGTTAATTTCGTGTATTTATATGTATAAAAATATCATTTCATACTTTTGAGCATTTTATATTCGAAGTCGGTTTTGACGTGATAACGTCTTATAATTCGATGGAGCCGGCTGCACGCACGAAAAAATGCGTCGTTACCATGCGTCGTTACCTCGCTCTGAGGCGTTCCGTCGTTACCTCGCTCTGAGGCGTTCCGTGAGGCGTTCCGTTTTCGATATTATGAAACCATTCCATCAGTATTTTCTTATGACGTTGTCACGTTCAACTATCGTCAGTAAACCGACTTTACAGACAACCGTTTTTATTTAGTTTTTTATTATTATTTTTGATGTGTAACATCTTTGCTCTCGCTTTCCTGCAATTTGTGGGAGTGATTTCGTGAAATGGGACGGAAATGTGTCCCATTGTAACAGGAAGTCGCGTTTTTTCAGGCTTTAAAAGCGCGGAAAAGGCAAAGGTATCTATGACCATACAGCCTAGTCTGCCGTATCTTTGCCATATTTTTTTCAGGCTTTAAAAGCGCGGAAAAGGCAAAGGTATCTATGACCATACAGCCTAGTCTGCCGTATCTTTGCCGTCCTTTTATAAAGTATTTTGTCACATGTTACACATCATATGCGAGTACTGTAAGTCTCGCTCGAATTTTTTTTATTTCATTTTTTCTTATTCCACAATTGATAAGCCCTTGACATCATTTCACCTGATGATGATGCCTAAGATGGAAGCTCTCTTATAAATATATAAAATCAGCCATAAAACTGCTGGACAGAGGGCTTCCCCAAGGATTTTCAGGACGACCGGTCCTGCGATGCCCACATGCAGATTTCAATTATTATTTTTTAACGAGAAATATCTCTAAAATTAATTAATTTCATATGTATTTTGTCACATGTTACACAATATCATATGCGAGTACTGTAGGTCTCGCTCGAATTTTTTTTATTATCAAAGACATACCGTTTGGGTATTCTATCATTAGTCGCTGCGAACAAAGACTCCTTTGCGATGACATCGTACAGGAGCTCAGCGTGCGGGATTCTGTGTGTGCTCCAAAGGGATAGCAGTTTTAGACGGGCTGCAGCACTTGCTACGACCGACTCGGTCGCAGGACCGGTCGTCGTGGAAATCCTTGGGGGAGGCCTTTGTCCAGCAGTGGACGTTTTGCGGCTGATATGATGATTATGATGATTTTATTTTAATTTGCAATAACTTCCGTTTTCATTTTCATTTAATATACTCTGTATTAAATCTTTTACTATTTTTACTAATATTATAATTGTAAAAATGTGTTTGTTTGTTTGCTTATTATTACCTTTTCACGCTTGAACACTTAGACCAATCTTGATAAAATTTGGCATACTAGTAGCCTATGTCACTGGGAAGGACATAGACTCTTTTTTATCCTGTGATAATAGCATAGTCCGATGCATTTCCTTAGGCAACTGAAAAAATACTCTTTTTTGGTTAATTTCCTTAACATCGCAACGGAACCATGGAATGTTGTGATCTTTAGAACACAGATAGTTGATGGGGGGTGGAAAATCACATAATTTACTAATTAGCATATCCTGACATGGTTCCCAAGGGATCTGGGGAAACTCATTTCGCAGGGGAGCACCGGATTGAAGTGATTTTTTGTATAGATTGGTTGAGGGGATCCACCCCCTTCTATGTCACTTCCAAGTGATATAGTACCTGAAGGATCTAGAGAAAACTCATGTCCACGCTCGCAAGCCGCTTACGGCTCGCGCACCACTCACCCTCAAAAACAAAGGGTTCCGTACCATCACACTGGATGGCGCTAGTACAAAGGATTCTGTACCACCATACCATATGACACTAGTTTCTTCACGTTTTAAAAAAAATACGTTATTTGTATGAAGACCTTTACTTTTTTAAATTTTTAGTATTTGTTGTAAATATATTATCATGTGTGAAAATTTAAACTGTCTAGCTATCACGGTTCATGAAATACAGCCTGGTAACAGACGGACAGACAGACAGACAGCGGAGGCTTAGTTTAATAGAGTCCCGTTTTTACCCTTTGTGTGCGGAACCCTAATAAAACGATGTACATGCAGGGGAAGCCGCAGACAAAAGCCAGTAATATTATAAATGTGAAAATGTTTTTGTTTGTTACCTCTTCCCATTTCAACACCTCAACCAATCTTGATGAAATTTGGTATTCATGTAGCCTGTGTCATACATAACTCAAATACAAGTATCTTGCAGAGTTTCCCAGGTCGACAACGAATACAAGACTTTCAGATTCCATTCCACCTACTTCACTTCGCTTAGACTTAGCTTAGACCGAAGAAGTTCTTATCTAGTTTTAGTAATAGCTACATGTAAAGTTCCTTCAAATAAACTATGTTACAGTGCAAAAGAAAATTTAGTAATTTTAAAGAAATACATTTTCTTCATCATCATAATTTAACCCTGCAGTTGTCGCTCCCCCAAAAGTCACTTGAGTGGTCGCGTGGATTACATATTTATGCCAAATTGTTTTAAATTTTTTTTCAATATAATTCATTTTTGTTACAATTTGTTTTATTGCAAAATGGCAAGTACCCTTATCTTAAATTATATTTTAATTGAAAACTAAACAGAATAATAAACAGTTTTGTCAAAATTAACCAAAATACAAACTTTTTATAAATCATCTTTGAAAATTTACTTTAGATTATATGAGACCTTAATACGCGTTAACAATACAATACAATACAATACAATACAATACAATATTCTTTATTGCATCACAACATAAAAAAAGAAATTGACAATATAGAAGAAAGCCTATACAATAGGCGGCTTTATTGCTAGGTAGCTTATTGCGAAAACAAATCAACTATTATTTTCTTAACAAGAACTACATACTTATTTGGAATAAACAGAGCGAAGGTTGGGGATTATCATCCTTAAAGTACACGGAGTCCTGTGCAACACACTTGAGCTGTTTACGAATAATTTCATTTTTAATTACCATGGATTACATAATATGTGATCCGCGCGACCATTGCAGGGTTAAGAACCGTGCTCTTATCGGTTTAGCTCTGTCCAGGTCTCTCTCTTCCACACTATCTCCTTCATTTCTCTATACGTTTTCACCTTAACTTTCTTCTTTACTTGGTCTATATAAGCAATTCTAGGTCTTCCTCTTCCGCGCTTTCCTACCTTATCTTTTCCACCTACTCTTAGGTGCCCATAAAATGTTGTTGCTAAATCCCTATCTACTGACCACCATCAACAAACTTGAGTGGCAGTGGGCGGGGCACATAGCTCGTAGAACAGGTCGCCGTGTGGTAGTATAGTACCGCGTACCGGAAGACGTAGCGCAGGAAGGCCTCTCACTCGGTGGACCGACGACTTGACGAAGGTCTCGGGAAGCCGCTGGATGCAGGAAGTGCAAGGCCGGTCGTTGTGATTCCTTAAGGGTTGTCTTTGTCCGGCAGTGGACGTTTTTAAGCTGATATACTGGCATCACATCACTAGTTATTGAGGTAAAATAATGATAAAAAGCAATCTAATTAAGTACTTGCAACAAAGCTTAGTTCTACTTCACCACGAGATTATTTAATTATTTGTTAGTTCATTTATTCTAGAAATTACAAATTACACCCTTTCTGATAGTCATAAAATAGTAATTACATAAACATAATGTCATTTAACATTACGAGCTATGTGCCCCGCCCAATCCCGTAGAATGTCATATTTACTATTATCGCCTGCAACACCCCCGTTTGCCAGTGCCTCGTTCAACACATACATACGAAAGTGAATCTTGAAAGTTTCCAACTGGAAGTTGCGAAGCTGAGGGCCTGAATAACAGAATGGACTTGTTCAGCTGTTTCAATATATTCTTATTTGTATCAAATTTTAAAATCCAGGGAAAAATATTGACATAGCTATGAAAGTGAAAAATATTGACGTAATTATGTAAGTGAAAAAAATATTGACATAATTATGTAAGTGAAAAATATTGACATAAATATGCAAGTGTCAATATTTTCCCTTGTTGGTTGAGCTAGTTAGGCCGAGAGGGTAACGCAGATCCTGGGTCTTTGTGTCCCAGGTGGCGCGGTGTGTGTGATATCGATACTGAGACGCAAAAGGCAAGAAATGATGATGATGATGATTTTGCAGTGGTCGTCCTTCGGCTGATATGATGATGACGATGATGATGAATGTAATTTAACCACTCGTCTGTCGCATTCCGCCTGGCGGCAAAATAAACAAAACCCGTGTCTGTCGCTGGTCGCCAGGCGGAACGATTTGCGGTGGTTCAAATTAGCGCCTAAACTAAATCAAAGATTGGTAATGAACCAATAGAAAGCTAGGAATTAAATGGGAGTGAAGTTGGCTACCTCTGTGTCCAATCATTAGCCACACTTACAGTACAAAAGTATTCAGAGAAACATCACTCAAAATTATTCATGTCTCGTACTTCAAATCGCGAGTGAATGTGCGCACAATTTACGTTGTTGTTTCTGTGTTTTTGAAAAAGATTTGAGGTGAAAACGATGGCAGGGTACGTAATCATTTAATTTAATTACTTATAATAACTAATACTTCTGATTTTCTGTGAAAACTTTTCCTTCAAACTATGGCCTTTTTTGTGACTATTTTTTTGGCATTTTTTTGTTACTTAAATGGTCTAAATTATAAGTAAAGGATTATTGTTCTTTTATTTTTATGTTATAAACACTCTAATTTAGATTAATATTTTATATGGAAATACACAATATTACATTTAGATTCACAGAAAATCCAATAAAAGTAAACAATAGCGCGCCCAGAACCCCTGTCTGTCACTGTCCATCTGGCGGCTGCGACACACAGGGAGGGTGGGAGTTATTATAGCTTGACAGTTGAGAGGTTAACATAACGAGCTGTGTTTTTATATAACGGGCCCCGCCCAATCCCGTAGAATGTCATATTTACTATTATCGCCTGCAACACACCCATTTGCCAGTGCCTCGTTCAACAGATACATACGTAAGTGAATCTTGAAAGTTTCCAACTGGAAGTTGCGAAGCTGAGAGCCTGAATAACAGAACGGACTTGTTCAGCTGTTTCAATGCATTCTTATTTGTATCTAATTTTAAAATCGAGGAAAAAATATTGACATAGTTATGTAAGTGACAAATATTGACATAACAGACATATTTGACGGGGTTCCTTGACTTGTGTGATTTACTTGTGTGTTTGTTTGTTCATATCAGTATTTTTCTCCACTGTTTATTTGTAAGGTAAATAAGACTTTGGTTTCTAAAAGCAAAAATATATAAGTGGTATATATTAATTACACTTAGCTAATGTGTAGTCATAGAATACCGTTTGTATTCCGAATAAAATAAAATAAAATAAATAAGTGAGTGTAAAATGTTGACATAATTATGTAAGTGAAAAATATTGACATAATTATGTAAGTGTCAATATTTTCCCTTGTTGATTCAGCTAGTTAGGCCGAGAGCACACCCCGGACACTCCATACAGACGAGCGAGAAATGATATACATAATTATAACTGACGTATCTATAGGCAAGAATGCAGGTAGGGTTGAATCACACCGGCGGTATTGGTCACAAAATGTTTGTTAGTTATTTACTGAATGCTGTGTGAATATACTAAACTCTTTTTTTTTTCATACTTTTCGTTGTAAACAAACACAGTTCGAAAAAAAAACACTACTTTCCGAATACACCATACACATTATGAGACTAAAAAACATTCTAAATGGTAACTGCGATGTGGACGTACAAATTAACAATAATGAAACCTGCTATTATTTTGTACATCTTTAAACACTTTTTCCTTGACCGACAAATCGCTACCGCTTAATAAAAAAAGGTCATCTACTTCTATGACGCCGAAAATCGCTGCCGCTTATTAAAAAAAGGTCCTCCACTTCTCTGACGGCGAAAATCGCTACAGCTTATTGCAAAAAAAGGTGAAGTCAATTTGATCACCTAGATTCACGAACCCCCAAATTTTATGGAAAAAGTGTTAAAAGATGTAAAATAATAGCAGTTTTCAGTGTTAATTCATACGTCCACGTCTACGTCCACGTTGCAGTTACCATTTACAATGTTTGTAAATATAGTGAATAAAAGTGCTTGCGTAGCTCGTCCTTTACGTTTGGTACCCAATCTACACCCAATCTGAGTGACGGGGGGGTGAGGTCGAATTTAGGGAGGGGCAGGGAGAGGAGAGGGTGACGCAGGTCCTGGGTCTTTGGGTTACCGATACTGAGACGCGAAAGGCAAGAAATGATGATGATGAAAAGTAAATCTATGACTGTGAAAATTTTGAACATTATGAATATTTTAGCTCAAAAGCAAAATACCTATAATAAAAATGACATAAGTACCCCTTTGTGTCACCAACCGCATATACGCCGTTGCTACTACGCCGGCGTAAGGATCGAAAACTCGAAGTCTATGCGTCATGTTGTCGTGTACTTCCAAGGACACGAAAGTGTTATAAAATAGAGAACAGAAAAAAAAATCACACTCATAGATTTACTAATGTATGTACTAACATACAGTATGGACACTCCCTGCCGCTCTCTAGATTGCGACCTTACCCACTCGTTACCCAGATTAATACAGATTGGTTATAGTTTGGATCTCGGACGTATGGGATTTCGCCGTGATTTTGTTTGCTCCGTCATTTGTTTTCAGAAATTTCATTTCACGACCGTTTTATGCAGTGTCCGGGGTGTGCCTAAAGGTATTGTCTGTACGGTTGCCTATTTTAATGTTGCATTAAGAATTACCCGTATGTTTACATGTGGAGCATTCACTGCAGATCACCTACTGACGTGAACAATGCAATCATTCATGCACGTCTGATTGTTTTGGATGTGTAGGTTTCCTCACTATGGTCTTTTTCCTTTTTTTAAGCAATCTCTAAACTTTCGTCCTTTTTAGGGTTCCGTGAACCAAAGGCCGCCTTTTATACACCTCGGTGGCGTAATGGTTAGTAAATTTGCTTCAACCAGGTTGTCGCGGGTCCCGGCGGTGTCAACTTGTAAGACTCGGTTTGGTTGGTGGTGGGGCATTTTCTAAGCCCGCCTGGCTAGCCACCACCATCTTATCTAAGTCTTGCCGCCAAACATCTACGTTGGGGAACTTGGTAAGCCCACTTCCATCTTCTGCATCATTTTCCCTCTTTTTCATCAGGTGAGATGATGACAAGAGCTTACCAATTGTGAATAAAAAAAGGTGACTAACGGGATCTCATTTTTAAACCTTCGCTCTCCGTCTGTCTGTATCTCATGAACCGTAATGGGTAGACAGTTGAAATTTTCACAGAACGTGTATTTCTCTTGCCACTTTAACAACAAATAATAAAAAAAAACAAATTAAAGGGGGGCCCTTACAATAAAAGTGAATTTAGTTGGATCTCTCTGCCTGTCAGCTGGCTGTATAACATTAACTTTAACAGGTAGACAGTGTGTATTTCCATTGCAGCTATAACAATAAATAATAATTTTAAGCTCATTTAGAAAAAGAACTAAAACTTTGAGGTACTTACATGATTACATTTGAAAATAATTTTATTAAGTTTTTTTAATATTTTTTTTCTGATCATGCATCGAAAACCACGAAGTAGGTCAAATTTAATTTACTCATTTTGGAGCACATAACATCGCAAGTTAAATAAAAGTCTATCATCATCATCATCATCATCATATCAGCTCATATACGTCCCTACCGAGGGGCTCGAGCCTACCCTGAATTATGACGATCGAGCCTTAGTCGACCACGCGGGCCCATTGCGGGTTGGTCAACTTCACACACGACCTGCGAGTTTCAGCAGGCGTGTGCAGGTTTTTTCACGATGTTTTCCTTCAACGTAAGAGCATCGGATAAACGTACATATGAAACCTAAATTCGCAATCACATTAGTACGTAGCGGGTTTCGAACCACGACCTCCCGGCCTGGAGGCGGCGGCCCTAGCCGTTACGTCACCGACGTTATAGCCTATAAAAAGCGAAAGCCTATAAAAATAAAAATTAAAGAAATGACAATTTTTATTCTACTAATAAATAAATAAATTTATAAATTAAAGTTCATACTTTTTGACGATTATATGTGTTTTGGAACATTCTCGAGTTTCTAAAGAGACCTGCCCCAGAAGTTGGGACTTTAATGGGTTGTTAACGATGGAACCCTCGGTTCGCAAGTACGACTCGAACTTGGCCTTTTTTTTAAGAAACCACTATATAAATTTAACTGTTTTAGGTTTGTTCTCACTAGTCATCAAGTTTACGAAGCAATAAAGTGTTTATGAAGTCATTAATACTTTTAATTAAGTGCTTACTCGAGCAGCAAGAGCTTATAATAATTCCGTGCTATAATTTCGCTAATCGCTGACCGGCATAAAACTCGTTATAGGCCTGTCTTCGGTCGTTAGCCGTGTAATGGTACAATTTGCAGTGTCTAAGTAATGTTCAGTCCTAAGAAGGAAAAAACGAAACCGTTATAGGATCACTCGTGTGTCTGTCCGTCCGTCCGTCTGTTACAGCCAATTTGCTCCGAAACTACTGGATTACTTTTGGGGGGTAAATTAGAAAAAAAAAGAAAATTACAAAAAAAGTTTTGTATCATCTATCCAGTGACATAATATCAAATGAAAGGGCATGAACCGGCATAAAACTCGTTATAGGCTTGTCTTCGGTCGTTAGCCGTGTAATGGTACAATTTGCAGTGTCTAAGTAATGTTTTTCTTGTTATTTAGGGTTCAGTCCTAAGAAGGAAAAAACGAAACCGTTATAGGATCACTCGTGTGTCTGTCCGTCCGTCCGTCTGTTACAGCCAATTTGCTTCGAAACTACTGGATTACTTTTGGGGGGTAAATTAAAAAAAAATAACAAAAAAGTTTTGTATCATCTATCCAGTGACATAATATCAAAGGAAAGGGCTTGTTGTGAGAATCTCAAACCTAAATAACTCTTTATTGTACATCAAAATAAATAAATACATATACAACATCTAATAAACAGCTAAGAGACGTACAATTTAGGCGGTCTTATCGCTGAGAGCGATTTTTACCAAATATATTATATTTTTCATAATTTCAAGATTTGAGGTGAGATAGTTTTGGAGTTAATTCAAGAAAATATGCGATTATTGACCATTATTCCCCTTCTCCTTTTCTGCGGAACTACTGAGCCTTAAATTTCGAAAAAAAAGTTTAGAATATAGTTCTTTACCTATAGATTACAGGAAAACTTAAAAGAAGTCTATGGTATTTTAAGTAACATGGGAAATTTCTCAATCAACGTACGGAGCCCTCTGCACGCGTGTTTCACTCGCACTTGTCCGGTTTTTAGGGTTCTGTACAAACGGTGACCAACGGGACCCTATTAATAAGCCTCCGCTGTCTGTCAGTCTGTCAGCGGGATGTGAAAGGTAGAAAAGTGAAATTTTCACAGAATGTTTATTTCTATTGCCACTATTAACAATAAATACAAAAACCAGAAAAAAATAAAAAAACTAGAGGGGTTCCATACAAAAAACATGTTTTTTATAGGTACTGTAGCGATATTTTTGATTTAATTTATCGTAAAAACGGTAATACATACAAGCGTAAAACCTGGTATCATTACAGTACTTATACTGAAGTAAAACAACAACGTACTCTATGTTAACAGTATTTAAGTGCTCAGATGAAGAAAAGATAGCCAGTTCCCCATTGCATTGGCGAATCTTGGTAATCCTGCTTCGGGATCATCGTCACTTAACATCAGGTGGGGTGATACCATCATCATCATCATAATATCAGTTGAAAGACATCCACTGCTGGACAGAGGCCGCCCCCAAGGATTTCCGCGACGACCGGTCCTGCGCTGCCCGAATCCGACAGCTTCCCACGGACCTTCACTAGTTCGTCGGTCCACTGAGTGGGAGGCCTGCCTAAGCTACGTCTTCCGGTGCGCGGTCGCCACTCGACAACTTTACTGCCCTAAGATGATACTCATTAACTGTGGATAAAAAATTTTTTTGTCCAACTTCATCAAATGCTATTCTTGGTTTTTGGTGTGTGCTAAATATTTCACGAACCTCTTGAAATCAAACATACAAGCTTTACTAGGATCATTATCCATCAGTCCACCTTTACTTAACTTTTATTTTGTTAAGTTTAACTTTAACTACACAACAACCAGTCAAGGCGATGCCAAAGAGTAGTAAAAATTAAAAGTGTCACAGAGTAAGTGCATGACAGTAAGTATAACAAATAACGTATTTACCACAGTATACGTACACAGTAATAATTCAACAACTATGTCTTCCAGCTTCAATAGGATCATCAGACCACGTAAAGTGGGGGGGAGGGTATCCAACACTACCTCTACCGGCCCAAGGGCGCATCTCGAAAACCTTTCTTTCTTCTTTCTTGACTTTTTTTTAATTCACAGTTGGTAAACCCCTGGCATCATCTCACCTGGTGGTAAGTGACAATGTTGCCGAAGATGGAAGCGGGCTTACCAAGATTCCCCAACGCAATGGGGAACTGGCTAATTAACTAACTATTAATTAACGGTTTCTTAACTCATAACTTAAACCACAGTCAAGTCGCTAATGGAGCAACTCGTTAGCCTCAGCCGAAGATTATCGGTACTCAGTGATTGTGTATAATGTAGTTAGCTATAAGGGTTTATTCAGAACTTTGGCTACCCTTATTTATTAGCCTGTTCCTTTTAAAGCAGCTGTTGCAGGATTTAGTGGTTTTTTTTATTAAAAATTTGAGTGCGTTTGACTGCAACTCATCTGTTGGTAAGTGATGATGGAGTCGAGGATGGTACACGCAAACTCAAATAATGCGAGTTCCTCTTAGCGAGTCAAAAAGAAAAAGTTTTTTTTTATTCAGTTCGGTCGATGGGGCAGTAAAGTTCTCGAGTGGCCGACGACCTGGTGAAGATCGCGAGAAGCCGATGGATGCGGGCAGCGCAGGACCGGTCGTCGTGGAAATCCCTAAGGGAGGCCTTTGTCCAGCAGTGGACGATTTTCGGCTGATAAGATGATTTAGTTCGGACTCCTTTGAGCAAGTAAGACTCACACTTAGCTGGTTTATATTACTTGTTGTTTTACTTCAGAACTACTAATTTAATCGCAACAAATTTCACGATTGTATGTATTGCCGTGTTTGCAATAGAGCTAAATCAAAAATACCTTTAAAATATTTTACCTCTAAAAATTTTAATATCTTTTTGAAGTTATACTTCTTTAGGCGCGTAATGAAAAAATTATGAGAGTGAAATTTTGAGATGCGCGCGCATCACTGTAACACAAAAGTAACGTGTTGAAGTTGGCGCGTTATGAAAAATGAGAGTGAAATTTTAAGATGCGCGAGCATCACGTTGAAGTTGGCGCGTTATGAAAAAATGAGAAGTTTCATACAAGTGCGAATTATAAATGAGCGAATAAATTATATTCAGTAATGATTTAAATTGAATATTTTGATTAATATTATTTACTATTTGTAAATATTAGTGAAAAAAATGTGCTTATATACTTTTTTTGTGTTTCAATATAATAGGCCATTTGACAACATTGAAAATCTGATTCAGATCGGCGACTGAGTTGAAAAGATCGTTGTTTTATAAACGAAACTGAGGTCTCAAGGCGGTAATTGAGGCAGGCTTGAGATTGTCAAAAGCCAAGTCATGGCGGCCTTTGACTTAAGTAGCTGTTTTGTCATGAGTTGGTGTGGCGTATAAATATAATTTTAATTTTTTTTATGGAAATTGATAAAATATGTGACATGTTTAAAGATATCTTAATAAAAAGTGCACAAGGGATGCCCAGAAAGAGAAAATGAGTCCTGCAAAATTTTTTAAGGAAACTTGTGATACATAAGTAGACTAAGTACCTCTAAAATGATCATCACAAGAAAAAATTATCGACACTGCTAGAAAGCTTATGGATAGTTAGCAAGGATCTTGGCACAAAAACACAAGGAAATCGATGCCCCAGCTCCATGAACTCAACAAACATGATGTTTTATATATAACGCCTGATGCCAGCAGGGAATCAAGATAATTTTTCCGTTGTTAAGTTTCAGTTTATTGATGTGTAACATCTTTGCTCTCGCTTTCCTGCAATTTGTGGGAGTGATTTCGTGAAAGGGGACGGAAAAGTGTCCCATGGGACGGAAATGTGTCCCAGGGAGTCGCGTTTTTTCAGGCTTTAAAAGCGCGGAAAAGGCAAAGGTATCTATGACCATACAGCCTAGTCTGCCGTATCTTTGCCGTCCTTTTATAAAGTATTTTGTCACATGTTACACATCATATGCGAGTACTGTAGGTCTCGCTCGAATTTTTTTTTTATCTACTGCTAGGATATATAAAGAGACTTTTGTAATTATTTTTAAATAATTTCTGCAATAAATATGTACTACAATACAATATTCTTTATTGCATCACAAAATAAAAAAGAATTAAACAACAATACAGCCTAGCCGTATGCAGTCATTGCATTATTGTTTACAAGTTAGTGCCAATACAATCCACCTTGCAAGTGTAGATATGTCAAATATGTCAAACTTTGCGTTACTTGTCTAGTTATTGTGGTATTAGAGCCAGGCCCAAATATCTGTTTTTACATTTCTGTCACCTAAGAATAACCACAGTAAAAAGTGATTTTACCAACGTGATTTTACTATAACTAACTAGGTACTTCAGAAATATGTTAGCAATTCTACTAGGTGTGCCTGCAACTTAGTTTTTGTTGAATTAGTGTATTTTACTAGGCACCTTGCCTCCATTCTGGAGGTAGCCGAGATAAAACAGCTTTCTCTTCAGGTTTCCCGAAGGCTAGCTTTTGTAAAATTTAAATTTAATGTAAAGTGGATCCTTTAGCTTAATTTTTTTCACACCATTACTCTGCCAGATGATATTGTAGGTACTTAGGTATAATATTATTTATTCTGAGCTTTAATGTAGCCTTTAAATAACATACAGGTTTGGCTATAAAATAAAATTTAGGTGTAAAGATGCGTTTTGAAGGGAAGTAGATACTTTTAATATTTTTTAATAAATAGATAAATTATAAAGTTACAAAGTGACCAACTAGTTAAAACGTTTAAATAAGGAACTTTTAATTATGGATAGTGAACTTGTTTCTCCTTCTACAACTAGTTTTCCTTTTCTTTCATAACTTCTACAGCCAGATTTAGAATGCAAAGTGTAGGTGTTTATCTTCCCACTTGCTCACTTGGCCTGAGAAACACCCGTTAAACCCAAAATAAGAGGATATATTTGTTTATTTTGATCACTGTATAAACCACACTCCCGGATAATTCTATCGGCCCACTTAACATTTTCAGCTTTCACGCATAGTAGCTCTAAGAAACTGTTTGGTGAAGTAAAAAGGTTAGAAGATAGAAGTGTCTGGGAGTGTATTAGAAATGTGGAAATCCTTGGAGGAGGCCTATGCCCAGCAGTGGACATCCTTCGGCTGATTTGTTAACAATGATAAACCATTAATATGAGTATTTTTTACAGCATCATATTTCATTAAAATACATATACCATTATCTACTGAAGTGTTTCAAAAAGCTAAAATAAAACTATATTCTGTAGAAAGGATACGTAAATCTTTGAGTAGGTAAGTTAGGTAGATCAGTAGTAACACTGTTTCACTAAATAACCATACTTTCACATTTCTACTTTTAGTTAATCAGAGGAAGACTTCACAGCACAAAAGCCTGCCCCCGTCAGTTACAAATTACATAAAATTATCTTTTATTCCTGTAATCTGTTATCAAGAATCTATGCCACTTTTCTATCGAAGTATTATTGCACCTTTTGAAGTAGTTTTGACTTCTTTTTCTTGATTTAATAGTGATTGTATGCTCAGTGGATTATATTACAAAACGCACACAATGTTTGTTTTGTTGTTGTCGGTGCGTTTTGGAACGATACGAGAAAAAATACAGCATCATAAATTTTGTCTCCATTTTAGATTCTGGAAATTAGTAAATGTGAAAGAACATGTAATAATTGTAATATGAATAAACTTTCAATAGGTGTTTGATACCCTCCAAAAGTTTGCTTATATGTACCAGCAGACACACATTACATATCCATTAATATTTGTTATATATCCGGTAGTAAAAATATCTCGTAACTGAACGCACCCCAAGAGTTATGTCCTTTTGGCCCTTACGTTCCGTTTGGCGCATATATTTATTTTATTTTATTGTAATTAATTATTTGCATGCAATTAAAAACAATTTTTTAATGATGCCAAAGAAGTATAACTTCTCACTCGCGTACATAAGTACACGCATTTTTTTGTACAAGAACACCCCCTTATTATTTCTTTTTTTTATTGATAATAGATTACATTAGTAATAAAAAACACATCATTATCTTTATCATCCTATCAGCCGAAATATGTCCACTATAGGACAGCGGGAAGCCGCTGGATGCGGGCAGCGCAGAACCGGTCGTCGTGGAAATCCTTGGGGGAGGCCTATGTCCAGCAGTGGACGTCCTTCGGCTGATATGATGATGGACAAAGGATTTTCACGACAACCGATTCTGCGCTGCTTGCATCCAGCGGATTTCCACGATACATACACTCTATGAAAATTAAAACTGTCTATCTATTACGGTTCACAATATAAATACATACATACATTTGCTAACAGACTGAAAAACAGACGGACGGACAGTGGAGGCTTGGTAATAAGGTCCCGTTGGTCATACTTTGGGTGTTCGGAACCATAGGAATAGTTTTTTTTTGTATGTTATTAAAATCGTTAACACTGTTTTAATCTAACGGAGAGCGCTTAACCTGTTTTTATTTGCAATTTTTATTTTTTAAATTATGTTTTTTTTAGTACCTACTGTAGAAGTAAGCAACTGCAAACTATTTAGTTTAATCTACAGGTAGATTATAGGTTTTTTTATGATTTATTATTTCTGTTATTAGTTGGTATACTGTCGCGGTACATAGACTAGTGAGGGCCCTGGCCAATGACTTATATATTACTGGCGTAAGGACCCGGCCAACGCACGCGACTAATGCTCCCAGCGAATTGGTGCGAAAATCGAAAGTTTCGCACACTCGCGACTCAGTCGTCTGCGGGAAATTGTACAGTGTGGTGGAAAAATATTCCATATAAAAATGCCTTATTGTGTAGTTAGAGGCTGTAAAAACCATGAAAGAAAGGCTAAAAAGAAACATGGGATGTCGTATCATCGTTAAGTAACCTTACATTGTATTTTTTCTTGTAAACAAATTAAATAAACGAATTTTTAAAGCGACAATTCTACCAAGGTTCTTTTAGCGCGGCACGGACGTCAACTCTCGCCCACGCTAGTTCGTACGAGTTATGTCAGATGGCGCTACTTTTTGCTTGTATGAAGAAAATATGACTAAAATATGGAGACGGGCGGATCCTTCTGTCCAAATCTGTGGCCCTGGCAGAATATCAGCGTTATGGGCCTATGGGCATTCACCTATAACATATGCTAAGCCAGGGCCTTCTCACTGGCCTGGCACTTACTGCAATTTTATTGTATTTATTAGTAAGTAGCTATAAGTTAGTCTTAGTGGTGTTATCTTAATTTTTGAAGTGAAAACTTCTTTAGCGGCGCTGAGCACTTTTTGTTGGATGGGTAAAAACTTCCAAACTCGCGTCAGGGTCACGTGATGCTGATCGAAAAAGCGTAAGATCGAGGGGAAGGGAGAGGAACAAGTATCTCCCACTCTTTCTACCGTGCCTGAGTGTGCTGCTCCGCTTCTCAATTTTCCATCTGCCGGTTAGTAGCAAAACTACTCGCCTAGCGACCTAACATCGACATATTGATGTCACTACGTAGTTCAGCTATTTCACACTAGATGTCAATAAGTGTAGAAAGTAATGGGACGTACTCAGAACTATGAGCTTTAAAAAGTTTGTGTAATAAATGAATAAAATGAGGGTTAACATTTTTACTGTTTTGTATGTGTACTGACGTACTTAAAATTTCTAGCACAAAATAATAGACAAATTATTATTACGAACATAATTTTATTTACAAAATTCAATTACCTGCGAAAATAACAGTTTTAGTTAGTTGTTGTCGGTTCGTTGCCCTATCGTTTTGAATGGTTGCGAAATGCTTAAAACGAATATCTATATATTTTTCTGATAAACATTTAATCAGCAGTATAATATGATTTACAGTCGGTGATTGGTCAAAGCTGTAATTTAAAAAATAAAATGAAATACATACTTATTCTCCTAAAATAATTGAAACTCGGTTATACAAACAATACCGAAACCAACCGACAAATCCAGTTTTAAACTAGGTAAAGTGCCCATCTTTAATTTTTTATGGCCTTTTTTTGTCACTATGAAGTCTGCATCATTAAAATGGCAAGAACAAATCTTTGTATATTTTGTCGGAGTCCAATCCGGTCTATTCACTTTTGTGATCCATTGTTGTTTTAAATTATCATCGGATGGAAATCTAAAACAAACAAAAAGAAATAAAATTAACTAGGTGGTAAATTATCTTAATATGAATAAAATGATTATTTAACATTCGAAGTTCTTTCAATTCATGAACAGTCACGGAGAATAGTACGAGTATGTATACAACTCAGATCTTTGTTACTTGAAAATATTTGCTATGAAAATGTTATTTCATTACTGACCATAGCCGTGTGTTATTCGGTAAAATTATTTGAATCTAATTACGGCCCTGGATATTTGTTACGTTGAAAATAGTTGTTCTTGTTGACGATAGATGGCGGCCTGTTTACAATATAATTATAAAAATCACTAAAGTACTGTTTTGGCGACTAAAAAGTATTCAGGTTTAATTGTATACTTTAATTTTCAGTATCCACGTATGATTATAACTATATACCAATGCGGAAATTTACGTACTCGTATTTTTTATTCACAAAAGTTACGCCACCTAGTGTCGAGAAGTATAATTTATACTTGAAAGCCGAGAATTTTCTAGAACTATTTTAATAATTACGTATAAAATTACTTACAAATGAAATGTGATACCATTCATAGCATCAGAACGTCTGTCTGAATAACTTCGACACGATAAAACACAACACTTCATCCTTTTCTTCTTAAAAATGCGAAAACACACCAATAATGCGAGTCTCGATACATGGGCACCTGACGAAAATCACAGTGCACAGTTGCTTAGGCCAGCTCCTCTTTGTTTGTGCTCCGTGGTTGTGTAGTAACCACATTGTTGTGTACTCGTATAATATGTGAATTGTTTAAATTATGGAAATTGAACAAAGTGCATCGATTAATGAAAAAAGTGATGATGAAGTAGTAATCATTAATTGAATTTTTAAATAATAAATTTGGTTTAACTATGTCAAATGATCGCAATTTTAGCACAACGAAATACAAAACAACAATTGATGCGGTCTTTAATAGACACTTAAATAGATTCGAATCAAAACTGTTTGTTTCTTACTTCAGCTATCATAAACCGATTGTATCAGTTTTAGAAATTTGCGATGATGATTCTGGTAATAACGATGGTGAAAAAGTCGTCGAAATTATGGATGAAAGTTGATATTTCTAAGAGATAAAAATTAATGTAATATATAAATAAATAACGATATAATATTATGAATAATAACATGTAAATTGTCATATTTGTGTACGATAGCGCAATAAATAAACATTGTATTCTACCTCATAAATGATAGTATTTTTGTACTTATAATTAAACACAACGTTAATACTAAAGTTTTCACTTCTGCCGGCACTCCCGGAGTGCTACCGGTGTGTTTTTTTTTACTTCATCGTTATCAACCTTTTGCTTATTGTTTTTTTTGTGCCTGGTCGGTGAATAAACGGTTTATCTATCTATTTAACGGGATCATTATGTTATGTTGTTTCGTGTTGTAGGTAGAGATAGGTACATTAAACATACAAAGTTTCTGTGTTATTAAAATTTACGTAACCTCGGGGCAAAATGCTTTTAACTAAGCAATTTTCTAAAAACCAGTCGACCCAACTGCGGGCAAGATAAACAATTTATTTTTGTTACAGAGACTGAAATATTGCCGATTGTTACAATGTAGCTACGCATAATAAATGAGAGTTCTCGTGAAACACGCGAAATTGCTCCATTATCTGAATCGTTTTAAGGTATTGCAATGTAGGGGTGAAAGGGGGACTTATCTTCCAATATACATTAGGTATTAAAGCGAAGCAACTCGGTTATCGTGCTGTGAGGTTACTATGGGCAACATGGGTTACCAAATCTACTATATAAAAATAAGTCGGGTTTTCCTTCCTGACGCTATAACTCCAGAACGGCTGGACCGATTTGGCTAATTCTTTTTTTGTCGAGTTCGTTATTGTCAGGAGAAGGTTCTTATGTAGGGTAGGGTAGGGTAGTGTAGTGTAGGGTAGGGTAGTGTAGGGTAGGGTAGGGTAGTGTAGTGTAGGGTAGTATAGGATAGGGTAGGGTAGGGTAGTGTAGGGTAGGGTAGTGTAGTGTAGGGTAGTGTAGAGTAGTGTAGGGTAGAGTAGTGTAGGGTAGGGTAGTGTAGGGTAGTGTAGTGTAGGGTAGGGTAGTGTAGTGTAGTGTAGGGTAGGGTAGTGTAGGGTAGGGTAGGGTAGGGTAGTGTAATATAAGGCGGTACGTACTTCGCCGGGACAGCTAGTTGTGAATAAAAAAATATAAAAAAATTCGAGCGAGACCTACAGTACTCGCATATGATGTGTAACATGTGACAAAATACTTTAGGTTAGTTAGATTTGATGACGATATTGTACCTGGGTGGCGGATCTGACAGTAACGAAAAAAACCGACCAAGTGCGAGTCGGACTCTCGTAAAGTAGAATTCCGCGCTTTCGCGACTTCCTGTTACACATTTCCGTCCCATGTTACACATTTCCGTCCCATTTCACGAAATCACTCCCACAAATTGCAGGAAAGCGAGAGCAAAGATGTTACACATCAAAAAACATGTACAGCAGCCGATAGTTAACTTTTAACTTTCAACCTGGATCTTTTATCCTTTAATAAAGACACAGCCCAATGGGTGAGGAATTTACATATAATACTGTAATTTTCATTATTATTATTATTCTGTTTTTAGAAAAGAGACTTGGAAAGCCATACGAATAAATAAATAAATACATTAGGTGAGCGGCGGTGGCACAACGGCAAGGGCCGCTACCTCCTATCCGGGAGGTCGAGGGTCGAGTCCTGCCACGTACCAATGTATTTTCGAATTTCGATTTCATGACAAGCTTCTTTTATTTTTTACTTGCAATGCATGTATATTATTTGTTCGGGTGGAATCTTGCAAGTTAAATTTGACCCACTTTCCGGTTTCCGATTGAGCTGAAATTTTGCATGCATACGTATATCGCATGACAATGCAATATTAAAAAAGTTTGTAGGTTTATCGAAAATTATCCACAATAGTCAACATGCAATATTTTTATTTTTGCTTTCATTTTAAAGAACTCCATGCAGAATAAACCAGGAGTATATTAAAAAAATAAAAAAACTGTTTTTTTTAATTTTAAATGCAGTTTTAATAACCGTTTAAATTTGCGCGCGCAAACGGACGTATAGTTCCGATGACGTCACTCTTGTCTTTCACTCAGACCAAAGAGAATATAATACATTACAATTACAATGTATTATATTCTCTTTGGTCTGAGTGATTACAATGTATTATATTCTCTTTGGTCTGAGTGACAGACAGGAGTGACGTCATCGGAACTATACGTCCGTTTGCGTGCGCAAATTTAAACGGTTACTAGAACCGCATTGAAAATTAAAAAAACAAGTTTTTTTATTTTTTTTATATACTCCTGGTTTATTCTGCATGGAGTTCTTTAAAATGCAAGCAAAAAAAGCGAAAAATAAAAATATTGCATGTTGCCTATTGGCATTGTTCACTTTTTAGGGTTCCGTAATCAACATAGAACCCTCACAGTTTTTTCATGTCCGTCCGTCTGGTATTTTGTTTGTCCGCGGCTTACCTCGAGACTCTTAGGTAGGTATACATATATATTAATCACGGCGACAAAGTGGTTAAATAAATTCTTAAAAAAAAATTTTGGGTACTGCATCTGCTACATGTATGTAGGAAGGGATGTGCTCCAGACGAGAACAAAGGGAGATATCTCCGCCAGGCGAGGTGTTGTGCCTGGGGTCCGGCCGTGGACCAACCGTGTATGGCTGGTGCTTGTATATATGCTTATGAGCAAGGAAATGTTGATAGTGCGTTGTAGATGCCATCTATCGAGATGAAGATGCAACTTTCTATATAGTATGACCGATGGTTCAGTCTTGAGTTGAGGTATGTAGTTGTTAGTGGCGGGTGCTGCAGATGTCGCCACATGTAAAATGGGGATGTTTTTTAGGGTTCCGCACCCAAAGGGTGCAAACGGGAACCTATTACTAAGACTTCGTTGTCCTTCAGTCTGTCTGTCCGTCTGTCACCAGGCTGTATTTCATAAACGGTGATAGCTAAACAGTTGAAATTTTCACAGATGATGTATTTCTGTTGCCGCTATAACATCAAATACTAAAAATTAGAAAAGTGAAAAAATAAGGGGGTCTCCATACAAAAAACGTGTTTTTTTTAAACTTGAATAAAGCAATCTAGTATGATGATACGGAACATTATGTGTGCGGTTCTGACTCGCACTTGGCCAGTTTTTTTTCCTTGTCTATTTTATGGCGTGGATTTTAAAATATTCTAGGTGTGTTAAAATTGTTTGTTTTTATTCACTATTGGTAAGCCCTTGGCATCAACTCACCAGATGGTAAGTGACGATGATGCCGAAGATGGAAGCGGGCTTGCCAAGATTCCCCAACGCAATGGAGTACTGGCTATCTTATCTTCATGCCGGAACACATCAATGTTTTTAACACTGATGTTTGGCGGCAAGACTTAGATAAGATGGTGGTATCTAGCCAGGCGGGCTTACAAAATGCCCTACCACCAACCAAACCGAGTCTTACAAAGTGACCCCACCGGGAATCGAACCCGCGACCTCCTGTGTAAAGCCAGTGAACTTTGCCTCTGAGCTACGGAGGCGGTTAAAATGGTTTTAGATTCGGGGAACCGTTTGCTAAATATTAAGCTTTCAAGTGCTAATTTTTATTACAGTCAAATGTCACTGTCACCGCTATGTCAGGTAATCAGAAAAACTAAAATTTTGGTATGGTTTTATAGTCATTGAGCCTTTCACGTCAGTTGAATGAATAACTGAATATGGAGAATGAATAAAAAGTTAAAAAAAAATAATTGTCCGGGTTGCCTGGAAGAAATCGCTTTGAACGACAAGACCGCCCAAATTTTACCGCTATAGTACCTATAGAAGGTATGCACTTATTTTTAACTGGAGCTTGTACTCATGAAACTGAACAACTTTCCCCAAGAAACCCGTGACCGATTCGCAAAAAAAAACTTTTGGACTTCCTATACAAATCGATCAGCTGGCGGGCAAAGCCCAAAATTTTTTTTACGAATTGCCCATGGGTTTCTTGGGGAAAGTTGTCCAGTTTAATGAGTACAAGCTCCTGTTAAAAATGTGCATACCTTTGTTAAGACCCTACATAAGTTTTTTTTTTAAATTGTGTTTGTTTTTTTTTATATTTTTGAGTTCAGTTTTTTTAGGTTTTTAAAATTTGTTTATATATTTTTTTAACTAGTGTGTACAATAAAGATAATTTTAATATCTTATCTTAAAATAATTTTCTCAAAATAGTGTGAATTGCCACTAAAAATAGCTTTTTTTAAAAGCCTCACATGTTGGTAAGTACTATGATGCCGAAGATAAAAAAACGGGCTCACCAAGATTCCCCAACGGAATGGGGAGTTGGGTATTGATGTTTGGTGAGAAGAAAGTTGGTGGCAGCTAGCAAGACAGGCTTAGAAATGCGTTCCACAAACCAAACCAAGTCTAACAAAGTTAGAACCACTGGGAATCGAACACGCGACCTTCTGGTATGAAGCGAATGGATCAACCATTACATAACGAAGGCGACCTGGGATACGTCTCAAAATGACACTCATATTGCACAGTTAGAGCAGGCTCCCAAATTATCACACTTATATTGCACAGTTTTAAGAGCAGGCTCCTAAAATAAGTGTATTTTTGCCAAATTCTGTAGAGTCGGCAGCAAGCTTTGTGAATGTGAAAACTACACAACTGATTCTTTAAAGCTTTTTATTTCGTATGGCTAAAACAAAAACACGATTTAATGGTTTTCGCTTGATACTTTTTATTTCGTAAAAATATATAGTTTTGAGACATTGTTAGATTTTTCTCCTACATTACATTAGTCAGGCGCATAAAATAAATACCGAGACGGTAAGAGAATACGCGTATTAATAAAATGGCTAATACGAAATTTTCTTAGGATGTTTACTAAGCTCGCAATAAACGAAAATGTGCATTTACGCCCGAAGTAAAGGACGTAGGTCGCGTTAAAACACTCAAGCGAAATTTAACTGTAAAGCCGATACCATTAGGTTAAATATCAGGATGTTCGCCAATGGTACGCTTGGAGCCTGCTCTTAACCTACCGGCAATACTACGTAAATTTGTGGGGCTAAGAATAATGAAGGCAAGACTAAGTATGTAACTAGTTTGTCAGAGAATAAATTCAGAACTCATGTCAAAAATGCTCGTGCTCTAGAGGATATTATAAAATAACAGATTATGTATATGACAAAGATATATGATTATGTGTTGATTCCATAATAAATACCATTACCTGAGACTGTAATCTGAATCATGACATTATTTGTAATCCTACTAATATTATAAATATGAAAGTTTGCATGTATGGATGTATGTATGAATGTATGTTACTCTTTCACGCAAAATCTACAGAACGTATCTGGATAAAATTTGCTAGGTAGAAAGGACATGGATTAACACATCACTACTTTTTCTAAGATCGCGCACTGCGCACCCTTGAATAGTCATAGAAACGTTGTCCACGCGGGTGGAGCCGCGAGAAACAGCTAGTATACCATACATAGAGTAAAATAACAGATTATGTATATGACAAAGATATATGGGTATGTGTTGATTCCATAATAAATACCATTACCTAAAACTGTAATCTGAATCATGACATTATTTTTCATTAGGTTTGCCCCCCGTCCTTTGACTTCTCATAACACCAGGTAAGGTTGTATGGAAGAGATCTCTTAAAGAGATAAGTCCACCTTTGTATATGTCCTATCTAAGTGATTTACATGTAAATATTTGTGTGCAATAAAGAATATGTATATGTATTATTTGTAATCCTACTAATATAATAAATGTGAAAGTTTGTATGTATGTATGGATGTTTGTTACACTTTCACACAAAAACTACCAAACGTATCTGGATGAAATATGGTAGGTAGACAGACAAGGACCTGGACTAACATATAGGCTACTTCTTTCCACGCTTGCGTGCCGCTTGCAGCTCGCGCACTGCGCAACCTCGAAGACAGTCATAGAAACCATGTTCACGCAAGCGAAGCCGCTGGCCCAAGGTAGTTGACAATATGTTTTTTTTGACTATTTAAAAGTGTGTGTAAAACACCTATTTATAATAAATTGATTTTGATTTTTAATACATACCCACATCTCGTATTTACACAATTTCTATGTAAACTCTGTTGGTTTTACTGACGAAAACAACGAGATGTGGGCATGTATTAAAAATCAAAATCAATTTATTATAAATAGGTGTTTTACTATTTATAATAAATTGATTTTGATTTTTAATCATACCCACATCTCGATGTTTTCGTCAGTAAAACCAACAGAGTTTACATATAAATAATATAGCAATGAAAACGGCTTAACTCTGAGCCTTCTATTCATCATACAAAACAACTTTACAATTATAAATTTGCAAAAAAAAATTCGTCGCTCCATACAAGAATACAAAAAAAATGGTTTATTAGCTGACCGATTTGTACAAAGATTTTAATCTTTTTTTTTGCGATTTGGCTATGGATCTTTTTAGGAAGTTGTTCAGAATGATCATTAGAAGAATGTGGTTCTTCTAATCATCATTCTGAACAACTTTCTTAACGGGCCCTACACCAATATCATTGAATGTGACAGTACATAACTGTTGTACATAAGGTTGGTTAGAAGAAATCGCTTAAAGCGATAAGTCCGCCTTTGCATATCATTGTATATTTTGCTAGGTAATAAGTGTATTGTAAAGGTCATTGGGCAAAATCTGACCCGGATAACTAAAGTTATCCTACAAAAACCAAATTAGTTTTAAATTGTTAAGTATTAACCCACATTTCATTACAAATATTTTTTTCTTTTTTAAACCATGGGAATAAAATGTAAAAAAAATATATAAATGCGTAAATAAAACAATTTTAGTGAAGCACAAATCGATGGAGCCTCTTGCTAGTGAAAAGCAAAGTTGAAAAAATCGATGGAGCCTCTTGCTAGGGAAGAGCAGAGTTGAAAAAATAGATGGAGCCTCTTGCTAGTAAAAAGCAGAGTTGAAAAAATGGATGAAGCCTCTTGCTAGTGAAGACCAGAGTTTAAAAAATCGATGAAGCCTCTTGCTAGTGAAAAGCAGAAATAAAAAAATCGATGGAGCCTATTGCTAGTGAAAAGTAGAGTTGTACAAATCGATGGAGCCTCTTGCTAGTAAAAAGCAGAGTTGAAAAAATCGATGAAGCTTCTTGTTGATGGACAGCAGAGTGAAAAAAAGCGATGGCGCCTCTTGCTAGTGAAGAGCAGAGTTTAAAAAAATAGATGAAGCCTCTTGCTAGGGAGGAGCAGAAATGAAAAAATAGATGGAGCCTCTTTTTTTTCAACTCTGCTCTTCACTAGCAAGAGGCTCCATTTATTTTGTCAACTCCGTACTCTACTAGCAAGAGGCTCCATCGATTTTTTTAACTCTGCTTTTCATTAACAAGAGGCTCCATCGATTTTTTCAACTCTGGTCTTTACTAGCAAGAGGCTCCATCACTTCTTTTTACTCTGCTCTTCATTAACAAGAGGCTCCATCGATTTTTTCAACTTTGCTTTTCACTAGCAAGAGGCTCCATCGATTTGTACAACTCTGCTTTTCAGTAGCAATAGGCTCCATCAATTTTTTTTAAACTCTGGTCCTTACTAGCAAGAGGCTCCATCTATTTTTTCAACTCTGCTCCTCACTAGCAAGAGGCTCCATCTATTTTTTTAACTCTGCTCCTCACTAGCAAGAGGCTCCTTCGATTTTTTCAACTCTGCTCTTCACTAGCAAGAGGCTTCATCCATTTTTTCAACTTTGCTTTTCACTAGCAAGAGGCTCCATCGATTTGTACAACTCTGCTTTTCACTAGCAATATGCTCCATCTATTTTTTTTACCTCAAGAACGTTTAAGGACGTTCTGTCACGTTGCTAACACGAAAGTTTTAACCTCAATATTATATTTTTCTTTTTTAAGCTTTTGGCTTGAATCCCATTAACTACGTTAATGCGACATATATATTCGTGAACTAGAGACGTTTATCTAAACATCCTACCTAATTTTTTTTCTGTAGGCCGTGGGTATAGGTTTCATACTATGCTGCCCAATGACCTTTGGTGTGCGTTAAATTATATTTATCTTATCTTATCTTATAACTGCAGTTTTTTTCAAAAGATTATTTTACTCGTGAAGCCAAACAACAAGATAGATAAGATAGCCAGTTCTCCATTGCTTGGGGGAATCTTGGTAAGCCCGCTTCCATCTTCGGCATCATCGTCACTTACCATCAGGTGTGAGATGATACCAAAGGCTTACCAATTGTGAATAAAAAAGAAAAAAAAATGTTGTTTTATCATCTACCATCACAACTATCATCATCATCACATCAGCTAAACGATGTTCACTGCTGGACAAAGGCCTCCCCCAAAGTATTTCTCTAACTACGCTGAAATCATAAAAAAATTTCATATACATGTCCAAAACTTTACCAGTCATCCATCCTACCTGTGATAGCCGTGTCGCTTGAAAAAGTAGGTATTACGGGAGACGCTGAACTGTATTTTTTTATTAGCGACTAATGGGATACGTCGGTGGCGTAACGGCTAGGTTAGCCGCCTCCTACCCGGGAGGTCGTTGTTCGAATCCTGCCACGTATTAATGTGATTTCGAATTTAGATTTCATATGTACGTTTATCCGACGCTCTTACGGTGAAGGAAAACATCGTGAGGAAACCTGCACACGCTTGCGAAGAAACTCGCAGGTTGTTTGTGAAGTCGACTAACCCGCTCTGGGCCCGCGTGGTCGACTAAGGCCCGATCGCCCTAATTCAGGGTAGGCTCGAGCCCCTCGGTGGGGACGTATATGAGCTGACATGATGATGATGAATGGGTGGTCATTTTTAGGGTTCCGTAGCCAAATGGCAAAAAACGGGACCCTTATGGATTCGTCATGTCTGTCTGTCTGTCTGTCCGTCCGTATGTATACAGCCACTTTTTTCCGAAACTATAAGAACTATACTGTTGAAACTTGGTAAGTAGATGTATTCTGTGAACCGCATTAAGATTTTATACAAAAATAGAAAAAAATACAATAAATTTTTGGATTTTCCCATACTTAGAACTGAAACTAAAAAATTTTTTTTTCATCAAACCCATACTTGTGGGGTATCTATGGATAGGTATTTAAAAATGATATTGAGGTTTTCAATATCATTTTTTTCTAAACTGAAGAGTTTGCGCGACAGACTCGTCTAAAGTGGTAAAATGCGGGGACCCACATTTTACCCCAGCCCTGTAACTTCTAAAATAAGAGAATGATAAAATAAAAAAAAATGTGATGTATATTACTATGCAAAATTCCACCGAAAATTGGTTTGTACGAGATCTAGTAAGCAGTTTTTTTAAAACGTCATTTTTTATAGATAATGGTCGCCGACTCGCACTTGGCCAGTTTTTATAACCGGATCCACCTCGAAACGTGTTAAACACCTATGGCATACCCCGGACACTGCATACAACGGTCGTAAAATGACATATTTAAAAACAAATGACGAATCAAACAAAATTACGGCGAAATCCTATACGTTCGAGAACCAAACTATAACCAATATGTATCAATCTGGGTGACGAGGGGGTGAGGTCGGAATCTAGAGAGCGGCAAAGAGTGTCCATACTATATGTTAGTACTAATATATATATTTTGCCTATGGTACATTCTATGCATAAATATTACACACTCGTTAACTAGCACCCACAGACTAAGCTATCTCAAGAGCAGCTTGCCGCCAGACAGACAGACATCCACTGTCTCCGGATGGATAGCGTGCGATATAGCAGTTGATTGCTACATCTATCCGCGGTATCTTTGCCTCGGGCTTCGTCTGCCAGGATGAGAAGAACAGTGGGCTCCGTTATATTAAGTAGAAGAAGTGAAAAAGTTTGAAATGCGGCTCGCGCATCACTCAGCCTAATAAGGAGAGTTTACATTTTAGTAAGAAAACAAAATCATTTTTAACCGACTTCAAAAAAAGGAGGAGGTTTCTCAATTCGTCCTTATTTTTTTATTTTTTTTGTGTGTTCGCGGATAACTTTGTGGTTTATTCACCGATTTTGATGTTTATTTTTTGTTGGAAAGGAGATATCCCATGGGTGGTACCATGATAAGGAAACCAGGATCTGATGATGGCATCCCAGAGAAATCGAGGGGAAGCTTAGTTTCCTGTTTGAAGTCGGTTTTTTTATATTGTTTTGTTAAGATATTCATAAATTATCATAATGTTTCGATTAAAACTGCAGCAGTTCTATGGTTATAACTAGAAAAAAGGGTGCATTAGGATATTTTTTCTTTAGTTCTGTGTATTATAATTTTAAACAAAAATGAATTCACACAGGAAACTAAGGTTTCCTCAATTTCTCTGGGATGTCATCATCAGGTCCTTATTTCCTTAACTAGGATATCTCTTTTCCCAAAAAAAAGGATCATCAAAATCGGTTGATAAACGACGAAGTTATACGCGAACACACATAAAAAAATATATATATGGCCAAATTGAGAAACCTCCTCCTTTTTTGAAGTCGGTTTAAAACAGTCATAAAACGATACCCATGAAAGCGAAGCCGTGTAAATACTAGTTCTCTAATAGAATGAAATCACTAAATTTTTTTTTGCGTTGCCTGGCTGTGCTAAGCACAGGTAGGCGAAAACACTGAAGTCATTAAGTCAAGGCTTAAATTATCCTAAACGTTGTAAAGATCCTGTAATTATGTTAATGAAAATCAAATACTTGTACGCAAATTTAGCGAAACTTGAATTTTGGAGAAGTTTGGCGTGGAAAATGAAACTTTAATTTCCCTTGGGATTAAGAAAGGCTCAAGTATTTGATAATATAGTATGTATACTTAGAATACCTTTCGTGTAACAAGATACTCTTGCAAGTACCCACCACCCACGTATGAAAGTTAAGTATTTTATCAAACTGCCAAGTTAATACCATATAGATATTACGATAATTGTAATTTGAAGAGCGTTGGAAGCGTAATGGTTACATTTGTTTACGAATTTTGATTTCATATGTATACGTTTATCCGACGCTCTTACGGTGAAGGAAATCATCGTAAGGAAACCTGCAAAGCCTGTGAAGAAACACGAAGGTTGTGTGTGAAGTCGACCAACACGCACTGGGCTTGCGTGGTCGACTAAGGCCTGATCGCCCTAATTCAAGGTAGGCTGGAGCCCCTCGGAGGGGACGAATACAGCTGATATAGAAGCTGATCTATACAAGTACCTATACAGTGGTGTGCCGATTGGAATCACATTTGAAGCCGCTGTATTAGAACTAACTTCCTTAACACGAATCCTCCTAAACCTCTCCAACATACAAACACACATTCACTCAACACAAAATGACACATAAATACACTCACGGACACACACATACACACACTCTCACACACACACTTATCTTATGCTATAAGCTACTTATTTTTTATTGCATTAATTAATTAATTTAGTACCTATTAACATGTTAAATAGTAGTATAGTGTAAACAGTTTCTTCAGTGATTAATAATTATATAGTATTTAAAAATTAAATATGTAGTTAGTTCAACGAGCAGTATCTACGTTGTCTAATCTATTGTTGGTGCCCAAGATACAGGCTGTGCCTAGTTTGGGACCGATATGTACACATATTATGTAAATTACTGTTTTAAATAAATTATTTGTATTTGTACCAAAAACATCGTTGAAAAACAAATACTGCCCCTCGTACGTAAGGATTCCCCAGAAGAATGCAGCCAGTATCAGCTGGCCTACAGAATAGAATGCCGATTTGAACAACATCATCCGATCTCTAATGCCGCTGTGTCAGAACACATTTCCTAACCAATAAACTAATCATATCAGCTCATATACGTCCCCACCGAGGGTCTTGAGCCTACCCTGAATTAGGACAATCGGGCCTTAGTCGACCACCGTGCGGGTTGGTCGACTTCACACACAACCTGCGAGTTTCTCCGCAGGCGTGTGCATGTTTCCTCACGATGTTTTCCTTCACCGTAAGAGTGTTGGATAAACGTACACATATGAAATCGAAATTCGAAAACAAATGTAACCGTTACGCTCGTACATTACATTCGTACGTGGCAAAATTCGAACCACAACCTCCCGGACCGGAGGCGGCGGCCCTAGCCGTTACGCCACCGACGAAACCTAATAAACTAATTGAACAACAAATACTGTGACTCGTACTTAAGGATCCCCTAGGAGAATACTTCTTTTACTGCCGGGCCCGCGTGGTCGACTAAGGCCCGATCGCCCTAATTCAGGGTAAGCTCGTGCCCCTCAGTGGGGACATATATGAGCTGATAAGATGAATAAGTAATTTTACGAAATCAGTGTACTACTTTTTTAGAAATTTATCAAAAACAAAAAATAATAATGCAAAATTGTCCAAGTGGTTGCGATGGAATTCGTTTTTTTAACGTGTTAAGCGTTTCCAATTATTTATTTACAGGCTTTTAAAGTTAAGACTAAAAGGTATGGTTTAATATGGGTCTTGACACGTCAAAATGTATAAAAAAATCTAGAAAATACAGGTTTTTTTGGATAAAAATACGAAAAAATAATTTTAAAAAGGTTTGCATCATATATATTATATTATATTAAAGTTTTGCCTACATTTTGTAAAGACAACCACCTCTGTGGCGTGATGGTTAAGTCCATAGCTTCATGTGAGGAGGTCGCGGATTCGATTCCCGGCGGAGTTTTACTTTTTAAGTCTTGGTTTGGTTGGTTGGTGAAGGGCATTTTATAAGCCCACGTAGCTAGCTACCATAATGATGAGATGATGCCAAGAGCCTACCAATAAACCTTCCCACTCCAGGAGTGCCGGCTGAAGTTAAAGCTTTTTACAGTTTTATAAGTTTTGACCCTCCGAGCGTACCTGGTTAATGACTAGGTTGACAAAGTTTTGACCCTGCGAGTGTTCCTGGTCAGGTGTCGGTAACGGTGTTCGTTTTTTCCCATATCAAAAAATGTCCAACGTGCCTAAAGCAGTTTACACTTAAAAATAAAGGAATATACAATATTTTTGACCGTGTTTCAATGTTACGCCACAGATACGCCACGCAAGTGCATTGAACTACGACTGCACACCACTAACAAACCTAACGTGGAAATCCTTGGGGGAGGCCTTTGTCCAGTAGTGGACGATTTGTGGCTGATATGATGAACAAACCTAATACCTCAATAAGTTTTGACCGACTCCGTCGCGTCCACCTTGGACACTTCATACAACGGGCCAGAAATGACATTTCAAAAAAGGAATGACGGAACAAACAAATTGCCGGCGAAATCCTATACGTTCGACAACCATACTGTAACAAATCAGTATCAATCTGGGTGACGAGGGGGTAAGGTCGCAATATAGAGAGCGGCAGGGTGTGTCCATACTGTATGTTAGTACTAATATATAATTATAATTATATACTTTGGTCACGTAGTGGTCAATCCATCCGCTTTTTTCTTTATTCACACCACGTGAGTCCTTGGCATCATTTCACCTGATGGAAAGTGACGATAATGCCGAAGATGAAAGCGGGCTTACCAATATTCCCCAACGTAATGGGGATCTGGCTATCTTAACTTCAAACCGGAACACTGTTAACACTGATGTTTGGCGGCAAGACTTAGATAAGATGGTGCTACCTAGTCAGGCGATCTATGAAAATGCCCTACCACCAACCAAACCGAGTCTTACAAAGTTGACGCCGCCGGAAATCGAACCCGCGACCTCCTGGTGTGAAGCGAATTGATTAACCATTACGCTACGGAGGCGGTTAGACGCTTCACAACACGACAATTTAAAGGAGATCCTTACAATCCACTTATGAAATTTGGCACACCTGTTAAGAAGCCCACACAGACCAACTAAAACGAATATTGTACAAATCCAACAATATACCATACATACATTTCGAATTGATAACCGCCTATTTTGAAGTCAGTTGAAAAAGGCTTACCAATCGCATAACTCTTACGATGGAGTTTTGTAAGCAATTCCACATTCCCAATTCCCAGTTCTAAACTGTCCATTCTTTGTATCAGGCAAGTTATAGCCGATAATTGAGAATCGAACACAAACAATAAGACTTCGGCTGCCATTACAAAAAATAAATGAAACGAGAACGTTACGTAGTGGAATTTGCTTCGCTACGGTCCACACAAATTTAAAAGTCAGTCGGCAGTCGGATAATACGGGACCAATACAAATTACACCTTATATCAACCAAAAAAATGTTAACAAATTTATAGGAGATTTGACAGTTTCAAATGTCAATTCCATATTACTTTTGTTTAAATTTTGCTTTTTTTGGATGATATATGGTATAATAACACCTCGCACTCCAAAATCCATCAAACCGTTAAGGCTACAGCCTCAGTCAAAGAAACAGACTTAATTACATACATACATACACCTGAAAAACATTAACCTTCTTTTAAGTAATAATACCACCCGGTGAGCGTCGTTACCTAGCGATGGAATGGATTTTTGTGGAGTGTCTTCATCTAGCTCTGTAGGTAATACGTTGCATACCTACTTATGTCTTTTCTTTTTAGAACACAAACAGTCGTCGCGTGGTTAGATGTCTTTCAGAATACAATATGTATTTCTCAAGTATTGACATATTTCACGGCAAGTGCAACCAATTCAGGAAATCAGTTTTTGTCATTATTAGATCAAAATAATTAAAATTAAAATAAATATACATTTATACACGCTTACACACCCTCTCACTCTCCTTCTCTCTCTCACACACACACACAAACATACACACCAACAAAAAACACATCTCATTTAGTCGATTGCATGCAGATGGATAGATTTGAATACTTTTGTTAAATTTAAACAACTTGAAATATATTGGCATATGTATTTTTTAAAGTTTGTTAAATTTTAGAAACGCTGTAATTTCAATAACTATATAAAATAAAATAAATAAATAATTTGATGGAAGTGAACTGCACCAGTCAAACGGAAAGCAACAAAAGGAATAAGGACCGAACCGAAACACCGACCAACGTCTTCAATTTTTAGAGCTTTAAATCGCCGTAGCGACTGCATCAGCCAAACGGAATAGAACAAAAGAAACAAGGCATGAGCCAGAACGCCTTTCTTTGTATTTACTTCTTAGAGCTCAAAATCGACGTAGCAAATATCTGGGCCGCAGCGGAATGCGTCAGCCAAACGGAACAGAACAAAAGGAATAATGGCCAAACCAGAACAGCGACCAACGTCTTAAATTTTTAGAGCTCAAAATCGACGTAGCGAATATGTAGTCTGTAGCGACTGCATCATCCAAACGGAATGGAACAAAAGAAACAAGGCTCGAGTCTTAACACCTACCTATGTCTTTAGTTTTTAGAGCTCAAAATCGAAGTAGCAAATATGTAGGCCGCAGCGGAATGCGTCAGCCAAACGGAACGGAACAAAAGGAACAAGGGCCCAGCCGGAACGTTTCCACAGTTTACGCCGATGGTGGTAAAAGCGTAAGCTTCGTTCGTGTTGGACTGTTAGGTAACTTTTACTCGTGGTTTTGGATGAGATCTTTTGCCAATAAATTGTGGAATCGATAGTCCCGTAATGTATGCCATATGGTGAGCCGTGATTCTAGTATAGAAAAATCTGTATTTTTAGGCAATAATATACACAGCGTGTACAAACTGACATTTATTTTGCTCTATAACTTTGCTGAAATCGCAAAAAAGTTGACTTCACACAAATCGATCAGCTGGTTGACCAATTTTTTTTGGAGAGGACAATTTAAAAAAAATGGGTAAAGGCTTTAAGATCACCCAATCCAAGTAGGTTGATACGTGTTTAAATAATATTAGAAAGTAAGTCTATTCATTTAAGTTCAAATCAATGCGGGCTTCAACGCGGCTGTTACGTTGAAACCGAACGCCCAATTCTCGATTTTTACATGTTTTTATTACTTTTTTCAATTTCAAATAGGTTTAAAAAATGTGTTCAATTAAAATAAAAAGGTCTTAAAGTTACCGATTTTAATATGTTGGTTTCATTCAATATTAACTTTTTGTTTTCGAGAAATTTTGCAATTAATGCGAAAAACTGGGTCCACAGTATATTTTTTACAAAGTGGTAATGTTTTCAAAATTGTATTTAATTAAGTATTTTTTTATTATTTTAAGTATACCTAATAAATATTTTTCCACGGTGATAGCTTTACGCAGTCTTTCAAAAATTTGATTTGAATATTGAAATTTGACCTATCTTAGGGCCTCAAGTTAGTTTTTTTTTTCAAGCTGTTACATATTTTTTGATCCATAAATTTTAAAAAAAATATGCAATAATATTTGCTATGATAATACAAAGTGAGTAATGTTATTATTTTTTATACTTTCATTGTAGTTTTTGATTGAAAGGAAGATAAAAAGAAGTAAAGAAAAAGACAGAGACAACTGTTCCATTCAATACCTCGCCTTAAGATTGTTTGTGTCCTAAATAAATAAAAACAAAAATAAAATAAATAAAATTAAATAACTTGGTTTGATTTCGTCCTGAATTTTCGTGGTTGGAGCACACTTAAGTTATTCTCGCATCTAGTCTTGTCTTTTTAAAATTCATTCCTATATATTTCATTTAAGTACATTACATCATCATCATCATATCAGCCGAAGGACGTAAACTGCTGGACATAGGCCTCCCCCAAGGATCTACACGACGACCGGTTCTGCGCTGCCCGCATCCAGCGGCTTCCACGACCTTCACCAGGTCATCGGTCCACCGAGTGGGAGGCCTGCGTACACTACGCTTTCCGGTGCGTGGTCGCCACTCTAGAACTTTGCTGCCCCAACGGCCATCTGTTCTACGAGCAATGTGCCCGGCCCACTGCCACTTAAGTTTAGCAATTCTGAGAGCTATGTCGGTTACTTTGGTTCTCCTACGGATCTCCTCGTTTCTGATTCGATCACTCAGAGAAACTCCGAGCATAGCACGCTCCATTGCCCTTTGGGTGACCTTGAGCCTTCTTATGAGGCCCATAGTAAGGTACATTACATAGCTTTAATTATTCATGTTAGCAGTTACGAGTACCATATGGGAATCTGGCAGTAATTAGTGAAGTAACTACGTAGATCCTTGGGGTTTTGTAGACGATTACGTAGATGTACTCAGTAGAGTGTTTAAGTTTGTAAATAAATTACGTTCTTTCAGTATATTTTCAACTGTCTTCCAAAAAGGAGGAGGTTCTTAGTTCGACTGAATGTTTTTTTTTTAATGTTTGTTACGCGATAAGTATCTCGCAGATTTTCAACCGATTTTCATGATTCTTTTTTTATTAGATAGGTTATTCTCCCGAGTTGGTCCACTTAAAATAACAATAATTCAAGCTCACAATGAGGCCCTCTTGGGGAATGTTTTTGTATGAATAGTAGGTATGAAATTCTCCGTCAACTCAAGTAAAAAGCCAACTTTAATTGATTTTTCTCCGGTTTGCTCCTGTTTCCCTTTTGATTATTTGTTAAAATTATTTACGAGGTTTCGAATATTTTCGACATTAAAATTTATTAATCGGGAAATTAGGGAAGGGAAAAAATGCATATATCATTTTATTAAACTCAAACATATTTGATCGACAAATATAAAATAATTGATTTTCTACAACATTCGTTTCATTATCAAAATGATCATAGGTAGGTACAACACTAGCACATTCGCTCGATGACGCGCTCGCACGTGGGTCGCGCGGCGGGCAAAACAATCTCAACTCTTTGTATGCGTAGTTATGGCACATTTCTTCTCGCTGCAAACAGCTGATATTATTATTAAGATTTTGTAGGCTAATATAGCGTAGGTATTTTAGCTTTTGTATGGGAGTGATGTATCTGTTACGAAGTAACTATTTAGTAATCTGTGCTACCACCATTTATAAGTCTTGCCGCCAAACATCAGTGTTAACAACATCGATGTGTTCCGGCTTGAGGATAAGATAGCCAGTTCTCCATTGCGTTGGGGAATCTTGGTAAGCCCGCTTCCCTCTTCGGCATCATCGTCACTTGCCATCAGGTGAGACGATGCCAAGGGCTTACCATTTGTGAATAAAAAATTAAGTCTGAGAATAGTATAGAAAATTTTTCAGCGGGCTCTGAGCGGGCGAAGCTGCGGGAAACAGCTAGTATTAATATAAGAAAGGTTTATATAATATATCTTAAAAAAGCCGTGCATTGTGATAGGTCTGGAGAACTTAAAATTCTGAAATTATATTGTGTTCTAATTAAATTATGTTCCGAAACTATTTGTGCCCAGTAGTTTTAACATAAAGGAGTAATAAAGTAATAGACAAACTTTCAGATTTAGATTAATAGGAATTGTTTGTATTAACTAGTGGGTGCCCGCGGCTTTGCCCGCGCAGATCCTGTTTTTTGGTGTTCCCGTGGGAATTCCCCGAAATCCTTTCTTAGAGGTTGCCTACGTCTTCAAAACTGTCTGTATTCCAAATTTCATCGAAAACCGTTCATTGGTTTCCGCTGTGCGTTGATTTACCAGTCAGTCACCTTTTCCTCACTCAAATTAATCCTATTATATTCATCATATCAGCCGAAAGACGTCCACTGCTGGACAAAGACCTCTAAAAAGAATAAATTGGAAATAGTTAGAATTTCCAATTTATTACCTTTAATAGATTAGCATAAGTAAAAGTTATTTTTATTTTATTTAAAGAAACAAAATCAAAATGTTTTATACAAGTGTTTTTTTTTGTATTTTTATGTTTTTTTTAGTACCTATTTACTCATCATTTTCCAATCAATTAGGCCTAATATAATTTTATTTCTAGGCGGAACTTTACCAGCGGGGTAATTAGACTTACATAATACATCCATTACGTATACATACTTACCGATTGCTTTAACGGTGAAGGAAAACATCGTGAGGAAACCTGCACACGCCTGCGAAGAAACTCGAAGGTTGTGTGTGAAGTCAACCAACCCGCACTGGGCCCGCGTGGTCGACTAAGGCCTAATCGCCCTGATTCAGGGTAGGCTCGAGCCCCTCGGTGGGCACGTATATGAGCTGTAATGATGATTACATCCACCCACTTACTTACCTCAATGTAACAATCATTTTAATTGTTTTTCCTCTTAAGTTGTACAATAAAGTGTTTTCAAACAATCAATTAATTATTGGTCACGTTCTGTCGTACGAACGAAAAGAAGAATGGCAAAATTGCATATTTTTTTTATTTAAAATTGGTAAGCCCTTGGCATCATCTCACCTGATGGTAAGTGACGATGATGCCGAAGATGGAAGCGGGCTTGCCGAGATTCCCCAGCGCAATGAAGAACTGGCCATCTTATCTTCGAGCTGGAACACATCGATGTTATTAACACTGATGTTTGGCGGAAAGACTTAGATAAGATGGTGGTAGCTAGCCAGGTGGGCTTAGAAAATGCCCTGCCACCAACCAAACCGAGTGTTACAAGTTGACCCCACTGGGAATGGAACCCGTGACCTCCTGGTATGAAGCCAATGGACTAACCATTACGCCACGTAGGCGCTATCTCGGGTATCTCAGTTATGCTTACCCACGTTACATGAAAATGCTTCCTTATATTCCGTATATGTTTAATTTTGAACTGTTTTATACACTGTTTAAAACACGTGTTTTAAAACAACTTGTTTTAATCATGCCGCGCGTCCCATAATTGAACTTGAAAGCGAAATCTCAAATACCTGACATAGCATTATCATCACTATCACCAAGACCGACCGGTCTGCCGGCAACGTCCGTCCGTTCGATTTCACCGCCAACCAGTAAGTTACCAATTACCGAAGTTGCGCTGGCCAGTGCTTCGCGTCGCATGAAATTTGGCTGATCTCGCCACCCGTTGGGAGTGTCACTAACTGGCAAAGTGTTACTATGGAAACTCGATAGTTACTCGAGTGCGTTCCTAGTGTGGTAAATGTGGTTCATCTAACCACTAGAATCTACTAAGTAGACGTGTACTAGACAATCTACAGGAAGGTGTGGTAATACTGAAACTATAAGCACACCTGAACACCCCAGAAATGACATTTCAAAAAAGGAATGACGGAACAAACCAAATGGCGGCGAAATCATATACGTTCGACAACCAAACTGTTACCAATCTTTATCAATCTAGGTGACGAGGGCGTGAGGTCGTAAAGAGAGCGACAGGGAGTGTCCATACTGTATGTTAGTACTAATACAGGGTGACTAGTTGAACGACCGACGCGTTTAAGGAGGTAAACTAGTAACCCATGTACATTCCCTCTCGGTAAAAAAAGTGAAAATTATTTTGAAATACGTGTGATTTACACATTTTTTGAAATGTGAAATTTCTGTAATTTTGCTTATACTGTGCGGAGCGCATGTTATCTTCCTATTGAAGTCGTTGTAAGCTGTTACGTACGCGTCACAGCGAGCGTAGTAAATGCTAAAAAGGGAGATGGACCTTTTAAAAATAATAATAATAAATAGGTGGTTGTTTTTTATGCTTAATGGAATGGATATCGGCTTCTTAAACACCTCCTTAAATGTGTCGGTTGTTCAACCAGTCACCCTGTATATACTTTGGCAGTGGTGACGTTAGAAATTCTTAAAAAAAAACGAGCAAGCCTTAAGTAGTCGCTTATGATCTGCAATAAATATGTGAAAAAATATTTATGAAGCTGATGACATTATTACGGGCCGGTACTTAGGATTGTAGGTCATCTTTGTCTTCGGCCTCACATTAGGCAGCATGGCCACGTTACCTTAGCTTTCGTGACTTAAAAACGTCACGAGTTAGTTATTTCCTTTTAAGCCCATGTATCATACGAAGTTTTTCAATACAGTTGTGAGAAAATAGTTAAAATAAAAAAACGACCGTCACAGAAAAACAAAATACATGGTTAGGTACATACCTATCAAGGTTTCAGCAACCAAAGTCCATTTTACACGAATTGTTCCTCCGTTATTCCTCCGAGCTAGAAATTAAAAAAAAGTGTTAAAGTAAAAGCACGTGTGCGGTAAAATCAATTTTGCGCACACTCAACTGTCATATAAACTACCACTTTTCGAGCAACTGCATTGAAAGATACTTTATCTACTCTCATATCGTAAAGTTCGCAATATCAACTTCAAAACGAGTTTATATTGCTATACTTTATAAACACAATACAGTAATTTAAAAAAAAAATACATTATTACATTATTTTGTTAGAGAAAGAATGTTATAATGTAATTTTTTTTCCATTACGATAAAAGTTAATATCAATTTTTTTTTGTTGGAATGCACATGCAGTTCGCGCCATTTTTACAGCAATACAAAAAGTTTTCATTCCAATTTTTACTAGTCTGTGACAGCGCCCGCTTTAATGCATGCGCGGTGATGTGTTGGTTTTTCATTGAGTTTTGGTGTAGATACTGAATTTCGTGGATAATTTTCATCCTTGTTTAAAAATGTCTGAGATCAATGAAAGCATTGTTTTTACCTGTCTGTGACACCGTCCGTTTCAGTGCAAGCGCGGTGATGCGCTGGGATTCAGCGCTATGACACGTTTTGTTGTAGGTACATACTGAATTTCGTGGGATTTTTTTTCTTACTCTTAACTTTGATCTTTGTATTTTAGTTGATTCAATCCCAATGTATGAGATTAGATAAAGTAGTGTATGAAACTGCATATAATTTGATCTTTAAACACTCGTGTTAACTTACACTCGTATTTTAAGAACCCTTATTATGCAACAGTTTCATAAACTACTATTTTCATGAAGCCACTATCAAATATATTTTTTTTAAACATTTGTGGAAGCTGAATTTTTTACGGCGGCGGGGAACCGATAGTAGTCCTTAACCCATCCAAGTAATGACCGTGCTCCTTGTCAGTTAACCTACGTGATCGACGTAACCACTTAGGTTGCACAGCGTTGAAACGCTTCAGATATTTTTAAAATTCTGTATTTTCTTCGTTTAGACAATGCTAGGTATTTCATTTCCGCATCAATAGTAGGAACCGGCGTAAATGAACACAAAAGTTTAAATTGAAATTCATTGATGGATGGACTCTTCTGTAATTTTCATAAATGTTGGTAGTTATAAATTTATTCAAAACCACATCATTTCAGATTTTGAACTGATAGTAATCAATATCTATAATATAAAAAAAATCGTGTTAATTACACCATTTATAACTCAAGAACGGCTGGACCAATTTTTATGGTTTTTGTGTTTTTGTATTTGTCTTCGTCCAGAACAGGATAATACGTATTAAAAGTAAGTAATTAAGTAAATATACTTTATTTCAAGCCAAAAAAACAATATACAGGGTGGGAAGGAGTATACCGACAGATTTTAACCATGGATTCCTGGTGGTATTATGAGTAAATAATGTTATATCAACATGGGTCTAAAACTGACTTATAAACTTACTTAATTTCTGGAAAAAAAGAAAATAGTTATCCATAGTACTTCCTTGTAAACAAAACCTTAGTTCAAAGAGTGAAATAGAAAACGTCAAACTTCACGAACGACTCCGACAAGATACGATAAACGAGTGAAGTCAACGTCAGTATGATACTTTGAGGCAACAAACGTCAGATAAGATTAAGAAGAATAACGACGATTACGTCATATTATTAGGGCGTGTTACCCCTGAGATTTTTTGAACTTGTGAATTATTAAAAAAAAAAAATATCTCGAAAATTAGGCTTTACTGGCCCATGGTTATATTACTTTTTTTGTCTTAATAGGCATTAGAATCTTTGGTTATAATTTGTCGGTATACTCCTTCCCACCCTGTATATATGAAAAATAAAATATGATATTCATCAATAAAAAATATTATCAGTCAAAAAATAATTGGTTTTAGGGTAGGGTAGGGTAGTGTAGTGTAGGTGTTGTGTAGTTAGGATAGTGTAGTGTAGTATAGGGTAGGGTAGGGTAGTGTAGGGTAGTGTAGTGTAGTGTAGTGTAGTGTAGGGTAGGGTAGGGTAGTGTAGGGTAGTGAAGGGTAGGGTAGGGTAGTGTAGGGTAGGGTAGTGTAAGGTAGGGTAGTGTAGTGTAGTGTAGTGTAAGGTAGAACGAAATTTGCCGGGACAGCTAGAATATTATAAAATAAAGTGTACCATGTGCGTGCCGCTAAAACTCGGAAATAAGTCCCGGTACGGTCAAGGAAACTCCATCTCCCATCCATGGAGAAGGTTCTCCTTTTTACATGAAGGGCGTGCTTTTGACTAGAAATTTTGCCCTGTAGAAATTTCTAGAACAGCCCAGAACATTTGAGAGTATTCGAGCGCATTCCCAAACAACATCCCAGATCGTTGTGGAACATTCTAGAACACTCTCGAATGTTGTGGAGCGTTCTGGAACAGTTTGGACCATTCGAAGCCTTTTGTGTACCCACGTCTGGCTACTCCCTGAGCGAAGCCGCTTACCCCAGCTTCTATATTACAAGTTTATATATTACATTACCTAAAATAAACTATTCCTCGTCATTCTTGGTCTATGTACCCGGTGCAAAGGGTCCCGTTTTAACCCTTTGGTTACGGAACCATAAAACAAGATACAGTCGAATTGAGAACCTCCTCCGTTATTGAAGTCATTTGAAAATACAATATCACTTCTTCATCATATCAGCTCATATACGTCCCCACCGAGGGGCTCGAGCCTACCCTGAATTAGGGCGATCAGGCCTTAGTCGACCACGCGGGCCCAGTGCGGGTTGGTCAACTTCACACACAACCTTCGAGTTTCATCGCAGGCGTGTGCAGGTTTCCTCACGATGTTTTCCTTCACCGTTAAAGCAATCGGTAAGTATGTACGTAAGTTTTGAAAAACTCATTGATACATTGGCCGTCCACATTTGACCCGGTACCTCCGGTTAGAAGAACCGAGTCGTTACCGGCTGAGCCACCGACGCTTTTTCATAAGTTTATCACTTCATAATAAGTAATTAAGTACTCGTACATTTATTTATTCATAATTGGTAAGCCCTTGGCATCATCTCACCTGGTGGTAAGTGATGATGATGCCGAAGATGGAAGCGGGCTTACCAAGATTCCCCAACGCGATGGAAAACTGGCTATGTTAACTTCAAGCCGGAACACCTCAATGTTGTTAACGCTGATGTTTGGCGGCAAGACTTAGATAATATGGTGGTAGCTAGCCAGGCGGGCTTATAAAACGTCCTACCACCAACTAAACCGAGTCTTACAAATTAACCCCATCGGGAATCGAACCCATGACCTCATGATGTGAAGTGAATGGACTGAAAATTACACCACGGAGGCGGTTTACAGCATTGATGTGTTCCGGCTTGAAGATAAAATAGCCAGTTCTCCATTGCGTTGGGGAATCTTGGTAAACCCGCTTCTATCTTCGGCATCGTCATCACTTTGTCAAAGTCAGCTTCGTCCTCTGACAAACTGTCTAGTAAGTCGAATAGCAAACTACGCGAACTCATTTTCTTAATCAGTCTGTTTATAGCGTTTTAAGTGTAGCTCATTCAAAGACTCGTGACAGAATGTGGGGTTTTCATATATTATAGTATAGCGCCCGTGTGTGATAAGTGATAACTTGCTATGCTATAAGTTTTTATCTTAAGTTACTCGCGAGTATCTCTATTATTATTTATTATTCACAATTGGTAAAGCCCTTGGCATCATCTCACCTCATCTCTGCGAGTATCTTAAGATAAAATAGCGCCCGTGTACTCGTACATAAAATATATGGTACCGTAGAGATCGTATATCTCGTTGCCGCACTCGCGACTCCTTCAGTACTTACTTGCCAAATTCTAATTAGTAAATATAAGTTCGAAAGCTTTCCAGAACAGTTGAGATTCATTCTATGGTGGGCCGTGAGCCAGGACAGAGGTCCATTTTCAAGTGTGTTATAGATTGAAGACCGCGCACCGGGCAGAGATCCCTATAATTCTCTTTTATGGCAAGAAAGTATTTTCAATAGTTTCGTTTAAAGAACTAATAATTAGTCAGCTGACTAATTTTACGAATTTAATAAATAAGGCTCTCCAGCCATATTGAATTCGTACACCAATCTTTTATTTATATCGGTACCTGCTCTACTATTGCAAACCCCCAGACATCGTGAGGATGGATGTCATAGTACTATTCTCTCAGTCGTTTTAACTGTTAGAGTCAGCTAGAATTGGAATCCGTGCAGTACATCCGTTGGGTTTAATATCCGCGCTAGTCACTTGACAAAGCCTTAGTATTGTCAGAGCAGTTCAAAGAATGCAGTGCCGGCAGTCTGCAGCTGCACAGTTCATTTTAATAGTACGATTTAACTAGATATCTACAGTTCACGCCTCCGTGGCGTAATGGTTAGTCCATTCGCTTCACAACAAGAGATCGTGGGTTCGATTCCTGATGGTGTCTAACTTTGTAAGACTCAGTTTGGTTGGTGGTAGGCCATTTTCTAAGCCCGCCTGGCTAGCTACCACCGTCTTATCTAAGTCTTGCCGCCAATCATCAGTGTTAACAACATTGATGTGTTGCGGCTTGAAGATAACATAGCCAGTTCTCCATTGCGTTGGGGAATCTTGGTAAACCCGCTTTCATCTTCGGCATCATCGTCACTTACCATCAGGTGAGATGATGCCAAGGGCTTACCGATTAAGAATAAAAAATAAAAAAGTTTAAGCCTCCGTGGTGTAATGGTTAGTCCATTCGCTTCATATAAAGAGGTCGTGGGTTCGATTTCTGGTGGACTCTAACTTTAAAGGCTCGGTTTGGTTTGCAGAAGCACATTTTCTAAGATTGCCTGGATAGTTACCGCCATCTCATATAGTTAATACCGCCAAACATGAATGATAACAGCACTAATGTGTTCTAGCTTATGATAAGATAGGCAGGTTGAATGGGGTAATCTTGGTGAATCTACTACCATCTTCGACAACATCGTAACTTACCATCAGGTGAGATGATGCCAAGGGCTTACCAATAGTAGATTAAAAACAATGACATAACAAAACAATTTTTACCCACAGTTTTATCAAAGTATATTATATATATTAGTACTAACATACAGTATGGACTCTCCCTGCCGCTCTCTAGATTGCGACCTCACCCCCTCGTCACCCAGACTGATACAGATTGGTTACAGTTTGGTTGTCGAACGTATAGGATTTGGCCGCCATTTTGTTTGTTCCGTCATTCCTTTTTTGTAATTGTCATTTCTGACCCGTTGTATGAAGTGTCCAGGGTAAGGTTTTATGTATGTATGTTTCGTCTGCTGAGCCTGTAGTCTTAACGCCTTGATGGATTTTGGAATGCGAGCCGTGAGTGGAGTCGTTAGATTTCTTTTATCACCTGAGTTAGGGGTACATTTTAAGGCAGACAGGTTTTAAATTTTTAATTGAATTGGTTATATTACATTATTAGATTTATACTACGGCCGTATACAATGCGACTAACATTATTTATAATTGAAAACGCTAAACACGTTAAAAAACCGACTTCCATCGCAACAACTTAGTACATTTTTGCATTACTATTTTTGGTTTTTGTTAATTTTCGAATAAAGTACTAAACCGATTTTGATAAAAATTTATATGGAACCACATGGGAAGCACTAGCTTTCAAATAAAAAAAGAATCATAAAAATTGGTTGACCCAGTCCAAAGTTATGAGGTAACAAACATAAAAAAAAACATACAGACGAATTGAGAACCTCCTCCTTTTTGGAAGTCGCTTGATAAGTAAAAGATATCTGATTATCAGATGTACAGGTTTCTCACTAGAGCAATGTAATTAAATACACGTTAGTGTTAAAGGAAGCGTCGGTGGCTCATCCGGTAACGACTCGGTCCTCCTAACCAGAGGTGCCGGGTTCAAATCCGTACGGCCAATGTACCAATGAGTTTTTTTCGAAACTTACGTACATATACTCACCGATTGCTTTAACAGTGAAGGAAAACATCGTGAGGAAACTTGCACACACCTGCAAGGAAACTCGAAGGTTGTGTGTGAAGTCAACCAACCCACTAAGGCCCGATCGCCCTAATACAGGGTAGGCTCTAGCCCCTCAGTAGGGACGTAGCTGATATGATGATGATGAAGTTTTAAAGAAACATCTAAGTGTGTGTCGGACTTGCGCACTCAGGTTCCGTACCACCACACATCTCCACAAAAGTATCAAAATGACAGTATAAAAATGGCTTTACACAGGAGGTCGCGGGTTCGATTCCCGGCGGGGTCAATTGTAAGACTCGGTTTGGTTGGTGGTAGGGCATTTTCTAAGCCCGCCTGGCTAGCTACCAGCATCTTATCTAAGTCTTGCCTCCAAATATCAATGTTGATATCATTGGTGTGTTCCGGCATGAAGATAAGATAGCCAGTTCCCCATTGCGTTGGGGAATGTTGGTAAGCCCGCTTCCATCTTCGGCAACATCTTCACTTACCACCAGGTGAGATGTTGTCAAGGGTTTACCAATTGCGAATAAAAATAATAATAATAATAATTACAAACGGAAGACATCAACGCATTGGTCGGACTTGGCTGCTTTTTATTATTTGTTGTTTTGGGTACTTCAATATTAGTATCACATCAAGTTTCACGCTTATATAAGTATTAAATGTTTTGTTACAATAGAGCAAATTAAAAAAAAAATCTTTTTAAACACTTATATTGTATGGGGCTCTTTATTTTTTATTAATTGTTGTTGTTGTTTTTTTTTTCTGGGACAAATCACACATGGTCATCTGGCCCCAAAGTAGGATTCCCTGTGTTATGGGAACAAGAGACTGATAAACATACTTATATAAGTTTAAATACATACTTGAATAGATATTTAACACCCAGACACAGAGCAAACAAATCTGCTCATCACACAAATGTTTGCCCTGGGTGGGGATCGAACCCACGACTCTCGGATCAGTAATCACGAGCACTAACCACTGAGCCACCGAGTCAGTCGATTTGTTGGTAAATCTGTATACATAAAAAGAAAAGGTGACTGACTGGTATATCAACGCACAGCCAAAACAACTGAATGGATTTCGCTGAAATTTGTAATACAAATAGCAATTAGGGCATAGGCTAAGAAAGGATTTTGGGAAATTCCTACGAGGACGGCATAAAACGGACTTGCACGTGCGAAGCCGCGGGCACCCAATAGTCTTCTATAATAAAACATATTCTGTGAAAATTTCAGCCAGCTACCTATTATGGTTCCAAAATATACAACCTTTTAAATCGGTCAAACAAACGGACTGATTGACAGACGGAAAGCGTAGGTTTAGTTAAACCGTGATAAACCTAGAAAGGTTTAGTTCGTCGTATGAGCTCATATACGTCCCCATCGAGGGGCTCGAGCCTACCCTGAATTAGGGCGATCGGGCCTTTGTCAACCACGAGGGCCCAATGCGGGTTGGTTGAATTCACACACAACCTGCGAGTTTCTCCGCAGGCGTGTGAAGGTTTCCTTATGATGTTTTCCTTCACCGTAAGAGCGTCGGATAAACGTACATATGAAATCTAAATTTGAAATCACGTTGGTACGTGGATGGATTCGAACCACGACCTCCCGAAAAGGAGGCGTTGGCTCTAGCCGTTACGCCATTGACGCTCATAGGTTTAGTTACCTAGTACAGAACTATAAAAACTCATTGGTACTTCGGCCATCCCCGGATTCAATCTCGGAACTTTAGTCACACCCTAGACACTTCAAACAACGGGCCAGAAATGACATTTCAAAAAACAAATGACGGAACAAACAAAATGACGGCGAAATCCTATACGTTCGACAACCAATCTGTATCAATCTGGGTGACGACGGGTTGAGGTCGTAATCTAGAGAGCGGCAGGGAGTGTCCATACTGTATGTTAATACTAATATATATACTTTGCCTTAGTTATGTGGACCGAGTTGTCACCGTTGAGTCACAGGTGCTTTCCAGGTATTTTATTGACCCCAATAACTTTCTTCTGTCAAAGTATGGACTATTTGGCATAACTTTGCCCTTCAAGTTGGTATGAAAATCCGGTCCCTTTCTATGTCTACAGGTTGCTTAATAGTGTTGTTAACAAACCAAAAGGATATCGATGGAATTGTGTTAGTAACCGAACAAACAATAATAATTGGATCAATCTATTGTTGATATTTATTGAATTTCTATTAAATAAACTAAGTAACTAACTAGTGATGGTCAAAAATAACTATTTTGCACAAAATAAATCATGGATAAAAAAAATAAAAGTATGTGACAGGGCAAATAAATTTAACACATTTATTACAATACTTTCGCAATAAGACGTACTTACGTACATATCATTACCGATTGCTTTAACGGTGAAGGAAAACATCGTGAGGAAACCTGCACAGGCCTGCGAAGAAACTCGAAGGTTGTGTGTGAAGTCGACCAACCCGCACTGGGCCCACGTGGTCGACTAAGGCCTAGTCGCCCTGATTCAGGGTAGGCTCGAGCCCCTCGGTGGGGACGTATATGAGCTGATATAATAATAATTATATAAGACTATTAGCACATCAGCATGTAATAATCTACTGCCGGACTTAGGCCTCCCTAAGGCGCGCCTCTTATAGCGATATTCGGTCTTGGGCATCCAGCTATCGTCAGCAATCTTGCGCAAATCAAACTTAGCACATTTATTCTAGATTTTTGCTAATAATTATGCCTATGAGTAGGAATATTAAACACATCTCCCTTCCCTCCTGCGGGGTGCTTTATCCCTTTAAAAGTCTGCCTATTACAGACTATCTTAATTTTCAGGAAAACTGTACAAGCTTAGACAGAACGATCTTGGAATAAAGGTTTTCATAAATTCATGATATCAGCTCATATACGTCCCTACCGAGGGGTTCGAGCCTACCCTGAATTAGGGCGAACGGGCTTTAGTCGACTACTATTTAAAATTCAATTATCTACACATAACTACTTGCATTTATTTTGTTATAAGCATCAGTGCCGTAGCGGCTAGGGCCGCTACCTCATGTCCAGGAGGTAGTAGTTCGAGTCCTGCCATGTACCAATGTGTTTTAGAATTCCAATTACATATATACGTTTATCCGACGCTTTTACGTGGGAACGTATATGAGCTGATATCATCAGTTTGTTATAATATTGATGATTTTGATACAACCAGAAAACTGTAATAAGTAGCCGCTCGAAATTTTCACAGAATACTCCATACTAGCCGTTCGCCCGCGGCTATGCCCGCGTTGTTTTTAATTTTCTCGTGGGAATAAGTCTTTTCCTGGAGTAAAAAGTGGCCTATGTCCTATTCCAGGAACTAACCTATATATGAGCCAAGTTTCATCCCGATGCGTCCAATGGATGAAGCTTTAAAGAGTAAAAACATCCATATACATACAAACTTTCACATTTAAAATATTACTAGGAAGTATTCTTAATAGGTTTTCTAATAACTAACAAAAAAACGTTATCAATTACAATTCTACTACAGATATGTCTGGCCCATAGTGAAATGTGACTTTAGCCTGACCATTCTCTGAAATATATTCGTCACTTAGATTCTTTGGCAAATAATTTAGATTGTGATTTTACCTCGCAAAGAAAAACAAATTTCAAAAATAATAAAAAAATATTTATATTTTTCAATCTATCGATATCAACACTATCGATAACTTCACACAGCAGTACTTCAAGTAAGCGTTTTAGCAGCGGGTATTTTGTTCACATATTGCACACGCTAGACGTTCTCCGAGGAATTTGTTTTACTTTGCCCTCTCATGTGTGAAGCCTTAGGTACTGGTACCTCTAATCAAGACATTAAAGTTTGCGAGGTAAGAGGAAACAATCCCTGGAGTGTTGACTATAGTAAACTAGCTTTTGCCCGCGGCTTCGCCTGCGTGGACATCGTTTTTATGTGTGTCTTTTAGAGTGCGCAGTGCGCGAGCCGCAAATTTTCTCCGGGTCCCTCGGGAACTATGTCCGGATATGCTTATAAGTAAATCATGTCATTTCCCACCCCCTCAACCATCTCGGTGCAAAAAATCACACAATCCAATGTTCCGTTGCGACTTGCGATGTTGAAGAAATTAACCAGAAAAGAGTATATTTTCAGTTCCCTCAGGAACTGAAGGGGCTATGCTATTTTCACGAGATAAAAAGTAGCCTATGTCCGTTCTCGTGACACAGGCTACCTGCATGCCAAATTTCATTTAGATTGGTCAAGGCGTTGAAGCGTGAAATGGTAACAAACAAACAAACACATTTTCACATTTATAATATTAAAGTAAGGAGTAAGGATATACAGGTTGGACAAAACTGGTTAATGATCTGTGAAGCTTCTATTCGTCATAAAAACAACTGTTAATTTGCTAGAGAAAACAAAATTTAATAATGTTATGAATAAACTGATGTTATTTTATTTAGCTCTTTTACCCTAGATAACTAAACATTCGTCCACACGACGACGCCCCTACCCGCGAAAGTCAAGTTCACTTACTTCCTCGCGTCCCCCACCTGCAACTCTTTGTTTACCTTTCTAATTGGTTCAAATAGTACGTCGTGTGACGAGTTGCGATCATACGATAATTAGGAGTTGACCTACGGCTACATCGTCGTCCGGTCGACGAAAGTTTAGTTACGACGCAAGTTTTTTGCCAAGGTATGAATTATTACTGTTTGATTATTTTTTATATTTTACACGCCAAAAATAATGTTTATTTTTGGATTTAATTTAGATAATGTTTATTTGAATATTTATAAATAAAATGTATTATAAAGAGATGGAATTTTATGCATTTTTATGAAAAATGCAGTATTTTTTTGTTGTAATTGAATTATTTACATTTTTGACATAATTTATATTTATTATTTTTAGACGGATTTGAGAAAAAAAGATGAGCAAATAAGTCAGTGGCTCGAAGCAGAAACGTAAGATGACCTTGAGGAGGGGTCTGATAATGCAGTTTCAGAGACAGTGGATAGTTTGTAGGAAAAAATACATCGAAACACTGACAGTGATTCTGATTTTCCTAATGAATCTTCGGAGTCTGAAGATGACATAACACGACCAAGTTATATACAAAGAAATCAAATCATAGACTCTGATGACCCTGTAGGAGGGGATGTTGATGAAACTACTTCTCAAAATTCAAATCAGTGTAACCAACGTGGATGTGGCGGCAACTGCAGTAACCCGCCACTGAACATTAACACAAGCGACGAGAGAACAAAAGAAATACGACACCTAGAACGCGCTATTAGAATTTATTCAGCGCTGAGTATATATACAGATACCGATCATCAACGATTGGTCCACGGCCGGACCCCAGGCATACCACCTCGCCTGGCGGAGATATCTCCCTTTGCTCTCGTCGACTAGGAACGCACCGTTCCTAAATGTTCTTCAGCCGACCTTCCAATTTCTTTATGGTATATATATATTCCTTTATACTTATTCGAAGGAATAAATATAAATTTGATTCGTATACAATCTAACGTCGAATAACGTGAGATACAAAAAAAACCCGATATCTTGCCGCGATTTTGTAAAGTTAGAAGACCAACCGATGGAGCCCTGGCTATGGCAGCGAATACAGACTGTGATTTTGCGGCGTGACCTCAAGGTCATGATAAAAGATATTTTTGCCGATTCTTCCTACCTAGAATCTCATGTTCACACTGTGACTAATGTCCATCAAGGTATCGTAGGATGAAAAAACATCAATGCATGAAATGCAAAAATGACATTTGTGGCTCGCACAACGTTGAAATGTGTAGTAGCTGTGTGGAATAGTGATTTATGAGTGTAATTCTTGTAATTAGTTCCTATTAAACCAAACTCAAGTGCCGTGTAACAAGTTCCTATTTTTATAAAGTAATTTTGATAATATTCCCGGTTTTTGTTGCGTAGTCCGCCTAACGAATGTTTAGTTACTATGTAACTGTGAATATAGTTTAGTTGTCTAGGGTTAATAAAATCATCGTCATTTATCCAGGTGAGGTGATGTTATGGGCATACAAATTGTGATTAGGGAATCGGACTGCATCAAAAAAAAATTCTGAAATATGATTTTCTAAATTGCTCTCCTCTTGAAGTTTCATAAAATATTACTAGTTTTGATTTTCCATCACGTCTTAAATTTTTAAAAGATCAAGTTCACAAAATAAGTTTGTCAATGACGCTAAAAATCTATGACGTCACTTGTTTTCAAACATTTAAGAACAAAATTTCGTTTTTGACAGATTATAAAAAGTAGCAGTCCGATCCCCTATTGATAAACGAGCCATAGTTGTATTTAAGTTATATATTATATAATCTGAATCTTGGAAACGGTTCCAACGATTTGCTTGAAAATTATAGGATTTTTTGGGGGGAAAAATCGATTAAGATATTTTCCGAGATTTTCGCAATGGATATAGGTATGCCGCGCGAAGTGTATGATGTAAGCGTATTTTTAAATGTTTTTGACGGCTCTGGGTACAAAGCCCCGAGCAAAGCTTAGTCGCCAAGGAACTGTGAATTAAAAAAGAAACTGAAATGCTTGTGATGTATACGAGTATGTATTAAACTATTAAACTTAATCATAATATAAAAATGAATCGCAAAATGTGTTGGTAAGCGCGTAACTCGAGAACGGCTGGACCGATTTGGCTAATTCTTTTTTTGTCGACTTCTTTATTGTCAGGAGAAGGTTCTTATGTAGGGTAGGGTAGGGTAGGGTAGTGTAGTGTATTGTAGGGTAGGGTAGTGTAGGGTAGGGTAGGGTAGTGTAGGGTAGGGTAGGGTAGGGTAGTGTAGGGTAGAGTATTGTAGGGTAGGGTAGGGTAGTGTAGGGTAGAGTATTGTAGGGTAGGGTAGGGTAGGGCAGTGTAATGTAATGTAAGGCGGTACGTAGTTCGCCGGGACAGCTAGTCTAATATATAAAAATGAATCGCAAAATGTGTTGGTAAGCGCATAACTCGAGAACGGCTGGATGGATTTCGCTAATTCTTTTTTTGTCGAGTTCGTTATTGTCAGGAGAAGGTTCTTATGTAGGGTAGGGTAGGGTAGGGTAGGGTAGTGTAGTGTAGTGTAGTGTAGGGTAGGGTAGTGTAGGGTAGGGTAGTGTAGGGTAGGGTAGTGTAGGGTAGGGTAGGGTAGTGTAGGGTAGGGTAGGGTAGTGTAGTGTAGTGTAGGGTAGGGTAGGGTAGGGCAGTGTAATGTAATGTAAGGCGGTACGTAGTTCGCCGGGACAGCTAGTTGATCAATAATTCTAATTCAGGGTAGGCTCGAGACCCTCGGTGGGGATGTTTTGAGCTGATATGATGAAGCCCTAGATATCATCTCATCTCATTCGTTTGGATCTTATTTGAATATCAATCACTTAAAATTAATAAAATTTTATAAACATGTTCTAGACAATTTTTAACCGCCTCCTTGGCGTAAGTGTAAAGTCCATTAGCTTCACATCAGGAGGACGTGGTTTTGATTTGCGGCGGAGTCTTACTTTTAAAGACTTGGTTGGGTTTGTCGGAATGGAATTTTCTACGCTCGAATGGCTAGCTACCACCATCTTATCTGTCTTGACGCCAAACAGCAATGTTTACAGCACTGATTTTTTTTTACGAAATATGTCAAACCACAGACACAGAAATAAAATTTTAGAACTATTTACAAAATTTCAATAACTTCGATTGATTAGCATTCATAAACCCAAACTACATTTCTCTGGAGCGCGCTAGGGATAACACTCTTCTAAATAACTACATGAATTAAATAAAAATCAAAACCCGACCTCATAAAAAAATAACTCCTCTTTTTTGGCCAGTCGAGTAGAAATGTACAGAGGGCAGCACATCAAGCTGTACACTCGTAGTAACGTTTCTGAACCATACGCATTCGGCATAAGAACTGTACAAAGTCCAAATAAGTGTGACTGACTACGGGCTAATATGAGCCAATACTGGTGGCGCATCGTGCGACATCAAAGGCGTTGCGCTACTGTAAGCCATTTCGTAATACTGTGGTATTAGTAAGCCTTGAACACGTTTTTTTACTGGCTGCAAAAAATAAGTATCTAGTCTACGCATACAAAAATGCCCTATATCAGACATATTATATAAAATACTAGCTTTTGCCCGCGGCTTCGCCCGCGTGGACATAACTTTTATGACTCTTTTTGAGGGTGAGTGGTGCGCGAGCCGCAATCAGCTCGCAAGCGTGGATATGAGTTTTCTCCAGGTACCTCAGGAACTGTATCGGGCTATTCGGATTAGCAGTCTTTGTCACTTCCCACCCCCTCAACAAATTCTATACAAAAAATCACTTTAATCCGTTGCTCCGTTGCGACGCCACCGACGTACGCGAGCGTAGAAAACAGTTGTCCCCAGATCCCTCGGGAACTATGTCAGGATATACTTATTAGTAAATTATATAATTTTCCACCTCATCTCTGTGCTAAAAATCACACCAATCCATTTTTTCGTTGCGATTTTAAATAACTTAACGAACAAAGTGTATTGTTTTAGTTTCCTCAGGAACTGCATCGGGCTATGATAATTTACAGAGATAAAAAGTGGACTATTTCATTCCCAGTGATACAGGCTACCTGCATGCCAAATTTAATCAAGATTGGTAGAGGTGTTGAAGTGTGAATAGGTAACAAACAAACAAACACATTTTCACATTTATAATATTAAGTAAGGATTTCTAAATTTTAAATAACATATAGAGCGTCGGTGGCGTAACGGTTAGGGCCACTACCTCTTGTCCGGAAGGCCGTGGTTCGAATCCTGTCACTTACCAATACCTATACGAATATCGATTTCATACTCGTATGTACGTTTATCCGTCGCTCTTACGGTAAGAAAAACACCGTGAGGAAACCTGCACACGCCTGCGAAGAAACTCGAATCTTATGTGTGAAGTCAATCAACCCGCAATAGGCCCGCGTGATCGTCTAAGGCCTGATCGCCCTAACACAGGGCAGGTCGAGCCCCTTGGTGGGGACGTATATAAACTGATATGATGAAATAACACATATACCTATATTATCAAAAAAACTAATTCAAATCATTATATCAATCTAGTAATAAAATTTCATAAAAATATTAATATGGGTCAAATCCTTGAGTCGTATCATCTCCAAAGGAGCCCATAACGCACTTCTCGTATCCGCGCTGGATGGCAATAGACAACCTTAGCAGCAGGTAGGACCCGGAGCGGGCGTCACGTCTCCTCTCTCGATGCGACGGCCAATCTCCTTAATGAAGGCAAAGGCCTCTGAGGGTTCAGCAGCCGGTTGTCTCACAGACCAGCGGCACAAAGCAGTAATTTGCCTCCAAGACCGAGTACTTATTATGCTTTTTCTCGCCGCAAATTGAGCAACAGTGCCGTACGGGGGAAGTGAGGCAGAAAAAGTGGCGTCCCAAAGCAGACACGTTCCTCTCTGCCATAGCACCTGTTTAAACCCTCCGGCCTTTTGCCATCAGATCGCCTAAAGCCCGGCGTCTGCATCAAAGATGGAATATTCCATCTGGCCGAGACCAGTACCCTCCGAGTGAGGTCATTAAGGCACCAATTCCTTAATGACCTCACTCGTGAGAATCTTCACAAACAACGACCGCAACTCAGTGCGTGATGGCCAGTTGCCTCCACCGCGGACCCGAAAATAAATTGATTGAGTGAACCTATCAAAGATATTGATATTGCAGGCGGAGAGCAACTGCCACACGCAAATAGTCGCCGTCAGAAGAGTTCCCATATCTGTGCCTCCTGTTAAAAGATGCTAAACTCGATATATGTATTTTTAATTATTTTTTTACACGATTGGAATCTGTAAAAAAATACCTATCGGTTCGTCTATGAAACACATCGCTACGTGCCATAGTTCCAGAGTTAGAGTTGTGTAAAGTACCGTATGCTGAAAAATACATAAAAGAAATCCAATCAAAAGTATGAAATTATATTTTATTTTTTTAATACAACTTGAGCGCGTTTTATTATCCCTGCAGTGCCATCTATTGACATTCTGCTGCTATGATTATAATATGTGGTATTTGTAGCTAATATGGAGAAAAAAGTACTCTATTGTTATTATTGTAAGTATCGATAGATCTTATTACCCACGGGACCTCTTTAGTTTTCCGGGATAAAGAATTCCCGACTATACAATGATGGTCAAAACACCCCATCCCAATGTAAAGGTTTCATATTGTTACGTTGAGCCATTCTAAAGATACAATTTTTTGCATTCCTGCAGGAACCCTTAATTTTTTTTGGGATTCACAATGTCCCAGTTTTAGTTCGCGATATAGGGTATCAAAGTGTAAAATTAGATTGTAATAGGTCAAGCCACATTTGCGTGGTGAGCCATTCTATAAATGAATACTTTTGATTTTCCCACGGGAACTCTTTAATTTTCTGGGATAAAAAGTATCCTATATGTTAACCCGGGCTATAAGGAACCACCATACAAAATTTCATCAAAATCGGCCTGGTAGTTTTTGCGTGATGCGCGAACATACAGACAGACAGACAGACAGACAGACAGACAGACAGACAAAAATTCCAAAAGTTGTTGTTTTGGCCTCTATATCGTTAGTAATGTCCACCACAGTTATTATTTTCCAAAAATATTTCATGTACAGACGCGGCCCCGTTACAGTTTTATTATATTATAGATATTATATAAAATATATGTCGTATGGCTCCCGGCTTAGAATAGGGCGATCCTATTTCTTCCGATAGGTGTCGTAAATGTCGACTAAGGGACTCAAACCGGAGGATTGAAGTGCTGGCCTGTATAAAGCAACACATATATATCGATGACACCACGTCACTCACGGGATCAAGACGATTCTTACAACACCCTGCACTCCAAAATCAATTTAGTAGTTTAGGCTATAGAGCGTGGAAAAGAAATAAATATACATACATACACTGAAAAACATAACCCTCATTCTGGCACAGTCGAGTAAAAAGTAAAGTGAAAACCGAGGAGAGTAATGTCGGTTCCGGCCTCCGGCTATCCGGTTGATAAATGTTCGAACGTGGAACCGAATTAATCAATTCCTACCCTGTTGTGGATTTAACCAAGAGAATGGCTTCCTACCGAGATAATAATTATAAAAAGTAAGTTGCGCACGTGCACAATAGGCTATTTTACCGCAAAAAAAAAAGACGTGTGGCACTCGGGGACTGCCGCGGTAAAGCTTTTGCAGAGCATTTTTTATCAACTTTTAACACTAAGAAAGTTTCACCAATAAAACTGACTTAATTCCTTTTAGTACCGCAAATCGCTAATAGATGGCACTGTAAGTTTTTTTAGAACGCGGTAGTGTTAGGTTTTTTCGTTACGGAATTTCTTGATTCGGTCGCCGCGCTCAAAGCCTGCGATAAAAGCTATGCAATAGCTTAAAAAGCAAATTAACTAGCAATAAGGCTGCCTATTGTATAGGCTTTTTTTTATATTGTTAATTTCTTTTTTTTATGTAGTGATGCAATAAAGAATATTGTATTTGTCGTAGCGCAAGGACGTGGCAACATCTATGCATGCATCGAAGCACCGTGTTTTTTTATCTTGAAACGTCAAGCGGTTAGCTAGGGTAGTAATAATAGTCATCTTTGGCCAAGGCATGGTCTGTGCGAGACCGGAACCCGGAAGTTGGTAGTGTTGGTACTTGTTTGTTAGCCAATCAGAATCGTTGTGATTATCGAAACATTAAAAACAATGCAGCCTACCTACAGAGGCTACGACAGAGGCGCCAATTATTTTACGAACACTTTTGATCGAGCAGCTGAACTGTCAACTTGGGAAGCCAGCCCCGTGCCGAACTCATCGCAGTCTATAAAATAATCGGTTTTCATCCGAATCATCGTGAAGCCTCGTATTGCAAACGTGTGTGAATATTGATTGTACACTCCAAAACTTCTCGAAGACGAGTTCATTTCTTAGATACGGCCAAAACCCTTCTGATGATCTGAAATCAGAATTGGGATAGGACATGGACGCCCCACGTGTTCCAGATAGTGATGTGAGCAACACAAAATAGAAAGTGCTTCTGGAAAAACGAAATCAGAATTTTCTGACGCTGATACTAGCCACGCGGACGCCATCATCGTCCCATGAATTGAGGTTACCCGATTTCAACCCCTATAGATCGGATGTGAATGCACGTGCATGGATTGCTACTACGAATCTGTGTATCTACGACCCATATTGGCAAGGGGCAGGGCCACTACATGTCTAGCTGCTTGAAGCGATGCAGCCAAGAGGGAAGCACCTGTGAAGCTGCCCCAGTGATGGAGAAGAGAGTCAACCTTTGCGTGGTTGATGCACAATACTAGAATTCCATCGGGTGAGCAGTTTTCATTAAAGAGAAATCTGTTGCGTCAGTGCAAGTTAAGAGGCACTGAGTAGGTACACGACTACCATTGACAATGCTACAGACTGACGACAGCTGGTTGTCCGACTCTTTAGTCTGACGACTCAATGTCGGTACGGAGCCGACACGACACCTTGGTTCGGAACCATCATAGACTAACTGACCATAAACTAACTAACCATAAGCTATAACAAAGAAAAACATGGTGCCGACCATATGATTTGGTCGTTTCCGTGTAGATTTGTTTACAGCCAGTGTTGTTTGGTCAGGTTTCCTGATGATACTTGTAGTGACGACTGCAAACTATTTCACATTTTTACCGTCATTCCTCCGCCCAGAGCACAGCATCGACCTCTCCTTTTTTTTAGGGCCCCTGTGTACCACGGCGCATATGGACATATGCGCCTAGAGCACAGCATCGACCTAACCTTTATCATTTTAGAGCCTCTGTGTGTCACACAACATCGACCTCTACGTATTTCCTTTATTTTTATGAGCTTTGCCCTGTGAAAGGGGAGTTCAAGTACCTACCTTTTTTTTTCGTGAGCTTTGCCCTGTGGAAGGGGAGTTCAAGTACCTGCACAGCTCATCGTCATCACATCAGCCAGGCAACGTTCACTGCTGTACAAAGGCGCAATCGCTTGGCAGGCAGGTGGGCGATCGCGGTGTGTGGCACGGTACGCAGAAAAGACGCTGCTGCCCATCCTCCGGTCTTTGATCCATTAGTCACCTCTTACCACACCCTCGGGAAGAGATGGGTGGTACTATTCTAGGGCTATAACACAGGCCTACTTATCTGTAGTAGATTTATGATAAGTTAGGTAATCTGAATACCTAACTTAAACACACATCCACTCCTCATTACTGATTATGGCAGCTGCTGGGCACGCATCGCCGTCAGGATGGCCATGTCGGAGCGCAAGGACGTGGCGCCATCTATGCATGCATCGAAGCACCGTGTTTTTTTATCTTGAAACGTCAAGCGGTTAGCTAGGGTAGTAATAATAGTCATCTTTGGCCAAGGCATGGTCTGTGCGAGACCGGAACCAGGAAGTTGGTAGTGTTGGTACTTGTTTGTTAGCCAATCAGAATCGTTGTGATTATCGAAACATTAAAGACAATGCAGCCTACCTACAGAGGCTACGACAGAGGCGCCAATTATTTTACGAACACTTTTGATCGAGCAGCTGAACTATCAACTTGGGAAGCCAGCCCCGTGCCGAACTCATCGCAGTCTATAAAATAATCGGTTTTCATCCGAATCATCGTGAAGCCTCGTGTTGCAAACGTGTGTGAATATTGATTGTACACTCCAAAACTTCTCGAAGACGAGTTTATTTCTTAGATACGGCCAAAACCCTTCTGATGATCCGAAATATTGTATTGTACTAAAAACCGGTCAAGTGCGTGTCGCGCTACGCGCAATGTAGTGTAACGCGGCACGCTGTTATGCATTCTTTTTTTATTCGACCTTCTTTTCATTCCATTTATTTCTTTTCCACCCATGCGTTGACACATGTGACTTTTCATTCAAAAACCAAAAATCGATCATAATCATCAGCTCATATTATAATAAAGTTAATAAATTCATACCTTGATACCTCCACTCACCTGGCACGCCTCCAGCAGTCGGTCGCACGTAAACTGGCGCCGCCAGAAGCGCCATTTTCCTTCAACTGGCGAGGCCCTTTGTGGGTGGTCGCCATTATTGTCAAGGGTTAGAAAAACAATTATTTCGCATTTTTTTGTATGGGAACTATACAGGGTGTAACATAAAGGTGTGGTGATACTTTAAGGTGGGCTTGTACCCACCAAACTGAACAACTTTCTCCATGGAACCCATAGTCAAATCGCAAAAAAAATTTGGCTCTCCCATACTAACTCGATCAGCTGATCAGCCAACTTAGTATGGGAAGTTCTAATTTTTTTTTGCGATTTGACTATGGGTTCCATGGAGAAAGTTGTTCAGTTTGATGGGTACAAGCCCATCTTAAAGTATCACCACACCTTTATGTTACACCCTGTATATAAAACTTATATCGATGAAATCATCTTTAACTGACTACCTGACTAAAATATTTGTGTATGAAATTATGTGAGAAAAAATTCAACAGTCTAAGCTAAAGATAAGGTAAGTAGGTATTGCACTTGAACCTAAAAAAATGTGAAATATGAATGCTACAATAACAATTCATAATACAATAACATTGTATTGCTTACCCGGTTTATTGGGAATTTCAACAACACAGAGTTTTTCTATGCAAAACAACAAAACAATCACTAAACAATCACTTTTAACAACACGTGCGCGCACCGCCCGAGCGAGTGGTTATAAAGACCCATTACGGGTAAGATTTTTTTTTTTGTGATTTGTATTTAAAATTTAAGTGATATGATGTTTTCTAATTTTTATGTTCTTTTTAGGTCTTTTACTTCTAACTTAATCCTTACCATACCGTCGTTACACGTACTTACTATACAGTTTCGTCATCTCTCTTAACAAAAAGAGTTTATTCTGCAAATATTCGCGTTACTGACATAGAGACGTCATAAGTGTCATCCACATATCTCTCTTAACAAAAATAGGTTGTTCTGCAAATAATCGCGTTACTGACATAGTGACTTCATAAGTGCCATACACATATCTCTCTTAACAAATAGAGTTTGTTCTGAAAATATTCGCGTTACTGACATAGTGACGTCATATGTGCCAGACATATAAGTGCCATACACATATATCTCTTAATAAAAGAGTTTATGTTTATATTCTGCAAAGATTCGCGTTACTGACATAATGATGTCATAACTGCCATACACATATCACTCTTAACAAAAAGAGATATGTGTATGTAAACTGGCGCCGCCATAAGCGCCATTTTCCTTCAACTGGCGAGGCCCTTTGTGGGTGGTCGCCATTATTGTCAAGGGTTAGAAAAACAATTATTTCGCATTTTTTTTTGTATGGGAACTATATATAAAACTTATATCGATGAAATCATCTTTAACTGACTACCTGACTAAAATATTTGTGTATGAAATTATGTGAGAAAAAATTCAACAGTCTAAGCTAAAGATAAGGTAAGTAGGTATTGCACTTGAACCTAAAAAAATGTGAAATATGAATGCTACAATAACAATTCATAATACAATAACATTGTATTGCTTACCCGGTTTATTGGGAATTTCAACAACACAGAGTTTTTCTATGCAAAACAACAAAACAATCACTAAACAATCACTTTTAACAACACGTGCGCGCACCGCCCGAGCGAGTGGTTATAAAGACACATTACGGGTAAGATTTTTTTTTTGTGATTTGTATTTAAAATTTAAGTGATATGATGTTTTCTAATTTTTATGTTCTTTTTAGGTCTTTTACTTCTAACTTAATCCTTACCATACCGTCGTTACACGTACTTACTATACAGTTTCGTCATCTCTCTTAACAAAAAGAGTTTGTTTTGAAAATGTTCGCGTTACTGAAATAGTAACGTCATAAGTGGCATACACATATCGCTCTTAACAAAAAGAGTTTGTTCTGCAAATATTCGCGTTACTGACATAGAGACGTCATAAGTGTCATCCACATATCTCTCTTAACAAAAATAGGTTGTTCTGCAAATAATCGCGTAACTGACATAGTGACGTCATAAGTGCCATACACATATCTCTCTTAACAAATAGAGTTTGTTCTGATAATATTCGCGTTACTGACATAGTGACGTCATAAGTGCCAGACATATAATTGCCATACACATATATCTCTTAACAAAAGAGTTTATGTTTATATTCTGCAAAGATTCGCGTTACTGACATAATGATGTCATAACTGCCATACACATATCACTCTTAACAAAAAGAGATATGTGTATGGCACTTATGATGTCACTATGTCAGTAACGCGAATATTTGCAGAACAAACTTTCGTTTTTGATAGTTGATAAATAGTTACTAAAATGACTAGTAGCAAAATACCGTATTGGTAAACCTTGAACAAAATACGTATTTTCACTGGCTGCAAAAAAAAGTATCTAGTCCACGCATACAACATTGCCCTATATCAGACATAATAATTATATAATATAATGATATATCGCCCTAATTGAGGGTAGGCTCATACACGTGGAGATATAATTGACATAATTGATACGACAGTGGTATTGGTAAATAAAAAAAAACTGAATACGTAAACAGTTAGTGTGCTATAAAAAAAAAAACAAATAAAAAAATTGGGAAAAAAATTACTATTTTTTTATTTACAATTGGTAAAATCTTGGCGTCATCTTACCTGATGGTAAGTGACGATTATGCCGAAGAGGGAAGCGGGCTTACCAAGATTCCCCAACGCAATAGGGTACTCGCTATCATATCTTCAAGCTGAAACACATCAGTGTTGTAAGCATTGATGTTTGGCGGAAAAACCTAGCTAGGCGGGCTTAGAATTTTTTTAACATATTCTGTTAAAATTCAGCCGGCTACCTAATACGGTTCAAAAGATTTTAAAGGTTGGACAGACGGACATACAGACAGCGTAGGTTTAGTAATAGGTTCCAGTTGTTACCCTCTGGGTATCTAACCCTAAAATAAGTAAAATGCCTTTGAGGTAAAACAAGTATTTTTAAAAATAATAAAAAAAAGTTTCTACGAATGTATGGGTTTCATGGCGAAAGTTTGTCGCACGGCAGGTTATTAGGTAGGTAGGGAGTGGGTTCCATAAATGATGCCGTGCGTGTTAGATAATTTAATGATATAATATAAGATATAAGATATAAGACCTGAAAATAACATACAGATTATAAAAACGTTAGAACACTGAAATTTTAAATATAAATAACAAACGTATAAAAACATAAATTATTCTTACCCGTAATGGGTCTTTTAGAAAATATTAAAGTATGAATTTATTAAATTTATTGTGATGAGAGCTGATGATCGAGTGTTGTTTTTTTAAGGAAATTGTCAGATAGTTTGACAGCGCAGGCGCGGAAAAGAAGAAATAGATGGAATGAATAGAGATCGAATGAAAGGAGATTAAATAACTGCGCACCACGCTACAAGTTGTTTAGTTTCATGAGTAGAAGCAACAGATAACGGGAACAAAATCAATAAAATTTCACCCGTATTATCGCCGCGGAATGAGAAACGAAGCAATTGCAGGACGATTATGAGTTTAATTGTAAAACATAATACTCTTACTTATCATCATAGCAGCTCATTTACGACCCTACCGAGGGGTTCGAGTCTACCCTGAATTAAGGCATTATTTATAATATAGTGCGATGATGATGATATTGTTGGTAAACAAAAATAAATAGTATCTCTCTTTCTTTCTTCACTAAATTATATATCCCTCTCAACTTCCGTTCGCCTCGCCCAAACACACTTCCGTAACGCTCTCGTCACGCATCCACCAGCTTACTCCCCAAGTCAAGCGTGCGTAAAGAAGTTTTACTTCAAAAAATAGTGCCCAAATTATAGTAATTATTTTGCTGCGCTGTAAGTATATTTATTCTGAACAGACAATACTAGCAAAACAAACTTCCGAGTAGGTGTTTTTAATTAAAAGTTTGAAAAGCAGCCGGTACAGCGAAACCTTATTCCGGATGTGGAAAACATTTTTCACAACGATTTCATTATGAAATCGACATGGGGTACTATTCTGTAGTACTGAGAATTTTTTATTTGCTTTTTTTTTTAAATTTTAGTGCGTTTGACTATTTTACTTTTTTTTGCACAAATTATCGCACCCTCGGCTGGGCAGCGTTCGGGAAGCTCTGCAATATCTTCACGTCCCAAATACCGCAGTAAGTAAGTAAGAAGGCCGTGTATTAACAGCATTGATGTGTTCCGGCTTGAAGACAAGATAGCCAGTTCTCCATTGCGTTGGGGAATATTGGGAAGCCTGCTTCCATCTTCGGCATCATCGTCACTTACCATCAGGTGAGATGATGCCAAGGGCTTACCAATTGTAAATAAAAAAAGGTCACCCAAAGGGCAATGGAGCTTGCTATGCTCGGAGTTTCTTATCGAAACAGAAACGAGGAGATCCGTAGGGGAACCAAAGTTACCGACATAGCTCTTTGAATTGCTCATTTTAGGTGGCAGTTGGCGGAGAACATATCTCGTAGAACATATGGCCGCTGGGGCAGTAAAGTTCTCGAGTGGCGACAGGGCACCGGAAAACGTAGGCCTCCCTCTCGGTGAAGGTCGCGAGAAGCCGCTGGATGCGGGAAGCGATGAACTGGTCGTCGTGGAAATCCTTGGGGGAGGCCTATGTCGGCTGATATGATGATCGTCACCCACAACGAAGGATAGGCAGCCCATCGCTCAGAGAGAGACTCTTTGAGACTGAGGTTAAGGTGGTTACAGACAAAATAGAGGCAGTTTTTGTGCATTTGCTCAAATATGGACGCCTTCAGCCCGAGGTGAGGCAAGCTTCGCCATGCACATGCCTCGACTCGAGCGCTCAAACGACGGTCGGCGCGAAGCACATTGCCTCGGTAAAGGTACTCGGCGTGAGTCTCTAGTGCGTACGCACCTTTATTATTAATTATACAGGTGTAACTTGGTGTAGGACCCGTAAACCGAGATATCTACTCATTATCCTCATTAACAACTTTCCCAAAGGAACACATAGTCAATTCTGTAAAAAAAATTGACACTTCATACTAAAATGTTAAAATCGGTCTATCAGCTATAATAGATTTGTATGAATAGTTAAAAAAAATACAAGTGTGCTAATTTAATACTTAGTCTTCAGAAAATAATCAAATCTTTTTTGCCATGTGGAGGTATAGACAGTTTATGAAAAGAGTTTTATTATCCTCTGAAAATGATCAACTCTTTTTTATCTTATATGTTTGTTTTGATGGTTTTGACAACCAATTTTGTTGCCATGGCAACCGATTGACGATCATCATGATCGTCACCCACAACGAAGGATAGGCAGCCCATCGCTCAGAGAGAGACTCTTTGAGACTGAGGTTAAGGTGGTTACAGCCAAAATAGAGGCAGTTTTTGTGCATTTGCTCAAATATGGACGCTTTCAGCCCGAGGTGAGGCAAGCTTCGCCATGCACATGCCTCGACTCGAGCGCTCAAACGACGGTCGGCGCGAAGCACATTGCCTCGGTAAAGGTACTCGGCGTGAGTCTCTAGTGCGTACACACCTTTATTATTAATTATACAGGTGTAACTTGGTGTAGGACCCGTAAACCGAAATATCTACTTATTATCCTGAACAACTTTCCCAAAGGAACACATAGTCAATTCTGTAAAAAAAAATGACACTTCATACTAAAATGTTAAAATCGGTCTATCAGCTACAGAGATATGCTATATATAAGGGGAGGTAGATAGGTTACATGCATCCTAAAAGTGAAGCAAAAAAAAGATGCCAATTGGCATCTCTTTTCATAGTAGCATTCGATATGTACCTATTATAATGTGTGTGTAAATGGATTCGATTTTCAAATGTGGTTTGTTAGTGCATAACCCATCTATGGTAACAAATCTCTGATCAGCTATAATTGATTTGTATGAATAGTTAAAAAAAATACAAGTGTGCTAATTTAATACTTAGTCTTCAGAAAATAATCAAATCTTTTTTGTCATGTGGAGGTATAGACAGTTTATGAAAAGAGTTTTATTATCCTCTGAAAATGATCAACTCTTTTTTATCTTATATGTTTGTTTTGATGGTTTTGACAACCAATTTTGTTGCCTTGGCAACCGATTTAGTTTGTAAACAAAAATAAATAGTATCTCTCTTTCTATCTTCTCTAATTTTAATATCCCTCTCAACTTCCGTTCGCCACACCCGAACACACTTCCGTAACGCTCTCGTCACGCATCCGCCAGCTTACTCCCCAAGTCAAGCGTGCGTAAAGAAGTTCTACTTCAAAAAATGCAATTTCAGCGAACTTGTAAACAAAAGTTGTTCAGTCTGATAAGTAGATACCCCAGTTAACGGGTCTTACACCAATTTTGTTACAACCTGTACACTTCATACAACGGGCCAGAAATGACATTTCAAAAAACAAATGACGGAACAAACAAAATGGCGGCGAAATCCTATACGTTCGACAACCAAACTGTAACCAATCTGTATCAATCTGGGTGACGAGAGGGTTAGGTCGCAATCTAGAGAGCGCCAAAATACACAAAAGACAAAGTAATGTCCCATATAGATTTAAAATCACTACTTATTGAAAATGGATTGACCGATTCTAATGAAACTTTATAGCAATGAGTAAGTCACGAAATTCTAGTTTGTATATAGATTACACTTTCCAAATACGTTATTTAAAAAAAAATAGCGAATTTTAAGATTACTACAAAAACTTTAAATCACAATTATTTAGTGACAGCCTTATTTTTTGAATATAAAATAGTCTTTCCACAAGATTAAACTTCGTAACCTGCTTATGTGTCATTTTCATTAGAATCGGCCCATCAATATAATAAAAACGGCAAAATGCGAGTTAGAATCGCATACAAAGGATTCCGTAATGTTATACTAGATGGCGCTATCAAAAAGGGTTCCGTACCATCATACTAGATGGCGCTTAATTCTTCATGTTTCAAAAAAAATAAAAAAATTTCACTTTTTCTAATTTTTAGTATTTGTTGTTATATATCACGGTTCATGAAATACAGCCTGGTGACAGACGGAAGTCGTAGTAATAGAGTCCCGTTTTTACTCTTTGGGTACGGTACCCTAAAAAGTAGTAATTATAATAGGATTTTTAAAAATTTTGTAAATAATTAAGTTTTTGTGAAAAAATAACGCTATGTAATCCCGGTTCTTATTTTACAGAATCACACCCACCGCTGCACGAGTATGAGGAAAACAAACAAGTTTTATAATATTAAAACAGATATCAAATCCGAGTTTTACAATGCTTTTACGGTAATATTGTTCTTTCCTCTTCTTTTCCATAACGTTGTTGTTGGTCAGACTACTGGGAAAACTATAAACTTGTTGTTTTGCTTGGACTATACGTTTTTACAAGCTTTTATTAAACTTGCAATGTAGTCTGGCTAGCTACCACCATCTTATCTAAGTCTTGCAAGTTGTATTTAATTTAATCAATTAATAAATAAAAAGAGAATCATCGGTGGCGCAACGGCAAGGGCCGCTACCACCTCTCCGGGAGGTCGTGGTTCGAGTCTTGCCACGTACCAATGTGATTTCGAATTTAGATTTCATATGTTACGTTTATCCGACGCTCTTACTGTGAAGGAAAACATCGTGAAGAAACCTGCACACGCCTGCGGAGAAACTCGCAGGCTGTGTGTGAAGTCGACCAATCCGCACTGGACCCGCGTGGTCGACAAAGGCCTGATCGTCCTAATTCAAGGTAGGCTCGAGCTCGTCGGTGGGGACGTATATATGAGCTGATGTGATGATGATGAAATGAAGAGAATAACTTAAGAGCAGGCTCCCAGGCATATGAAATTCAGATATGTGATTGATTATTCAATATTTTGTCTAGTGTTTCCCTAAACCCGTTACGTAATTAATTGATTTTCGTACGATACTTTTATTTGTGCAACTCGAAACTTTTTCGAGTGATTTTTAAGTTTTTCTCCTAAAGCATAAAAGTCAGCTGAAAAAAAAACCATTTACAGTTGGAAAATACTATGCTTTATAAATTGGCTAACTAATATTTTAGTATAATTTTATATTATTCCTGTTGTAACCGAAAAAATCTTTACTTTCGCGCTAAAACATTTTCAAACGACGTGCGCAATACTGAGCTTTGTAGCTTCTACCACAAGATATTTTATAAAAGACATATAAGTGAATATCCAGCCTCCAGCCACACCTTGGACACTTCATAAAACGGGCCAGAAATGACATTTGACAAATGACGAAACAAACAAAATTGCGGTTCGAAAACCAAACTGTAATCATTCTCTAGCAATCTGGGTGAAGAGGGGATGAGGTCAGCGGCAGGGAGTGTCCATACTGTACGTTAGTACTAATATATTTACTTTGCCCGCGCAGTGCGTCAAGTGTCAATCGCAGTTTTACCGCAAACGAATGTTAGTAACAAAATCATGAAATAAAAAAATTAAAAAATATATTTCTAAGAGGAAGACCACCAGAACGCTCAACGAGTGCGCTAGAATTGCATGAGCTTCGAATTCGTATATATATTAGTACTTTGTCGTAAGTTTGTATTTTCTATAGTTTTTTTTTATTCACAATTGGTAAGCCCTTGGCATCATCTCACCTGATGGTAAGTGACGATGATGCCGAAGATGAAAGCGAGCTTACCAAAATTCCCCAACGCAATGGAGAACTGGCTATCTTAATTCTTATCTACAAGCCGGAACACATCAATGTTGTTAACACTGTTGTTTGGCGGCAAGACTTAGATAAGATGGTGGTAGCTAGCCAGGCGGGCTTAGAAAATGCCACCAACTAAACCGAGTCTTACAAGTTGACCCCGCCGGGAATCGAACCCTCGACCCGGTGTGAAGCGAATGGACTAACCATTACGCCACGAAGGCGGTTATACCTATAATTATATAGTAGGTAAACTGCCTTGCATAATCATTTATGGTTAACAGTAAAAAAAACAAGTGATAAAATTATAATTATCCTTCCTACTTGTAATAGACAAGTACCGAGATAAAATGCACTGAGAGAACAGTAAATTTTTTTTTGGATAAAATCTTTTTAAGGATACCTCCCCTACAAGCCTACAAGTAAAGTGGGGATGATTTTTTTCTTCGTCAAATCAGCTGTGTCGGGTATCGTTGGTTAGAATTTAAAAAATAGTTGTGAGTCTTAGAAGACTCACAACTATTTTATAATTTAGGCATCCGTTTTCGAAAAAATAGGCTTGATAGTGATTTTGTTGATGGTGGAAGCTAGCCAGGCGGGCTTAGAAAATGCCACCAACTAAACCGAGTCTTACAAGTTGACCCCGCCGGGAATCGAACCCGCGACCTCTTGGTGTGAAGCGAATGGACTAACCATTACGCCACGAAGGCGGTTAAATACCTATAATTATATAGTAGGTAAACTGCCTTGCATAATCATTTATGGTTAACAGTAAAAAAAACAAGTGATAAAATTATATTTATCCTTCCCTATTACAAGTACCGAGATAAAATGCACTGAGAGAACAGTAATTTTTTTTTGGATAAAATCTTTTTAAGGATACCTCCCCTACAAGCCTACAAGTAAAGTGGGGATGATTTTTTTCCTCGTCAAAATCAGTCGTGTCGGGTATCGTTGGTTAGAACTTAAAAAATAGTTGTGAGTCTTCTGAGACCATTTTATAATTTAGGCATGCGTTTTCGAAAAAAATAGGCTTGATAGTGATTTTGTTGGAGACAAGTGTCTCCACCCCATAAAAAATAAACCGCTGTAATTGGTAATTTGAAAAAAAATCATAAAAGTAGTCTATATATTGAATTTAAAAGGAAAACTATCAAAGGTTATAAGGCTTTTCTAGTTGAAGAGCAATAGTCGTTTCAAAAGTTCGTATATACACTAACTTGCTCAAAAATGTTGCTAGCGCGTTTTCGATATATAAAAATGTAAGTCATCATTACAGCTCATATACGTCCCCACCGAGGGGCTCAAGCCTACCCTGAATCAGGGCGATTAGGCCTTAGTCGACCACGCGGGCCCAGTGCGGGTTGGTCGACTTCACACACAACCTTCGAGTTTCTTCGCAGGCGTGTGCAGGTTTCCTCACGATGTTTTCCTTCACCGTTAAAGCAATCGGTAAGTATGTACGTAAGTTTTTGAAAAACTCATTGGTACATTGGCCGTCCAGATTTGAACCCGGTATCTGCCTCTGGTTAGAAGGACCGAGTCGTTACCGGTTGAACCACCGACGTTTTTTACTTTACTATTGGTAAGTGTATTTTTAATGATGATTTCCGAATGCCAGATGACGAAGGCTACGCGAGAAGTATGCACAGATAGGCTGTATAATTTATTTTGTCACAAATGCCCACTACATCAGGTGGGCTGACAGCAAAAGATTTCAATAAATCTCTTTAAATGGCAATAGCATTGCCCACTTGGATGGTCTTACGACTGTATTTAATAGGTTTATAGCCCGGAAGTTTGTCTTGTCTACTTAATAGTGTTGGAAAAGTATCGACAGTGTGACTGACGTTTGTTACTAACAATTTATTTTGTCACAACGCCCACTACATCAGGTGGGCTGACAGCAAAAGATTTCAATAAATCTCTTTAAATGACAATGCCCACTTGGCTGTTTTTAAGACTGTATTTAATAGGCTTATAGCCAGGAAGTTTGTCTTGTCTACTTAGTAGTGATGGAAAACCATCATAATCTGACTGACATTTGTTGCAATTTATTTTGTCACAAATGCCTACTACATCAGGTGGGCTGACAGCAAAAGATTTCAATAAATCTCTAAATGGCAATAGCATTGCCCACTTGGCTGGTTTTACGACTGTATTTAATAGGCTTATAGCCCGGAAGTTTGTCTTGTCTACTTAGTAGTGTTGGAAAAGTATCGACAGTATGACTGACGTTTGTTGCTAACAATTTATTTTGTCACAACGCCCACTACATCAGGTGGGCTGACAATAAAACATTTCAATAAATCTCTTTAAATGACAATGCCCACTTGACTGTTTTTACGACTGTATTTAATTGGCTTTTAGCCTATAGTTTGTCTTGTCTACTTTGTAGTGTTGGAAAACTATCGATAATCAGACTGATATTTAATTTTGTTACTAACAATTTGTTTTGTCACAAACGCCACTACATCAGTTGGGCTGACGGCAAAAGATTTCTATAAATCTCTTTAAATGGCAATGGCAATGCCCACTTGGCTGGTTTGTCTTGTCAACTAAGTAGTGTTGGAAAAGTATCGATAATCTGACTGACATATTTTTTTACACCAATTAAATAGATACCTAATGTCTATTTGTTTAGAAATGACCAAACATGTAGACAAAACGTAAAGTGTTCATAAACCACTTTCAATATATATTTAAGTCTTAAATACACACATAGTGTTGATTAAGTACATAAATGCTAATGGAAACATGCTCGATGAACAAATGATGAAATTTTTTATTTACATGTTTGGACATTTCCAAACAAATGGATTTTATGTTTTTTTACTATCCACAACATAAACATGGGATATTTTTACTACGCTTGTAGATTATAAGTCTGATCTACAGTAAACATACAGTGACTGATAGTGTCGTTTTAACGTTAAATAAATTACTGAACTATCGATGAGTTCATCATCAGCTAAAACACGTCTACAGCTGGACAAAGGCCTCCTTCAAGGATTTCCACAAGAGTCAATCCAGTGATGCCCGCGTCCAGCGGCTTCCCAAGAACCTGAATCCGGTTGTCGCCTTCACCAGGTCGTCAGTCCTCGGGTGCGTGGTTGCCACTCAAGAACTTTACTACCCCAACGGCCATCTGTTTTACGAGCTATGTGTTCTCATGAAAATAATTATACAATTAGTTTAAACATTATGGGAATGCTATAATCATAGGGTAAAGTTGCATTAATCGAACCCTCTATGGGAATCAATAAATAACTAGCGTTTTTAAAAATAAAAACATGTAATACATCCTTACTATGTATTTACTTGTTTATTACCATTTCACGCATCTACACCTCAACCAATCTTAAAGAAATCTGGAACGCAGGTAGCACTGGAAAGGACAAAGGCTACTTTTTATTCCGTAAAAATAGCATAGTCTGATATATAACTATAGTTCCTGAGGAAACTGGAAAAGTACTCTTTTTTTTGATAATTTCTTTAACATCGCAACGGAACGAAGGATTGTTGTGATTTTTTGCACAGATACGGTTGAGGGGGTAGGAAATGATGTAATTCACTAGTCAGCATATTCCCGAGTGATCTGGGGAAAACTCATCTCCACGCTCGCGCACCTCGGCGTGTTAACGGAGCAACGAATTGAAGTGTTTTTTGTATATAACTGGTTAAGGGGGTGGGAAGTGACATAGACTGCTAATCAGAATAGCCCGATATAGTTCCTGATATAGGATCTGAAAAAAAATTTACGTCCACTTGCGGCTGGTATACCACTAACGCTCAAAGACAGTCAAAAAAGAATGTCCACGAGGGTGAAGCCGCGGGCAAAAGCTAGTATAATTGTAACAGGTAAAATGCGTTAATTTGTTACCTCTTTACCCTTCAACACCTCAACTAATCTTGACGAAATTTGGCATGCAGGTAGCCGAATCATGAGAAAAGACATAGGCTACTTTATAACCAGTAAAAATAGTAAAGAAACTGAAAAAACTGTCTAAATAACCTATAAATAAGCACGTTAAAAACCGACTTCCATCTCAACAATTTAGTACATTTGTGCATCATTATTTTTGTTTTTTTATTTTCTAATAAAGTTCTACACAGATTTTGATAAAATGTATATGGGACCACTCGAAAAGCACAAGCTTACAAATAAAAAAAGAATCATCAAAATCAGTTCATCCAGTCCAAAGTTATGAGGTTACACACGTACAGTCGAATTGAGAACCTCCTCCTTTTTGAAAGTCAGTTGCTAAAGGCGCGTGTCCAAATGAGCTACAGATTACACAATTTCTCAAAGTTTTTTTTTTTAGAAAACGTAATCAAGTACACGTGAAATGCATCACTGTCTTACTTACACCAAACTTTTGTAAAACAAACATTAAAAAAAAACTTGATTTTCTAATATATCTGAACAGAGAAACCGTCTTGCGTTCTGACATGTGTGTTGGCGGCTGACTATTTTGTTATCATCGATGGCGCTACTGGCGCTATATACTCTGGATATCGATATATCGATAAACAACGACTTCCTGCGAAATACTTTAATAATAGCATGTGACCATTTCGATATATTGTCTTCGATATATTCACATCTCTAATCAAGAGGATCTTTAGATATTGGGTGCTAAATGTAAGTGATTTTTGTGTTGTAGGGTTCCGTACGCCCAACGGCTGACAAACGGGACCCTATTACTAGGCCTCCGGTATCTGTAGGTCTGTCCTTCTGTCAGCGGTCTGTATTTCGTGAACCGTAATAGGTAAAAAATTGTTTTTTTTACAGAACGTGTACTTCTATTGCCACTATAAAAACAAATAGTAAAAACTAGAAAAAGTAAAAAAAATTTTTTTATATGTAATTTTTGATTTAGCTCTATCGTAAAAACGGTAATACAAACAAGCGTGAAAATTAGTGTGATTAATCTAATATACAAAAATGTATCGCAAAATGTGTTGGTAAGCGCATAACTCGAGAACGGCTGGACCGATTTCGCTAATTCTTTTTTTGTCGAGTTCGTTAATGTCAGGAGAAGGTTTTTATGTAGGATAGGGTAGGGTAGGGTAGGGTAGGGTAGGGTAGGGTAGTGTAGTGTAGTGTAGGGTAGGGTAGTGTAGGGTAGGGTAGGGTAGTGTAGGGTAGGGTAGGGTAGGGTAGTGTAGGGTAGGGTAGTGTAGTGTAGTGTAGGGTAGTGTAGTGTAGTGTAGGGTAGTGTAGTGTAGTGTAGGGTAGTGTAGTGTATGTAGGGTAGGGATGGGTAGTTTAGGGTAGGGTAGTGTAGTGTATGTAGGGTAGGGATGGGTAGTGTAGGGTAGGGTAGTTTAGGGTAGGGTAGTGTAGGGTAGAGTAGTGTAGGGTAGGGTAGTGTAGTGTAGTGTAGTGTAGTGTAGGGTAGGGTAGTGTAGTGTAGTGTAGGGTAGGGTAGGGCAGTGTAATATAATGTAAGGCGGTACGTATAGTTCGCCGGGACAGCTAGTACTGTACTAAAAACAACAAATGATAAAAGCTGGACAAGTGTGAGTTGTATTCGCATTAAGCAGTCAGCACTGAAAGTATACAAAACGTTTTTCTGGAATTTTCAAGCGACTTACAAAAAGGAGGAGGTTCTCAATTCGACTGTATGTTTTTTTTTATGTGTGTTACCTCAGAACTTTTGACTGGGTGAACCGATTTTTATGATTCTTTTTTTATTTGAAAGCTAGTGCTTCCCGTGTGGTCTCATATAAATTTTATCAAAATCAGTGTAGTAATTTATTAGAAAATTAACAAAAACCAAAAATAATAATACAAAAATGTATTATGATACTAAGTTGTTGCGATGGAAGTCGGTTTTTTAACGTGTTTAGCGTGTTCAATTATTACTTAATAATAGTGAGCAACAAGAATTATGTAGGTAGGTACGCGGGGGACGAGGATGCGGGTGCGGATGGAGGTTGCTAGGCAACACAAACAAGTTGGATTTCATTGTAAAATTATATTTGAACCATTTTTTCATGAAAATATGTAGTATGTGGTAGTATGTACTCAAGTAGCACAAAACACCATTATATCCATCATACAATAGCAGGAGCTCATGCGCAAAGCAATATTTTATTTTATTTTAAGTTTACAGCTTAAAGTAAACTCTATATTATGATAACATTACAAAATTAACTATGAGCTAATAAAAAAACTTCCACAAATTGATTTCGATATAAACACAAAAATGTTACTTAAGTAAAAAAAATCATAATATCAGATTAGAAGAAGAAAGAAGTGTTTACAAGATTAACGTATGAAAAATGAAAAATACGCTAAACTCGCTTTTAGACGCCTTCGGTGCTTTTGGGAGGGAGAAGTGCTGTTGAAAAATTGCAAAGTAAGAAAACGTCGTACAGAGCTAGAAAAAGTTCTATAATACGAGTAAAAATGTCGTATATCAGCTGTATTACTTTTATAAGGCTGTTTTAAATGCGTTTTGACCCTTCCCCCCCCCCTTTCTCCCCCTAAGGCAGTGTTAAGATGTATATGTGGCAGGAAAATTGTATAGTCATTTTACATACGGTTAGGTAAATTGTATATCTCGTCCGTAGGTCAGGCAAAATATAAAATGCTGAACGCCGATTCAGGCAATTGTAAAAATTCGACGGTTGTAAACGGTGAGGCAAAATGTAAAATTCAGTACGCAGATTGTAAAATGCCGAGCCAGTCAAATTGTAATAATTCTTCCGTAACAAAACGCTAAACACGTTAAAAACCCGACTTCCATCGCAACAACTTGGTACATTTTTGCATTATTAATTTCGGTTTTTGTTAATTTTCTAATAAAGTACTACACCGATTTTAATATAATTTATATGAGACCACACGGGAAGCACTAGCTCCCCCACCCAGTCAAAAATTCTAAGGTAACACAAAAAAAACGTACAATCGAATTGAGAACCTCCTACTTTTTGGAAGTCGGTTGATAAACGGTCAATGCCGAGTCAGGCAAATTGACAAAATTCCGTACGGCAGATTTTAAATAAGCTCGGTCAGGTTTGATTGATTTAACTGTCGCGAAGCGAGGCTCCCCGCCCTCGCTATTATATAATTTGCCCGACATTTTTCTGATGGTATGTACAATGACGATTTATTCAGCATGCCTGCGACATATAATGATTATTAATATTACAATGCATTGTACATGACTGTTGTATAACATCATTATTAAAGTCGGTAAAAAGTATATTGCTGTACTTGTGGATTTTTTTGCGACTTCAATACAATGCTTAATTAGCTTTTAAAATGACACGTAGTAGTTTTCACATTGCAACTTTTTTTAGACCATAATACAGCTTATAGCATTATTAAATGAAATAAATGCCTATACACAAAGTTCAAACTTAGCTAGTGTCGATTAAACGAGTTAGTATGAATATAGGAAGTAAATCTGTATCAAGTTTAGCTAATATACAAGTTATGTGCTACTTGGGTAGTATCGTATTTTGTAGTATCGTAGTGGGGGGATAATAAGCGAAAATACCATAATATTATCTTCAGGTGAACACATTTTATTTGTGAAGTAATAATAGGTAAGGTGTACTCTCCCGGTTTTTCTGACATAGAGTAGGATGGATGCTTTGTTTGGTTCCGTACAAAAGGACCTTATTACTAAGCCTCCCCTGTCTGTTCGTCTTTATTTCTGTCTTTCATGAACCGTAATGGGTAGACATTTGAAATTTTCACAGAATGTGTATTTTTGTTTTTTTTTTAAAAAAGACAAATATAATAAAAATTAAAAAAGTGAAAAATTAAGTGAGTTCCTCGTACAAAAAACGTGTTTTTATAGGTATTTTTGATTTTTCTCTATCGTAAAAACGATAATACCTACTATGAGCGTGAAATTTGGTGTGATTATAGTATAAGTCCTGACTTAAAACAGCAAATACCAGTTATGTGTAAATTAGCCTCGCGCTAAGTGGTCCGAACTGAATAAAAAAAAATTGTGTATTTCTGTCGCTCGCGTGGAGCTCCTTTGTTCCTAATGTGAATAGGTATAATGGTTATAGTTATGTGGAGAAGTGTGTAGTACGACTTGCATTTGACCAGTTTTTATTTTATAATTTGTATATTGTATTAAATTTATTTTAACCAATTAAACCTATAACAAATATTTTAATTTATTATTATTATAACAGCTCATATACGTCCCCACCGAGGGGCTCGAGCCTACCCTGAATCAGGGCGATCAGGCCTTAGTCGACCACGCGGGCCCAGTGCGGGTTGGTCAACTTCACACACAACCTTCGAGTTTCATCGCAGGCGTGTGCAGGTTTCCTCACGATGTTTTCCTTCACCGTTAAAGCGATCGGTAAGTATGTACGTAAGTTTTTGAAAAACTCATTGGTACATTGGCCGTCCAGATTTGAACCCGGTACCTCTGGTTAGATGTACCGAGTCGTTACCGGTTGAGCCACCGACGCTTTTTATATATAAATATAAACAGATTATTGTAAAAAATTCAGAAATTTACAGACATTATTTCAATATTTTTGGAACTGATAACTGCTTTATTTTATAGTAAAATTGGAATGAAAATAATTTATTCAATAAATTAAAAATGCAATCTGGTCATGATCTTCATCGTCATATCAGCCGAAAAACGTCCACTGCTGGACAAAGGCCTCCCCCAAGGATTTCCACGACAATCGGTCCTGCGCTGCCCGCATCCAGTGGAAGGCCTACCTAAGCTACGTTTTCCGGTGCGCGGTCGCCACTTGAGAACTTTACACTGCCATCAAGTTTGAATAATTTTATTTATTTACACCACCTTCAACTTCAAAAAAATCTTAACACTACCATCAAGTTTGAATAATTTTATTTATTTACACCACTATCATCTTCAAATAATTCTTTACACTACCATCAACTTTGAATAATATTATTTATTGACATCACCATCAACTTCAAATAATTCATTACACTTCCATCAACTTTGAATAATTTTATTTATTTACACCACCATCATCTTCAAATAATTCTTTATACCACCATCAACTTCAAATAATTTTTTACACTACCATCAACTTTGAATAATTTTATTTATTTACACCACCATCAACATCAAATAATTCTTTACACCACCATCAACTTCAAATAAGTATTTACACTACCATCAACTTTTAGTAATACTTCTTTTATGCTTGCGATAGTAGGTTCTTGGTGGAACAATGAAATGAACATATTTATTTAATTGTAGTGCAAGGAAAAACCTAAACATGTTTAATTTTTCTTTCGCAAGAAAACAGCACTATAACTATCTACATATTTTTATCATTGGAACCACTTATAGTTTTAAAGTTTCCAGTAAATAGAGCAAACGTTAGCGGTACAGTCGGCGCCATATATTATGGGTAAGCGCTCGCCCCTGCGATAAGACTGAGCATAATGGCCTATAAAATTTCAGAGCCGCATCCGAGTGGGATTTCAATTAAAACTTGAGCTTCTATCTCCAATATTCAGGTGACCACACGATGTAGTCTAGATTGGAATGCAATAAGAAAGTAGAAGTTTAATTTGAAGTTGGAGAGAACGATTTAATGGAATCTTTAATCGGTATTTACTTGTAAATAAGTTGCATATTCTATTGGGAGTGCCCGAATGTTCAAACTTGGCACAAAATAGGATTGAGTGGCGCACTCTAATGTCGGAGGCCAAGATCCACTTCGGGTCGCTGAGCCAGCGAAGTAGTAGTAGTTCTATTCTGCAAAAATAAATTTAATCTAGGCTTAAGCAACTGAAAAAGCTAAAATCGTAGATATTAATCTTTCTATTCTTTCATTTTTGGCTTCTCATAAAGTATTCTGCCAATGTCATGTCAGGCATGGGTAGATATTAATCATTAGATGATTTTTGGCACTTTGACGTTTCAGGTTAACATACTCTTTGTCAGGCTAGGCACTTTACTTTAAGAGTTGTTTGGCTAATTAAATTTTATGAATTTATCTGAAACAAATATCTGATGTAGAGCGTTTCCAAAAACACAAAAATTAAACGAGACTTACTTATTTTTTTCCTTTGATAATTTAAAATGTTTTTAAAACTACCATGTTTTAACCCTTAAGTAGTCGCGCACCATCTTTATGTATCTTCACAAGTTTTTGTTTAAGTCTTTAATTTAATGGAGAATTTATATGTTTTCATTACATTATAAATATATTTTAGTAAAAATAAGTCCTGAAAATGTAAAAGCAGTGCTCGCTCCACAGTAGGTTTGCTCATATAATTCAACTATTTTTGGTCCTGGCAAGCAACAACCCGCGCACTAATGTTCTTCAAACTTATGATACAGATAGGTAAAGTTCAGAGAAGCAGCTACTGGGAGGCTCCTTTTTTTTAATGCTCGATTCGTCCGCAGAGATTGACGTAACAGTCACGTTGCAGTACGAGATGGAAAATGAAAATGAAAAAGTTTATTACAATATCTTATTGTAAACAATATTACATGTTGCAGGAAACTTCTTTTAACTATAAGAATACTTTTGCCAGAAGAATCCGCTCTTCCATAAGTAATAAACATCATACAGAGATATAATAAGAAAAAATATTAAAAACAACAATACTTTACAAATACATACGTATTAATAAGCACGCGCGTGTAAGTATTTATGTGTGCATGTGAATTTATGTGTGTGTGTGTGTGGCTGGACCTTGACGAGTGCATAGTTTATAAAATATTATACATTATTTGCCGAGGGTGACAAAATTCTCATACGGCGAGCACTCAAGGGTTAAAAATACTTAAAAAATGCTTTAATTTAGCACCATAACATACCATAATACATAGTTTCTACAAGTTCAAGAAAGTACTGTTTTTTTAAGGAATACAATTTTTTAACTTACTTCTTTAATAATTTTCTTTTCTTGAACCTTTTCATACAATAGAAAATTTCATCAGTACCTATATATTTAGGTAAAAAGTAAGTGTTTCTACAATGCAGTTGGTATCCCTCAAATAACTCACACATGGTATCCCTACAGATAACCAAAGGACTTAGTGCTCCGCAGAACTAACCAACTTACTTCAGCTTAGTGACATGTCTTTATGTGTGACCAAATATCGCACCAAAGTGTAGTATTAAACTAAAATTTCACTCTACAGTTTGTGGCTTAGAACTATTAAGCCCGTTACGTATTGTTTGCAATTGGAAATTTGGTTTATTGATATCAAACTGCATATTAATCTTGTAACGCGGCAACGCGTGGCTGATATTCCTTTCAATATTCAAGATTCAAGATATTTATTCAAAATAGGTGCAAATTACACTCTTTCTGATAGTCATAAAATAGTGATTACATAATTTCATTTGTAAAAAATCAAGAAATAAACAATCATTAGTTAATTACGTCAAAATACAATCCGTGATATTAAAAATAATGTCATTAGAACATGTAAACAATATGACACGAGAAGTTATAGGTACATCAAAATTATTGAATGTCATGAACGCCTTTGACAAGTGTAGGCCTTTGACACGCGGACAGCACTCGGTCACGAGTGTAACGCGAGAGTCATCGCTCCTCTCAACCGTATTAGAGGGAAAGGAACGACCCGGCTCGTAATTCTTTCATTCGATTTATTTCTCATGCGATGACACAAAACAATCCATGTGTCACATTTTGAAAATTAAGTGGGAGATTTAATAAAAAAAAGAGATATGATTTAAAAATCAAAATCAATATTTTCATCTGTATCAAAATAATTAAATACATAAAATAGATAACTATTTAAACCCGATTTTCTCTCTAAAAGACCTATTTCGGGTAATACATAATTATATTTATAATTCGTTATGTGTGTGTAATGTAAATTTAATGTGTATAATGTAAATTTAATGTGCATAATGCTTTTCTAATATTTGTGTGCTTACTTTCTAGGTCTTTTATCCTACTAATATTATAAACGCGAAAGTTTGTAAGAATGTTTGGATGTATGTTTGTTACTCTTTCACCCAAAAACAATTGAACGGTTCTGGCTGAAATTTGGTAGGTAGACAGAATAGGACCTGGGTTAACACATAGTCTACTTTTTTCCACGCTCGTGTGATGTCCACGCGGGTGATGTCGCGGGAAACAGCTTGTCTCTATAATAAATGTATGTGTGCACGAACGAAGTTATTCCCACGCCCTACCATACCTACTCCTTCCCGGCGTGCTACAATATTTTCACGTTGAAAATATTTTTGTTTTGGTACTTTTTTTAAGTATATGTAAATTGTACCTATTAAAAAATTGTAAGGTTAAAAGTTTTATTTTACCCAAAATTAAGCCCGCTTCCATCTTCGGCAACATCGTCACTTACCACCATGAGATGTTGTCAAGGCTTTACCAATTGTGAATAAAAGAAAAACATTTTTTTTTGGTTTTTTTTTAGTTTAAATTTATGTTCTTACTTTGGTTAGTAAGATTTAATTTAAATTCGAAGAAACCATAAAAAACTTATTTTTTTCGTAAGAGATTGGATTTAAAGCAATTATGATTTAATAAAAAAATAACTATAGGAATTAATTAAATTTTAAAATCCGACTGCATAAAACTTAACTTTTTTTAACAGTCGGGTAAAAATGTATGCTATGTCACTCACGCGACTAAAATCTAATGACTAGTAGTGCTTGTTAGATTTTAAAATGCGAGACACTTTAAAATCTAACAATCACTTTAGGCTACAAATCGTGTCAATGAAATAATTAACCTCTTTTTTGGCTAGTCGGGTAAAATGTATACTATTTAACGCACGAGAACAAGACAAATCTAACGACACCTCGCACTCAAAATCCATCAAGCCGTTTTTTTTTTTTTTATTCACAATTGGTAAACCCTTGACAACATCTCACCTGGTGGTAAGTGACGATGTTGCCGAATATGGAAGGGGGCTTACCAAGATTCCCCAACGTAATGGGGAACTGGCTATCTTATCTTCATGCCGGAACACACCAATGATATCAACATTGATATTTGGCGGCGTTTAGGCTACAGGGCGTGACAAAGAAATAAACGTACATACATACATACATACATTCATTCGAAAAACATAACCCTCCTTCTGGCGCTGTCGGCAACAAGCACGCCGGGAAGGAGTAGGTATGGTAGGGCGTGGGAGTAACTCTGTTCGTGCACACATACATTTATTATAGAGACTAGCTGTTTCCCGCGACATCACCCGCGTGGACATCACACGAGCGTGGAAAAAAGTAGCCTATGTGTTAACCCAGGTCCTATTCTGTCTACCTACCAAATTTCAGCCAGAACCGTTCAATTGTTTTTGTTGTTGTTGCTATAAAGCAACATTGATAATTATTTTAAGCTACTCACGTCGCGTCGTCACGAGTGATTTATTTTTTATACACCATTCTTATATTTTTATAAATATCTAGCTGTCCCGGCGAACTTCGTACCACCTTACACTACCCTACCCTATCCTACCCTACCCTATCCTACCCTACCCTACCCTACACTTCACTACCCTACCCTACCCTACCCTACCCTACTCTATCCTACCCTACCCTACACTACACTTCACTACACTACACCACCCTAAACTACACTACACTGCACTACCCTAAATTACCCTACGGTACCCTTCGGTACCGTACATAAGAACCTTCTCCTGACAATATCTAACTCAACAAAAAAAAGAATTAGCAAAATCGCTCCAGCCATTGTTTTTGAGCAGTTTGAAAGCCATCTCGTACAGGTCAGTATTATGACAACCAATTTCACTATGACAGCTGTTCCAAATTTAAACTCGTAACGTTACAAAAATAAAAGTTTAAAAAAACTAAAAACGGACTTCAAAATGAAATTCACTCAAAAGTAAAAAATATTTTTATTATACTTAAATACACAACTTTTACCAACAATAACGAAATCAAAGGTGGGTACGAATTAAATTAGGGGCTAAATTTTTTTTTTGAGGTCGGTACCATCACGCAGTTACATACGTATCGAATGTTTTAGATTCGATGGTTTGCTGTCACCGACCTCAAAAAAAATTAAGCCACTAATTTAATTTGTACCCAACTTTGATTTGGTTATTGTTGGTTAATGTTGTGTATTTATGTGTAGTAAAATTATTTTATACCTTTGAGTGAATTTCATTTTGAAGTCGGTTTTTAGTATTTTTAAAACTTTTATTTTTATTTTCTTTATTTTTAGTGATAAATGATAATGCTATCTTTCTCACAACGTCAAACCCAATCACCAACGAACCAATAGGAATTATCAAATCTTAATACATGTGTTTCATTAACAGATACAGAGTCCTGTGGCTTGCATCATCATCTCAGCAGCATGAAAGTTAAGGAGTTAAATCGTCCATCATCAGCTCATCTGGATAACCTGAAATAATACAACTATCAGTCTATGCATACCTACGTATATATCTATGTATAATATTGAAAGAATTTTCCTCCAACTCCTGACCGTTAACATTTCTTCATCAGCTTTCCAACATGAGATGATGACTAACAGATGCAAGTATTTTAATAGCTTTAGAAAAACATATGAATCACGTAATAAGTGCCTCTAAAATTTGAAGGTTTCCCTCGATTTCCCTGGGATCCCATCATCAGATCCTGATTTGGTGACAATGGGACCCCCTCGGGAGTATACTCCTTCGAATAAAAAACGAGTTTTGAAAAACGGTCCACAAAAGACGGAGAAATCGGTGAACATACATTTAAAAAAAAATATACAGTCGAACATAGAACCACCTCCTTTTTGAAGTCGGTTAAAAAATCGATACTGTAATAACATTAAGTACAGATTTTACCTACTACCACAGTCAAGAAAGTTCTCACAGTAAAATTGGTTGTCATAATGCTGGTCATTCTGAACCCATTTTAAAGTACTTATACATAGATAAAATAATGTATGCAACTGATGCATTTAGGTCTTTAAACACTCGTGTGATTCTATAACGAAATTCCGCTTCGTTAAAACACACTCATGTTTTAAGATCTGTCATTACATAACAGTAGCTTAAACGACTATTACCTATAAATATAATCAAAGTATAAATTAGTATCAAGTTAAATAACTTTTACTATCAAAAAGGCTTTTACTGAGTCGAGGGAGCCCTCATTATGCGATATTACGGTCCTTCATTTCACAATTTCGTTAAAACCGCCTCCGTGGCGTAATGCTTAGTCCATTCGCTTCACACCAGGAGGTCGCGGGTTCGATTTCCGGTGGTATCAACTTGCAAGACTCGGTTTGGTTGGTGGTAGGGCATTTTCTAAGCTAGCCTGGCTAGCTACCACCAGCTTATCTAATTCTTGGTGCCAAACATCAGTGTTAACAACATTGATGTGTCGTGGCTTGAAGATAAGATAGCCAGTTCTCCATTGCGTTGGGGAATCTTGCTAAGCCCGCTTCCATCTTCGGCATCATCATCACTTACCATGATGCCGAGGGCTTACCAATTATGAATAAAATAAAATAAAAAAATAAAAAACAGTATTTTCGTGAAAAAAAACGAACTACGTAATATTAGGGTGAAATTAACATTCAGACTCCTTGTGTCGACGTGCCGCGAAGTACACAGTAAAGGTGTCTATGGTAGGGCAACTCAACCTCTGATCCTTAGTTAAAATGGAAAATGTGGCAAAAGGATACTTATATATATGATATGAGTTATCCCAGAAAGTGTGGATCCTATTGAACAGAGAGCATGGCAGTAAAGAATTAGTATATTTCAACTGGTTAAATTAGCCATTCAATTAACTGCATAGCCGGTTCATTAAATGGTGGCATTTTACTAACTGGCTCATTGATAACACTTTTAATGACTTGGCTGGCTGGTGTTTAGGGCGTTCATTAAACGAGCGGAGCGAATACAGAAGTATTAGATCCTAAGGGGTTCTGTCGACTGAGAAATGCCACAATCCAAACTAGAGCGGCAGAGTGAAGCGAGCTCGGAATTTCGGAGAAACCCCTATTTATTTGGTTAGGTTCGGAGACTGTGAGGATCGCCTCCTTTTCACAGTTGCAGTGTTAGTTTGAACATGATAATATAGAACTAGAAGGGGGGGGGGGACTCCGTCCACTGAGAAATGCCCCTTCTCCCCCACCTCCCCCTTAAGCACTGCGGTGTGAATTTAAACTACCTGGCTAGCAGAAGTTGAACGATATCGATCCAGGCCATTTGCCTATGCGTTTAATTGAATGGTTGAATAATCATTCAGGCAGTAAGTCGTACGGCACCATTTAGTTAAAAGGCTAGTAAATTAATTGAATAGCTAATTAAGCTAGATGGCTGGGACATATACAAAAAAAAATACTAAATCAATGCACGGCAAATATCATTTGCCTGTTCTTTTTTTGACAACCTTTTTGTGTTCTTATAAAACAAACAAAGAGCTTGTTGTGAGAATCTCAGTGTTGTTTTAAAAATTTCAAGACAAATAGTTTTAAAGTAATTTAAGGAAAAAAGTGATCACTGACCATTTCCTCCTTATCTCTACAACAACGGGGCCTAAATTGTTTTAAAAAATCAAGGAGGTGAAATGTATAATTTCAGGAAAATCGATGTCCTTCCGTTCCCATAGGAAAAATGAAATTTCCATAGTCTAGAGGGCCTTTCATTTGATATGTCACATAATATATTTTGCATTTTACCGCCAGAAGTGTTTGCCCCCATGTTTAAATTGCATTTATTTACGTAAGAATTCCATCCAGTAATTTACCGAGCAAATTGACCGTGACAGACGGATAAACAGACAATCGAGTGATCCTATAATGGTTCTATTTTTACATATTGAGGCACGGAAACCTAAAAAAAAAGTTCACAACTTTTGAAACATCAAAAATGGAACAAATATCATCATTAGATAAGGATCTAATCCTTATCTAATTATCTTACTACAGCAGTAGGTACGGTAGCGCAAGTTAACAGCATAGTGTTCAAAGGTAGATGTAGAAACAGTTTATGATTACGTCAAAAACCCAAGTTTCCCTACTGTTAAGACATTGTATCTGAATAAATCAACTCATTGGATAGGGCCACATACTAAAGAGAATGGGTACTTGCATGTGTGTTCATTTATATTTAAATGAGAAGCCATATTGCTACAGCAGTAGTTACTGTAGCACAAGTTATCAGCTTAGTTTTTAGAGGTAGATGTACAAATAGTTTATGATTGCATCAAAAACCTAAGTTTCCCTACTGTTATGACATTGTATCTGATTAAATCAACTCATTGGATAGGGCCACATACTAAAGCGAATGGGTACTTGCATGTGTGTTCATTTATATTTAAATGAGAAGCTATCTAGCTACAGCAGTAGTTACTGTAGCACAAGTAAACAGCGTATTTATTTAAAGGTAGACGAACAAATAGTTTATGATTAAATCAAAAACCTAAGTTTCTCTCATCATCATCATATCAACCACAAATCGTCCACTGCTGGACAAAGGCCTCCCCCAAGGATTTCCACGACGACCGGTCCTGCGCTGCCCGCATCCATCGGCTTCCCGCGACCTTCACCAGGTCATCGGTCCACCGCGTGGGAGGCCTGCCTACGCTACGTTTTCCGGTGCGCGGTCGCCACTCGAGAACTTTACTGCCCCATCGGCCTTCTGTTCTACAAGCTAGGTAGTTCCAACTTCAAGAAAGAGATCAATCGACGAATCCAACTCGGCTGGGCAGCGTTCGGGAAGCTTCGCAATATCTTCACGTCCCAAATACCGCAGTGCCTCAAGACTAAGGTCTTTGACCAGTGTGTGTTGCCAGTGATGACTTACGGAACTGAGACATGGTCGCTTACTATGGGCCTCATAAGAAGGCTCAAGGTCACCCAAAGGGCAATGGAGCTTGCTATGCTCGGAGTTTCTCTGCGTGATCGAATCAGAAATGAGGAGATCCGCAGGAGAACTAAAGTAACCGACATAGCTCACAGAATCGCTAAACTGAAGGGGCAGTGGGCAGAGCACATAGCAAGTTTCTCTACTATTAAGGAATTTTATCTGATTAAATGAACTCAATGCATAGGGTCACATACTGAAGAGAATGGGTACTTGCATGTGTGTACATTAATATTTAAATGAGAAGCCATCTTTCTACAGCAGTAGTTACTGTAGCACAAGTTAACAGCGTAGTGTTCAAAGGTAGATGAACAAATAGTTTATGCTTACATCAAAAACTTAAGTTTCCCTACTGTTAAGACTTTGTATGTGATTAAATCAACTCATTGGATAGGGCGACATACTAAAGAGAATGGGTACTTGCATGTGTGTTCATTTATATTTAAATGAGAAGCCATCTTGCTATAGCAGTAGGTACGGTAGCACAAGTTAATAGCGTTTTAATTTAGATGCACAAATAGATGTGTGGGAACGGTGGGTTCCTACTTGACGAGAGCAAAAGGAGATAGGTAAATCTGCCAGGCGAGGTGGTATGCCTAGAGTCCGGCCGTGGACCAACCGTGGATAGTTGGCATTTGTATCATCATTATCATATCAGCTCAAATACGTCCCCAACAAGGGGCTCGAGCCTACCCTGAATTAGGGTGATCGCGCCGTAGTCGACCACGCGGGCCCAGTACGGGTTGGTCGACTTCACACATAACATGCAGGTTTCTCCGCAGGCGCGTGCATGTTTCCTCACGACGTTTTTCCTTCACCGTAAGAGCGTCGGATAAACGTACACTATGACATCTAACGTTAGTTAGCTAAATCGTTTTTGGTAGACAGGTGAGGTGTGGCGCTCCAAAAACAACGGCCTAACAGGTTACTCTAACAGGTAACAGGTAACTCTAAGCCCTTGACTCAGGAGGAGCTAATGGACGCCGTCAATAGGTAGACACATATTGGATAGGAGAGAAAGGACTTGTTGTCGACGCAGTCCATCTTTCAATCTGCAACATTATAGAAAAAATATGAAATTCAAGTGTGTCTGCTTAAAATCATTTTTACTCCGGAACCAACTTTTGGTCTGATTCCGGATCACTTCTTTTAATATTTGTTGTAACAAAAGTGCGAGCTGATTTGAATATATTGCAGTTTTTTCCTTAAGAATCGATTTTCATATTATACTAGTATTCCCGGCAAACTTCGTACCACCTTACACCACACTACCCTAACCTACCCTTCCCTACCCTACACTACCGGGCCATCTTCGGTATAGTGTCAGGTTACTCTGGCTTTTGGGTCTTTAGCCAGATCGCTGATAGGCAGACGTGTGGTCTTGTACAATTGTCGGTAGAGTAACTCAGTCTTAGACGATATGATCCTTCCAACCTCAGTCTTCAGCTTAGTCAGTTGGCTTTGTCCAACAGACAGATCTCTCGCGAACCCTTTTGAGGTTTTTTTTACTAAATCGCCTCTTTTTTTAAATCACTAGTCAGGGACTTAGAGATTTGCCTGTTTAGTTGCCGATACTGAGTTACGTCTTTAGAGGACTGCAAAATAATCTGCGTCTTGCTTCCATGAGGTTGCTGGTGAAGTCCGAAATTTTTTTGGTTATGTTTTAAAAATCTTAAGCCCGACCATTTGGACAATTTCCAGAAATATCTCATTATAATCATCCACATTCTTGCAGTCTCTGCAGATTATGCAACTCGAGCTGAAAGCTCTCGGGGTTTTGGAGCTGGATGGGCGCTGGTCGGAGCGTAGACTTCATCAGTCGACATCTTTCTAGCTAAGTCTGTAGATTCAATCTGCCTCGTACCATTCGGTGATTGCATCCTGTATTTACATAGTTTATATTGGATTTCCTAATTAAAATGCTTGATTGTAAGCTTAGCCGAACAGGCATTATGTATTTTATTACCATAATCATCTAATTTAAGAGCAATGATTTTGTCTGTGGAGTGATTGCTAATTCTTCCTGTCCTACGCCATCGTCTTAAGGCGCAATGGTACTTAAAAATATGTCTTTGTCTTTTTCTTTACGTGTAAAGAGAGAAGAAAATAACCACACTTATGCACTTTTTCGATGATTTTCATTTTTATTTTCATCATATTTATCTTAAATAGAAATCCAGTCGATGTTGTCCCTTCAGTCACCTATGAACTTTATTTCAGTAAATAAATCATATTATCAAATTACTTATTTTAAGAACAAACGCGAAAATAGACGATAAAATGGCTCGAAAAGAGGTAACTTTGCAAACTTATTCTATCGAGCCAACTTTATTAAATCGTGTTTCCAGTCGATATAGTCCCTCGTAACTATTCTCAATAATACCAGTACGTTTTCCTAGAATTTAAATTTACTGTTCACTTCTTCAAAAATGTATTCTAAAAACCTGTTTAAGTGGATTTTTAGGACCCACGGCGCCTTAACATCTTAATACGACAAGACAGCAGCCTTTTCTTTTATTGCGCTATGTAATGTCGCCTTGGTCTTCCTCTGCCTTTAATTCCCTCTATCTTTCCTTCTATGATGATTTTCAAAGAGCTGCCATGTCGTATCAGGTGTCCTAACATATTTTCTCTTCAATTTTTTAAATCATTTGTAGCTTCTCTTCTCTTTCATCTTATCTAGAACCTCTTGTTTTGTTTTCTTATTTGTCCAACTGATTCTTTCCATTCTCTCCAACACCACATCTTGCTTCCAATTTTTCTCTGTCCCTCTGCGTTAGTGTTAACGTCTGTGATCCATACAACGCAATGCTACAGATGTAGGCAATGACTTATATATTACTGGCGTAAGGACCCGGCCAACGCGCGCGACTAATGGGCCCAGCGAATTGGTGCGAAAATCGAAAGTTTCGCACACTCGCGACTCAGTCGTCTGCGGGACATTGTTCAGTGCGGTGGAAAAATATTCCATATAAAAATGCCTTATTGTGTTGTAAGAGGCCGTAAATATCATAAAAGAAAGGCTAAAAAGAAAAATGGGATGTCGTATTATCGATAAGTAACCTTACATTGTATTTTTTCTTGTAAACAAATTAAAAAAACGAATTTTTAAAGCGACAATTCTATCAAGGTTCTTTTAACTCGGCAAGTCAGTCAACTCTCGCCCATGCTAGTTCGTACGAGTTATGTCAGATGGCGCTACTTTTTGCTTGTATGAAGAAAATCTGACTAAAATATGGAGACGGGCGGATCCTTCTGTTCAAATCTGTGGATGTAGGTTTTTATGATTCGTTTTCTGTTTTTAGCGAAATTTTAGATGCTTTTTTCTACTATTCAATGCTGTTTTGGTCATGTTCTACTCTTGAAATGATATCAAGGGTGAATCTGGCGTCATTGGTTATTAAGTGCCTCTATATCTAAAACTATGGACCTGTTCTATGGGTTTATGTTTTTTTTTATTCACTATTGGTAAACCCTTGACAACACCTCACCTGGTGGTAAGTGACGATGTTGCCGAAGATGAAAGCGGGCTTACCAAGAATCCCCAACGCAATGGGGAACTGGCTATCTTATCTTCATGCCGGAACACACCAATGATATCAACAGTATATGTTTGAGTGAATTTGACTTTTAATTCTGGTTGTTTTCGATATAGCTAATGTTTTTGTTTTGCTTATGTTTATTTTTAGCCCGAATCCACGGAATGTTGTATCCAGTCTTTGCTATATCATAAGTAATTAAATAAATAAAACCTTTAAATAAGAAAAGTACATACATACCAAATTTAAACGGCTTTTTGCATTTATTTTTCCAAAAGGATATAAAGATTTCCTTAGCTAGAAAGCCGTCACTGCCTTTTTATTTATGTTTTTATTTTTATTTTTATTTCTTATGCTACACAATAAAACAGTTACAATACCTTAACTGCAATTTAGCTAATGACATTATGAAAACTGTGTTAAAGTTGAGTATGCCTAGTAGTCTAGTACTTACAGACGCTACTAGGTATAAACGCCGCTAGACTGCCGTAGCCGCCTTATAGGTAATTCTAGAATACTTAGCGGCGTTCTTTAGTTGTGCTGCTATATGTTAAAGATTTCCATTACGAGACAAAATCACCGCAAACAGCACTTTACGTTCTTATAATCTAGTGATGTATAGTAAACGCCTTTTTGCTTATTATATTATTAAAAATAGTGCTTTTAACGGCCTTTTTGGTACTTGTATCTCCGAAACTATGAAGAATAAAAAGATGTTTCCAAGATTGGTCGATGCGAATTTTCGCGCCTAATTCAGCGGTATAGTTAACTTAAAAACGACAAAATGTTACTTAACGGCCTTCTCTCGTATCAGGGCAGACTACACTACACACCACTACACTACCCTACCGCTACACTACCACTAACACTACCACTATTCTATTGCAGGAATTTTTAGGTAATTTTTTACATCTTGGGTTACATTATTTGAGTTTTAGTAAGGATCCCTAATTTTTTGAAAATATAATATAGACTATAGCAACCGCGGATAGTGTAGCTTCCCAACGGTGAAAGAAATTTTTAAATCGGTTCAGTAGTTTTGGAGACTAATCGAAACAAACAATCAAATCTTTCCTCTTTATAATATTATAGTAAGGAAAATAAAAATCTATGAGCACTCCAAATCAGTCTATCTTCACACCGACTGCTAACAGCCGTCATTCACTCCGAGAAACTGCTTGTGTGTTTATGTCAGCCTTTTCTTTTTACACCTATCTGTCAACATTTTTCATCACAGTAGTCGCGAGAGAGGGCTACGTTGGATGAGGACAAGCGGCATCCCCTACATGGGCACGAGCTACCGCCGCAAAGGCTAAAAAGTCGGAAAAGCTTTTTAAAACATGTCGACCCCCTCACAACTCAGCCCTCTCAAGCGAGATGCAACATGTGGCGTGCTCGAACACCGCTTCCTGATCCCTTTGTCCCGCTTTCTGAGAGTCTACCGGCTGGACATGTATTACCATGGCCGATCTGGAAGTCTTTAAATCGACTTCGGACTCAGGTCGGCCGGAGCAAGGAGAACATGTTCAGGTGGGGACTCTCGGAAAACCCAAATTTGGACTGTGTGTGTGGAGCGGTGCAGTCCATGGCTCATTTAGTTTCCTGTCCTGCCTGCCCTGTCACCTGTTCGCAGCAGGACTTAATGGACGCCACAAATAGTGCAGTCGAAGTGGCTAAGTTCTGGGCCGGAATGATTTGATTTGTCATCGACACGCAAAGAAGAAGATCACAGTATTTCATTAATATACGCCTAGAATGTTCCTGTCTCTTCGGCCATAGAATGAACAAATAGTTATTTATGATACAAAGGTGGTAAAAAGGTTACTCGTGACGATGGTAAACCCTGACCTGTGGATCGGGCTCACAAATGTCACTCGTTTGTTATTTCCTTTTATACCCATCATACGACGTTTTTCAATACAGTTGTGAGAAAACAGGAAAAATTAAAAACGATCGTGACAGAAAAATAAAATACATGGGTACATACCTATCTAAGTTTCGGTAACAATCTAATCAGCTAGCGTCTTTCCAATTAGCGGCGGCGATTGTACAACCTACCTCTTTTAAAATTCTCCTTTCAAAAGTCTTAAAGAAGATTCTGTATCTTTGGTTATTAATTTTTTATTTGCTTGAAATATCTTGTTCCTCCGAGCCAGAAATTAAAAAAGTGGTAAAGTAGAAGCACATGTGCGGTAAAATCAATTTTGCGCACACTTGACTGGTATATAAAGGACCACTTTTCGAGAAACTGAATTAAACTGTTTATTTTGATTTAATACAAGTACAACATATAATGCAATTATTTATTTTCTCATACATGCGTGGAAATCTAATCATTAGGTACTTTATAATGAACGCTGTGTATATGCCGCAGCCATTTGGTTATATCTGCTATTTGATGGAATGGCTAGCCCGTTGATTAAATGACTAGGCCAAACGTTGATTGAACAAGCTTCACAAGCGATTATAAGCCAGCCCTAACATTGATTGTACAACAGTGTAGTGTAGTGTAACGTGTAGCGCGTAGCGTGTAGCACATAGCGCGTAGCACGTAGCGTGTAGCGTTTATTATTTAGCGCAGCATTCTGCTACGCGAGACTAACTGTATAATCAATCAAACCTGATCAAACATACTATCATTCGCTTCGCTCCCTCATTTACAGTTTAGCCAACTCCTTTCTTATTGTATGGGATTTGTAGCGTGTAGCGTATAATTATGAATTGTGGATTTAAAAAAAATCTACTGAGTACAAAACTGTAAATGAGCGAGCGTAGCGAGCGATATTAGGTTCGGTCTGGTTTGACTATGTATACAGTGAAAGAGCCTTGCAAAGCGAGGGGGTAGCAGTTTCTTCGCAGAAGAAGATATTATCATCGGTTTTATTAGGAGTTTCGTAGTTAAGACGTGGCTAAATGACGTTTGGCCATGTCGTTTAACGTTGCATGCATTCAATGACTTGGCCAGTTGTCCTTTAGACATTCATTCCATGTAATCAACGGGCTAGTCGTTCAATCAAATGGCAGATTTTACCAGATGACTGAGACATACACATTCTCGCGTAGCCTTCATCGAATTTTGGATTTTGATAAAGCTACCCTTAAATGGCAACACAGACAGAAGCGGCTCAGAATCTATTGATAAATTATCACGAAATTCTTTTATACTTTTATGAATTGGTTTAGCCGCTAGGGAAAGCGTGACGAACGGACAGACCAACGTTTTTGGCACACATGCATTTTAGGATTCCGTAAATATGAAAAAAGGAAATCTTATAAGATAACTCAATATAGTTGTATGTCTGTCCGTCCGCCCGCCCGTCTGTCTGTCACACCTGATTTTTTCAAAATTTACTTGACAAAAAACGTTTAAATTTGGTAAACACGAATAGAGTTTGATGATCCCGTCACAGACTTCAAGCGTATTTGATTGAATTTTCATTTTGTGCGTTTATTTTAGTTTAAGAAACTTGAGATAAAAAAAAATCAAGAGCTATCATGTGACAAAAGAAAAGGGATTTTTATAAGAAATGCTATTTATTTGTAATATTTAAAATGCAAAGATCAAAAGAATTATGGAAAATAAACGAAACTCAAGCATTCCCCTCTTATCTCCGATACAAGCGAGTCTAAAAAATTGGGAATATAAGGCTCTCTTTAAAGTATACAGAAAAACTTAAACAAAAATAAGGAATGATATAAAAACCACCTCCACGCGAGTGCCACTCGCATTTGCACGGATGTTTTGACGAAACGTGTTACTCGCAAGTTTCTCTAAAAAAAACAATCGAAACCAGGGCTATGCTATAGACTCTCTCATCATGTCAGCTCATATACGTCCCCACCGAGGGGCTCGAGCTTACCCTGAATTAGGGCGATCGGGCCTTAGTCGACCATGCGGGCCCAGTGCGGGTTGGTCGACTTCACACACAACCTTCGAGTTTCTTCGCAGGTGTGTTGTGCAGGTTTCCTTAAGATGTTTTCCTTCACCGTTAAAGCAATCGGAGAGTATATGTACGTAACTTATGAAAAACTCATTGGTACATTGGCCGTCCGGATTTGAACCCGGCACCTCTGGTTACGACGACCGAGTCGTTACCGGTTGAGCCACTGACGCTTGTAAGACAGACTCTCTAGCGGTGCCGAATTGATATCGATACGTGGAGGTATTGAAGTTCTTGTTATCCATGTTGAACCTATTCCTCTGTAGGTTGGAGACTCTCTACTCGAAGTTATTGACAAAAGTATACCTAGAACAAACAGTCCAGTTAGGTAGATCCAACTCCGAGAACGAGATAAATCGACGTATCCAACTCGGCTATGCAGAATTTGGGAGGCTTCACAATATCTTCACGTCCCAAATACTGCAGTGTCTCAAGACTAAGGCCTTTAACTGCGATCGAGGACATATGGAACAGACATGGTCGCATACCATGGGCCTCATAAGAAGGCTTATAATCACCCAAAGGTCCATGGAGCGTGCTATGCTTGTAGTTTAACTTGGGCCTCATAAGAAGGCTCAAAATCACCCAAAGGGCCATGGAGCGTGCTATGCTTGTAGTTTCGCTGCGTGATCAAATCAGAAACTAGGAAATCCATAAGAGAGCCAAAATTACTGACATACGTAGCTCTTTAGAATTGCTCAACATATGTGGCACTGGGCAAGGCACATAGCTCGTAGAACATAAGGCTGTTAGAGCAGTAACGTTCTCGAATGGCACCCGCGCACTGGGATACGTAGCGTAGGCAGGCCTCCCACTTGGTGTACCGATGACCTGGTGAAGGTTGCGGGAAGCCTAAATCCAAAATTTGTGAATGCAGTATTGAAATAATCCAAAAGTTAGCATAAGTCTTTTATGTACTAATAGCATAGTCCGATGCAGTTCCTGAGGGAACTGAAAAAAATACTCTTTTTACAAAATCTAAAAATCATTTATTTTTCGACTTTAGTCATGAAAATCCCACATCTTAAATAATAATTCATATAATTGAAAAATTCAAAAACAACTAGATGTCTGTAGTCATGCTTTAATTTAAATGCATTAAAAAATAAATTGGTGGATAAAATAACATCTACCATATTCATAATAATTATAATCACTTTATTTTTTCATGCGCGGCAATCCGACTAGGAGTCGAAGTGGTCGCCATGACCGAAATCGGTCGGATAGATCATCATCAATCACTTTTATATTGATAAAAAATATGTTACACATCATCATATCAGCCGAAGGAAGTCCACTGCTGGACATAGGGCTCCCCCAAGGATCTCCACGACGACCGGTTCTGCGCTGCCCGCATCCAAGTTACACATAGCAAAGTATATAATATATTGGTTGACCATAGTGTATACATTATGTAAAGCGCACAGACGGTCAGCGCCGCAGTTCGAAAAAATGCATCCGGACTTCATTTATTCACGTAAAAATATACTTTTCATGAGTTGATTTTTAAGTAAAAATAAATTTAGTATTTGAAAAAAAGAACATTTTGCCTGAGTTTATTTTCAATCTACACGAAGGTCATGTAATCTCTGTTGTTAGGGTTCCGTACCCAAAGGGTAAAAACGGGACCCTATTTCCAAGCCTCCGCTGTCCGTCCGTCCGTCTGTCACCAGGCTGTATTTCATGAACCGTGATAGCTAGATAGCTGAAATTTTCACAGATGATGTATTTCTGTTGCTGCTGTAACAAAATAATATACTAAAAATTAGAAAAAGTTAAAAAATAAGAGTGTCTCCATACAAAAAATGAGTTTTTTTTAAAACATAAAAAAACCTTAGCGCCATCTAGTATGATGATATGGAACCCTTTATGTGCGGTTCTGACTCGCACTTGGTTGGTTTTTATTTGCATTCACTTACGAAATTTACAGATTATGTAGTGCGTAAAAGTTACAGAAAAAAATACAAAACACGTTAAAAAACCGACTTCCATCGCAACAACTTAGTACATTTTTGCATTATTATTTTTGGTTTTTGTTAAATTTATAATAAATTACTTAACCGATTTTGATAAAATTTATATGGGACCACACAGAAAGTACTAGCTTTCAAATAAAAAAGAATAATCAAAATCCGTTAACCCAGTCAATAGTTCTGAAGTAAGTAACACACAAAAAACATACAGTCTGAGAACCTCCTCTTTTTTGGAAGTCGGTTGAAAAAGGATTATATATATTTGTCACTATGGTTCAGAGGGTCGTACCCATTTCAAACGTATGAGAACCTATTTTTTCTACACCTACATTTTCATTCAGCTACAATCCAGAGAATCACGCTTCTTTTTTCATTCCGGTATGACACTGTATACATACTTCGCAGGGACCCCTTCGAATATTTGATTTGAAATATGTGTCGTGAAATGAAAGAAGTGACACGGGTTTTGGACGTGAAAACAAATTTGTTTGTGTTGCCAGCAGACATGGAAAAATAAATTTAAAGAATTTCCGGGTTATTGGTGGTGTAGTGACCGCAAGGGATTTGGAACTCATATTTTAAAATTTTATTACTTTTACCATTTGGCACCTATTTTTGATTTGGTGTATTGGAATTTGGGACTGTTGTATGGGATCTCCGTGAAACTAAATAATGATAACATGCTAAAGTATATCCATAAAAAAATAGAGTTACAAAAACCTAAAAACCAACAATAAAAATAATTTCATACAAAACTATGAACTAATATTCTTATCTGGGGGCACGGCAGTGCCCCCGCCAAAACGAGCCAATAGAAGTGCAAGGGCACTACCTACTGTAGCGAAAATCTCGGTACATCAAACGTAAAATTTCGATTTTTGGCCTATAAGGAAAGAAAATATTTTTAAGGTAAATCGGGATTATATTTTTTTAAATAAAGAAATGGTAAAACAAAAACAGCTGTAAAAGGCGATGGTGGTGATCTATAGGAAAGTACTTCAACCTTCAACACATAACTAGAATAAAATCGATCGGTTACATACGAACACAATTAAGGTTTACAAAAATAAAGTTTTGGTTGAGTTCCAGATAGTCAACGATCATCGCTTTAAACAGATCAAACCTCCTACTAAATACAGACTTATAATAAATGACCTAATGACAGTTACTTATAATAAATAAGCGTTAACGGAATTACCGCGAAGCTGATACACCCTACTTAAATCTTGTAATTGAAAAGTAGCCTAGTGGAATCCTAAACAGATATTTAAATTTAAAAAGGTTTTACAGCCGTTGTAAAAGAGTGGTCACATCGTTGGAAAAAAGTTCGAACAGAGGTGACACCAGACGGCAAATGTATTGGCTATAGGAACAAACAAACTTATCGTCTCAAAATTAAAAATTCCCTTGGGTTTCAGTCTTTTTTATTTGGATTGAGTGTATGTTCTTTTAGAGAATCAGACGAAAATTTTAAAAGCGGGACATATTTTTAAAAGAAGGTGAGAAAAAATGGTCAAAAAGTATGTATTGTAATTTTTTTTAGAAATTTATCGTGTTTAAAATTATTCAATGTGTTGGAAAATTTAATTTAAAAGAATATTAGTGTACTGTGCCCTTGATATTTGTCAGAGGTGAGTAGAGTGTTTTTCTTTCTCATACGTGCTTAGTACGGCCTTTTTTAAGCTTTCTAGGACTCCAGGAAGTACCCTAAGAATTTTAATGATTATCAGTGAGTCAGAGATGAAACTGGGGTTTTTAGATATCAATCAAATCTAAGGTATAAGAGCTATGTAATTAAAACTTTATATGCTTATTGAGTCTACTATTGAAAATATATCCCGAGAATTTTGTTTATCTGATATAATCCAAACCCATGTTATGAGGGTTCAAAAAACGATGAAGCGCTTCGAGAAAAGGCAGTGTGACAAAAAACTTATTATATCAGCTCATATACGTCCCCACCGAGGGGCTCGAGCCTACCCTGAATCAGGGCGATTAGGCCTTAGTCGACCACGCGGGCCCAGTGCGGGTTGGTCGACTTCACACACAACCTTCGAGTTTCTTCGCAGGCGTGTGCAGGTTTCCTCACGATGTTTTCCTTCACCGTTAAAGCAATCGGTAAGTATGTACGTAAGTTTTTGAAAAACTCATTGGTACATTGGCCGTCCAGATTTGAACCCGGTACCTCTGGTTAGATGGACCGAGTCGTTACCGGTTGAGCCACCGACGCTTGTTAACAAAACGCTCGCAGGGTCAAAACTTTGTCAACCTGATCGTTCGCCAGTAACACTCAGATGGTCAAAACTTATAAAACTGTAAAAAGTTTTTGTCATAAGCTACTTACAAAAAGAAGTGAAATCTCACCAAAAAAATTCATGTGAAACGTTGTTAAGATGAGACCATGTGGCTCGCACTGTCAAAAAGTTATCAGATCTTATGTAGAGCCAAGCTTCTAACTCTGAACGCCCTAATCCTATAAGCCCTAACTTCACAAACCAATAGAGCGTCGGTGGCGTAGTGGCTAGGGCCACCGCCTCCTGTCCGGGAGGTCGTGGTTCGAATTCTGCCACGTACCAATGTGATTTCGAATTTAGATTTCATATGTACGTTTATCCGACGCTCTTACGGTAAAGGAAAACTTCGTGAGGAAACCTGCACACGCCTGCGGAGAAATTCGAAGGTTGTGTGTGAATTCGACCAAACCATATGATACTGCGTCGCGTGGTCGACTAAGGCCGGAACACCCTAATTCAGGGTAGGCTTGAGCCCCTCGGTGGGGACGTACATGAGCTGATACGATGAACTTCACAAACTCTACACCTTAGTCAAAATATAAATTGACCCATTGAATTTGTCGGGTTTAGAAATGACCATTATTTTAATTATTATTTTGAACAGGATTTCACTGTTTTTTAAGAGATCTACTTGCAGAGATGTTTGAAATTCAACACAAGGTACCGAAAAACTAAAAAAATATGACATAAATGGTGTTTATCGGTTTTTGTCCAGCGTAACTTTAGCAAGATATAGGTATAATTGGTGAAACGTTGTTTTACAATAGATTAACAGTTGATGATGATGGATGACATACACTGCTCAATATTGCCTAGGGATGTTTTAAAAAAGTATGCAAAACATGGCTTCTTGAATAGCTATTAAAAATTACTTAGTACGTGTGTAGTACAGGGTATAAAAGCTTTCAATGAGGGCACGTGCTATATTTACAGGTAACTTCTCAGTTTTTATAACCATGGGTTCTACTAATATCATACAATTTGTGCCATCCTCCCATCTTCTAAATATATATTTCGGATCATCAGAAAGGTTTTGGCCGGATCTAAGAAATAAACTTGTCTTTGAGAAGTTTTGGAGTGTACAATCAATATTCACACACGTTTGCAACACGAGGCTTCACGATGATGCGGATGAAAACCGATTATTTTATAGACTGCGATGAGTTCGGCACGGGGCTGGCTTCCCAAGTTGACAGTTCAGCTGCTCGATCAAAAGTGCTCGTAGAATAATTGGCGCCTCTGTCGTAGCCTCTTTAGGTTGGCTGCATTGTCATTTAATGGTTCGATAATCACAACGATTCTGATTGGCTAACAAACAAGTACCAACACTACCAACTTCCGGTTTCCGGTCCCGCACCGACCACGCCTTGGCCTAAGATGACTATTATTACTACCCTAGCTAAGCGCTTGACGTTTCAAGATAAAGCACACGGTCCTTCGACGCATGCATAGATGGCGCCACGTCCTTGAGCTCCGACATATATAACTCAAAGGTGACTGACTGACTGACATAGTGATCTATCAACGCACAGCCCAAACCACTGGACGGATCAGGTTGAAATTTGGCATGCAGGTAGATGTTATGACGTAGGCATCCGCTAAGAAAGGATTTCGGGAAATTCCCACGGGAACCGCAAAAATCAGGATCTGCGCGGACGAAGCTGCGGGCATCCACTAGTGACAATATAAAGACACAATTTTATTTTCCGCGCGTTTTTACAATTATTGTATTTTTATAAATTAGTTTGGTTTTTAAGTAGTTTTTAGTTTGGTTTTAAGTAGTTTTTAATTTTGTTTTAAGTAGTTTTTAGTTTGGTTTTAAGTAGTTCTTAAGAACTGAGAGGGTAAACATAGCACTTGCAACACAAGTTTCTACACAACACGTCATGTCCTAAGTATTTTTTATAAAGGCCCGCAGGAAATTTTCTTTTTCTTTGCTTCTTAAGGCCCAGTGGTACCTAAAATCTGCTTAAACAGTAGTTAACAGTAAATTTAAAATCTAGGAAAACATATTGGTATTATTGAGAGTTACGAGGGACTATATCGAATGGAAACACGATTTAATAAAGTTGGCTCGATAGAATAATTTCGCAAAGGTACCTCTTTTCGAGCCATTTTATCGTCTATTTTCGGTTTTTTACTTAAAATAAGTAATTTGATAATATGATTTATTTACTAAAATAAAATTTAATAGGTGACTGAAGGGAAAACATGGAGTCCAATCAGGGCTTACTTCCCGCTCCCGCACACCTCACCTAGTTGACAGAATTGTTTTTACTATGAAATGTACGGCTTTAGCCGAAAAATGTGCACACTGCGCAAATAATATCGAACTCTTAATAAACGCCTAACCCATGAATTATTGTTTTCGTTAGGTTTATGCACCACGAAAGCACCCTGCTCACCCATGAACTGACTCATGGCGAACAAAATTTCAAGAACCAAGCTACCGAGTGATGCCAACAGCGCGCTTCCCCCTACACGCGTTCAAAAGTTACGAAGCAAACAAAAAGAAAATTTCCTGCGGGCCACCCTATAGTTCTTCAAAAAGACATGTTTCGTATAAAAACTCTAAAGATATCCCTAGGCAATGCTAATGTGTGTTCTTCCAAAAAATGAAGTGAGCACTGAGTTTTAGCAAATTCACACGCTAACCCTTAAATCATTCATTCATTTATTCATTTCGGCGCAGTGACTCGAAGTGGATCTTGGCCTCCAAAATAAAATGACGTAATTTTTCACGATTCCGCCGTGATTTTTGCATGCTTGTTCATTTTGACTTTAAAACCGTTTACAATCCATAACTATAGTAAAAAGAAATAATAGTAGGTTATCTTCATACAATGGTACATCACGCGGATTGTTAGTGTGCGTGTCAGTAGGCACGCACGCACACTAAAATAATAAGAACGATTTCTTTAAAATTTCTTGTTGATTTCTTTAAGATTTTCTTTGGCAGTAAAAGGTTACTAAACAAGTCGTTCATATTATTGTACTGTGCTTGCGTGCCTACTGACGCGCACACTTACAATCCGCGCGATGTGCCATTGTATGAAGATAACCTATTATTCTTTCTTTTTACTATGTCATAACGTCCCCACTGTTGGGACACCGGTCTCTGGTGCGAACCCCACTAGCTGAAGTTTTCAAGCTGCCTAAAGACTTTGCGAAGCACGGAAACGTTCGATGAAAATGCCACTTCATTTTTTTTCGAAAGTACAAGCTTGTTGTTGGCCGTGGGGGCCTTTACAACTTCACCGGATAGGTAGAGGAAAATGACACTTATATAGTCAAACACATCCAGGTAAGGTACTTCAGATAAGTCAACCTACTTGATCAACCCAACCAAGCAAATAAAATCCCCTAAAATAAATAACCCAAAAATCAATAGGTAATTATTCCAAGACTCATCAAAACCAAAGATGAACCACAAAATATTCAATCAATGTTCGTAATATATATATTGTTTCTTATATGAACTTGCCTAAGGCTGTTTTCATCGTCGTTATAACAATATTCATTCCTTCCCAGAGAATTCTCTTGGGCGAAGTATACAGGGTGTGACAAAAGAGCTAGTAGTAAATAATTTTCAGATGTGCTTCCACTTATTAAGTACTAGCTGTACTAGTGAGCGTGCAAAAATGTAGCCTATGTGTTAATCCAGGTCCTAATCCGTCTATCTACCAAATTTCAGCCAGATCCGTTCAGTAGTTTTTGCGTGAAAGTAAAGTAAAAAGTAAAAAAAAGTAAAAAATGTTTATTTGCAGAAAGAACACTACATTTTTTTAACAATAACCCCACACTAGGCAACTTGCCTGTATCGTGGTAGTTGATTTAGTACGATTTCCAGATTACAAAGAATGCGGCTGATTTATGCGGTTAAACATGGTAAAGTAAATTCTTCGACACGTAACAAAAGGAAACAAGTTAAATTCAGTATATAAGCTTAAATTAAACACAATAATATTAATAAAATAGATTGGGCAAAATACCATGCATAAAATTTTGTTTTAATGACTAAATAATTAATTGAGTATCTCTGCAGAAATATGTGAGCATGATTGCGTGTTTGTATGTGTGTGTGTATGTGTTGTGTGAGTGTATGTGTTGTGTGTGTGTGTGTGTGTATGTGAGTGTGTGTGTTTTAGCAGACTATTCTGAACAAACTCTCCACCTCGTGATATGTTAGTTTTAGTAAGTGCTTTTGAAGTTTACTCTTTATTTCGCGGACCGAATCATCTTTAACATTCAAAATATCAGCAACTCTATTGTATATATAAGGGAACATAAACTGACTAAAGCGTTGTGCAAAAGTTGTCCTTAAAATCGGAGTCTCAAGTTTAAAAACTCTTTTTGAAGAAATTGTTTTGAAATTTTGATTGCGAATGACCCTAGCATGAGTGAAGATACATAGCCTAAGCACAAATAGTTTTCTAACACTGAGAACTTGGGCCGTGTCATAGAGAGCGATCGTGGAATACCGGCGAGGCTTCCTTAATGCTACTTTAAGAACTGCCCTTTGAGCTCTCTCCACAGAGATAAGAACTGAGGTACATGCTCCACCCCATGCTAGTATGCAGTAGTTAATTATGGATTGGCACAGAGCTAAATAAACCATTTTTAACACCCTTTCATCTGCAATATCTCTCAATATTTTCATAACGTGCATTATTTTCCTTACTCTTCCCGCCAAGATGATAACATAGTTTCTGAATGAAAGTTTATCATCGAGAAGGATACCTAGATATTTTAAGTTAACAGCTCTCTCAATAAAGTTACAGTCACAAACCCTGTTCACATTAGACCTGATACAAAGAGTAACAAACATACATCTACACCTCCATACATTCTTACAAACTTTCGTGTTTATAATATAAGTAGGATGTATCTCAATACTTTAATCTCCAATCATGACTTTAGCCCTTTCATTTTTTTTTTCACCTCTCTGTGATTATCATTTCGCAAAAACTTAGCTCCCATATTTTTTTTTTATCCACAATTGGTAAGCCCTTAGCATCTTCTCACCTGATCGTAAGATGATGCCGAAGATGAAAGCGGGCCTAAGCAGATAAAAAAAAGTTAACAAGGTAACAAGATATATGTCATGGTTTTGTATATCATATCATGGTAACAAGATTCCCCAACACAATGGTGATCTGGCTACCTTATGTTCAAACCGGAACACATCGATGCTGTTAAAATTGATGTTAGGCGGCAAGATTAGATAAGATTTTAACCGCCTCCGTGGTGTATTGGTTAGTCCATTCGCTTCATACCCGGAGGTTGCAGATTCGATTCCCGGCGGGGTCAACGTGGTAATACTCGGTTTGGTTGGTGGTAGGGCATTTTCGTAGCCCGCCTGGCTTGATACCACTATCTTATCTATGTCTTGCCGCCCCACATCAATGTTAAGCCCGCTTGAAGATAAAATAACCAGAATCTTGGTAAGCCCGTTTTCATCTTCGGCATCATCGTCACATACCATCAAGTGAGATAATGCCAAGGGCTCATCAATTGAGGATTAAAAAAAGAAGGTGGTAGCTAGCCAGGCGGGCCTAGGAAATACACTTCCACCAAGCCACTGTCTAACTAAGTTAGAATCTGCCGGAAATCGAACCCTTGACCTTGTGATGTGAAACTGGTAGATATCCAGCTGATCAGATCACTAAACGTTCAACTTTTTTTAGCCAATTGCCCAAGAATGAGAGTAAAGTTTTTAGGGTGTATGTATGTATGTCTGTTTCTTTGGCTGAACAAATAAACTGTTTGATGGATTTTGGAATGAGAGGTGTCGTTGAATTCGTCTTGATCCCTTAAATAACTTGTAATAGGTACATAAATAGCATTTAGGATTTAAATTCAAATTAAATTGATTGATTATATTGCACCGGAAAACATAGCGTAGGCAGGCCTTCCACGCGGTGGACCGACGACCTAGTGAAGATCGCGGGAAGCCGCTGGATGCGGGCAGCGCAGGACCGGTCGTCCTGAAGTAGCCCTTTCTCCAGCAGTGGAAGTTTTTATGCTGATATGATGATGATGATGAATTATTATATTACCACACATTTTTCTACAGCCTCTATAAAGAACAGTTTAATTAGATGGATGGAGGCTTGTTTCGTATATTCGTTTAACAGCCTCAAGGCAGAAAGGCATTCATAGGACGGGTCTGGCCTTTATACTGTGTAAATTCGTAATTAGAGAAAAAATCACAAAAGAACACTCTCTGCTTGTATTCACGCAGGCATTATACAGAGTAAATAAATTCTACGAAAACGATACGCAACCGGTTACTCCGAGTTTTTTCACGATTCTATCAAGAAAAAAAACTAAAAAATACATGCTTTGACAGCACATCAAACTAAAAAGTGAAAAATAATTCTTAATATAAGCTGAAAACAATAATGAACGAAAAATACTAGTAGGTATTATTGTAAAAAAAGAATGGGTTGCTCGATATACGAAAAATATGGCAAAAAGCGCCTCACGCTTTTTTTTATAACACAAGTATTTTTCATTCAGTATTGTTTTCAGCTTATATTAAGAATTATTTTTAACTTTTTAGTGTGATCTGCTTTAAAAGCGTGTTTTTTTAGTTTTTTTTAAATATATTTATTCTTCAGTTTTTAGTTTAGGATAATGAGATAAACTTATAAAATTATTGAATTGTCACTGATTCTTGATAAAAGTACAAAGTTTAATCTGTTCTTTTAAAGTGGGTCAAAATCGAGTGCAAAGGAGTCGGTTACAAACATACAAATATACATACAAACATACATACAGGTGAAGCTAATAAAATCGTGATAAAAAATCAAGTCGCTTTTCAACTACTTTGGTTTTTACATGCATTGGTCAAGAATAACTTTAAATTAAAATGTAATAAAGATACCACTGTATAAAAAAAAAAACTCTTTTTAGAAAGTCAGGTAAAATGTATCATATGTGAATCGAGGGGTCAAGACAAATCTAACATACCTCGCCCTCTAAAATCAATGAAGCCGTTTAGAAGATATTGAAATAAAGAAACATACGAAAAAAAGGCCTTAAAACAACGTAGTTACTTTGGTTTTTACATTCATTGGTCAAGAATAACTTTAAATTAAAATGTAATAAAGATACCACTGTATAAAAAAAAACTCTTTTTAGAAAGTCAGGTAAAATGTATCATATGTGAATCGAGGGGTCAAGACAAATCTAACATACCTCGCCCTCTAAAATCAATGAAGCCGTTTAGAAGATATTGAACTAAAGAAACATACGAAAAAAAGGCCTTAAAACAACGTAGTTACTTTGGTTTTTACATTCATTGGTCAAGAATAACTTTAAATTAAAATGTAATAAAGATACCACTGTAAAAAAACTCTTTTTAGAAAGTCAGGTAAAATGTATCATATGTGAATCGAGGGGTCAAGACAAATCTAACATACCTCGCCCTCTAAAATTAATGAAGCCGTTTAGAAGATATTGAAATAAAGAAACATACGAACAAAAGGCTTTAAAACAATACACTGCTTTTTGTGACAAAACGTGTAATAAATTTCGAAAAACCTAAAAACTTTTAGGTACCTACTAGCTTTTAATATTGCATTGTCACGCGATATACATATGCATGCAAAATTTTAGCTTAATAAGAAACGGAGAAGTGGGTCAAATTTAACTTGCAAGATTTCACCCGAACAAACATAATATATACATATATATACATTGCAAGTTAATTAAAAGCTTTTAAAAAGCGTCGGAGGTGGATTTAAATTCAGACGACCAACGTATCAATGAGGTTTTTGAAATATGCATACAAAGTGATTAAAATTAATGATAAATAAAAAATATAATAGAATACCTTTTTTTGTAAAATTGTTTTATCTTGCAACACATTTTCAGAACTTCGTTTAAGCTTTCAAGCGGTAATACGAAAAAAAATGCGGCGTCCATGCTCGGTAGGATGCGGGGCAGGATCAACAGCATCCTGGAAGTTAATGCAGCAAGGTTTGACTCGCATTTCTTGAAGCACTGGGTAGGAATTATAAAGAGTGTTTGGGAGTTTATTATGTAAGTACAGTGTAGGTAGGTATTTGTGTATAACTTACTTTGTGTTGTTTCCGTGACATATTTGAAATGTGCTCTTGATTTTGACTTTTTTTTATCTATACATTGACATTGTACCAAGAAGTTTATAGGTAAAACTGGAGGCCACACTCTAAATACCTAATTGAAGCAAAGAAATATGCCCTTGAAATGTCTCTTTACCGCTCCGTCTCTTTTCAATTAGCGGGTGTGAGCAAGAGCTTCACCTATACACGTCTTGTTCATACCTCCTAATTAGAAAGAGACGGAGCGGTAACGAGATATATCAAGGCCATATTTTTTTGCTTCAAGTAGGTATTTAGAGTGTGGCCTCCAGATTTACCTATAAACTTCTTGCATTGTACTCATATCATTTACTAAAATAGGCTAAGTTTACTAACAAAATGGAACAATGTATTCTGAGAAATCCCTACTAATATTATAAATGCGAAAGTAACTCTGTTTGTCTGTTACGCTTTCCCGCAAAAACTACTGAACGGATTTGGCTGAAATTTGGTAGGTAGACAAATTAGGACCTGGATTAAGACATAGGCTACTTTTTACCACGCTCGCGAAACGTGGTCCACGTGAAGCCGCGGGAAACAGCTAGTAAATAATAATAATAAGTGTACTGTAGCTAATTCCCTGAATGCACTTTTCACTCTGTACATCGCAGTTTCACCTATCTCGGAGCATTTCCTAAAGCCTGCACTCTCTCTCTATTAAAGCTCGTCAATATCGTAATATCTAGAATTTCTATTTGAATTTTACGCGCCTTCGATTTTTCAACTCAAAACGAACTGGCAAAAGCTCGTATGTATTGTAATTCAATATTTTCAGTCCGAACATTTTCTGCCACAAGAATCTCTAGATGGTTAGACAACCTTAAGCGGTAATAAAAAATAGAAAAAAGAAGCTTTACTACCTTGAGAATAAAGGAGAAATACAATGAAAACATGAAATTGTAGATAGTGGAGATCGCAGACGTAGATGATAAATTTTACAGAAGGGACATGAATAAGCGGCAACATACTAAATTGGCAGAATGTAGACTTAAGTGTCTGCGTGTAAGCGTGTGAATGTACAAGCATGTAATACTTGAATGTAAAGACTCGTCTACACCAGAAAAAAAAACTTATGCATTGCACTGTCATAACAATTATTTCCCACCAAATTAGTTTACAGGCGGTCATGACCTAGTGCCACTTGCATGGTCATGGCAATCATGAAGGTAAACTGACTACAAACTCGGTCATCGTGGATGGGTCAAACACTATTAGGCGCATTTATATAAACCCTAATTCAAGGTAGGCTCGAGCCCCTCGTTGGTGACGTACATGAGCTGATATGATGATGATGATGATATTAAGCTTTTCATGCATTCGAAAGACGCTAAGCCGTTGGTGTCGGTTGCTATTTCTAGATGGCAGTCGTTGAGCCACGTCAGAAAAACTAAAAACGTAAACGTATTAAATCCTCCAATCACCACCAATCCGCCTTGGCCCCCCGTATTTGGATAAAACTTCTGACAGTGGGTTCGCTACTAGTCCTTCAATCTTTTACTTTATATTCTCGAGATGTGAGAGTGACCCGTATCCCAGAAGTGGGAACACTATGGGATGTTAGCGACAAACTGGGCTCTCAAAATTATCAACAGTAGCTTGATCCGACGTATGTGTCGCAGCCAAATTGTTAAATCAGTCATTTGACGTACGGGAAAACGATTTCCTTAATATTAGGTGTTCATGTATGAAATTGACAATTCAGTTTTTTATATTCAATTTTTATTGAAAAAAGAGTTCTTGTTTTTGATTATTGTCCTCCTTGTGGTGATACTACTTATGTTCTTTTATAAGTGGTTAGTGTGATGTCTTTTATGTTTCAATCCCCGGAACGGAACAAAGGCGTTTCCTTAGTAGTCAGATGGGGTAATTTTTGGACTAATTGATTTTCTTGAATTTTTCCCTAAAAATGTCAAAACCTTATGCGGGGTTCTTCCAAATATGACATTAGCAACGTAGAAACTGCTCGATAACTCTAGAGCCTTAAAATAAAAACATGTACTCGTATTTTTTCCCTCAAAAATGGCGATTTTTTGAGGTGTATATGTATGATGGGTTAAAGCCACTGTGATTTCGAAATATCTTAACATTAACCACACACTTAACCACCTCTCAATTTATAATTCTAGCTTAACCCGTGAAAATAGCATAGTCCGCACAGTTCTTGGGAAACTGTAAAAAAAATATGATTTTTGTTGATTGCTCTCACGTAGCAACGGAGCAACAGATTGACTTGATTTTTCGCACAGAGATGGTAAGGGCAATGAAAAAGTGGAAAGTGACATAAACTTTACTACTAATTAGCATAGCCCTATATAATTTCCAAGAGATTTAGAGAACACCTTTTTCCGCCCTCGCACAACTCTGAACGGAGCAACGGTTTAATGTGATTTTTTTGAACGGAGATAGTTAAAGGTGCGGAAAATGACTGATACTTAATTATTAGCACAGCTTGAAATAGTTCTCAAGGGATCTTGAGAAAACTGATTTCTACTTTCGAGCACCACACAGTTTAAAAACGGAAAACGATGTTCACGCGAGCTAATACGCAGGCAAAAGCTAATAGATTATAGGTATGTGTGAACTGTGAAGTGCTGTCTGAAGTAATTCTATTGTTTTCCAGAAATTATGTTTATCTAAAACACAAGTGTTGATAAGATTACAAGAGTACTCTTACAATAAGATTTTGAATAAAAAAATACCCCAAAAAGTGATAGGAGTATCAGAATTTTGTGAAGTGAATTTAGGTATCTCCCCAACTTAATCGCTATTATTATCACTTACTTTTAGCGAAAAGCATTTCTGTGTTACGTCGGATGGAATGAATGGCATACCCAGCTGCTGGTGCCAATTATCATTTGTGGGATTTGTGTTTATTTAGTACTAGCTGTTTCCCGCGGCTTCACCCGCGTGGACCACTTTCTATGACTTTTCGAGGGTGCGCAGTGCGTGAAAAAAGAAGTCTATGTGTTAATCCAGGTCCTAATCTGTCTACCTACCAAATTTCAGTCATATCTGTGCAGTAGTTATTGCGTGAAGTAACAAACATACACATTCACACACACAAAAACTTTCGCCTTTATAATATTAGTGTGAATAGTGGGTGCCCGCGGCTTCGCCCGCGCAGATCCCGTTTTTTGGTGTTCCCGAAATCCTTTCCAAGCGGTTGCCTACGCCTTTATAACTGTCTGTATTCCAAATTTCAGTGAAATCCGTTCATTGGTTTCGACTGTGCGTTGATTTTACCAGTCAGTACCCTTTTTCTTTTATATATTTATACACAAAGAAAAAAATACTGTAGCCTTATAATTTGCGTTGTGTTTGGTTTTCAACCGACTTCAAAAAAGGGGGAGGTTCTCAATTCAGACTGCTAACTGATTTTCATGCTTTTTAGGGTTCCGAACCCAAAGGGTAAAAACAGGACCCTATTACTAAGACTCAGCTTTACGTCTGTCACCATTTCATGAACCGTGATAGCTAGACAGTTGAAATTTTCACACATTATGTATTCCTGTTGTCGCTATAAGAACAAATACTAGAAATTAGAAAAAGTAAAAGTTTCCATCCAAAAACCGTATTTTTTTTGAAACGTGAAGAAACTAGCGTCATCTAGTATGATGGTACGTAACACTTTGTTCGCGGATCTGACTCGCACTTTACCAGTTCTGGTTTTTTATTCATTGCAGGTTAGTCTCTTACAATTTTTTTCTTTTTTACGAAAGTAACAAAATCCATAAAATGTTTCAAAATTGTACTTGAAGTCAGTTTTTGTAACATGTTCAGCGTTTTTTTTAATACTAAGTATCTGTACCTGAAGGTTGAGAGCATTTTACTAAGCCTACGCTGGATGTCTGTCTGTCAGTTCGTCCGACTTTTAAAAGATTGTACATTTTGAACTGATAGGAAGCGGGCTGAAATTTTCACAGAAAATGTGGCATTAAAGCAAATTTACTGAAAAATAATTAAAATAAAAATTTCAAAAAGAAGTTTAAAATTAGGGCATTTTATAAAAAAAAGTCACGATATCAATGTCAAGTTTACAGTAATTTTGAAAATACCAAAGGATAATTTATGTACGTCAAAATAAAATCACAATATGGAAACATCGGTCCCGGTCAAGGTCGCGGCAAGCCGCTGGATGCGGGCAGCGCAGAACCGGTCGTCGTGGAGATCCTTGGGGGAGGCCTATGTCCAGCAGTGGACTTCCTTCGGCTGATATGATGATGATGATGATGGAAACATCAAAATCAGAATATGTAAATGTCACAACGCAAAAGTAAAAATTAAAAAAAACCTGAATCTGGACCTCATATATTTTTCACTTTCTTATTTTTTATTACTTGTTAGTTAATCCTTTATAATAAGTAATAACACATTGTGAAAATTTCAAACAGCTACCTGTCACGGTTCTAAAGATACAAGTTTTAAAAGTTGCACAGACAGACAAACGGACGGAGAGTGTAGGCTTAGTAATATGATCCCGTTACCTGTTACGGAATCCTAAAAATAATAAAAAGCAGCCAAATTTTAGTTGTAATCGTGCTAAGCATCCCTAACTTAATTTGAAATAGTGTCGCTCTAGTTACTCTCGTTTTATTTAAATTCTTTTTTTTTTTTTTTTTTTCAAAATTGGTAAACCCTTGACAACATCTCACCTGGTGGTAAGTGACGATGTTGCCGAAGATGTAAGCGGGCTTACCAAGATTCCCCAACGCAATGGGGAACTGGCTATCTTATCTTCATGCCGGAACACACCGATGATATCAACATTGATATTTGGCGGCAAGACTTAGATAAGATGGTGGTAGCTAGCCAGGCGGGCTTTGAAAATGCCCTACCATCAACCAAACCGAGTCTTACAATTGACCCCGCCGGGAATCGAACCCGCGACCTCCTGTGTATAGCCAGTGAACTTTGCCTCTGAGCTACGGAGGCGGTTAATTTGTATTTATTGTAGGTTCTCGGCGATGTTTTTAAGGTTTCTTATCCAGAGGTGTGGTCGTAAGGAACCGTTTTTACGCAATTCAGACTCTTATTTGGCCGGATTTCAATACAAGCCATTATCGACATCATATCAGCTGATGTGAAGTGACGATTATGACGAAAATAGAACTAGACTCCCAGCGCAATGGGGAACTGGTTATCTTACTAGTACTAGTAACTAATTAGTAATCTGTGCTGGTATCTATCTTCATGCCGCATCACAGTGCTGTTAAAAAAAAACTGGCCAAGAGCGAGTCAGAATCGCACACATAGGGTTTCTACCATCATACTAGATGGCGCCAGTTTCATCAGTTCCGTACTAGCATACTAGATGGCGCTAGTTTCTTTACGTTTAAAAAAAAACACGTTTTTTTGTATGGAGACTTTCACCTTTTCTAATTTTTTGTATTTTTTTTTATTTACACTTATAGTACACCACAAACAATTTTGTAAAGCGAATACATATTATATATAGTGTACAGTAGGCGGTCTTATTGCTAAAAGTAATCTCTTCTACACAGCAGTATTCGTTGTTATAGCGGCAACAGAAATACATCATCTGTGAAAATTTCAACTGTCTAGCTAACACGGTTTATGAAATACAACCTGGTGACAGATGGACAGCGAAGTCTTAGTAATAGGGTCCCGTTTTTTCCATTTGGGTACGGAACCTTGAAAACATCATCATTATATCAGCCGAAAGACGTCTACTGCTAGGAAGGCCTCCCCCAAGGAATTCCACAACGATCGGTCCTGCGCTACCATCATCCAGCAGCTTCCCGCAACCTTCATCAGGTCTTCCTTCCACCGAGTGGAAGGCCTGCCTACGCTACGTCTTCCGGGAAAGTATATATATTGGTGCTAACATACAGTATGGACACACCCTGCCGCTCTCAAGATTGCGACCTCACCCCCTCGTCACCCAGATTGATACAGGTTGGTTACAGTTTGGTTGTCAACGTATAGGATTATCCGGTTTGTCAACGGTGACTCGATTTATACGAGACTAACCAAGAAGTAAGGAGATGTTCTTCGGATGTATGGATGTACGTTTTTTTTCTTTGGCTGAGCCTGAAGCCTAAATGACTTAATGGATTTTGGAGTTTAAGGTGTTGCTGGATTTGTATTGATACCCTAAAAATGCAAATGACAAAAATAATGTAAATATTTATATAAAACAATTGCTACAAGTCAGTGATTTGTCACGAAGGATACTTTTTTCCACATATTATTATATAAGCTCACATACGTCCCCACCGAGGGGCTCGAGCCTACACTGAATCAGGGCGATTAGGCCTTAGTCGACCATGCGGGCCCACACACAACCTTAGAGTTTCATCGCAGGCGTGTGCAGGTTTCCTCACGATGTTTTCCTTCACCGTTAAAGCAATCGGTAAGTATGTACGTAAGTTTTGAAAAACTAATTGGTACATTGGCCGTCCAGATTTGAACCCGGTACCTCTGGTTAGAAGAACCGAGTCGTTACCAGTTGAGCCACCGACGCTTTTTATACACAAGTGCCTGTCATCAAAGGTTGGTCCACGTGCGGCTGGAACACCACCTCGCCTGGTGGAGATATCCCCTAATGCTCTCAAAGAATAGGAACACACGGTTCTTAATAGTTTGTAACAAAATTGATTTGGTTACTTAATGACGGAAAGTATTTAATATTTAAATACCATATCCAGTCACCTATATCTGAGTTCAGAATATTAAATTTAGCTCCGGAACGGGCTCCCGCAAGAGCAGACATCATTCTTTGATGCATTTGAAATGCTGATAGTGCAGCGGCAAGCAGCGTCGGGGGATTAAACAGGGCAAGTCCCAGTCTGGTAGACAATGAGCTGTCTAGTAGATACATTAGTCTATCCGTTGACAGTGCCTTTGTACCGCGTATCAAACAGTGTTTGAATCTTAATTGCGACTAGCTAGTTAATGGAATATTTAGCAATTTGAAATTGTTACATTGATATGTTGATTTCACTGTCTGCGAGGCTCACGGAGACGTATTAGATAGGTGCCTATCTTAGTCTATACTAGCTGTGCCCGCGACTTCGTCCGCGTGGGGGTATTGAATTTTCCGGGATAAAAAGTATCCTATATGTTAACCAGGGCTATAAGGAACCACCATACAAAATTTAATCAAAATCGCAATAGTAGTTTTGCGTGATGCTCAAACATACAGACATACAGACAGACAAACCAATATTTCAAAATTTGTTGTTTTGGCCTCTATATCGTCAGTAATTTCCACCACAGTTATTATTTTCCAATAATATTTCATGTACAGACATGGCCCCGTTGCAGTTTTAATAATAATAATATGACGATCATCATATCAGATCAAATACGTCCCCACCGAGGGGCTCGAGCTTAACCTTAATTACGGCGATCGGGCCTTAGTGTGGGTTGGTCGACTTCACACGCAACCTTCGAGTTCCTTCGCAGGCGTGTGCAGGTTTCCTCGCGATGTTTTCCTTCACCGTAAGAGCGTCAAATAAACGTACATATGAAATAGAAATTCGAAAACCCATTTTTATTTGGCAGAATTCGAACCACGACCTCCCGGACAGGAGGTAGTGGCCCTTGCCATTACACCACCGACGCTCTCATATATATAATCTCATATGTCATAATATGACATTAAAATTATTTTATTTTGAAAAATTGAAAAATGGACACCTTAAGGAGATTCATAATGGATATTGCCTCTATGAACCAAAAACATATTATTTCAATTTAGGCATTTTTGATTTTTTTTATTTAGAATTTTGCGGCGTTTGTATATTTTCAGTTTATAAGTGTTTAATCTCCAGGTTTTCAACATTTAACTGACCCGCTCGTTGACCGTTTTTTTTTAAAATCCACAATTGATAAGCTCTTGTCATCATCTAACCTAATGGTAAGTGACGATGATGCCGAAGATGGAAGCGGGCTTATCAAGATTCCCCAACGCTATGGGGATCTGGCTATCTTATATTCAAGCTGGAACACATCAATGCTGTTAACACTGATGTTTGGCGGCAAGACTGAGATAAGATGGTGGTAGCTAGCCAGGCGGGTTATGGAAATGCCCTACTACCAACCAAACCGAGTCTTACAAAGTTGACTCCGTGGAGCGAATGGACTGACCATTACGCCACAGAGGCGGTCAACAGATTGAACAGAGCCAAAGTATTTTATCTAGGTTTAATTAAAACAGAAGAAAAATTAATTAATTTTAAATTCCTTTATGATTAGGGTTAGAAAGTATATATTATATTAGTAATATCATACAGTATGGACACTCCCTGCCGTTCTCTAGATTGTGACCGAAGAAAAATTAATTAATTTTAAATTCCTTTATGATTAGGGTTAGACCAAAGTAATATCATACAGTATGGACACTCCCTGCCGCTCTCTAGATTGCGACCTTACCCCCTCATCTCCCAGGTTGATTCAGATTGGTTGTAGTTTGGTTCTCGAATGTATGGGATTTCGCCGTCATTTTGTTTGCTCCGTCATTTGTTTTCAGAATTTGTATGCAGTGTCCGGGGTGTGGTTAGACATTGGCTTTATATGTATTGTACTAAACTACATAAAGTAAATAAAGAAAGAAAAGAAGGTGTTTATAAAAAGACCGTGGACAATATAGCAGCGAAATGTAAACATACGAGCTGAAATACGGTTGATAACTGTTCATGTTCTAAAAAAACGAATGATAAGTGCTCTGGAAAGAGCCAGTCTTTGTCATGCTGTAAGTGGCGATCATTTACGTGATGTATCTTCTTTAATATATATAAATCTCGTGTCACAATGTTTGTCCTCAATGGACTCCTAAACCACTTAACCGATTATAATAAAATTCGCACACCATGTGCAGTTCGATCCAACTTGAGAGATAGGATAGGGTAGGGTAGGGTATATATTTATGCTTGTTTATAATTTTGGTATTTATAATACAATTATTATTATCTGAATGTCTGTCGTGCTGTCTAGCGTGGGAACTGAGACAACTCTAGATCCCTTAGGAACTATTTCGGGCTATGCTAATTAGTAGTCATTCGGTAATCAGTATTAATTAGCACGTCAATCCTTCGCTTCATTGCGAAGTGACAGAAATTACCAAAAAAAAATAGATTTAACAGCGATCCCACGGGAACCACTTTTTTTTCTCAATTGGTAAACCCTTGACAACATCTCACCTGGTGGTAAGTGACGATGTTGCCGAAGATGGAAGCGGGCTTACCAAGATTCCCCAACGCAATGGGGGACTGGCTATCTTATCTTCATGCCGGAACACACCAATGATATCAACATTGATATTTGGCGGCAAGACTTAGATAAGATGGTGGTAGCTAGCCAGGCGGGCTTAGAAAATGCCCTACCACCAACCAAAAAGAAATAACCACTTAAGAAATTGGGATAAAAAGTAACCTATATGTTAATCCAGAATGTAACCTAAATATGTGCCAAGTTTCATCCCGATCCGCCCAGTGGTCGAAGCGTGAAAGAGTAAAAAAACATGCATCCATACATACAAAAATTTCGCTTTTATAATATTAATAGGATGTTGAAAAATGTTATTTCTCTAAAAATGTGTAATAACTTTTTCTAACCTTTTGTATAATTCCCGCTCTTGCGACTTCCCCCTGTTTATACTGTGCAAACAAAGAGCGTTAAAATCGTTTTTATTTTAATGCATATAAAACTGCTATCTCCCCAAGCAGAGCAAACACAATTTTAGTATTAGAATATACGGAAATTCCGGAATGTCTGCGGAATACACGTAGTTTTCAGCAAAGCATGGATTTAATGTACGTAGTGAAAATTTTTTTTACAGTGGTATTAAGTTTATAAAGTTCATGTTCAAAATTTTCAAAATGCTTCATTTAAGCTCTGTTTTATTTCATTTTGATTGAAAGACCGACAGTAAATATACAATATATAAAAAAAAAAAACTGGCCAAGTGCGAGTCAGAACCGGATACATAGGGCTCCGTACCGTTATACTAGATGGCGGTAGTACAAAGGGTTCCGTACTATCATACTAGATGAAGCTAGTTTATTTACGTTTAAAAAACACGTATTTTTGTATAGAGACCCACCTTATTTTTTTACTTTTTCTAATTTTTTATATTTGTTGTTAAAGCGGCAACAGAAATATATCATCTGTGTTTCAACTGTCTAGCTATATTACGGTTCATGAAATACAGCCTGGTGACAGACGGATAGACAGACAGACGGACGGACAGTCGTAGTAATAGGGTCCCGTTTTTACCAAAGGAATTGTAATTTACTCAAACAAAACAAGAAAATTAAAACCATCCTACTAATACTATGAACGCGAAAGTTTGTAAGAATGTATGGATGTATGTTTGTTGGCTCAACGTCGGTTGAAGCGTCGGTGGCTCAACCGGTAACGTCTCGGTCCATCTAACCAGAGGTACCGTGTTCAAATCTGGATGGCCAATGTACCAATGAGTTTTTCAAAAACTTACGTACATATACTTACCGATTGCTTTAACGGTGAAGGAAAACATCGTGAGGAAACCTGCACAGGCCTGCGAAGAATCTCGAAGGTTGTGTGTGAAGTCGACCAACCCGCACTGGGCCCGCGTGGTCGACTAAGGCCTAATCGCCCTGATTCAGGGTAGGCTCGAGCCCCTCGGTGGGGACGTATATGAGCTGATATAATAATAATAAAAAAAATGTTTGTTACTCTTTTTCGCAAAAACTACTAAACGGATCTGGCTGAAACATGGTTGGTAGACAAATTATGACCTTGATTAACACATAGGCTACTTTTTTCTACGCTCGCGAGCCGCTCGAGGCTCGCGCACTGCGCACCTTCTTAAAGTCATAGAAACGTTCTTCACGCGGGTGAAGCCGCGGGAAACAGCTAGTATTATAATCGCGAAAGTTTGTAAGAATGTATGGATATATGGATGTTTGTTTGTTACCCTTTACTCAAAAACTACTAAACATATCTGGCTGAAATTCGGTAGGTAGACAGATTAGGACCTGGATTAACTCATTGGCTACATTTTTTTGCGGCTCGCGCACTGCGCACCCTCAAAAAGTCATAGAAACGTTGTCCACGCTGATGAAGCCGCAGGAAACAGCCTAGTAATTAATATTTTTTTAGTAAAATACAATTAATATTCAAAACCATGACCAATGAGAAGGGAATGCCACGCACACTTTTTATTTATCCGACTATGATTTTGTCATTTATTTTGGCTTTATGAGATTTGTATCTCAGTATGTTATAAGCGAGGAAACCTGCACACGCCTGCGAAGAAACTCGAAGGTTGTGTGTGAAGTCGACCAACCTGCACTGGCCCCGCGTGGTTGACTAAGGCCCGATCGCCCTAATTCAGGGTAGGCTCGAGCCCCTCGGTGGGGACGTATATGAGCTGATATGATGATGATGATTATGTTATAATATTGTTCCAATAAATAGAATATTTTCCGAGAGTAATGAAATTACACACCCACTTACTGGCTCGGTAACGAGCCGGGAAGTAGTTATTTTAATATTTTTTTTGACGATCCTGAAATCACGTATTTCCTGTCTTGTTTTTAAGAATGTAAAGAAATTATCACGTAGCGTGATATTGCATAATGATAAGAATATATAATAAGATTCCTGAACATATTAAAGCTGAGCAAAAGATAAACAATTTTTTAAAGAAAGTGAAAGGAAATGCTAATCGAAAATTGTTATTATAGCTTGCAAGATTTTATAAAATAAACAATGACATTGTAGGTACTTTTGATTTTTATTTATGAATTTCATTAATGACTTGATAATTTATTCTTATGCATGTATTTTATTGTTTATTAAGTATAAAGTAAGTACTATATATATATCATAAATGGTTCACAATATGTATATAGGTCGATTTTACTTACCTAAAGTTGCAGTGCCCTAGCCGGGTGTCATATACATACTATTATATGTAACTAAGTATATGACAGCAATAAATTATTGAGTATTGTTTGACATTTTTCCTTTAACAAACAGTGACTTTGATTTTCCACATAGCTCCAACCAAAAAAGGCAGCCGTGGTTACGTCACGAACTACGGTTAAAGGAGTAAGGACGCAGCACCCTTATATTTCTGGTCCTTCGAGCCGGTCCCGTCCCCTATCTATATGATGAAAGCACGGGTCTCGCGGGTGACGGTAGGAGCAAAGTATATATATATATATATATTAGTACTGACATACAGTATGGACACTCCCTGCCGCTCTCTAGATTGCGACCTCACCCCCTCGTCACCTAGATTGATACAGATTGGTTATCGTTTGGTTGTCGAACGTATAGGATTTCGCCGCCATTTTGTTTGTTCCGTCATTCCTTTTTTTAAATGTAATTTCTGGCCCGTTGTATGAAATGTCCAGGGTGTGGTAGGAGTAAACAACTGATGCAAACTACGAGTAGGTAGGTGCATTTAAGGCGAGGTATTGAATGGGACAGTTGTATCTGTCTTTTTCTTTACGTGTAAAGAGTAAAGAAAATGACCACACTTTTTCAATGGTTTTTCGTTTCAATCAAAAACTACAATGAAAGTATAAAACATAATAATATTACTCACTTTGTATTATCATAACAAATATTGTTTTATATTTTCATAATATTTTATACTTCAAATAATTAACGTACGTTTATCCGACGCTCTTACGGTGAAGGAAAACATCGTGAGAAACCTGCACACGCCTGCGAAGAAATTCGCAGGTTGTGTGTGAAGTCGACCGACCCGTGCTGGGCCCGCGTGGTGGACTAAGGCCCGATCGCCCTAATTCAGGTTAGGCTCGACGTATATGAGCTGATGTGATGATGATGACTTCAAAATATTAGTCATAACTAGTGTTGAAAGTAAGTTTTTTTCTATTGAGCCAAAACTGCTCAATCGTGTGTCTAACAGCTTTTGACTTTAAGGAACATCATCAACAATAAAGGTATTTTTTTCAAATTTAGGTTTTCAATCTTTTAGTAGTAACTGACTGTTTCCCGCGGCTTCACCTGCGTGGACAAAGTTTCTATGACTTTTCGAGGGAGCGCAGTGCGCAAGCCACAAGCGGTTCTCGAGCGTTAATAATAGTAGCCTATGTAATAATCCAGGTCCTAGTCTGTCTACCTACCAAATTTCAGCCAGATCTGTTTAGTTGTTTTTGCGTGAAGAAGTAACAAACATGCACACTCACACACAAACTGTCGCCTTTATATTATTCGTGTGATTGAAGTAGAAAATAACGAAAATTTGTCATATTACCGCCTTAAAGCTCATCCTCATATAACATGCATACTGTGCATATAACTATTAATATACTATACTAACAACGCGCAAACTGCCATCGCATTGTGGCACTAAATTTAACAGCACTATTGCGGTGTTCCCCTACATGCAACATAAACTTTGCCGAAGAGAAAGCAGCGTGTACATGAATAGGGATGACGCACAGATCTACTACAAATAGATTAGTAAAGATTTTGTTAGAAAAAGAAGGATAGTTACGTTAAGGCATGAGTGCGAAAAAGATACTGCTATTTTTTTTTGTCCTTATCGGCATAACTACTTTTTTGCTGGCTTATTGTCAAAATCTGACAGTTTCTTAGCCAAACAATGTTTCTTTCAATGTTGCCAATTAAATATAAATTTTATAATATATGTTTGTAGGTTTCTATGTGACCCCTGATTTTGAAGAGGTATATTGAAAAGCTGTATAAATGCTTTTCGAAAGCATTACTTAAATTTAATCACATCTACTACAAAGGCGCTAGGGCGCGCTGATAACATTGAAATTTACCCTGACTTAATGGAAATTATATTAAGGTGGCAACACAAACGCTTAAAGCGAGAGGCATTGTAGTGGCCACGCGATATAGAAATCTATTTGTAGTAGATCTATGGGATGACGAATGCTAGTCATCTGAGCTACTTTTTATCATCTGTCAAAAACGACATTTTGTTCTAGAAATGTTTGAAATACCTACGACGTCATATTTTATCAGCGTCATTTATGTACTCATTTTGTGATTTTGGTGAATTAACAATCGAAGACTTGATTGAAAAACAAACGAGTAAGATTTTCCGAAATTTAAGTAGGAGGGCAATTAAGTGATCAAGATTTCATAATTTATTTCTGATGCTGTCGTCATCCCTATTTAGATCCAAATGTGACAGTCAAAGTCCGACTGTATTTATCTTTGCGGAAACCTTCGTTAATAGCCCATAAAGGTCCCCTGAGCACACAATAGACACAACTTACATTAGCGCTCACAGTAGACACAACTTACAATAGAGCACACAATAGACACAACTGACAATAGCGCACACAATAGACACAACTTACAATAGAGCAAACAATAGACACAACTTACAATAGAGCACACAATAGATACAACTTACAATAGCGCACACAATAGACACAACTTACAATAGCGCACACAATAGACACAACTTACAATAGAAAACATAATAGACACAACTTACAATAGAACACACAATACACATAAATTACAATATAGCACATAATAGACACAACTTACAATAGAGAACACAATAGACACAACTTACAGTAGCGCACACTGTTGGGGCACGGGTTTGTGGAGGTTGTAGGGTTAGTTGGGAACCCCACAGTCAGAAGTTTATTTTAAGCTGCCTATAAGGCATCAGACATGGTTTCAAGACTGCCAATCTAGTGATAGCAACCGGCACCAATGGTTTAACGTACAGTGCGAAGCACGCAAACTGTCCATAAAAATGCCAGTAACGGTCAAACCCATCCAAGTAATGTCCTTTCTTCAGATAAGTTAACCTGCGTTATCAAACCAACCACGCAGTTTGCACTGAGCTGCGACCGATTGCGGTAACTTTATAGAATAATAATATATATTATACGGGGTGTAACGAAATTGGTGTAGGGCCCGTTAACTGCGGCTTCTACACATCATACTGAACAACTTTTGTTCTAAGACTTTGCTGAAAACGCAAAAAAATAATAATTTTACTCTTCATACAAATCGATCAGCTCATCGACCAATTTTGTGCATTTTAGTATAGAGAGTCCAATTTTTTTTGAGAATTGAGTGTGGGTTCCTTGGTGAAGGATGTTAAGTATGATGAGTAGAACGCCCAGTTAGCGGGTTCTACACCAATTTATTTACATCCTGTATAAAGCGTACAAAAGCGGCAGTCACATATATCCTGTCAGCCAATATATCGTCGGCCGTAACGAAATGGTATTTACGCGAGGTGGTAAAGATAGGCCGTTCGCTGCTTAAATAAAAAGAAGCAAGCAAAGTGGCCACGTAGAGGACCATGCGTAAAGTAGGGTAAAGAAGTCAGTGGCGTAATGGCTAGGGACGCTACCTCCTGTCCGGGAGGTCGTGGTTCGAATCCTGCCACGTACCAATGTGTTTTCGAATTTCGATTCCATATGTACGTTTATCCGACGCTCTTACGGTGAAGGAAAACATCGTGAGGAAACCTGCACACGCTTGCGAAGAAATTCGAAGGTTATGTGTGAAGTCGACCAACCCGCACTGGGCCCGCGTGGTCAAATAAGGCCCGATTGCCCTAATTCAGGGTCCGAGCCCCTCGGTATGGATGTATATGAAAGAGTACATTAAAAAAAAGTAATTTTTAACATTTTGTAAGGAAAAAACTTTTATAAACTTTTAAAAAATCCACATCTTAAGTTGGTCGACTTACTTCTTAACTAAGAAAACCTACCTTGGCTATGACATTTTTTCTTTAAAATGATAAAAAATAATGCTATAATGATAAAAATTAAGGATGTAATAAACCAATACTGTTGAGATTCTCTGAAATAGACATTTAACTGATGAGACTTGTAACTCCAACAAAAATCGTCACTTCTCCAAAAACTAATTATTTGCGGGTGTGTTTAACCCTTAGGAGCTTTAAAATACCAATGCTGCGATAATCTACAAGATGGCGTAGGTAAATAAAAAAAAATACTTAAAAAGGGTACCTCTCATACAAATTGAAAAATGTTAGTTGCTCCTGCGAGAAGGTGTATTCTCCGTTTTAGTGTTTTTTTTTATAAGAATTGTCTTGGATTTGCAGAAATAATATTAAATTTTCATCTCAGAATTAAACAACAAAAACTTATTAAGGCTTTAAGATGACTCAATCCGAGCAGGTTGATACGTGTTTAAATAATATGGAACGTAAGTCTACTCACATAAGTTCAAATCGATGCGGGCTTCAACGCGGCTATTACGTTGAAACCGAACACCCAATACTCGATTTTTACATGTTTTTATTACTTTTCTTCACTTTCAAATAAGTTTGAAAAAATGTGTTCAAATAAAATTAAAGCTCTTAAAGTAAACGATTTTTGTGTGTTGGTTTCATTCAACATTAACTAATTGTTTTCGAGAAATTTTGCAATTATTGCCAAAAATCAGGGTCTACAGTATTTTTTTTTTTACATCAAATGTGGTAATATTTTTAAAATTGTAATTAGTTAAAAGCGTCGGTGGCTCAACCAGTAACGACTCGGTCCATCTAACCAGAGGTACCGGGTTCAAATCTAGACGGCCAATGTACCAATGAGTTTTTCAAAACTTACGTACATACTTACCGATTGCTTTAACGGTGAAGGAAAACATCGTGAGGAAACCTGCACACGCCTGCGAAGAAACTCGAAGGTTGTGTGTGAAGTCGACCAACCCGCACTGGGCCCGCGTGGTCGACTAAGGCCTAATCGCCCTGATTCAGGGTAGGCTCGAGCCCCTCGGTGGGGACGTATATGAGCTGTAATGATGAATTAGTTAAATCGATCAATATATTACTCGGTGGACCGATGAACTGGTAATTGCGGGCAGCGCAGAACCGAGCGTCGTGGAAATCCTTGGAGGAGGCCTATGTCCAGCAGTGGACGTCCTTCGGCTGATATGATGATGATGAAGTTTTTTTTTCATGAATATAGCTTTACACAGTCTTTCATTGTTATTTGACCCATTTTAAGGCCTTAACAAGAAAATGAATCAGCGTATATGCGAAGTATTTTCAGAATTTAAAAGCGAATTTGAAATAAGAACGCAGATAACAGTATTTCATCGCCTCAGTAGGTTCACCGCAATTCGTATGCGGGATCTGTTCTACGTTGATTTGGAAAACGTGATGTCGGTGGAGACTGGGGACAGTAAAAAGCGGTTACGATTCTAGAACCGTTTGTTGAACCCCTGATGAGAAACAAGAATAGATAGAATGTGATGTCACTAGCTGAATGAGACTGCGGGTTATAGTTCAAGCGAGACGCAAACTAAATTAGTCATTGAAAACAAGTAAAACTTCTTTACGCAAGCTTGACTAGGGGAGTAAGTTATCTAAGTCTTGCCGCCAAATATCAATGTTGATATCATTGGTGTGTTCCGGCATAAAGATAAGATAGCCAGTTCCCCATTGCGTTGGGGAATCTTGGTAAGCCCGCTTCCATCTTCGGCAACATCGTCACTTACCACCAGGTGAGATGTTGTCAAGGGTTTACCAATTGTGCATATAAAAAAAAAAAGCTGGTGATTGCGTTACGGGAACGGAGATTAAGTTTTACTTCAGTAGTGTGGTCTAAAGCACACTCGTTTTTTTACACAGACTGTGACTTAAAAAGGTGTGGTGATAATTTAAGGTGGGCTTTTACTCATAAAACTGAACAACTTTTGTTTTACAACTTTGCTGAAGTCGCGGTTTTGAAGTATAACTTCTTTACGCACGCTTGAATTGGGGAGTAAGATGGTGGATGCGTGACGAGAGCGTTATGGAAGTGTGTTCGGGAAAGGCGAACGGAAGTTGAGAGGGATATAGAAATTAGTGAAGATAGAAAGAGAAATACTATTTATTTTTGTTTACCAACAATAACGGTTGCAAAGGCAACAGTATTGGTTGTCGAAACAATCAAACAAACATATAAGATAAAAAAGATGTGATCTTTTTCAGAGGACAATAAAACTCTTTTCATTAACTGTCGATACCTCCATATGACAAAAAGATTGGATTATTTTCTGAAGACTAAGTATTTACTTTCATACATATAGATGGAGCTAAAGTAGTTTTACTTCAGTCGCGTGGTCTAAAGCACAAATGTAACTTAAAAAGTTGAGGTGATACTTTAACGTGGGGTTTCAAACTGAACTCAACAACTTTTGTTTTACATTTTTGCTGAAGTCGCGATTTATTTTCCTTCTTAAATAGTTCTTAAACAAATCGGTTAGCTGATTAGCCGGTTTTGTATAGGAAGTAAGGTTTTTTTTGCGAATTGATCATAGGTTTCTTGGAGAGAGTTGTTCAGTTTGACGAGTGGAAGCCCGCCTTTAAGTATCACCAAATGTTTATGTACATCTAGAATTGGTAAGGCCTTGGCATCATCTCAACTAATGGTAAATGATGATGAGGCCGAAGATGGAAGAGGGCTTACCGAAAATCCCCAAAGCTATGAAGAACTGGCTATTATTTTATTTTATCTTTGGACCACATTATAGCTGTTAACATTGATGTTTGGCTGTAAGACTTCGATAATTTTTTTAGAACCCCAAGGATACGGAAGTACCCAAAGGGTAAAAACGGTATCCTTTTACTAAGACTTCGCTGTCTGTCTGTCCGTCTGTCACCAGGCTGTATTTCATGAACCGTGATAGCTAGACAGTTGATTTTTTTAAAGATGATCTATTTCTGTTGCCGCTATAACAAAAAAAAATCAAAAAATTAGAAGAAGTGAAAAAATAAGGGGGATCTCCATACAAAAAACGTGTTTTTTTAAACGTGAAGAAACTAGGGCCATACCATCTAGTATGATGGTACGAAACCCTATGTGTGCGGTTCTCACTCGCACTTGGCCGGCTTTTTTTTTAATGAGCAAGATAGTTGTTTAAAAAAAAACAAGTTTTTTTAGAAAAACGATCTTGCTTTTTAAAGAAAAAAAGTAAGGATTAACATTTTCAGAGTTCCTTTTATTACATAAGAGGATCTCATATATAAAAGGATATGACGAGTCACTTGGCGTATACTTAAGAAAAAATCATTGAGCCATTTCCTGTCACGAAAGGCCCAAATTTTGCTTATTTGAAAATGTTTTTTTATTTTTTGCGAAAAATCTGGTTAAAATGTAATAGTGTGGTATGTTTGGAATCAGCTCATGGAGCCCTTTCATTTTATATCCCACTCGAGAGGTTTTTAAGGATTGAAATATATATAGTTTAAAAAAACTAAAAAACACGCTTTTAAAGTACATCAAACTAAAAAGTGAAAAATAATTCACAATATAAGCTGAAAACAATAATTAACGATAAATACTAGTATTATTGTGAAATAAGCGTGGGGCGCTTTGCCTATATTTTTCGTATATCGAGTAAGGGGGTTTTTAGTTTTTTTTAACTATATTTATAACTATATTTTTTTATATTTTTTTAGATAAACTTATGAAATTATGGTATAGTGTCACTGATTCTTGATAAATGTACATAGTTTGAATTAAATCTGTTTGTTTAAAGTGGGTCAAAATCGAGTGCAAATAAGTCGGTTACAATCATACATAAATACAGGTGAAGCTAATAAAAGCGTGTAAAAAATATATTTTTACATACAAAAAATTGATGGACTGACGTCATAGCTAGAAAATGTACCAGGTGACGTATGTCCACCAAAGTCCAAAATATTTACTATCATCATAATAAATTCCTTTTACTATGTTACTAAGAGAGCATCGGTGGCGCAACGGCAAGGGCCGCTACCTCCTATCCGGGAAGTTGTAGTTCGAGTCCTGCCACGTACCAATATGTTTTCGAATCTCGATCTCATATGTACGTGTATCCGACGCTCTTACGTTAAAGGAAAACATCGTGAAGAAAACCTGCACACATCTGCGAAGAAACTCGAAGTTAAGTCAAGTTGACCAACCCGCACTGGGTCCGCGTGGTCGACTAAGGCCCGATCGCCCTAATTCAGGGTAGGCTCGAGTCCCTCGGTGGCGATGTATATGAGCTGATATGGTGATATGTATGTTTGTTAATGTGGAATCTTGCAACTTAATTTTGCAGCAGATATCTTCAACCGATTGAGCTGATACTTTGTATACACGTTCAGTTTGGATGACAATGCATGGTTAGCTAAAAAAATTTTTTTATTTTTTATTAAAAAGCTTGTACCTAAAAGTATTTAGGTTTATCTAAATAAGCATATTCGTAAATTATTTTTAGTGTCTATTATAATAATTATTAGCTGGACAGACCCGGTGGTCCAATAGTCAGTAATTCTGCCTGCTGATTCGAATGTAGTGGGTTTGGTTCCCACTCAGGGCAAACATTTGTGACAAACTGGCGTGGCGACGCGGCGTATCGTGTCCCCATACAATATCTTACTTTAAAAAAAACGCTGAGATTTGGAGATGTGGAAAAAAATATTTTAGAATATTCATAATATTATCTTAAGGGTTAACTGGAGGGACGAAATCCCATACAAACGTACTTTCGTTTTAATTTCGAAACCATAAAACTCATCGTATTCAAATTTTTTTCAAGCATTAAGATGATAAATATCTAGATCTGTAATTAGTTTTGGTTCGAAAATAATAAACAAAAAAAAAGTTATAGCAACTTAAAAAATTTGCCCTTTTTATCGACGAAATCGAGTAATATAAGTAACTTTTTTTTTGTTTATTATTTTCGAACCAAAACTAATTACAGATCTAGATATTTATCATCTTAATGCTTGTAAAAAATTTGAATACGATGAGTTTTATGGTTTCGAAATTAAAACGAAAGTACGTTTGTATGGGATTTCGTCCCTCCAGTTAACCCTTAAGATAGCCACCGATATACGATTCACTCGATTCAATTAAATCCCAAAATAATCTCTTAAAGGTCTTCAAGAGGCTCGAGTTTCCATACAAACATAGTTTCGCTCTAATACAAAAACTATACATATCGGATTGAATCCAAACTTTGCTAATATATTGAGTAGACACATATCGATGTTTGTAATTAGTTTTCACCGTAGTAAATTGAAACATAACTAAACAAAGGCTTACCTAAATTAGTTTTGTACTGAACGTTTGAAACTTCTCTAATTTTTTTCCGTTTCATATTAGTACATCGAAAACTAATTACAAACACATATATATATATATGTGTTTGTAAAAGTTTGGATTCAATCCGGCATGTAGTTTTTGTATTAAAGCGGAACTACGTCTGTATGGAAACTCGAGCCTCTTGGGGACCCTTAAACCGTAATATGTGAGTCTTGAAACAAACTTCACTCTACATATACTTCATCACATCAGCTCATTTACGTCCCCACCGAGGGGCTCGAGCCTACCCTGAATTAGGGCGATCGGGCCTTAGTAGACCACGCGGGCCAAGTCAATATACTAACTAACATAAAGAAGTACAATGTTGAGGTATTGGATATTGGAATTGCAGACCACACCACCCAAATCATATCAATACCATGCAGCTTGAGTTATAATGAAAAATTTTGGTTTATTTACAAAAAAAATCCTGAAAAATATTTAGCGATATTTTTAAAATACATATCTCAAGTTAACTTTTCAGACGTCTATGAGAAAACAGACCCTAATGCAGCATACAAATCTTTTATTACTTTGTTCTCGCTTATTTATGACTTGTGTGTACCGACTGAGAGAATTAAAATTACATATAAAAGTAGACTACATTGGAAAACAAAAGGAATAGTCACCTCGAGTAAAATCAAAAGGCGTATATATTTACAAACTCACAAAAGTAACTGCCAGGCTGCTATTGATACATACAAAAAATACTGTAAAATTATGAAAATTGTCACTAGACTATCTAAAAAAATTACTAATATAAATTATATAAATAAAAGCACTAATAAAAGCAAGGCAACCTGGACAGTAATAAAAAGAAACACAGCAAAATCGAATATAATAAAGGAAACAATTGATTTGATCCAAAATGATGACACCACGATTGAAAAACCTATAGATATAGCTGAAACTTTCAATAATTACTTTATCAATCTCAACAGTCCCACGAGTTGTAATCACATCGTCAAACATTCACCCATCACTACATCTAACGTTAAAAGTATATTTTTAAATCCGGTAACTACTTATGAAATAATATCAACTATCAGAACTATTAAGAATAAAAAAAGTACTGGCTATGATGGAATTCCCATGCTTATTATAAAAAATAGTGTTGATTTAATAGCACGGCCTTTGGAATTCATTATCAACTTATCGTTAGAGACAGGTATTTTTCCGGATGATTTAAAAAAAGCTTTGATAAAGCCTTTGCATAAAAGAGGTTCTAAGACTGACATGAATAACTATAGACCGATTGCCCTTTTGTCCAATTTTGCTAAAATATTTGAAAAAATTATATACACTAGGTTAATATCCTTTTTCAACAAACACAACATAATAAATGAAAATCAGTTTGGTTTTCAGAAAAATAAAAATACTACATTAGCTATATTTAAAGTCTTAAAGAAGATTTGGACAGAAGTGGATAATAAAAATACATGTATTGGTCTCTTTATGGACTTGTCTAAGGCATTTGACTGTGTTGTTCCAAAAACTCTCCTTAATCAACTTGAAAATATAGGGTTTCGTGGAAATGCCTTACAACTTATTGAGTCGTACCTTTCAGACAGAATGCAAGCAACTATTATTGACAAGTATAATAGAAATACTAAGACACTTGAGCAAATCCAATCAAATTTTGAAAGAAACATTTTGGGCATTCCTCAAGGCAGCGTACTAGGACCATTGTTGTTTCTTATCTATGTAAATGAGCTTCCTCTAGTAATCAATCATCTATGTGTTATGTTCGCTGACGATGCTACAATTTTTATTCCTCAGGACAATTTGAATGATCTTGATTTTATTAGTGAAATATATAATACGATTGACATTGCCATAAAATGGTTGACATCTTTGAATTTGAAAGTTAACTTAGATAAGACAAAACTAATTGATTTTAGAAATTACAAAAAAGTGCCTAAGGAACTGAAAGTTACAATTGACAAAAAAGACATAGAATTGGTAAATGACATTAAGTTTTTAGGAATAACGATTGACACACATTTAAATTGGAAATCTCATATTGACATTATTAACAAAAAGATATCAAGCAAATGTTACGCTTTATCAATATTAAGCAGTGTTACTTCAATAGAGGTCTGTAGAAATGCCTATTATGGATATGTTTACCCACTTTTAACATACGGTATCATGTATTGGGGCAACTCTGTTAATATTCAGTCTACCTTCATTCTGCAAAAAAGATGTCTTAGGATTATTTACAAAATGAATAGCACTGAATCCCTGCGACCTGTGTTCAAAAAAAGGAGATTTTTAACGTTGACTTCTATCTATATACTGGAACTGTGTGTTTTTATAAAAAGTCATAAAGAATATTTTACAAAAAAAAATGAAATTTGTCGCAGAAATGAACTACGGAGTAGATATAAAAACGATATGTGTGGTGTATTAGCTAGAAGCTACATATTTAGTAAAAACGCTATTGTAACGGGTACAAAAATTTTTAATCATTTGCCTAACTCAATAAAATCACTAGATGGTGCTCATTTTAAAATTTCACTAAAGGAGTGGTTGATTGAAAACACGTTCTATAGCTTAGAGGAATTTTTTTCATATAAAGTAGCATAAGTAGGTAATTTTATTTGATTATGTAATGACAATTTATGACAATGTAATTAACGATTATTGTATGCCCGAAATGGGTAAACTGTAGATGCCTAAACAATTTGTAACAACCCTTTGTACTCAGTTTTGGACAATAAATTTTTATCTTATCTTATCTTATCTTATCTTATCTAAGTGCAGGTTGGTCGACTTCACACACAACCTTCGAAAACTTACTTAATGGAACCTTATAAAACTAGGTTGATAAATCAATCATAAGTTTAATATTAATTTCACATCTATAGAATTTCGATATCTTATGCAAATAATTTTTAATAAACGCAACGCAAGCAGCGCTTAAATATTCTAAATAAATAAATAAATAAATATTCTGGGACAAATCACACATGGTCATCTGGCCCCAAAGTAGGATTCCCTGTGTTATGGGTTACCAGAGACTGATATACATACTTATATACGTTTAAATACATACATATATAGATATAATTTAACACCCAGACACAGAGCAAACAAATCTGCTCATCACACAAATGCTTGCCCTGGGTGGGGATCGAACCCACGACTCTCGGATCAGTAGTCAAGGGCACTAACCACTGAGCCACAGAGTCAGTCAAAAGATTAAGATTCGATATGGCGTGCTATTGCTCATTCTTTTACTCTATTATAAATGTAGGTATTGGAAAAGGGAAGAAGTGAGGCCCTGAGGCTGATTCACGGAACTGCCTTAATAATTAAACAGGATGTAAGACAAAATAAATAAAAAATTGAACACACTTTTTTGGGGTGATTGAACTCATGAATATGATCAACTTTTGATCAAATCAAAGTTGTAAACTTTTTACTTTTTTATAGCTTTTTTTTTTAATTTTCATACAAATCGGTACGCTCGCTAATTCGTAAATTTTGTATGAGTAGTTCAACTTTTATGGTTTCGTAGTTAATAAGGAACCCTTGCAGTTTCATCATGTCTGTCTGTCCTTCTGCCCGTCCACGGCTTAGCTGTATACATATTAATCATGCCAATAAAGGGGTACAATAAAATTTTGAAAAAAAAAAAAGGTTTTTTGGGTACCTCCCCTATATTTCAAGAGGGGGTAAACTTTTCTTCGGTGACGTACTCATTCGTGTGGGGTATCGTTGAACAGTTCTATTAAAAACAAATGAGGGTTTGCTATAACTATTTTTGGATTCAGAGATCTTTTTTCGAAATATGAAGCTTTGAAGTGCAAATTTTTATAGAGTATTTTTTATTAAATCTTTGAGTGCGTTTGACTATATCTCACCTGATGTTATGTGACGGTGTAGTCAAAGATGGTACACGCAAACTCAAACAATGCCTATTCACTCTCGCCTTGTAGATCCCCAAATTGTAGGAGTCGGAAAAAACAGACGCAGGCAAGGAGTTCCACTCCATTGCTGTCCGCGTAATAAATGAGGAAGCGTAACGCTTCGTGCGTATAGGCTGAATATCAAAAACAAAGGGGTGGACCATCCCCCCGCGTCTCGTTGACCGAAGGTGGAATGGAGCTGAGGGAATGAGGTTGTGCAGTTCTTGTGCACCCTCTCCGAAATAAATTGAGACAGGCAACTTTGCAGCTTTGAAGCTTGTTTTATGACAAGCTCATCGTCGCCAATGAGTCTCCGGGCACGTCGGTCGATGGCGTCAAAGGCGTCTAGCTGATAGCGAGCTTATCCATCCCATAGGTGAGAACAGTACTCCACACAGGGTCGACCTTGTGCTTGATATAACCGTCTGTCTGTCTGTCTGATCGTCTGTCACCAGGCTGTATTTCATGAACCGTGATAGCTATTCAGTATAAATTTTCACAGATGATGTATTTCTGTTGCCGCTATAACAGCAAATACTAAAAATTTGAAAAAGTGAAAAAATAAGGGAGTCTCCAAATAAAATACGTGTTTTATTAAACGTAAAGAAATAAGCGCCATCTAGTATGATGGTACGGAACCCTTCGTGCGCGGTTCTGACTGACAACCTTTAAGAAATTGGTCAAAATCGGTTAACTTTTATGAGATGAAAATGGCTATCGCCGTTTGTATAAAAAGTCGCAGGTTCACAATCTTTTTTTTTATTATTATTTTATTTAATTGGTAAACCCTTGACAACATCTCACCTGGTGGTAAGTGACGATGTTGCCGAAGATGGAAGCGGGCTTACCAAGATTCCGAAACGCAATGGGGAACTGGCTATCTTATCTTCATGCCGGAACACACCAATGATATCAACATTGATATTTGGCGGCAAGACTTAGATAAGATGGTGGTAGCTAGCCAGGCGGGCATAGAAAATACCCTGCCACCAATCAAACCAAGTCTTACAATTGACCCCGTCGGGAATCGAACCCGCGACCTCCTGTGTAAAGCCAGTGAACTTTGCCTCTGAGCTACGGAGGCGGTTAATCCTCTTAAATACGTCTGTCGTTCAACCTGTCACTCACTCTGTATAATGATAACTTACAAGAAGGCATCTTATCTTCTTACCGTCCATCCAAATTCTTCACATTACGTACAGCCGCACATACTAAGAGGCTTACGTTGTTCCAAAGTTGTGCCTTGTAACCCAAAATTCCAGACCCAATCCCCAAGTAGCCAACGAAACGCGGCGTTCTTTTGGGAATTTAACTTTTCGTGCGACCGCATCTGTTTTTTCGCCTCTTCTTCCATTTTTTATTCGGAAACGAGGTTAAGTGAGAGCGGGGCAAGTACAGGGGTTCTGCAAAAGTTACATGATCTAGGTACACGGTTATAGGTGTGACCCCGGGAACTGCATACAACGGTCGTGAAATGACATTTCTAAAAACAAATGACGGAGCAAACAGAAATACGGCGAAATCCTATACGTTCCAGAAACAAACTATAACGAATCTGTATAAATCTATATAACGACGGGGTGAGGTCGGAATTTAGAGAGCGGCAGGGAGTGTACATACTGTATGTTAGTACTAATATTATATACTTTGGTACGGTTGTGTGTGTGTGTGTGGGTGCGTGTGTGTGTGTATGTGTTTACTGTTTATATTACATTGATGTCTGGCATTAACATTTTGATAGGATGGAGGTCGCTAGCCAGGCGGGTTTAAAAAATGCCTTATCACTAACCAAAAGTCTTATAAACTTAGACGAACAGGAATCGAACCCGGGACCTCTTGATGTGAAGCTCACGGACCTACTATTACGCCAAGGAGGCAGTTAAAATTAATTTGGTAAGTAGATATAAGCAAACAAAAAACTTATTTTCTAACTAAAATACATATATCTGGATGTAAGGATCTAAATGAGTTCTTTGTTTCTTAAAGGGAAAACTTTAAAACTTCCACAGAACCCTAAAAGGAGTTAATGCACAGTGGTTCGTGTATTTCGTCCCACAAAACGGTTCAGAATCGCGTGGCTTCACACTGGTTCAGTTTACCGTGAGTAGGACAAAAAACAAGTAGAACAGAAAATTTCGGTATAATGTTAAACTAAAATTGTCATTTTCTGAAGTTCTTTTCTTGCATGATTTTTCGGTTTCGTATTAACATGCGGTTTTTATTAGTTCTGTGTTTTTCGATGGCTTATTTTTAAATAGTTATAAATCAATGAGTATGTAGTTTATTCATTTGAAAATACCACCAACTTAGACGATGCCTAGGGCGTACTAATTGAGAATAATAATAAAAAATACATTCCATTTTTCATATGGTGAAGAAATATTCTGAAGAATCAAACGTCAAGGTGATGACGTGATATTTTTTTGAGGTTTTTAATTTTTTATGACTTCATGTTAAGTTTTTAGGGCCTTAAGATAGGTCAAATGAAAGTATTTAATTCAAATAATTGAAAGACTGTGCAAAACTACAGGTTTGGAAAAAATATAAAATTTACTTAAAGTAATAAAAAAATGATTTGATTGAATACAATTTATAATTATTACCACTTTTGATGTAAAAAATACTCTGTAGACCCTGTTTTTTGGCATTAATTGCAAAAGTTCTCGAAAACAAACAGTTATTGTTAAATGAAACTAACACACAAAAATCGGTAACTTTAAGACCTTTCATTTTAATTGAACACATTTTTTAAAACTTATTTGAAAGTATAGAAAAGTAATAAAAACATGTTAAAAATCAAGAATTGGGCGTTCGGTTTCAACGTAACAGCCGCGTTGAAGCTCGCATTGATTTGAACTTAAAATAAATAGACTTACGTTCGATATTATTTTAACACTTATTAACCTGCTCATCTTTAAGCCTTAATAAGTTTAACCTGCTATCATCTTAAACATTTTTTGCCAATTTCAATGATTGCATCAAATGTAAATAACTCGTTTTGCTTATAATAAGAAATGTTAGCAAAATAACATATTTATCAGGTAACGCATAAAACATTAAATCAGGAACTTCATCATCAACGTCTACTGCTGGACAAAATCAATAGTAGGGTTTCCACGACCGGTACTGCGCTGACCGCATCCAGCAGCTTCCCACGACCTTCACCAAGTCGTCGGTCAGACAAGTGGGAAGCCTGCCTACGCTAAGTCTTCCGGTAAGCTGTCTCCACTCAAAAACTTTGCTGCCCCAATTTCCATCTGTTCTACGAGCTACTGTCACTTAAGTATAGTGATTCTGTGACCTATGTCTTTTTACCTTGGTTCTTATACGAATATCCTATTTCTGATTCGATCGCGTAGGGAGACTCCAAGCATAGCTCGCTCCATGTCTCTGGAGGAACTCATACAGAATAAATTATATTAAAATTGGTAAATCAATAAAAAAATTATAAACTTTAAAATAGATTCGTTATTCACAAAAATACTTAAAAATATATTTTCGTGGCATAGCAGATAATTTTCACGTTACAATAATACGTATTATTGTAACGTGATGCTGATTGTATAATTATGTACCTACACGTAGCTAATTACTTTTTTCACTCTAATCATAATAAAAAACCAGTCAAGTGCTAGTCGGAATCGCACAAATTAGAGTTCCGTACTTTTTCAAAACAATTTATATTTCGAAAAACGAAATAATTTTTTCATGCACTAATAGAACATTGTGTATGGAAAATCCAGAATGAGAAATATTTGCTGGGCCTACACAACTTTTCTTTGCAATGAATGTTACAATGACAAAGACAATGAAAACTAAATATAAAATCGATTACATTCTAGATTTAAGTGACATTTTAGTATCAAATTGTTTCTATAACCAAAGATGATGTATTTTAGTTTAGATTATTTTATGAATTTGTGTTTCAATCCGCAAAAATCTTTAATGGGTAGAAAAGGTTACGAGTGACCACTGCCGATTCAAATAACCGCGCGCCGCTTGAATGTTAAATTGATTATATGTCGTACTATTCACATTTTTTTTTCAAATGTCCTGAAATGGTGGTTTAGCTGGTGAGGGCAGGGCAATGCTTGCCTCTAAAAAAATTGGGTGTTCAAAGCTTAATATTTCGCAAACAGAATCCAGAATCTATAAAAGGCTTCAGCCAACCTTCAGTAGTTTTAAAAGACTTATTCAACGATACTACACACGATAGGATACGTCACAAAAAAATCACCCCCTATTTACATGTAGTGGGGGTGCCCTTATTTTTTTTTCCAGATTTTGTTTTATCACTTTGTTGGCGTGATTAATATGTATTATTATTATTATTATATCAGCTCATATACCGTCCCTACCGAGGGGTTCGAGCCTACCCTGAAATCAGGGCGATTAGGCCTTAGTCGACCACGCGGGCCCAGTGCGGGTTGGTCGACTTCACACACAACCTTCGAGTTTCTTCGCAGGCCTGTGCAGGTTTCCTCACGATGTTTTCCTTCACCGTTAAAGCAATCGGTAATGATATGTACGTAAGTTTTTGAAAAACTCATTGGTACATTGGCCGTCCAGATTTGAACCCGGTACCTCTGGTTAGATGGACCGAGTCGTTACCGGTTGAGCCACCACGCGACGCACAGTATGTATACACAGGCCAAATTACAGCTATCTAGTAATAATAGTGTCTGAGCTAAGCCACAGACACATGCATAGACATAGCAAAACTATAAGGGTTCCTTGTTGACTACGGAAGCATTAAAAAATCTAACCAAGTGCGAGTCGGACTCAAACACAAAGGGTTCCATAACATCACACTCTCCTTCCTCACGAGTACAAAAAAGATACCTATTCATTTCAATCATAAGACATCAACTGAAGGGCATAACAAGAAATGTCACACAAGAGTCGTTTTTTAACTGAGTATGGCAACACTTAGGTTATTTTTAAATGGCATAAACTGAAAAGCGCAAATACAATCACAGTCCTTCGTGGCATCGATTATTCATAACACGGTACAGTTTCAAAACTAGGAATGTACTTAATGTAAAGGAACGTAACAAGGAATGTAATTAGTGTAAAGGAACGTAACAAGGAATGTCTTTAGTGTAAAGGAACGTAACAAGGAAGGTCCTTAGCGTAAAGGAACGTAACAAGGAATTTAATTTGTGTAAAGGAATGTAACAAGTGTCCAAACACATGCCAAAAGCTTGATTTATACATAAAACTGATTTCTTTTATGTGAACTTAAGTTCTTTTTAATAATTTGAACTTAAGTTCTTATTAAAAATGGTTTCAAACATTAAAACATTAATTATTTCATTATTGTGACATTTCTTGTTATGCCCCTGTAACCTTTAATTACTGTCAATAAATGTTTTTTTTTATATATCCAGTTCACGATCGTTATCTTATCTTATGTTTGTAAGTGGGGGCTGCAGTTATCCCTATAACCTTTGCACCCCAACCTACTCGAAGATGTGCTGCATCAATGCAGCAATTCCGCTGATTGGAAGGTGCTTGTAGTCCTCCGGTTTTGTGTAGCCATCACCTAGGAGGTACATATATGCTTGCTAGCCAGAACATCTCAGTGACACAATAAGTGTTCCATTGATTCTGTGTCTTCACCACAGGTCCTGCAGGTCGGGTCATTCGTCAGGCTGATTTTTTGCAGGTGTGCGTTTGTGGCAAAGTGGCCCGTCAACGCCCTGACGCGCGTTCTGCTGTTATTCCAAATGGATTTGGTTGCCCCTGTGGTGACCTCACCGATGAAGAGCTTAGAGTGTTTGTGTCGATCCCTAGATAGCCATGTTAATATGTGTCTTCTCTCGGCCTGTTTCTTTAATGCCTTTATAAAAGCCCTATCCTCGATTCTGGACCACACATTGTTGTCTGTGATCCCATTCTAGCCATCGTTAGCAGAGGTTGTTAGTGCCAGAACAACTCACAGTTAACCAGGTAACACTTTAAGTACTATTATCACATTATGGTACTTTTTAATTTATCATCATTATCATCATATCAGTCGAAAGTCTTCCACTGCTGGACAATTCATTAATATTATTTGTCAGTAAATCAGCTGTAATAACATTCTGTAAAAAAAAATCCTGCTGACTATCTATTACAGTTCAAAAGATACAGGCTTTTAAAGGATGGACAGACGTACGGACGGACAGCGACAAAAATGGTCTCGGTACCTAGTACGGAAGCCTAAAAAGGAGCTTCCAGGGGACACCCGGATTTGAACCGGGGACCTATCGATCTGCAGTCGATTGCTCTACCACTGAGCTATATCCCCGATACGTTTGCTTTTTAAATACTAGGAGATAATTACTGGTCTCTGGGAAAAGGAGTTTTAAGTGACATTTGTTTAATACCAAAAAAAATAATGGTAACTGAATTTTCAGAATGATATGCATTGGGGATATAGCTCAGTGGTAGAGCAATCGACTGCAGATCGATAGGTCCCCGGTTCAAGTCCGGGTGTCCCCTCAGTTCTTTTTGCAAAGTAAAGTTATAAAAGGAGAAGGTTAAAAGCCATTTCAAGAGACCAAGATGCTGGTTGAGGACAACGATTCAAAGTTGTTCTACCAGCAAGAGTAATTGGCTTTATTCAGATTTTATAAGGCGAGCAAATAAAAAAAAACATTTGAAGATTAAACGATATTGTTGCTCGAGCTTTCCCTGAATTAGGGCGATCGGGCTTTAGTCGACTTTAGCCCAGTGCGGGTTGGTCGACTTCACACACAACCTTCGAGTTTCTTCGCAGGCGCTTGCAAGTTTCCTCACGATGTTTTTCCTTCACCGTAAGAACGTCGAATAAACGTACATAATATTATAAACTTCGAAAACACATTGGTACGTGGCAAGATTCGAACTACTACCTCCCGGTCAGGAGGTAGCCAGGAGGTAGCGGCCCTGACAATTACGCTACCGGTGCTCTAAAGACTGTTCTTATATTACTAAATAACTTAACTATATCATAAGTTTAATTGACATTAATTTAAGGCCTTTTTTCCGCTTCTTTTCCGTAATCCTATTACTTGCACAATATTTGGGCCTATGACGTCACGTTTTATTAGTTTAAAATTTTAAAAAAATGGTTTCTTAATGTTGCCTTTTTTTTAAAAAAAATATGAACCCATTTTCTGAAACCTTAGAAGAAAACAGATTTGTGGATAGAGCGTAAAAATTCTGCACTGTAATTGGACTTCTGTTAGACTTACGTTACTGTGTGATAAAGTTCAAGTTCAGTATCTAGGTTGTACCGTTACTGACACCAACCGCAGGGAAGAAGAAATGAACATCCGAATCCAGAACGCCCTAAGATGCTCGGCGACTCTCCACAAGGTGCTGGTGTCCAAGATCATCAGAATAAAAACCAAGATCAGAATCTACAAGACCGCAATAAGGCCAATCTTGATGTAAGGATGTGAGTCTTGGACACTAACACTGAAGGAGGAGAGAAAGCTCTTAGTGGCAGAGAGGAAATTTTTTTGAGGTGACTTTTGGTGTCGGAGGCTAAGATCCTCTTTGGGTCGCTGAGCCTGTGAATTAAGTAAAGTTCAAACTATTTTGAACCGTTTCCGTTAATCTTAGTAATAACAGATTTAAAAAATGCTATCTACCATATTCATAATCATTATATTATATCAGCCGAAAGATATCCACTGCTGGACAAAGGCCTCTCCTTACTATTTCCTTAACGGCCGGTCCTGGGCTGTCTGCATCCAGCGGCTCGCGACCTTCACTAGATCGTCGGTCCATTGAGTGTGAGGGCTGTGTGTGAGGCATTCCTACGCTACGTTTTCCGGTGTGTGGTTGCCACTTGAAAACTTTACTGCACCAACGGCCATCTTGTTATACGAGCTTGGCAACCCGCCTATGGCCACTAAAGTAAAGAGATTTTGTGCTATTTTATCTCCTGTGCATCTCCTCATTGCTGATTCGATCACATAGTAACAATCCGAGCATAGCTCGCTCCAGCGCTCTTTGCTTACGATATTATCATCCTCAAATAAGTATCCGTTTCCAGATGTATAATCTCATAGCAAAAATTTACTAGGCAAAGTCTAAACAGTTATAGCAAAGATTGAACATAAACACCGGTCCATACTGTCGCGCGCTATCGCCGAAATTACTTCATAGTATCAGCCGAAAGACGTCCACTGCTGGACAACGACCTTCCCCAAGAATTTCTGCGACAGCATCCAGCGGCTTCCCGCGACCTTCACCAGGTCGTCAATCCACCGCGTGGGAGGCCTTCCTACGCTACGTCTTCCGGTGTGCGGTTGCCACTCGAAAATTCTACTACCCCAACGGCCATCTGTTCTACGAGCTATGTGCCCTGCCCACTGCCATTTCAGTTTAGCGATTCTGTGAGCTATGTCGGTTACTTGGGTTCCAAAGAACCGAAATCACTTGGAAGACATTTTATTAGACATGTTGTAAAAAAACCGCTCCTGGAAACTTAAACAGGGGGTTATACTTGTGAAACTGAACAACATTCTCCAAGTAAGCCATTTGATCATCATCATCACATCAGCTCATAATTATATGTCCCCACCGAGGGGCTCGAGGCTACCCGGAATTAGGGCGATGGGGCCTTAGTCACCAAGCGGGCCCATTGCGGGTTGGTTGACTTCATACATAAACTTAGAATTTCTTCGCATGCGTATTCGGGTTTCCTCACAATGTTTTCCTTCACCGTAAAACCGTCAGATAAATGTTAACATATAAAATTGAAAACACATTGGTACATGGTAGGATTCGAGCCACTACCTCCCGGATAGAAGGTTGTGGGTCTAGTCGTTATGCTACCGACGTCATACTGAATTTGACACATTAGGGTTGCTTGGGGAGATTGGTTCAAAATCATGAGAAGTTAAAGTTTCTGGACAAGTTCTTACAATCTGCAGGGTTAAAGCTGGATAGTTGCCACACTTTTCGAGATCACTCTATATCTCTCAGTACAAAAATCAAAATACTTTATTTATTAAGCTAACCTGTACTTTGGTTCTTTATCAACAAATTTATGAAAACTAAAAAAAAAATATCTGTAATATTTTTAGATTCATCATCATCATATCAGCCGAAGGACGTCCACTGCTGGACATAGGCCTCCCCCAAGGATCTCCACGACGACCGGTTCTGCGCTGCCCGCATCCAGCGGCTTCCCGCGGCCTTCACCAGGTCATCGGTCCACCGAGTGGGAGGCCCACCTACACTACGCTTTCCGTTGCGTTGTCGCCACTCGAGGACTTTACTGCCCCAACGGCCATCAGTTCTACGAGCAATGTGCCCCGCCCACTGCCACTTAAGTTTAGCAATTCTGAGAGTTATGTCGGTTATTTTGGTTCTCCTACGGATCTCCTTGTTTCTGATTCGATCACGTAGAGAAACTCCGAGCATAGCACGCTCCGTTGTCCTTTGGATTTTTAGATCATTAGCGATTTTTTCGGACCTCTATATTTTGGGACATATATACCACATAACGGTTAGTTGGCTTATCCATGTAAATTACGTTTAGTTTAGATGCCCCGCCAAGTAATAAGTCATCTACCCCGCAAAAACTTTGAGCGCATTTTGCTTTCCCATGCAATCGCAGAGACATAAGACTAGTCAACTTAGTGGTAGTTGGAGAGTCTTTAGATATATTAATAAAATAGCATGCGATTCATCCGCCTAACTAAAGTAATTGCAATCGGGGCAACTGTATCCCTGGAGCAACTATCCTGGTTTTACCCTATATCAAATAGAAACGGAATTTTATCTATTAGCTGAAACTACCCATTAACGTACCCAGTGAAGGGGTACGGATCTCTTCCGAAACTCAAGTGGGCCAAGTTGGGGGAGGTGGGCTAGTGGCAAACCCCACTGTCAGAAGATTTTCAAGCCACCTACGCCTATAACATATCTTTGTCAGACACCTTATAGGCGTAGGTGACTTGAAAATCTGGCGTAACAACACCCGTGTAGTAATAGCAACCGGCACAGGGATGTCGATTCTAGTCATTTGAGTTACTTTTTATCATCTGTCAAGAACGAAATTTTGTTCTAAAATTGTTTGAAGTATCTAGGCGTGACGTCAAAGTTTTGAAGCATCATTTATGTACTCATTTTGTTGTTATGATGAATTAAAAATCGAAGACTTGATGGAAAACAAAACGAGTTAAGTTTTCCGAAGTTTAAGTAGGAGGGCAATTTAGTGATCAAGAGTTTATAATTTACTAGCTGTCCCGGCGAACTTCGTACCGCCTTATACTACACTGCAATACACTACCCTACACTGGACTATAGTACACTACACTGCAATATTACACTACACCGCACTGCAATAAACTATATTACACTTCACTACACTACACTGCACTACACTAAACTGCACTGCACTACACTAAAATGAACTACACGTCACTAAACTACGCTAAACTACACTACACTATACCATACTACACTACGTTACGCTAAGCTACACTACGTTACACTAAACTACGCTACACTACACTACTCTACGCTACGCTATGGAATACTACACTACACTACTCTACGCTATGCTATGCAACACTACACTTCACTACACACTACACTATTCTATACTACACTACACTGCACTACACTGCACTACACTGCACTATTCTACACTAAACTACTTTATGTTGATAATGCAGGAAATTTTACACCTACAGGATTGTTTTTTTGTTTGTCTTGAATAGGCTCCGAAACTACAGGAATGATTTGAAAAATTCTTTCACCGATGGGAAGCTACACTGTCTGCGGTTGCTATAGGCTATATTATATTTTCAAAAATTTAGGAATCCTTACTAAAACTCAAATAATGTAACCCAAAAATTTCTGCAATATCTACAAAAAGTAGTGTAGGGTATATTATAAAAAAGAATTATTTGTTTGATTGTTTTTTTTTTACATTGAACAGGCTCTGAAGCTACTGGACCGATGTGAAAAAGTTGTGTAGTGTGAAGTGTGAAGTGTGTAGTATGTAGTGTATAGTGTGAAGGGGGGTAGGGTTTAAGGTGTAGGGTTTAGGGTGTAGGGTGTAGGGTGAAGGGTGTAGGGTGTAGGGTGTAGTGTGTAGTGTGAAGTGTGTAGGGTGTAGGGTGAAGTGTGTAGTGTATAGAACTGTAGTGTAATGTAGAATAGTGCAGTGCAGTGTAGTGTTGCGTAACGTAGTGTAGCGTAGCATACTGTACTGTAGCGTGGTGAAGTGAAGCGTAGCGTAGCGTAATGTAGCGTATCTAAGCGTAGTTTAGTGTAGCGTAGAGTAGTGTAGCGTAGCTTAGTGTAGTTTAGCGTAGTTAAGTGTAGCGTAGCGTAGTGTAGTTTAGTGTAGTGCAGTTTAGTGTAGTGTAGTGCAGTTTATTGTAGTGCAGTACAGTGTAGGATAGTGTAGTGTAATGTAGTATAATGCAGTGCAGTGTAGTGTAGTATATTGCAGTGCAGTGTAGTGTAGTTAAGTGTAGTGCAGTGCAGTGTAGTGTAGTGTATTGCAGTGTAGTATAAGGCGGTACGAAGTTCGCCGGAACAGCAAATTTGAAAATAAAATATAGCCTATAGCAATCGCGGACAGTGAAGCTTCCCAACAGTGAAAGAATTTTTCACATCGGTCCAGTAGCTTCGGAGCCTGTTCAATGCAAAATAACAAACAAATAAATCATTATTCTGTATCATATATCACTACCACTACAGTACACTACTTTTTGTAGATATTGCAGAAATTTTTAAGTATTTTTTTACACCATGAGGTACATTATTTGAGTTTTATTGTTTCTCTTTTCTCTTTTTGTAGATATTGCAGAAATTTTTAAGTATTTTTTTACACCATGAGGTACATTATTTGAGTTTTAGTAAGAATCCCTAAATTTTTGAAAATATAATATAGCCTAGCAACCGCGGATTGTGTAGCTTCCCAACAATGAAATAATTTTTCAAATCGTTCCAGTAGTTGCGGAGCATATTCAAGACAAACAAACAAACAATCAAGTCTTTTCTCTTTATAATATTAGTCTAGATTTCTAATGCTGTCAGAAACATTGTACAAAATAAAACCGGCCAAGTGCGAGCTGAATTTGCGTGGAGAGGGTTCCATACAATGCCAAATTCAAATACAAAATATCACATTTGAAATCCTCACAGTAAGATGCGAACTTTTTTTTTTCTTAAAAATTTCAGTGTGTTTGGCTGCACCTGATGGTAAGTGCCGATGCAGCCGAGGATGTAACACGCGAGCTCAAAAAATGCCTATTCACTCTCGTCTTGAACATTCCTAAATATATCTAAATTAAAATTTTCGGGGAATAAAGACGCCGAAAGGGAATTCCACCCCTTGGCCGTTCTCATGATGAACGAAGAAGCAAAATGCTTCGTGTGTAAAGGTGGAATATTGACGACAAAGGGGTGGAACCGCCCTCCGCACCTGATCGTCCGATGATGAAATGGAGAGGGGAAATGAGGTCGTGAAGCTCCAGGACACACTTTCCGAAATGAATCCGGTAGAACACCGATATACTATTTTCTATTATGACTAGAACTATTTTCCGTAGGTGAACGTGTGACATTGAGTTTACCACTTTTTTTTACAATTGATAGAATTATTATAGGTTTTTCTGTAATCTATAAGCAATGAACTATATTCTGTATTTTTTTAATTTATTTTAGGATAAGTAGTTTCGGAGAACAGGGAGGGGATTGGTCAATTTTCGTCTTCTTTCATGAATAAAATCAAAACTGTTTATTTTACAATATACTCAAAAATATATTTAAGATCCTGATAACGAGACCTTTTATTTGACATAATTATGACACAATAAGGTTGAAAACTTTTTTTTAATTTCCTAATTTGTCCCCCGAAAATAAACCTTATTTAAAAAAAAGATATTATATTTACTTTGCACATCTGTGTTTGGGTCATAGGATAACACTATCCTACCAAATTTCAGCGGATTTGGTCTAGTATATTCGGAGCAAATTGGCTTGGACAGACGGACGGACAGACAGACAGACGCACGAGTGATCCTATAAGGTTCCGTTTTGTTTTTTTTGTACGGAACCTAAAAACGACCGAGTATTAGTCGTACATACCCTATGGAGTCTAAACTGAAAAAGAAACGGATTTTTTGTGTATTTAACCGCCTCCGTGGCGTAATGGTTAGTCCATTTGCTTCACACCAGGAGGTTGCGGGTTCGATTTCCGGCGAGGTCAACTTTGTAAGACTCGGTTTGGTTGGTGGTAAGGCATTTTCAAAGCCCATCTGGCTAGCTTCCACCATCTTACCTAAGTCTTGCCGCGAAACATCAGTGTTAACAGCATTGATGTGTTCTGGCTTGAAGATAAGATCCCCCATTGCACTGGAGAATCTTGATAAGCCCGTTTCCATCTTCGGCATCATAACCGTGAGATGATGCCAAGGCTTATTATTTTTTTATTTTTTTTGAATAAGGCTTATCATTGTGGATTAAAAAAAAATAGGCATCATTGTTTTACTTGTGTTGAGAGGTTGGTGGTGCGTGAGTGCGACTCACACTTGCCCGACTTTTCCTCATCGCTACCGTTGCCTAATTTCAGCACAACCAGTGTTCGCCTCGTGTATTTTACGTGCCACGTACCTATTTTACGAGTAATACCTTTTTGTGGTACACGAGAATATTTTAGCCCGGCAGGCAACCTCATTCATCGACATGCCTTGAAATATTGCCAGAATCCTCCAGTAACCCGATACCAGGTGTTTCCGGGAAACAAGCGAGTGAATTTCGCGAGGTGATCGAATAAATTTAGTTCACTTAATAAGATGGAGATTGAGGAAAGCGGTGATGCATTTTAGCATTTTAGTTATTTGTTTATTTTTATTTTCAGGCTTCATTGACCCATAAATATGTTAATAACAAATACAAAAACCTTAAAGAACTATTGTTAGTACTAAATATTCAAAAAATAAATAAATATAGGTACAGGTTGTAACAAAATTGGTGTAGGTCCCGTTATCTGGGGCTTCTACTCATCATACTAAACAACTTTTGTTCTAGGACTTTGCTGAAATCGCAAAAAAAAATATTTTACTCTTCATACAAATCGATCAGCTGATCGACCAATTTTGTGCATTTTAGTATGGAGTGTCCACATTTTTTTTGAGAATTGACGACGGGTTCCTTGGGGAAATTTTGTTCAGTATGATGAGTAGAACCCCCAGTTAACGGGTCCTGCACCAATTTTTTACATCCTGTATAAGTAATTAAATAAAGTGTCAGTCTTAAGATGGGAAGCGGTAGATACTACCTCATTGTGTGAAGGTGCATCCACCGCTCCAGCATCGGACTGTCCCACCTGTCAGCGACTAAGCCCAGGATACTGCCAACACCAATACTGGATAGGAAGTACCAATACTGGCACGCACACGCCTCAGCATGGAGGCCCAGCGTTTTCTAATGATTAGATATACATGATTACATAGAGTTATTACATAAACAGGGTGTTACAAAACTAGTACAGGAGCTGATAACTGGGACTTCTACTCATGAAAAATAAACAATTTTCACCTCACTGCGCAAAAAGGAGGGTTATGTTTTTCGAATGTTTGTATGTATGTATATTCTAAACGGCTTGATGGATTTTGGAGTGTCGTTAGGATACAGTTTAGCCCAACTGGTAAAAAAATAGGGGTTAGGTTAGCCTGGCTAGCTATCACCATCTTATCTAAGTCTTGTCGCCAAATATCAGTGTTAACAATAATGATGTTTTCCGGCTTGAAGATAAAATAGCCAGAACCCCATTGCGTCGGGGAATCTTGGTAAGCTCGCTTCCATCTTCGGCATCATCTTCACTTACCATCAGGTGAGATGATGCCAAGGGCTTAACAATTGAGAATAATAAAAAAAAGTTTTTATGCAGTTTGGTTTAAATTTTTTAATTAGTTCGTTTTTATCTTGCAACAAAATCGTAAAAAAAATAACTCTATGTAAACCGATCAGCTGATAGCCCAAACAAGTGCTTTTTACGATTCCGTACTTCAAAAGGTAAAATGGAACCATCTATAGGATCATTTGCGTGCCTGTCTGTCCGTCGGTCTGTCACAGCCAATTTTCTCCGAAACTGTTGGACCGATTCAGATGAAATTTGGTACACATATGTATTTCGGCGATTCAAAGGCGGACGTGTAACGTTAATAAATTAATTTCAAACTTGAGGAACACTTTTTTGGGGAATAAATTGGAAAAGTTTTTAAAAAAGTTTTTCAAGCTACTCCGTATGACATCCTTACTTTCTAACTTAATATCATAAATTTGAAAATGTGTTTGTTTGTTACCTTTTCAATCTTCAACGCCTTGACCAATCTTGATGAAATTCGGTATGAAGGTAGCCTGTATCATGGGAAATGACATAGACTATTTTTTATCCCGTGAAAATAGCATAGTCCGATGCAGTTCTTGAGGGAATTGAAAAATTCTCTTTTTTTTTGGTTAATTTATTTAACATCGCAACGGAAAAGTAAAGTGATTTTTTTTAAATTAAATTAGTTGAAGGGGTGGGAAGTGACATAGACTGCTAATCAGAATAATGCGATATATCTGAGGGATCTGGTGCAAAATTCATGTCCACGCTCGCGAGCCGCTTGCGGCTCGTGCACCGCCCGTCCTCAAAGACAGTCCTAGAAACGATGTCCACGCGGGCGGAGCCGCGGGCAAAAGCTAGTATCAAATAAAATGACTTGTTTTGGGTATCATTTTTTTATAATTTTAAAATTTATAGTTTTGAAGATATTTAAGAAATAGGCGAAAATAATTCATTCATTAAGGAACTCCCGGGCCTAAAATCTTTAAAAAATCACATTACATGAATGCATAGATTGAATGAATACAAGGTTGAATGCATAGATTACAGAAAATCCTATAAAAAAACGAGACCTACAGTACTCGCATATGATGTGTAACATGTGACAAAATACTTATGAAATTAATTAATTATCGGGTCGTACATTCACGGGCCGACCCTTCGAATAGTAGTATGTCATCTTTGCCTTTGCCATCACACTAGGCGGCATGGCTATGACAACCTTAGTTTTCGAAAAATTAAAAAACGTTCGCATTTCCTGTAACACATTTCCGTCCCATTTCACGAAATCACTCCCACAAATTGCAGAAAAGCGAGAGCAAAGATGTTACACATCAAAAATCTAAAGTCCTTACGTTCTCACAAGAAATTTTTCAATTTCTAATTCCAGAATAAGTAGATCCCTATTTACCTAGAGCAAAGTGTACATTTTACCGACCCTATTTTGTTAGGAATAACAGAATAACCCCACCATTTTGAAAAGTAACTTATCCAACATTAACTGTGCGCAAACTCTATGGCCGCCAGTTAACACCCTCACTGCGGCCACTATTATCCGTAAAATGTTAACCCGTTAATGGCTTCTATTGTTCTCCCGTATCGGATCCCGTGCGGCTTGCGAATGACAGCTTAATAATACTAAATCAAATATCGCAACATTCTCATTTTGTTACTCATAGCGTTGAGTAAACATGTGCCTCTTGGCTTTTATAAATAGTTTTTTTTACGTGATAACGTCTTATAAATCAATGAACACGGGCTGCATGGTAAATATAAGTCTGTGGGCTGCATACACGAAAAAGTGTGACGTCATTGTCGCGTTACGTCTGAGTGTCACACGGTCATGTTATCCCTGTCACGTTACGCCTGTGCCAAGTGACTTTATTTATGCTACAATTTTATTCTGTACTTTTATTTTTATCTTGTACTTGACTTGGACTGACGGACGGAAGAACAGTCAAACTAAAAGGAGGCGTTTCTTATACCTAACATAAGTGTGTCAATGGATCAAAAGTACTAGGCTTCCAGGAGCTTACAAGAGGTGTTCCAATGCGGTCGATTCTCTGTGAGGAAAAAAAATCCATTTTGATTCCTTGTATTTTTGACGTGATAGACTTGGATAGGGACTTGGACTTGAACTTGTTATTGAACTAAGGGGACTTCGACGTGTACTTAGACGTGTACTTTGACAGGTACTTGAACGGGGACTCGGACGGAGACTCGAACAGGGGATCAGACGGGTACTTGGACGGTTACTTGTTATCACGTAAAATTATCGTCCGTAAACCGACTTTACAGACAAGCGGTTTTTTTATTGTGTCGCCTGGCGGTAATTAAATGTGTCACTAGACAAATGTCCAGTTGCTCAAAAGTCCATTAACTTTAAAGATATCATCTCATATGAGTCGTAAATATGCGCGGAATTGTAGCATACGTAAATCAAAAGAATAAGCACGCATAAATTTTTATTTCATTTTTTCTTATTCCACAATTGATAAGCCCTTGACATCATCTCACCTGATGATGATACCTAAGATGGAAGCTCTCTTATAAATATATAAAATCAGCCATAAAACTGCTGGACAGAGGCCTCCCCCAAGGATTTTCAGGACGACCGGTCCTGCGCTGCCCACATGCAGATTTCAATTATTATTTTTTAACGAGAAATATCTCTAAAATCAATCGCATAAATCGTAGAACAGATGGCCGTTGGGACAGTAAAATTCTCGAGTGGCGATCGTGGCGACCTTCACCAGGTTGTCGGTCCACCATGTGATAAAACTGCCTACGCTACGTTTTCCGGTAAGTGATCGCCATTTGAGAATTTTACTGCCCCAACGGCCATCTGTTCTACGAGTTATGCGATTGATTTTAGAGATATTTCTCGTTAAAAAATAATAATTGTAATCGGTTCTCAGTTGATAAAGATATCGCGTAACATATATACAAAAAATTAAACACAGCTTAATTGAGATCCTCCTTCTTTTTTGAAGTCGGTTAAAAAGATACGAAAAAGAACAAAAGAGAAAAAAAAATTCGAGCGAGACCTACAGTACTCGCATATGATGTGTAACATGTGACAAAACACTTTATAAAAGGACGGCAAAGATACGGCAGACTAGGTTGTATGGTCATAGATACCTTTGCCTTTTCCGCGCTTTTAAAGCCTGAAAAAAGGACGGCAAAGATACGGCAGACTAGGCTGTATGGTCATAGATACCTTTGCCTTTTCCGCGCTTTTAAAGCCTGAAAAAACGCGACTTCCTGTTACACATTTCCGTCCGAAATCACTCCCACAAATTGCAGGAAAGCGAGAGCAAAGATGTAACACATCAAAAAACAAAATATCCCTGCAAACATTAATTCATTAATTAAGTTCGTTAAAGCCAGCAGAACTTTTCCTGAAAATTCAGGTAGTAAAGTACGCCTCGAAATCACCATTTATTTTACACATTTGTAAAATTTTTATTAGCATTTGGAGAATAACACTACAAATGCATTAAATTTCAATACCTTTTTAGGGTTCCATACCCAAAGGGTAAAAACAAGATCCTATTACTAAGACTCCGCTGTCCGTCCGTCTGTTTATCTCTCCGTCTGTCACCAGGCTGTATTTCATGAACCGTGATAGCTAGACAGTAGAAATTTTCACAGATGATGTATTTCTGTTGCCGCTGTAACAGCAAATACAAAAAATTTGAAAAAGTGAAATAATAGGGGGGGTCTCCATAGAAAAAAACGTGTTTTTTTTAAAAACCTGAAGAAACTAGCGCCATTTAGTATGATGGTACGGAACCCTTTGTGCGCGGTTCAGACTCGCACTTGACCGGTTTTTTTAAAGGTCATTTTCTTGTTTGTCTGTCTGTCGTTCGGGGTGGAATCTTACAACGGATTTTTTAAAAACTTCCTGTTATCCGATCATGCTAAAGTTTTACACAAAGCTACAGTATAACACGTTTTTAACATTATTTTCTTGTTTGTATGTCTGTTTGTCGTTCCGGGTGGAATCTTGAAACAGACTTCTTAAATACTTCCTGTTATCTGATCATGTTGAAATTTTGCACAAAGCTACAGTATAACACGTTTTTAACAAGTTATTTTCTTGTTTGTCTGTCTGTTTGTCGTTCCGGGTGGAATCTTGTAACAGACTTCTTAAATACTTCCTGTTATCTGATCATGTTGAAATTTTGCACAAAGCTACAGTATAACACGTTTTAACGCGTGACAATGCAATATTAAATGCTTGTACCTAAAAGTTTTAAGGTTTTATTTAATTCTGTTTTAAATATTTTTTTCTATTTCATTTTCTTACGTTACTATGGGTTTCTTACGTAACTCGGGAGCCGGGTCGTTCCTTTCCCTCTAATATGGTTGAGAGGAGCGATGGCTGACTCTCGCGTATACTCGTGACCGGGTGCTGTTCACACAACTGGCCTACACTTGTCAAAGGCGTTCATTACATTCTATAATTTTAACGTGTAACTTCTCGTGTCATATTGTTTTCGTGTTCTAATAACATTATTTGTTTTTTTTTTATATCACGGATTAGATTTTTACTTTATTAACTAATTATTGTTTATTTGTTGATTTTTACAAATGAAATTATGTAATCACTATTTTATGACTATCAGAAATAGTGTAATTTGCAGCTATCTTGGAACGGACTGTTTAAATACTTCCTGTTATCCGATCAAGTTGAAATTTTGCACAAAGCTACAGTAAAACACGTTTTTAAGAAATCATTTTCTTTTTTGTCTGTCTATTTGTCGTTCCAAGTGGAATCTTGTAACAAACTTTTTAAATACTTCCTGTTATCCGATCATGTTGAAATTTCGCACAAAGCTACAGTAAAACACGTTTTTAAGAAGTCATTTTCTTTTTTGTCTGTCCATTTGTCGTTCGGGGTGGAATTTTGCGACGGACTTTTTAAATTCTTCCTGTTATCCGATCATGTTGAAATTTTGCACACAGCCTCAGATATACACGTTTTTTATTAAGGCGGTTCTATAAACACATTAGCGCCGCTAATAGAAATAATAGATTTATTTATTCTTATGGACTTTAATTGAAATCATTTTGCGCACATAGAGGGGCAAAGACTATTGTTTTATGATTCAAATAATAACAACAAGTTTTTTTTAACTGTTAAATTGGCCACTTTAATCACAATTAAAATCTTCAAGAAATAGTAAATTATTTATTTTTATTTTCAGCGCTAGTGTGCTAATCCGTTGGAATACGGGCAGCGCAGAACCGGTCGTCTTGAAGATCCTTGGGGGAGGCCTATGTCCAGCAGTGGATGTCCTTCGGCTGATATGATATGATATGATGTGCTAATCGAACCACCTTAAGTCATTTTCTTATTTTTCTGTCTGTCTGTCGTTCCGGTTAGAATTTTACAATTTTTAAATACTTCCTGTTATCCGATTATACTAGAATTTTTACACATTCTCAGTTTCAATGATAACACTATAAAGTGAATTTAATATCACGATATATCTAATATGACCGTCTCCAAAAAATGGCAGACTACCTGTTTCATTAGAACATCCTCGACGTGGCTATCAAATGAAAGAGAAAAAAATAAGAGACTAAAAATAAATAATCTCACTTAATTCTAAATTCATATTTACATAAGAAAATGAAATAACACGCAATTTACCATATGTAGGTATACAAAATTTCAGCTCAATCGGAAACCGGGAAGTGAATCAAATTTTACTTGCAAGATTTCATTACAGACACCGGGGCAGGTCAAACTAAATAAAAATTTTGTAATATTAGTTTGGTTGTATTCTTTTTCAGTTATTTGAACCCTGACTTCCCCCAAGTCTTCTAATAATGTCCTCGTGCTAGCTCAGACGTGTTTGGGGGCTTGTCGGGGCCTTATCTAAACTTAAAATAACTTTACCTTCCTATACCTATACCCGTGTCACTAAGCAGTAATATTTTTATCATCTTCATGCATTTTATCTTGCTCTTAGGTTAAGATTCATGTAATAAAAGAGAAATAAAACATTTATTATCACACTCGACACATCATTAATTAATTTTCTCTCAGACCGTACATAAATGAAGGTAGTATGAATTAAATATTTCACTTAGTGACCAACAAACAGTAGGTCAACAACAACATCCATAGGGAAAATAGAGTAGTAACTCTTTCAAATAAGACAGCGCCCCTAGCGGACTATGAAAAATATGAAAAACTATAGTGCGGCCGTCGAGAGAATGCCGATTTGACACTTCAAGCCTGCGATAGAATGAAACATTCTATTAATCTTCGAAATTTTAAACAAATGAATATTTAGTTTGTAAGCTTAAAAAAATATGAAAAAAAACCATTTTTTACTATGTAATAGTAACAGAACACTTAATTAGTTATATGTTTACTTATAAGGACAACAAAATGTGTATTTTGTAATTATATGAAACGATAAAACGGTTATGTTTAATGGTCATTTCTTCTAAATAATAGTGCTTTTACAACATGTTACCACTGATAACGTAATTGTATCCTATAGATTTGTTAAAAATATTATAAATTCAGTACCACACAAACAATTATTTCTTGTAATCAAATCTACCAACCATAAAACTTTCAAGCGTAAAAGTGATATGTTAAAGTAATAACAATAGTAGATTGTACTAAAAAAGCATAAAACAAGCCATTTTACCCGAGACGTTCATTTAGCCACTCGAGCCGGTACTTCGATTGCACATTATTCTTCTTCATTCAACCGCAATACAACAAATTTGGCAAATTTTGACCATTTATTAGTTTCCCGCTATTCAATATTTCTTATTTTCCACCCCCTTCACCCATTACCACCCCTGAAATCAACGGTCCACAAAGTACATTTTAGCCTCGGGTTCGGCAACACTATTTTGGCAATGGCAATTTATTTCGTTATATGTAACATCTACATAATAGGTACTCGTACATAGTATTTACTATTTATGGATGTCTATGGGCACATCAATATTTACGTCAAATTAGCATAATATGTCAAATCAGCATTCTCTCGACAGCCGCACTATAATTCTAAAATTTGACTGTTTACAAACTTGCGCATTCCGGATTATTTTCACTTGAGCTCTAACCGTTCGGCTGTGTATTAAATTATAATCTTATTTGCAAAAGTTTTGATAGTTTTGAACTCGCGTACATCACAATGGCTTGCGGCGCCAACTATCAAAAAATGTATAAACTGCAGTTTCTCATACTAAGAAAAAAAAACTGACTGAAAATCCTTTCTTATTAAAAAAAAAGTTCTGAGACGAGCAATGCGGAGTCCCAACGGTACATTTGTATATAATATTGGTCAGACGGTGCAGTGGCCACATCCAGAACTGCAAATAATGAATTGTTGAAATTTTAATTAGGGTTTTTGTGGCATGACTTTTGTAGGATCGCGACCAAATGAACTATGATTAGGGTGGCAGGAACTTGGCGTGTCGCACCGCGCGCTCCTGGACTATATTATGCTGTAAGTAAGGTTCAAAAGTCACGCTATTAAAATATAATAGGTAACTGACCTGCTAAACGATTGATGCGATGATGATGATCTATCCGACCGATTTCGGTCATGGCGACAACTTCGACTCTTAGTCGGTTTGCCGCGCGTGCGCTCGAAGATGAAATGAAAATGAAATGAAATAAAATTTATTTTTAACAACATTTGTTGCAAGTCAACTACTACACTCAATGTAGTCAATACTATAAAAAATACAAATAAATCCTAATGCAAGAACAATAAAAATAAATGTCAGGAATTTGACACAATAAATGATAATTGATATGTTAAGTAATACTTATTAATAACGTACTAAAATAACTTCAGACCCTTCGTGAGCTGGAGCTTTGTCTGCAAGAATTGTTTTATGTCATAAAACTGTTTTTCTAGAAGCCATTAAGTCTGTTTTTAAAACAGTGGGTAGAGGGTGCATCCCTGATGTTGCCTGGAAGCTGATGTTTTATGTAGCCAATCTTCGCAGCGAAACTCCTCGCGCACTGAGGGCATTTAAGTATGCCACCCTCGTAATTGTATGAAATGGTCGCAGGTGGTCGGGCCTTTAACAGGTCGCGTTTGGTATCAAGGTCAGCTTTACGCTAAACCTCGAACTCGCGCACTTGCCTATTCACAATAATGCGATACTATCCTATCCTTACGGTAGAGACTGATTTCGCTGGACCAATTATGATAGATGATAGATAGATAACTGAACAATTTAAATAAAAATTAAAAATCCTACTCTATTAAAACATTAGAACCCTCTTTTTTGTGCAGTTGGGTTAAAATGTATCCCTTATCAATCACGGGATAAAAACAAATCTAATTACACCTTGTACTTCAAAATCCATCAATCAGCTTAGACTACAGGCTCAGCTTAAAAAACAGACATACATACATACATACATACATACATACATACATACATACATACATACATACATACATACATACATACATACATACATACATACATACATACATACATACATACATTAACGTACAAGAAAATTACCAGACTTTTTGAGCAGTCGGTTACAAGGGTCCTGGTTCGATACAGGCTATCAGTTTTGTGAAATTCATTCGCTGTAGTTACAATTTGGAATCAAAGTTTGTGTACCCAAGACGCTCCAAAGACGACCTGTTATTAAAAGAATTGTTGCTGGATGGGTTTAATAACCACCATATCAGCTTATATACGTCCCCACCGAGGGGCTCAAGCCTACCCTGAATTAGGGCGATCGGGCCTTGGTCGACCATGCGGGCCCAGTGCGGATTGGTCGACTTCACAGACAACCTTCGAGTTTCTTCGCAGGTGTGTGCAGGTTTCCTCACGATGTTTTCCTTCCCCATCAAAGCAATCGGTGAGTATATGTACTTAAGTTAGTTTCGAAAAACTCATTGGTACATTGGCCATCTAGATTTGAACCCGGCACCTCTGGTTAGGAGGACCGAGTCGTTACTGGTTGAGCCACCGACGCTTTTTATTAACCGGTTTAATAACAAAATACCAGTATCATACAAAGACGGAACAAGTTAAAGAAATGTCTAAACGAATGGCGCGAATTCGCGCGAGTTCGAGGATCAGCGTAAAGCTGACCTTGATATCAAACGCGACCAGTTAAAGGCCCGACCACCTGCGACCATTTCATACAATTACGAGGGTGGCATACTTAAATGCCCTCAGTGCGCGAGGAGTTTCGCTGCGAAGATTGGCTACATAAACCATCTTCGAGCGCCGGCGCGGCAAACCGACTAGGAGTCGAAGTGGTCGCCATGACCGAAATCGGTCGGATAGATCATCATCATCACATATTCTATACTCTCTTGGTGCAAAATTAAAAAAAAAATAACATGAATTAGACTGTAAGTTTTATGTACTTAAGTAGGTACTCGAAGTTACTTTTTATTGCTGTGTTAACATTTTTATACTGTATTATAATGGCTAAACAAGTGATTCTGTATTGTCAAAAAGAACATCTCACTTTAAGGACCTTGCTTATAAGCGAATAAAGAATTACTTACTTACTTATACGTGACGGTAATTATAATATACTAGCTGCCCCGGCGAACTTCGTACCACCTTACACTACCTACCCTACCCTACCCTACCCTACACTACACTACCCTACACTACACTACCCTACACTACTCTACACTAAACTGCACTACCCTACCCTACCCTACATAAGAACCTTCTCCTGACAATATCAAACTCGACAAAAAAAGAACTAGCGAAATCGGTCCAGCCGTTCACGCGTGATACCGTGACCAAGGGAAATAGAGATTCATTTTTATATAATATAGATTAAGTTAATTATAAAACGGTGAAGGAAAACATAGTGAGGAAACCTGCACACGCATGCGAAGAAACTCGAAGGTTGTGTGTGAAGTCGACCAACCCGCACTGGGCCCGCGTGGTCGACTAAGGCCCGATCGTCCTAATTCAGGGTAGGCTCGAGCTAGGGTTTTCGGAACCGGGTACCCGGGTCGGGTTTACCCGGGTATTGAAGTGTTTTTAAACCCGGGTAATATTTGACGACAAACCCGGATACCCGAGTATCAGAACAAAACATTTTACATACATACATAAGATCACGCCTCTTTCCCGGAGGGGTAGGCAGAGACCACATTTTTCCACTTGCTACGATCCTGACATACTTCTCTCGCTTCCTCTACATTCATCAATCTTTTCATACAAGCTCGTCGGTTTAGGGTACTCTTGACCTGACACTTCTTCAATACGTCTTCGACTTGGTCGCAGTACGTACGTCTAGGTCTACCCCTTCCAGTATTACCATTCACACTCGCCTTGTATATCTGCCTAGTTAATCTTCTATCATTCATCCTTTCTACATGACCGAACCATCGGAGCATGCCTTTCCCAATAACTGTCACTACATCTTCTTTCACACCACAACGTTCCCTTATCACACTATTCTTAATCTTATCACAAAGTTTCACACCAATCATACTTCTCAATGCTCTCATTTCAACTGCATTTATTCTACTCTTATGCCTCTTTTGCCATACCCAACTTTCACTTCCGTAAACCAGAGTAGGAACAAGAACTCCCCTGTGCACAGCCAGACGGGCCTTATTGGACAATTTCTGGCTACTCATAAAGGAGTGCATCGCTCCATTTACCATATTCCCAGCAGTCACTCTCCTTTCAATATCACTCTCAAACAGTCCATCTCTAGTAAACATTGACCCCAGATACACAAATTCTTTCACTTGCTCCACTTTTTCACTTCCAATCAAATATCACACCTTTGTCATTTGTTCATCTCTTTCTAAAACCATGACTTTCGTCTTACTTACATTTACTTTCATTCCTTTTCTCTCCAAAGCTTCATACATAATAGTCACCATCTCCTGTAACTGTTCAGCCGACGACGCAAGAATTACCTGGTCGTCAGCATACAGAAGACATTTGACGATTAACCCATCCATTCTCAGACCACTTTCACTATCTTTCAAATCTATCAAGCAACTATCCATGAATAAGTTGAACAGCCATGGTGACGCGACACATCCCTGTCTGACACCTTTATTGATGTCAAACCATTCAGTGTACGCCCCATTGATCCTGACACAAGCCCTGGAATCCTTATATAGAGATTTCAGGGCTCGAATCAGTCCACTGCTCACCCCATGCACAGACAGAGCTGACCACAATTCATCCCTCACCACACGGTCATAGGCCTTTTCCAAGTCCACGAATACGCAATAGACTTTTTGGCTTTTAGCCAAGAATTTTTCAGCTATGCATCGCAAGGAAAAGACTTGGTCCGTACATCCCATGCCCTTTCGGAATCCTGCTTGTGCATCCCACATCTTCTCATCAGTTTCTTTCACAACTCTTTCAATCAGAACCTTAGCATACAATTTGCCGACGACGCTGAGAAGGCTTATACCGCGGTAATTTTTGCAGTCTTGCTGTGACCCTTTTCCCTTGTAGAGCGGCACAATCACAGCCTTGCACCAGTCTTTTGGTACTCGGCTGTTTCTCCAGCACAAGTTGAAAAGGCGGTACAGCTGACTGGCTACCACGCCCTTTCCAGCTTTCAACATCTCGACTGATATCCTGTCATACCCTGCAGCTTTACCTGATTTCATGCTTTTCATCGCGTTCACAATCTCATATATACTTATATCACTTTCATCATTATCATTCACATTTTCCACTGACGCTACTGGCACGTTTGTTCGCTTATCCTCCTTTTCAAACAAGCTTTCAAAATATTCCTTCCATCTCTTCAACACATTTACTTCTCCTTTTACAATACATCCATCATGGCTTCTGATTTTGCTGAGCTCCGAAGTGGTCGTTTTTCCTCGGGCTGATCTTATGCATTTCCAGAACACCTTGATATAGGTCCTGAAATTATCAGAAAGCCTTCTATCAAACTCATCTTTTCTCTCATCTTTCTTTCTTGTAACTGTCTTTTTTACCAAATCCTTCAGCCTCACATACTCCTTTTTTGCTTCTGTTACATCTTCATTCGTCGCCTTTTGCACGTTTTGATTAGCTTTAGTTGCTAGCCAATCCAACCAAGCTTTTTTTATTTTTACCTACCACTTCTTGCACCTCTTTATCCATCCATGCACTCTTCTGCTTGCTACCCTTTCTCCTTTTAGAAACTCCACACACTTCTACAGCAACATTCACAATACCTTCTTTAAATGACTTCCAAAGATCATCAAGTTCACTTATTTCATCCAGATCTTCAAATTTATTTTTTAACTTTTCATAATACTCTTCTTGCTCACTGTCGTCTTGCAAATTTTCCACTTTTACTCTTTCCAAAACACTAGCCTGTTCGCGTACTCTGTGCCGCCATCGCTTGAAGAGACCACTTAATCGGGATATCACCAGGAAGTGGTCAGTATATATTCCTGCACCACGGTACGCTCGAGTGTCCAGAACATTTTTTCGCAGTCGTTCATCCACTATCACAAAATCAATCATAGTCCTTATACAGCCTACTTCTCTCGTGTACATATGGATCTTTTTATGTTTAAACATTGTGTTAGACACGCAAAGATTCCACTCCAAACATATATCAAGCAGGTTTTTCCCATTCTCATTAATTCTTTCATCACCAAAGGCTCCAATCACTCTCTCATATCCATCCCGTTTCGTTCCTACCCATCCATTAAAATCCCCTAGCATGATAATTCTTTCATTTACCTTGCATTTCTTTAAAGTATCTCTCACACTATTCCAGAAATCATCATTTTTGTTTTTAGCTTTGGTAGACGCATTTGGACCCACATCATTCGGTGCATAAACACCCAGAATAAATATGCGAGTCAGTCCAACTTTCAGCCTGATCCAGAGAAGTCTAGAATTCATACACTCATACTCAATCACACACTCAGCCATTCGCGCAGACAGAATAACTCCAACTCCTTTGCAGCCTCGGCTGGAATTGGGTACCCCAGACCAATACGCTGTATAGGTACCATGTTTTGTGGAGTCAATTCCTTTCCGCTTTGTTTCAGTCACACATAAAACATCTAAATGTCTTTCATCCATCATCTGACATACTTCATCTATTTTATCTTCCATTCCTCCCCTGACATTCATCGTAGCAAAGCGGCTCTCTGTGGGCCGCTTTCCGCGCCCGCCGGGAACGAGACGTGATGGGTTGCGAACTCCCACATCGCCGCCATTTCGATTATAATAGTTTTTAGACATCATAGCGTTCCCACGAGTTAAATATTAGGCACGCAGCCAGGCTGGATACAACGGGGTGTCGCCGAAATCCCCGAGGGGACCGTTCAAGACCCAGACATTAACGCGCCCTGGGCCAGACGCCGATCGGCACGGTTCCTCACACCTTTAGCTGGCGCAGGATAGGGAAGGATCTGGGATTGGGATAGGAAATTTAGGGTAAATGGGGAAGGAATATGTGTAAGGGACACTATCACTATGGATGATGAAAAGTGGTAGTGGCTCGAGGAGGCTGGGGTCGCGTACCCATGTATTCCAAACAACTACCGGACAAGCATGTCGTTTGAGATACCCCTAACATTTTTATTGTAAAAAAAACGCCTGATGTTAATTAGAAAGCAAAAAATCCTAACACTATTAGTTGCCCAAAAGCCTAGTAGCCAGGGCCGTTAAATTTTATTAAAAAGTTGTCAATCAACTGGCGATTTGGCGAATTGAGGTTATGTTATCAATTTTGGTCGGCGACTAAGATGTGCAACATATAGTAAGTTGCATTGCAATAAATATCAAGTTTAAAATAAAGTGATTATTTAAGCCTTTAGTTTTTTTCATTAAAAGTTTTTTTAAGACAACAATTTGCCGAATGTCGAATAATAGACATTATTATTCGGTATTCGACGAATAGCAAAAAATTGACGAATAATGCCGAATACCAATACCGAATAATAGCGACTATTCGCGGCAACACTACTTATTTTATAAATAAAAAATAATATTTAATAACAGTCACTTCACTAAAGAAAAAATGATTTGAAACCTTGATCTCCTATTATTATTGTTCTTAAAATATTTTGTTTTTAAGTGGATTGTTAATTTTTTCATAGATTATTTTAAGTTTAACAAGAATGTTTTGTTTTCTATTTGTTTTGACATTTATTTTCTAGTTTTAATTTATTGAACGTACGTTATGTTCTATATTTTTATTGTTTTTTGCACTCACATCACAGCGCAACAAACAATATTGGTTCAAATAACCAAACTATGTTCGTTCTTTTGGTTTCAATATTTTCACTTTGATTTTGTTAATTTTTTTTATTCCTTATAAAAATAAGCATACTGCGACCAATTATGCGTTGTTTTTCTTAAAAAAATGTGATACTCGGGTACCCGGGTATACCCGGGTTTATAAAAAAAAAATACCCGATACCCGGGTACGAAAAAAGTCCGGGTATCCGAAAACCCTAGCTCGAGCCCCTTGGTGGGGACGTATATGAGCTGATATGGTAATTATAATACTACTACTCGTAAACACGTATTAGGTCTACGACGATTCAACAAACAGGAGGAGGGTGTGCACAGTGTTGCTGAGTTGATTCCCCAACTGCACGGTGTTGCCTTCGTAGAATAAACAAAACTACTAAATCTTCTGACAAGCCATTCAAAATAATATCGTAAAATTGTAAAAAACCTACACTTACATCTGCAAAAGCACCTCGAACATTTCACCAGTTCGCATTAGGCTCATATTCATATCGCACACCTATTAAACAGCTAATATAACGCCGAGTCACGAAAAATCTATCAATATAAGGCGTGTATTCTAATTTTAGGGCCTTTGCCGGAATTAGGTCGGAGCCCCTTTTTACGACAGATTGCGCTCCCATAAAGAATGCTAAGGCTTCGACGGTTCCAAAGGATCGCTCTTCAATGCACGAACAACCCTTATATGTGACGATACAAAAATTTTCCTGTGCTCAACGCTGTGTAGAATTTTTAAGGGTACCGATATTTTCGTGGAAAAGATCTAGATCGGTTTCGATCCCTGTAAAACACTAAAATGGAATCTATAATTCGACGTACCAATTTGGAAGTCTGGAAGAAATCGCTTTGAGCGATAAGGTTGCCCAAATTGTACCGCTATAGTATCACATAACAATTTTTTTTTATATTGTGATTTTTTTATTTTTTTTTAAGTTTTAGTTTTCAAGTTTTACATTGTGTTTATTTTTAATTAGTGTGTGCAACAAAGAGTATTTATCTTATCTAATTTCACTGCTCGATATACACAAATGTTGCTACAGTATAGATATTATAGTACATTACTGCAGCGGCCAGCAAAAGAGGCATTGATGGACGAACGTGTAAATGTGGGCCGAGGCGAAGCTTAGCTAGCTTACCATCTTTACTAACACTTGCCACCAAACATCAATGTTAACACCATTTATGTGTTCCGGCTTAAAGATAAGATGTCTTTTAAACTAACATTGAAGTACAAATACGGTACCTACACTTTTATAACTAAGAAACTGAGATTAACAAAGTACTAGTACTAACTACCTTACAGCTACATAAAAAAAAGAAAAAAAATTAGATGTATATTTTTGAAGCCAAATTTCATGTAAATCAGTTCAGAAAATTTAAAACTTAGGCCTCTGTGACTGAAAGATGAACGGACGGACGGACAGCACAATCTCTTACTTAGGGACAACGGAACCCTAAAAGTAAAAATAAGCTTAACATTCTCATAATATTGTAGAAGTATGATGTAGAAAATTGAAGAATTAGCGTTTCTTCTAAGTTGCTTTTTTTCTTCGAAAACAGTTTACTTATAATTAAGTTATTTACTACGGTAAAAGAAACGATACAGTATTTTCTTTTTGTACTCAAAGAAACAAAGTTAGAGAATTGCTTGTTAAGTAATATAAAAATGTTTCTCTGTGTGACCTCCGTAAGCTAAATACAGGGTGTAGGTAACAAAATCAGTGAAGACCCCCCTTTTTTTTGGCCTTCTTTTGTGTTAAGCCCAGAGATATGCTATATATAAGGGGAGGTAGATAGGTTACATGCATCCTAAAAGTGAAGAAAAAAAAAGATGCCAATTGGCACCTCTTTTCATAGTAGCATTCGGTAGGTACCTATTATAATATGTGTGTAAATGGATTCGATTTTCAAATGTGGTTTGTTAGTGCATAACCCATCTATGGTAACAAATCTCTGGTTAAGCCACTATAATTCCGACAATGTCAATGTAGAAGAAAAATCACAGTGAAAGTGGTCAAAATTAGAACCAAACAAGAGATTTTTTTAAATTAGTATTGCATAATTTAAAAAAATCTCTTGTTTTGAGAAATTGTATTTTTATTATATCATACACCAGCTAAGTAGTTAACTAAAACAAACAAAAAATAATATATTATTATACAATATAATAAGCTTATTGTATGGATAAACAAAACAAAAAAACATTAGAAAACAAAGGATATTGGAAGGCCACCGCTACCTGGGGCTTCTACACATTATACTGAACAACTTTTGTTCTGACTTTTTTTTTACTAAAAAATTTGAGTGCGTTTGACTATATCTCACCTGATGGTAAGTGACGATGTAGTCTTGCTAAACACATAACTTTGCTGAAATCGCAAAATAATAATTGACTCCTCATACAAATCGATCAGCTGATCGACCAATCATGTGCATTTTTGTATGTTTTTTTTTTCGAGAATTAACTATGACTTCCTCGGGGAAAGTTGTATAGTATGATGAGAAGAACCCCCCGTTAACGGGTCCTACACCAATTATTTTACATCCTGTATCATCATCATCATCATATCAGCCGAAAAAAAGTCCACTGCTTGACAAAGGCCTTCCCCCAGGGATTTCCACGACAACCGGTCGGGCAGCGGCCCGCATCCATCGGCTTCCCGCGATCTTCACCAGGTCGTCGGTCCATACCACTTGCCAAGCATGGCGATTATGGCATAACCCCCCTATGCATACAACCTGTATATACAAATATATTTTCCTTTGAGCGTTTCGCACATGCCAGTAAAAATCTCTGGCCGCAATAAAATAAAGCTACTCACAAAAATTCCGTTGTGTACATACTTTGAAACGACTGTAAAGATACATTTATTTTTATTCTATGTAACTGGTTATCAAAAATTGCTCGGAGGTCCACCTGATAATGCGGCAATCTTCTTTAGCCGACCTGGCTCCGCACGTATCGACAAGTCGTTGCTGCGGGTTCAGATTATGACGAAAGTCATAATTTTTTGTTTATTTTCGACATGTTTAGTATCATATTATCTTCTTTTTTTTGTTTTCAAATTTTTGACTACTTTTGCTGTCTTTATTCCTGTCATTACCTTTTTTCTGACCATTTGTTTTCTTTTTGTATTATACCCATTTTCTTTTTTTTTAACATAAATTTAGTTCTGGTGGTTATTCTTGTATCTTTAGGACTCTGAACATGCCGTCCAAGCTGTAGTTTATTTTCGCCAGCAACGTCGCGAGTCTGAGAACGCAACGAGGCTGCAAGCTGGCGACGCCAAGTACAGGGAACCCTAATTTGGAGCCAGATTTTTTGTTATTGGTCCATGAATATGTTTCGTTAAATCGTTTGTTACGTAAATAGTACATAGAATTTTTTTACTCCTGAAACTGATCTACAGTTTACATGCTTTATATTACCTTCATCTGTAGGTTTCTTATCTAAAACTGAATCTTCCAACGTAATTTTCACCCATTTTATGAAGTTGTATTTAATTGAAAATTTGCACATGTATTAAAAAAAACTGATGACAGTACAAAAAAACATGTGAAATAAACGAAAAAAAAATACTACGAATTATTTCGATTTTCTGTTAATGCGTGTTTTTTGTTTTTAAAGTCAATATATTTTTACAACTTTGCTGAAATATTTTTTTTAACTTCAAATACAAATTTGGCAAATCAACTCACCAAATTTGTATTAGCAGACATTTTATTTGCATTTCCAGCAAATTTTAGAACAATGAAAGCCCTGCTCTAAAAAAACCTCTTTTTTATTATTCTGTATAGCCCATGAATTTATTTCATTTATTCATTAATTAAACAATATAACATTGTATCTGAATATCTTAAATCTACAATTACAGAATAATAAGTTATATGATAGATGAGTTAATTTAAGCTAAAATAATGCAAAAGAGTACTAGTCTACATCAGGAATAATTAACATTAAAAATTAGTCAACAATAAAATAAAAACGTCAAATAATAATTCTTATGTAGATGTCAAAATATATCAAAAGAGATCACGTTAAATTATGCACACGTTAACTCGTCAATAGAATAAAAACACTTTTCCAGCAAGAAAGCCTTTAATTTTCTTTTAAATTCATTAATTTGCGTAAATATTTTCAGCTCATTTGGTAACTGATTGAAGATTCTGACAGTTTGGTGACGCACACTATGACTGACAACTTTCAGATGCGGCATTATAGAAAAATTTAAATCATTTCTCCTCGTTGCAAGGCGGACCACTTGTTCACATGGATGAACAAAGTGCTCAGGATGTTTGATAAAGGTAGACAACAGTTCTAAAATATACAGACAGGGGACTGTTAAGATTTTTAGATTTTAATGAAAGTAATCAATTGATAGCCATCAGCATACTGGTAAAAGTCGGCGAAAAAGTAGGTCCGATTGTCAGACCTAGAAAAAGTAGGACGTCTGCGGGGTGCTTAAAGACCCATCACCATCATCAACAGGCGTTCTCTGTAGGACATAGGCCTCCCCCGATTTGGGGGGTGGGTTCGCCGTAATCGCCACGCTTGACAGGCGGGTTGGCAATCGCAATGTACATCAAGTGTGGTGGCACAGTACACAAAAGGACACTGCTCACCTTTTTTTTTAATTTAGAACCGTGTGTCTTTTTTTTGGGCTTTTTCAGCATAAAAACTCTTTTTAAACAAAAGCTTGTACCTAATTACTTTTAGGTTTTTCGAAAATTATTTAAATCTATCAATCAAATATAGTCTGATAACCAGCTACTTAGAATAACCATAGAGACCTATGAAAACGAGTTATTCTTGCCGTGTCGTAATTTTAAATTCGCCCTGTCTAGGATAGCGCTGCGTTCGCGGGCTCAGATAATAAATAGCATAATAAACAAGATTAAGGGGCATAAGAAAGCACGTTTCGCGGACAGAGATGTAGGACCTACATGCATTAGCTTCATATATAGTAACAATTTTAACCGCCTCCGTGGCGTAATGGCTAGTCCATTCGCTTCACACTAGGAGGTCGTGGGTCCGATTCTCGGCGGGGTCAACTTTGTAAGACTCGGTTTGGTTGGTGGTAGGGCATTTTCTAAGTCCGCCTGGCTAGCTACCACCATCTTAACTCAGTGTTGCCGCCAAACATCAGTGTTAAGAACATTGATGTGTTCCGGCTTGAAGATAAGATAGCTAGATCCCCATTGCGTTGGGGAATCTTGGTAAGCCTACTTCCATCTTCGGCATCATCATAACTTAGCATCAGGCAAATCATGCCGAAGGGTTTATTAATTGTGGAAAAAAAAAACATTACCCAAAGGTCAATGAATCTGTAAGAGAACCAAAGTATTCGACATAGCTCTCAGAATTGCTTAACTTAAGTGGCAGAGGGCGGGAAACATAGCTCGTAGAACAGATTGCCGTTTGGGCAGTAAAGTTCTCGAGTAGCAACCGCGCACCGCTAACGTAGCGTAGGCAGGACTCCCACTCGGTGGACCGATGACCTGATGAAGGTCGCTGAATGCGGACAGCGCAGAACCGGTTTTCGTGGAAATCCTTGACGGAGGCCTATGTCCAGCAGTGGAAGTCCTTCGGCTGATATTATGACAGTTAAATTTTTACACAACTAGGAAGGTGTACCTATACATACTAGCGTCGTCGTATCCCAATAAAACAAGAATTTTTTAAAACATTTTTTTTTTTCAAAATAAAACAAGTGATTCCTTGACATCATCTCACCTGATGGTAAGTGACGATGATGCTGAAGTAACTGGCTATCTTATCTTTAAGCCGAAACACATCAATGTTGTATACTTTTATGACATAGATATGATGGTTGTAGCTAGCCAGGCGAGCTTAAAAGATGCCCTTCCATCAATCAAACCAAGTCATACAAAGTTAGACTCCATCGGGAATCGAACCCACGACCTCCTGATGTGAAGCTAATGGAACTAACCATTACGCTGAGGGGGCAGTGAAAGAGGGTGAGAATTAATTAAATAATTAAATGTTCTTTGAGATTCTAGATTCGACACGAAATAGAATATTACAAGTATACAGGGTGTAACAAAATTGGTTTAGGTCCCGTTAACTGGGGGTTCTACTTATAATAATAAACAACTTTTGTTCTACGACTTTGCTGAAAACGTTTACTTTTCATACAAATCGATCAGCCGATCGACCAATTTTATGCATTTTAGTATGGAGGGTCCAATTTTTTTTGAGAATTGACTATGGTTCCTTGGAGAAAGTTGTTCAGTATGACGAGTAGAACCCCCATCAGTTAAAGGGACCTACACCAATTTTGTTACACCCTGTATAAATTAGTCCGTAACTTACAAGCGTCAAACTTGGTGTGATTATAGTGCAAACCGTAAAGTAGAAATAACAATAAAGAAAAATCAGCCAAGTGTAAACGATCGCAAATGGATAGAAGAAAAAAAATATATCGTATTCGTTTATGTCTTTTTTAATGTCTTTTATGTTAATCCTTTTAGGGTTTCGTGTCCAAAGGCGTGGTAGGATAGAACCTATAATTCATGAGTTCGACTCACACTTGGTCTATTTTTTGCAATAATGCCTGTTCCCTTACCATAAAATGAAGAAAATGAACTTATTGTTAGCGTCAGTCAGCGTCGTTTACAGTTTATAAAATAGAATAGAATAAGTTTATTGAGACACCAGGCACATAATATAAGTTTTTGTAATTAAAAGAAATTAATGTCTTTTAATTACAAATAAAACACTTTACTTAATTACATTACATTTTTGATGTGTAACATCTTTGCTCTCGCTTTCCTGCAATTTGTGGGAGTGATTTCGTGAAATGGGACGGAAATGTGTAACATGGGACGGAAATGTGTAACAGGAAGTCGCGAAAGCGCGGAATTCTACTTTACGAGAGTCCGACTCGCACTTGGTCGGTTTTTTTCGTTACTGTCAGATCCGCCACCCAGGTACAATATCGTCATCAAATCTAACTAACCTAAAGTATTTTGTCACATGTTACACATCATATGCGAGTACTGTAGGTCTCGTTTTTTGCTGTTGTTTGTTTTTTTCTAGACTTAATATAATATATGGCTATCCCTATCTCATCCTTAACGCCGTTCACGCCTTGCGGTTTCAATATAATAATGGACTTAGGATGTGGTTGGGGCTGCCGCGATTCTGCATTGCATCGTCGAAGTTTGCTGAGGCACATATTGATGACTTATTCGATAATTATGAGGAATCCCAACAACAGCCTCTTATCTATTTTTTGGACAGGATTGATAGCCCGATGGTTGGTCGGTGGGTAACTTTCCATCTTGCCCCAATTTTTTAAAAATTCACAATTGTAAACTCTTGGCATCATCTCACCTGATGGTAAGTGACGATGATGCCGAAGATGGAAGTGGATTTACCAATATTTCCCAACGCAATGTGGAACTGGCTATCTTATCTTCAAGCAGGAACACATCAATGTTGTTAGCATTGATTTTTAGCGGCAAGTCTAAGATAAAATAGTGGTAGCTAGCCAGGCGGGCTCAGAAAATACCCTTCCACCAACCAAACCGAGTCTTACAAGTTAACCCCACCTGTAATCGAACCCGCGACCTCCTGGTGTGAAGCGAATGGACTACCATTAAGCCACGGAGGCGGTTAAAAAGCCTAAACCCAAAACCATAAGCCTTGAAAACGTTTTATTCCTTCAGTGTTTTTACTAACTTACTTAACTATGAATTTCTTATGATTTGAAATGAAAATTCATCACCATCATCATATCAGCCGACAGACGTCCACTGCTGGACATAGGCCTCCCCCAAGGATTTCCATGACGACCGGTTATGCGCTGCCCGCATCCAGCGGCTTCCCGCGACCTTCACCAGGTCGTCGGTCCACGTAGTGGGAGGCCTACCTACGCTACATTTTCCGGTGCGCGGTTGCCACTCGAGAATCTATTCTATGAGCTATGTGCCCCGCCCACTGCCACTTAACTTTAGCAGTTCTGAGAGCTATTTCGGTTACTTTGGTTGTCCTACGCATCTCCTGATCTGATTCGATCACGCAGAGAAACTCATAGCGTAGCACTCTCCATTGCCCTTTGGGTGACCTTGAGCCATCTTATGAGGCCCATAGTAAATAAAAACGAATCTATTCTATTCTTACGGCCATATTTTCTGGAGTTACTCTTTCCAGGAATCCTTTGCCTCAGCATCAATGAGGACAATCTCCGTTAATCATGAACTACAAGTGGAACACAACCTGCACTTAAAAAATACAGAATCTGACCTTTTTATAAGGGTTCCGTCCGTACTAGGCTCGGAGCCCTTTTACTAAGCCTCCGCTGCCTGCCTGACCGTCTATCTGTCTGTATGTTTAAATTTTAAAGGGCCTGTTTTTTTTGAACCGTGATAGATAGCCGGTTGAAATTTTTGCAGAATATGTGTTACTAGCGACCCGCCCCGGCTTCGCACGGGTGCAATGTTGATATTAAATACACTACAGAAAAACTGAGAACGTTGTATATAAAAACATAGCGGCCCGCTCCGGCTTCGCACGGGTATAAAATATATAGCCTATGTGATTAAAATCAATTCAGTAGTTTTGATTTATTCATTACTGCCCGTGGCCCGCACGCGTTAAATTTGGAGTAAAACAATCCCCCTTTCCCTATACCATGAAGATTTCCTGCTATCTTTGGAATATCTAAATTCATACACTAAATTTTTACTTATTTACTTTTTACATTTTTAACTATTTATTTTATTTTTACAACATATTACAGAATTTACAGACGCGCTATTCATAGGCACGCTCTTGCCGCACCGGGCGGCCGGCCGGTACCGCCGCAAACGCTACGTCCCGCAATTTTTAAATCTGTAATATCTTCGAAAATATTCACTTAAATCATACGGTGTAACGGGCCATATAGATCTATATTAAATCAACAATGTATTCAAGGTATTTAATTGGTTAAGGATTAATGCTGTATTGGTTAAAATCGCTTCGAAAATTAGCCATTATTTGTCGTAAAAAGTAAATGACAAAAAAAAGTTATTGTGGGTTATCCATAAGAGATAGACATATACCATCACGGACTTTTCTGTAGACCTTTTCAATGTGTACAATACTTAGTACATTATTTTGATAAAACTCGTAGGGTTCAGCCTGCGTTTGCAATGTAAGCGGAAAAAATGTAATTATTTACGACATCACATTAGAAACCTCAAAAATAACAGTACTTCTCCACTATCTATTGGATGTTATTATACATATAAACCTTCCTCTTGAATCACTCTATCTATTAAAAAAAACCGCATGAAAATCCGTTGCGTAGTTTCAAAGATTTAAGCATACAAAGGGACATAGGGACAGAGAAACCGACTTTGTTTTATACTATGTAGTGATAGTGATGTAGTGATTATATAGGGTGACTTTAAATTAGTTCTTGATATCAAAGGATATGAATGTACTCGTGATTACAAACAACTTTCCCAAAGAAACTATATCTCAAATATGAAAAAAAAAATTGGTCCTTCATACATTTTTGCCGATTTGATAACTTGTTATGTACCGAGGAGCAAAATTTTTTTTTCTGATATGACATATAGTTTCTTTGGGAAAGTTGTTTGTAATCACGAGTAGATTCATATCCTTTGCTATCAAGAACTAATTAAAAGTCACCCTATAGAATGTTTACTAAAACTTGCCGGTCTTCGATTAGGATGAAATTTTGCACACGCTCTGAGTTATGATGACAATACATGAATAGCTAAGAAACGTCATTACAAATCCAATATGGCGGCCTCCCCAAGATGGCGGACAGGCTATTTGAAATGCACCCCCATTATATGGGTATCAAATGAAAGGGTTTGCTGTCAGCAATACGAAAAAATAGTCACGTGACTTAAATCCAACATGGCGGACATCCAAGATAACCACTTAACGTGTTTACTAAAATGCGTGTTTTTTAGTTTTTTAAACTAATTGATGATAAATGTTTTACATTTGTTTTTAAGCCATCGCATTCGGCTAATTCAGTGTAGATTCAAAATTAAACTTTAAATTGAAACTCGGTGTGATTATACAATTAATCCTAAAGTAAAAAATAAATTAATTAAAAACTCTCTTACGGTAAACTCGACGCTTTTACGGTGAAGGAAAACATAGTGAGAAAACCTGCACACACCCGCGAAGAAACTCGAAGGTTGTGTGTGAAGTCGACCAACCTAACTAACTAACAACAACCACAACCGGACTAAGGCCCGATCGCTCTAATTCAGGGTAGGCTCGAGCCCCTCGGTGGGGACGTATATAAGCTGATACGACGATGATGATGAATTAAAACTGGCCAAGGGTCTCACGTAAGCCGTACTCAAACTATGTAGTCCGATCTGAATTTAAAAAAAAACATTTTTTTGTCGCCCTTCCTCATTGATATTTTTTGTTTGAAATGAATAAATATATTTTTGTACTAGTGTGCAGAGGTGTGATGATACGAAACCCTCGCTGCGTGAGTTCTTCTCACACTTAGCCGGTTTTCTTATGCTTAAATAGTAGTCCTTCAAAATCTTTAAATAATCTTTGAAGTGGGATTACAACAGGCGATTATTTGAAAGCAAAAACGAAAAAATGCATTGGAACCGCGGAGAGTGCGATTGAAATTTTTATTCTAAATCTCTGCCGTATGTCGGTGTGTGACCAAACCTGTGCGTATAATACATTCATGGTCATCACAGCGCATGCGTCATGTGCACTCTGTAACTCAAATATTTATACAGGTCGAGGGTCGCTTTAGGTGCTTTTTCCACTTAGCTCTGAAGCTTTGTTCTTGAGTATTTAAGTTTGCCTAAAACTATAGTCCGGGTCTGCTGGAAGAAATTTCTTTAGAAATAAGGTGTACCCTTTGTGTGTGACCTTACTTTATAAAATGTGTAACTTTTATTTCCTGTGTAAAATAAACTATAAAAAACGGTTGTCTGTAAAGTCGGTTTACTGACGATAGTTGAACGTGACAACGTCATAAGAAAATACTGATGGAATGGTTTCATAATATCGAAAGAATCATTACCTTTATCGCCGCAATTATCATTGCTATAAACAATTGACACCACATTCACTTTTCACTGCACTTCATACTTGACGAGAACATGTAAATGTATTGTATAGCAGCTGTCCACGCGGACGCATCGCTCACTCAAGTAGGAGAGAGACAGATGTCGAACGCTGCCGAACGCGGAGGCCAATTGTGCCTCTTTGTCGCTCGTTGCACGCTCTCGCTTGCACTTCAAGCCTTAAACGGAACGACTCACGGAACGCCTCAGAGCGAGGTAACGACGCATTTTTTCGTGCGTGCAGCCGGCTCCATCGAATTATAAGACGTTATCACGTCAATAAAAATACAACAAAATACTTGAATAAAATTTATTGTTTTAATTTCTAATCAATTGTTAAAATTAAAATTTTGATTTTATTATTTTAATAATATAATTAAATTTTTTCAATTAGTTACTTAATTATTTTTGCAAATTTAATTGTAATTTGTTATATAAAGTAATATTTTTATATAATTCATTATAAGAATAAACAATCATTAAATTATTGTTTATAAGTCTTACATTTAAAATTTAAAATTTAAAAATATTATTTTAATAATATAATTAAATTTTTTCAATTAGTTAGTTAATTATTTTATTAATATTATTTTAATAAACATTATTTTAATAATATAATTAAATTTTTTCAATTAGTTACTTAAATATTTTTGCAAGTTTAATTGTAATTTGTTATAAAAAAGTAATATTTTAAATAATTCATTATAAGAATAAACAATCATTAAATTATTGTTTATAAATCTTACATTTAAAATTTAAAATTTGGAAACATTAAAATTTTCGTAAATCTAGTTTTTAAAAAGCCCGCCTCAATGTGTTTAATATAGGAGAAAATGTTCCCTTTGACGGATGGCTGGTCCAACCTGTCATTTCAGACACGTTGTTGTGATATATGGAAGATTTAATATTTATGTTTTAATTTTTTTAAATCATAATAACACTCGATAATTATTTCGATTGAATAGTAAAGTCATCGATTTTTTACTCATCGTGAAATAGTTCTGTTAACTTATTGTTTTAATTTTGTCATTTAATTTTGTCAATTATAGCATAACCTATAATCGCTGCACTAGCGGACCGATGCTATTCATTTTAATGATGAAAGCACGAATATTCGACAATATATCACTGAATATATAATTAATATCGAAAGAATCATTACCTTTATCGCCGCAATTATCATTGCTATAAACAATTGACACCACATTCACTTTTCACTGCACTTCATATTGACGAGAACATGTAAATGTATTGTATAGCAGCTGTCCACGCGGACGCATCGCTCACTCAAGTAGGAGAGAGACAGATGTCGAACGCTGCCGAACGCGGAGGCCAATGTGCCTCTTTGTCGCTCGTTGCACGCTCTCGCTTGCACTTCAAGCCTTAAACGGAACGCCTCACGGAACGCCTCAGAGCGAGGTAACGACGCATTTTTTCGTGCGTGCAGCCGACTCCATCGAATTATAAGACGTTATCACGTCAATAAAAATACAACAAAATACTTGAATAAATGTTAATGTTAAATTAATGGTAAAAATAATGTTTAAATTTCTAATCAATTGTTAAAATTAAAATTTTGATTTTATTATTTTAATAATATAATTAAATTTTTTCAATTAGTTACTTAATTATTTTTGCAAATTTAATTGTAATTTGTTATAAAAAAGTAATATTTTTATATAATTCATTATAAGAATAAACAATCATTAAATTATTGTTTATAAGTCTTACATTTAAAATTTAAAATTTGGAAATATTATTTTAATAATATAATTAAATTTTTTCAATTAGTTACTTAATTATTTTATTAATATTATTTTAATAAACATTATTTTAATAATATAATTAAATTTTTTCAATTAGTTACTTAATTATTTTTGCAAGTTTAATTGTAATTTGTTATAAAAAAGTAATATTTTAAATAATTCATTATAAGAATAAACAATCATTAAATTATTGTTTATAAATCTTACATTTAAAATTTAAAATTTGGAAACATTAAAATTTTCGTAAATCTAGTTTTTAAAAAGCCCGCCTCAATGTGTTTAATATAGGAGAAAATGTTCCCTTTGACGGATGGCTGGTCCAACCTGTCATTTCAGACACGTTGTTGTGATATATGGAAGATTATAAGAATCGAATTATAAGACGTTGTCACGTCAACAAGAACAACACATTCACTTTTCACTGCACTTGATACTCGATCAAAACATGTAGATGTACTATAGTATAGCAGCTGTTCACACAGACACATCGCTCACTCAAGTAGGAGAGAGACGGATGTCGAACGCTGCCGAACGTAAAGGCCGATTGTGCTTCTTTGTCGCTCGTTCGCGCTCTCGCTTGCACTTCAAGACTTACACGGAACGCCTCAGAGCGAGGTAACGACGCATGACGGAACGCCTCAGAGCGAGGTAACGACGCATGAGTCATGTTTTTTCGTGCGTGCAGCCAGCTCTATCGAATTATAAGACGTTGTCACGTCAAAAAAGACGTGTGGCACTCGGGGACTGCCGCGGTAAAGCTATTAATAAATATCTTTTTGTACTAGTGTGGAGAGGTGTGATGATACGAAACCCTTGGTGCGTAAAACTAAACACAACTGTGTGCGATTGTATGTATGTATGCCTAGTATGTTCATTGTGCTCAACTTTTGACACTAAGAAAGTTACACCAGTAAAATTGACTAAGTCCTTTTAGTACCGCAAATCGCTAATAGATGGCACTGTAAGTTTTATAGAACGCGGTAACGTTACACGAAACGTTACGTTACGTCACGTGTTAGGTTTTTTCGTCTGGTCACCTATTTTTTGCAGCTCTTCACACAAAAACCGGCCCAGTGCAACTCGGAGTCACCAAACAGGGTTCCTCACCAAAACTTTGAACACCAACAGAACAAGATCTCTCGGTATACACTTTGCTCTAGATAAATAGGAGTCTATTTATTCTGGACTTTAAGAAATTTTAATTTTCCTGTAGTAACGGAAGGACATACTTTGCTTTGAAGAAACGGTGAAGGAAAACATCGTGAGGAAACCTGCACTCGCCTGCGAAGAAACTTGTAGGTTGTGTGTGAAGTCGACCAACCCGCACTGGGCCCGCGTGGTCGACTAAGGCCTAATCGCCCTGATTCAGGGTAGGCTCGAGCCCCTCGGTGGGGACGTATATGAGCTGATATAATAAATACTTTGCTTTGGATAAATAGGAGTCTACTTATTCTGCACATTTTTTTAATTTTATGTTTCCTGTAGGAACGGAAGGACTTAAGATTTTCCCATAACATTTCCTGAAATCTATGCATTCAACCCCATATACTGTGATTTATTATTTTTTAAGATTTAAGTAGTTTCGGTGACAAGGTAGAATAATCAGTTTTCGCCAAGTTTTTTTAATAACATACAAATCTGTTTATTTTAAAGTTACAAAAAAATCAATATGAAAATTCTCACAACAAGCCATTTTACTTGTTATGTCACATGTAATATTTTGTTTGTACAACGAAATATACAATTATAGATAAAGTAATATATCAATAGTTGTTTATTTTCTTTTATAGATATAGTATTTTATATGAATAGTTTGCAATAAAAAAAAATAACCTCAAAAGTGGCCTATATATTTTAAATTCATTATTTATGTAACACGTTCGTCTTTGAGTCACCGCCTTTCATATGTGTACCAAATTTCATCTCAATAAAACTTGTTACCTCTATAATATTGTTATTCTTGAGTACACCTTTTCAATACTTCATTTAAATTTACAAGGTACATTTTATGGAGCGAAGTGGAATGAGTTTTATACGTGATAAAATTTTCATTTTAACAAACGTGAGCTAACTCGTTTTTCTTGCAGCATTTGTTTAAAATCCAATGTATTCCCTATATGTTAGAAAGCGTTTCTGGTAGTTCCAGCATCACTCCACACTCTTTCATGTCTATAATTATAGGTTGTTCGCTCTTTTAAATGCATCTTTGATGAATGCCGCGAGCCGGCAACGGCGACATTCAAACACTCCGACAAAGGGGCCGCTCTGATTTCAATCGTAGCGCCGACAGCGTTTGCGGTGGCGCGGCGCGATTGAATTCAGTGCGGCCCTTTTGACGGAGTCTTTGTCGCAAGCCGTCAAATCTACAGCAAACTCAGCAAACGATCGTACTCTTAACTGTATCTATAAATATCTTAATACACATTAAATAATATGTACTAACACATATCTACCTCATCAAGAATTTCCATGACCCAAAGTCCAACTATAATACTCATCCTACCCTTGTCATCAGGAAAATAATTAACGACACGACAACAACACGACACGACGACGACACGATAATGGCTCGACCGCAAATTATGTGGGAATGACCATCGACATTCCTGCGTTGACCTATACAGGAATTCCTGGGTCTAGATTGTAGGTAGCCTAGATTGCGATAGTGGATTATGTTTGTAGAAGGCTATTAATTCAGTCATCTAATTGCGAAGGTTTAAAGAATGACCAAAAAGCTTTATCCCAAAAACGTACTAATTAGATATAGAAAATTCACAAAAAATGTGGAAACACTATAGGTACCTATAAAACGTTTATTTTCCACCCGTTTTGCTTCTTCGTTAGCGAACGGAATTCCCCGGCGTCTGTATTCCCCGATGCATATAATTTAGAAATCTTCAAAACGAGAGTGAACAGAGACTATTTGAGCTTGCGTGTTGCATCGGCACTTACCATCAGGTGAGGTGCAGTCAAACGCACTCAAACGTTTTAAAAAAAAGGTTCAATTTATGGAAATAATCCTATGAAAATATTTTCTATGTCTATCTTCGCCCTTTCGATTCAATCTATCGATGTGGAACCATTTTCCGATTCAATTTATCATCATCATCATCATATCAGCCAGAGGAGGTCTACTGCTGGACATAGGCCTCCCCCAAGGATTTCCACGACGACCGGTTCTAGCTGCCCGCAACCAGCGGCTTCCCGTGACCTTCACCAGGTCATCGGTCCACCGAGTGAGAGGCCTGCCTACGCTACGTTTTCCGGTGCGCGGTCGGTACTCGAGAACTTTACTGCCCCAACGGCCATCTGTTCTACGAGCCATGTGCCCCACCTACTGCCACTTTAGTTTAGCAATTCTGAAAACTATGTCGGTAACTATGGTTCTCCTACGGATCTCCTCGTTTCTGATTCGATCACGCAGAGAAACTCTGAGCATAGCACGCTCTATTGTCCTTTGGGTGAGCTTGAGCCTTCTTATGAGGCCCACGGTATGCGACCATGTCTCAGTTTAGTATGTTATCACTGGCTACACACACTGGACGAAGACCTTAGTCCTAAGACACTGCGATATCTGGGAGGTAAATATATTGCGAAGCTTTCCGAATGCTGCCCAGCCGAGTTGGATTCGACGATTGATATCTTTTTCGAAGTTGGACCCACCTAATTGGAGTGTTTATTCCAGGTACACATATTCAGTAAAAACTTCGAGTGTAGAGCCTCCAACCTTCAGAGGAGTAGGTATGACACGGACGTTTGACATAATTTTCGTTTTGTCCATGTTCATTCTAAGACCTACTTACTGAGAGGCTCTACTGAGGCCATCAAGCATTGTGCCTAAGTTGTACATAGTCTCAGCCATGACCACGATAATATCGTCGGTGGATCAAAGGTGGGTAATGTACTCGCCGTTAATATTGATGCCGAGTCCACCCCAGTCCAAAAGCTGAAAAGCATCTTCCAGGGCGGCGGTGAACAGTTTCAGAGATATAACGTTTCCCAATCTCACCCCTCACTGCAGCTGGATAGGTTCCGAGTTTTGATCCTGGAGGTGAAACGACATAGTGTCGTTTTCATCTTGAGTATCTCGATATATTGATAGTCAATTTGGCACCGCTTGAGAGACAGTAACACAGCCCAAATTTCGACCGAATCGAAGGCTTTCTTATAGTCCACGAACGCCAAACATAGTGGCTGATAGTACTCTTCGGCCTTCTGTATAATCTGGCGCAATGTATTTATGTGGTATATGGTAATAAAACCTTTTCGAAAACCGGATTGTTCGTGAGGCTGGAAGTCGTCAAACCTGCGTGCGAGACGATTTGTAATGACTCTCGACAACAGATTGTAGACATGGCTCAGAAGTGAGATGTGTTGTAGTTCTGTGTCTGACGTGTGGTCGTGTACAATTGTCCGTAGTTTTTACTTCTAAAGGGCTCTGTGGTCTGTCTTACTTCTAAAGGGCTGTATCTTTTGAACCGTAGGTAATTGTTGGTTGGTTTGAAGTATATGACTTGTTATTGTAGCTAATAATAAAAAATGGCAATTGTAAAAAGTATATCATTGCAAAAATAAAAATTAAATTGATGTTATTTTAATTTGTCAGACAACATTGTCCATTTTTGTTAATTACAAAACAACCCTTTCACACCCCACGCGCTTACCAGTTACAGGAAGCATAGGGCCCCTATCTGTCCAGTACACGCATGAAGTGCGAAAAGAGTTGGGAATCGTATCTGTCAGCTAACTCCTTCAGAATGTTATTGGTGCTGGCACGCAGCCTGCCTAACAAAGAAGATGTACGCTTACGCAGAATTACATGAAAGCCATCAATATTCGCTTGCGCAAACATGCCAGAAGCACTGCAATATCGTGGCAGCTCCAAAAGCATCTTGAAATCATTAATATATCAGACACGTAAGACATTGAGCGACTTCTGCGTACAATTGTTCTACAGGCTTCCAGTATAGAAGGACTGGCAGTACGCACGAAACAGCGTTATTTTAACGTCCGTACTACACCGAGAAAACCTGCGTACCAACATATTGCTTCTTATCGCCAATGTCCTACTTCTCTCTATTTGTCTACATTGTCTTTAAGGCCATCCGTTACGTGGTCTTCCAGATATATAAACTGTGTTACCCTATTTAAAGGCACTACATTTAATCTAATAGGAGGCACAGTAGTTGGAAACTTGACTCCAGCCTAAAATACCATTTATTCAGATTTTTTAACTTTGTGGATAAGGCCGTGTTCAGAAGAATAGGGGTCACAAGTTATTTATACAAATATCATCAATGTAGGATTCGTCATGCCTGCTGCTGAGTCCAACGATGAGGTCGTTTATGTACACGCTGAAGAGAAAGGGTGAGCTTAAACCTCCCTGCCTCAGCCCGAACTCTAAGCTGTACTCATCAGAGAACGTATCTTCCTTTCGTACCTGTTCACCTGATTGTTGTACTAATACTGAAAAACTCGTATCAAATCAGTGAGCACCCCTGCACTTCTCAACTTGACCCACAGCTTTTCATAGGACACAAGATCGAAGGCCTTTGATTTAATATATTAAAGGATGCGTACACTGGCGTCAGCCTCTTGGTGTAGAACTGGACCGTGTGCTTGAGGCTCAGAATCGCTGACTCAGTTGAATGCCCGGGCGAAAACCCGAACTGCGTGTCATGGAGATCTAAGTATTTGTAAGTCTGACACTGAAGCAGACCATCCAGCACCTTAGTCAAGACTATCGCCAGCGAGATAGGGCGGTAATTACCCTTATCCGTCATATCCCCAGTTTTGTTTTTCACTTTTGTGCCAATGCACAACAACAGTCCTCTTGAGATCGGTCGGCAAATAAGAATGACTCAGGCACAATGAGTATAACATCGCCAACACTCTAGGTAGGTGGACCCCAGCGTGTTTGAGATGCTCAATGCTGAGACCGCCATGACCAGTTGATTTCCCTCTAGACATTTTCATAATGGTTTCCTTAACCTGTTATACAGTAAAACGGATAGACTGAATTCTGACAGGTTTGTAATGGATGAGATTCACAAAACAACGCGATTTTAAATAAAATGCTACTGGATAGGCCACATAATTTACAATAACATACCGATTCGGGAATTGCCCTTTAACAAATTTAAGGCAATATTGCATGAGTGGCTTCTTTAGAACATGTTTTATTCCATTCACGCATTTCTAAAGCATAAGCAATGTTAATCTGTAATGTCTCATTATGTCATTTGAATTATGAATTTGGTAAGTGTTGATTATTTACTTGGACTTATATTATTATTTTTGAACTAATAAACAATATTTGCATGCTAATAATACTAGACTAGCTAAATAAGTGATTCTCAAACTATTGTAAGACCTTTTATACTTACCTTATTTAAAAGCAAATAAAGAACTCTATTCTATTCTATTCTGCCTTAGAGACGTATCTCAGAATCGAGCACCACAAGTGAGGGATCCAAAGGTAATTCAACTGTAAAACTATATTTGAAAATATTGGCGACATTAGTTGGCTGTAGGTGTCGCCACGCTCACATGAAATTAAAATAAAAAAATTCGAGCGAGACCTACAGTACTCGCATATGATGTGTAACATATGACAAAATACTTTAGGTTAGTTAGATTTGATGACGATATTGTACCTGGGTGGCAGATCTGAAAGTAACGAAAAAAACCGACCAAGTGCGAGTCGGACTCTCGTAAAGTAGAATTCCGCGCTTTCGCGACTTCCTGTTACACATTTCTGTCCCATTTCACGAAATCACTCCCACAAATTACAGGAAAGCGAGAGCAACCGACCAAGTGCGAGTCGGACTCTCGTTGTTACACATTTCCGTCCCATGTTACACATTTCCGTCCCATTTCACGAAATCACTCCCACAAATTGCAGGAAAGCGAGAGCAAAGATGTTACACATCAATAAATGCTTACAATATGTTAATATTAATAAAAAATATGTAAGTAAAACAAATTGTTTTGTTTACTAATGTTGAAAAAATACATTTATTTAATTTATCTATTTTCAGTTTATTCAGGTATTACATTTTTCTTGTAGAAACTCACTAAGTATATAGTAAGATTTTCTGAGCAAAAGTGCTTACATATGAATCATTGTATATCCCACTGTAATCACGTACGTCCCCACCGAGGGGCTTGAGCCTACCCTGAATAAGGGCGATAGGGCCTTAGTCGACCACGCGGGCTCAGTGTGGCTGGCTAGACTTCACACAACTTTAAAATTTCTTCGCAGGCGTGTGCATGTTTCCTCACAATGTTTTCCTTCACCGTAAGAGCGTCGGATAAACGTAAGAGTACATATGAAATTGAAATTCAAAAACTCGTTGGTACGTGGCAGGATTTGAACCACAGCCTCCCGGACAGGAGGTAGCGGCCCTTACCATTACGCCACCCACTTTATTTGTGAATATGGTTTCTAGCCTTATTTTGTCGGTCAAGAGTGTTTTTCGTCCAGATTGCACTATGTACGTCAAAAGCATTTTTAGTCAAAGTTGCGTTTAGTCAAAAGTTTTATTCGTCCAGATTGTAGTATGTATGTCAAAACATTTAAGTCAATGTTGCGATTAGTCAAAAGTGTTATTCGTCCAGATTGTACTTTGTACGTCAAAAGCATTTTTAGTCAAAGTTGCGTTTAGTCAAAAGTGTTATTCGTTCACATTATAGTATGTACGTTAAAAGTGTTATCCAGATGGTACCATGTACGTGAAAAGCCTTTTAAAGTCAAAGTTGCGTTTAGTCAAAATTGTTATTCGTCCAGATTGTACTATGTACGTGAAAAGCATTTTAGTCAAAGTTGCGCTTAGTCTAAAGTGTTATCAAGAATGTAAAATGTACGTGAAAAGCATTTTTAGTCAAAGTTGCGTTTAGTCAAAAGTGTTATTCGTCCAGATTGTAGTATGTACGTCAAAAGCATTTTTAGTCAAAAGTGTTATTCGTCCAGATTGTAGTATGTACGTCAAAAGAATTTTTATTCAAAGTTGCGTTTAGTCAAAAGTGTTATTCGTCAATATTGTAATAAGTACGTCAAAAGAATTTTTAGCCAACGTTGTGTTTCGTCAAATTTTGTAATTTGGAATATGCACTGTCTACATTACGTAAAAAATTCTCACTAATATTACAAAAATTATTTGTTCCTACCTGGAGCTGTTTGTGAAATTTGTTAAATATTTTTTTGACATCACAAAGGGGCTCGTGACGTGTGTTAACGCGACGTCGACAGCAACAGCCTTTCCTTATGGCGTAGGGGGTGTGATGTATTTATGTGTTTTCGTTTTGTTTAATTATCCTGATGTTTTTGACAAAACCACAAATTTAAAAAGTAAACATGTAGACGCGTGGATGGGATGACCCTCTCAATAATTCCTAGACTGAGAATAAGTAACACACTGTACTAGACATCAGGCGGTGAACACCTTCAATTGTTTTCCATCCAACTTGAAGTCGATTAGTGATTTTAAGCTCTTTTTGTTAGAAAAATACTTCTTTCAATGCAGTTGCTCAAAAAAAAACTTTATATGGCAGTTCACTGTGCGCAAAATTGATTTCACCACACACGTGTTTTTTAAATTGCCACTTTTTTAAATGTCTAAAAATAAAAATAAAATAACCATAGATTCATAATCTTCCTTCAGAGTTTTGTAGGATTTTTTTTAAAGAGATAAGTAGGTTACGTAACGCTAGTTGGTTATATTCTCTTTGGGTTATTTAATTGTGAAGAAAGGAGAATAAATACGACGGTGGCATGTGTCAGAAAGAGTTAGATTGATGTCGCATAATGCGCATAGGTCACACCAAGGAATAAGTATTTTTTCAAAGGTTTCATGTCAATCCTTAAATCACCCCAACCTTTATTGTAATCTATTTATGGTTATATTTAAAAAAAAGTTACGGATGCGTATGTGTGCCTAGCTAAAACAAGGCGCATATTTCTTTTTTTTTAATAAAAATTTGAATCCGTTTGACTGCAACTCATCTGATGGTAAGTGATGATGCAGTCGAGGATGGTACACGCAAACTCAAATAATGCCTATTCACTCTTGTCTTGAAGATCCCCAAATTATAGGAATGTTATATTTCGTACAATGTTTCTTATTTCTGGATGAATGTTTTCAAGAGACTGTGAATTAGGTCTGCGAAAGACTGCGGCTTATTCACATACACCTGAAAGAAGAACTTCATGTTTTACGAAAATTATTATTTAATTCACTCGTTAAACCACACTTTACAAATTATGAGTTACAGTAGGTACCTTTTACCTTAAAAGACGCTGGTTCTCCGTACACAACTGTTCGTCAGACTCGTGGTAGCAGAATGGCAGAGCTCCCGCTGGTTATTTCCTTGAAACCTTGGTTTTACCGCCCAAACGGGCACCAGTATTGCTTTGCTCTGATTGGTGTATGTTCCACCAATCACAGGTTAAAACGAATCGGAAGGTTGTATGGTGTTGCCGGTTTCTGGTTGAATGAAATAGGTATTGCTACTGCACAGGAATTGTCAGTTTAGGTTCACAGAATACTACTATTGATCTGCGTGCGCTAACAGCTCGGCCATCCTGCTCTCGCGAGACCCTTCGCGATATCAACACAATAATAAAACACTTTTTACTCCTATTATAGTAGTATTTGTAGTCATATTATACTATACTATACAAATTGGCATCTATTTTATTCTTTTTAGTGTAGTTTTCTACCTTTGTTTATTCACTATTTATTATTATTATTTTTACTTTTATTAATTACTTTCTTTGACGATCACATCACCAGTGACATTTTGTATTATGATTTACATGTATAACAAATTTGTGAAGTTAAATAGATAATGTAATCCAATCTAATCCACGTCCTTCACGGTATTGCACATAATTAGGTTTAATGTATTAATATCTGTAGGTTACATTGAAATATTTACTACCGTTACATATAATCAAGATTACTTTACGGGGATTAATTAAATTTTAACAACATTGCAATTATAGGTCGATTATAAACATCGCAATAAAAAGTCTACTACAATACCTGTATATTTAAAACATTCTAAATTACATTATAATGTGATCAATGTTATTCTACGAAGGTAAATTGAATCCAACAGACGTGACTTATGAATATTGTTACTATAAAAGGTACAAGGTAATTTATAGGACTTAAAATCATTAATTAAATTACATTATTATTTTTGTTTTATTAAATTATTTTACATCTTCTTGATATGTGTTATTATAAGATTCAGATTCTGTAGAGTCAAAGTCTCTGTTAAATGCCAGCCAAGGTTTAACTTTATCTATAGCCACGATGTTTTCGTCAGTGCGCGGCAGTAATAGGTCCTTAGGAAAGGTAATGGGGCCATATGTTTTGTATTATAAGTTTTTCTATTCCTTTATCCAACTCGTATTTGCCAGGAAGCAAGTAATATTTTTTACCACTGACGCCACGAAAGTTAGTTCGCGACTCTATAGGCAGTGTTGTTAACCGGCCTTGGGGAACTACCAATTCTGTTCGTACCATCAGAAAAACTTTTCGATTCGAGACTCTTTCAAACACAATTTGATCAGCAGTTTGTTATGGTTATGTAAGGTTTTCCTGTAAATGAATGCCTTAGTAGCACGGGATGTGTTAGAGCAGCGTCTTCCACGATAAGGATTTCGATATTTCGGTAATACCTTGTACTCTAACGTTAGTGTTACATTTACCAAGAGGCATAACATGATGCCCACCTATACCACGCAGAATTGGCAATTCACCAAGGGTATAATTTAACTGCAGGCATTTGGCTTCGGATTTTTTAATTAAGGTGCATTGACTTAGTAAATCTACTTGACAAACTATCGGGTGTCCGTTGATCTCTATTTCAAACATGTATTTAAGGTTTGTTTCATCCGACTGATTTAACACTGCTACCTTTTTTCAGCCTTATTAACGTTACTTTGATTTACACTACTTGGCAAGTTATTTAACTGTCCAGATCTACAGTACAATTCTAAGTGACCCAATTTGCTACATGAATTGCACTTGCTTGGTGGCTTACTACATTTGAAACTCTTGTGCCCATCTTCATTGCAGTTGTGGCACTTGTTAGCTGCGTAACCTCCTGCGTTACTTTGTGTTAACCCCCTAGTGTGGTCAGTCTTTATTTTGTTGAATTGGTTAGGTTCTCTGTCCGTATTAGATTTATCGCCCGATTCTATTATGTTACCTGTTTTTACGGTTTTAAAGTATTTTAACACATCTTCGGGTTCACGGAAACATGCCGCTTGCTCGCCTACTCTGATTGCGCGATCCTCAACGCCATTTAATAGACAGTCTACTGCCCTAAGACCTGTAATACTGCACCTATTCAATAAGTTTATTTTTGCGTAATAATATTGTTCCAAAGATTCCCCATAACGCGCACGCTTGGCCAACATTTCTATAAGAAGCTCTGCATAGTTGTGCCTACAAGGGAATGATTCGATAAGCTTCCTTTTCCACTCAGTCCAGGTGTAAAGGACAGTGCTCAGTCCTTGGTACCATAATTTCGCGACTCCACTTAGCTTAGGGAGAGCAAAGTGGATAGTTTCTCGCTCATCCCAACCATAAATTTCGGCGCATTCCTCCACCTTATTCAACCACATAACTATGGTTTGACCCTTAGACATAGGGTCAAACTCTGGTATCACGTTGGTAAAAGAAAGCTTATGGGTCGATTGTCCCTTAACACTGTTTAGTATATTTAGGAACTTATCAAGTATACCATTAGTGGACCTATCCTTAACATCATAATATGATAAATTGTGATGCGAATGACGCGAGGGTGGCCGAGATCGCCGTCGTTTCAACAGTCGCTTAATTGGTGTATCGTAAACGTTGCTACTAGTACTACGACGGCGACGTCGACCTACCCTTGCTGTACGCGTTTCGTCATCTGACGGGGTAACACGTGGTCTGACATTACTACGAGTTCGATCTCGGGTGTTTCTCCTTGACCGTTCAGGGGTTTCACGTCTGCGTGCTCTCGACCGTCCATTATAACTCCTATACTGCTGTCGACACGGACTACGGGATTCTGGACTTCGTGATCTCATTGAATTTTCCAGGACTCGCTTGTCTCTCACCAGACTTTCGTCCCTTATTACCGAGCGCTTGCGGACTTGTCTGTAACGGATCAGACTCCCTTCCGCTCCCTCGCTACTTATTGCTGAGCGCTTGCGGACTTGTCCGTCCCTGACTAGACTCCCATCCCTTATTGATTGATTGGGGACTTGCCTGCCAAGGATCGGACTCCCTTCCGCTCTCTCACTCCTTTTGGTTCTGCACCGCTGCGGAGTCTGCCGTGCCTCGTCACCGCAGCGACTCGTGCTTAATGGCTCACCCTCCGCTGTCTCACGGCTGTCTTCAGAGTCATCGCTCATTTTCTTAAAAGAAGGTATTCATATCAGTTATAGCTAACATGTAGTATCTATTTATGATGAAGTTAATTATCTTGCTCCAGCTCTCACGTTATACCAAGATTTTATGAGTTCAACTTAAGTAAACTATTAGAGTTTAAGAAGTGATTGTGGTCACTTCGTACCTTCATTAAATTTTAGGCATAAGCAATAAATTAAATTGTGTGCAGTGCAAGAATGGGGGGTAGGTAAGCATTAAACATTCGCAGTGATGCCAAATTATTGAGGGTGGGCGTCAGCTGTGAGTAAGCTTGCACAATTCAATAACCCATGAATGAAGGTTATTGCGCAATTAAATTAGTTGATAAATTATTCAGGAAAACCCCATACAGTTTTCTACTTCAGTTTCAGATACTACGAAAAACCAGATATTTATATACATACGTATATACATTAAAGTGCAAACTCGTAAATCATGCTCGTAGGAATGTTACTCTGAGCGGGAATAGAACCCGCGAACTCGAGACTTGAAGCGAGTAGATGTGACCACTACACTACGGCGGCGGCAAAAGCAAAAATTTCAACCTCTCAGGCAGTCGGCGACTCGATTCGGGTTGGGTTGGTAACCTTGAAGCGTTCAAGTGCGCGGCAACTGAGCGGGAATCGAACCCGAGACTTCCTAAATTAATGCGAGTGGGCTTTGACCACTATGCTACATAAATGATTCAAGACTTCTTGAGAATGTTACTGTGAGCGGGAATCAACCCGTGACTTTGTGACTTAAAGCGAGTGGGCTTTACCACAACGCTACGGAGGCGATCAAGCAAACTCCGTAAAGATGTTTACACCGGCAGGGGTCGAACCCGCAACCTCCTGGCTTAATCACTACGCTACTGAGGTGGTTAAAGGAAAATCTGAGCAAAATAACAAAGTAAGTGTTTAGAAATAAATGTAAAAAAAATAGAACAAGTTTATAAGCAGCTGTAATAAATTATGTGGTTTAGCGGGTAGTTTGATTTTTATTTAAGGCAACATATTTTTGAGTCCCCGTGAATTGACAAAACAATACTTTATGGCGGTATAGTCATAATACAATGCAGTGTTAGTAATTGTTACCTTACTGCATTACCTTACGCCTGCTCAGGTAAATGTTCGTGCTGAACAGTGCTTCCAGTATCCGTCAGAAATTGTCCTAGCCGGATATGAAAACACTGTTGAAGGGAAATACACCTCAACGGTGTAGCCTTTGCATAAGTGCATTTCCCATGACACTAGAAACTAACGATGCTTCCAGTATCCGTCAGAAATTTTCCTAGCCAGATATGAAAACACTGTTGAAGGGAAATACACCTCAGAGGTGTAGCCTTTGCACAAGTGCATTTCCCATAACCGTAGAAACTAACGATGCTTCCAGTATCCGTCAGAAATTGTTCTAGCCGGATATGAAAACACTGTGCAAAGAAAAAAACACCTCGAAGGAGTAGCCTTCGCAAGGTACATTTTCCTGATCCAAAAAAACTATTTTCTTTTCTTTTAAAAGGAGGAAATACATCGCCATAAAATAATTGGATCATACACTTACATGGATTTTACACTAATTCGCTTTCACTTAAAATTAATTTTATACAAAAGAAAAAGAACTCGTGGGCAAGGATAAACGGGTATCTTTTTGTTAAAAAAAATTGTACCCGTCGATCGCACTTCTGATTTGAAAGAAGAACTTCATGTTTTACGAAAATTATTATTTAAATCACTCGTTAAACCACACTTTACAAATTATGAGTTACAGTAGGTACCTTTTACCTTAAAAGACGCTGGTTCTCCGTACACAACTGTTCGTCAGACTCGTGGTAGCAGAATGGCAGAGCTCCCGCTGGTTATTTCCTTGAAACCTTGGTTTTACCGCCCAAACGGGCACCAGTATTGCTTTGCTCTGATTGGTGTATGTTCCACCAATCACAGGTTAAAGCGAATCGGAAGGTTGTATGGTGTTGCTAGTTTCTGGTTGAATGAAATAGGTATTGCTACTGCACAGGAATTGTCAGTTTAGGTTCACAGAATACTACTATTGATCTGCGTGCGCTAACACACCAGAGATTTAAAATAACTCCAAAGGAAGAGGTCATATCGAGTGATCTTGCAGGCCAAGGCAATTTACCAAACCAGGTGATCACAACACTTACAAACGTGTCTTTCCTTAGGAGGATTGTGAACTGCGACTCCTCATACAAACGGCGATAACGATTTTTGATAGGTTTTCAGTCAGATCTTAAGCTAGGCTTATACGTTTTTGATTTTGATAAAGTTAATTAAGTACCTTAATTTTAGGTCGGTCACGTGTTTTCATACAAAACTAATTTCGGTAATTTTTTTAAAATTATGATCAGTAATTTAAAAAACCGAAACTTGTAAGCCTTGTTCACAGTGTCGCGCGCTGTGTAAAGCGGTCTATTTATTTATATATTTCACAACTTATTGTACACAGAAACAGGGACAAAAAACATTAAACTAGATAAGAACATATAAAAGGTACAGCATGTTTCTATAAGAAGTCTCTTCCAGCAGACATCTGAAAGTGAAAGTTACAAAACATAAGACGTATAATATGTTTATTGTGGTGAATTTCACATAAGTTTACCACACAATTTTCAATATAAGGATGACCGGAGGCGTCATTTGTAAAAATGCTGGCAGAAGTGAAACCTTTGTACAGTTTTACAAGTTTTGACCCTCCTAGTGTTCCTGGTTACGATAACCAATAACGGGTAACGGAGTGTCGTCAGTTCAATGGTTTTTTCCCATTTAAAATTAAGTGTTAATTTATAAGTTTTGACCCTCCGAATGTTCCTGGTTACGGTAACGGTAACAGGTAACGTTAATAGTGTTGCGATTTCAATGGTGTTTTCCCATATCAAAAAATGCCCAACGCGTCTAAAGAGGTTTCACTTAAAAAAACTATCTCAGTAGTTTCATCACTTTGGCGCCACCCAGTATGTATGTATAGTTCAAAAAATTGTCTCCGAAAAAAAGTTAAGTTAAAAAATAACAAGTTTATTTTTGTATTTCTAAAATGTTTGTGCGGGTAAGTATATTTTTTTGTGGCTAACTGTATACCTAAAACGATTGAAGATTTGATTTACATTCCCGGTAAAAACCCTTTGTGGTAATACACCGTTGCTTAGTTCCCCAAAAAGGGCATTCAAGGAAGGGTATTTACCGAGAATCTCCTTTTTGTAGAGAAAAAGTAATTTTGTTAGCTATTGTAAACTAGTGAGTGCCCGCGGCTTCGCCCGCGCAGATCCCTTTTTCTGTGTTCCCGTGGGAATTTGTTTTATTTAGTTGCCTACGTCTTTTTAACTATATGTATTCCAAATTTCTGCGAAATCCGTTCAGTGGTTTCGGCTGTGCGTTGATATACCAGTCAGTGACCTTTTCCTTTTATCCTTATATATATTATACAGAAAAACGATTTATTTCATAAAAGAATTTCCTTGTAAGTATTCGTTGAAATGGATCTACTAACAGATGAATCCAGAAGAATCCTTAAAGCTATATTACCTTAAAATATCAAACGTAAATACAAGGAAAATGACTTCAGAACTCTACTCCCGTTATTAAATATTACCTGTCCACGAGTCAAATACGTCATATTACTCACTGAACATTTTTTCAATCAGAATATACAAAAAGTCAAATATTCTAGAAACATTCCACGAAACGCTTACTCAGGTATAATGTTAGGCTTACCAAATTATAATGGAAAACAATTACTTGAGTATCAAGTACCCAAACAAATAAATGACCTACCTCTAAAAATAAAATCTGACCTAACAAGCGAAAATATCATAATTGAAAACGCTAAACACGTTAAATAACCGACTTCCATAGCAACAACGTAGTAAATTTTTGCATTATTATTTTTGGTTTTTGTTAATTTTCTAATAAAGTAATACACCGATTTTGAAAAAATATATATGGGACCACACGGAAAGCACTAGCTTTCAAATAAAAAAAGAATTATAAAAATCGGTTTACTCAGTTCAAAGTTATGAGATAACATACATAAAAAAAAACATACTGACGAATTGAGAACCTCCTCCTTTTTGGAAGTCACTTGAAAAATAAATTAAAAGAGTATTTCTTTCTCCTTCTTAATCAACCATCCAAAACGAGCCCATACACTTTCTGAAAAAAATAAAAATCTAATAATAAGTCCATATTCAACCAAAAATATCGCCCCGTGTGTCGCAACACTGACGATCACGCACACATACGAGTAATAGCGCGACGCGTGCGCTGCTTGGCTGGTGCACTGGTGAATGCGCTTGTTCTATATATACAGATGTAGTATAAATAATATAGTCTAGCGTCGGTGGCTCAACCGGTAACGACCCGGTCCATCTAACCAGAGGTACCGGGTTCAAATCTGGACGGCCAATACCTGCACAGGCCTGCGAAGAAACTCGAAGGTTGTGTGTGAAGTCGACCAACCCGCACTGGGCCCGCGTGGTCGACTAAGGCCTAAACGCCCTGATTCAGGGTAGACTCGAGCTCCTCGGTGGGGACGTATATGAGCTGATATAATAAAAATAAATATAGTCTACATTAAACTGCGTAACGAGGCAAGAAATAAGTTATATTTTAATAAGTTATATTATATTCGGTATGGATTGCGTAATGCGATGATGAATGACGGTGCACGGAGAAATCCTTTATAAGGGTTTTTGTTGCACCGGTATCACCTCGTCTTATTTTTTTTTTTTGTTTATTTAAGGACTAATAAACAGTTACACAATCCATATTATAATACAACTTAAATAGTTATCTTATTACTAATTGTGAAACCCACAACATTAGCCACAGTTACATTTAAGTTATCGTTGAGAAACAATAAAAAGTGCATAACAACTAGATGCATTTTAAAAACAAAATAATTAAATGTTTAACACAGATTTGTAAAAAAAGGACAATAAGCACTTACAGAATGTTAAGGTTAATTAGTTTAAAGGATAGTTATTTTAAGTTTTTTATTGTACATATACGTCCCCACCGAGGAGCTCGAGCCTTCCCTGAATTAGGGTGATCGGGCCTTAGTCGACCACGCGGGCCCAGTGCGGGTTGGTCAACTTCAGACACAACCCGCGAGTTTCTCCGCAGGCGTGTGCAGGTTTCCTCACGATGTTTTCCTTCACCGTAAGAGCGTCGGATAAACGTACATATGAAATCTAAATTCCAATCAGATTGGTACGTGGCAGGAACCACGACCTGCGGACAGGAGGCGGCGGCTCTAGCCATTACGCCACCGATGCTCTTTAATAAAATCTTTTCTATGATATAAAATTATAAATGTGAAAATGTGTTTGTTTGTTTGTTACCTTGTCACGCTTCAACGCCTTGACCAATCTTAATGAAATTTGGCATGCAGGTAGCCTGTGTCACAAGGAAGGTCATAGGCTACTTTTTATTCCGTAAAAATAGCATAGCCCGATGCAATTCCCGAGGGAACTGAAAATATACTTTTTTTTGGTTAATTAACATCGCAACGAAACAATGGAATGTGTGATTTTTTGCACCGAGATGGTTGAAGTGGTGGGAAATGACACGATTTACTAATAAGCATATCCTGATATAGTTCCCGAGGGATGTGGAGAACAGTTATATCCACGCTCGCGAGCCGCTTGCTGCTCGCGCACCACGCACCCTCTAAGTCAGTCACAAAAACGATGTCCACGCGGGCGAAGCCGCGGGCAAAAGCTAGTATGTAAATAAATGAAAATGTAAGCAATTTAAGCAATTAACAATTAAGTACCCGTTTTCATAAAAAATATTACTAAGACCCTATTACTAAGACTTTGCTGTCCGTTCGTCTGTCTGTCCGTCTGTCACCAGGCTGTATTTCATGAACCGTAATAGCTAGACAGTTGAAACTTTCACATATGATGTATTTCTGTTGCCGCTATAACAACAAATACAAAAAATTAGAAAAAGTGAAAAAATAAGGGGTATCCATAATCAACACGTTTTTTTTATACATAAAGACACTAGCGCCATCTTGTATGATGGTACGGAACGCTATGTGTGCGGTTCTGACATGCACTTGGCTGGTTTTTTACTATAAAACAACAGGCAAATAACTTTTTTCGCGTACAGAAAACTTAACTTGAAGCTATCCTTCAACTGAATAATTTACAAGTACTTAAAGTTTTTCTTTATGATACGTTTTATGTTATTATTTTTTTATTTTATTTATTCCAGTTCAAAAAATGTGTAACATGCATTTAAATACATATTAAAACCCAATGGGAAACCCCTGGGGGTTTATCTATTGAGGTATTAGTTCAAACTCAAACGCAAATAACTCTTTATAGTACATCAAAATATATAAACACAAATACAAAAATTCAATAAAAAACTAAGAGACGTACAATTTAGGCGATCTTATCGCTGACAACGATTTCTACCAGACAACCCAGTGCTCGGAGAAAAAGCAAAGAGACAGGTAGTACGCGAGCAACAACAACAGAAAATTTAAATGAATAATAATTTCAATAGTAAAACATAAAACAAAACATTACACACAAGTACAATTAAGTTTTGGCCTTGAAAGGTAATTAAGTAAACAATAAAATATTATGTTTATTGACCAATACCATAACAGAACTGGGTTGAACCCAAAGGGGTGAAGCGTGGACAGTGAAGAGGGTAACGCGAGGTAACGACATTGTGTCCGCCCCACGAGTATAAGTTGGCTGGTAAAGTGATGTAACTCAAATTATTGCATAATTTAAGGTTATTTAAAAATCACTCTGACGTCGTAAGAAACAACTTTAAAAACTTTTAAAGCCACTTCCAGGGGCCCGATTGAGCTGAAATTTGGAATGAAGCCGTATTTCTGGTGAAAATAGATCCTTTTGCTGTTTTGAAGTTCATCTGAGGATGACATTAGGAGGTGGAATCAAGGTCCAAGAATCGTCTTATTTTCAATAGAATCGTAGCAAATGCAATCTTGTTGTTTATAAATTATGAAATAAGTATACAAATCAACTATGTATTATATGATATAATGCTTGTAAGAAAATGTTCAATGTCCAAAATGTAATGTGATTAAAATAAAATGTAATTAACTATAAAAATCAATCAATCAAATATACCTTTTTTTATCTACAACAGAAAAATAAAAACAGTAGTAGAGAATATTGTACAATATAGGCGGCCTTATTGCTTAGTATGTTTTTATCCAAAAACTTTTTTTTTGTAATTTAGAGCATTTTACTCTAATTCTATTTCAATTAATACACAGAACCAAACAGAAAAAGTATCCCTATGCACATTTTTTTCTAGTTGCAACCAAAGAACCGCTGCCATTTTACTCGAAACATTGTGATAATTTTGAACTTCCTAACAAAAACAAAATAATTTTGTATCTTAGTCTTTAGAATTTATTCTTATTTTATAAATAATTAATTAAAAACTACAATTTAAACACGATTCGTCCGCAGCGATTGACGTAACAGCCACGTTTCAATACGAGCTGACAAGAACTTTATTTCCAAGCTATTTCGTGCGATGTTTAAAAAACATCGTGAATCGAGTTGCTAATTTTAGGGACGGAGGAGCCTCAAAAGTAAAACATAACCAACTTACGCCGTTTTCACAAAGTACCGTAACGTGTGCCTTTAATTAAAGGTATCTACGTAATCGTGTTACTGCGTGAGTTTCGTCCTTTCGTCTCCAGAGGACGATTGCTTTTTAATTATACAGACTAATACCAAATTCGTTTTGCACTCCTCTATAGAAGTACAATTGGACTACTGCCACAGAATATAATTACTTTTTGACATTTTATATTTTTCTTAGCGTTTTTTGAGCGTAGGTGGCGTAACGGCTACGTCCACTGCCTCCTGTCCGTGCTGGCCGTGATTCGAATCCTGCCACGTACTAATGTGTTTTCGAATTTCGATTTCATATGTACGTTTATCCGACGCTCATACGGTGAAGGGAAACATCGTGAGGAAACCTGCACACGCCTGCGAAGAAACTCGAAGGTTGTGTGTGAAAACGACCAACCCGCACTGGGCCCACGCGCTCGGCTAAGGCCCAATCGCCCTAATTTAGGGTTGGCTCGAGCCCCTCGGTGGGGACATAAATGAGCTGATATTTTTTTTTTATATTATAGTAGATGCTGTCCGTCATCCCCATTGTAATTTTTCGAATAGGTGTGATTAAATTTCATTTGTTTCAGGAACAAATTAAATTGTGTTTAAAAGTTAAAATTCAAAAATCGGCCAAGTGGCGTTAATTTCTTCTTGTTTTAAAAAAACATGTTTTTTGAATTTATTTTCCTCTCCCACTCTTATTGTTTCACTTTTTCAAATTTTTAGTATTTGTTGTTATAGCGGCCACATAAATACATCATCGACAGACGGACAGACAGACAGACAGACGGACGGACAGTGAAGTTTTAGTAATATGGTCCCGTTTTTATCGTTTGGGTACGGAACGCCAAAAAGTAACCTACGCAAATAATAAAAAAATATGTATTAATAATAATCAACACCTAAGAAAAAAAACTGTGGTGGACATTACTAACGATACAGAGGCCAAAACAACAACTTTTGGAATTTTTGTCTGTCTGTCTGTCTGTATGTTCGCGCATCACGCAAAAACTACCGGGCCGATTTTGATGAAATTTTGTATAGTGGTTCCTTATAGCCCGGGTTAACATATAGGATACTTTTTATCCCAGAAAATTCAAGAGATCCCGTGGGAAAATCAAAAGTTTTCATTAATAGAATGGCTCACCATGCTAATGTGGCTTGACCTATTACAATCAAATTTTACACGTTGATACCCTTATCGCGAACTAAAACTGGGACATTGTGAATCCCAAAAAAATTAGGGTTCCTACAGGAATGCAAAAAATTGTATCTTTAGAATGACTCAACGTAACAATATGAAACCTTTACATTGGGATGGAGTGTTTTTGACCATCATTGTATAGTCGGGTATTCTTTATCCCGGAAAACTAAAGAGGTCCCGTGGGAAATTATCTATCGATACTTACAATAATATCTATAGAGTACTTTTTTCTATATATTAGCTACACATACCAAACATTATAATAATAGTAGCAGAATGTCAATAGATTGCACTGCAGGGATAATAAAACGCGCTTAAGATGTATTAAAACATTAAAATATTATTTCATACTTTTGAGTGGATTTCTTTTATGTATTTTTCAGCATACGCTACTTTAAACTCTGGACCTATGGTACGATAGCGATGAGTATCATAGACGAACAGAGAGGTATTTTTTTACAGATTCCAATCGTGTAAAAAAATAAAAACACATAAATCGAGTTTAGCATCTTTTAACAGGAGGCACAGATATGGGAACTCTTCTGACGGCGACTATTTGCGTGTGGCAGTTACTCTCCGCCTGCAATATCAATATCTGTGAATCTCATCAATGTATTTGCGGGTCCACGGCGGAGGCAATTGGCCATCACTCACTGAGTTGCAGTCGTGTTTGTGAAGATTCCCACGTTACCAATTCCTTAACGACCTCACTCGGAGGGCACTGGTCTCGGCCAGATGGAATTGATTCCAGACAGAATGGAATATTCCATCTTTGATGCAGCCGCCAGCCGGGCTTTAGTCGATCTGATGGCAAAAGGCCGGAGGGTTTAAACAGGTGCTATGGCAGAGAGGAACGCGTCTGCTTTGGGAAGCCAGTTTTTCTGCGTCACTCCTCACCCGTACGGTACTGCTGCTCAATTTGCGGTGAGAAAGAAGCATAATAAGTACTCGGTCTTGGAGGTAAATTACTGTTTTGTGCCGCTGGTCTGTGAGACAACCGGCTGCTGAACCCTCAGAGGCCTTTACCTTCACAAAGTAGATTGGCCTTCGCCTTCGAGAGAGGAGATGTGACGTGAGGTCCTACCTGCTGCTAAGGTTGTCTATTGCCATCCAGCGCGGCAACGAGAAGTGCGTCTTGGGCTCCTTTCGAGCTGATTCGACTCGAGGATTTGACCCATATTAATATTGTTAGGAAATTTTATTACTAGATTGATACCTATAATGATTTGAATTAGTTTTTTATAATATAGGTATGTGTTATTTCATCATATCAGTTTATATACGTCCCCACCAAGGGGCTCGACCTGCCCTGAGTTAGGGCGATCTGGCCATCACGCGGGTCCATTGCGGGTTGATTGACTTCACACATAAGCTTCGAATTTCTTCGCAGGCGTGTGCAGGTTTCCTCACGATGTTTTTCTCACCGTAAGAGTGTTGGATAAACGTACATACCAGTATGAAATCGATATTTGTATAGATATTGGTAAGTGGCAGGATTCGAACCACGGCCTTCTGGACAGGAGGTAGTGGCCCTTACCGTTTTGCCACCGACGCTCTATATTTTATTTCAGATTTAGAAATCCTTGCTTAATATTATAAATGTGAAAATGCGTTTGTTTGTTTGTTACCTATTCACACTTCAACACCTCTACCAATCTTTATGAAATTTGGCATGCAGGTAGCCTGTATCACTGGGAATGAAATAGTCAACCTTTTATCTGTGGAAATTATCATAGCCCGATGCAGTTCCTGAGGAAACTAAAACAATACTGTTTGTTCGTTTTATTTAAAATCGTAACGAAAAAATGGATTGGTGTGACTTTTAGCACAGAGATGAGGTGGAAAATGATATAATTTACTAATAAAAATATCCTGACACAGTTCCCGAGGGATCTGGGGACAACTGTTTTCTACGATCGCGCACGTCGGTGGCACGATAAAGTGATTTTTTGTATAGAATTTGTTGAGGGGTTGGGAAGTGACAAAGACTGCTAATCCGAATAGCCCGATACAGTTCCTGAGGTACCTGGAGAAAACTCATGTCCACGCTTGCGAGCTGATTGCGGCTGGCGCACCACTCACCCTCAAAAAGAGTCATAAAAGCTATGTCCACGTGGGCGAAGCCGCGGGCAAAAGCTAGTCAGAAATAAATTATGAACTCTTGATCGCTTCGGAAAACCTTACTCGTTTCGTTTTCCATCAAGTCTTCCATTTTTAATTCATCAAAATCACAAAATGAGTACATTTAAAAACTATGACGTCACACCTAGTTATTTCAAACATTTTGAGAACAAAATTTCTTTTTGACAGATGATAAAACGTAACTCAGATGACTAGCATTCGTCATTCCCTATTGGCTTTAGAGGATAGCGGGGTCCAAATTCAAGTCGGTCCCTATGGGAGTATGAGCTTTCTCTCTTCTGATTGGTCCGCGTTTGGGCTTCTGATAGATTACTTGTAGTTAGGTTGGAGCCGCTCACGTGGAAAATGTAAAAACCCGCCAAGTGTGAGTCAGAACCGCACACATAGGGTTCCGTACCATCACACTAGATGGCGCTAGTTTTTTCAGTTCCGTACTATCATACTAGATGGCGCTAGTTTTTTCAGTTTCATACTATTATACTAGATGCCGCTAGTTTCTTTATTTGCATACTACCATACTAAATGGCGCTAGTTTCTTCAGTTCCGTACTATCATACTAGATGGCGCTAGTTTCTTTAGTTTTTATACTACCATACTAGATGGCGCTAGTTTATTTCAGTTCCGTACTGTCATACTAGATGGCGCTAGTTTTTTCAGTTTCATACTATCATACTAGATGGCGCTAGTTTTTTTATTTGCATACTACCATACTAGATGGCGCTAGTTTTTTCAGTTCCGCACTATCATACTAGATGGCGCTAGTTTTTTCAGTTCCTTATTACCATACTAGATGGCGCTAGTTTTTTCAGTTTCATACTATCATACTAGATGGCGCTAGTTTCTTTATTTGCATACTACCATACTAGATGGCGCTAGTTTCTTCAGTTCCTTACTACCATACTAGATGACGCTAGTTTTTTCAGTTCTGTACTCTCATACTACATGGCGATAGTTTTTTCAGTTCCATACTACCATACTAGATGGCGCTAGTTTTTTCAGTTACTTACTACCATACTAGATGACGCTAGTTTTTTCAGTTCCGTACTATCATACTAGATGGCGCTAGTTTTTTCAGTTCCTTACTACCATACTAGATGACGCTAGTTTTTTCAGTTCTGTACTCTCATACTACATGGCGATAGTTTTTTCAGTTCCATACTACCATACTAGATGGCGCTAGTTTTTTCAGTTCCTTACTACCATACTAGATGACGCTAGTTTTTTCAGTTCCTTACTATAATACTAGATGGCGCTAGTTTTTTCACGTTAAAAAAACACGGTTTTTGTATGGAGACTTTCTCTCTTTCTAATTTTTAGTATTTTTTGTTATAGCGGCAACAGAAATACATTATCTGTGAAAATTTCAACTGTCTAGCTATCACGGTTCATGAAATACAGCCTGGTGACAGACCGACAGACGGACGGAACCAAAGTCTTAGTAATAGGGTCCCGTTTTTACCCTTTGGGTCGGAACCCTAAAAAAGTAAATATCACAAACTGACATTAAATTCTCTTTGGTGATAAACTATTTTTGATGTCTGTACAGATGCGTTTCTGTTTATTTTTCTCTAAAGATTGTGATGAAGAATTGTGTATTTCACTCAGAGCCAAAATTCTGTGTTCTCAGGCGGTATATATTTAATTCCTAGTTACGCTCAGGACTTTACTTTAGAATCCCTCGCTGCGCTTGTGATTCTACTTTAGAATCCCTCGCTGCGCTTGTGATTCTACTTTAGAATCCCTCGCTGCGCTTGTGATTCTACTTTAGAATCCTTCGCTTTGCTCTAAATTCAAACGAACCCTCCCAATTCGATTCGAACGCCCTCGGGAAACAAAATATTACTTTGTCTCCTTGTAACACAAATAACTGCGTACTACATCTGCCGTTATCGATACAATTGGTAGGCGCGTTAGCGATCCCAGTGTGCAGTGTAGCGGTACAGTACGCGGAAAGGGCGTTGCTGCTCATTCTAGGGTTTATTAATCTCTTTATCTCTTAAATTACCCTCGGGAAGAGATGGGGTGATACTATTCTAGGGCCGCACCACAGTATAACTCCCCCCCCTTCCCAACTCAGGAGAGGCCTATGTCCAGCAATGGGCGTCTTTTTGCTAATGTAATGATGGTCGTCATCATCACATGCCAAAGTAGGGCTGATTAACAATACTACACCTGTTAAAAAAGTACCTTCTTACTTTTCAATACTAAGCAAAAAAATCAAATCGGTTTTTTATTTCGCACGGACCGAGCGTGCGCCAAAAATAACTTTGCGCATAGGCTGAGCGTGCGAAAAGTGATATTTGCCCTCATCACCTGACTGTGACCCACCGATTTCGTTTTCATTTTCCTCGGAAAAAAGTGCGATTCCCAACTTGGGTGTATTGAAACCCTCGGTTGCGCCTCAGGCCTTAAACTATACCTTCATCGCGAATCGAACAATTTCTGCCTTTTGTTCTAAGCAAACAATAAAACTTTGTTTAAGTCACTTCTTATGAAATGAAATGAAATGATAATTTATTTGCATCAAACATGGTAGTAGGATGTTTAATATAATTTTTAGTGCAATCATATTTTGCCTGTGCAAGGCATGCAAATGTTTAACATAGATTATGATTATTTTGTCACGTAGACTTTAAAAATTCAAATGTCAACAAGTTTTTAACTGCGCAATAAATTTGTCAGCACCTAAGTAATTAAATAAACACCCAGTGTAACTATCCAACTGTCACATCACACTTATAATATTATAAAGGCGAAAATTTGTGCGTGTGTATGTTTGTTACTTCTTCACCCAAAAACTACTGAACGGATCTGGTTGAAATTTGGTAGGTAGACAGATTAGGACCTGGATTAACATATAGGCTACATTTTTTCAGGGTCGCGAGCCACTTGAGGCTCGCGCATTGCGCACCCTCGAAAAGTCATAAAAACGTTGTCCACGCGGGTAACGCCGCGGGAAACAGCTAGTCAATCTATATAACATAAATTAATAGCAAAAAGTGTTGCTAACCGCAAAATTCGAAATCAGCTTGACCTAAAACGATGAAACTTTGGTGAATTGTTGTGCGCACACCAGGGAAGATTGAATACAAAGAGAGCTGCGAGCCGCTTGCGGCTTGGGAACCGCGCAAAATCGATGGCAAGCCGCTCGCTGCTCACCCACCGCACACCATCGATGAAGAGCCGCTCGCGGCCTGCTCAACGCGCAACATCGATGGCGAGCTGCTTTCGCTACCTCGATATCCACGCAAGCAGAGCTGCGGACATCAACTAGTCCTTACTAATTTTATAAATGTTATAAATGTGTTTGGTTCATTTTCACGCTTCAACACCTTAACCAATCTTGATGAAATTTAGCATGCAGGTAGCTTGTATCACTGGGAAGGACATAGGCTACTTTTTATCCCGTGAAATAGCATAGTCCGATGCAGTTCCTGAGGGAACTGAAAATATAATTTTTTTTTTGGTTAGTTTCTTGAACACTACAAGTACTGCAAAGGAACAATGGATTGCTGTGATTTTTTTCACTGAGTTGGCTGAGGGGTTACTAATCAGCATATTCTGACATGGTTCCCGAGGGATCTGGGAAAAACACTTTTCCGCACTGCGTCGCAACGGAGGGGCTGAAGTGTTTTTTGTATAGAATTGGTTGCGGCTCGCGCACCGCTCACCCTAAAAACAGTCGTGAAAACGATGTCCAAAAGCTAGTATTAATATAAAACCTAAAATCCAGTTACTTTATTTTTTTATTTTGTGCTTAATAATGAGCCCTACACACTCAAGTCCCAAAAATCCTCTGGGAATACCGCAGACGTGTCGTTTTCGCTCTGAAATAACATAGCATTAAGTGTAGGTAAGTATTGGTAAGTGTGATATGTTTGATACAACCTACACCTACATACAAACTGAGTGGAACCCTTTCACAATGAAACCGCAAGGTACGCAAGCGACCTTGAGATCAGTGGCGTAGCGTGGGTGGGGCGGAGGGGGCGGCCCGCCCCGGGCGGCAGCCTGCGGGGGCGGGTCGCTGGTGAAGCGGGTTGAGATCTTATCTATGTTTCATTCATTACATGTGTCAGACACACTATAATGTTCCATTTTTATCTAAAACTGCGAAATCACTGACAGAACTCTTTATAACGTTTGTTTGTTTACATACGAACAGCAACATCGCATCACGCCGCGCCACCCGGCGCGCGCGAGCCGAGTTGAGCGGCATCTTTTGTTTCACGCGTCGGCCCGTGTCGATCATGTCGATGCCTCTCTTTCGCACTCATTGAATTTAGTACTACGCATTGTACTGATCTTTGTTTGGTTTAGTGCATCGTGAAGTACCGTTACGCAATCACGCTCTACTCGTATGTTTGTTTCGCGACAGTTTCGGATACGTAACGGAAGTAATTTTGACTGTGTTTCGATCTTTTAAATACTGTTGAATCTTCTAAAACTAAACATTTAGAACTTTACCCAATCTTTGAACTAGTTTTTGAAAATGAAAAGAGTCAAAGAAAGCGGTGCAGAATTCCGCAAAAAAAAGGCTAAGAAAGAAGCAGATGCGAAGAAGTCTCAAGGTGCATTACTGAAATATTTCAGTTCTAGTTCTGGTTCGAAAGCCACGTTAACGTCTTCGGTGGCATCTTGCAGCAGCGGAAGTGATTCCAGTGTAAGTAGGTATATGATTTCTCCATCTAGAATCATGCTTGGCCTAGATTTACTCCAGTTATTTATTATTATTATTATTTATTTATTGTTTACAAAAGTTACAATATTTCTTACATTAATCTCGCAAAACCTACTCACCTAGGTTTGTCTGCGAGTACGGAGTCACACTCGTTCATTAAATCTTATTTTATAATACACTTAAAATTGCTCTAATAGCTGTTTGAACATTGATTATTGTTTAAAAAGTATGGAGTATATTAACATAAATTACATTGAGTTAAGGACTTAAGGTACATCTTTTTAAGTTTACAACTGAATTTTATCCTGCTACTTGAATTTAAAACTTCAGGATGTTTTGTAAATCTAGTAGTAGTCTAGAAATATTTTCATTTTTATTTTTGGATAACTTGATTACTTATGGTACCTGTCATACAAAGAAAACATAATTTTTCATTTAGCTCAAAAATGGCGCAAACGATTTTTCTCAAATTTCTCGTCATTTTATCTTTTAATAACATCTATAACATGGCTTACTCAGTAAGTTTTTACCGGGACACTCTAAGGTAGCTGCCATACAAAATCAATTTTGTTTGTAAATTTTTCTATAAGCCCGGCAAACCGCGCCGTCACCAAAACCACTTTTGTTTTGTGATAGATAAAATACTTATTTGAAATTTGAACGTGTCCTCCGGGCAATATTCATGGGAATACATAACTTATTTTACAGGTACAAGAAGAAGACGAAGACGTACCTGCCGTCGCAGTTGGAAGTAGTTTTGGTCCCACTACAGAGCAGGGTCAAGACGAAGTCGACTCATCAAAAGTACCTCAAGCATATAGTCATAAGCCTGCAGAAAAAGTGAATGTTGCCAAAAAAGACATAATTGAAATCGTGCCTTCTGCTCCTGCCGAAATCAAAGATGTGAATCTCGACGATGTGGGTTGCTGGCCTTCTCCTATGACCGACGAAGTCAGAACGCTTCTAGTACGTCGCGGATCTGACTCTGTACAGCACATCGATTCCAAATTTGCCGATGTTGTTCGCTCAGGTACTTCAACGAAAGGCGGTACCCGAAAACTAACCAAAGAGTGGTTCTACAAACCATTATCTAACGGCGAAAAGGTTCTCCGAACATGGATGGTGTACTCGCCTTTGAAGCAATCCTTGTATTGTTTTTCTTGCAAGCTGTTTGGCAATTCCGGCTCAAACTTCGCATCTGAAGAAGGATTCAACAAATGGTGGAAGCTAAATCCAAGAATCGGAGACCATGAAAATAGCCTGGGCCATGAACAGAGCTTTTTGAAATGGAAGGAGTTGGAAGTTCGCCTGAACTGTAAAGCAACCATCGATCAGAAACAACAAGAAGTTTTCGAAAGTGAGGAAAAGAAGTGGAGGGATGTACTGTACAGGTTGCTGAATATTATCCAGTTCTTAGCCAAACAGAATCTGGCCTTCAGAGGACATCGAGAAGACATTCGAGGAGATGATAGTGGCAATCGCGGGAACTTTCTGGAGTTAGTGCACCTCCTAGCTAAATACGACCCTCTTCTAATGGAACACCTGACAAAGATAAAGCTGGGAGCAAGAGTCTCAGTTTCGTATCTATCTCCAGAAACCCAGAATGAATTTATATACTTACTGGGACAGCAAGTTCGATCCACCATCATCCGTCGTATTCAAGAAGCTAAATATTATTGCGTAATCTTCGACAGTACACCAGACATCTCACACAATGACCAAATGAGCCAAGTTCTGCGATACGTACATATCGAAGGAGAAAAAGTCGCCGTAGTAGAATCTTTCATTGACTTCTTCGAGCCAAAAGGAAAAAATGCAGAAGATCTCAGCAACGATATAATCGCGAAGATAACATCAGACGGACTGGACATGCAGAATATGAGAGGACAGGCTTATGACAATGCTGCCACAATGTCAGGAATCCACAATGGAGTTCAAGCCCGGATTAAAGCACTGAATCCGAAAGCTATATTCGTTGCATGCACAAACCACTCACTAAACTTGGCTGGGGTACACGCTGCTTCTGAATCAGTGGATTCCGTGACGTTTTTTGGAACTCTGGAGAAGCTGTTTGCCTTCTTTTCCGCATCAACTGTTCGATGGAACGCTTTGGTGGCCGTCACAGGTCAAGCAGTAAAACGAGTCACTGAAACGCGCTGGAGCGCTAGACATGTAGCTGTCAAGATGCTTAAAAATAAGTTTGAGGTAGTTCTTGAGGTACTGGAACAATTAACGGATTCATCTCAAACTTCCGAAACAAGATCGGGAGCCAGTCTTCTCCTGACAGCCATGCAGTCATTTAACTTCCTAACTTTCCTTGGCTTTTGGGCTGCAGTGCTACCTGAAGTAGATGACGCACAGATTTACCTGCAGCAACGAGGACTAAGTGTGGATAAGTGTGCTCAGAAACTCTGCGCTTTGAAAACCCTCTTAGTGGAAAGTAGAGACCGTTTCGTGCAAGAAGCAATTGACTTTGCTAAGACTCTCTGCGAAAAACTCGAAATCGAACTCAAAACGAGAAGAATTCGCAGGAAAAAACGCATGCATGGCGATGAATCTTCTGAAGATGCAGCTTTGTCTCACGAACAGGAAATCCGTCGAGAGGTGTTCGCATCATTGGACAAGATCATTCAAGAAATGACGACTCGATTCCAGCAAATTCAAGAAATATCGGACAAGTTCGGATTTTTGATGCCAGCGAAACTTTTGGACAGCAAGTTCGAGTGTGATCTTTCCCATGTATTAGAAGACATCGACAAGGACGAGTTTCAGATGGAGCGGAAGCGTCTTCAGCAGTTTGTTGTTGTTGCCTGTTCTGAATCAGAGGAAGATATAAGTGGTAAAGGACCACTGGAGCTCCTCCAGCTCATTCAAAAACTGAATCTCGGAATTTCGGTTCCAAATATAGTCATCTTGATTCGTATATATTTGACTTTGGCGATTAGTGTTGCAAGTTGTGAGAGAAGTTTTTCGAAGTTGAAGCTAATAAAAAGTTACCTCAGATCAACTATGAGCTCCGCTAGACTATCAAACTTGGCTATATTGTCGATTGAACAAGAATTGGCTGCTAATATTAATTTTGACAAAGTTATTTCTGACTTCGCTGCTCATAAGGCCCGTAGAATCCGCTTGTAAAACCGCTCTATTTTAACTTCAATAAAAGGTACTTCATTGCATGTGAAATTTAATTTTAATTAAGCAATGGGGGCGGCAAAATGGGTCTCCCGCCCCAGGCGCCGAGATGGCACGCTACGCCACTGCTTGAGATAGATCCCTTTTTCTGAAGGTTAAAATAGCTTTTATTTGAAAATAGAATAGAATAGAATAGAAAATGCTTTATTCACGAACCAACACAACTCGCAACAATTAAATAAAATATTTAAATTTCACCATTCAAGGGAGTGTAGAAAAGATACAAAATTAAATAATTATAGCCAGGTGAGCTGTGCAGGCTCAGCGAAAAGGATCTGACTCAGCATATGTTGTGGATTACGATGTTCCACAACGCTGGTATTCTGCCAGATCCCAATAAGGTGAGTGCGCACTTCACGAGGAAAAAGAAAACAAAAGATATCAGTTAGAGTAAAAACAAAATATAAAAATAATTTTCGAAAAACTCAATAAAGTTTTAATAGAAAAGAGATTTTCTATTAAAATGGCCAAATGCTCAGTGTGCAAAATGTGATTATAAGTACACGTTTGGAGGACGCAGGACCGATTGCTTTAACGGTGAAGGAAAAACATTGAGAAGAAACCTGCACACACCTGCGAACAAATTCGAAAGTTGTGTCTGAAGTCGACCAAACCCCGCACTGGGCCCGCGTGGTCGACTAAGGCCCAATCGCCATAATTTAGGGTAGGCTCGAGCCCCTCGGTGGGGACGTATATATGAGTTGATCTGATGATACACACATACACACTGCAAGCTAAATAAAATATTTTAATAATAAGCACGACTTTTTTAAATTGCTACTGGTTGAAAGGTCCGAACTGGCAACACCTGTCGACACAAGAGATTGGGAGGATTTTTGCGATTCCATTTTAATTTGTTGAGTGAGAGTTCCAGCAAAAGTTATAACAAGCAGTTGCTGAAACAACACTGTCTTGTTTCTGTTATTGAAATGAACGTCCAAGTTTGAGATCGTAAGTACAGTTAGCTTCACAAATGTACATACCTTGCAGCACGGGCTTAGCCAAGGGGAGGGTTTTGGCATGTTTTGGGGGTTCTAACCCCCCCACCCCCCAAAGTTCGGATATTAACTAACATTCATATAATTAAAATAAAAACAGGCTCGTTTTATGTCTAAATTTTATGTAACTATTTTCTTTTTTTGTAACAGGGGAAGCTATTTATTATTTGGGGATCTCATATAGACCATATAATCCCTAAACAGGCGTGCGGCATATCTCATTAATTAGGTAACTACTAACTTTTACTTTTTTTTTTTTTTATTCACAATTGGTAAACCCTTGACAACATCTCACATTAAATATACATTAAAATATACGGTGGTATGGATTCACTTTAAAAATAAATAATTAAATTAAAAATATATATATATTTAAGAGGGCTTTTTTTTTGTTTTATTCACAACTGGTAAGCCCTTGGCATCATCTCACCTGATGGTAAGTGACGATGAGGCCGAAGAAGAAAGCGGGCTTACTATGATTTTCCAACGCAATGGAGAACTGGCTATCTTATCTTCAAGCCGGAACACATCAATGTTGTTAACACTGATGTTTGGCGGCAAGACTTAGATAAGATGGTGGTAGCTAGAGCCAGGCGGGCTTAGAAAATGCCCTACCACCAACCAAACCGAGTCTTACAAGTTGACTCCACTGGGAATCGAACCCGCGACCTCCTGGTGTGAAGCGAATGGACTAACCATTACGCCACGGAAGCGGTTACATACAACAAACGTGATTTTTATAGATAACGGTACGGAACCCTTCTTGCGAGAGTCCGACTCGCACTTGGCCGTTTTTTTTTTCTTGATCCCCCCCCCCCCCCCCAGATACTAAAACCTAGCTACGCCCGTGCCGTGTAGGCACTTGTATAACTAACAAATTACTACACAGCAAAGATCGTTTAAGAGTCTTCAGGAGGCTCGAGTTTCCATACAAACGTAGTTCCGCTTTAATACAAAAACTACATGCCGGATTAAATCCAAACTTTGTAAATATATTGAGTAGACAAATATCAATGTTTGTAATTAGTTTCATTGTAGTAAATATTAACGTAGCTAAACGAAGACTTAAATTAGTTTTGTACTGAATGTTTGAAACTGGTCTTATTTTTTTTTGCGTTGTATATTAGTACATCGAAAACTAATTACAAACATCGATATGTGTCTCCTCAATATATTTGCAAAGTTTGGTTTCAATCTCGCATGTAGTTTTTGTATTAAAGCGGAACTACATTTGTATGGAAACTCGAGCCTCCTGGCGGCCCTTAAGGCTACGCATTGTTAACTTTGGTCGCAGGGATCTCGTCTATTTTTCGTAGTAATTACAAAACACATGAAAGTGATATTTTGTGACCTAATTATTAATAAAATGACTCCATTTTATCAGTTGCAGAAACATGATTCGTTAACTCTTATAACAGAAAAATGTAGTGAGTTACTTTTGAACCCTTAGCAATATTTTGGTCAGTGCTTCTACTCCTAATTCTGAATAACTTTCCCCAATGAATCCATGGTTAATTAGAAAAAAAAATGGAGATCCTATACAAAGTCAGCATATCGGCTGGTCAATTATAATGAAAAGTCTAATTTTTTTTTTGCGAATTTACCATGAGTTTCTTGGGAAAAGTTGTTTAGAATCAGGAGTAGAAGCGCTAACCAAAATATTGCTTGGGGTCTAAAAGTAACCCTGTATATCAAAGCAACCTCTTTTAAAATAGAGATTTGCATTCAACAGGTAAATCAGACCTATTTAGTGCCTCTAAATTTTCTTAGTCATTAGTCTAAACACACATTTCAATACGCCAATTGGATTTTTTTAAATTAATTGTTGTTTTTAATTGAAACGAAAAAACATTGAAAAAGTGCAAGAGTGTGGTTATTTTCTTCACTCTTTATACGTAAAGAAAAAGACAGAGATGACTGTTCCAATCAATCAATGCTTCGTCTTTAGTAGTTACGTAAGTACTTGATGTGGGCTTTATTATAGTACTATTTTTACGGGAAAATACAGCACATTTCACAATGAAAAATCTTTTTGACACACACAAGAAAAAAAGGCCAGATTTTTCAAGACTCTCATGGCATAAAGAGTAAAGAGTGAACGAAGTCGCGGGTACCTACTAGTAATACAATATTTATGGCCAGAGTAGTACCAAAGTATATATATATTAGTACTAACTAGTAAGGACACTCCCTACCGCTCTTTAGATTGGTTACAGTTTGGTTGTCGAACGTATAGGATTTAGCCGCCATTTTGTTTTTTCCGTCATTCCTTTTATGAAATGTCATTTCTGGCCCGTTGTATGAAGTGCCCAGGGTGTGGTAGTACGATAGGGTTTGTCAGTATAATAAATAATATTTCATAGCTTTTGGCTACATTGCGAATGTGTATCGAACTTTGGAGCAGACTGTTAATATACCGACAAAAATATGTAGGTAGGTAGGTAGGTAATGCAGTCTAGTAAATTAATTTTTGAAAGATTACACTTATGTTGTTGACTGTACTCTGGCTTGACGGAGTTCTAGTAGAATAATTTACCTGAGGCGCGATGGGAATTAATGTTATCTTTTAATTATAATTGGTGCAAGTTTTGATATTTTGAGGAACAAATAAATAGGTAAAAGCTACAGAACAATCAAGTTTTGTAAGACTTTCTAAGAACAGTGGGTAACTCTGGTGCTAGCCAGAGTTACCCATTGTTAAAACGCAAATAATAATTATTTAAGCAAATATATATTTCTTGATATTGGGGAACGCTAAACATGTTATAAAAACCTACTTCCATCGCTTATTCCAACAACTTAGTACAATTTTGCACTATTAATTTTGGTGTCTGTTATTATTTTTAACCGACTTCAAAAAAAGGAGGAGGTTCCTCAATTCGACCGTATATATATATGTGTGTGTGTTCGCGGATAACTTCGTCGTTTATGAACCGATTTTGATGATTATTTTTTTGTTGGGGAAGATATCCCAAGGGTGGTACCATGATAAGAAAACCAGGATCTGATGATGACATCCCAGAGAAATCGTGGGGAACCTTAGTTTTCTGTTTGAAGTCGGTTTTTTTTGTTTAAAATTATTTTAAAATACTAAATTGATTTTGATAAAATTTATATGGGACCAACCTGGCAGCATACCCAACCGAATTTAAAAAAATAACAAGAAATTCGGTTAAAAATCTATGAAGATATTGCGTTACAAACATACAAAAAAAAACAACATGTATTTGAATTGAGAACCTGCTCCTTTATGGAAGTCGGATGAATTTGAAAATTAATGTGTTTCCATAACGAAGGACGACTACGAACATGTAAAAAAGGGTTTCTTTGTTGCCTCGCCTCACTTCTAAAGAGTTTTTACTCTTAGGTGGCTGTCCGCAAGCTGTCTATCTTTGTCCCTTTTTGTACGCTCGTAAATCTCTCTCTCTCTCTGTCTAAGTGCCTTCTACTAGCGACGTGACGTGCAAGTAGAGCCTTCTAACACAATCTGGACACTTCATACAACGGTCTGGAAACGACATTTCTAAAAACAAATGACGGAAAAACTAAATAACGGTAAAATCCTATAGAGAACCAAACTAGCACCAATCTGTATCCATCTGGATGACGAATGGGATGAGGTCGGAAACTAAAGAGCGTTAGAGAGTGGCCATATTGGACGTTAGTTCACACACACACATATACACACCACATCACACCTACAACTTACACACGTAGTTTTTGTTTCAATACATCTAACTTTGTATGCATGCGACTTTTCATAGGATATTCCCCATTGCGTTGGGGAATCTTGGTAAGCCCGCTTCCATCTTCGGCAACATCGTCACTTACCACCAGGTGAGATGTTGTCAAGGGTTTACAATTGTGAATAAAAAATAATAAAAATATAGTTATAATATTTTTTTCTTTAAGGATGTACAAAATATTTAATACTTACATGATCGCGAAGCTGGTAAACTGTCTTTGACTCTCACAGGACAGGCTTCGTCTAGTGTGGGGGTCGCAAGTAAACTAATCTTATGTATCTTTTTTTGGGCAAATAAACTTTTTATTCTTTTTATATCCTTACTATGTGAAAATGTGTTTGTTACCTTTTCACGCCTCAATACATCGACCAATCTTGAGGAAATTTGGCATGCAAGTAGCTTATGTCACTAAGAACTATTTATGTATATGAAAATAGCATAGTCCGATGCAGTTCTTGAGGGAACTGAAAACAACTCTTCTATGGTTAATTTCATTAACATCGCAATGGAACAATTGATGGTAAGGACATAACCTACTAATTAGCATATCCTGACATAGTTACCGAGGGATCTGGGGAAAACTGATTTTGACGCTCGCATACGTCGGCTTCACAACGGAGCAATGGATTGAAGTAGAAGATTGTAGAGAATTGGTTGAGGGGGTAGGAAGTCACATAGAATGCTAATCATAATAGCCCGATATACTTCCTAAGGGATCTGGAGGAAACTCATATCATTCACCCTCAAAGACAGTCATTAAAACGATGTCCAGGCCACGCAGGCGAAGCCGCGGGCAAAAGCTAATAATATAATAGACTATGGGTCTTTTAGAGTTATTTTTTAAGTATGATGAGTAGAATTCGAGCTATCTTGTCCTACATCATTTTTTTATCCGCAATTGGCAAGCCATTGGCATTATGTCTCGGGATGTTAAGTGAGAAAGATCCCAAAGAACCTGGCTATCTTACTTTCAAGCCGGAACACATCAATGCTAACAAAATCATTGATGATTGGCGGTAAAACTTAAAAAAGAGGTGGTAACTAACCAGGTGGGCTTAGATAATACACTACTACTAACCATACGGAGTATTACAGAGTTGGACCCCGCCGGGGATCGAACCCGCGATCTCCTTGTGTGAAATGAATGGACTAAACCATTACACCCCTTCTGTGAGGAAAAAAAATGTTACCACGATTTCCTTCACCGTTCCTTTCCTTCTTCAATAAGTAACTTGTGTCCGTGTTTTCTTTAAAAAGGAAAGAGTGTGTATGTCAACCGATATCTCCGTCAATTGGATCAAGTATTAGGATTTCAAAGCGTCGGTGGCTCAATCTGTAACTACTCGGTCCTTCTAACCAGAGGTACCGGGTTCAAATCTGGACAGCCAATGTACCAATGAGTTTTTTAAAACTTACGTACATATACTTACCGATTGCTTTAACGGTGAAGAAAACATTGTGAGGAAACCTGCACACATCTGCGAAGAAACTCGAAGGTTGTGTGTAAAGTTGACCAACCCGCACTGGGCCTGAGTGGTCGACTAAGGCCCGGTCGCCCTAATTCAGGGTGAGCTCGAGCCCGTCGGTGGGGACGTATATATGAGCTGATGTGATGATTATTTGAACACACCAGTACTAATAGGTACCTCACGTGACTTAACTGTGTCTCAAATGACAGAAGCGATTAGATACTTCAATTTTACTTTAAAACAGAGTTTTTATTAAAAAAAAAGTAAGTGTGTGGTTTTATGAAAACTCGGTAAAAGTGAAACTTTTCAGAGGACGAAACAACCATGGCTGCTCTCGCTACGGTACAGAGGACGAAACAATCATATCGTTAGACGAAAGCGACCGTCACGCGACATGCAACACACAGACGAAAAAATTTGAGACGATGTAATAAAAGTTTCACTTTAAAATCAACAAACAAAAAGTAAGGAAAATATCATAAAACACACGAGTGGCGTTAAAAGCTACAAAATCAACAAACAAAAAGTAAGTAAAATATCATACAATACACGAGTGGCATTAAAAGCTACAAAATCAACAAACAAAAAGGTAGCAAAATATCATAGAATACACGAGTAGCATTAAAATCTACAAAATCAACAAACAAAAAGTAAGTAAAATATCATACAATACACGAGTGGCATTAAAAGCTACAAAATCAACAAACAAAAAGTAAGCAAAATATCATACAATACACGAGTGGCATTAAAAGCTACAAAATCAACAAACAAAAAGTAAGCAAAATATCATACAACACACGAGTGGCATTAAAAGCTACAAAATCAACAAACAAAAAGTAAGCAAAATATCATACAATACACGAGTGGCATTAAAAGCTACAAAATCAACAAACAAAAAGTAAGTAAAATATCATACAATACACGAGTGGCATTAAAAGCTACAAAATCAACAAACAAAAAGTAAGCAAAATATCATACAATACACGAGTGGCATTAAAAGCTACATAATATGCTGTAACACTTTCACATCCGGGGTATTAGAAGCCGCGAGACGCCCGCGCCGCCACGCCGGCGTTTCCTAGTGCGATTATCCGACGCGGGCAAAGCTGAAAACTTCTTACTTCCGGAACAGATAAATGGAGCAATAACATGTTATCGTGATGTTACGAAAACTGGTGTCTCATGAAAACTCTATGAAGTTTATTTTTGAAGTGAAACGCCGTAACGCATTTTCGTGACAGAAAAATTCTTATACTTGATTCAATTGACGGAGAAATCGGTTGACATACACACCTTTTCCTTTGTGAAGAAACACGGAGACAAGTAACTTATTGAATGGGTAAGTTTTCACAGAACTTACACGTCTCTACAGGGTGTAGGCCCCGTTAACATGGGGCTTCAACTCATCATTACTGAACAATTTTTGTTCTACGACTTTGCTGAAAACGTAAAAAACAATTTTATCCTTCATACAAATCGATCAGCCGATCGACCGATTTTGTGCATTTTAATATAGAGGGTCCAATTTTTTTTAGAATTGACTATGGGTTCCTTGGTGAAAGTTGTTTCATAGGATTTATTTGATGACAAAACTTGTCTGAAATCTGACCATTTTTTTAAATAAATAATTTCCATTCAAAATAGATGATCCCTAACCTAGTCAAATCATATGCTAATTTTATGTCTATCAAACACCCACTAGCTTCTTAGCTTCTAGCTTCTTGGTACCCAAAATACGTGAACTGGTTGAGATAGATCAGTTGAGATAGATCAGTTGGTTGATGGTGACTGTACTTACAATCCGTGGATGACAGAACTTTGGGATTTTCCCTACTCTCAAAACAATATGTTTTTCTGTCAGATAACGACTGTAACACACACATTATATTAGTCATGTGAATTCCCGAACTAAAAATATGTAAACATAAAACTTTTTAGATAAGAGTGGTCGGCATAGGTACATCGCATTTATTAAGGAAAACCACACTTCAATAACAAGAGATAAATAGCTTACGTGGACATTTGATAGTTGTTTGAAAAACGGTTTTAAAAATATGCAATTTAAAAGTAAAAAGGACCCTAGGTCAGTCGGGCCAATGGAGAAAGAAAAGATAAGCGAGAGAGAGGACCTACTTGGAATCTGAAGATTGTCTGAAAATTTCATCGAAATCGGTCCAGCCGTTTTGGAGTCTATAAGGAACATTTTTTTTTCCTTCACATAGCACAACAGAGATAGACTGGATTCAAGTGCTAATAACTACAGCCTCCCTGATATAATAAAAGGATTTGAATGTAAATCACATGTTAAACGCTCATAAGAATTAGAAATGATTTGAACGATTAAAAATTATTCAAAATGATTACAAATCAAATCATTTTTAATCCTTTTTAATGATTTTGTTTAATCAGGGCTGTGATTAAAATAACTAAAAAAGAGATTATAAGGTTTTCTTATTTGTTTACTTAGCTTAAGTAATAAAAATATGTATCGTTTATTTAAGTAAATAAACTTTAAACAAAAAAAAATGTTATGAGAAAGTGGTAGCCCTAGTTTTGATAAGCATTGCTATTTAAACGGAGACGGAGGGTCGAAATGATTCATATTGTTGCAACCATTCCGGTCAAATGGAGTCCCAAAAAAAAACATGTATCAATTGTGGCAGAGTGTACGATTTCAGCCCATTTTGGAGGTGGTGCAGAGACTGCGGAATAAATAAATTTATCGAGGAAGAGAAGAAAAAAAAAAAAAATAAGTGTTAATCTTCCGTTCACACATCTTGAATTTCGTGTCTAACATTTTTTTTGGTGTTTGTCTAAACGTACTATCCTCATAGATAGCAGTGAGAAGCCAGTGCTGTCGTTAGCTGGTTAAGATATTGAGTAAGTTAGTATTCTCAAGAACCTGGAAGCTATTATCGATCCGACTCTGCAATGATCTGAGAACAACCGGACTATACGCTGTTATCGCCGATTCCGGGTACATCAATGTACAAGAGCTCTTTTCTTGTCCTTGGAGTTGCTTTCTGGAACTTTGTGCCACCTGCTGTTTCAACTGCTGCTTCCCTGGATGAATTCAAGACGATGCTACAACCACTTACTTGCTATTGAGCAAGCTAAGTCGCGAGTGCATAGTTTCTGGTGTGTGATGTGCTGGTAGGGCTGTCAAGTGTTATATGATACAATACTTTTTGTAAATCGTTTTGTTTCTGTTTTTTTAAATGCCATGAGTTTTATATTATTTTTGTCTTTATTTAAAAAAAAAAGGTTGAGCTAAAGCTTTTGTATTTTGTAATGATAAAGCCTACTCGAGGGTAAGCAGGCTAAAATCTTAAAATATTAAAAATTTTAAATACAGAACATAATTATAAAAAGCGTCTGATTATGGAATCTATGTAAATGGAGAGGCATCAAGATTTAATTAATAAAAGGAAAGATACAGAAACCATAGATAAGATCTACCATGATTTAATTAAATTAAAATAATCTTTAAAAAGTACCGTTGTTACACTTTCTTGGTTAATTAGTTGGAAATTTAAATTTGCGTTTGTATTCATGTAATTTCAAAATTTGTAATTGTAAGTGTCTTTTAAACTTTATGATTATATTTATGTAGTTCAAAATTGACAACCCTGGTTATCTGGGTAGGTGATTTGAATGACTGACTGTATAATTTGTAATATTACCAACTGTACATAAGACCAGTGTTAGCACACGGTTTTGGCTGTCAGTTGACCAATAATAAGATTTATGAACGCATTGTTCATGTGACTTTATAATTTCTTAATATTATAGTGTTTTTTAACTAACGTTAAGATAATTAAAGTTAATGAATTAATTAATTAAGTTACATAGTTGGACTCACATGAGTTTATTTATTTTAATATGGTTCCAAATTTAACGGACAAAACAGGTTATAAGTATTCACCGCTATAACCTGTCCTCATAACATTTTTTTTTGTTTAAAGTTTATTTACTTAAATAAACGATACATATTTTTATTACTTAAGTTAAGTAAACAAATAAGAAAACCTTATAATCTCTTTTTTAGTTATTTTAATCACAGCCCTGATTAAACAAAATCATTAAAAAGGATTAAAAATGATTTGATTTGTAATCATTTTGAATAATTTTTAATCGTTCAAATCATTTCTAATTCTTATGAGCGTTTAACATGTGATTTACATTCAAATCCTTTTATTATATCAGGGAGGCTGTAGTTATTAGCACTTGAATCCAGTCTATCTCTGTTGTGCTATGTGAAGGAAAAAAAAATGTTCCTTATAGACTCCAAAACGGCTGGACCGATTTCGATGAAATTTTCAGACAATCTTCAGATTCCAAGTAGGTCCTCTCTCTCTCTTATCTTTTCTTTCTCCATTGGCCCGACTGACCTAGGGTGCACGGAGAAAAAAATATCGTCAGAATAACTATTCAAAGTTTATAGTTAAATTAGTTAAAAGACGTATCGTTAATATAGCCAACTGTTTCGTCAAACTAAGGATCTGTATCGCTGAATTGGCTATACAGATCCTCAATTCTAGAAAACAGTTGACTACATCAACGATACGTCATTTAACTAATTTAACTATAACTTTGAATAGTTATTCTGACTATATTTTTTTCTCCGTGTGCTTTTTATATTAATAATATGTATGTTGCAGTCGTTATCTAACAGGACAAAGTATTATTTTGAGAGTAGGGAAATTCCGACGGAAGTACGGTACTGCTATTGGTTTCTGGCAATTGCATGACACCACCTCGTGGTCAAATAATATAAGTAAAATAGTCTTTTTCTTTCTAATTTAGAGGTAAGGGTTAATTTTAAGGGTCTTAGGAAATGAAAATGTAAAAAAAAATACATAAAAGTTATGCAAATTTAAAATATGCGACATTAATACCGTAGATAAGTTTATATAGTTCAGGATCGTGTATAAAGATATGCATAGAGCTACTGTTTCGTAATTAATGTTTTACTTAAGAAGAAATAGGTCATAGATATAATTATAGAGTAATTTAGGTTTCTTCTTTGTTTGCTAGTGAAAACTGCCAATGTTTTTATGTTATTATTTATTATCTCGAGTTGTAAAAGGATGTCTTTCTTTCTGAAACTTTATATGTGTAATTAGACATTATCTTCATTAAGTTTTTATAGAGTGTATAGACTTCCTTTGTGACATTTGATGTGTATTTTCGTTCATTCTCTAAAAAGCTACAAAATTTGCGAACTAGTCACAGATTTGTAAGCTCTCAGATACCATAAAATTCACTATTTATCAACCATTATGATTCAGCATAGAACGATAGCCATTCAACACAATAAATGGTCATTCTTTAGCGCCTACATGTTTTAGAATATCAAAATCCACTGAATATATGTTATGAACCTGATGTGATGTCTTGTTTACGAAAATGCCATTACTCAGCCATAATAAATCATTTCGGATAACATCTGTGTTTCATTTAACGCTCCCTGTACAATTATAAACAGTGCGCATGGTTAAATTTTTTATAAGAATTTTCTAGTTGTTTTCTTCTAATCTTTTGATGCGCACTCACAGAAAATCTCGTCGAGTTTAGTTAAGTCCTTACTTTTGGATCCGAATAAATTCTGAGTTTAGTATGATGAGTAGAACCCCCAGTTAACGGGACCTACACCAATTTTGTATCACCCTGTTTAAAGTTTACTTTACTTTACCTGTACTTTAGTCTCCTAACACCCGGTAAGGCTGGATGGAAGAGATCTCTTATAGAGATAAGTCCACCTTTGTGCACGTCCTCTCTAATTTCTTGTCATTTTACCCCGGTATTCGGATTTTTCTGTCACGAAAAAGCGTTACGGCCGCGTGGAGGGGGTAGGCAGAGAAAGGCTGGCGGCGGCGGCGGAGAGAATGCAACAGCTGTATTCGTAGATAGAGAAAAGTTGAGATGGAGATATAAAGCAGGTACTTAGCCTGGGTTACCCTTTCCACTTGTCCGGTGAAGTTTTACTTCTACTTTGTGTCCCAGCACACATTTTTAATCAATATACAAGAGATATCTTAACATCATGCTTACTAATATTATAAACGCTAAAGTTTGTATGTATGGATGTTTGTTACTCTTTCACGCCACAAAATATGAACGAATCTGGATGAAATTTGGTACGTAGACAGATTAGGACCTGGATTAACATAATATAGGCTACTTTTTTTCACGCTCACGAGCCGCTACTTCGAACAAACACACTATGTTAATGCGAGCTAAAGCTAGTTTACTTATATTTTCAACCGACTTCAAAAACGAGGAGGTTCTCAAGTCAATTCGTATTTTTTTTATGTACGACCACTAATAACTTCTTCATAACAGTTAGATTTCTTTGATTTTGTTAGATTTGTTTTAAACCCTTGAGTAACATAGGATACATTTTAAAAAGTCGGATTTTTAATTTTTTGATTAAATAGCTTCTTAGGTTATTGAGTGACCTATGCTGGGAGTTTCCCTACCGTCCATGGAATCAGAAATGAGGAGATCCGTAGGAAAACCAAGGTAACCGACACAGCTCACAGATTTGCTAAACTTAAGTGGCAGTGGGCGGGGCACATGGCTCGTAGAACAGATGGCCGTTGGAATAGTAAAGTTCTCGAGTGGCAACCACGTACCAGAAGACGAAGCGTAGAAAGGCCTCCCACTCGTTCAGGGGATGCGGGCAGCATAAGACCAGTCGTTGTACAAATCTTTGGGGGAGGCATTTATCTAGCAGTGGACTTTTCGTCTGATTGATTATAATGACTCGTTGGCTCAGTGGTTACTTCTCTTGACTGCTGATCCGATAGTTGTGGGTTCAATCCCCACCCAGGGTAAGTATTTGTATGATGAACAGATTTGTTTGCTCTGTGTCTGGGTGTTAAATGTCTATTTATGTATGTATTTAAACGTATATAAGTATTTATATCAGTCTCTGGTTCCAATAACACAGGGAATCCTACTTTGGGGCCAGATGACCATGAGTGTTTGTCCCAGAATATTTATTTTATTGATGATGAAACGGTAAATTGAGTACGTACGTACCCTCATATAGTTTTTTTAGGAATAGACCAATCTTCCAACGATACTGCGACATACACATGTATAAGTTTACACGCTTGTGTGATCGATACAGAAGAATAGATAGATAGATTTGTAAGATATTGTTTGTGGAACTTGTAGCGGATAACTTTTAGCAAATATCTTGCTGTATTATTTATTTGTTTTCTTCTTCTTCTTATCAGCTCATATACCTCCCCATCGAGGGGCTCGAGCCTACCCTGAATTAGGGCGATCGTGCCTTAGTCGACCACGCGGGCCCAGTGCGGGTTGGTCGACTTCACACACAACCTTCTAGTTTCTTCGCAGGCGTGTGCAGGTTTCCTCACGATGTTTTCCTTCACCGTTAAAGCAATCGGTATGTATATGCCGCCAAACATCAGTGTGTTAAAAACATTCAATATTAGAATATTTATATTTATTTATTTATTAGTTTTACATCACGAAGTCACGATTTTGACGCTCGGCAGAGTCTCACTTAAGACTCGGTTTGGTTGGTAAGAGTGCTTTTTATAAGCCCACCTTGCTATCTACCATCATATTATGTAAGTCTTGCCGCCAAACATCAATGTTAATAGCATTGATGTGTTCCGGCTTAAAGATAAGATAGCCAGTTCTCCATTGCGTTTGGAAATCTTCGGCATCATCGTCACTTACCATCAGGTGAGATGATGCCAAGGGCTTACCAATTAAGAATAAAAAAAAATGTAAGTTTTGAAAAACTTATTGGTACATTGGCTGTCAAGATTTGAACCCGGTACCTCTGGTAAGAAGGACCGAGTCGTTACCGGTTGAGCCACCGACGACGCTTTGTAGTGTGTACAATAAATAGTATTTATCTGATCTTAACTTTCCCCATGGAGGAAATAGTCCATTCTCAAAAAAAGGCCTCTCAGTGCCTATATTATTCCGATTTTCGTGGCCTTACCATAAAAAATTCGCAATTATCTTGATTCAGTAACCTTGTTTAAACTATTGAACAACATTACGGATTCACCCAAATTATTGCAAAAAAAAAATCTTTTAGAATACCATCTCAATGCGAAAGAAATTTTCGTAAGAACATGCTATTTCTTTCAGATGTTAGTAAAAAGTGTTTTGTTAAAAAACAATGAAACTATCATTGGTCGAACTTGTAAGTTTTATAATGATCACCTTATGGATGTGGATATGTTTTCCTCATGTTTGTACAACTTTAAGCGTCAAGTAAAAACTAAACTCCTTTTCTCTTTTTAAATCTCTTTACTTGTAGCCTTGTTAACTAGTTTAGTTTCTTCTGTTATATTCTTATTAATTGTTCTATTAAATGTTCATCGTGCATCGTCCACAGCGATGGCTTTTTGTAAATTAATATAATACTTTAATAATTAAGGAAACCATAATAGGTATTTATTAAATAAAGACGTTTTAAAGATTTATTTAAATGACTGTTTGTTTCCATTGAATAAAATAAAAAACTTGGTCACAGGTGGTTGAAGATCGATTAATGTGAAAAGTCCATAGCACAAGAGTTTTTCAGTCTGATGAGTAAATGCCCTGATTTTATTATTAGTGCTCAGTGTTTTACACCCAGTATTATGTTCCATGGAAAAAGTTGTTCAGTTGCATGAATAGATGTTTAGTATAAAATTTGGATACTTTCACCCTGTGAAACCACGGACATGGTATAAGGAATCAATAAAATCATCATCATATCAGCTGTGCCCCCCCCCCCCCCCCCCCAAGGATTTCCACAAGGAAGCATCCCTTTTCTGTTGATGTTCGCCTGTCCGCACGAACTCCTTGCCAGCGCCAGCGTGCCGATTCCTACAATTTGTGAGGGCTTTCAAGGCGAGAGTGAATAGGCATTATTTGAGTTAGCGCGTACCATCCTCGAAAGCATCGTCACTTTTCATCAGGTAAGTTGCAGTTAAACGCACACAAACTTTTTATACAAAAAAATTAAAAAGACCAGTCTTGTGTTAACCGCATCCAGCGGCTTGCCGCGACCTTCATCAGGTCGTCAGTCTACTGAGTGGGCAGCCAGCGTAAGCTACGTCTGCTGGTGCACGGTCGTCACTCTAGAGCTTTATTGCCCCAACTAAGATCAGTTCTACGAGCTATGTGTCCCGCCTACTGTCACTTAAGTAAGTATGAGGACTATTCATCTTCAAAACTGTGTCACCTATTTAAGTAACTATAAGGATATCGTGGACTTTTTCCCCCCTTTTCGGAGGGCAGGAGGGTAAAAATTCTCATGTATACCAGTACAGGCGCCTGTACTGGTCATGTGGGACTCACAGTTGAAGACTGTACCTACCTATTAAAAACCTCCTGATGGATTGCAAGTCTACTAAGACTTATGAATCCTACATCTGTGCGACTCGCACCCTAGAGAGACGTAGAATACGTAGACTGCCTTTAAAAGCCCACAATCTAACTGGAGACCTCGCCCCACCCTGCTTGGCAGCAGTAGGTAACTATACCGGGTGTGAGGGACAGGTTCTCAAATATTAATAGGGTGAATTCAGTTTATCATACTAAGATACACACGTCAACTTTGCCTGGGATATTTTTAGAATTTATGATTTTTGAAGAACTATGAAAAAATTACTTAGGATATTTGTAGTGTAGAAACTTCCCAGATGAGCAAGTGCTATATTTATCCACTCAGTTCTTTTAAATTAATTCATTTTTAAAGAGGTTTTTGTAAAAACGCGCGGAAAATAAAAATTGTGTTTTTCCTTTATCACAGAAAGATGGCAGATATTGTATGAAATTAGGATAACCCATGTTTATTTAAACTGACAATGTACTCATAAACATACTTGAAAGTTTTTGTACCCTATACTGCACATGTCCTAAGTAATTTTTAAAAGCTTTTTCAGAAAACTATGTTTTGCATGGTTTTTTTTAAATAAGTCATCATCATCATCATGTCAGCTGAAAAACGTCCGCTGCTGGACAAAGGCCTCCCCCAATGATTTCCACGACGACCAGTCCTGCGCTGCCCGCATCTATCAGCTTCCCACGATCTTCACCAGGGTGGTCCACCGCGTGGGAGGCCTGCCTACGCAAATAAAATAAGTAAAATAAGTATCCCTAGGAAATTTTGAGCAGTGTAATCCACATTAACAAAAAGTTCAGGAACGTGAATAAATGGTTTTACCAGGATCAGAGTCCCCGTAAACAGCAAACATATCATGAAACATTGTCTGATGTGTGTGCGTGTGTGTCTTCATATACTGGCTGGTTTTTTTTGATTGACTTGTTTGCTCGTCGCTAAATCAGAAGTGAATGGCTCGATTAGGTGATATTCTAAGAAGTTACTCTGTTTCATATAAAACACCATTTTCATACAAGTAGTCTTCGTAATTCATACTGTAAAACATGTACGAAGGGCTGGGAGTCCGTTTGTTGACCCGGTAGGTTAGAAAAAAAAATGATTTTACTAGATGGCGCTATAAAAAAGTTCCCCACCATCGTACTAGATGGCGCTAGTTTCTTCACGTTTAAAAAAACACGTGTTTTGAATAGATACCCCTACTTATTTTTTTAAATTTTTCTGTTTTTATAGTTTTTAGTATTTTTTTGATTTTCTAATTTTTAGTATTTTTTGTTATAGCGGCAACAGTAATACATCATCTGTGAAAATTTGAAATGTCTAGCTATAACGGTTCATGAAATACAGCCTGGTGACAGAAGGACAGACAGACAGAGAGACGGATGGACAGCGAAGCCCTAAAAACCCTCTTTTACCAGACTGCCCTAAGCCTGCAGCTTAAACGGCTCGACGGATTTTGAAGTGCAAGGTGTCGTGTCTTGATCCCTTAATCGACACGGGGATACTTTTAGTGGTTTGCTGTAAAGTTTTCAATTTTAATGTTCGTTGGTAAGTGCAAAACTTAAAAACGGCTAGACAGATTTGGTTAACTTTTGATTTAAAATGTTCGTTATAGTCCGAATGAGGTTTTTATGAAATAAAAAAACCCGCGAGTTGCTTGCGGCTCGTGCACCGTTCACCCTTGTTATCCAGGGGGGCAAGCCGCGGACCACAGCTAGTTTAGTGTAAAAAAAAATATTCAAATTTTATTTTTATCTCTAAGAAAAGGAATTAAATTCTAGCCTCCAAATTTAAAGTCGTTCCTCCATTATAGTTGGTTCAAGGGACGCTGTCCAATTATGGGGCAATTATTTAATTATTCAGTTCGGGACAGGCTCCAGCTTCTAATCGTACTAATTGCCGTTTCTACGGACCCCTATAAATTTATGAAACATCCTGTATAATGTATTTGTATCGTCTCTGATAATGGTTGTTTTATTTTATTGTTTTTGTTTTTTGTTTCTTTTATGGGAAAGCTTTTAAGGCGTTTTGATTTAGGAGGCAATTGAATCTGATAACTTATAAATGTTATTAATAGGACTTCCATTCCGTTACTGGAAATCTTTTCTATTTAATTACTTCTCACAGTCGGTAGCTCAACCGGTAACGACTCGGTCCTTCTAACCAGAGGTACCAGGTTCAAGTCTAGACGGCCAATTTACCAATGAGTTTTTCTAAAACTTACTTACATAATATACTAACCGATTGCTTTGACTTTGAAGGTAAACATAGTGAGGAAACCTGCACACACCTGCGAAGAAACTCGCAGGTTGTGTGTGAAATCGACCAACCCACACTGGGCCCACGTGTTCGACTAAGGCCTGATCGCCCTAATTCAAAATAGGCTCGAGCCCATCGGTGGGGACGTATATAAGCTGATATGATAATCACTTCTATCCGCCTCCGTGGCGTAATAGTTAATCCTGATTTTGACGCTCGGCGGAGTCTAACTAAGACTCGGTTTGGTTGGTACAAGTACATTCTATAAGCCCACCTCACTATCTACCACCATCTTAAATAAGTCTTGGCGCCAAACATCAATGTTAATAGTATTGATGTGTTCCACCTTGAAGATAAGATAGCCAGTTTCCTAATGCGTTGGGGAAACTACGTAAGTTCGCTTCCACCTTCAGCATCATCGTCATTTACCAGCAGGTGAAATGATGACAAGGGCTTACCGATTGCTTATAAAAAAAAACAGCCTTAGCATTTCATTTAGTTACTTAAACTTTAAAATGACCATACAGGGGTGAAATTGAAGTCACTATAATATTAAGTAAGATAATAGTATAAGTAAGTAAGTAAATATACTTTATTGCACTCCAAAAAACAACACAGGACTTATAATTTGTAATACAATGTGATACTTCATTAGGATTAGTTTATGTAGGTACTTTAGTTTCGTTTAGTTTTTGAATTGTTTGTATGCTATGTTTATTTATATTTTTATGTAATTCGTACACAATTTAAATTGTTTTTCGAATAAACTTGAACTTGAACTTGAATATACATAGAGTACAAAGGCGGCCTTATCGCTTTAAGCGATTTCTACCAGGCAACCTTAAGTTAGGGGGGGCGTCGCTCCGATGTGCTTTTAAGGTGGCCCTGCTGCCAAAGTTTAGGGGGAGTTTAGTGGGTAGTATGGTCTTGGGCCTGTTCATATTTATATAGATATACCTTATATATAATAGGTATGTATGCATATAACATAACCAGTACAGCCGGCTGTTATTGGTATGCATAAACGCATTCTCCTCTCCTCCGCTCCTTCGCAGTCCGAGGGAAAAAAAAGGATTGAAAGACAGGTAAACTAGTACAGTATGGCAGCAAATTAAACTTTTAAATGATCTAATTTATTATTATAACTAATAGAAGTGATATAACTAAAAGTACAAAAAAACAAATTTATAAACTTATTTAAATACTAAGTAAAAATACATACATACATACATACATATATATATTTATATTATTTATTTATATTTTTATATTATATCCCTACTAATATTATAAATGTGAAAGTAACTCTGTCTGTCTGTTACGCTTTCCCGCAAAAACTACTGAACGGATTTGGCTGAAATTTGGTAGGTAGACAGATTAGGACCTGGATTCAGACATAGGCTACTTTTCACCACGCTCGCGAGCCGCTTGCGGCTCGCGCACTGCGCACCCTCGGAAATTCATAGAAACGTTGTCCACGCGGGTGAAACCGCGGGAAACAGCTAGTATACAATATAATATAACAACATACATACATAATATAAATACAATATAAACACGCAAAATATCAGTGAACAGTTTCAGTAACTACAAAGCAATGATAATGAACCTTGAGTCGCTTTTTAAATGAGTACAAAGAATCTACTTATGAAACTGAAAAAAACACAAGGAACTTATATAAAAGAAAAAACGAAATTTCCACATAAAGTTATCCAATTATTTGTCAATAAGTAACTACTTAATTAAGAGAAGTCTAACTTTACCTTACCTTCAAGTGACCAAGGAGCGAATAGTAGGATAGATAGGTGATTGTCCGAAAAACCGACTTTGAGATTTTGTACTATACTATGTACTCCATATCACTAATCTTATCACTATTTTAAACCGACTTCCAAAAAGTAGGAGGTTCTCAATTCTACTGTTTGTTGTTTTTTTCTGTATGTTTTTTTTGTATATTTCCGCCTCCGTAGCTCAGAGGTAAAGTTCACTGGCTTTACACAGGAGGTCGCGGGTTCGATTCCCGGTGGGGTCAATTGTAAGACTCGGTTTTGGTTGGTTGTAACCCCCCAACAGCCTCTTTAAAATATATAAATATAAATATAACTAACTAAACCTACCTATAATACGCATACGTACATACAACATACAACCTACCACTATCTACCTATAAGAAGTATGTAAACTATACTTGATTTTTATTGCATTTTAAAATACGATTAAACGTTTGGCCAGATCGTCTAGAGAACCCTAATTTGTGATCGCAGTAACTCAGAGTCTTTTTGAAGGTGAATGACAAGTTATTTTTAAGAAATTAATCTATCACGTTGTGTTTGGACGAACGATGTAGTCTAACCTATAATTTTGAAGTATTTCGCGCGGAACCCTAGTTTCCCTACTGTGATTGGTCCCTATTTTGGGCCCCCCCAAATTGGGGAGGGTAGCTAGCCCCCAGTGCTCGGAATAACGTAATACTTGACTGACGTCAGTACTGCATTATTTTGGTGATTAAAACAATGTACATCTAACTCAAGGTAATTGAACGAGCGATTTTAGCTCTAAACAGATAATTACTCCTACGTTGAGCCCCGCTAGCTACTGTCTCCTGCAGGCCACTAAGGTACACGATCGGAGTCCACCCCGCTTCAAGTGTAATTTAATTAAGCTACACGACAATGTAAAGTGTACTATGCCGTGTTCCACCCGAATCCCAAAGCTAGTGTATATAAAACGCTTGTGAGGCGCCTTATTATACGTGTATAGTGTGAACTATAGCTGAGTCTTTACAGCCATAGCTTGTCCATCCCTATTCGACAGGTAGGATTAATACCTTCGAACAGCGATTGTTCGCGAATACATATTAGCACTAGGTACTAAAATAAAGTAGATATTCCGCCTTGAATGTCGCTCATCCTGTGAGAAGAGCACCACGGGAGGCGAAATAAGTAGATAATCTACTAATATGGTTCTTAGACCTGGAACTGTGCCATACAGTTGTATATAACGGTATAAAGACCTACGGTCTATATAGCTAAAGCGAAATGGACACAATATCCACCGTGCCGTCGGCTCCAAAATAATACATAGTGTTAAAGATCTGTCTTTGGACGTAGTAAACCCTTGATAAAGGGCGAAAGTACTGACAGTCTAGCAGGTTTGCTAAACGTAAAAGAACAACGAACCAACACAGTCGCAACCCATTGTGATACCCACGCGAATCATAGTCGCAGCATCACAACTAGGTCAAAGCGAAAAGGCGTGTAAGCCAAGTGTTTGGTCGAGACGCTAGTTCAGGACGCAATAGAAGCCGACAGAACGCGGACACCGTGAGCACCCGTCCATAATAATCAAAAACTGTAGAATAGATTTAGTTTCTAAAACTAGCGCATATTAACTGACCCTATCTACGGTTACCATCAGGATGGGTCGGCTACCTTCATCATAATCGGTCTTACTATAATCACTATTAGTAAGGCGCGAACGCCCAAATCATTTGTTTGTTTGCCCAATACTTTCCTAAACGCTCGGTCCGATTTAGGTGAAATTCTGCCGAGGCATGCTTGTGATAAGCTACAGATAGGACCTACCTATCTATAATTACATTAGTATCAGAATAGGCGAAACTCGAACGCGTATAGTTTGTTTGTTAGTCCATTACATTTATCCCATAAAAGTGTGGACAGATTTAGCTAAAATTTGGTAAAATTAGGAGTTGTTCATATCTATGAACCACTAAACTACATAACTAGCCCATATTGCATGGAGCTTGGTAAACAGCCATCTCAAGTATGACATAGGCCTTCCCCTGCGACAGCATAGCGCCGCACTATCTCGAATGAGATTAGTGAACTGAGTGGACCTCGTGTTCACGGAACCCTAAAACTTATAATGCCGCGTGGCACTTGCAGTGAAGGCAGTTCGATGAAATAGGCCTTCCCTTCGATTGCATAGCGCCGTACTATCCCGAATGAGATTAGTGAACTGAGTGGACCTCGTGTTCACGGAACCCTAAAACTTATAATGCCGCGTGGCACTTGCAGTGAAGGCAGTTCGTAAATAAATAAAACGTTGGCATAGCTTAGACCTACCTACTACTTATTCTCTAATATGACTTGTTTCTTCCTAATAGCGATATTCCAAAACCTAATTCGCTATTCCCTAGTAATAGATTTATTTACTAGAATTCCTACAGCACTGTACCAACCCGAATGAAATTAATGAACTGAGTGGACCACGTGCTCGCGGAACCCTAAAGCTTGTGATACCGGGTGTCACCTGCAGTGACGGCAGTTCGATAAAGTAAAACGTGGCATCGCTTAGACCTACCTACTACTTATTCTCTAATATGACTTGTTTCTTCCTAATAGCGATATTCCAAAGCCTAATTCGCTATTCCCTAGTAATAGATTATTAACTAGATTTCCTACATATCGCAATCCCCCTAACTCAGCCCTAGTTTTTCCCTATCCTAGCGAGATAGCTAAGTTTTACGAGAACTAAATTTTATTTTGATGTCCATGTTTCAACAAACAGTTACAACTCGTGGCGGCTTTATTCGTCTTTCCCCCGGGGTACTAAACCAACCGTGCCTTCGAGATGAACCAATTAGGTGTAGTGTGTCATGGTGAAGTGAGTACCTAAAGCTAACTTGTGTCCTAGTTCCCTACGGCTAAAGTGTACCTGCCCTGAATAAGAAATGCCGCTGCCACGACAGACCAGGTCTGCCGCTTCGCTGCACCTCCTAAACAGTGTGTTTGGATGGGATTTGGATAGGTAAGGCCTGTCCCAAATACGGTGGCTCCGAACATGAGTGCGCTAACGCATGTCCAACCTGTGGTCCTCATGTCGGTAGGTCGTAAGATGGTACAGTCAGGATGTTCCGGCCATAACCAAACTTGGGTCGCTAGCCAGGCAAGCCCTCCTGTCAGCTTGCTTTCGGCACTTGCATTGATAAACCCACGCTTCGTTGTCACGGTTGCGTATCCACGTGAATTAAATCAACTAGCCTTCCTGAAAACATGAACTACCAACCTGGTCACTTGACGATACCTTCAGCTAGCAACCGACCTGGCATCTTGTTTCAATTCCTAGATCCCAGCTCGATTGCCCACTGTACCTCACTTCCTAACTGCACTAAACTATGGCTTGATCCCAGGTAGGAGCCCGAACTTTCGAAGGCAAATAACTAGGATTTCAGCCACACTAAATTCTATTCTAAACTCACAATATAAAGTGAGATTCCTAAGTTAATTCGCGACTAATAAGTACTTGGCGTGACACTTGCCCGGGGCGTGCGGCAGCTGTTCTTCGGATACGTCCTCCTCCTGTGATGGTCTGTTCGATTGAATGCCGCAGCGTCCGTGCGTCCGTGGTTTTATAAGCTTTCACACAGATGCAGCCTCGGCGGCGCGCGGGCAGTCGCACGCACACCTATAGCCATGGCGTGATCCAAGCCGCCCGACATCGAGGCGCCTGCGCGAGCGTCGGTCGCTGCCAGCACCCAGACAGACTGGCGCCTCTATCTCTTCGGCCTCAGTTTTCGCGCCATTTATTACCTAAGGCAATCTGTTATAACGTGCGCACCGCGTGGTTCGAATGACGACCGACAGGCGGCAGCCTGGCTTCTCGGAAATAACCCCCTGAGCTAATTTGTTTCAATAACTGTCTATTCACTCGACTCGAGGTTAATCCTCACCCGACCGAACAAAACTAGTTATGTTTTTCCCAATAGACAGATTCCTTTTAGTCTATCAAGACTTACTGTAATACCTATAGATATTTATTTATACATATGGATCGTTACAATCCAACCCCCTGAAAATTTTTAAAAATAGAATTCAGAGAATTGTCTTTTTAAAATTTTCAAAATAGCTAATAACTATTAAAATTTCCTGTTGGCACATTCTCCCCCGAGTGTGGTGTGTATTTAAACCGGGCATGTCATTTATTGTCCCTTGATTGATACACTCAACCATAAACAAAACCAGATTAGCACAGGAACAGCTCCTGCCATCACAGAGGAGTTCGAACGGGCATTTCGGTTGTGAGTCGAAGCCACTGCTACGTTTCGCGCATAGGCGTATACATTGAGTGGACCACTAGCTTCCAATTCCCCACGCACCAGGAAACTCTACTGGCATAAGCGCATTAGTAAATTGTCAATCTAGTTTACCTCTCCAAACTGTCTGTGATATAACACAAGCGTTTCCCGCGGCAATCAGCCAAGTTCTCCAAATAGAGCTTCCCCCAAGTGACAATAGAATCTTACCATGGAGTATGTACAGTGTATAAGTCCAGTTCTTAGCTTCTGGTAGAGTAATTAGCCCAAACCAACGTAATGTAAGACTCAAAAGAACAAATTGTTGGTTCAAACTATTTTTGTATACATGAAGAAGGACAGCGTGTGCCAACAGCTGACTCAGATATCCAGTATTTGTTGACTCTCCTTCAAGATCACACTTTCCCTTAATTTTACTCCCAAAATATCAAAGCAACTCACTCAAAACCACTTTTCACATCACTCTCAAATATCCTTTTGTAATATTCCAATCCTGGAAAGGTCAACAAATCCTTATCTTCAGCCAGGATATTTATTGTAGTCAACACAAGAGATTATGTAGACCTATTTTCAAGTATTTAAACACAATTCTCACTGTAGTTTTTAACCAAAACCCTCATCTTACAATTAAGAGAAAATAATATTTACTTCCAATGAATGTCAGATCGTGACTTCGTTCTAAAATCAGATCCGAAAATTGAAAATAAATGAACGCTAATATTCAAAGCACCAAAGATGACCTACTTTCACCACAACCCGGCACAACCTATATAAGAGTAATAAATAATTGAAGCAGCATGCATCATTGCAAACTTAAAACTAACCGCAACCTTATAAAACTAATACCGACTCCCTACCTTTCCTATTCATGCGTAATTTTACTACATTTAGCAAGATTATAATATTTTTATTATAATCCTACTGTACCTTCTAATTTTATTACTAAAATTAGCCATTCACCAAAGCGTAGATATGCTAATGTTGAAATAACATAGCTTCGCTGTACCTGTTATTCAAACATACCTTTACACATTTTACCAGGTTATCAAAATAAAAAACAAGTGAGTTTTTTTTTCATTTTAACTAGGTAATAAAACTCAACCGATATCAGAACATTTAATTCAAAATTATCACAATTGTTATTCCGATGGCGTCTCCTTTTAACTTAAACTTATAAAACCTAACATTTTTTTTTCTTCGTGCGATAAGTCCTCGACTGCATATAATTCCTGAACGCACGCGACCCCTGAACTACGCTAGCGCTATTACTTATAAGCGGCAAGTCGACAGACTTATATCTGTGACAAACTCACTGTGCAAACTCAAATGGTCAGCGACACCTTGTGAAAACAGGCCGAACTACAAGACATTTGTCTTGTATCAATATTCGATCGAATTGAACTAAAATATCTCTATCCTATTGAACAAATTCTATTATCGCCTAGTAAGTTAGAAATTCTATGAAACATTGTTTTAAATGAAACCGTAAAAATGTTTTGAATAAAATGTACGGCTTGTGCGCCATCTATTGAAAGAATGACAAACTAACTCATTCACACCTTCTCTGTGGCAAAAGATCACAACCTTTTAGCTTTTAGTAGCTACTATATTATATTCGTAAATTGTGCCGCAATCAAGACATTTGAAGGAAATAGTAGGTACTAGCACTGCTTACCTATTTACCTGCTTTTTTATAATATTATACAAATAACAAATTATTGGTACAGTATTTAATTAAAAGTAAGTAGAATGTTCCAGCTAAAATTTCCGCTGTTGTAAGATCGACTTACAAAACTATCGCGCTAAACAAATAAAATCAAAACTGAAGTGTGTAGGTACTCCCTATGTATCTAATAATGTGACTATGTGTTTGTCTCAACTTCACTCCAAATCTCCTGAACTACCTACGTCTATACTATTTTATGGCTCGAGCCCCTTGGTGGGGACGCAAATGAGCTGATGTGATGATGATGATGATACTATTTTAGTTTCTTCTATAAATACGTGAGGACTTCCCTAAAAAAAATAAACCTTTGACTAATCGTTTAACTTATAGATTCTCCAACTTACCTACGTACCGAATAATATCCTATGTCTTTCTATTAGCTCTGCCCGAATAATCCGAATAATTACCTACTTGTCCGAATAATACGAATAACTAGCTACCTACTAGTAATAAAAGTTTCTTACTGAATGATCCTTAAGATTGAACTAATGATAAGACCTTATTTATTAGTTTGGAATGATATTTTAAATTACTTAAAATTTATGTACCTATTTTAGAAGTTTATCTCATCTACCTATTTTACACACTGAAATGTGAAATGGTTGGAAATAATTTATTTTTTCCGTTAAAAGGTTTTTCTAATTTAAACCGATGTGCAAGTTTAAGGTACCTACACCTTTAGGATAATTTACCTATTCAAGTACCTTATATACTTATCCTAGGCGCTATTTCCTAGATATCTTTATCAAAACAACAATTATTTTTTTTCAAAATGCATCCATATCCAACATTTACTTAAGGTAAATGTAGGTAGGTAATTAAACCAGAGACAACCTTAAGTTTTCTTTTCTACCCACCTAATCTACTTAAATCATTACCAATGTTACACACGCGAAACCTTACATGTACGGATGTATGTATGTTTGTTACTCTTTCACACAAAGCTACCTAACGTACCTAGCTGAATGAACTCCGGTAAGCAAACAGCCTAGGTTCCGAATTAACATATCGGCTACCCTTCTCTCCACACCCGCGATCCGCTTGCGTCTCGCGCACCCCCGGAACCTGCTCCCGCTAGCGATGCCTTTTAACCAACTAGTCCTACGAGATACGTTAAAGGGAATCTAATACACTAATATTGTTCACTTTTAAAAATACTACTTAATAATGCGTAAAGAGTACCTATATAAGAAACCTAAAACTTATCTATAAAATGTTTTTAACTAAAATTTAAAGGTTAGTTTACTTATGTATTTATTGTCATCTACGAGTACAATAATTGTCATTTCAATTTATTTACCTACACCTTGGACGCAGCTTAGTCTAGTGAAGGCATTATTTATAGGTAAAACTAGATTTCCTACTAGTCACCTACACTTACAGTGAAACGATATTAAACTCAAAATAAGTTACATAGATATATGTAAGTAACCCTATTTCAGTAGGATACCGCAGCTTAGATACATGAATAAAAGAATTATGTTAGATTCAAATTAGCTAAATCAAATAAGTACCTACTTCATTTAAAATTATATTGAACTGGTTTTTTCGAAACACCCAATTTTCGAATAATTTTATATTATTTGACGCTATTGCTAATATGTATCCTACCTATATCATTTTTAACACGACGACAAACAAAATGCTACCTATTTTAAAATACGCCTACAAATTATTCTCAGCGCATACTGACGTATTCATTCATTTTGGCACCATAAGGTTACCTTACTACCGCGTATATACAGTGGTCCTATAAAAATATGTTTAGTCTAGCATACTACGCAAGCCAATTTTATTTTGATTCCTAGTAAAAGACTTGTCAACCCCCCGACCTTAAAGATTTTAAAATAAAACCCAGGTTTAATTTTCTATTCTTGAAATAGGATAAGATTAATATCCTCTATTGTATGCCAAATATACAAAAGGAAACACATATGATCTAGCAAAACACGCAACTATATGCAAAGGCGGCCTTATCGCTCCAAGCGACCTCTTTCGATATCCTTTGACAATCGGAAGAGACAAAAGTTAAACTATAGGTGGGCACTCAAGAAACTAATAAAGGCTGAGTAGAATAAAGTATACGAAAACTAATACTGAACAAAGGATAAATTGCAAATACTAAATTAAATATTTATTATTTCATATATGTATTATTTTATCTTATTATTTCCACACTCATATACATATATCCATCATTTATTAAGACTATCCCTTAATTTGTCTGATTGACTGAGTACCGTGAACCTCAACAAATTATTTAATGTTGATTTTGAATATTTAAATTCCGAGATACTAATACAAAATATTTTCCTCGTATTTTAACTATCCTATAAGCCACTGCGGTTCGCTTCCGCGATAGTGCTATGTAAAATACTAAGTTCAGACGCCTATATTACCTACACAACCCCCCGTATACTAGATTTGTAAAACCAAAGTTACCCTAATAGGATCTAGAATAAAATTTCCGAAATATTAAATATTGTCTACCATAACACTGACTACTCCCGGTATAACAGATATGTAACACTATAAAACCCCTTATATCTATTTATTCTACCTACCCACCTTAATAAATTGTAAGTTGGAACGTCAGACAGGAGTCTTCGCATGAACCGATAGCTACCAGTTACTTTCTATCCGAGGGGCCCACTTGATCGCAGCCAAAACGTACCCACACACTTTATAAAATTTGCCTATTTACCTTGAAAGCATATTTTTTTTATTCAAAACGAATAATTTCTTAGAATAACCCACCATATGAACTAATCCGTTCCTAGAGACCTAATTCACTTACTGAAAGTTATTACCTAACAGCTGTATCTGTCTTAAAGTTCCTATAATAAAATTCAGAGCAGTACCTATTCCTGTTTACTCTGAAATTCCTAACATCCAAACATAAGGCTCGTAACACGACCATGCCTCATTATACCTCAAGGTCACTGGTAGATATTTAAAACTAAATCTTTATTATGTACCCTATCTCGCATCCAATGTCCCTAGGTGCACTTAATATACGTTTGGAAACCTTGATCTACTGCGGAACAAATCAAACAAAACAAAAAATTTATTTTTCTTTATCGCAACGGAAATCGAACCTGCGACCCTAGTATGCGAAGCTACTAGGTATTCCTAATATACAACGTAAATAAATTAAAAACTAAAAATATTTTTTTCAACCGCAACGGGAATCGAACTCGCGACCCTAGTATGCGAAGCTACTAGGTACTCCTAATATATAACGTAAATAAATTAAAATTAAAAAAATATTTATTTTTTTTCAACCACAACGGGAATCAAACTCGCGACCCTAGTATGCGAGGCTACTGAATATTCCTAATTTACAACCTAAATATATTAAGAACTAAAATAATATTTTTTTTTCTAAATTTGCCTCCCTCGGGACTCGAACTGGCGACACCAAATTACGAGGCTAATTACAAACTCCTAATATACAATCTAACAAAAAATAAAAATCAAATTTATCTTTAAAACAAATTACCTCTAACAGGATCGAACTTGCGACTGTAAATTGCAAGGCTACGGATATATTATTGTGCCATAGCGCACTAGCTTGAAGTTCCTACGACAATATCAAGAGCAAATCGCATGTCCTTCACAGACCTCCTTTTGCGATTCCAACGACAGTAGGCATTCTATATAACAACTGCTTCTTTTACGAAATGTAAGTAACTTGAATATTACTATAATATTTTGTATTTTGATTCAAAATAGTATATAACCTACCTAAAACTTACTTAAATTACTTAACCTACTAAACTTGTACTAAATAATCGCATACTAAATTAAAACTGAACCTACATGTTCACAGCTCACACAATCACATTTAGTAACAAGGCAATGTAAAACGACCTACTCAGAGCCAGCTTGCGATGTCCCTTTTCGCCCGGAATCGAACCCTGGACTTCTCAAACGTTTCGCACTACTTACTTACTTATAACCGCCTAAAATTTATTTTCTACTCAACCTATTAAATAAGTGCAACTTTACAGCCCCGTCTGCCTACATAAATACACGCTATTCGTAACGTTCAACTACCTTATTTATCAATTATTATGAGAGAATTACCCCTTTCTCTGAACTAAATCGTTAACTACCCATCCTATACACCAACTAGAAGATGTACCTACCAAATATTTCTTTCGAACAAATAACTTATTTAATTATTTAAATCCGGAATTTTACCAACGGAGTATTGAGAAGAAATTATATTATCAATGCCTACTTCAAATACACTGTCATATAAAAGAATTCAACGGGAGCGCTCACTCACTCATTGACTCCTGTATTAGTTCTAAGTACAAAATACGAACCTTTCAACCCCCCGGATATAAGACAATAGCTGGGGTTTAAATTAACCTATAAACTATAAAACTACATAGGATAAAAAATAATAATTTTCTCTTTGTTTGATAGATCAATCATTCAGTTATAATTGCCATTCGCACTTCATTCCGTTTCACGAACATCAAATTGTGGCCTAAAACGAAGCCAACTAAAGTTATTTATCTATGTTTATCACAAATAACTGAACACAAAGTTTTATTATACAAAACGACTACCTACAAGATTCAGTCTACGAATGCGAAAATCAGATGTCAGACATCCAAGTTCTTTGGTAGCACTGTAGCCGTTCCCGCCTCCGAATCCTGATTTTGGCTATCCAAATGTAATATTTTGGACCCTCTTCTCATCCTGGTCACGGCACAAAATTGTAACCCCCCAACAGCCTCTTTAAAATATATAAATATATAAATATAACTAACTAAACCTACCTATAATACGCATACGTACATACAACATACAACCTACCACTATCTACCTATAAGAAGTATGTAAACTATACTTGATTTTTATTGCATTTTAAAATACGATTAAACGTTTGGCCAGATCGTCTAGAGAACCCTAATTTGTGATCGCAGTAACTCAGAGTCTTTTTGAAGGTGAATGACAAGTTATTTTTAAGAGATTAATCTATCACGTTGTGTTTGGACGAACGATGTAGTCTAACCTATAATTTTGAAGTATTTCGCGCGGAACCCTAGTTTCCCTACTGTGATTGGTCCCTATTTTGGGCCCCCCCAAATTGGGGAGGGTAGCTAGCCCCCAGTGCTCGGAATAACGTAATACTTGACTGACGTCAGTACTGCATTATTTTGGTGATTAAAACAATGTACATCTAACTCAAGGTAATTGAACGAGCGATTTTAGCTCTAAACAGATAATTACTCCTACGTTGAGCCCCGCTAGCTACTGTCTCCTGCAGGCCACTAAGGTACACGATCGGAGTCCACCCCGCTTCAAGTGTAATTTAATTAAGCTACACGACAATGTAAAGTGTACTATGCCGTGTTCCACCCGAATCCCAAAGCTAGTGTATATAAAACGCTTGTGAGGCGCCTTATTATACGTGTATAGTGTGAACTATAGCTGAGTCTTTACAGCCATAGCTTGTCCATCCCTATTCGACAGGTAGGATCAATACCTTCGAACAGCGATTGTTCGCGAATACATATTAGCACTAGGTACTAAAATAAAGTAGATATTCCGCCTTGAATGTCGCTCATCCTGTGAGAAGAGCACCACGGGAGGCGAAATAAGTAGATAATCTACTAATATGGTTCTTAGACCTGGAACTGTGCCATACAGTTGTATATAACGGTATAAAGACCTACGGTCTATATAGCTAAAGCGAAATGGACACAATATCCACCGTGCCGTCGGCTCCAAAATAATACATAGTGTTAAAGATCTGTCTTTGGACGTAGTAAACCCTTGATAAAGGGCGAAAGTACTGACAGTCTAGCAGGTTTGCTAAACGTAAAAGAACAACGAACCAACACAGTCGCAACCCATTGTGATACCCACGCGAATCATAGTCGCAGCATCACAACTAGGTCAAAGCGAAAAGGCGTGTAAGCCAAGTGTTTGGTCGAGACGCTAGTTCAGGACGCAATAGAAGCCGACAGAACGCGGACACCGTGAGCACCCGTCCATAATAATCAAAAACTGTAGAATAGATTTAGTTTCTAAAACTAGCGCATATTAACTGACCCTATCTACGGTTACCATCAGGATGGGTCGGCTACCTTCATCATAATCGGTCTTACTATAATCACTATTAGTAAGGCGCGAACGCCCAAATCATTTGTTTGTTTGCCCAATACTTTCCTAAACGCTCGGTCCGATTTAGGTGAAATTCTGCCGAGGCATGCTTGTGATAAGCTACAGATAGGACCTACCTATCTATAATTACATTAGTATCAGAATAGGCGAAACTCGAACGCCTATAGTTTGTTTGTTAGTCCATTACATTTATCCCATAAAAGTGTGGACAGATTTAGCTAAAATTTGGTAAAATTAGGAGTTGTTCATATCTATGAACCACTAAACTACATAACTAGCCCATATTGCATGGAGCTTGGTAAACAGCCATCTTAAGTATGACATAGGCCTTCCCCTGCGACAGCATAGCGTCGCACTATCTCGAATGAGATTAGTGAACTGAGTGGACCTCGTGTTCACGGAACCCTAAAACTTATAATGCCGCGTGGCGATTGTAACGGATCCATATGTATCAATAAATATCTATAGGTATTACAGTAAGTCTTGATAGACTAAAAGGAATCTGTCTATTGGGAAAAACATAACTAAGTTTTGTTCAGTCGGGTGAGGAATAACCTCGAGTCGAGTGAATAGACAGTTATTGGAACAAATTAGCTCAGGGATTATTTCCGAGAAGCCAGGCTGCCGCCTGTCGGTCGTCATTCGAACCACGCGGTGCGCACGTTATAACAGATTGCCTTAGGTAATAAATGGCGCGAAAACCGAGGCTAAAGGGATAGAGGCGCCGCCCTGTCTGCGTCCGGACAGCGGCCGGCGCTCGCGCAGTTCGACCACGAGGTCGGATGTATGTGTGCGGCGGCCCGCGCGCTGCCGAGGCTGCGTCTGTGTGAAAGCTTTTAAAACCACGGACACGCGGACGCAGCGGCATTCAGTTGAACAGACCACCACAGGAGAAGCACGCATTCAAAGGACAACTGCGAGGACGCTACGCTGCCCGACGACCCCACACATGGGCCGTGTCCATGACCTGTCAGCTAAGTAAGTCAGATGACACAGAAATAGGAAATCTTCATTCTACGAGGCACGTGAGTGTTTATTTCTTTGAGTTTATGTGTTTTCATTATGTTTTCCAGGTTTTATAGCTTATTTAATGTGTGTTAATTTCCAATCTATATTTAATAGGTTTTAATGCTAACATTTATTTCAGGGTTTTATGTTTTAATGCTAACATTTATTTCAGGGTTTTATATTTATTTGATTAGGATAGGTAGTTTGTAGGCCCGCAGTTGGACAAGGGATATGATAACCGTAGCCACGTTTGTAGGATGTGGGAAGTGCTAAGTCCACTGCTGGGGTATCTGTCCAACAGAGACTGATGGTATAACTGCTGTAGCAACGTTTGTAGGATGTGGGAAGAGACTGTCCACTGCTGGGGTATCTGTCCAACAGAGACTGATGGTATAACTGCTGTAGCAACGTTTGTAGGATGTGGGAAGAGACTGTCCACTGCTGGGGTATCTGTCCAACAGAGACTGATGGTATAACTGCTGTAGCAACGTTTGTAGGATGTGGGAAGAGACTGTCCACTGCTGGGGTATCTGTCCAACAGAGACTGATGGTATAACTGCTGTAGCAACGTTTGTAGGATGTGGGAAGTGCTAAGTCCACTGCTGGGGTATCTGTCCAACAGAGACTGATGGTATAACTGCTGTAGCAACGTTTGTAGGATGTGGGAAGTGCTAAGTCCACTGCTGGGGTATCTGTCCAACAGAGACTGATGGTATAACTGCTGTAGCAACGTTTGTAGGATGTGGGAAGTGCTATGTCCAATGCTGGGACATTTGTCCAACAGAGACTGATGGTATAACTGCTGTAGCAACGTTTGTAGGATGTGGGAAGTGCTAAGTCCACTGCTGGGGTATCTGTCCAACAGAGACTGATGGTATAACTGCTGTAGCAACGTTTGTAGGATGTGGGAAGTGCTAAGTCCACTGCTGGGGTATCTGTCCAACAGAGACTGATGGTATAACTGCTGTAGCAACGTTTGTAGGATGTGGGAAGAGACTGTCCACTGCTGGGACATTTGTCCAACAGAGACTGATGATATAACTGCTGTAGCCACGTGCGCAGGAAGTGGGAAGTGCTGAGTCCACTGCTGGGGAGAGATGATATCTATTCTGCAGCGGCTGATATGATGAAATCATCGAGGCCACGTGTGCGGTCAAAGCTTTAGGGTTCCGTGAACACGAGGTCCACTCAGTTCACTAATCTCATTCGGGATAGTACGGCGCTATGCTATCGAAAGGAAGGCTTATTTTATCGAACTGCCTTCACTGCAAGTGCCACGCGGCATAATAAGTTTTAGGGTTCCGTGAACACGTGGTCCACTCAGTTCACTAATCTCATTCGAGATAGTATGGCGCTATGCTGTCGCAGGGGAAGGCCTATGTCATACTTGAGATGGCTGTTTACCAAGCTCCATGCAATATGGGCTAGTTATGTGGTTTAGTGGTTCATAGATATGAACAACTCCTAATTTTACCAAATTTTAGCTAAATCTGTCCACACTTTTATGGGATAAATGTAATGGACTAACAAACAAACTATAGGCGTTCGAGCTTCGCCTATTCTGATACTAATGTAATTATAGATAGGTAGGTCCTATCTGTAGCTTATCACAAGCATGCCTTGGCAGAATTTCACCTGAATCGGACCAAGCGTCTAGGAAGGTATTGAGCAAACAAACGAACAGGTTAGGCGTTCGCGCCTTACTAATAGTGATTATAGTAAGACCGATTATGATGAAGGTAGCCGACCCATCCTGATGGTAACCGTAGCCAGGGTCAGTTAATATGTGCTAGTTTTAGAAACTAAATCTATTCTACAGTTTTGATTATTATGGGCGGGTGCTCACGGTGTCCGCGTCCTGTCGGCTTCTATTGCGTCCTGAACTAGCGCCTCGACCAAACACTTGGCTTACACGCCTTTTCGCTTTGACCTAGTTGTGATGCTGCGACTATGATTCGCGTGGGTCTCACATTGGGTTGCGACTGTGTTGGTTCGTTGTTCTTTTACGTTTAGCAAACCTGCTGGACTGTCAGTACTATCGCCCTTTATCAAGGGTTTACTACGTCTAAAGACAGAGCTTTAGCACTATGTATTATTTTGGAGCCGGCGGCACGCTGGATATCGTGTCCATTTCGCTTTAGTTATATAGACCGCAGGTCTTTATATCATTATATACAACTGTATGGCACAGTTCCAGGTCTAAGAACCATATTAGTAGATCAACTACTTACTTCACATTCCGTAGTGCTCTTCTCACAGGATGAGCGACATTCAAGTCGGAATATCTACTTTATTTTAGTACCTAGTGCTAATATGTATTCGCGATCAATCGCTGTTCGAAGGTATTAATCCTACCTGACGAATAGGGATGGACAAGCTATGGCTGTAAAGACTCAGCTATAGTTCACACTATACACGTATAATAAGGCGCCTCACAAGCGTTTTATATACACTAGCTTTGGGATTCGGGTGGAACATGGCATAGTACACTTTACATTGTCGTGTAGCTTAATTAAATTACACTTGAAGGGTGGTGGACTCTGATCGTGTACCTTAGTGGCCTGCCAGAGACAGTAGCTAGCGGGGCTCACGTAGTAGTAATTATCTGTTTAGAGCTAAAATCGCTCGTTCAATTACTTTGAGTTAGATGTACATTGTTTTAATCACCAAAATAATGCAGTACTGACGTCAGTCAAGTATTACGTTATTCCGAGCACTGGGGGCTAGCTACCCTTCCCAATTTGGGGGGGCCCAAAATAGGGACCAATCACAGTAGGGAAACTAGGGTTCCGCGCGAAATACTTCAAAATTACGGGTTAGACTACATCGTTCGTCCAAACACAACGTGATAGATTAATCTCTTAAACATAACTTGTCATTCACCTTCAAAAAGACTCTGAGTTACTGCGATCACAATTTAGGGTTCTCTAGTCGATCTGGCCAAACGTTTAATCGTATTTTAAAATGCAATAAAAATCAAGTATAGTTTACATACTTCTTATAGGTAGATAGCGGTAGGTTGTATGTTGTATGCACGTATGCGTATTATAGGTAGGTTTAGTTATTTATATTTATATATTTATATATTTGTATGTATAGGCTGGTGGGGTGTTACAATTTGATAAGCCGTGATCAGGATAAGAAGAGGGTTCAAAATATTACATTTGGATAGCCAAAATCAGGATTCGGAGGCGGGAACGGTTACAGTGCTACCAAAGAACTTGGATGTCTGACATCTGATTTTCGCGTTCGTAGACTGAATCTTGTAGGTAGTCGTTTTGTATAATAAAACTTTGTGTTCAGTTATTTGTGATAAACATAGATAAATAACTTTAGTTGGCTTCGGTTCATGCCACAATTTGATGTTCGTGAAATGGAATGAAGTGCGAATGACAATTATAACTGAATGATTAATCTATCAAACAAAGAGAATTATTATTTTTATCCTATGTAGTTTTATAGTTTATAGGTTAATTTAAACCCCAGCTATTGTCTTATATCCGGGGGGTTGAATACAGGAGTCGACGAGTGAGTGAGTGCTCCCGTTGAATTCTTTTATATGACAGCGTATTTGAAGTAGGCATTGATAATATAATTTCTTCTCAATACTCCGTTGGTAAAATTCCGGATTTCAATAATTAAATAAGTTATTTGTTCGAAAGAAATATTTGGTAGGTACATCTTCTAGTTGGTGTATAGAATGGGTAGTTAACGATTTAGTTCAGAGAAAAGGTAATTCTCTCATAATAATTGATGAAAAAAAAAAAACAGTTGTTGTATTGAATGCCTACTGACGTTGGAACCGCGAAGGTCTGTGAGGGATATGTGGATTGCTCTTGATATTGTTGTAGGAACTTCAAGCTAATGCGTTGTGGCACAATAATATATCCGTAGTCTCGCAATTTACAGTCGCGAGTTCGATCCTGTTAGAGGTAAATTGTTTTAAAGATAAATTTTATTTTTAGTTTTTGTTAGATTGTATATTAGGAGTTTGTAATTAGCCTCGTAACTTGGTGTCGCCAGTTCGAGTCCCGAGAGAGGCAAATTTAGAAAAAAAAAATTTTTTAGTTTTAATTTATTTACGATATATATTAGGAGTACCTAGTAGCTTCGCATACTAGGGTCGCAGGTTCGGTTCCCGTTGCGGTTGAAAAAAATATTTTTTAGTTTTAATTTATTTACGATATATATTAGGAGTACCTAGTAGCTTCGCATACTAGGGTCGCAGGTTCGGTTCCCGTTGCGGTTGAAAAAAATATTTTTTAGTTTTAATTTATTTACGTTATATATTAGGAGTACCTAGTAGCTTCGCATACTAGGGTCGCAGGTTCGATTCCTGTTGCGGTTGAAAAAATATTTTTTAGTTTTAATTTATTTACGTTATATATTAGGAGTACCTAGTAGCTTCGCATACTAGGGTCGCAGGTTCGATTCCTGTTGCGGTTGAAAAAATATTTTTTAGTTTTAATTTATTTACGTTGTATATTAGGAATACCTAGTAGCTTCGCATACTAGGGTCGCAGGTTCGGTTCCCGTTGCGGTTGAAAAAAATTTTTTAGTTTTAATTTATTTATGTTGTATATTAGGAACACCTAGTAGCTTCACATACTAGGGTCGCGGGATCGACTCCCGTTGCGGTTAAGAAAAATATTTTTTTTTTTTGTTTTGTTTGGTTTGTTCCGCAGTAGATCAAGGTTTCCAAACGTATATTGTGTGCATCTGGGGACATTGGATGTGAGATAGGGTACATAATAAAGATTTAGTTTTAAATATCTACCAGTGACCTTGAGTTATAATAAGGTATGGTCGCCGTATACGAGCTTTATGTTCGGATGTTGGGAATAGAGTAACAGGAATAGGTACTGCTCTGAATTTTATTGTAGGGACTTTAAGACAGATACAGCTGTTAGGTGATAACTTTCAGTAAATGAATTGGGTCTTTACGAACGGATTAGTTCATATGGTGGGTTATTCTAAGAAATTATTCGTATTGAAAAAAAAAAATACCTTCAAGGTAAATAGGCAAATTTTCATAAGGTGCGTGAGTACGTTTTGGCTGCGATCGAGTGGTATACTTGGGTAGAATGTAACTGGTAGCTGTGGGTACATGCGAAGACTCCTGTCTTTGACGTTCCAACTTACAATTTATTAAGGTGGGTAGGCAGAATAAATAGATTTAAAGGGGTTTTATAGTGTTACATACCTATTATACCGGGAGTACCCAGTGATATGGTAGACAATATTTAATATTTCGGAAATTTTATTCTAGATCCTATTAGGGCAACTTTGGTCTTATATGTCTACTATACGGGGGGTTGTGTAGGTAATATAGGCGTCTGAACTTAGTATTTTACATAGCACTATCGCGGAAGCGAACCGCAGTCGCTTATAGGATAGTTAAGATACGAGGAAAGATTTTAAATTAGTATCTCGGAATTTAAATATTTAAAATCAACAATAAATATTTTGTTGAGGTCCTCGGTAGTCACTCAATCAGACAAATTAAGGGATAGTCTTTATAAAAGATAGATATAAGTATATGAGTGTGGAAATAATAATATAAGATAATACACATATGAAATAATAAATATTTAATTTAGTATTTGTAATTTATCCTTGTTCAGTATTAGTTTTCGTATACTTTATTTTGCTCAGCCTTTATTAGTTGCTTGAGTGCCCGCATATAGTTTCACTTTTGTCTCTTCCGATCGACAAAGGATGCCGAGAGAGGTCGTTTGAAACGATAAGGCCGCCTTTGCATATAGTTGCGTGTTTTGATAGATCATATTATGTGTTTCCTTTTGTGCGTACAATAGAGAATATTTATCTTATCCTATTTCAAAGATAGAAAATTAAACCTGGGTTTTATTTTAAAATCTTTAAGATCGGGGGGTTGACGAGTCTTCTACTAGGAATCAAAATAAAATCGGCTTGCGTGGTATGCTAGACGAAATATAATATTTTTATAGGGCCACTGTATATACGCGGTAGTTAGGTAACCTTATGGTGCTAAAATGAATGAGTATGTCAGTATGCGCTGAGAATAATTTGTAGGCGTATTTTAAAATTGGTAGCATTTTGTTGTCGTCGTGTTAAAAATGATATAGGAAGGGTACACATAACAAAAATAACCATGGGATCAAATAATATAAACTTATTCGAAAATAGGATGTTTCGAAAAACCAGTTAAATATAATTTTAAATGAAGTAGGTACTTATTTGATTTGGCTCATTTGAATCTAACATAATTCTTTTATTCATGTATCTAAGCTGCGGTATTCTACTGGGATAGGGTTACTTACATATATCTATGTAACTTGTTTTAAGTTTAATATCGTTTCACTGTAAGTGTAGGTGACTAGTAGGAAATCTAGTTTTACCTATAAATAATGCCTTCACTAGACTAAGCTGCGTCCAAGGTGTAGGTAAATAAATTGAAATGACAATTATTGTACTCGTAGATGACAATAAATACATAAGTAAGCTAACCTTTAAATTTTAGTTAAAAACATTTTATAGATAAGTTTTAGGTTTCTTATATAGGTACTCTTTATGCATTATTAAGTAGTATTTTTAAAAAAAGTGAACAATATTAGTGTGTTAGATTCCCTTTAACGTATCTCGTGGGACTAGTTGGTTAAAAGGCTCGCTAGCGGGAGCAGGTTCCGGGGGTGCGCGAGACGCAAGCTGATCGCGGGTGCGGAGAGAAGGGTGCCGGTGTGTTAATTCGGATCCTAAGCTATTTGCCTACTAAAGTCATTCAGCTAGGTACGTTAGGTAGCTTTGTGTGAAGGAGTAACAAACATACGTACATCCGTACATGTAAGGTTTCGCGTGTGTAATATTGGTAATGATTTAAGTAGGTTAGGTGGGTAGAAAAGAAAACTTAGTTGTCTCTGGTTTAATTACCTACCTACATTTACCTTATGTAAATGTTGGATATAGATGAATTTTGAAACATTTTGTTGTTTTGATAAAGATATCTAGGAAATAGCGCCTAGGATAAGTATATAAGGTACTTAAATAGGTAAATTATTCTAAAGGTGTAGGTACCTTAAACTTGCATATCAATTTAAATTAGAAAAAACCTTTTAAAGGTAAAAATAAATTATTTCCAACCATTTCACATCTCAGTGTGTAAAATAGGTAGATGAGATAAACTTCTAAAATAGGTACATACATTTTAAGTAATTTAAAACGTCATTCAAAACTAATAAATAAGGTCTTATCATTAGTTCAATCTTAAGGATCATTCAGTATGAAACTTTTATTACTGGTAGATAGCTAGTTATTCGTATTATTCGGACAAGTAGGTAATTATTCGGATTATTCGGGCAGAGTACATAAAAAAAGCATAGGTTATTATTCGGTACGTAGGTAAGTTAGAGAATCTATAGGTTGGACGGTCCGAATTCTATACTCAAAGGTTTATTTTTTAAGGAAGTCCTCACGAATTTATAGAAGAAACTCAAATAGTATAGACGTACGTAGTTCAAAAGATTTGGAGTGAAGTTGAGACAAACACATAGTCACATTATTAGATACATAGGAAGTGCACACTTCAGTTTTGATCTTATTTGTTTAGCGCAATAGATTTCTAAGTCGGATTACAACAGCGGAAATTTTAGCTGGAACATTCTACTTTCTTTTAATTAAATACTGTACCAATAATTAGTTATTTGTATAATATTATAAAAAAAACAGGAAAATAGGTAGGGCGTGCTAGCACCTACTATATCCTTCAAATGTTTTGATTGTGGCGCTGTTACGAATATAATATAGTAGCTACTAAAAGCTAAAAGGTTGTGATCTTTTGCCACAGAGAAGGTGTGAATGAGTTAGTTTGTCCTTCTTTCAATAGATGGCGCCACGGGTCATACATTTTGTTCAAAACATTTTTACGGTTTCATTGAAAACAATGTTTCGTAGAATTTCTAACTTACTAGGCGATAATAGAATTTATTCAATAGGATAGAGATATTTTAGTTCAATCCGATCGAATATTGATGCAACAACATTTTTCTCGTAGTTCGGCCTGTTTTCACAAGGTGTCGCTGACCATTTGAGTTTGCACAGTGAGTTTGTCACAGATATAAAAGTCTGTCGACTTGCCGCTTATAAGTAATGGCGCTAGCGTAGTTCAGGGGTCGCGTGCGTTCAGGAATTATCACAGATCTACTAGGAATTATTTGCAGTCGAGGACTTATCGCAAGAAGATAAAAAAAAAGGTTAGGTTTTATAAGTTTAAGTTAAAAGGAGACGCCATCGGAATAACAATTGTGATATTTTTGGATTAAATGTTTTGATATCGGTTGAGTTTTATTATCTAGTTTCAATGGAAAATGAAAAAAAAAAAAACCCACTTGTCTTTTTATTTTGATAACCCGGTAAAATGTGTAAAGGTATGTTTGAATAACAGGTACAGCGAAGCTATGTTATTTCAACATTAGTGTGCAGCACGAAGCATGCAAGGGTCGTGGCGAAAACAGAAAACAACGATATTGAAAATAACGTGTCTATTGTCCAAACCAAAACAAACAGCATACGGCGAGCGACTGAACGAACATAATTCAAATTCACAGAGCGATTTCGCGTCTAACCCCGCCTCACCTCACCCCTAACGACTGTCATTGGCTAACGGCCACGCGTCGTTTTGCAAAAGAAATTCAAGTCCTTATTTGGTAATAAATTAGGTGTCCCAGGGGTGAGGCAAAGCATCGTCGCGGGGGGAAGGGGTATGCATCCGTAACATTTCTCCCGCCGTGCACCTGCAATGTGCATAAAAAAAATTGTCTAAATGAAATAAATTAAACGTGTTACCGATGCATACTACCATCCCATCCCTAAATACATAACCAAGTACATAGGCTGTTAACAGTCACTACGCAATAAAATAAACAGTTTTTACTTATTACAAATAAAATAAATGTAAGTTATTTTTCCTTAATGTGGGATGGTCAAGGCCTTTACAAATAATTTATAAACAGTTTTACATCTGTGTAAATTATACTAATTGTACATAATAAAATCCCAACATAGAATCTAAAATACAAGTTTGACTATTATTTTAATTCAATTTAGAGTTGAAGCTAAGTCATCAAGATCTAATGTAAGTCAAATAAAATTAAATTTCTGAGATAGTACATTAAATCTTCCTTGATAGTACCTAATAACAAGTTGTAATTAATTACACTGAGTCTTACTAATTGCCAAGTTTAAGTAAAATTTATAATCACAATCACAAAGTATGAAATCCAAAATCAACCAAACAATCTAAATGAACAAACAACAATAAATCTACAGGGTGTCCTATATTATCTGTAAAATAATATGTTGTCACATTGACTTTTACATTTCTAAATATGAATAATTTTGATGATACTGATGCCATAATTGAAATTAAGATTTACATAATTTACATCAAATATTAAATTTTTCTTTTCTATTCCAAATTGAAATACAATTAAATTGGCAAATCTATTCTGTAGGTATTATTATTACACGCTTTGTTGCCCTACGCATCACACCGTTTTTCGTTTTGACATCTACAACCCTTACAATCCCGTCTGTACCTGGATGAATCCGCTCAACTCTGCCCTTAGGCCAGACGTTCCTCGGGAGTGTCTCGTCCACAATGACAACTAAATCACCCACCTTGATGGCTTCGCCTCGACCATGCGGCTCCCGCCGGTTTTGCAGTAGCGGTAGGACTTCCCGTACCCAGCGTTGCCAAAAGAGATCCGCCAGGCGCTGTGATGCACGCCAATGTGAGCGTTTGAGTTCATCCTCCCTTACGAATGTCCCAGGTAGCGGGACTTTTGAAGGACCGCCGAGTAGAAAGTGGTTCGGGGTGAGAGCAGCATCATCTTCCGCCGAAACTGGTACATGGGACAACGGTCTTGAGTTAACCGTAAGTTCCACTTCTGTCAGTAAAGTGTGGAGCACGTCTTCGTGAGGGTGTCGGTTGTGGAGCGTAGTACTTAGTGCAGTCTTTACAGAACGTACCAACCTCTCCCATGCACCGCCCATGAATGGTGCACCAGGTGGGATAAATCGCCAATTAATGTGTCGTACGTCGGCCTCTCGCTGTAGTGACGATAGTGCTGCCCTGCGTAGCTCGGCATCCGCACCATGGAAATTGGTTCCGTTATCGCTCCATATAGTGTCCGGACTCCCCCGGCGCGCCATCATTCGTCGAAGTGCAAGAATCGCAGCGTCGGCGGCTAGAGAAGAAGCAACCTCTAAATGAACGGCCCTGGTTGTGAGACATGTGAAGAGGGCGACGTAGCGTTTCTCATGGTGTCTCGCTACGGTGACAGACAGTGGTCCAAAGTAGTCTACGCCTGTGTGTGTGAAAGGACGCTGATGATGCGCGAGGCGGCAAGGTGGCAGGTCTCCGGTTGGCGGTACGGGAGGAACAGCGCGGCGTAGGCGGCAGGGCTGGCACTGCTTGATGACTGATCGAACAGTAGGCCGCAAGCGCAGCGCCCAGTGTCTCTGGCGCACTTGGTTGGTTACGTGCTCGACCCCACTGTGGTGAAGCTCCCGATGGATCCAGTCGATGTACAGTCTACAGTATGCGTGATCGCCATCCAGTATTGCCGGTGACTGTGTCTGTCCGTCTATGTCTGTCGCGGCAGTAGTTCTTGAGCGTAATCTCAGTACGCCGTCCTCGTCGATGGACATGGAGAGTTGGCGTAAGCGACTATTGTTCGATACCTTTCTCCCGCCGGCGACATCTCGTAGCTCAGTTGGGAAGCTTTGTTCTTGCAGTGCGCGTATCCATAGTATTTCAGCGCGTCGTGCGTATTGCGCCGGCAGTGGCACATAGGTGGCGCTTCTCGTGTCTGCACGTGCGGGCGCCCCAGCTCTAGTAGGCGCGGCGCGACGGGTACCTTTCCATTTTGGATCGGTTGGGTCGACGCGTCGATTGTGAGTAGCCGCAGATGTAGTCATGTGGGTTCTGCTGCGGTCGATGAATTGCAGTACTCGCGCCGTACTCCTTATTAGTCGCAGCCAAGAGGAGAAGCGTCTTACCTCGGGTAAAGCTTCTTTCAGTTGTGTGTGGGAGACTGTGGATGCAGTCGTAGTGCGTTCTTCGCCTGTTTCTATGAGTGTGAGCGGATTATCATTCTGTGGCCATAACGTTTCCCCTAGGTAAAGAAAGTCAGGTCCAGTGAACCAACGGTGTGATGCTGAGAAATCGGATGGTGGTTTACGCGTAGCGTCATCGGCTGGGTTATGGGCGGAGGGAACCCAGCGCCATTGTGCCGTGTCGGTCGTCTCTTCCAGTTCAGCGACGCGATGCGCGACGAACGGTTTGAAGGAGTGTGAACCCGCGCGCAGCCACGCGAGCACGGTGCGCGAGTCGGACCACATCACGCGTCGGACGGGGCGCCGCTCATGCTCCCTCTCGACGGCGCACGCCAGTCGTCCTCCCAGCACGGCCGCCTGTAATTCCAGTCTAGGTATTGAAACTATCTTGAGGGGCGCTACGCGCCCTTTCGCCGCCGCGAGTGAGATAAATACTTTGCCTTTACCATCTATTGATCTCCAATAAGCTGCAGCAGCGTAGGCAACCTCACTCGCGTCCACGAATACATGCAATTCAAGTTCTTTTGCGTCACTGTACTTGGGGTAACAACGGGGCAAAGCAAGTCCCTTTAAGTTTTCTAGAGCCTGTAACCATGAATGCCAGGTTTGCAATATCTTTGGTGGAAGGGGCTCGTCCCAGCTAATATTGTTACGCCAAGTATCCTGGAGGATCTGTTTAGCTTGTATACTTATAGGTGTCAATAAACCCAGTGGGTCAAAAAGTGACATCGCAGCCTTCAAAAGCTGTCTCTTCGTCGGGACTTTACAATCAAATGTAGAAATATTAGAAGTATTAAAACTAAGGGTGTCGTCGGCAGGACGCCATACAAGCCCCAGCACTTTTTCCTCTTTGAGTATGGTGACGTGTGCGCTCCCAGCTACCGCGGCGAGCCCCGCGATGGCAGCACGGTCGTTCGATGCCCACTTCTGCAGCTGGAAGTTTCCACGGCGATGCACTTCGTCCACTGCTCTCGACACACAGTTGGCCTCCTCCGGCGAATCGAAGCTCTGTAAAAAATCATCCATATAGTGATTGTTTATTATGGAGCTTGCGGCTTGAGGGAACTCATCTTCACACCTATGTGCATTATAATTTTTGACAAATATAGCCGTACTAGGGGAACACGTAGCGCCAAAGAGTACCGATGTCATCCTATATTCAGTGGTTGCAGTACCAGGCTGATCACGCCAAAGGAAGCGTAAGGCATCTCTGTCACACTCCCTCATCTTTATCCTCAGGAACATATCTTTGATATCAGCACTTACTGCCACCCTCTTTTGTCTAAATCTCATGAGAACCCCTAGTAACGACTTCAATAAATCAGGACCAGTCAACAAGTAATCGTTCAGACAGACGCCATTAGTACAAGCAGCGGCGTCGTGGACTATGCGCACCTTATCAGGCTTTGCTGGATTTAATACTGGGAAATGTGGTAAGTACCAAGTTTTGTCTGTAGGCGCTGGAGTTGGTGCCAGTTCAGCGTACCCATTGTTCAACAAATAATCTACCTGTTCCTTGTATTTTTCCTGAAGTTGTGGATCCTTGTTGAGCCGCTTTTCCACACCTTCCAGTCGTCTGAGTGCTGCAGTATAATTGTTCGGGAAGGGCTTACCTTCTTTCTTCCACAGCAAACCTGTTTCATAACCACCTTGTTGTAGAGGGCGTGTCGTGTTCTGTAGAATCTGCAAGGCACGGCTCTCTGGGTCCGAGTGTGGCTTGCGCGGTTCTACCCCAAGGGCATCCATCTTAAAGTGGTCTTGGACCAGCCGCTCCAGGGAACCAGTGCGGCTTATATGATTGCAGCGGTGCCTTAAAGTTAAGGAGGGTACATAGCTATGTCGTTGGCCATGCAAAACCCAACCTAATGGTGTCAAGGAAGCCACAGGTTGACCTTTAGCGCCCTGGCGTACCTCAGTTGTCAAGAGGAGTTCCCAGTTATCCTGGCCTATAAGTATTGTTGGCTCACCGACCTCATATATAAGTTGATGAGACAGATCCCTTAGATGTTCACAACCCTGAAGCGCCTCAGCCTTTACAGACTGTGCAGTTATGTCCAGCTTGTCAATAGTCCGCGCTTCAATTTCAAAATTATTACTACTATGCTGTCCACAGATGCTAAATTTCACCCGACATGAAGTTAAGGCTTCCACACGTGCTCCACCAACTGCCTCGATATAAAAGGGAGCAGCTGGGCCCTGTGCACCTATTTTCTGGGCTATGTCTGCAGTCAGCAGGGTTACAGTGGAGCCATCATCAAGCAAACCATAAGTGTTTACAGTACCTTTTGGACCTGTTAATTTAACAGGTAATACTTTTAGGAAAGTGCTCGCTGCCCGTGGTGCCCATGTGGATGTCACCGCTGCAGGCTGCCAAGCTGCGTCGCAGGCATGCACGTCCATGGTGCCAGTGAGCGCGTCCATGCCGCCCTCGGACACACGCGCACCACCGTAGAGTGGCAGCGCGCTACAGCCAGCCGCCTGGGTGAAGGCGCAGTCTTCAGCTGTCCTCGTGCAAGCACTGCTCTCCGCTGGTCGTGTAGAAGTGCCACCCTCGGCACTCGGCGAGTGACTACGTTGTGGCTGCGGTCCGTCATCGTTGTGCAGTAGTCGGTGGTGGTAGTATTCACACCCACGCACCACACACTTAACACTCTTACACCGGTGTTGCCACTTTCTTTTAGTCAGGCACCTGAAACATAGTTTTGTTTGTCGAGCTACTTCCCATCTTTCAGACACAGGCATAGCCTTAAATTTTAAGCATGTAGTTGGTGTGTGGCCAGTTTCACTACAGGCAGCACATACATTTTTATTGTTAAAATGTGTAACTTTCATTATTCTATGGGGTCTTGGATGGATATTATTGTCTATCACCTCAGCTTTAGCGTGTCTCGCATTCAAATCAGCCTCTCTTTCCAGGAAGCGTGATAATTTAATAAGCCCCGGATCGCTATCTTTACTATTGAACTCAAAGTCATACCATCTGTTCCTTAGTACGGTGGTTAATTTGTCAGTTATAATATTTATGGCGTCTGTATTATATAAATACTCAGATTTATTTAATGCCCGTACAGTGCTGATAATATTATCTACTCGGGATGCAAAGATACACACATCTCTAGGATTATCTGTCAATTTTGGTAAACTCCGCAGTTTTTCCAATTCACTTGTCACAAGTGCGTGAGGCCGGCCAAAGCGCGCCTCCAATTTATACATTATGTCTTCCGCCTTCATGTTACAAATAAATGAACCCTTCACGGCTTCGAAGCCTAGTCCTTTCAGACTCTTCCGTAGTCGAGCAACATTCTCATACTCCGAGAAGGCAGCCTTTGACTGATCGAAAGCCGCTTTGAAATACAGCCACTCACTACTGCTACCGTTAAAGTAAGGTAAATCTGGGTACCTGTGACTCGCGGGGGGCCGGTCCCCGCGAGCTACCTTTAATATGGCTGCTGCTAGATCCATCGCTGAGTCGTCGCAACCATGCTGTCGCAGCGGCGGCGATGGCGGCCGCAACGGTTGCTGCGGCGTCGGCGGCGGCGCTGTGTAGTAATGCGCAGCCGTGGGCGGCGCTGATGGCGGTGGCCTGTCACCGCGCATCGCGTCGCCGTCGTGTGTGATGTTAGCGTACGGTGCCGTGATGGTACGCTGGATGCTTGTCGGTGTACTCGTACTGCTTTGTGATGGTATGCCTGCCAATGGAACAGTATTCTCGTACAAAGTTGCAGGTGTCGAGTCGTCTGCAGCTTCCAGTAGAGCTAGCTTTGCCGCGGCTAGCTCGAGTCTCGCGCGGGCTAGCGCAATTTTCGATTGTCTCGTCTTTGACCCTGTGTCGAAGTTCTCGTCCTCGCGCCTGTCCCCAGGTTGTGTCAGCGTCGATAGCGGGAACGCGAGTGTCGTGAGCGTAGGGGTCAATGGCCGTGTGGACTGTAATGCGTCATTGGAACCGCCGTTGAGGTCGCTGGTGACGGTGGGAACCTCCTGTCCCTGGAGCCCCACGCCCGGGAACTGATGTGACAATAGCCCCATGCCGGGGGTCTGTTGTTCGGAGGACTCGGGCGTTACTTCTCCGTCTTGTATCGCCGCGTCGTCTTGGCTTCTTGTTTTCACCATTTTTGCACACTTTTAGGTACACACGCAACACAAATAATAAATCCGGTACGATAGGACCAACTGTGCAGCACGAAGCATGCAAGGGTCGTGGCGAAAACAGAAAACAACGATATTGAAAATAACGTGTCTATTGTCCAAACCAAAACAAACAGCATACGGCGAGCGACTGAACGAACATAATTCAAATTCACAGAGCGATTTCGCGTCTAACCCCGCCTCACCTCACCCCTAACGACTGTCATTGGCTAACGGCCACGCGTCGTTTTGCAAAAGAAATTCAAGTCCTTATTTGGTAATAAATTAGGTGTCCCAGGGGTGAGGCAAAGCATCGTCGCGGGGGGAAGGGGTATGCATCCGTAACAATTAGCATATCTACGCTTTTGGTGAATGGCTGATTTTAGTAATCAAATTAGAAGGTACAGTAGGATTATAATAAACATATTATAATCTTGCTAAATGTAGTGAAATTACGCATGAATAGGAAAGGTAGGGAGTCGGTATTAGTTTTATAAGGTTGCGGTTAGTTTTAAGTTTGCAATGATGCATGCTGCTTCAATTATTTATTACTCTTATATATAGTTTGTGCCGGGTTGTGGTGAAAGTGGGTCATCCTTGGTGCGTTAAATATTAGCGCTCATTTATTTTCAACTTTCAGATCTGATTTTAGAACGAAGTCACGGTCTGTCATTGGAAGTAAATATTATTTTCTTTTGCAAGATGAGGGTTTTGGTTATAAACTAAAGTGAGAATTGTGTTTAAATACTTGAAAATAGGTCTACATATTCTCTTGTGTTGACTACAATAAATATCCTGGCTGAAGATGGGGATTTGTTGACCTTTCCAGGATTGGAATACCACAAAAGGCTGTTTGAGAGTGATGTGAAAAGTGGTTTTGAGTGAGTTGCTTTGATATTTTGGGGGTAAATTAAGGGAAAGTGTGGTCTTGAAGGAGAGTCAACAAATACTGGATATCTGAGTCAGCTGTTGGCACACGCTGTCCTACTTCATGGATACAAAAATAGTACGAACCAACAATTTGTTCTTTTGAGTCTTACATTACGTTGGTTTGGGCTAATTACTCTACCAGAAGCTAAGAACTGGACTTATACACTATACATACTCCAAGGTAAGATTCTATTGTCACTTGGGGGAAGCTCTATTTGGAGAACTTGGCTGATTGTCGCGGGAGCCGCTTGTGTTATATCACAGACAGTTTGGAGAGGTAAACTAGATTGACAATTTACTAATGCGCTTATGCCAGTAGAGTTTCCTGGTGCGTGGGGAATTGGAAGCTAGTGGTCCACTCAATGTATACGCCTATGAGCGAAACGTAGCAGTGGCTTCGACTCACAACCGAAATGCCCGTTCGAACTCCTCTGTGATGGCAGGAGCTGGTCCTGTGCTAATCCGGTTTTGTTTTGGTTGAGTGTATCAATCAAGGGACAATAAATGACATGCCTGGTTTAAATACACACCACACTTAGGGGAGAATGTGCCAACAGGAAATTTTAAGTTATTAGCTATTTTGAAAATTTTAAAAAGACAATTCTCTGAATTCTATTTTTAAAAATTTTCAGGGGGTTGGATTGTAACGGATCCATATGTATCAATAAATATCTATAGGTATTACAGTAAGTCTTGATAGACTAAAAGGAATCTGTCTATTGGGAAAAACATAACTAAGTTTTGTTCAGTCGGGTGAGGAATAACCTCGAGTCGAGTGAATAGACAGTTATTGGAACAAATTAGCTTAGGGATTATTTCCGAGAAGCCAGGCTGCCGCCTGTCGGTCGTCATTCGAACCACGCGGTGCGCACGTTATAACAGATTGCCTTAGGTAATAAATGGCGCGAAAACCGAGGCTAAAGGGATAGAGGCGCCGCCCTGTCTGCGTCCGGACAGCGGCCGGCGCTCGCGCAGTTCGACCACGAGGTCGGATGTATGTGTGCGGCGGCCCGCGCGCTGCCGAGGCTGCGTCTGTGTGAAAGCTTTTAAAACCACGGACACGCGGACGCAGCGGCATTCAGTTGAACAGACCACCACAGGAGAAGCACGCATTCAAAGGACAACTGCGAGGACGCTACGCTGCCCGACGACCCCACACATGGGCCGTGTCCATGACCTGTCAGCTAAGTAAGTCAGATGACACAGAAATAGGAAATCTTCATTCTACGAGGCACGTGAGTGTTTATTTCTTTGAGTTTATGTGTTTTCATTATGTTTTCCAGGTTTTATAGCTTATTTAATGTGTGTTAATTTCCAATCTATATTTAATAGGTTTTAATGCTAACATTTATTTCAGGGTTTTATGTTTTAATGCTAACATTTATTTCAGGGTTTTATATTTATTTGATTAGGATAGGTAGTTTGTAGGCCCGCAGTTGGACAAGGGATATGATAACCGTAGCCACGTTTGTAGGATGTGGGAAGTGCTAAGTCCACTGCTGGGGTATCTGTCCAACAGAGACTGATGGTATAACTGCTGTAGCAACGTTTGTAGGATGTGGGAAGAGACTGTCCACTGCTGGGGTATCTGTCCAACAGAGACTGATGGTATAACTGCTGTAGCAACGTTTGTAGGATGTGGGAAGAGACTGTCCACTGCTGGGGTATCTGTCCAACAGAGACTGATGGTATAACTGCTGTAGCAACGTTTGTAGGATGTGGGAAGAGACTGTCCACTGCTGGGGTATCTGTCCAACAGAGACTGATGGTATAACTGCTGTAGCAACGTTTGTAGGATGTGGGAAGTGCTAAGTCCACTGCTGGGGTATCTGTCCAACAGAGACTGATGGTATAACTGCTGTAGCAACGTTTGTAGGATGTGGGAAGTGCTAAGTCCACTGCTGGGGTATCTGTCCAACAGAGACTGATGGTATAACTGCTGTAGCAACGTTTGTAGGATGTGGGAAGTGCTATGTCCAATGCTGGGACATTTGTCCAACAGAGACTGATGGTATAACTGCTGTAGCAACGTTTGTAGGATGTGGGAAGTGCTAAGTCCACTGCTGGGGTATCTGTCCAACAGAGACTGATGGTATAACTGCTGTAGCAACGTTTGTAGGATGTGGGAAGTGCTAAGTCCACTGCTGGGGTATCTGTCCAACAGAGACTGATGGTATAACTGCTGTAGCAACGTTTGTAGGATGTGGGAAGAGACTGTCCACTGCTGGGACATTTGTCCAACAGAGACTGATGATATAACTGCTGTAGCCACGTGCGCAGGAAGTGGGAAGTGCTGAGTCCACTGCTGGGGAGAGATGATATCTATTCTGCAGCGGCTGATATGATGAAATCATCGAGGCCACGTGTGCGGTCAAAGCTTTAGGGTTCCGTGAACACGAGGTCCACTCAGTTCACTAATCTCATTCGGGATAGTACGGCGCTATGCTATCGAAAGGAAGGCTTATTTTATCGAACTGCCTTCACTGCAAGTGCCACGCGGCATAATAAGTTTTAGGGTTCCGTGAACACGTGGTCCACTCAGTTCACTAATCTCATTCGAGATAGTATGGCGCTATGCTGTCGCAGGGGAAGGCCTATGTCATACTTGAGATGGCTGTTTACCAAGCTCCATGCAATATGGGCTAGTTATGTGGTTTAGTGGTTCATAGATATGAACAACTCCTAATTTTACCAAATTTTAGCTAAATCTGTCCACACTTTTATGGGATAAATGTAATGGACTAACAAACAAACTATAGGCGTTCGAGCTTCGCCTATTCTGATACTAATGTAATTATAGATAGGTAGGTCCTATCTGTAGCTTATCACAAGCATGCCTTGGCAGAATTTCACCTGAATCGGACCAAGCGTCTAGGAAGGTATTGAGCAAACAAACGAACAGGTTAGGCGTTCGCGCCTTACTAATAGTGATTATAGTAAGACCGATTATGATGAAGGTAGCCGACCCATCCTGATGGTAACCGTAGCCAGGGTCAGTTAATATGTGCTAGTTTTAGAAACTAAATCTATTCTACAGTTTTGATTATTATGGGCGGGTGCTCACGGTGTCCGCGTCCTGTCGGCTTCTATTGCGTCCTGAACTAGCGCCTCGACCAAACACTTGGCTTACACGCCTTTTCGCTTTGACCTAGTTGTGATGCTGCGACTATGATTCGCGTGGGTCTCACATTGGGTTGCGACTGTGTTGGTTCGTTGTTCTTTTACGTTTAGCAAACCTGCTGGACTGTCAGTACTATCGCCCTTTATCAAGGGTTTACTACGTCTAAAGACAGAGCTTTAGCACTATGTATTATTTTGGAGCCGGCGGCACGCTGGATATCGTGTCCATTTCGCTTTAGTTATATAGACCGCAGGTCTTTATATCATTATATACAACTGTATGGCACAGTTCCAGGTCTAAGAACCATATTAGTAGATCAACTACTTACTTCACATTCCGTAGTGCTCTTCTCACAGGATGAGCGACATTCAAGTCGGAATATCTACTTTATTTTAGTACCTAGTGCTAATATGTATTCGCGATCAATCGCTGTTCGAAGGTATTAATCCTACCTGACGAATAGGGATGGACAAGCTATGGCTGTAAAGACTCAGCTATAGTTCACACTATACACGTATAATAAGGCGCCTCACAAGCGTTTTATATACACTAGCTTTGGGATTCGGGTGGAACATGGCATAGTACACTTTACATTGTCGTGTAGCTTAATTAAATTACACTTGAAGGGTGGTGGACTCTGATCGTGTACCTTAGTGGCCTGCCAGAGACAGTAGCTAGCGGGGCTCACGTAGTAGTAATTATCTGTTTAGAGCTAAAATCGCTCGTTCAATTACTTTGAGTTAGATGTACATTGTTTTAATCACCAAAATAATGCAGTACTGACGTCAGTCAAGTATTACGTTATTCCGAGCACTGGGGGCTAGCTACCCTTCCCAATTTGGGGGGGCCCAAAATAGGGACCAATCACAGTAGGGAAACTAGGGTTCCGCGCGAAATACTTCAAAATTACGGGTTAGACTACATCGTTCGTCCAAACACAACGTGATAGATTAATCTCTTAAAAATAACTTGTCATTCACCTTCAAAAAGACTCTGAGTTACTGCGATCACAATTTAGGGTTCTCTAGTCGATCTGGCCAAACGTTTAATCGTATTTTAAAATGCAATAAAAATCAAGTATAGTTTACATACTTCTTATAGGTAGATAGCGGTAGGTTGTATGTTGTATGCACGTATGCGTATTATAGGTAGGTTTAGTTATTTATATTTATATATTTATATATTTGTATGTATAGGCTGGTGGGGTGTTACAATTTGCAGTGAAGGCAGTTCGATGAAATAGGCCTTCCCTTCGATTGCATAGCGCCGTACTATCCCGAATGAGATTAGTGAACTGAGTGGACCTCGTGTTCACGGAACCCTAAAACTTATAATGCCGCGTGGCACTTGCAGTGAAGGCAGTTCGTAAATAAATAAAACGTTGGCATAGCTTAGACCTACCTACTACTTATTCTCTAATATGACTTGTTTCTTCCTAATAGCGATATTCCAAAACCTAATTCGCTATTCCCTAGTAATAGATTTATTTACTAGAATTCCTACAGCACTGTACCAACCCGAATGAAATTAATGAACTGAGTGGACCACGTGCTCGCGGAACCCTAAAGCTTGTGATACCGCGTGTCACCTGCAGTGACGGCAGTTCGATAAAGTAAAACGTGGCATCGCTTAGACCTACCTACTACTTATTCTCTAATATGACTTGTTTCTTCCTAATAGCGATGCCTACTTCGCTATTCCCTAGCAATAGATTATTAACTAGATTTCCTACATATCGCAATCCCCCTAACTCAGCCCTAGTTTTTCCCTATCATAGCGAGATAGCTAAGTTTTACGAGAACTAAATTTTATTTTGATGTCCATGTTTCAACAAACAGTTACAACTCGTGGCGGCTTTATTCGTCTTTCCCCCGGGGTACTAAACCAACCGTGCCTTCGAGATGAACCAATTAGGTGTAGTGTGTCATGGTGAAGTGAGTACCTAAAGCTAACTTGTGTCCTAGTTCCCTACGGCTAAAGTGTACCTGCCCTGAATAAGAAATGCCGCTGCCACGACAGACCAGGTCTGCCGCTTCGCTGCACCTCCTAAACAGTGTGTTTGGATGGGATTTGGATAGGTAAGGCCTGTCCCAAATACGGTGGCTCCGAACATGAGTGCGCTAACGCATGTCCAACCTGTGGTCCTCATGTCGGTAGGTCGTAAGATGGTACAGTCAGGATGTTCCGGCCATAACCAAACTTGGGTCGCTAGCCAGGCAAGCCCTCCTGTCAGCTTGCTTTCGGCACTTGCATTGATAAACCCACGCTTCGTTGTCACGGTTGCGTATCCACGTGAATTAAATCAACTAGCCTTCCTGAAAACATGAACTACCAACCTGGTCACTTGACGATACCTTCAGCTAGCAACCGACCTGGCATCTTGTTTCAATTCCTAGATCCCAGCTCGATTGCCCACTGTACCTCACTTCCTAACTGCACTAAACTATGGCTTGATCCCAGGTAGGAGCCCGAACTTTCGAAGGCAAATAACTAGGATTTCAGCCACACTAAATTCTATTCTAAACTCACAATATAAAGTGAGATTCCTAAGTTAATTCGCGACTAATAAGTACTTGGCGTGACACTTGCCCGGGGCGTGCGGCAGCTGTTCTTCGGATACGTCCTCCTCCTGTGATGGTCTGTTCGATTGAATGCCGCAGCGTCCGTGCGTCCGTGGTTTTATAAGCTTTCACACAGATGCAGCCTCGGTGGCGCGCGGGCAGTCGCACGCACACCTATAGCCATGGCGTGATCCAAGCCGCCCGACATCGAGGCGCCTGCGCGAGCGTCGGTCGCTGCCAGCACCCAGACAGACTGGCGCCTCTATCTCTTCGGCCTCAGTTTTCGCGCCATTTATTACCTAAGGCAATCTGTTATAACGTGCGCACCGCGTGGTTCGAATGACGACCGACAGGCGGCAGCCTGGCTTCTCGGAAATAACCCCCTGAGCTAATTTGTTTCAATAACTGTCTATTCACTCGACTCGAGGTTAATCCTCACCCGACCGAACAAAACTAGTTATGTTTTTCCCAATAGACAGATTCCTTTTAGTCTATCAAGACTTACTGTAATACCTATAGATATTTATTTATACATATGGATCGTTACATGGTGGTAGGGCATTTTCGAAGCCCGCCTGGCTAGCTACCACCATCTTATCTAAGTCTTGCCGCTAAATATCAATGTTGATATCATTGGTGTGTTCCGGTATGAAGATAAGATAGCCAGTTCCCCATTGCGTTGGGGAATCTTGGTAAGCCCACTTCCATCTTCGGCAACATCGTCACTTACCACCAGGTGAGATGTTTTTAAGGGTTTACCAATTGTGAATTTAAAAAAAAGTATGTTTGTTACGCGATATCTTCGCAGATTCTGATTCGATTTTTATGTTTTTTTTTGTTCGATAGGATATGCTCCCGAGTTGGTCTCATATAAATTTTATTAAAATCGGTGTAGTACTTTATTAGAAAATTAACAAAAACCAAAATTAATAATACAAAATTGTACGTAATTGTTGCAATGGAAGTCGGTTTTTTTTACGTGTTCAGCGTTTTCAATAGGGATGACGACAGCATCAGAAATAAATTATGACAACTCGAATAGACCGTTTCCTTAGGAAATCAGCTACCCAGTTACACAATCCCACATGAAGACCATAAGATAATAAAAATATGAAGAATATGAAGACCATAACTTAATAATAATAACAATAATAACGGTTCCTTATTTACAATTTTCCTCATTTTCAAAGGAAATGTGTTGCTTGATAGGGATGACGACAGCATCAGAAATAAATTATGAACTCTTGATCACTAAATTGCCCTCCTACTTAAACTTCGGAAAACCTTACTAGTTTTGTTTTCCATCAAGTCTTCGATTTTTAATTCACCAAAATCATAAAATGTGTACATAAATGACGCTGCAAACCTAAGACGTCACACCTAGGTATTTCAAACATTTTTAGAACAAAATGTCGTATTTGTCAGATGATAAAAAGTAAATCAGATGACTAGCATTTGTCATCCCTATTGTTTCACGTGTGGTCTTCAAATAAATATTCAATGAGTATCTTACTAAACATACAGCAATAATAATAGGTACTAAACAATCTAAATGTATTTTTGATTGATTCAATCAAATACACTATGCACATTATGCAATATGCAAATAACTAATTTTAACCGACTATAAAGTGGTTACACTAACATCGAACAGGATTGTTTAGTCAATAGAACCTGCTTGTAGTTATATTAGTTAGTAGTAATAACCGGGAGAATATAAACGCTGCAGGTACTTAATTACCTGCAGCATATTATGCTGAGTTGGAGCCATTTCTGAGCTACGTCACAATTTGATGTGTCTGCCCTCTTTTTACATTTAAGCTTAGATATAAGAAGTTTTTTATTATTTTTTGTTTTCTTTTTGTATATCAATTGTAACGTAGCTTTGAATAAATGTTTTATGTATATATCTATCTACACTCGAGAGCGATGAATCCGGGTCACTTAAAGAATCCTAAAAATCTCGGAAAATAAGAAGGCTAGCTTAATGAAATAAATTGTGTTTAATAGACAATTTAATACTCCTTAAACGAAGTCATTAAAACTTCTTAGTTATTGTAAAGTTATGTCATAAAAAAATCAAATTTGAAAAAGGGAGACTTTCGAAGATGGAACTACGAATTACTACATTTGTTTTTGTTTTTGTTTCTAATCTGTAATTTAAGTGGGTGACATAAACCATGTTGATAGTGTTCAATATTTATTATTCAAGCAGTAATCATGTCTTACACCTGAAGAATGCACCAGAATACTCACAATGCTGGAAAACGGCCGGGGTCAGCGCGATACAGCCACGACAACAACTCAACAGTACAAAGAGTTCTCCAACGTTACGAGGAAACTGGCTCTAACCTACGCAGACCAGGAACAGGCAGAACCAGGTGTACCACAGCACGAAAAGATCGATACTTGGTGAACACAATGCTTCGTAATCGCTTTCTCACAGGAACTGAACTTACAAATCAGTTTCGACGCCTCGGAGGAAGTAACCCAAGCGCATGGACAGTAAGGCGACGACTTGCTGAAGCTAACTTGAAACCACTTAGACCTGCAAACAGCCCTAAACTGGAGCGTGGGCATCGTATTTCAAGACTAAGATATGCCCAGAATCACTTTAATTGGAGTATTGGAGATTGGTCAAAAGTTATGTTCTCCGACGAATCAAAATTTATGCTCTACAAGCACGATGGAAGACACAGAGTGTATAGAAGACCAGGGGAAAGATTTAAGCAAGCATGCATCGAAGAAAAAGTAGGCTACGGTGGTGGGTCTGTAGATGTGTGGGCCGGAATTTCTTCTGAGAGTCGCACAGAACTGGTGTTCATAGAAAACGGCTCTTTAACTAGCGAAAGATATGTGGAAGAAATCCTCAATGAACACGTTGGTCCATTTATGGTCAATTTGGGTGAGGATGCTATTTTTATGCATGACAATGCCCGGCCTCATATGGGTTGGATTGTGAATGACTACCTTCAAGAGATCACCATTACTCGTATGGAGTGGCCAGCACGCAGCCCGGATATCAACCCGATCGAGCATGCTTGGGACGAGCTAGAGAGATGCGTAAAACAAAGAAGCCCTCCCCCAATCACGCTTCGTGAGCTCAAAATTGCTCTCACAGAGGAATGGGAGAATATTTCCCAAAATCGTATAAGGAACTTGGTGTACAGCATGCCAAACCGCGTAAACACAGTGATGGAAGCATGAGGAGGCAATACGAAGTATTAAAATTCAAGTAAATCGTAATGTTGTTCAAAAATGTCATGTTTCCTATTTTTTTTTAAGGCAAGATCAGCAGTTTTTTTTATTTATGTAATTTTTTGTAAATAAAATGTAATGACTCGTAAATTTTATTACTTTATTATTATTTGGTAGGGTATTAAAGTGTCTATTAAACACAATTTATTTCATGAAGCTAGCCTTCTTAGTTTTGGAGATTTTTAGGATTCTTTAAGTGACCCGGATTCATCGCTCTCGAGTGTATCTAATAGTAAGTGGATTTCTTATAAATTATTACATCTTACTGACAAGATCATTATTATCTGATGTAAGTAAGTTAGTAGGTGTTTTTATTAGTCGAGTTTTTAGGATTAAATACCTAGGGGACCGAGCTTTTTTCGTCTGGTCTTGAGCGCCATCTCTTGTTGAGTAGCTAAACTAAACCTTAAACTGACACTTAACACACCGATTTATAACACCTGTTTAGATAGACTAAGAAAGTAAAACATTACATAATTACATCCAATTACCAATTGTGAATAAAAAATAAAAAAAAATCGTTAGTCGTTTCCAAAAAAAAAATTAGGACTAAGCAAGGCGACCGAGCTTTCCTCGGCGTCTAGTCAGGTAGCGCGATGGCTTGCTGAGTAGTGAAACTAAATCTGAACAATTTTTTTCTGTGAAAACGGACTTTTCAGGGATGACATACCTATTTAAATAAACTTGGAATGTAAAACATTTTTACCTTACTACAAAATTTCATCCAAATCGTCAGGGCTGTGTCCAAGAAATCATTTAGAATAGTATTCTAATGAGGAGCGAATTATAATGAGGAGCAAATTCTAATGAGGCAGTGGACAGGGCACATAGCTCGTGGAAAAGATGGCCGTTGGGGCAGTAAAGTTCTCGAGTGGCACATGTATGGATTGTACCACTGAAAAATCTAAAAGCAAATGATATTTTTTAAAGGTTTTAAATTTAGATCTTTACTATATCGTATGCCAGATCAGGTCAATAATATTAAAAAAAAATTACGCTGTGACTATCTTTGACGGACGAATGGTCGGACGGATGCACAGAAGGACAAAAATATCTTGTAAAGGTTCTTATGCACAGGGGCCTACGGAATTTATAGTGTTACTAGCTGTCCCGGCGAACTTCGTACCGCCTTACATTACATTACACTGCCCTGCCCTACCCTTCACTACACTACACTACCCTACCCTACACTACCCTACCCTACCCTACATACACTACACTACACTACCCTACACTACACTACCCTACCCTACACTACTCTACCCTACCCTACACTACCCTACCCTACACTACCCTACCCTACCCTATCCTATCTCTCAAGTTGGATCGAACTGCACATGGTGTGCGAATTTTATTATAATCGGTTAAGTGGTTTAGGAGTCCATTGAGGACAAACATTGTGACACGAGATTTATATATATTAAGAAGATAAAGCTCGCAAGTAAAACACTTCATGTAAAATAACTTCTTCATAGATTCTATACCTACAATTCTAGGAAAGCCTCCTCAAACATAATGAAACAGAAATTTAACCCACATTTATGTATGTAGGTACGTATTCCGAGATAATGTGATTACCTCCATCCATATCAGCCTATCTTATCATCTGACATACAGAGTGTGTCTTATTTCCGACCCGAGTTAACGACCTCTCAAACGTATGACAAGGGGAGATAGGGTGTTTTTAGATTAGGAAGGTTCCTTCCATTGTCGTATTTACTTTAAGTGGTAATAAAGGTTGGTATTTAACACATTGGGTATTAAAAAGGAAATGTGTAATAATTGGAAACGAAGAGCACGTTAAGAAAACTGACTTCAATCTCAAAAACTTAGTACAATTTATTATATTACTACTAGTAATACTACTAGTAATATAATAAATTGTACTAAGTAATTGTACTAGTAGTACTACTAGTAATATAATAAATTGTACTAAGTTTTTGAGATGGAAGTCAGTTTTCTTAACGTGCTCTTCGTTTCCGATTATTATACATTTCCTTTTTAATACCCAATGTGTTAAATACCAACCTTTATTACCACTTAAAGTAAATACGACAATGGAAGGAACCTTCCTAATCTAAAAACACCCTATCTCCCCTTAGTAATTTACTAGCTGTCCCGGCGAACTTCGTTCCACCCTACCCAACCCTACACTACACTACCCAACCCTACCCTACACTACCCTACACTACCCTACACTACTCTACACTACACTACACTACCCTACCCAACCCTACACTACACTACCCAACCCTACCCTACCCTACCCTACACTACCCTACACCTACACTACACTACCCTACCCTAAAACCAATTATTTTTTGACTGATTTTTTACTTTTGGTTTTTTTTTACTTAATTCCGAGCATTTTCATATTTATTCACCTTTTAAACCTTCTCTGGACTTCCACAAATAATTCAATACCAAAATTATCCAAATCGGTCCAGCCGTTCTCGAGTTTTAGCAAGGCTAACGAACAGCAATTAATTTTTATATATATATAGATATAATTTATTAATTCTCTTAAGAAATAGTGTTACTCCGAATTTGATAAAATTTATATACAGGGTCTTCGGCAGATGGTTGAAAATACGAAAATGGGGGATAGGTGGGGTCGCCTCCCACCTATTTTGAGAATTAAAAAAAATCTAGGACTTGTAATTTTTTTTACAGGATTTTTTTTCCTTTTTTTAGAAATTTTGCCATTTTTATACCTTTGAACACATGTAACTTTTTGTTTTTTAAAGCTAGCTCCAAAATCTTTTTTTTAATAGACTTTTATAAGATAGTCGGCTCTAAAAAAAATTATATTTGTTTCAAGTTATTGCTAAAAACAAAAATGTGGGCCCCCGAACTTAAAAAAAAAGTTGAACAAAAATTTAAAACTCAACTTTGCGATGCATTTAAAAAAAAAATAATGGGGCTGGAAGGCTTCTGATTTTTTCAAAACATCTCTAAAGCTTAGGCTTTTGAATGGTATGTAATTTGTTTCGGTATCTTTTTTGTAACCGGAGTTGTTAATATTTTTTACTCAATTGGACCATGTTGACGAAATTCCACTAGTTACATGTTTTGTGAAATGTATCAAATGCAAAGTTGAAAATAATGTAAATACTTACTGTTGGGACGGTTACAAAGAGCAGGTACGTTTTTTTACATTCTTGCACACACATAATGGCTATCTTTTGTCATTTATTGGCATATTGGAGTGAGCACTTCCATATGCTAATAAAATGTCCGCATAATCCGCATTGGTAAATTAAGCCATTTTAAACCACAACAAAGTCTTAACAAAACGTCTGATAATAACAAAAAGTGACAAACAACAAAAAAACTTAACAAAATCACAAACGTTAATAACGTTAACGTTTTTTTTGTTAAGTTTTTTTGTTGTTTGTCACTTTTTGTTATTATCAGACGTTTTGTTAAGACTTTGTTGTGGTTTAAAATGGCTCAATTTACCAATGCGGAATATGCGGACATTTTATTGGCATATGGAAGTGCTAACTCCAATATGCCAATAAATGACAAAAGATAGCCATTATGTGTGCGCAAGAATGTAAAAAAACGTACCTGCTCTTTGTAACCGTCCCAACAGTAAGTATTTACATTATTTTCAACTTTGCATTTGATACATTTCACAAAACATGTAACTTGTGGAATTTCGTCAACATGGTCCAATTGAGTAAAAAAAATTAACAACTCCGGTTACAAAAAAGATACGCAAACAAATTACATACCATTCAAAAGCCTAAGCTTTAGAAATGTTTTAAAAAAATCAGAAGCCTTCCAGCCCCATTATTTTTTTTTAATGCATCGCAAAGTTGAGTTTTAAATTTTTGTTCAACTTTGTTTTTAAGTTGGGGGCCCACATTTTTGTTTTTAGCAATAACTTGAAACAAACATAATTTTTTTAGAGCCGACAATCTTATAAAAGTCTATTAAAAAAAAAGATTTTGGAGCTAGCTTTAAAAAACAAAAAGTTACATGTGTTCAAAGGTATAAAAATGGCAAAATTTCTAAAAAAAGGAAAAAAAATCCTGTAAAAAAAATTACAAGTCCTAGATTTTTTTTAATTCTCAAAATAGGTGGGAGGCGACCCCACCTATCCCTCATTTTCGTATTTTCAACCATCTGCCGAAGACCCTGTATAACCCACCTGGTAAGATACCCTATCAAATAAAAAAAAACCAGTCAAGTGCAAATTAGAACCGCACACATAGTGTTCCGTACCATCATACTAGACGGCGCTAATTTCTTCATGTTTATATGAAACACGTTTTTTGTATAGAGACCCCTTTATTGATGTGTAACATCTTTGCTCTCGCTTTCCTGCAATTTGTGGGAGTGATTTCGTGAAATGGGACGGAAATGTGTAACAGGAAGTCGCGGAAGCGCGGAATTCTACTTAACGAGAGTCCGACTCACACTTGGTCGGTTTTTTTCGTTACTGTCAGATCCGCCACCCAGGTACAATATCGTCATCAAATCTAACTAACCTAAAGTATTTTGTCACATGTTACACATCATATGCGAGTACTGTAGGTCTCGCTCGAATTTTTTTTTATTTATTTCTATTTTTTAGTATTTGTTGTTATATCGGCAACATAAACACATCGTCTGTGAAAATTTCAGCTGTCTAGCTATCACGGTTCATGAAATACAGCCTGGTGACAGACGGACGGACGGACAGTGGAGGCATGGTAATAGCGTCCTGTTTTTACCCTTTGGGTACGGAACCCTAAAAAGGATCGTAAAAATAGGTTTAAAATTAGCGAATTTATTGCGTAACAGACATAAAAAAAACATAAAGTCGAATTGAGAACCTCCTCCTTTTTGGGAATCGGTTGAAAATTTAAAAACCGGTAAAGTGCGATTCAGAACAGCGCACAAAGGGTTCCGGACTATTGTACTAGATGTCGCTAGTTTCTTTACGTTTTAAAAAAATCACGTTTGTTGTATTGTAGCCCCCTGAAATATTTAATTTATTCTGCTTTTAGTATTTGTCGTTAAAGCGTCAACAGAAATACATCATCTGAAAATTTCAACTTTTTAGCTATCACGGTTCATGAAATACCGTCTGGTGACAGACAGACAAACAGACAAAAAGGTCTTAGTACTAGGGTCCCGTTTTAACCCTATGGGTACGGAACTACGGAACCCTAAAATACTCTTCATACAAATTTGGTCCAGCAGTTCTGATTCTAAATTATAAAACCACCCGTTAGCGCAGATCCCCCATATCCTACTGACCTTATACTAAATTAACTTTATGAAGCATTGCAACACAACGAATTTGCGCGCGATATACTAAAGCAGTAATAAATTACTCTGAAAGGCCATGCGTATACTCTACGAAATACTAAAGCAGTAATAAATTACTCTGAAAGGACATGCGTATACTCCACAAAATACTAAAGCAGTAATAAACTACTCTGAAAGGCCATGCGTGTACTCTTCAAAATACTAAAGCAGTAATGAATTACTCTGAAAGGCTATGCGTATACTCTACGAAAAACTAAAGCAGTAATAAATTACTCTGAAAGGCCATGTGTGTACTCTACCTAGTCACACCTCAGACACTGAATACAACGGCCGTGAAATAACATTTCTAAAAATAATTACGGAGCAAACAAAATCACGGCGAAATCCTATACGTTTGAGAACAAAACTATAACCAATCTGTATCAACCTGGGTGACGAGGGGTGAGGTCGGAATCTAGAGAGCGGCAGTAAGTGTCCATACTGTATGTAATTACTAGTATTAATACTTTAGCCTAGTGTTAAAGTATTCCTAACCTTGTCCAGCTGAATGATGATAATGAGTGCTCAATATACGGTGTCTATGTGGCAGGCAAATTGTATAATTAGTCATTTTACATACGTTCAAGCAAATGGTATACTTCTTCCGTATGCAAAACGGAAACGGTCAGGCAAAATGTAAAATGCTGTACGCCGATTCAGGCAATTTATAATAATTCGTCCGTATGTAAACAGTCAGACAAAACAAAATGTAAAATTATGTACGCAGATTATAAAATGCCGAGCCAGGCAAATTTTAATAATTTGTCCGTATATAAACGGTCAATGCCGAGTCAGGCAAATTGTCAAAATGCCGTAAGGCAGATTGTAAATGAGCTTGTAAATGTTAGTTTCGTTCAGGTTTGATTGATTTAACTCTCAAAGAACCTCACAAAGCGAGGCTCTCCGCCCTCGCCATTTGTATAATTTGCCTGACATTTGCTTTTTTTTTTTCTTCCCCCCTGTTAAGGGAGAGCGGAATATGCATTCACGCATACCAGGGGAAGCTTCGGCCGTAGGCCGAAGCTGCCGCTGGTTATGTGGGACTCACAGCTCTGCGCCTATATGCATACGTCCCCGTTATACTCGGAAGGTATATGAATACGTATACACAGGCCCAAAGACCGCACTACCCACTAAACACCCCCTCGCGAAACTTTGGCAGTATAGCCACCTTAAAAAATGTACATCGGTGCGACGCCCCTGAGATTTTCCTGACCGCATGTATAATGACGAATTATACAGTATGCCTGCGACATCTACATTACGTAAAAAATGCAATATAAAATAGACAGTTTCTTCAGTCCCTAACAAACATATTAAGAACTCTAAAATGCGTTGAGTTGCTTCGAGAAAAGGGCGTACGGCTGTGCTTGTCTGCTCGACTTGAAAAGGAGCACTCCCGTGCCCCCGATACATGCATATATTTATTTTATAAAACAATATATTACAACGGTGGCGGTACGAAACCTTTGGTGTGCGAGTCCAACTCACACTTGGCTGTGTTTTTATTTTTTTCCTTAATAACCTATATCGATCCTAAATTTCAAGTTAATAAGTCACCTGAAAGTGGTCTATACAGATGTAAAAAAATTGGTGTAGGTCCCGTTAACTGGGGCTTCCACTCTTCAAACTGAATAAAATTTTATTCTCAAGTTTGCTGAAATCGCAAAAAAACCTTCAGCTTTTCATACAAAACGATCAGCTGATAGACCAATTTTGTGCATTTTTGTATGGAGCATCGAATTTTTTTTTGCGAATTGATTATGGGTTTCTTGGGGAAAGTTGTTCAGTATAAGGGTAGAAGCCCCAGTTAACGGGTCCTACACCAATTTTTTACACCCTGTATATAATTAATTTATTTTGATGCGTTGTGGTGTTACGGAACCCTAAATGTTCTAGATACATAATACTTAGTTAGGTTTAGACGATACAAAAGACATAAATACAGTATTAGCTTTAATGTTTACAAATTACACCTTAAAATAAAACACCTTAAATCACACCTACACTATCTAAAATCACACTTAAAATAACCTAAAATCACACCTAAAATAACTAAAATAATAAAGACAAAAAGGTATATTAAGTAGGTGAACCCAGAATACATAATACTTCTTTTTTCTTCTAATCGTGCAATTTGAACAATCAGAAAATCAATATATTATACTAGCTTTTGCTCGCGGGTTCACTCGCGTAGTCATCGTTTTTATGACTGCTTTTAGGGTGAGTGGTGCGCAAGCCGCAAGCGGCTCCTAACCATACTCGATCTATTTTGATTAGCAGTTCACGTCACTTCCCACTCCCTCAACTACTTCTATGCAAAAAAACCACGTCAATCCGTCGCTTCGTTGCGACGTCGATGTGCGCGAAACTGGAAATGATTTTTTTCTAGATTCCTCAGGTACTATCTCGGGCTATGCATATTAGTAAACTATGTCCTTTCCCACCCCCTCAATCATCTATATTGTGCAAAAAATCGTAAAATTACGTTGCTCCGTTGCGATGTTAAAGAAATCAAACTAAAAAAGAGTCATTTTTTCAGGTCCCTCAGGAAATGTATCGGACTGTGTTATTTTCACGGGATAAATAGTAGTATATGTCCTTCATGACACAGGCTACCTACGTGTCAAATTTAGTTACAATTGGTTGAGATATTGAAACGTGAATAGGTAACAAAGAAACACATTTTAATTCGCTCGCGTGGCATCGTTTTCATAACTGTATTTGATTATTTGAGTGGTGTGCAAGCCGCAAGCATGAATTTACTTCAAATCCCTCGGGAAATATATCAGGCTATTCTGATTAGCATACTGTCACTTCCCACGCCCATCACTTTCTATGCAGAAAATCACGTCAAACCGTTGCTCCGTTGCGACGTCGACGTGTGCGAGCCTGAAAATGAGTTTGCCAGATCCCTCGGGAACTAACTCGGGCTATAAAATTGATAGTTTATTTAATTTTCCACCCCCTCAATCATATTTGTGCAAAAAACCACAATAATCCGTTGCTCCCTTGCAATGTTAAAAAATTCAACCAAAAAAAAGTTTTTGTTTCAGTTCCCTCAAAACTGTATCGGAGTATGTTTTTTCACGAGATAAAAGTAGTCTATGTCTTTCCCCATGACACAGGCTACCTGCATGCCTAATTTTGTCAAAATTGGTCGAGCTGCATAAACGTAAAGATGTAACAAACAACAACATAAAAGTAAACTTACTAACTAACTATCAACGCCCAGCACAAATTATTGCACCCAAAAAGCTAAAATTTTGCACAAGGGACGTTTTCGAAATTCCTACGTTCCAGCCACCATCACAACTGACTTTTGTAACTAGTGGCAATTTTTTCCTGATTCACAACTAGTTCACGAGCCTGGCAATGAAGCGCGAACGAAGTCGCAGGCAACAACTTGTATCATCATCATCATCATCATATCAGCCGAAAATCGTCCACTGCTGGACAAAGGCCTCCCCCAAGGATTTCCACGACGACCGGTCGAGTGCTGCCCGCATCCATCGGCCTCCCGTGATCTTTTAAGATAACTTGTATATGTCGCCGTCATCTGGTTGAATCTGCTATTTGATTGAATGACTAGCGCGTTCATTGAATAACAACATTTAATTGAATGAGTAAAGGACAACTCGTCAAGGTGTTTAATTTAACGTTCAACGTATTGACTGAACGTCATTTACCCAAGTTGTTAAATTGGATATTCCGAATAAAAACCGACTATTTCTTCTTCTGCGAAGCATTCTGCTACCCATGGTACTGTATAATCAATCAAACCTGACCGAACCTAATACCGCTCGCTTCGCTCGCTCATTTACAGTTTTTTAGAAAAATTCCTTTTCGTTGTATGAAATTTTATGATCACAATGTGAACAAGAACACTAAGTTACAAAGCCCTAATTCTCATAAATAAACTAAACAATAACTATGAACTAAATTTCAATCACCTGACAGATTTTACGCCCGCTCTGTTAAAAGGGCTATGTTACAATCCGCTAACTAGTTGGACGGTAAGTGACGCTTGTTCAATCAACGTTCGACCTAGTCATTCAATTGAATGTCGTCATTCAATGAACGCGCTAGTCATTCAATCAAACAGCAGATTCAACCAGATGACTGCGACATATATAACATAATAATATACTTCAAAATACACACAATAAAAACCGATAAATTCATATCGCCTCCTACCGCAACTCACACAAATTAAAAGCCCAAGCGCACATTAAATCACGTATTTTCACAAGAATACGGTATGTGCTACAGTCGTTAGCTCGTTCGCAGCTCGTAAGGCTTACAATTTAGGTACTTGTATGTAGATTGTAGAACCTTTACGTAAAGACCTACACACTTACACACAATATGTAGAACCTTTATGTAAAGACCTACACACTTACACACATGTAGATCCTTTATGCTTTATGCTTCAAGGCTGTGTGTTTACAAATTGTCGCGGGCACGATTTGTGAATTAGCCACGCCGAGATTTGTGATTTTGATAAGTGAAAACCTACTTATTTTCACCTGATTTATACTTTAAGTGAATCTTGAAGCGGTCGAAGCTCAGTATGACTTGCGTGGTTGCGTAGATTGTGTAAGTTGACTGACCTGAAGCACGGTCATTAAGCTGTTGCGTTCTTTAAAGGCACTTTAATCTGTTGGTTATCACGGTTTTTTTTTGAGCTTTTTGTTGAGCGTGGCCGTTTTACAACTTCAACGGACAAGGGAGAAGAGTGCGCAGGGCACTCTATCTAAAAGCAAAGCAATAAGATGCAACTGCCTAAGGGCGCCCAGGTGGGCACGGACCTTGGCTTAGGTCGTTGCTTGGAGGGGGGAGGATTGGAAAGGCTATCGCGCCGTGTCACATGCTGATCTTCATCTTATCAGATCATATACGTCCCCACCGAGGGGCTCGAGCCTACCCTGAATTAGGGCGATTGTGCCTTAGTCGACCACGTGGGCCCAGTGCGGGTTGGTCGACTTCAAACATAACCTTTGAGTTTCTTCGCAGGTATGTTCAGGTTTCCTCACGATGTTTTCCTTCACCGTTAAAGCTTTACCATAAGAGCGTCGGATAAACGTACATATGAAAATCGAAAGCCGGAAACACATGCGTACGTGGCAGGATTCGAACCACGGCCTACCGGAAAGGAAGTAGCGGCCGTAACCTTTACGCCACAGATGCTGATAGGTGGTTTCTGTCAGTAGGGTTCGCCACTAGCCCTGCAACCTTCACTAACCTTGAAGTGGACTTATCCCCCATGTATGGAGCATGGTCTAAATTTTTATGGGTTTTTGCCGAAGATGTTTTGACCACCTCCGTAGCGTAATGGTTAAGTCATCATCATCATCATCATTATATCAGGCGAAAAACGTGCACTGCTGGAAAAAGGCCTCGCCCAAGGATTTCTACGAAGACCGATCCTGCGCTGCCCGCATTCATCGGCTTCCCGCGATCTTTACCAGGTCGTCGGTCCATCGCGTGGGAGACCTGCCTACGCTACGTTTTCTGGTGCACGGTCGCCACTCGAGAACTTTACTGCCCCAGCGGCCATCTGTTTTACGTGCTATGTGCCCTACCCACTGTCACTTCAGTTTAGCAATTATGTTATTGGTTGTTATGGTTAAGTCAATAAGTTCCAAATCAGGGGGTCGCGGTTTTGATTACGGCGAAGACTAAGTTTCTAAGATTCGGTTTGATTGCTGAATGGGAATTTTCTACGCCCGCCTGGATAGCTACTACCATCTTATCTAAGTTTTTTTTCAGATGAGTTATCAACATAAATGTATTACGGTTTGAAGATAAGATAGCCAGTTTCCCATTGCGTTGGGGAATCTTGGTAAGCCCATTTCAAGCCAAGGCCAAAGCAACTTTCAATTGAAGAAGTTTCTTTTTAGAAAAGGAATCTAAAGTAGTTCTCCATTGCGTTGGGGAATCTTGGTAAGCACGCTTTCATCTTCGGCATCATAGTCAACTACTATCAGTTGAGATGATGCCAAGAGCTTAGCAATTGTGAATAAATAAAAAGGTAATGTATAGCATATTTGGAATACCACTTTCTTTTAGGGATGTATTGATTTTTGTGTAACAAGTAAAATTATTAAAAAATCGTAAAATAGTAGCAAAAGTAACTGTTTATTAGCCTAAAACTTACCAAGCACAACTGAACATCATTACTTGGTTAAATTTTAAGTTGAACATAAAATGGCTGAAACCGTGGCTTTAGATCTCAAGCGGGTATTTCGGGATAAGATTATTCCTATTTATATTCACCACGCCTAACTTAGAAATGTGAGATACGGTATGTAACTATTTTAGAATAAAATATAGTTCGCAGAAAACCAAATCTTATCTTATAAACACACTACTCAAATCAGTGTCTATAATTAATTTTTGATATTCCAATTTACCTGCACTAGACGAAATAGGTTATTCCAATTTATCTTCACTAATACGAATTGAGTAGTTCAAATGATCTCCACTAAACTAAATACTATTCTCAAACTTAATCAACAGTACTTTATTAAACTGGTGCTCATACTCATAAATAGTTAAATTAGTTTCTCTTTCTTTAAGTCGGGAATTCTATATGAGGGAATAGTTAGGTTATGGATATGGATGGCCTTGTGGTTCAGTCCTTAAATATTTCGGTAGTGGGCGTCGAAATAACAATGCAGCTATATCTCAGAGGTCCTCCTTCAACAGTCTTGATCATTCAGCAATTGGATTGTACAGGATGCCTTTGATAACAATGGATGCAAACGTGGTGATCCCTGCGATGGCACGATACGTCCGTTCAGCTCGATTCTCCGTTAAAAAGTGTCTGCATCGAGACTAACTGCCAGCTAATATGGCTTCTCAACTCAGTGTTGCCACCTCAATTACAAACAGCCTACCTTTAATGGGTCATCTTTGCTACCACATACGATCGGCTCACAAGTACAAGCGATTGTCACGCCATCACCGGTTTCACCCAGGTACTAATACCTGAAGTTTGATCCAAATAAAGTGTAACAATTTATGTAAGCGTATCACGAGCTGGTATTAGTCGCGTTTTCAGTGACGCTCCGAGATATATGACACTTACAAATTGAAATAACACTGGTGATCATTAATTGGAATATACAAAATTACCATCACCTCGAGTATTCCAATTTAGCAACATCTGCGTAGTCTGACATAGCCTCAATTTATGTTTTTATAAGTGCGTAACTATATTATCAAAATAACAATTAATTTGTAAAATCGAAGTGTTCTCTGACAGTATGATGCAGTGGAACGAAATGAAACACAGGAACATACCGATGGAAACAATGGATGGATGTTGTGGGTTTACCAATTGTTAATAAAAAAAAAACAGATTTAAATACATACCTGAATTATTTAAAAAACACGACTTTCACCTTTTAAGGTGAAACCCTTTCAGAAAATAAAGATAAGACCGCCTTAATTGTACGTCTCTTAGTTTTAATCTAATTTTTTTATAATTTTGGTGTGGAAGGGTTTTTAACTTTAATTCTTTGTTACTGCATTATTTTATTCTATGTTCTACTAACTTTAGTGTAATAAGACGTTTGTGTTACTAACAAAAATGGACCATATTGTCTAACAAATAAAGATAATAATAATATGTTTTTATTTTGATGAACAATAAAGAGTTGAAACTGCAATACATATATCAATTATTTTTTATAAATTGAAAGCAATATGACTGCTACAAAGTATAGGAGGCTAAAACACGATTTGATAAAAATTTCTCGATAGAAAATATTGCAAAAGGTCATTGGGCAAAATCTGACCCGGTTAACTAAAGTTATCCTACAAAAACCAAATTAGTTTTAAATTGTTAAGTATTAACCCACATTTCATTACAAATATTTTTTTCTTTTTTAAACCATGGGAATAAAATGTAAAAAAAATATATAAGTGCGTAAATAAAACAATTTTAGTGAAGCACAAATCGATGGAGCCTCTTGCTAGTGAAAAGCAAAGTTGAAAAAATCGATGGAGCCTCTTGCTAGGGAGGAGCAGAGTTGAAAAAATAGATGGAGCCTCTTGCTAGTAAAAAGCAGAGTTGAAAAAATGGATGAAGCCTCTTGCTAGTGAAGACCAGAGTTAAAAAAATCGATGAAGCCTCTTGCTAGTGAAAAGCAGAGTTGAAAAAATGGATGAAGCCTCTTGCTAGTGAAGACCAGAAATAAAAAAATCGATGGAGCCTATTGCTAGTGAAAAGCAGAGTTGTACAAATCGATGGAGCCTCTTGCTAGTAAAGACCAGAGTTGAAAAAATCGATGCAGCCTCTTGTAAATGAAGAGCAGAGTAAAAAGAAGTGATGGAGCCTCTTGCTAGTAAAGACCAGAGTTGAAAAAATCGATGCAGCCTCTTGTAAATGAAGAGCAGAGTAAAAAGAAGTGATGGAGCCTCTTGCTAGTAAAGACCAGAGTTGAAAAAATCGATGGAACCTCTTGTTAATGAAAAGCAGAGTTAAAAAAATCAATGGAGCCTCTTGCTAGTAGAGTACGGCGTTGACAAAATAAATGGAGCCTCTTGCTAGTGAAGAGCAGTGTTGAAAAAAAAGATGGAGCCTCTTGCTAGTAAAAAGCAGAGTTGAAAAAATCGATGAAGCTTCTTGTTGATGGACAGCAGAGTGAAAAAAAGCGATGGCGCCTCTTGCTAGTGAAGAGCAGAGTTTAAAAAATCGATGAAGCCTCTTGCTAGGGAGGAGCAGAAATGAAAAAATAGATGGAGCCTCTTTTTTTCAACTCTGCTCTTCACTAGCAAGAGGCTCCATTTATTTTGTCAACTCCGTACTCTACTAGCAAGAGGCTCCATCGATTTTGTTTAACTCTGCTTTTCATTAACAAGAGGCTCCATCGATTTTTTCAACTCTGGTCTTTACTAGCAAGAGGCTCCATCGATTTTTTTAACTTTGCTTTTCACTAGCAAGAGGCTCCATCGATTTGTACAACTCTGCTTTTCAGTAGCAATAGGCTCCATCGATTTTTTCAACTCTGGTCCTTACTAGCAAGAGGCTCCATCTATTTTTTCAACTCTGCTCCTCACTAGCAAGAGGCTCCATCTATTTTTTTAACTCTGCTCCTCACTAGCAAGAGGCTCCTTCGATTTTTTCAACTCTGCTCTTCACTAGCAAGAGGCTTCATCCATTTTTTCAAAGTTGCTTTTCACTAGCAAGAGGCTCCATCGATTTGTACAACTCTGCTTTTCACTAGCAATAGGCTCCATCTATTTTTTTTACCTCAAGAACGTTTAAGGACGTTCTGTCACGTTGCTAACACGAAAGTTTTAACCTCAATATTATATTTTTCTTTTTTAAGCTTTTGGCTTGAATCCCATTAACTACGTTAATGCGACATATATATTCGTGAACTAGAGACGTTTATCTAAACATCCTACCTAATTTTTTTTCTGTAGGCCGTGGGTATAGGTTTCATACTATGCTGCCCAATGACCTTTGCTTAAATTTTGTAAATTTTTGCTGTTTTACTTCACTACAGTTAGACATAGCACCTTTTTTTTCACTCTTATTTCTCAATAAAATACTGACTGTCAGTTGTCAGACTAACTTTTTTGCAAAAATGCCTATATTATTATCTAAGTTAAAAAAAATAAAACATTGAAAATTGTTTTTTTTTACTCTTTACACGTAAAGAAAAGAACATAGACAACTGTTCTGTACAATACCTCGCCTTAACGTCTGGACGTCATATTAGAACATTATGGCGCGTAGGCTGTCTAGATATATTTGTAAATACCGATGGCTGTTAACAGTGTACAGTCAAAAATAAAGACGGCGCTACTAGATTTTGATTCCAAATTGACAACAGTATTCCAAGTATTCTTTCCTTCCTCTATATTTATTGTGTTGGGAGTTGTGTACTGTAATTATCTCATAACAATTGTCCATTACGGACCGCCCCTAATAAAAAAAGCCATATTTTAAATTGTAACGTCTGATGTTTGGAATGTCTTCAGCATTCATTCCATTTTTTGTTTTAGACAGAACGTTGGTAGCGCGTAGAACATACAGTTAATCTCTATTAGTTCTGGTGCGCGTGCATCCTAATTATTAGACATGGGCCGAGTACTCGGTTGATACTCGGTACTCGGCGTACTCGGCGGGTTTTTTGATACTCGTACTCGGCCCAATAACTCGGTTTGAATGCCGAGTATACACGGTTTAAGAAAAGAAATATATTTAGGTAGATATAATTAAAACAAGTGTTATTCAAAAAGTATTTGTTACTAATTTAGGAAATCTTTGACAATCTCAATTAATAAAGTCAAAATTATAAAACAAAATTATAGAGTAAAGAGAACAGTAATAAAAAAAAAACATTACTGTTCTGTTTATTATTTTTATTAAAAATAATAATCAATATTTAAAATTAAATAAAGGTAAGTTATGATGCAGGAACACAAGGCTCTCTGCACGTTCTGGTAACATCCTATTCCTCATTTCTTCGTAGATGTTACCAGCCTCCGAAAACAATAGCTCGCTATACATGGTGCTTGCAGGTGCACATAGAAACACTCTTGCTAAACGTGCCAGCTCTGGATAGCTTGTTTGGTGCCCTGCCCACCACTCGAAAGGACTCTTGTTTTTTGCCAACAGAACCTGTTTGTACTAGTTTACGCGCGCTAAATGGGAATTCGATTGAACTGAGTTACTCGGCCGAGTACTCGGTTGAAAAAAAATTGAACCGAGTAAAACTCGGTACTCGTTACTCGGCAAAAGTGTTACTCGGCGCATCTATAATAATTATAGTAAGAGTGTATGGATGTAGCGACTTGCGACTTGCGCACTGCGCACCCTAGAAAAGTCACAGAAACGTTGTCCACGTGAGTGAAGCCGCGGGAAATAGCTAGTCTTCTATGTATATAAAATTCTCGTGTCACTCTGTTAGTTGCCATACTCCTCCGAAACGGATGGAAGGATTTCCATGAAATTTTCTTTAGGTCTGAGAATAATTATAGACAATTTTTCACCGGGATCTGAGCAGGCAAAGCCGCGGGAAACAGCTAGTAATAATATAGTATTATAACTAAGTAAAACTAACATTAAGATAAAAAAACTTCTTAAAAAGTCCCTAATGTTCAGCTCATTTTCATCGGAAAATGGCCTAGGCAGTACACAATATACTACGTCTCTCCCACCCCAGCCGTAGCTGCTGCGACCGCGCGAACTGTCCGGATTACCGCGACCACCGGATTACAGCAGGTCTGGATTATCGAAGCCCTATGGGTAAAAAAGCCGGCACTAGTACTAATCCAGGTCCTAATCAGTCTACCTACCTCATCCAGATCCGTTCAGCTGTTGTTGCGTGATTGAATAATTTATTATTATAAATATATTATATATATTGGGTGACCCTAAACCTTCTTATGAGGCCCATAGTAAGCGATCATGTCTCAGTTCCGTATGTCATCACTGGCAACACACACTTTACTACTTTTCACTCTACGTATATTACAAATTATTGTATTGTTTTTTGGCGTGCAATAAAGTATATTTACTTACTTATTGCTCGAAGACCTTGGCCTTAAGAAACTGCAGTATTTGGGACATGAAGATATACTCCGAGAAAGAGAAACTCCGAACTTATTTCATTTATTGCTAGATACTATTCAACTGGGTGACGTCGGTGGCGTAATGGCAATTGCCGCTACCTCCTGTACGGGAGGTCGTGGTTCTAATGTGTTTTCGAATTTAGATTTCATATGTACGTTGTCCGACGCTCTTACGGTGAAGGAAAACATCGTGAGGAAACCTACACACGCCTGCAAAGAAACTCGCAGGTTGTGTGTGAAGTCGACCAACCCGCACTGGGCCCGTGCGGTCGACTAAGGCCCGATCGCCCTAATTCAGGGTATGCTCGAGCCACACGGTGGGGACGTTTATAAGCTGAAATGAGGATGACTATTCAAGTAAAATATTAATCATTTTATAATGATTTGACCACACGAAATGTTAAATGCTACATACAGTTTGTTGTATGTTTTGTGCCTCTGTTTACGAATAAACGGAAAATTACATATTGCCAACATTGAGGGATTTCCATTCCCGTTTTAGTAAACCGTAAAATTATGATTGCTTCAGGTTTCTATGAATACGGAACATTATGTATAGGTACTTACTTTATGAAAGAATGTTATGGTTATTTACAGATAATATTTGGCTCAGAATTTTATTCTTGCTTTCATATCAATAAATAGCTGCTCAGGCGAACTTTGTACGGCCTCACAAACTCTAATACCAAACTCACAGACTCTACTCTATGCTACGCTACACTACGCTACCCTACACTACATAACACTTCACTACACTACACTATGATGGCCGTTGGTGCAGTAAAGTTCTCGAGTGGTGACTGCGCACCGGATAATATAGCGTTGGCAGGCCTCCCACGTGGTGGACCGACGCCCTGGTGAAGATCGCGGAAAGCCGATGGATGCGGGCAGCGCAGGACCGGTCGTCTTGGAAATCCTTGGGGGAAGCCTTTGTCCAGCAGTGGATGTTCTTCGGCTGATATGATGATGATGACACTACACTACCGCTACGCTACGCTACACTACGCTACGCTAAATTACACTACACATGTATGGGTAATATACGATACATTTTTTTCCCTTATTGTATTACATGTTTAAATAGTTATTCTTCTATTCGGGTTTGAAACAAATTCAACAAACCAAAAATCATGAAAATCGGTCCAGCCGTTCTTGAGTTTTAAATGGTGTAAATAACCCGACTTCGTTTTATGTATATAATAATAAGATTAAACTGAACATTAAATGTACGTTTTATTATAGTTAAACTTTAATATCGGGGTGACAGTGCAATGCTCGGAGTCTCAAAGGCATGTGAATTATATAACTGAAGATGCCGGGAGAACAGATGGACGTTGGGGCAGTAAAGTTTTCGAGAAAGAAAACCAGAAAACGTATTGTAGCCAGGCCTTCCACTCGGTGTGGACCGATGAGATGGTGAAGGTCGCGGGAAGCCGCTGGATGTGGGCAACGCCCCAACTAGCAAAGTTGTCCTATAATTTAGAGATTAAATAACATTTGGTTATATAGATGTTATATAGTGGTATCTCAAATTTCAAGGAATTGTGTAACAGTATTTTATACGAACGTGTGGTCGTATAATACTTTAGTCATTTAATTTTGTCCAGAAAACGTTTACACGATCAAATTATATGACCGTCTTATAACAGTCGCAGCTATGGCCTTTACAGAACCTTTTTATACAACTCTTTGTCCTTTAAACGAAATATATATGATTATCGTGTATTAATCTCGTTTACGACCACTTTATGACTTTTTGACAGTTAAACAACTCTTAAAAGATGAACTTTTAAATGTCACAATTATGTCTGCTAAAAGACTATCTTGTGGTTGCGACTTAAAGTGATATAGATGTAATTTATATGACGATAATCAGGAGGTTGCAATGGCGACCACAACACTGCTTTTGGTCAGTAATAAGATTTTTACTTGACAACCATATAAACGTCATAAATTTACCTCTTACAAAACGTATTGTCCTGTACCCGTTTTGTATAAGAACTTTTGAGAATGCTTACATGACTTTTATACAATGTTTAAAAGACGAAAATTAAGATGGATACGCCTTAAATAACTAAAGGTTTTGAAAAGGTTTTATAACTTATTATTATAAATACTTTAATTATTTAATGGTTTTACGTGCTACTCTTTTACAAACTGAACTTGTATATTTTCCTTTGTTGTGATTTTTTTGGTTCGTTTTTAGTTAAAATTAAACAGTTCAAAGTTAAAAATTTATCAACTTCTACAATCACTACCATATTGTTATTTCAATGAAATTTTTGTGCCATGGGTTTTTACTTCTTTAACGGTACTCTGAAAATGGCGGACAGCAAATAAATTAAAGTCGTATAATGTGACTTACAGTCATAAGGTGTCTTATAATAGTTATCATCACTACATAAAGTTGCATTAATGTAATATTAAAAATAACATAAATAAATAATATAATTAATTAATATTATTCTACAACAATTCGAAGGGGGCATTAAAAATTATATAAAATAACATTAATAATCGTCGAGAAATTAAGTTCCCATTAGAAAAGGTAGATACTAAGAGTTACTAAGACCAACTAATATATTAACTTTATTGCAAATAACATTTAGTAATAAACATGGCAAATATAATAATGTGATTAAACAATTTTTAAATAGTTATTATCTTACACTTCAATCACATCCACTGAACTACGTAGACATCATGTATCCGTGTAAAGGTTATGCCAATGATTACTTCACAATTTTTGTAAAGTTACGAGTATATGACGTCTATAATAGATTACTATACGACAAGATGGTCATATCTCAATCACTTTCATGATTGCTATACGAATGTATTTTGTATATTTATATGACTGTTAACTTCCTAGTATTCATTAATACGACCTTAACACGTCTGCTATACGACTGTAAGTTTTATAATTTCCGCCTATTTCGCGTCGTATAAACGTTAATACGATTGCAATACGACCAAAATGGTCCAACCTCAGGTTGTGACCAAAACGTTTTCTCGATCATTATACGATCAAACTTTGCTAGTTGGGGCAGAACCGGTCATCGTGAAAAATCCTTGGGGGAGGCCTATGTCCAGCAGTGGACGTCCTTTGGCTGATATGATAATGATAAGATGCCAGGAAAGTATTCGATTGCTGGACGAGTAGAGTTTAAAGACCGAACCGCATTACCAGCCTCTGTGTGAGTTTTTCGAATCATCTTATTCAGGAATCTTTAAGTTTAGATCATTAGATAAGTTTAGATGATGATCATAGTATAATTCATTGAAAAAGCTAGGCCCCGCCCCGGAAACTTCATGCAATGGGCGAAATATGACATTACTAAAAACAAATGACATAGCAAACGAAATCACGGTGAAATTATATACTTTCGAGATCTAAACTTAAACCAATCTGTATCAATCTGGGTGACGAGGGGGTGAGGTCGGAATCTAGAGAGCGGCAGGGAGTGTCCATACTGTTTGTTAGTACTAATATGTATACTTTGGCTGGGGCTTATGTCAAACATCAGATAAATACGGGTTGATGATAATTATGATGATTATTTGAACTCCTCTACAACTAGCCAATTTTTAATGACTTGTCCAAAAAAATTGACGCACTGAGCCAAAACAGACCGATTTAAACAACAGTATCATCTTAATAACTCATATATCAGATGCGATCACGTGAGTCTTTACAGAATAAATTCAAAGAAATCAATATTTTAACTGTTGCTAGTCAATTTATATATGAAAACATCATGTACGTTTGTAAGAATTTGTATTTATTTCCTAAAAACAGTGACATGCACAATTTGAATTTAAGAAATGTAAATAAAATATATATAGACTTCTCGAGACTGAGTAAGGTTAAAAAGTCATTTGTGGGGCAGTGTATAAGATTCTACAATAAAATTCCAGAAAATGTAACTAGTTTGTCAGAGAATAAATTCAAGACTCATATCAAAAAATGCTTGTGCTCTAGAGCATATTATCAAATAAAAGATTATCAAACAAAGTCATATAATATGTTGATTATTTAACAGATACCATTACCTGAGACTGTAATCTGAATCATGATTATAAATAAGTTTTTTTGACTATTTGAAAGTGTGTGTAAACACCTATTTTAAATTAATTATTTTTTATTTTGAGCCTACTCAGAATTAGGGCTATCGGGCCTTAGTCGACCACGCGGGCTCAGTGCGGGTTGGTCGACTTTACACCCAACCTTCGAGTTTTTTCGCAGGCGTGTGCAGGTTTTCTCACGATGTTTACCTTCACCGCAAGAGCGTCGGATAAACGTACATATGAAATCGAAATTCGAAAACACATTGGTTCGTGGCAGGATTAGGCAGGACAACAATATGCCGTAATAGAAATATTCTTTAAATTTTTCGCTCCTGCTTCAGCATCATCATCTGACATTTAGGGCGCGAACTTATGTGTCATAGTAATAGTAACCATATGTGTACATACGTTTTTTTTCGATATCTTTCAGCGCACGATTGCAACTATATTTTTCGATAGGGAAAACGATATAAAAACCGAAACGTATAAGGACGTTTTGACCTAAAGTGTCACGTAACTGAGATATTTTTAACCGACTTCAAAACTTGTAAAGCTTGTAAAGACTTGTAATGCACCTCCTAGATGATTGATGATATTGTCAATAGGCTATTTTATCGTATAAAACATAATTAAAAAACACTATTCAATAAGCATAAACCATTTATTCTGGAATTACAAAACAACTTGCTCATCTTCTGTCTATCTATATATATGTCACCGGGATATTGTGAAAACCGCGATATTACAATACACGGCCTATTCTTGTACCACCGAATGCAACCAATGATTTTTTCTGCTGCGAAGTATTCTGCTACCCATTCGCGAGGCTCTTTGAATGTTAAATCAATCAAACCTGACCGTACCTAACATCGCTCGCTTAGCGAGCTCATTTATTTTGTGTTTTTCACTTCGGTTAGTATTATTTTAATGTCACTAGTGAGTTTACAATGTCACTAGTGAAATTGTAAACAATATGTTACAGTTCACAATTTTTCGACAGTTCACAATCTCGCGAAATAAATCCCGTTAGATTTTAATCTAACGGAATTTACAATCTTACGGTGACATATGTAAAAGAAAGTCGTGTTAGTGGACCGATTTTACTTTCGATTCTTTTTTGTTGAGTTCATTATTGTTAGGAGAAGGTTTTAGGTTTGGTTAGGGTACTGTAGTGAAGAGTAGGGTAGTGTAGTGTAGTGTAGTGTAAGGTGGAACGAAATTCGCCGGGACAGCTAGTTTGAAATATAAGGGTAGGGCAGGGTACTGTAGTATAGGGTAGGGTAGTGTAGTGTAAGGTGGAACGAAGTTCGCCGGGGCAGCTAGTTTGAAATATAAAACAATTTTAATTTTATATTTATTTATAACAGCACATCAGACCGTTAAAAACTATGGCACTTATGACGTCTCTATGTCGCTAACGCGAATAATTGCAGAACAAACTTTATTTTTTGACAGTTCATAAAAAGTTACCTAGTAAAATAGCGTATTGCGATATAAAAATTTCGTTTATAGCGTGTAGATTACGTCTGTTGACAGTTGCAATTGAAATTAAACAGGGTTCAAAGTTATGATAATTATAAAAAATAAAATAAAAAATATTTTCTCCATATAGGTTATGCATTAACATGACTATGGCTGGAGCCTCCTTTTAAGCTAAAAATGCCTTTGTCAGGAGACACCGCTCTTCCTTATCTCTACAAGCTATAGAAACTTAATAACGTTGATAATTATAAAATAAGTTATAAAAACAAAACAGTAATATTATTTTTTTATCTTTGACAACACGCTAACCTCGCGCTTGTCCTGAAGTAATCATCTGAACATGATTTGACTTAGAAAAAATATTCACAAACCTTTAAACACAAAATTACGCCGACCTCAATTACAAGAAAAAAGCAAACAGAAGAGGATAAAACGAATTATTGTTAATTAATACTGTGATTAAACTTACACTTAAACAAATAAAAGTTATTAAATTTTATTTACTATATAAAATTTTTGTATTTTAATTTTTAGTAGAAAATTAAAGAGCCAAAAATAAGAATCAACTAAGATAATTATCTGATTGATGACAATAAGATAGTTATCAAATCAAATAATTATCTTGATAATATCGAGCCCCGAAATTGAATTGATGTCGTTTCAGGTAAAAATCAAATTGTCAAATTTTACGGTAAAATCAAGTTAACCTTTTGGCTCATTATAAAGTTATATACATTTCGCATTCCTTGCATACTAAACAAAAAAATAGTCTCCTTAAACGCAAAAGATCAGTCAAAGAAAACTGGATAAACGAAAGTGATTTTCGGAGTTTTTCGTAAAAAATAAGAAATTCCAGTCGTCTGTGTGAGATTGATCGACGTGCTTAGGTACAGTTGAAGGCGCCAAAATGTTAACAACATCTGTTTTCACCAATGATAAAGGCTTTTTATGGTTCCGTATCAAAATGGTGCTTACAGAACCATATTACTTTGTCTGTCTGTCTATGACGCAGCCGTTATGTAGAATTCGCCGGTTTGCAAAACAGCGTGCTGCTTTGCGAAACGGCGAATTTTGCGCCGCCTTGTAAACGAGGTACTGAGTAAAAAACTCCGAATAAATTCGATGATTTCTTCTTTTGCGAAGCATTCTGCTACCCTAGGAGGGAAGCCTAGCTTCGCGAGATTCTTTGTCTGTATAATCAATCAAACCTGACCGAACCGAATATCGTTCGCCTATTTACAATGTTTTACTCAGAAGTTTCTACACAAAGCTGCGCCTCATAAAATGCGGCGTACTTTATTTCATTACAATACGGCGCAGTTTTACAATCCGGCGTTATCAGCGTGCTTTTTTGTAAAACGGCGGATTCTACAATACGACTTCAACTTCTACATATAAAGGGCTGTATTTTTTAACTGTCGTATATAGGAAGTCGTTTGAAATATTTACAGAATATGTTTGATCGTAGCTGAAATCCTAGTAAATATTTTTAAAAAAGAAGAAATTCTATCTACTAACTGTGTGTGATTTTCTACCAAGTACCTATATCTTTTTATAGGATTGTCAAACTAGGAACCCTTATAGTTTCGCCATGTCCATCCGTCTGTCTGTCTATCTGTTCGTTTGTCTGTTTGTCTATCCTTTGTATATCATAGCGGTTTTTCTCAAAGACTAAGCTACGAGTATAAAACTAATATTTTCTATGTTTTTTGTATGTTTTACCTTTAATAGTCATGGATATTGTTATAATATTATAAGTGGAACTGATCAATTTCGCGGAGACTGAATGCCAATAGACGTCTCATTTAACTGACGCCCATATATATTTTATAGAACGGACGCTGATATACGTCACATAGAACTGACACTGACAGACGTCAAATAGAACGAACGCTGATTGACGTCATCGCCAATATGCGTTGTACCAAAACACTAACATGATACAACTGTAACAAGGTCAAAAGTGGCAATAAAAATTCGTTTCTTGGAAGCTTCTTAGACGCCGAAAGCTCTGTATAAGAACTACACGTTGCAGTCTCGTGTCACAAGAAGGTTACATAACTACGCCACACCACAGTGTAAAGATCTTTACAGCGGTCCAAGGCTTTTGGTAATTGCGTCAAAACGGACCAGGGTTCGAAGTGATAATAATCATTGATGTTTATCTTGATAATAATAACGTTGATAATTATCTTGATAATTATAAAATTAATTGCAAAAACGAAACAGTAAAATGATAGTTATCTTTAACAAAATGCTCTAGCTTCGCGCTATGTCCTGCGATGTTTATCAAAACTCGATTTGACGTTTCGTGACGTATCGAAACGCATCAAACCTCGAACTCCAAAAATAGGCACAAAACGAAATTATTGATTAATAACCGTGATTAAACTAAGACTTAAACTATTATTAGCTTTTTTTACATAATATTTTTGTATTTTCATATTTAGTAAAAAAAATAGAGTCAAAAATTAAAAATATCACCGAAATTAATTAGGTATCCAATAATTATCATAATAATTACTAAAGAAAATGGTAATTTTGATAATTTCGAACCCTGAGGCCGACATCACTAGTAACAGGCACGTGCGCTGGTCCTCTTGCGTCTGCGTGTATATTTCACGGGGATATTGTGATAACCGCGATATTACAATCTCACTAGTTAGATTATGATATATACCGGTAAATTGTAAGTCCTATTCTCATACCTCCGAATAAAACCGATGATTTCTTCTGCTGCGAAGCATTCTGCTACCCAAGAGGGATCGGGGGGGGGGGGGGGGGGAGCCTCACTTCGCGAGGCTCTTTGACTGTTAAATCAATCAAACCTGACCGAACCTACCATCGCTCGCCTTGCGAGCTGATTTATTTAGTGTTTTTCACTTCACTTAGTGTTATTGTAATGTCAATAGTGAGTTCACAACCTTTCGACAGTTCACAATCTCGCGAAATGAATTCCGTTAGATTAAAATCTAACAGAATTTACAATCTTACGGTGACATATACAATAAATATCTTCTGAACAACGGTGACTGTGGGTCCCGCACTATTTCGCTATCTAGACATCTCTGTTGGACGACTGTATGGATTCTTTAGACTGTGGCAAATACTGTGTATAAAGAAGTAAAGTTTGTTTGTAGGAAGTAATTTGTAGAACTACTAAAATATTTCACTATTAGAAAGATACATTATTCCTGATGTGCCGTTGACTCTATCTACGCTCACAAGCTGCTTGCGGCTTGCACACGACTAATTCTCAAAGACAGTCATAACGATGTCCATGCGAACGACGAAGCGGGCAAAAGTCAGTTTATTATTATAATTACAAATGTTAATCTTCAAATCCTTAAACTATGTGGTAGCAGACTAGTTTAACCTTAAGACTTGAAAAAATGAAACTGTGCACACGAATCCAATAAAATCATCATCATCATCATCATATCAGCCGATGGACGTCCACTGCTGGACATAGGCCTCCCCCAAGGATTTCCATGACGACCGGTTCTGCGCTGCCCTCCCACTCGTTTGACCGACGCCCTGGTAAAGATCGCAGGAAACAGCTAGATGCGGGCAGGGCAGAATGTCGTTGAAATCCTTATGGCAGGCCTTAGTCCAGTAGAGAAATTTCAGCTGATATGATGACTTTTATTAATAGACTTAAACATATGACTCGAGTTTAGTATACCAAGCTTTCTTGGCATGTGTTTAGATACATGCAAAGTACTTTGATAGACTTTGGAGATTTACAACAAAATCTTTTCAAAGTGTCAAACAAAATAGGAATGTTTGACACGAGTTGTACCTTAACTCCACGTTTACGATTGAGTACTTTACCTACCTTCAGATAAGCTGAATTCATTCTTTAAAAGGAAAGTTATTTTTTAGATTTTTTGCTTCTTGTATGTCTGGAACGAATGTTGGCTGTTTCATATTTTACTGTTTTATAGAGGTTGAACCGTCATGCCACCGTCGTCTGATAAATCTCTTCATATTTCATGTAGAAAAAATGGTGCCATTTTTTATTAAAGATAGCTAGATAAATTTTCGTAAGCTTGGGTTGAAGAAACAAAATTCTTTTTAAGCTCTTACTGTGATTTAGTATTTTTTTTAAGTAACGTTAGGTGTTGACTCAATTGTCGCTAATTTAATTATCGTCCTTAATGGTAATCATAGAAAAAAACCAGAAACCGACTTTAAAAAGAAATTCACTCAAAAGTATGAAATAATCCTAATAAATGTGAAAGTTTGTACGTATGGATGTATTTGTGGATGTTTCTTACTCTTTCACGCTTCAACCACTGGACGGATCGGGATGAAACTTGGCACCCATATAGGATGTTACGTCCTGAAATAGGACATAGGCTACTTTTTACCCCGAAAAAGTTCTTATTCCCACGGGAAAATCGAAAACAACGCTTTGCTGGCACCGACCTCAAAAAAATATTATTCATACAATTAACCGCCCCCGTGGCTAAATAGTTAGTCCATTCGATTCATACCAGGAGGTCGCGGGTTGGATTCCCGGCGGGGTCAACTTTGCAAGACTCGGTTTGGTTGGTGGTAGGGCATTTTCATAGCCCGTCTGGCTAGCTACCACCTCTTGTCTAAGTCTTGCCGCCAAACATCAGTGTTAACAGCATTCATGTGTTCCGGCTTGAAGATAAGATAGCCAGATCCCCATTGCGTTGGGGAATCTTGGTATGCCCGCCTTCATCTTTAGCATCATCGTCACTTACCATATCAGTTGAGATAATGCCAAGGGCTAATATATACAGGATGGAATAAATTTGGTGGAGGTCCCGTTAACTGGGGCTTCTACTCATCGTACTGAACAACTTTTGTTCTACGCCTTTGCTGAAATCGCAAACAATTTTTTTTTCTAAAAACAAATCGATCAGCTGATCGACCAATTTTGTGCACTTTAGTATGGAGGGTCCAAATTTTTTTTTGAGAATTGACTATGGGTTCCTTGGGGATAGTTGTTCAGTATAATGAGTAGAACCCCCAGTTAACGGGTCCTACACCAATTTTGTTACACCCTGTATATTTAAAACAATATTTTTTTTTTAAATTTTATTTATTTTATTTAAATATTTTTGAATGTTTTGTTTCAAGAATATTTTTTTAATATTTATTTTTAAAATATATTTTTATGTTTTTTTTTGTTTCGGATTGAATTCAATATATTTAGTTTTTTAAGTTATTTTGTCAAATATGTTTTAATAAAAAATCAATTTATTATAATGTAACTAATTTAGCACATATCTCTTTCCTTTTGTTATATAGATCAAAATCCTTACTATAATAATATTATAAATGTGAAAATGTGTTTGTTTGTTTGTTTCCTTTTCACCTTTTCACGCTTAAACGCCTTGAACAATCTTTATGAAATTTGGTATGCAGGTAGCCTGTGTCACGAGGAAGGACATAGGCTACTTTTTATCCCGGGAAAATAGCATAATCTGATGCAGTTCCTGAGGGAACTAAAAAAACACTTGATTGTTTTGATTTTTTGCACAGAGATGGTTGAGCAGGTGGGAAACGACATAATTTATTAATCACCCTTAAAGACAGTCATAAAAACGATGTCCACGCGGGCGAAGCCGCGGGCAAAAGCTAGTTATTACCTAAATACATAAATATCTGTGATCTTAATATTGACTTATTATCTTTATTCTAATAAATTTATTAAAAATCTTAAATGTTGTTTATCTATATATAAAAAAAATAACTTTTGGGTACTTTAGATCCCGTGCGACTACTCATATCACAAAATGAGGCACGAGTGCCGGCGGGTAAAAGGTATTGGAGGGCAAGGGGTGGGCTTCAATTTAGTAAAAATATATTTTTTATCACCAGTTTTAATAAAATATAAATTATGCCAGATTTTATAAAATTTAACACGAAAAAAGTATATAGGTATGATACAATGGTATATCATACAATGATGGTGAGAAATGCAACACCAGAAAACGCCAAAATCAACTTATTTGATAAGCATGAAAACAAAAACAGATTAAAAAGAAAATAATAACAAAAACAGATTTAAAACAAACCAAAAAGTATAAAAAATGAAATTTGAATTTGAATACGTCACCAAATTTTTATACTTACGTACCGTGTATTTTTTTCTCAGCGACGTCTTTGAATCTGTACTTGATTCCATTTCTCCGTCAGCCGTGAAAATAAATTTCGTCTCTAGAGATTTAATTTAAACTCTGTGAATGAGAGAAACTTTAAATTATTGACAAAGCTAAAAGAGTAAAGAATAACAGACTTTTTTTAATGCCTTCATCGTGACGATAAGCCCTTGACATCATCAAACCTGATGGCAAGCGGAAGCGGGCTTACCAAGATTCCCTAACGCAATGGGGAACTGGCTATCTTATCTTCATGTCGGAACACATCAATGCTGTTAACATTTCACCGACTCCGTAGCGTAATGGTTACTCCATTTGCTGCACACCAGGAGGTCGCGGGTTCGATTCCCGGTGGGGTCAACTTGAAAGACTCGGTTAGGTTGGTGGTAGGGCATTTTCTAAGCCCGCCTGGCTAGCTACCACCATCTTATCTAAGTCATGCCGCCAAACATCAGTGTTAGTAACATTGATGTGTTCCGGCTTGAAGATAAGATAGCCAGTTCTCCATTGCGTTGGGGAATCTTGGTAAGCCCGCTTCCATCTTCGGCATCATCGTCACTTACCATCAGGTGAGATGATGCCAAGGACTTACCAATATTGAATAAAAAAAAATGATGTTTGGGAGCAAAACTTAGATAAGATGGTAGTAGCTAGCCATGCGGTCTTAAAAAATGCCCTACCACCAACCAAAACGAGCCTTACAAAGTTAGACACTGCCGGGAATCGAACCAGCGACTTCCAGATGTGAAGCAAATGGACAAGCTATTACGTTAAGGTGAATAAGAAAATTAAGAAAGTTCTTACTTTTTGGGGTTCCGTACAAAACGGCACCCTATTACCGAGACTTCACTGTCCGTCCGTCCGTCCGTCTGTCACCAGGCTGTATTTCATGAACCGTGAAAGCTAGACAGTTTAAATTTTCACAGATGATGTATTTCTGTTGCTGTTATAACAACAAATACTAAAAAACAGAATAAAATAAATGTTTAAGTGGCTCCCATACAAAAGACGTGATTTTTTTACTCGTTTTTGCTCGTTTGTCGCTTTTCACCAGTGTGACGTCATTGTCGCGTTACGCCTGAGCCGAGCGTGCAAGCGATAGTTGTACTAGTACTTGTACTTGTACTTGGACATAAGCTTGGACTTGGACTTGAACTTGGACGGACGGACGGACGAACCGTCAAACAAGTGTGTCAATGGATTAAAAGTACTAGGCTTCCAGGATCTTACAAGATCTTCAATGCGGTGGACTCTCTGTGAGGAAAACACGTATATGTGTGTGTCAATGAATTAAAAGTACTAGGCTTCCAAGATCTTGCAAGAGGTGTTTCAATGCGGTCGATTTTCTATGTTTTCTATATTTCACCCGACTATGGGCGGTATTTTACATCTTCCTAAAGATGGAGCTAAAGAAGTTTTACTTCAGTAGTGTGGTCTAAAGCACACAAGCGTTCAGCTTGTGACACGTTATGACGTAAAATTTTCGTCCGTAAACCGGATTTACAGACAACATTGTTTTTATACTCCATTTTCCCTATTACTTGGAACCAATATTTAGATGTCTGAATGATCCTCATTAGGGCGATTGGGCCTTAGTCGATCACGCGGGCCCAGTGCAGTGGTCGACTTCACAGAACATTCGAGTTTATTTGTAGATGTGTGCAGAATTCCTCACGATGTTTTTCTTCACCGTAAGAGCATCAGATAAAAATACGTAATATTATGAAATCTAAATTCGAAAGCACATTAAAATTTGTACGTGGCAGGACTCAAACCACCAACTTCCGGACAGAAGGTAGCTACCTCAGCCGTTACGCCTTCAACGGCTTCTTACTCTATTCCTGGTTAATAACTTTTTATTTCAACTGTTTTTACCCTAATATTATGTTATTTGTGTGTGCCTAGTCGCTATAGGAAATCTACCGAAATAGAAGCGAACTTCTTATAAATCTAATTAGTGATCTCACGATGCGTAACACAGAATTCTAGGGTCACTTTAGTAGGGACGTAGAAGTACGCAGCTGAAAGGTCATTATAGTTTATATACCTACTCATTATATAAATATAATTAATTCAATGTATGATAAAGTTTGGTGTTAATTATAACGATAAATATAATTAAGTTAACTTTTATTTTATGCTGGCTTTTGCCCGTGACTTGACATGTTTATCGACGTGATAACGTCTTATAAATTGATGACAAGGGCTGCATTCACGAAAAAGTGTGACGTCACTATCTCGTTACGCCAGTGTGACTTCATTGTCGCGTCACGTCCATCATCGCGTTACGCCCATTGTCTCGTTACGCCAGTGTGATGTCATTGTCACGTTACGACTGAGCCGAGCGTGCAAGCGACAGTTGTACTTGTACTAGTATTTGTACAAGTACTTGTACTAGTTTTTGTACTAGTACTTGTACTAGTATTTGTACAAGTACTTGTACAAGTACTTGTACTAGTATTTGTACAAGTACTTGTACTAGTATTTGTACAAGTACTTGTACTAGTATTTGTACAAGTACTTGTACAAGTACTTGTACTAGTATTTGTACAAGTACTTGTATTTGTACAAGTACTTGTACTTGTATTTGTACAAGTACTTGTACTAGTATTTGTACAATTATTTGTACTAGTATTTGTACAATTACTTGTACTAGTATTTGTACAAGTACTTGGACTTGGACTTGGACGAACGGACGGACGGACGGACGAACCATCAAACAAGTGTGTCAATGGATTAAAAGTACTAGGTTTCCAGGATCTTACAAGAGGTGTTCCAATGCGGTCGACTCTCGGTGAGGAATACACGTATCTGTGTGTGTCAATCGATTTAAAGTACTAGGCTTTGAGGAACTTACGAATTCTCTGTGAGGAAAACACGACCGTGTCTGTATTACGTTTAAAAGTGTGTGAAAGAACGTTCTCAATGGCCACTTGCCACGGCCGACTAGATTTGCCACGGCCGACTAGATTTGCCACGGCCGGCTAGATTGTACGTAATCGAGTTAGTCACGACGACGACGTGGGTCTGGATGGCCATAAAGCACACAAACGTTCGGCTTGTGACACGTTATCACGTAAAATTATCGTCCGTAAGTCGACTTTACAGACAACATCGTTTTTTTTTTGTAGAGTACGCATGAGTACTACTATTTTCTATAGTATACGCATACTTACTTACTTACTTCGCTGGCTCAGCGACCCGAAGTGGATCTTGGCCTCCGACATTAAAGTGCGCCACTCTATCCTATTTTGTGCCAAGTTTCACCATTCGGGCACGATGAAGTCGCCAAAGACCTCAAAGAGTTGGGAGTGCCCGAATAGTATACGCATAAGTACTACTATTTCAAAATTTGAGATAGATAATACTTTCAAATGAGTTTCTAGTAGCGAAATGAAACAATGACCGATTTTTGTTTTACTATTTAAATAGAAATTCATTTTTTGAGTAACAATCATCCGACCATTCATTACTTGTTATTCACTATAAACACACATTAAATAAAATATTACTACTTACGCATTATTTTAATGAAGCTTATCAGCCAAATATTTAATAACTCTCTAAATTTTGTAGAGAGACCAGTGAGTTTTTAGCTTACATCGTCAAACATTGTTAGTGCAACAACAAATTCGCTTATCTGTGAACCTCTCTTCCGGTGCATCAATTGTAGTTATGGGCACACCAATGTTTTTGTGGGCCTAACTACAGGCTCACTGTTTTTGTGAGCCTCAAGGAAAATCAATTGTATCTGTTGGCCCCCTCCAAGTGCATAAATTTTATCGGTGGTTCTCTCTTCAGGAGCTGGACTTCACTACAGGCACATTAAGTGGGAATTTTATCTGTTGGCCCCCTCCAGGTGCATAAACTTTACTATTAGTGGGCCTCTCTTCAGGCACTTTATTGTATCTATGGACCTACCTGCAGACGCACCAATGTTTCTGCGGGCCTCACTGCAGGTGTATTATTTGTAGCTGTGGGCCTCACCCCAGAAACATCAACTGTGTCACGTGTATCAGGGGGCCTCTCTCTCGGCACGTTATTGTATATAGGCCTTTCTCCAAGCGCATCAATTTTATTGACCTTCGCACTGCGCCCTTGAAAATAAGAGGCAGTCTCTTCGAGAGAGACTAAAAATAACAAGACAGTTGACAACACATTTTAAATTTTAATTAATACTCGTACTGCTATATTTCATTTGCGTGAGAAACTTGTAATAGTGACTTTTACGTTTGTGAAGGTAAATTATAAATATGTATTATGAGAATATATGGAATCTGATAAAGTGGCTCTCGGTTTTAGAAAAATATCTGTATTATCTTGCATCAATTTCAGTATGTGTATTATTAGTGGTATGTGTGATCATCTGCATGACAGTACCATCGTGGAGGACTTTAAGAAACTACGCATTCTTTAATGCATTCTGTACTGAAGCATGTTTATTACTGGTGGACTTCATATTGAAAAAGATATTTTTTTTTAAAGAAAATGGCGAAATTAACGAAATTGTGTTTACCCTTTGCAAATTCCAACGTTGTTTTTTTATAAAACTGTGTTGTTGGATACTTATATTGACTGGCATTGCTTACACCGATATCGTGAAAGTTTTCCCCACTACTGTTACTAGAAAATTTCTTAAGTGTAATCTATTTGCATATGGCACACCATTGATATGGTATATTTTTGTCAGGTTATTGGAATTGATATTAAGCAATGCTCAACTACAAGAATACATAATCAGTATATTTGTAGCAATTTTTATTGTATGGTGTTTCATAAATTTATATTTATACTTGCGGGTGCTGTACTGCTTGATGAAGAATTCAAACATCGCTCATTCACATTGGAATGCATGTAAAAAGATACAATTAGCAACTGTAACATTTTTTACTAGTGGGATTAATATAATAATAATTGTATTTCCATTTTCAATTTTTTCAAGATTTCAATCAACCGAACTGTTTAACGACCAAACAAATGCTGCCCGATTGCTTTTGTATGCCTTAATTTGTAAGGTATTAACCTGCTTGCATTTTTTGTGTACTAATATTGTATTTTTGATATTGAAATCAAATCGTAACGCGTGTGTTGTTTGTTTCAATAAATTGTGTAAAATTCGTCCAATAAATGGGTTAGTACAAAATTTCAGAAACCGGTTTCAAAGATCCGTAAACAATTCTCGAAACAGTTTGGAACTTCCCGTTCGTAACCTTTCGTCTTTAGTTTAGTAATTAAAGGCTATTATAGTTTCAAAAAGAAAGAGCGTCGGTGGCGTAATGGTTAGAGCCACTACCTGCCATCAAATCCTCCACGTACCAATGAGTTTTCGAATTTCGATTTCATGTACGTTTATCCGACGTGAAGAAAAACATTGTGAGGAAACCTACACACGCCTGCAAAGAAACTTGAAGGTTGCGTGTGAAGTCGACCAAGTCGCACTGGGCCCGCGTGGTCGACTAAGGCCCGATCGCCCTGATATCAGGGTAGGCTCGAGCCCCTTGGTGGGGACGTATATGAGCTGATATGATGATAGTTTTAAACCTTGCTAAGTCCAGCTGTTTGTTTGTTTTTTTGCTTCTATTTCTTGTAATATTACCGTAGTAACTATGAATTTTACATATTTTATTGATTAAGGCCTTAAGATGGCCCAAATGACAATATTCAAATCAAATTATTGAAAGACTGCATGTGTAAAGCTATCACCATGAAATAAAAAAAACATAATATAATTAAAGTAATAAAAAACGATTTAATTTAATTCACTTTTTTTTTAAATATTACCACTATTGATGTAAAAAAATATACTGTAGACCCTGTTTTTGTTAATTATTGCAAAATTTCTCGAAAACAAATATTGAATGAAACCAACACACAAAAATCGGTGACTTAAAGAAGTTTCATTTTAATTGAAATACTTTATTTCATTGCGCATTTTTTAAACTTATTTGAAAGTGATGAAAAGTAATAAAAACATATAAAAATCGAGAATTGGGCGTTCGGTTTCAACGTAACAGCCGCGTTAGAGCCCGCATTAATTTGAACTTAAAAAGAATAGACTTACGTTTGACATTATTGAAACACGTATATCAAACTGCTCGGATTGAGTAATCTTAGCGCCTTAATCACATTTGATACTTTTAAAAATGACTTGTGATTTTATAATGTTGTCAAAAAGCAAAAAGATGAAAAAGTCACGGATTTAGATGTATTTGAAACTGAACTCATGGAAAAGCTGGTTTTGATACGACTAACATGGACATTGTTGGTTTTTAACCGACGAAAAAAAACGGAGGAGGTTCTAAAATCGACACATATATTTTTTTGTATGACCACGTATTACCTTTTACAGTGTTTGATAATTCTTTTTGGCAAGGGTTGTTTTTTTTTGAAAAGTTAGTCCTACATAAATTTTAAAAATCGAAATGTGTGCTGGGACATACAATAGAAGTGAAACTTCAACGGACCCAGAGCCTTGAGCAGGCTGATGGGTCTATAGCTAGAGGGTTCTGAGGGGTGTTTGTTAGGTTTCCTAAAACCTATTACGTCTGCACCTTTCCACGCGTCGGGAAAGGAGCAGTTTTCCATGACTGCATTGAATATGCTAACCAGGAGTAAAATGAGGTTGGGGGAGAAGCATTTGAGGACTCTGTTGGTGATGCCGTCAGAGCCGGGGGCTTTGCGGGGTTTGAGTTTTTTGATGGGCGTCTCTACCTCATGTTACTGGGGGGAGAGGGTCGGTCGGAGGGATGGTGGCTCGCATGTCGACCTCTTCATCCACCTCGCGCAGGTGGGAGGGGTCGGCTGGGAGTGTGCTGGGGGAGCATTGTGCTTCTAGGCTGTCGGCCAGGCATTCGGCCTTCTCAGTGTCGTCAAAGGCATCTGGTTGGTTGGGACGTTTGAGAGGGGGCATCGGGGATTTGCAGTCCTTCTTGAGGGCTCTCTCCAGCTTCCAGTAAGCGAGATGGGAGGGCGCGATTCCCTAAAGAAGGTTATCCCAACGATTCGACCGCAGCTCTTTCATGGTCTGCTTTACGACCCTCTGAAAAGCTTGCATGCGAGTGCGGTTTTCAGCGCTGGAAAAACTGTCGTAAGCGCGGGTGGCCGCATTCTTTGCCGTCAGCAGTCTTCTCAAATCTTCCGGCAGGTTCCAGCGGTGCTCGGGCAGCACTGAGACCTGTCGGGAGCATTCTTTGACGGCTGTCTGTGTGTGGCTGCTGAGGGCATCGATTGCACCGCGGACGTCTTCTGGTGTCCTGATTACGTCGGGTATCGTGTCGAGGTCGGGTGAGGTGGGAACTTGGAACTTTTCCTCGAGTCTGTCCCAGTCAACTATCGTCCGAGTAGGCGGGGCGGTGGGGGTGGGGGGCCTAGCTGTAGGACACCGGCCGATGGTCAGAAGTGAGGGTGTGATGCACTTCTATGGAACATAACCGGAGGCTAATGTTCCTTAGAAGTGATTTATCTAAGATATCGGGGGTGTATTCAGATTGGTACGGAAAGTGAGTCGGGGTCACGGGGGCAATGATGTCGAAGTTATTTCAGCTATAGACCCATCAGCCTGATCAAGGCTCTGGGCAAGCTATATGAGCGTATCCTTCTAGCCCGACTTAACGGCGTAGTGCAGACTAAAATCTTACTCCCCAACGAGCAGTTTGGTTTCAGAGCCAAACACTCGTGCATACAACAGGTGCACCGCCTAACGGAGTACATAATAAGCGGCTTTGCCCGCAAACAGTACACAGGAGCTTCTTTGATGTGGCGAAAGCTTTCGATAAAGTCTGGCACAACGGCTTGATATACAAGCTATATCGGCTGAGACTGCCAGACCGGCTCGTACTCATCGTACGAGACTTTCTCAGGAATCGGAGCTTCCTAAGGCTCCGTACTTGCCCCCACGCTCTTTTCGCTTTACATCAGCGACATGCCCCGATTCCCAATCGTCAATCTCGCGCTTTTTGCAGATGACACCGCGCTTTATCTGTACAGCCGATCCTCGACTCTTATAGTCAAAAGCTTCCAATCCTCAGCCCAAGTCTTAGGAGACTGGTTTAGGAAATGGAGGATCGAGGTAAACCCACAGAAGAGAGCAGCGATTATGTTTACCTTCAAACAGCTCAGTTCTATCAACAACCCCATCGACCGAAACATTACTATGTTTGGTAGCTCTATCCCTTGGAAACGCTCGCTCAAGTACCTGGGGGTAACCCTAGATAGTCGACTGACGTTCAAGAACCACATAGAACGAGTTCGCAACAAGGCCGCGTTCGTACTAGGCCGTCTCTACCCCATGACCAACAAGCGGAGTAAACTGTTCCTTAGAAATAAGGTGACACTTTACAAAACTTGCATTCGCCCCATCCTCACCTACGCCGGTATAGCTTTCGCTCACACCAGTCCCCGTCTCATTCACTTCAGGTCATCCAAAATCGCTTCATGCGTAGAGCTTCTCTACCCTCTTCCCCCGCTTCTGGCGCTTACCAGCGCTACCGGCATATTCCAGGCCGCTTCTCTCCGATCCTCTCACGTCCAAGCAACGACCTTAGCCGAGGTCCGTGCCTACCTGGGCGCCCTTAGGCAGTTGCATCTTTTTGCTTTGCACTAGGTTGAGTGTCTTCCGTACTCGCCTCCTCTGCCCGGTGAAGTTGTAAAGGCCCCCACGGCCAACAACAAGCTTGGCCTTTTGAAAAAAAAAAAAATATTGCGTCTTGGGCCTTCCTTGGAATTATGGAACTTCTGGACCTTTAGACACGTTTAGGAATATTAGAGTGATCGTAAGCTATTGTGGCGCTCTAATTTATAGGCTCACTTATATTGTAAATTGTAAATTACCTCGGCACGGAATAAACGGTTAAAGTCTTATCCTCCGTGATGCTTCAATCAACTCCCTCAAGAACCCGTTCTACAGTTTGAATTTATTAAAAATCATAGCTGGGTACATGTTTATAAATCCTTGCTGGCGTAAACACATTTCGACACCCCCACCGAAAAACATTGAAACTCACTTTTTGTAATTTTAGAGGAGAAAGCCTCATATATATACAGAATTCGAATATGATTGTAACTCAAAAGTCCCAAAAAGTGAGTTACAACGTTGTTTGATGGGGGTGTCGATTTATAGACGTGACTGTACAGCTCGATTATGGCCGGCCGACAACTCATATTGTGGGCGCTTGATAAAATAATAGCTTGTAGGTACCTAAAACAATTAAAGTGTGATTTTTTTTATTGTCTGTGGGAAGGGAAAACTGTTTTTTATTCACAATTGGTAAGCCCCCACCTGATGTTAAGTTGTCGGACGGCAGGTAGTTAGATGGGTACATAGGGAGTGGGCTATTTTTAAAAAATGCCGATGCGAACAATTTAATTTATTATTAAGTTAAGGAGAAAATATAAGACCTAAAAAAGAACATAAGAATTAGAAAACGTTACACACTTAAATTTAAAATAGAAATCACATAAAAAAACACAAATATAACCTACCCAAAATAACAATTAAATTTATTTTAATTAGTAATTAATGAAAGTATGATGAAAATAATTTTGATTTTTAATGACGTTGTCAGATGGATTGACGCATGCGCGGAAAAGAAATAAATGGGAAAAAAAGATGGTCGAATAAAAGGAGAATGAATATCTGCGCACCGCACTAAAAAGTGACGATAATTCTGAAGATGGAAGCGGGCTTATTAAGATTCCCCAACCCAATTCTTTTCTCAACAAAATTCTGTTAACACTGATGTTTGGCGACAAGACTTAGATTAGATGGTGGTAGCTAGCCAGGCGGGCTGTGAAAATTCCCTACCACCAACCAAACCGAGTCTTACAAAGTTGACTCCGCCGGGAATCGAACCCGCGACCTCCTGGTGTGAAGCGAATGGACTAGCCATTACGCCACGGATGCTGTTAAAAACTGTTCAGAATGATGAGTAAACGCACTAGCTTCTACAGATCTTTCATCAGTTTCCTTCACGCTGTCTCTAAAAAGGTTGAACAAAACCAAATGACATAATGTAACTATTCTGTTTGTTTATCGCATCCTTCGTGAGAAATAATCAGTTAGATAGCAGACAAACTATCTGCCAAGCCTTGTCATTTGTCGATCGATTGTTTTATTTATTTATTAGCTGTTTCCCGCGGTTTCACCCGCGTGGAAAACGTTTTTATGACTTTTCGAGGGCGGCTCGCGAGCGTGAAAAAAAAACCTATGTGCTAATCTCTCTATCTACCAAATTTCAGCCAGATCCGTTTAGTAGTTTTTGCGTGAAATAGTAACAAACATTACATCCATACATTCTTAGAAAGGTTTTTTTGCGGGTTTATACAAATCAAGGAAATCTACTGTAGGATAAAAAGATAATTTGAAATTTACTTTAATTAACATGCAATCTTTTATATATTTTTTTATTATGTATTTGTAATTTATATATTTATTTAGGTGGTGTAATTTATCTTTATTAATTAGTATTAATTTTTAGTTGCACATGCACCTACCCGCTATCGTTTCACTTTCTCGTTTCCTCCATTTACAAAAGGTTGGCTGGAATAAATCGCTTAAAGCAATAAGTTCGCCTTTGCACATCATTGTATATTTTGCTAGTTAATAAGTTTTTCATTTTTGTAAATTTGGTGTGCAATAATAGTAGTTTATGAAACTGTTGCATAATAATGGTTCTTAAAATACGAGTGTAAGTTCAAAAAACGAACCGTAGGCGAGTTTTTTTATAGCATTACACGAGTGTTTTAAGACCAAATTATGTGCAGTTTCATACACTACTTTATCTAATCTCATACATTGGGATTGAATCAACTAAAATACAAACATCAAAGTTAAGAGTAAGAAAAAAATCCCACGAAATTCAGTAAGTACCTACAACAAAACGTGTCATAGCGCTGATTCCCAGCGCATCACCGCGTTTGCACTGAAGCGGACGGTGTCACAGACAGGTAAAAACAATGATTTCACTGATCTCAGGCATTTTTAAACAAGAATGAAAATTATCCACGTAATTCAGTATCTACAACAAAATTCAATGAAAAACCAACACATCACCGCGCATGCGTTACAGCGGGCGCTGTCACAGACAAGTAAAAATTGGAATGAAAACTTTTTGTATTGCTGTAAAAATGGCGCGAACCGCATGTGCGTTCCCATAAAAAAAAATTGATATGGAACTTCGTTGGTGATATTATCTCTTTGGTTTAACTTGTATCGTAATGGAAAAAAAATCATTATAAAATTATTTCTCTAACAAAATAATGTTATAATGTATTTTTTTTAATTACGGTATTGTGTTTATATAGTATGCCAATATAAACTCGTTTTGAAGTTGATAATGCGAACTTTACGATATGAGAGTAGATAAAGGATATTTATCATATCTTTTTGTCTGCCGTATAATTTAAGTGTAATTTTTGTTTACTTCCCTTCAAAGTTTAAATTAATGTATTTTCAAAGAATAAAAACTATTGCAGTAATGTGCAAATACGTTTATAACAACCCCACCTAAATACAGTTGTGACGTTAACTTTGCGATGTTTTTTTTAATTTCTCGTGTCAAACGCATTGTTAACATTTTGTTAAAAATTTTATAAAACTTTCTGAAATTCCGTCGGTTTGTTTGAGAGGAAAATGTTTGAGTACGTACGGTAGATGTGTGAGTAGGTTTATTTGTTCGGAAACCAGACGCAAACAGACATACATACATAGCCTATAAATTTCATGTCCGTTACTGTTGGCTTTGCCGTAGTCGGGTGAAAAAGGGAGTTTCAGTTGTCTTAGCTAGGCTATTTCCCGCGTATTTGTCCGCATGGATATTGTTTTTATTACTGTTTTCAAGGTACAGGCGCGCAAGTAACTAGCAGCTTGCAAGCAAGGAATTTAGTTTTTTTTGGTTCTTTTGAGAACTATACGGGATGTAACAAAATTGGTGTGGATCCCGTTAACTGGGGCTTCTATCATCATTAATTATTTTTTTTACTTTTTATACAAATCGATCAGCTGATCGACCGATTCTGTGTTTTAGTATGGAGAGTCCAGATTTTTTTTTGAGAATTGGCTATGGGTTCATTTGGAAAAGTTGTTCAGTATGACGAGTAGAACCCTAGTTAAAGGGACCTACACCAATACTTTACATCCTGTTTATGCTTTTTCCGGGACAATGAGTGTTATTATTGTTATTAAATAATGTTGTTCTCCGCTTTACAGTTCTACGCCCAGCGAAACTGTTCAACTGTTTTATCATGAAAGAGTAACAAACAGATAGACGGATAGACACACATTACACTGGATTTTTAATAAGTATTAGTTATTATAGAAGCAATACTTGGTAAAAATATTTTAAATCCTATTTGGGCACCAAATGACCATGTGTGATTTGTCCCAGACTATATATTATTTCGGATCATCAGAAGGGTTTTGGCCGGATCTAAGAAATAAACTCGTCTTTGAGAAGTTTTGGAGTGTACAATCAATATTCACACACGTTTGCAACACGAGGCTTCACGATGATTCGGATGAAAACCGATTATTTTATAGACTACGATGAGTTCGGCACGGGGCTGGCTTCCCAAGTTGACAGTTCAGCTGCTCGATCAAAAGTGCTTGTAAAATAATTGGCGCTTCTGTTGTAGCCTCTGTAGGTTGGCTGCATAGTCATTTAATAGTTCGATAATCACAACGATTCTGATTGGCTAACAAACAGGTACCAACACTACCAACTTCCGGGTTCCGGTATCGCACCGACCACGCCTTGGCCAAATATGACTATTATTACTACCCTAGCTAACGGCTTGACTTTTCAAGATAAAATACACGGTGCTTCGACGCATGCATAGGTGGCGCCACGTCCTTGCGCTCCGACATATATATTTTTTTTATTAAAAATTTGAGTGTGTTTAGCTGCACCTCACCAGATGGTAAGTGCCGATGCAGTCGAGGAAGTAACATGCAAGTTCAAATAGTGCCCAATTGCCCATAGTTATTTATAAATAAAAAAAATAAAATAAAATTTGGAAGATTTTATTTTTGATTTCACCTTAATTGAATATGAAATCTTAACTATGTATCTACTAGCTTTTGCCCGCAACATCGTATTTACAATTGTCTTTGAGAGTGAGTGGTACGCGTGCCGCAAGCGCAGTTATGAATTTTCTACAAATCTCTAGGGAAATTCATTGGCCTATTCTTCTAATTATCTGTGTCAATAATCCATTGCTCCGTTGCGATGTTAAATCATCATATAAGCCGAAGGATGTCCACTGCTGGACATAGGCCTCACTTAAGGATTTCCACGACGACCGGCTCTGCGCTGCCCGTATCCAGCAGCTTCCCGCGACCATCACCAGGTCATCGGTCCACTGAGTGGGAGGCCTGCCTACAATTCGTTAGACTACTACACTACCGACATAGCTCTCAGAATTGCTTAACATAAGTGGCAGTGGGCGGGGCACATTGCTCGTAGAACAGATGGCCGTTGGGACAGTAAAGTTCTCGAGTGGCGACCACTCACCGGAAAACGTAGTGTAGGCGATGTTAAATAAGTCAACAGAAAAAACTGGTTTTTTTTTCAGTTCCTACAAGAAACTGATATTTTTACGTGATAAAAAAGTATGCCTATGTACTTTTTCATGACACGGACTACGTGCATGCCAAATTTTGTGAATATTTATGGAGCTGTTGACGCGTGAAAAGGTAACTAACAGAAAAATACATTTTCACATCCTTACTAATATTATAAACTAGCTGTGCCCGTGACTTCGTCCGCGTGGGGGTTTTGAATTTTCCCACGGGAACTCTTAAATTTTCCGGAATAAAAAGTATCCTGTATGTTAATTCGGGCTATAAGAAACCACAATACAAAATTTCATCAAAATCGGCTTGGTAGTTTTTGCATGATGCGTGAACATACAGACAGACAGATATACAGACAAACAGACAAAAATTCCGAAAGTTGTTGTTTTGGCCTCTATATCGTTGGAAATGTCCACAATAGTTTTCAGTTTCCTAAAATATTTAATGTGCAGACACGGCCCCGTTACAATTTTATTATATGTTTATGGTGAGATGATGCCAACGGCATACCTACCAATTATGAATAAAAAAAAATTGATGTGAAAATGTGTTTGTTTGTTTGTTACCTTTTCACGCTTAAACGCCTTGAACAATCTTGATGAAATTTGGCATGCACGTAGCCTGTGTCACGCGGAAGGACATAGGCTACTTTTTATCCCGTGAAAATAGCATAGTCCGATGCAGTTCCTGAGAAAACTAAAAAAAAATAGTATTTTTTGATTCATTTCTTTAACATCGCAACGGAACAATGGGTTGTTGTGAATTTTAGCACAAAAATGGTTGAGGGAGTAGGGAATGACATAGACTGCTAATCATAATCCCGATCAAGGATAGAAATCTGGAGAAAACTAATGAGCACGTTCGCGAGCCGCTTGCGGTCCGCGCACCACTCACCGACGCGGGCGAAGCTGCAGGAAAAAGCTAGTTTATGATAGTAGTAAGTATGTTAGGATATTGACAGTGTTTGCACCAAATATGTTGCTCAGAAGTGAAAGTATCTCTAGTGAATTTTCTTGCATTTAGATCGATCCGACGAAAAAAGAAACATATGATTTTTTTTTATAAACAAAGTAAGTTTATTTTTTCTGAGAGCTATTAATAATAATTTTAAAAGAATAACGTACTTGTGTACAAATCCACATCTAACAGATAGATATACTACGTCCTCTCCGTAATAGGCTTGTTTTTGTTAGATTTTTGTATTTAATATAATAATAAAAAAGCTAAAAAAAATAACCCTAATATTCTAAAAATATTTTTTTATGACTTCTTGCTTCTTACACACATTTTGAAGAGCATTTTGTTATAAGATTAGTGTGCCGCCTCGACGCGCCTCCATGCACATCTAAGCACGCACGAGAATATACTCCGTTTTAGACGCTATTCAGTGTACGATATGCGATCGATATCAATTTAAAAAAAACATATATGTTCATAATTTTCATTTTTTTATAAGACTGTCTATTAGAAATTCTAAACATTGATTTGCAGATCAAACGTACTCGCATTGACAACCAAATAACTAGATTATTATTACTACACTTTGACCTCAGGTTTCGAACCAATTTCATAAATGTATTTTTACCACCAATATATTATTTTTTATAAAAATAAATAAATAATAACGGTGATGATGAAAAAGGTCGTGGCAGAGATCAAAAGCCAATAAAATTAGAAAACATACCAAAGACAAAATTAAAAACTTCGTCACAGATAATCTAAGCCAGAATGAACACAAAGTGAACCATGTTGCTTAGAATATAATGCACTTTGTTTAATTTTGGCCAGTTCTCAGTCAAAGTATATATATTAGTACTAACATATAGAATGGACACTCCCTGCCGCTCTCGAGATTGCGATCTCACCCCCTCATCATCCCGATTGGTTACAATTTGGTTATCGAACGTATAGGATTTCGCCGCCATTTTGTTTGTTCCGTCATTCCTTTTTTGAGATGTCATTTCTAGCCCGTTGTATGAAGTGTCCAGGGTGTGCATTAATCCATCTTCCCTACAAATTCTAAGTGCTTCATCCTTCATCTCATAATTATTATGCTAGCAAAACTAATAACCATAAATTCGTTATTAGCAAATTAGATTAAACATAATAAACAAATAGAATAATCAAACTATCGATACAGACGTAGAACGCGTAGTATTGGTATTTATAATATACTAGCTTTTGCCCGCGGCTTCGCCCGCGTGGACATAGCTTTTATGACTCTTTTTGAGGGTGAGTGGTGCGCGAGCCGCAATCACCTCGCAAGCGTGGACATGAGTTTTCTCCAGGTACCTCAGGAACTGTATCGGGCTATTCGGATTAGCTGTCTTTGTCACTTCCCACCCCCTCAACAAATTCAATACATAAAATCACTTTAACGTGCCACCGACGTGCGCGAGCGTAGAAAACAGTTGTCCCCAGATCCCTCGGGAACTGTGTCAGGATATTCTTATTAGTAAATTATATCATTTTCCACCTCATCTCTGTGCTAAAAATCACACCAATCCATTTTTTCGTTACGATTTTAAATAAAACGAACAAAGAGTATTGTTTTAGTTTCCTCAGGAACTGCATCGGGCTATGATAATTTCCACAGATAAAAGGTTGACTATTTCATTCCCAGTGATACAGGCTACTTGCATACCAAATTTCATCAAGATTGGTAGAGGTGTTGAAGTGTGAATAGGTAACAAACAAACAAACGCATTTTCACATTTATAATATTAAGTAAGGATTTCTAAATCTTAAATAAAATATAGAGCGTCGGTGGCAAAACGGTTAGGGCCACTACCTCCTGTCCGGAAGGCCGTGGTTCGAATCCTGCCACTTACTTATATCTATACGAATATCGATTTCATACTGGTATGTACGTTTATCCAACGCTCTTACGGTGAGAAAAACATCGTGAGGAAACCTGCACACGCCTACGAAGAAATTCGAAGCTTATGTGTGAAGTCAATCAACCCGCAATGGACCCGCGTGATCGTCTAAGGCCAGATCGCCCTAACTCAGGGCAGGTCGAGTTCCTTGGTGGGGACGTATATAAACTGATATGATGAAATAACACATACCTATATTATAAAAAACTAATTCAAATCATTATAGGTATCAATCTAGTAATAAAATTTCCTAACAATATTAATATGGGTCAAATCCCCGAGTCGTATCAGCTCGAAAGGAGCCAAGACGCACTTCTCGTTGCCGCGCTGGATGGCAATAGACAACCTTAGCAGCAGGTAGGACCTCACGTCACATCTCCTCTCTCGAAGGCGAAGGCCAATCTCCTTTGTGAAGGCAAAGGCCTCTGAGGGTTCAGCAGCCGGTTGTCTCACAGACCAGCGGCACAAAACAGTAATTTGCCTCCAATACCGAGTACTTATTATGCTTCTTTCTCACCGCAAATTGAGCAGCAGTACCGTACGGGTGAGGAGTGAGGCAGAAAAACTGGCTTCCCAAAGCAGACGCGTTCCTCTCTGCCATAGCACCTGTTTAAACCCTCTGGCCTTTTGCCATCAGATCGACTAAAGCCCGGCCGGCGGCTGCATCAAAGATAGAATATTCCATTCTGTCTGGAATCAATTCCATCTGGCCGAGACCAGTGCCCTCCGAGTGAGGTCGTTAAGGAATTGGTGACGTGGGAATCTTCACAAACACGACTGCAACTCAGTGAGTGATGGCCAATTGCCTCCGCCGTGGACCCGCAAATACATTGATGAGGTTCACAGATATTGATATTGCAGGCGGAGAGCAACTGCCACACGCAAATAGTCGCCGTCAGAAGAGTTCCCATATCTGTGCCTCCTGTTAAAAGATGCTAAACTCGATTTATGTGTTTTTATTTTTTTACACGATTGGAATCTGTAAAAAAATACCTCTCTGTTTGTCTATGATACTCATCGCTATCGTACCATAGGTTCAGAGTTTAAAGTAGCGTATGCTGAAAAATACATAAAAGAAATCCACTCAAAAGTATGAAATAATATTTTAATGTTTTAATACATCTTAAGCGCTTTTTATTATCCCTGCAGTGCAATCTATTGACATTCTGCTACTATTATTATAATGTTTGGTATGTGTAGCTAATATATAGAAAAAAGTACTCTAGTGATATTATTGTAAGTATCGATAGATAATTTCCCACGGGACCTCTTTAGTTTTCCGGGATAAAGAATACCCGACTATACAATGATGGTCAAAAACACCCCATCCCAATGTAAAGGTTTCATATTGTTACGTTGAGTCATTCTAAAGATAAAATTTTTTGCATTCCTGTAGGAACCCTAATTTTTTTGGGATTCACAATGTCCCAGTTTTAGTTCGCGATAAGGGTATCAACGTGTAAAATTTGATTGTAATAGGTCAAGCCACATTTGCGTGGTGAGCCATTCTATTAATGAAAACTTTTGATTTTCCCACGGGAACTCTTGAATTTTCCGGGATAAAAAGTATCCTATATGTTAACCCGGGCTATAAGGAACCACCATACAAAATTTCATCAAAATCGGCCCAGTAGTTTTTGCGTGATGCGCGAACATACAGACAGACAGACAGACAGACAGACAGACAGACAGACAAAAATTCCAAAAGTTGTTGTTTTGGCCTCTGTATCGTTAGTAATGTCCACCACAGTTATTATTTTCCAAAAATATTTCATGTACAGACACGGCCCCGTTACAGTTTTATTATATTATTATATAGATAGATTGTACAGTAGGTAACTACAATAATATTATAATCGATATTTAATTTAAAATTAACCCCTATTTCTTCGGGTCATCGCATCACGTGTGAACGGCTGGACCGATTTCTATAATTCATCATCATCATCATCATATCAGCCACAAATCGTCCACTGCTGAACAAAGGCCTCCCCCAAGGATTTCCACGACGACCGGTCCTGCGCTGCCCGCATCCATCGGCTTCCCGCGACCTTCACCAGGTCATCGGTCCACCGCGTGGGAGGCCTGCCTACGCTACGTTTTCCGGTGCGCGGTCGCCACTCGAGAACTTTACTGCCCCATCGGCCATCTGTTCTACGAGCTATGTGCCCTGCCCACTGCCACTTCAGTCTAGCGATTCTGTGAGCTATGTCGGTTACTTTAGTTCTCCTGCGGATCTCCTCGTTTCTGATTCGATCACGCAGAGAAACTCCGAGCATAGCACGCTCCATTGCCCTTTGGGTGACCTTGAGCCTTCTTATGAGGCCCATAGTAAGCGACCATGTCTCAGTTCCGTAAGTCATCACTGGCAACACACACTGGTCAAAGACCTTAGTCTTGAGACACTGCGATATTTGGGACGTGAAGATATTGCGAAGCTTCCCGAACGCTGCCCAGCCGAGTTGGATTCGTCGATTGATCTCTTTCTTGAAGTTGGACCTGCCTAGCTGGACTGTTTATCCCAGGTATACATATTCGTCAACAACTTCCAGTGTAGAGTCTCCAACCTTTAGAGGAGTGGGTGCGACACGGACATTTAACATTATTTTCTATAATTATTATTTTTTATTTCGTAGGGTAGTGTAGTGTAGGGTAGGGTAGAGTAAAGTAGGGTAGTGTAGTGTAGGGTAGGGTAGTGAAGTATAGTTTATGTAGTGTAGGGTGTGGTAGGGTAGTGTAGTGTAAGGTGGTAAGAAGTTCGCCGGGACAGCTAGTTTATGATATGATGATGATGATACAACTCGTAGCTCGTAGACCAGTGGCCGTTAGGGCAGTCTCGAGTGGCGATCGTGCACCAGAAGACGTCGTCAAGCCTCCCGCTGGATGCGGGCAGCGCAGAACCGATCGTTGAGGAAAACCTTGGGGGAGGCCTTCGTCAAACAGTCGACGTACTTAAGCTGATATAATGATGATGATAATATGTTTAATAAGAGACAACTATTTGTAAATTATCTTTGTTATATAATAAATGATGTATAAGAACGTCTGTGGCGTAATGGCTAATCCCTACCTCCTGTCCGAAAGGCTGTGGTTCGAATTCTACCACGTACCAATGGGTTTTTGAATTTCGATATCATATGTACGTTTATCAGATGCTCTTGAAAACATCGTGAGGAAACCTACACGGTACACTTGCGAAAAAACTGATACGACATAACTAATACATAGAACATGTAGTCTGGTTGAAAATTGTGGCAGATTCTTTTAAGACCAGAAGTAGTCATAATACTGTGCCCCTAAAGTCACACTTTTTTTAGGCAGGTGATAGCCACTTTCAAGTCGATGGACCTTCCAGTGATTTTCCACCTTTCAAAAAAATAAAAAAGTAAGACAACGGCTGTGACTATGTTGTCGATATACCACCTGCATTACGCTTCCCCATTTTTTAAGCGGACAGTGACAGGGTGGAATTCCTTCTTCATTTTCTGATTTTTATCACTCATGTATTCACTCTAATGTATTATGTATGATGTAGAAGTTTCCAAAGCGAGAGTGAATGACATTATTTGAGTATGCGTGTAAAATCCTCAACTGCATCACACAAAAATACTGGGAACTTCTGAGAGTTAAAACGTTTGTAGTTGCGCTACTATTACAGTTGTCTATACTGTGGTTTTAGCTCCATTATCATAACGTTATATCTCTTTATGACACACACACACACTATAATAATGAGGCTATTACCAGATTTGATTAGTTCTTGTCCTAACATTGACGACTCAATCTACGAGAAATGATTGAAGGAACATTAGATCAGAGTAAAGTTATACTTACATAATATGCTATACTGAAATGTAAGTCACGTTATTGTCCTTATCCTTAAAACATTATCTATACGTATAATAAAATCGTATAGAGACAAAAAGTGCGAGTCAGAACCGCACACATAGTATTCCGTACCATCATACTAGATGGCGCTAGTTTCCTTATGCTTAGAAAAACACACAGCGTGGTCTAATATTGTAATACCCAGTTTGGCTGGTGGTAAAGCATTTTATAAGACCGCTTGGCTAGCTACCACCATCTTATCTAAGTTTTGCAAGCTCACTGGTTCAATTCCCAGCGCGGTCTAACCTTGTAATACCCAGATTGGATGTTGGTAAAGCATTTTTTAAGATCGCTTGGCTATCTACCACCATTTTATCAAAGTTTTGCAAGCTTGATTACTAGCGCGGTCTAACTTTGTGAATACCCAGTTTGGTTGGTGGTATAGCATTTTATAAAACCGCTTGCCTAGCTACCACCATCTTATCTAAGTTTTGCAAGCTCGCGGGTTCGATTCCCAGAGCGGTCTCACCTTGTAAAACCCAGATTGGTTGGTGGTAAAGCATTTTTTAAGATCGCTTGGCTATCTACTACCATTTTATCAAAGTTTTGCAAGCCTGATTACTAGCGCGGTCTAACTTTGTGAATACCCAGTTTGGTTGGTGGTATAGCATTTTATAAAACCGCTTGCCTAGCTACCACCACCTAATCTAAGTTTTGCAAGCTCACTGGTTCGATTCCCAGAGCGGTCTCACCTTGTAAAACCCAGATTGGTTGGTGGTAAAGCATTTTTTAAGATCGCTTGGCTATCTACTACCATTTTATCAAAGTTTTGCAAGCCTGATTACTAGCGCGGTCTAACTTTGTGAATACCCAGTTTGGTTGGTGGTATAGCATTTTATAAAACCGCTTGCCTAGCTACCACCACCTTATCTAAGTTTTGCAAGCTCACTGGTTCGATTCCCAGAGCGGTCTCACCTTGTAAAACCCAGATTGGTTGGTGGTAAAGCATTTTTTAAGATCGCTTGGCTATCTACTACCATTTTATCAAAGTTTGCAAGCCTGATTACTAGCGCGGTCTAACTTTGTGAATACCCAGTTTGGTTGGTGGTATATAGCATTTTATAAAACCGCTTGCCTAGCTACCACCACCTTATCTAAGTTTTGCAAGCTCACTGGTTCGATTCCCAGAGCGGTCTCACCTTGTAAAACCCAGATTGGTTGGTGGTAAAGCATTTTTTAAGATCGCTTGGCTATCTACTACCATTTTATCAAAGTTTTGCAAGCCTGATTACTAGCGCGGTCTAACTTTGTGAATACCCAGTTTGGTTGGTGGTATAGCATTTTATAAAACCGCTTGCCTAGCTACCACCATCTTATCTAAGTTTTGCAAGCTCGCGGGTTCGATTCCCAGCGGGGTCTAACTTTGTTATGCCCAGTTTGGTTGGTGGTATGCATATTATAAGACAGCTTGGTTATCTACCACCATCTTATCTAAGTTTTGCAAGCTCGCGGGTTCTATTACTAGCGCGGACTTAATTTGTAATACCCAGTTTGGTTGGTGGTATAGCATTTTATAAGACCGCTTGGCTAGTGACCACCATCTTATCTAAGTTTTGCAAGCTCGCGGGTTCGATTCCCAGCGCGGTCTAGCTTTGTTATACCCAGTTTGGTTGGTGGTTGAGCATTTTATAAGATTGCTTGGCTAGCTACCTCCATCTTATCTAAGTTTTGCAAGCTCGCGGGTTCGATTCCCAACGCGGTCTAGCTTTGTAATACCCAGTTTGGTTGGTGGTGGAGCATTTTATAAGATTGCTTGGCTAGCTACCACCATCTTATCTAAGTTTTGCGAGCTCGCGGGTTTGATTCCTAACGCGGTCTAGCTTTGTAATACCTAGTTTGGTTGGTGGTATAGCATTTTATAAGACCGCTTGGCTAGTTACCACCATCTTATCTAAGTTTTGCAAGCTTGATTACTAGCGCGGTCTAACTTTGTGAATACCCAGTTTGGTTGGTGGTATAATATTTTATAAAACCGCTTGCCTAGCTACCACCACCTTATCTAAGTTTTGCAAGCTCACTGGTTTGATTCCCAAAGCGGTCTCACCTTGTAATACCCAGATTGGTTGGTGGTGAAGCATTTTTTAAGATCGCTTGGCTATCTACTACCATTTTATCAAAGTTTTGCAAGCCTGATTACTAGCGCGGTCTAACTTTGTGAATACCCAGTTTGGTTGGTGGTATAGCATTTTATAAAACCGCTTGCCTAGCTACCACCATCTTATCTAAGTTTTGCAAGCTCGCGGGTTCGATTCCCAGCGGGGTCTAACTTTGTTATGCCCAGTTTGGTTGGTGGTATGCATATTATAAGACAGCTTGGTTATCTACCACCATCTTATCTAAGTTTTGCAAGCTCGCGGGTTCTATTACTAGCGCGGACTTAATTTGTAATACCCAGTTTGGTTGGTGGTATAGCATTTTATAAGACCGCTTGGCTAGTTACCACCATCTTATCTAAGTTTTGCAAGCTCGCGGGTTCGATTCCCAGCCGGTTCTAACTTTGTTATGCCCAGTTTGGTTGGTGGTATGCATATTATAAGACAGCTTGGTTATCTACCACCATCTTATCTAAGTTTTGCAAGCTCGCGGGTTCTATTACTAGCGCGGACTTAATTTGTAATACCCAGTTTGGTTGGTGGTATAGCATTTTATAAGACCGCTTGGCTAGTTACCACCATCTTATCTAAGTTTTGCAAGCTCGCGGGTTCGATTCCCAGCCGGTTCTAACTTTGTTATGCCCAGTTTGGTTGGTGGTATGCATATTATAAGACAGCTTGGCTATCTACCACCATCTTAACTAAGTTTTGCAAGCTCGCGGCTTCGATTACTAGCGCGGACTAACTTTGTAATACTCAGTTTGGTTGGTGGAAGGGCATTTTATAAGACTGCTTGTCTAGCTACCATCATCTTTTCTAAGTCTTGCCGCCATAAAAACGGGACCATATTACTAAGACTTCGCTATCTGTCTCTCCGTTTGTCACCAGGCTGTATTTCAAGAACCGCGAAAGCCAGACAGTTGAAGTTTTTACAGATAATAAATTTCTGTTGCCGCTATAACAATAAATAATAAAAAATAGAAAAAGTGAAAAATAAGAGGAGTTTCCATACAAAAAACGTGTTTTTTTATCGTGAAGAAGCTAGCGCCATCTAGTATGATGGTATGAAACCCTTTGTACTAGCGCCATGTAGTATGATGGTACGGAACCCTATGTGTGCGATTCTGACTCGCACTTGGCCGGTTTTTTTATTTCTTTTACGTCGCATTAAAGTGATCAACTGACGTGATATTTTACACAGAGAAAGCGGAGGGGGTGGAAAGTGACACAGACTAACAATTAGTATTCACTGACTTACTTCACGACGGATTAAGAATAAAAAAAATCTGGAGAAAACAATTTTTCACGCTCGCGAGCCGCTTGCGGTGTGATCATGAAAACTGTATCTAGCGGGTGAAGTCGCGGGCAAAAACTAGGTAGTCTTTCATATTATGAATTCGGTCTGGGTATCGATCATATTCTACTTACTGTAACCGCTTAGGCAAAGTGAAATCAATTGTGGATTTTGTTATTTTTAATGGTTTCGTACGTAAAAGGTGGCAACGGAACCCTATTATCATGTCAGCTCATATACGTCCCCACCGAGGGGCTCGAGCCTACCCTGAATTAGGGCGATCGGGCCTTAGTCGACCCAGTGCGGGTTTGTCGACTTCACACACAACCTGCGAGTTTCTTCAAAACCGTGTGCAGGTTTCCTCACGATGTTTTACTTCACCGTAAGAGCATCGGATAAACGTACATATGAAATCTAAATTCAAAACTACATTTGTACGTGGCGGGGTTCGAACCATGGCCTCCCGGACAGGAGGCGGCGGCCGTAAGAGCGTTGGGTAAATGGAACCCTATAACTATGCCTAATTCGTCCGTCTGCTCAACATTAGAAGGGATGTATCGCTGTTGCTTCACCAGGTTGTCGGTCCACTGAGTGGGAGGCCTGCCGACGCTACGTCTTCCGGTGCATGGTTGCTCCTTAACAACTTAATCTATCTGTTTTGCGAGCTATGTGTCCTGTCCACTGCCACTTAAGTTTAGCGATTCTGAGTGCTATGTCGGTTACTTTGGTTCTCCTACGGATCTTCTCTTTTTTCTGATTCTGTCAAGCATCGAAACTCGAATCTAGCATAGCACGCTCCATTGGGTGACCTTGAGCTTTCTTAAGATGCCCACGGTAAACGACCACATCTCGGTTCCGTATGTCATCACTGGCAACACACACTGATCAAGGACCCTAATCTGGTGAAGATACTGCGAAGCTTCCCAAATGCTGCCCAGCCGAGTTGGATTCGTTGATTGATCGCATTCTCGAAGTTGCACAAACCTTAGAGCGTATTCAAAATATCATTTCCTATCATCATATCCGCTCATATACGTCCCCATCAGGGGGCTCGAGCCTACGCTGAATTAGGGCGATTGTACCTTAGTCGACCACGCGGGCCCAGTGCGGGTTGGTCGACTTCACACACAACCTGCGAGTTTCTTCGCAGGCGTGTGCAGGTTTCCTCACGGTGTTTTCCTTCACCGTAAGAACGTCGGATAAACGTACATATGAAATCTAAATTCGAAATCACATTGGTACATGGCGGGAATCGAACCACGACCTCCTGGACAGGAGGTGGCGGCCCTGGCCGTTACGCCACCGACGCTCCATCATTTTCTGTACAAACTTAAAATTACTACATCTTAAGAATGGATGGACCGATTCTAATTAAACTTTGTACAAAGCAAGTCACGAAATTTTTGTGGACAGTTTATATTTACGAAATACTTAATTTAAATCCAGCATATCGCTCGGGAAACTGCTGGATGCGGATAGCGCAGAACTAGTCGTCGTGGATATCTTCAGGGGAGGCCCTATGTCCAGCAGTGGACGTTCTTCGGCAGATATGATGATGATATCACTCGTGATGTAGGCACTGCTATATCTCTTTAGTCAGTACTCTATTAGAAATCAATCGTGCTTCTCACACTTCAAGCATCAATTATAGAAGGAAAATACTTCGATGAAAGGTCAAACTTATTTCTAAGTCAACGATCAAAGTAATTACAATTGTTTTATCGTAGTTTTAAACACTTTTTCGTAAAGCAACTTAACTTACAAACTGCGAACTCTTCGTACATTGCCCATTACATATTTAATGATCTTTCAAAGAAAACTTATTTTCTTGAGGCGAGACCTTACCGCCCAATTTAAGGTAGTTAGGGGGGAACTTTTTTTTTCTAAAACGTATGTTGTGCAAGACTGTTAAGAATAAGTTTAACTGAATCCTACACTTAGATATTTAAAAGTATAAGAGCGTTGGTGGCGTAACGGTTAGGGCCGCTACCTCCTGCCCGGAAGGTCGTGGTTCAAATCCTGCCAAGTACCAACGTGTTTTCTAATTTCGATTTCATATATACGTGATCGAATCAGAAACGAGGAGATCCGTAGGAGAACCAAAGTAACCGACATAGCTCTCAGAATTGCTAAACTTAAGTAGCAGTGGGCGGGGCACATTTCACGTAGAACAGATGGCCGTTGGGGCAGTAAAGTACTCGAGTGGTGACCACGCACCGAAAAACGTAGTGTAGGCAGGCCTCCCACTCGGTGGACCGATGACCTGGTGAAGGCCGCGGAAGCCGCTGGATGCCAGCAGCGCAGAACCGGTCGTCATGGAATTCCTTGGGGGAGGCCTATGTCCAGCAGTGGAAGTTTATTCGACGCTCTTTTGGTAAAGGAAAACATCGTTAGGAAACCTGCACACGCCTGCGAAGAAACTCCACGTCGAACCGTCGCGCAGTTCACACTAGGCCCGCGTGGTTGACTAAGGCTCGATCGCCCTAATTCGGAGTAGGCTTGAGCCCCTCGGTGGGGATGTATATGAGCTGATATTAACATGACTATACAGACAAACGCAGATTACAACTTTGTTTTTATCTAGCTGGGTTACTACCTTTTTAGAGATCAAACTTAACCCACGTATAATCTGTGTACCTAATAAGTCTTTATTTATTTTTATTTTTTTCTCCCTCGAACTGCGGAGAAGGAAGAGAGGAGAATGCGTTTATGCATACCAATACAGCCGACTGTACTGGTTATGTTGGACTCACAGCCCTGCGCCTATATGCATACATACCCATTATATACATAAGGTATATATAAATAAATATGCACAGGCCCAAGACCACACTACCCACTAAACTCTCCCTAAGCTTTGGCAGCTAAACCACCTTAAAAACTCATCGGAGCGACGCCCCCCTTCTAGGGAGGGGGACGTCATAAATAAATAAATAAATAAATAAATAACGAAAAAAAAAACAATTCTTTATTGCAGCCAAATACAGCCATAGTACCAAATAAAACAAAACCAATCAAAATTAAAAATAAAGTAATATTAGGTATATCTGACCTAAAAGTCACGTCACTTCTTATTTAAATGCACAGATAGCCAATATCTGTGCAACGGACTATTAATGCCGTCACTCACAGCCTGGAGTATGCTGTTATCAGAGCAGTGCAGTCTCTCCCAAAAAGAGGCCACACGAGCCCTCACAACAGCAAAGAAGTCGGGCACTCTCGCCCCGGTGAACATGCCCGATGCGCTGCAATATCGAGGTAAACACATGAGAGTGCGAAATGCATCATTATATTGCACTCTCATGGTTCTATAAAATTTGCGCTTAAAATTGACCCAGAGTTGGCAGGTGTAGAAATATTGACAGCATGCATTAAATAATGTCAGCTTGACTTCTTCGCTACACCCACCAAATCTGCGTGCGAGCATATTTGACCGGACCGAGAGCGCCCGTCTCTCTCGCTCCATAACCTGATCGTCTTTCAGGTCCGGTGTGAGTACGTGTCCCAAGTATCGGAACATTTGCACAACCCGAACCGCCACACCATTTAATTTAATTTCAGGTACGTTTTCCGGACCCCTACCGGACTTAAATATCATTAATTCCGTTTTCAGTACATTGTATTTCAGTCCATGAGCATCAGCGTAATGCTCACAGACTGACAGCAGCTTTATAAGCCTTTGATTGAGGGGATAAGGAGCACCATGTCATCAGCGTAGCTGAGGTTGTTCATATAGACCCCACCCACGTGGCAACCGACCTTCGTGCTCCTCAGATCCTCAATCAGTCCGTTGATGTATATGTTGAAGTAATAAGTCTTAAAAGTTACATGTAGGGGAAAAACTCTCATTCAGGTTGTATCCCGCAATGCTAGCTGCCAACAGTCGAGTGACAACCCTGCGACGATTCGTGTGTCCCTTTGAGACTCCAACGATGCCACGCACCCCGTGGATCAACCATACCCTATACAGGCAAGAGCGTGCCGTACTCCTGACGTAAACTGACAGTAAACACCCTCCTCTTCTCCTCTCTCGTCATAACGACCCGTTATTACATGCAAGTCTGAGGCGTTTTCTGGATTTGCTGTTGCGACATTACGTAGATGATTTCCCGTAGGTAGACTTGCAGGTTAAGTTACGCAGGTTAAGACCACCCGTTCGTTTCCATTTGCGACTCTGTATCCTCCTTTAAAAAAAAAGCGTCCCCCTTAAAAAGCGTCGGTGGCTCAACCGGTAACGACTCGGTCCATCTAACCAGAGGTACCGGGTTCAAATCTGGACGGCCAATGTACCAATGAGTTTTTCCAAAACTTACGTACATACTTACCGATTGCTTTAACGGTGAAGGAAAAACATCGTGAGGAAACCTGCACACGCCTGCGAAGAAACTCGAAGGTTGTGTGTTAAGTCGACCAACCCGCACTGGGCCCGCGTGGTAGACTAAGGCCTAATCGCCCTGATTCAGGGTAGGCTCGAGCCCCTCGGTGGGGACGTATATGAGCTGTTATGATGATCCCCCTTTAAGTTTCAAGGGACGTGGGTTTTTTACCGAGAATCGTCCTGTGGTTTGTAGTGTGGTGCGCAGTTATTCTTTTTTCTTTCATCCGATCTTCTTTTCATTCCATCTATTTCTTCTTCACGCATGCGCTGACATTTTATTCGAAAATAAAATCATCTTTCAATATTTTCACAACCATTTTTAAACTGTAACACTAAAAATAACGGAAAATACAAACTTTTTAACTGATATCTTCTTTTTACTCTTATACCCATCTCGGGTAAGAAATAATGATGTCTTTGTTCGTATATTGTAAATTTAATGTGTGTAATAAGCTTTTTTAAGCCTTATGTATTTACTTTTTAGGTCTTTTATCTTTTTTATAAATCACGTAAGCACGAACGGAATTTTTGAAACACCCTACACCTACTCCACCCGACGTGCTACACTGGCGCCCAACGTGGGCGTACGCAGGCGTTTGTACAGCAGTGGACGTCTTTCTGCCAAATATGGAGTGGTGAGTTTTCAGGATTGTTTATTTACGTTTAGGCCTTTACCTTGAACTCGCCTGTCAGTTAGGCAAAGTATATATATTAGTACTAACATACAGTATGGACACTTCGTGTCGCTCTCTAGATTGCGACCTCAACCCCTGTCACATAGATTGATACAGATTGGTTACAGTTTGGTTCTCGAACGTTGGGGATTTCGCCGTGATTTTGTTTGCTCCATCATTTGTTTTTAGAAATGTCACTTCACGACCATTTGTATGCAGTGTCCGGGGTGTGGTTAAGGATAGGCTAATGTAGCCTAGGGTACTCCCGTTGTGTTTTTTGGGTTGTGTTAGTGAGATAAGGTTTGTTTTATTCCTTGCAGAACCTGTAATAAAACTGGATATATCAATCTTAATAGTTATCAGATGCTTCAAATGAAGTATCGCTAAACCCGAGTGAGTGTTCACGAGGTTCTATTAAATAAAAAAAATTCGAGCGAGACCTACAGTACTCGCATATGATGTAACATGTGACAAAATACTTTATAAAAGGACGGCAAAGATACGGCAGACTAGGCTGTATGGTCATAGATACCTTTGCCTTTTCCGCGCTTTTAAAGCCTGAAAAAACGCGACTTCCTGTTACAATGGGACACATTTCCGTCCCATTTCACGAAATCACTCCCACAAATTGCAGGAAAGCGAGAGCAAAGATGTTACACATCAATAACGTAGTACCCAGGCTAGCCTGCCCGAAATGTTCTTAGTTACAAGGTAAACTAATGAACTGAATTACTTATTTAATTTTTATTATCATTCGGGTACTTAACGAGTCTTTGTACGTTACACATATGGGAAACAATCTCTCACTTAGGTTTGCTACTGACAAGTTGCAGGTCATTTTCCTGTATTGTGTATGTACATTTTACCTACCATTGTACCTACTTACCGGTAATATCGGAGAGCGTCGGTGGCGTAACGGCTCGTGCCGCTACCTCGTGTTCGGGAGGTCGTGGATCGAATCCCGCCACGTACCAATGTGATTCCGAATTTAGATTACATAAGTACTTTTATCCGACGCTCTTACGGTGAAGGAAAACATCGTGAGGAAACCTGCACACGCTTGCGAAGAAACTCGAAGATTGTGTGTGAAGTTAACCAACCCGCACTGGGCCCGCGTGGTCGACTAAAGCCCGATCACCCTAATTCAGGGTAGGCTCGAGTCCCTCATTGGCGACGTATATGAGCTGATATAATGAGATTTAATTAATTAATTTGGGCTCAGCGCTTTTTCTCACTTCAATAACAGTTTCCAAAACGTTGAGTATACATATTCAGCGTATTAGGAACCTTGTATTATGTAGGGTAATGACTTACGGAACTGAGACAGGTCGCTTTACTATGGACCTTATGAGAAGGCTCAAGGTTACCCAAAGGGCAATGGAGCGAGCTATTCTCGGAATTTCCATACGCGATCGAATCAGAAATAAGTAGATCCACAGGAGAACCAAAAGTCCCGACATAGCTCACAAAATCGCTAAACTGAAGTTTCAGTGGGCACATAGCTCATGGAAGAGATGGCTGTTGGGGCAGTAAAGTTATCTAGTGGAGACCGCGCACCGGAAAACGGAGCGTAGGAAGGCTTCCCACGCGGTGGATCGACGATCTGGTGAGGATTTATGAAATACAGCTCGCTGACAGACATGCGCATAGTGGAGGCTTAGAAATAGGGTCCCGTAGGCATCCTTTAAGTACGGTACCCTAAAACCCCGACCAAATTTTAGTTAAATCGGAAAAACTTAAGTATTAGCGGCCAGTTCGTTTTCAGCAAATTTTTATTGCACCTTAAATCTGCCCAGGGTGTACATTATTTTCATTTGGGACCACTCCGTTTTGGCGGGTAGCTGACCATCTCCATGAACGGCTGAATGGATTTCTATTAAACATGGCTAAGAACCATATCGGTTTATGTAGCTTTCAAGTATAAAAAATGTATTGGAATCGGTCCATCCGTTTAGAAACTGCACATGTACAGACATACACAGAGACTGTTTTCAATCAATCAATCAAAATAATTTATTTTAAATAGGTGTTTACACACACTTTTGAATAGTCAAAAAAACCTTTTTGAGTATTACAAATAATGTCATGATTCAGATTACAGTCTCAGGTAATCACAGAAAAAGTAAGGTTGTTACAGAATCAACATATATATGTTAATAATTTACATAATCTATTATTAAATAATATCCTCTAGAGCACAAGCATTTTCTGACATGATTCTTGAATTTATTCTCTGAAAGACTAGTTATATTTTCGAGAATTGCATTGTAGAATCTTATACACTGCCCCACAAATGACTTGAACTATAGTTATAGGTTTAAAACTTACAACACCCCTCCATACGCGTCAAAAGTTAAAAATACTTTCTATAAAAAAAAAGCTGTTTCATTTTATTTCCTTTTTAAACCTGAAACGTATTGAATGTGATCATGTATGTGCTGAATAGAAACCCAACTTAAATTCATGAAAAATCCAACGTTGCTTTTAAAAAGATAAAAAAGTATAAAGGTTTTTAGTACTTAACCCTATTGCTGGAGAAGTTTAAAAAGGTTTGAGCCTACTATATTCGAGTACTTTCACAAACAAGAAAATACCGCCTAGGTTCTTTTCTTAAGGGTCCCCAGGAGGATCGAGTTTCTATAGAAACTTAGTTCCGCATAATACAAAAACTACATGTCGGATTGAATCTAAGCTTTGCAAATACATTGTGTAGTCACATATCGATGTTTGTAATTGGTTTCGGTCACTTACGGTCACTTCCTCTAATGGCCACTATCCAAATTCCTAGTTCGCCCACATCCTTGAACGACCACTTCTTTTTTTGTACATTTCCTTGTTCGTCCACTTCTTTTTTCATACATTTCCTTGAACGACCACTTCTTTTATTGTACTTTTTTTTAAGATAAAAGTTAGTAAAAAAACTTTAAATGAGCGAGCGAAGCGAGCGATATTAGGTTCGGTCAGGTTTGATTGATTATACAGTCAAAGAGCCTCGCGAAAAGGTGAGGCGAGTTAAAAAGGTGACGAGTTAGGAAAGTGAAACTTTAGAAAAAAGACAAGTTTAAGAAAATGACGAAGTCGAACTGAGTTTTCATGGTAGTAAATTTAAACATAACTAAACGAAGGTTTAAATTAGTTTTGTACTGAAATTTTCAAACTGTTTTTATTTTTTTCCGTTTTATATTAGTACATCGAAAACTATATGCTACTATACGCTACTATACTACAACATCGATATGTGTCTACTCAATATATTTGCAAAGTTTTGATTCAATCCGGAATGTAGGTTTTGTATTACATCTAAACTAAGTTTTTATGAAAACTAGAGCCTCCTGGGAACCCCTTAAACCTACCTCCAGCACTTGTAAACATCAAAACGTTAAAAAAAATACTTTTTTTTTTCAGCTAAAAAAGTACACAACTGGACAGAGGCCTATCCCAAGTATTTCCAACGACCGGTCCTTCGCTGCCTGCATTCAGCGGCTTCCCGCGACCCTCACTAGGTCGTCGGCCTGCATATGTTATGTCTTCCATTACGTTGCCACTTGAGAACTTTACTGTCTCATCGGCCATCTGTTCTACGAACTATGTGCCCCACCTACTGCCACTTAAGTTTAGCGATTCTGCGAGCTCTCGGTTACCTTGGTTCTCCTGCGGATCTCTTCATTTCTGATTCAAACACTCCTGAGCATAGCTCGCTCCATCGCTCTCTGATGACCTTGAGTCGTCTTATGAGGCTCATAGTAAGCGACCATGTCTCATTTCCGTTTGTCATCACTAGCAACACACACTCTGGTCAGAGAAACTGCTGTATTTGGGATGTGAAGTTATTGCCATTTCCTATTTTATTAAACACTAGCTGTCCCGGCGAACTACGTACCGCCTTACATTACATTACACTGCCCTACCCTACCCTACCCTACACTACACTACACTACCCTACCCTACCCTACCCTAAAAAAATTGATGTTGGCCGATTCTCAGACCTACTCAATATGCTCACAAAATTTCATGAGAATCGGTCAAGCCGTTTCGGAGGAGTAAGGGAACGAAAACTTTGACACGAGAATTTTATATATTAGATTTTTATATTGACTGACGCAAAAAGAGGAGTGTAATAAGTTTAACGTTTGTATAGTGGGCCTTAGTAGGAACTCTTACAATGAAAATTAATAGATAGATAGATAGATAATTCATTTATTTTCCTAGCAAAACAGCACCATACAGCAAACAAGCGATGGAGATAAAACATTATAAGTACTTAATTCATAAAAGAGTACACTGTTATTGGAAACACTAATAAAAACTAAAAGGTAACTGCCTAGCCAGAAAAAAAGGCCCGGGCTCAGCATAAGGTTAATACAGTGATAAACAGTTTTCAAGTCATGAAAAATTAGCTTTATCCCGCGGCTTCGCCCGCGTGGACATCGTTTTTATCAACCGCCGACGCAAAAGGAGGGGTGCTCTAAGTTTGACGTGTTTATCTGTAACGTGTATTTGTGTATCTTTGTGCCTGTCTGTGGCATCGTAGTTCCTAGACCGATTTTGATGGGCCCGCGTGGAGGACTAAGGCCTGATCGCCCTAATTCAGGGAGGCTCGAGCCCCTCGGTGGGGACGTATATGTGCTGATGTGATGTGATGATTTTTTTTTTAAATCTGGTTCTTAGCTATAATTTATAAAGATATGTTCTGCCTTTTGAAGCTCATCAGATCTTTTCTAAGTAATGAAAGGATCTGGGGAACTTCTAATAGTTTAATGATCAATTCTGAATTTGGTGTCCTGTTAGTGTAACAATATTGCAAAACCATGGTAACCTTGACCTGATTCTGCAGTATCTCCTGGAATCTGCAGGATACCCAACTCCTCACCAACTTACAGTAGAGGCACCGTGTTTGATCTCATTGGAATAGTCTCAATGAATAGGTGTTAGATAGAACATGGTAATCTTTACCTGATGCTGCAACATCTCCTCGAATCTGCAGGATACCCAACTCCTCACCAACTTACAGCAGATGAATCGTGTTTGGGCTCATTGGAATAGTCTCAGTAAATAGGTTTTAGATATAAAATGGTAACTTTGACCTGATGCTGCAGCATCTCCTGGAATCTGTAGGAAACCCAACTCCTTGCCAACTTACAATAGAGGTATCAAGTTTGGGTTCATTTGAATAGTCTCAATGAATAGGTTTTAGATAGAACATGGTAACCTTGATCTGGTGCTGCAGCATCTCCTGGTGTCTGCAGGACACCCAACTCCTTACCAACTTACAGCAAAGGTATCGTGTTTGGGACACGTAAATTTCAAAAAGCATGAAATAAAACTTAAATTTAAAGTTTAAAAAACCACCGACAAAAAAACTGCTCAAAAGAGCAAAATAATATGTTTTGGCCCTTCAAATTGAATATAAGTTGTTATATTCTGATCTAAGAGTCGTCGCGTAGGGGGACTGCTAAGTTAATAAAATAAAAACAGAATACAACTGTTTTACTTTACTACAACTAATCTATAATATAATAAAACTGTACGCCACGCAAACTCACCACGCAAATGTGGCTTGACCTATTACAATCAAATTTTACACGTTGATACCCTTATCGCGAACTAAAACTGGGACATTGTGAATCTCAAAAAAATTAGGGTTCCTACAGGAATGCAAAAAATTTTATCTTTAGAATGACTCAACGTAACAATATGAAACCTTTACATTGGGATGAGGTGTTTTGACCATCATTGTATAGTCGGGTATTCTTTATCCCGGAAAACTAAAGAGGTCCCGAGGGAAATTATCTATCGATCGATACATACAATAATAACAATAAGAGTACTTTTTTCTATATATTAGCTACACATACCAAAAATTATAATCATAGTAGCAGAATGTCAATAGATGGCACTGCAGGGATAATAAAACGCGCTTAATTTGTATTAAAACATTAAAATATTATTTCATACTTTTGAGTGGATTTCTTTTATGTATTTTTCAGCATACGCTACTTTAAACTCTGGAACTATGGTACGTAGCGATGTGTTTCATAGACGAACAGAGAGGTTAGTTTTTTACAGATCCCAATCGTGTAAAAAATATAAAAACACATAAATCGAGTTTAACATCTTTTAACAGGAGGCACAGATATGGGAACTCTTCTGACGGCGACTATTTGCGTGTGGAAGTTGCTCTCCGCCTGCAATATCAATATCTGTGAACCTCATCAATGTATTTGCGGGTCCTCGGTGGTGGCAATTGGCCATCACTCACTGAGTTGCAGTCGTGTTTGTGAAGATTACCACGTCACCAATTCCTTAATGACCTCACTCGGAGGGCACTGGTCTCAACCAGATGGAATATTCCATCTTTGATGCAGCCGCCGGCCGGGCTTTAGTCGATCTGATGGCAAAAGGCCGGAGGGTTTAAACAGGTGCTATGGCAGAGAGGAACGTGTCTGCTTTGGGAAGCCACTTTTTCTGCCTCACTCCTCACCCGTACTGTACTGCTGCTTAATTTGCGGTGAGAAAGAAGCATAATAAGTACTCGGTCTTGAAGGCAAATTACTGCTTTGTGCCGTTGGTCTTTGAGACAACCGGCTGTTGAACCCTCAGAGGCCTTTGCCTTCACAAATAAGATTGGCCTTCGCCTTCGAGAGAGGAGATGTGACGTGAGGTCCTACCTGCTGCTAAGGTTGTCTATTGCCATCCAGCGCGGCAACGAGAAGTGCGTCTTGGGCTCCTTTGGAGCTGATATGACTCGAGGATTTGACCCATATTAATATTGTTAGGAAATTTTATTACTAGATTGATACCTATAATAATTAGTTTTTTTGATAATATTTCATCATATCAGTTTATATACGTCCCCACCAAGGGGCTCGAACTGTTCTGAGTTAGGGCGATCTGGCCTTAGACGATCACGCGGGCCCATTGCGGGTTGATTGACTTCACACATAAGCTTCGAATTTCTTCGCAGGCGTGTGCAGGTTTCCTCACGATGTTTTTCTCACCGTAAGAGCGTCGGATAAACGTACGTACCAGTATGAAATCGATATTCGTATAGATATTGGTAAGTGGCAGGATTCCAACCACGGCCTTCCGGACAGAAGGTAGTGGCCCTTACCGCTTTGCCACCGACGCTCTATATTTTATTTAAGATTTAGAAATCCTTACTTTATATTATAAATGTGAAAATGTGTTTGTTTGTTTGTTACCTATTCACACTTCAACACCTCTACCAATCTTGATGAAATTGGGCATGCAGGTAGCCTGTATCACTGGGAATGAATTAGTCAACCTTTTATCAGTGGAAATTATCATAGTCCGATGCAGTTCCTGAGGAAACTAAAACTATACTCTATGTTCGTTTTATTTAAAATCGTAATGAAAAAATGGATTGGTGTGATTTTTAGCACAGAGATGAGGTGGAAAATGATATAATTTACTAATAAGTATATCCTGACATAGTTCCCGAGGGATCTGGGGACAACTGTTTTCTACGCTCGCGCAGGTCGGTGGCGTCGCAACGGAGCAACGGATTAAAGTGATTTTTTGTATAGAATTTGTTGAGGGGGTGGGAAGTGACAAAGACTGCTAATCCGAATAGCCCGATACAGTTCCTGAGGTACCTGGTGAAAACTCATGTCCACGCTTGCGAGCTGATTGCGGCTCGCGCACCACTCACCCTCAAAAAGAGTCATAAAAGCTATGTCCACGTGGGCGAAGCCGCGGGCAAAAGCTAGTTACTAATAATTTCACAACTTAGCGGTCCCCCTACGCGACGACTCTTAGATCAGAATATAACAACTGATATTCTGATTAAACATTTACTTTTTAGCAGTTTTTTTGTCGGGGATTTTGTTAATTTTTAATTTGAGTTTTTTATTTTTACAAATTAAACCAGAAAACCAAAGTAATCGACATAGCTCTCAGAATTGCTAAACTTAAGTGGCAGTGGGTGGGGCATATAGCTCGTAGAAAGGATGGCCGTTGGGGCAGTAAAGTTTTCGAGTGGCAACCGCGCGTAGGCAGGCCTCCCACTCGGTGGACCGTTGACCTGGTAAAGGTCGCGGGAAGCTGCTGAATGTGGGTAGCGTAGAACTGGTCGTCATGGAAATCCTTGGTGGAGGCCTGTGTCCAGCAGTGGACGTCCTTCGGCTAATATGAATATGATGATGATGATGACAAATTAAAATAAAATTGAAAAGCAACCTTTACATATATATACATTGGTATATTTTTTTATTTTTAGTTGGTATGCATGTTAAATTAGAGTGGTTCGACGTAGTTGGCCCTTACTTCCAAAATGAAACTCATAAATATTTCTTCGAAAATATCAATATCCTGATTCAATATGAATTTGATGATTTTTCTGTCGTTCTCACCCACGCAATAAGTTGACCAGAGATAGACATTCAGACTACATACTTTTTTCATTCGTTTGTATCTTTTGACCATTTTTTTCATTTATCTGTATCTTTTGACCACTTTTTTCATTTATCTGTATCTTTTGACCACTTTTTTCATTTATTTGTACCTTTTGACCACTTTTTCCATTCATCTAATTTTTTATGTAGATACTTAAGTAGATTACATTACATTTATATAACTCACGTCACAAATTTATAAAATATACATGTCAAATTATAAAATATTTCAATAGTGAGGTGATCGTCAAAAAATAAATTTAAAAATTAATAAAAAAAAATCAAATTACAAAAATTTAAAATTCGTCAATTGAATAATATTCTGCATCCAACAAGAAGTTTTTCCAATGGCGCCTAGGTAAATGTTTTGTCATCTGATATATCCCGCAGTGAGGCGGGTAGCCGTTAATAATGAGTTTTCCCATTTACTTGCGGATGTTTTACGGCTGCTAGTGTAGTGCGCTGCCGCCGGGGCACAGATTGCAACCTGCCAGTATTATTCAATACGCAATTCCCGGCGCGTATTTTGCCTCACGTACAGGATTACTTCAAATAAGTATTGTGAATTCAAAGTCAAGATTCGATTTAGTAGAAAATAGAATGACACGTGATTCGTGATTTAGTTCCAGTTAACTGTCTTATTTAATTCCGTTATACTTGAGGGACAAACGCCTAAGGCTTGGCACAGAACTGCGGTCGTGCTTTTCTTCAAAAAGGGCGACAATACCCTGCTGAAGAACTGCAGACCCACCTCACTTCTGAGTCATGTCTACAAGTTGTTTTCGAGAGTCATTACGAATCGTCTCGCACGCAGGTTCGACGACTTCCAAACTCCCGAACAAGCCGGGATGCTAAACTCTGAGTTTCTCTGCGTGATCGAATCAGAAACGAGGAGATCCGCAGCAGAACCAAAGTAACCGAAATAGCTCTTAGAATTGCTAAACTTAAGTGGCAGTGGGTGGGACACATAGCTCGTAGAACAGATGGCCGTTGCGGCAGTAAAGTTCTCGAGTGGCGACCGCGCACCGGAAAACGTATAGGCAGGCCTTCCTCTCGATGGACTGATGACCTGGTGAAGGTCGCGGCAAGCTGCTTGATGTGGGCAGCGCAGAACCGGCTGTCGTGGAAATCCTTGGGGGAGACCTATGTCCAGCAGTGAACGTCCTTCGGCTGATATGATGATGATTATGAACTCTCTTATTGCTCGTTTTTGTTGAAAAAAACTCGATTATACATATTCTGAATCATCCCTTTCTAACCTATCCATTCTAATACACCCATCTCTCTCGCCACTTGTTTATGAGAATTTGTAAGCTAATGTTTCCCTTGATAGTAGTTGATTTATATCCTTAGTTTAATTTACGAGTTCGGCCTACACTACATGTGAAGTATCAAGTTTGCTGATATGACAAAGTTTGCAACTTATTCATGTTGCAGCCAAATGGTAAAATTCGCTATTTAATCAACGGGCTAGGTCACAATCAATGTCGAATTTTCCATTTAAGGCGAGGCATTGATTGGAACATTTGTCTTTTTCTTTACGTGTAAAGAGTAAAGAAAATAACCTTACTTTTTCAATGGTTTTTCGTTTCATTTAAAAACTACATTGAAAGTTTATAAAATAATAACATTACTCACTTTCTATTATCATAACAAATATTGTTGTATATATATTTTTCGAAAAAAAATTTCTTCAAAATATTAGTCATAACTAGAGTTGAAAGTAGCGGTATAGACCTATCTATGGGTTTTTTTTCTAACGAGCCAAAACCACTCAATCGTGTTTCTAATAGCATTTGACCTTAAGTAACATCATCAACAATAAGGTTTTTTTTTCAACCTTGTTTTTTTTTACATTTATAAACCCTTGACAACATCTCACCTGGTGGTAAGTAATTTTCTATCGTTTAAGAGTAATTGACGTCAAAAATAACGAAAATCATTAATTAACGTGTTAGCCTGCTGGTTAACTATGTAAAAAACCGGCCAAGTGCGAGTTGCACTCACGCACCGAGGGTTCCAGCCGTACATCCACACATCTCCACACAAATGTAACAATAATACCTATATGTTTGAAATAAAATACATTAACGCGAGCGACATAAGTGTTCATAAAAATGTTTTCGTTATGGTTCCGTACCTCAAAAGGTAAAACGGGATCATTACAGGATCACTCGTGTGTCTCTTCGTCCATCCGTCCGTCCGTCTGTCACAATCAGTTTGCTCCGAAACTACTGAGTTGCAATTTGGTACACATATGTAAGCCGGTGATTTATATTGGGGGGTAAATTATAAAATAAAAACACATTTTCTCGTAGGGTTTAACCGTATATACTATGATATTTTCAAAATTTAAGGCCCCTTAGTTTCGGAAATTAGCCCCCCCTTATGGTCAATATTCGCCTATTTTAGAAAAAAAATATATTTAAAATTCTTACAATAAGCCCTTTCATTTGATCTGTCACACAATGTAGTTTGCAAAACTATTTTTTTATATTTACGAATTTACCCTCCAAAAATGGCCACCATGTATAAAAATCTTTAATTTTTTTTGTATTAACAATTGACACTTGACTATTAACACTTGGCATCATCTCACCTAATGGTAAGTGACGATGATACCAAAGATGGAAGAAGGCTTAATCAATTCAACTACTCGTAGTTCATTTCAACTAGTTCAGCATGCCTGGTAGTTAACCAATGGACTAGCCCGTGTATTAAATGCCTAAGTTGACCATATTCCTGCTGCATATCCAAGTAAAACAATACATGTAACTCTAACATGTGTGATGTAATAAAGTGAATAAGTAAGTAGGTTGTATATGTAGATGATTACAAACTGGCTGAATTTTTATTCGTTTTGTTACCGTAGCGTTTTGACACTGGTTCAGTAGTAGTAATAACGAAATACAGAGTATGTTATAAATCATCACTTTATAACTCGACATTCTATGAAAAGTCGAAAAAAAAACCGTGTCAATTTTAAAACAGACTTTATTAAAAGCTTTTAATTAAATTACAATGTATGTATGTATGTATGTTTGTTCGGGTGAAATCTTGCAAGCTAATTTTGACCCACTTCCCAGTTTCCGAATGAGCTGAAATCGCGTGACAATGCAATATTAAAAGCTTGTACGTCAAAGTTTGCAGGTTATTCGAAAATTATTTTTCGATGTACAGAGGCCAGCACATCAAGCTAGACACTTTGGTCTTTGTGCTGTTCTTATGCCGTATGCTTATGGATCAGAATCGCACTACTCGATTTCGTCGATAAAAAGGGCAAATTTTTTAAGTTGCTATAACTTTTTTTTTGTTTATTATTTTCGAACCAAAACTAATTACAGATCTAGATATTTATCATCTTAATGCTTGTAAAAAATTTGAATACGATGAGTTTTATGGTTTCGAAATTAAAACGAAAGTACGTTTGTATGGGATTTCGTCCCTCCAGTTAACCCTTAAGACGCTACAATACAAAACATCCTTCTTTTCACCACTTATAAACGAATAACCGCCATTGAAAAAGTTGGATACTTCATTATCTTCGTTCAGTATGCAGTTAACTTGAAATTTTGGACAAAAAAATATTTTTTAAATCCTTTGAAAGTGATAAATCTCCTTTTCTTCGGCTTCGTATTGAAAAATGTCTAGATTTAATAACGTATCTGGCAACACTGCCAACATTCTCTTTCCGTCCAACTGTCATCAATTTTACAAGTTTTTTTGCATAACAGTGATTTTGCAATAGCGATAGTTTCACTATCGATAGTTGACCTTAAAAAACAGGTCGATAGCGCGATAGTCCTATCGAAAATATTGACATGCTGTAATACTATCGATAGTATCGATAGTGATAATCAGGCGATACTATTGAATTTTGTCAATACTATCGATTCTATCGATACTATTGAAGTATGATACTATCGAAAGTATCGCTTCAAAAAAGTCGATACTATCTATGATCTATCGGCGCGTTCCGATAGTATCGATAGTTTTCCTTTAATAACTATTACGTATTTTCGATACTATCAACTCAAAATAAGTTAGGAGCAAGCAATAGTATCGTATAATTTTCGACTATTGATAGGGCAAAACTATCGATAGTGTTTTTACTGATGCTATCGATAGTATCGATACTATTGGTCTTTAGCAATAATATTACTTATCTTTATCAATCGATACTATCGATAGTATCGTAAAGGGTCGATAGTTTCGATATGACTATCGATAGTATCACGATACTATCGATAGACTATTGCTCTCGCAACATCACTACTACATAACACAGTGCCTAAAACCATTTTCAGTTTCATTTATTATTTATTTAAGAAAAAATTCCCATACAAATGTATAAATTTAAACATACTGTTCCTAATCAGATTTAGAATTTAATATGCGAATAAGATCTAGAAGCAAGTTTTTTACTCTGGAGACTTCCAAAGACTTCTCTTCCATTGGAGAATAACACTTGTAGGTACTTATTCGATTCCAAAACTAAAATTAAATCTTCTAAGGCTAGCAATGAGAAAACGACGATTGTGCGAAGCCGGCACGGGTTGCTATTTATGAATAATCTTTAAAGTTATTTTATCTTATTAATTTTAGTGAGTTTTTTTAGAAACGGCTCCAAGCAATTGGTTAAAAAGTTGTATTTGGGTAATATTAACATTTCTATATTATCTTGATAGGTGTCATTTCTGATAAAATCAGTTTTCCCACAAAAAGTGTGCGTGTCAGCTTTAACCGCGCGACAGAGGTTTAATCTTTTTGCTTTCCATTTTTTATCCTACGCGAAGCTCGGCCTCCTGCCTCGCCTTTTAGGTTGTATGATCATGGTGTCTTAGGTTTTCTAATAAAAAAGTGAATGATATAAAATGTGAGTAAACAACGTGATGTATATGTCGCAAGCATACTGTATAATTCATCATTTTAGATAAAAAGCGTAGGTGGCTCAACCGGTAACGACTTGGTCCATCTAACCAGAGGTACCGGGTTCAAATCTGGACGGCCAATGTACCAATGAGTTTTTCAAAAAACTTACGTACATATACTTACCGATTGGTTTAACGGTGAAGGAAAACATCGTGAGGAAACCTGCACACACCTGCAAAGAAACTCGAAGGTTGTGTGTGAAGTCGACCAACCGCACTGGGCCCGCGTGGTCGACTAAGGCCTGATCGCCCTAATTCAGGGTAGGCTCGAGCCCCTCGGTGGGGACGTAAATGAGCTCATAAGATGAAGATGAAGATGAAGATACGGTCAGGCAAATTTCAGGCAAATTATATAATGGCGAGGGCGGGGAGCCTCGCTTTGCGAGGCTCTTTGACAGTTCGTTGAGATCTTTTTAAAAGAGCGCATGACGTGAATCCACGATTTAAGAGAGAAATTCATAGGCTTGTATTAGAAGAAACTCCATAATCAACTAAATACAATAAAAGCTGCCTTGCCATGTGCGTAATTTTTTTAATAAGATGCCTACAGAATTTAAAGAATTAAATAATGCAATGCTCAAGAACAAATTATATACATGGCTAAGTGGCAAAAACTTTTATAGTATTCAGGAATTTTTGGATTTTAAATAATTATTTTTTTTCATTGTCATTTGCATGTTGTCTTTAATTATCTCTTGTTTTTTCAAATATATTTTTATAAATATTGACATATGCATGCTGAATCTGCGAAAAATACATTTGCATGCCATCTCTACTTTGGCTGAACATGAGAGCTATTATTTTTTTGTACATCTTCTTACACTATATTTAAGAGCAAATAAAGAATTATTACTATTACTTACTTAAAAGTTAAATCAATCAAACCTGACCGAATCTAACATAGCTCATTTACAATCTTCCGTACGGCATTTTGACAATTTGCCTAACTCGGCACTGACCGTTTATAAAGAAACGAATTATTACAATTTGCCTGGCTCGGCATTTAACAATCTGCGTACAGAATTTTACATTTTGCCTGACCGTTTACATACGGACTAATTATTACAAATTGCCTGAATCGGCGTACAGCATTTTACATTTTGCCTGACCGTATGTAAAATGACTTATCATACAATCATACATATCGCAGCTATCTGGTTTAATCTGCCATTTGATTGAAAGGCTAGCCTGTTGATTGAAAGGCGACATTCAATTGAATGACTAGGCCGAACGTTGATTGAACAAGCGTCCCTCAACATTCAACTAGTTGGCTATTTGTAAGCTAGCCTGAACTTTGATTGAACAACAGTGTAGTGTAGTGTAGTGTAGCGTGTTTCATGTAGCGTGTAGCGTGTAGTTATCAATTGTAGAATTTAAAAAAACTACTGAGTATAAAACTGTAAATAAGCGAGCGACGCGAGCGATATTAGGTTTTGTTAGGTTTGATTGATTATACAGTCCAAGAGACTCGCGAAACGAGGCTCCCCTCCATGAGTAGCAGAATGCTTCGCAGAGGAAGAAATCATCGGTTTTATTCGGTAGTAACGATTTGGCTAAATGACGTTCAGCCAAGTCGTTGAACGTTGAATTTAACGTTTTGAACAGTTATCCTTTAGTCATTCAATTGAATGTCTTCAATCAACCAACGCGTTAGCATTTAAATCAAATAGCAGATTTAACCAGATGGCTACGACATATAGAACGTTAGTTAACAAAGTTACCACTTGGTTTCAATCCCTGAAATCATTTTTCGTTTCTGAACACATGTGAAGGAAAATATATCACTACTAGTAAATTCCTGCATCTTGGTTGCGCTTTGAATACATTCTGGATCTCGACAACAGCATTACGGGGTCCATCTTTATATAGGGTTCTTCTGAAATACCTGATAATAATTTAAGAGGAGGTTCAGATTATGAAACTGAACAACTTTACCTAAAGAACCTATACACGATTCACAAAATAATTTTCGGACCTATCGGACCACTATACTGCACAAACTTTAGAGTTTACTATCTCTGAAATAAAAAATAAATAGACATATTGGTATAAGACTGTAAGATATTTTGGTAAAGAGAATATCAATACATTTAGAAACAGCGTATCTGGTTTGACTTGGAGTGATGTTTAACGCAATGAAATGGATCTAAATGCCACTTTTGATATTTTTCACGAAGATATCCGTTTGTTTTTTGATTTGTGCTTCCCAGTCAAAAGGATCAAGGAAATGTCCATAAGCTCCAAACCAAAATGGATCACAAAGAGTATTAAAATATCTAAGGCCAAGAAACGTTATCTTAGGTCACAGCATCATAAAACAAAAACTATATTGGAAAGTCAGAGTTACTTCAAGAAATATACTAAACTGTTAAGAAATTGCATCAACCAATCACAGATTATTCATAACAATGTAATTATTACAAAGGCTAAAAACAAAGGTAAAGACAATTGGAATGTAATACGAAAGAAAGATGACAATATAAAAAGTCACAATGAAATTAAAAATATATTACTAGACGGAAAAACCGTTAATGACCCTAATGAAGTTACTAAAGCATTCAACGAATACTTTATAGATATGCCAAATAAAAAAATAAATCTGTTTGTATCCTCTATGATATACAATATTAAATCTGTGAGCAATAGCTTATTTTTGATGCCCTGCTTTGAACAAGAAATTATACACATAGTCAAATATTTAAATCAAATGAAATCAGTGGCTGTTGACTCAATCCCTTCTTTTCTATTTAAATCGTGTGTAGATTTGTTGGCTCCTGTGTTGACATTTCTTATAAATATATCATTTGAGCAAGGAAATTTCCCAACAGCTTTAAAAAAATCCACTGTAAAGCCTTTACACAAAAAAAACAACAGACGGGATCTGAATAATTATCGCCCGATAGCCCTTATCTCAATACTTTCTAAAATATACGAAAAGGCAATGGTAAATCAAATTACCAGCTTTGTGGATAAGCATAACGTCATTGTTAATAACCAGATTGTATATCAGAAGAACAAATCCACAACTCTTGCAATGTATTCACTAATAAAAGCTGTAACAGAGAATATTGATAAAAAAGTGCCCGTGGTCTTTATTTGATAAAAAAGCTTTTGATTCGGTAAATCATCAAATACTCTTAAGAAAATTTGAAAGTTACGGCATTAGAGGTCAGGCCTTGAATTATATCGCCAGCTACTTATCAAATCGAATGCAATACGTGGAAATAAATAAAATGCACGACAGAAGAGAAATTATTCCGAACAGATTGACTTTTTTGTACAATAAATATGTTGTTCCGCAAGGGAGCATAATGGGTCCGATTTTGTTTCTAATATAAATCAATGACCTGCCAAAATCAATAAGCTACCAAAGTAACCTTTTTGCGGATGACATATCTGTGACCTTCCCAAATTCTGATATATCTGTGATACCATACCATATAACCATGCCCTAAATACTGCTGTAGGAAATGTGGACAGATGGCTCGCACAAAATGGACTTAGCACCAATATATCTAAAATAATCTACATGCAGTTTTCAAATTATAAAGCAAATAGACTAAAACTTAAAGGAGTATGTAAGGGGCAAGAAATTCAAGAAGTCAGAGATACACAATTTTTGGGATTCATGCTTGACCAACAGTGCAGTTGGAAATCTCATATCCAAAGAATTTGCACGAGGCTTAGCAGATTCTTTTATGCACTTAAACGGCTAAGATGTACAGCTGGGAAAAAAACTGCTATTATCGCTTATCATGGCTTAGTAGCATCAACATTACGATATAGCCTTGTATTAAGGGGAAACTCTCCAGACATCCATAAAGCATTCAGCATGCACAAAAAATGAGTCAGGGCCATCCGCGGTGCCGGACTAATCGATACGTCATGTCGGCCGTTGTTTCGAAAATTAAAATTACTAACGTTGACAAGCATCTACATTCTGGAAGTTGGAGCCTTTGTAAGAAATCATCCTAGATTCTTTAAAAAGCAGGAATTTGTCGATCCTAGGTTGCGCCCTAGGGACATCATTAAAATAATTAATCCTTCACACAAAAGTGCATTTTTTCAAAAAAAACTGTTACATAATGTCTATTACACTTTATAACAAAATTCCGAGAGAAATTAGGGTTCTTCCCACAAATGTATATGTGCTCAAACTGCGTAAACGGCTAATTGATAAATGCTTCTATAACCTATCAGAATTTCTTGACATGAAATGAATTGTATTTATTATTATTATATTTTTAGTTACTTTTACATTTGTGACATTTTAATTAATTACATACTATAGACTGACTTTATGCAAAATAATTATATTAATAATGCTACAACATGTTTTTCACGTAAGGTATGAAAATGTGATTTTTATTTAATTTGATAACTAATAAGACACTAATAACTGACATTCTGCATGATAATTATATATTAATAATGCTCCAACATGTTGTTTATGTAGAAATGGTATAAAAATATGATACCTTTTTAATTTGAGACTTTATTATCTGATATTTTGTATGATGATAATACTAATATTGCTATGATGTTAATATGCCATTCTCATTGTTTTTTGTGCTTAAATTATTAGCTTTTCACTTTTGTACAATTTTTGCATGCCAGATTTTCTGGTAAAGTATGAGTACCTCTAATTATACATTTATAGGATCTTTTGTAACCATATTTTTATGCAAATAAATCACTTGAATTGACTTGACTTGACTTTTCATACTAAATTGATCAGCTGATATCGAGCTTTTTAAGGCAGGTTAATTTTTTTTACATTATAAGTTGTTCAGTTTTATGAGCTGAAACTTTCCTTAAATTATTATCAGGTATAAGAAGACTCTACAGTATAGCTAAGAACTATCCAAGTGACCAATTAAGTATCTTAAAGTAAGTAAGTTGAGTCAAACGCACTCAAATTTGTAATAAATAAACTTTTTTCTTTTTAACCTTTTTAAAATTTTACAGATTACTTAAACGTTAGCAGGCATTTTCTAATTCTCAAATAAATACTCATAAGAGCTGGATTCCGATGTATAAACGCAGATCGTTATACACTTGTTCAGATTAGACTCAATGACCTGAATATCCAACGAGATTCCAACGAATAGTTTTTCAACAGCCCACAGAGATTACGCTTGATTCAATGCGCGCCAAAAAAATGTTTGAGTGCGAAAAAAGGCAGCAAAAAATATCCGTCGTGCTGGCTGAATAGGAAAATGTATTGCTTTTTTATTCAGGGTTCAGTATCCAAAGGATGCCAACGGGACCCCTATGGTGAGCTTACGATGTCCGTCCGTCCGTCTGTCTGTCTGTCCGATCTGGTCTAACCAAATTAGGTAGCCAGGTGAGATGTTCACATGACAGGTTTTTTTATAATTGATAACGCTAAACCGTTAAAAAACCGGCCAAGTGTGTGTCGGGCCACACGCAATGTAGGGTTTCGTAGTTGCCAATATCGCATCCATATCGTCACTGGAAAGGAAAAACTTCTAAAGCGCCATTTTGACCAAAATGAGTTATATACATGGTTCGATAGCATTTTTTTTTCTGCGTCGATCTGTGTAAGTTTCGAAGCAATCAGAACACTTTTTTGGCGCTTTAGTACATCGAAAATTCGTGAATTTTCTCTTATCTTCGCCCTCTACGCGACTAAAGCGCCCCTTTTTTAGTGTTTTTCAAACATATGACACAGATATTTTTTCGATCCACGTTCTTTAATTTCCAGGATATAAGCATATTTTCGTTGACTCACATTTCAATAAAATTGTCTTTTTAGCACTTTTTTACTTAAATTTTAGTGACTATCGATCTGTTAGCAATTATTGATTACTGTTGTTTATGACCTGTTTGGCGCTTTAGAGAAAGTAAACGACCAAGATTTGAGTACCTGTGGCACTCAAGCATTTTTTCGATAACCGATTGATATTACTTCATTACATTAGCAAAAATATTTTTGTCTTCATCACTTATTCAGTATGTATAAGAAAAAAATTGCTATATTTATTAAGTTGAGAAGTATTTTAGCTTTTGTGTTCTATCCTCGAAGACAAAATATTGCACTGTAAGTAAGCCACGCACACATATTATGGATGTCACAGTCTAAACCTAATCGAATTTTTAGATTCTTTCGTTGAGTCACTCGCCACGTCAATCGTTGTAAACGTCATCATTCATCAGTTTGCGCGAGTGATTCACGAAGTAAATGTCGTTGGTTATTGAAAAAGAGTATTTTTTTTATTTCTTATATTTTTGTGATCTGTGTTTTGGATACAAAAAGGCAGGTTTAACAACCCTCCAGTATTCTTTTATTACTAACTAGCTGTGCCGGTGAACTTCCTTCCACCTTACACTGCACTACACTACCCTGCCCTACCCTACCCTGCCCTACCCCATCCTACGCTACCCTACTCTACCCTACCCTACACTACACTACCCCACCCTACCCTACCCTAACCTACATAAGAACCTTCTGAGAATAACGAACTCAACAAAAAAAAATTAGCGAAATCGGTCCAGCCGTTCTTGAGTTGTAAATGGTGTACATATACAGATGAAATAAATATCTTTGGAAATATTGTATTTTAAAGTTATATTTGATTCATTCGGCGAAATAGTATAAAAATGAGGCGTTGAAGCCTAAACACGTTTCTCAAGCAAACCAACTTGGATTAAATCATATACCGAATCATTTTTTACAGTTTTTTACAAGTCGGGCTGTTTACACCGTTTATAACTCAAGAGCGGCTGGACCGATTTTCATAATTTTTGGTTTGTTGGATTTGTCGTAACCATGGATAACAGAATGACTATTAAAACATCGACTTTATTATTATTATTTTTTAATTAAAAATTTAAGTGTGTTTGGCTGCACCTGACCTGATAGTAAGTGCCGATCCAGCCTAGGATGTAACACGCAAGCTCAAATAGTGCCTATTTACTTTGCAAGTTTCCACTTTCCAGTGTAGGAATAAAAGATAAGGAAATTAACGTTCCCGTACATTACCCATAAATGTGTAGTGTAGATTGTAGTGTAGTGTTGTATAGAGTGTAGTATAGTGTAGTGTAGTGTTGTGTAGTGGAGTGTAGTGCAGTGTAGTGTAGAGAAGTACAGTAATGTGAAGAGTTTGTGAGGCGGTACGAAGTTCGCCAGGACAGCTAGTTTTAAATAAAGGATTAGATTGTACAATACAATTCATATTTCATTAAATATCTAACAAACGTTATAGTTACTCGTAGGTACCTATTATGTATTTGATGATTTACATTACTGTTTAAAGATTAGAAAACAATAAACAATTTAATACACATCTTTTGTTTTAAGTCTTCATGAAAAGCAAACGCAATGAAATAATGCAATAATTAAGGATTACATTAATAAGCAATCTAACACGAACCGCTGAGTTACATTGCAGAGTTCTACAGAACACATTCAGGTAGACAGTAGTAAACCAGACAGGCTGCTGCAGCTCAGCTCCTACCTCCTGCTATGTACACCAGCGCCACTCACGAGATGACGACTAAGTACACCTGAGCTGCTGAGCTCCAACCTCCTGCAATGTAAACCTACGCCAGTCACAAGACAACAACTCAGCAGGCTGCGGCTTCTCAGCTCCTACATCCTGCTATGGGCACTGGCGCCGCTCATGAAATAATAACTTGGCAAATTTCGGCTCCTGGGCTTATAAAAGAAACTTCTCAAGGTCAATGATTATCTCGAGAAGAAGAGATTGAAATTTGTTAACAGCAAATAAAAGCCGAGGAAGAAGCAATTATTAACAACAACCCTGTTAATAAAATTAAAATCGTGATTGAAGAAGAACAACTTAATAAAGAAGTCGACACCAACTTTGAGAAAATTGAGAATCAATATAAAAAAATCCTAAAAAAAGTAAACAAACACCTAACAAAGAAACATAAAAAAGTGATAAAAAACCTATTTGAAATCTAAACCTAGAAAAAGAAAATATCAAACAAGCAATGAAAAACCTAGAACTAATGAAGAAACTCATACCAAAGAACGAAATTGAAATGCTAGCAGAGAAAAATTAGGAAACAGAAAAGAGTTAAGTTTTAAAAACGTTGACTTTATTCTGACGAAGAGCCGTTTATATTGACCTCGTCTTCCTGGGAAGCATCAGATGATACAGATTTAATACATCTAACAATAACAAAATGCAAAAAGAGAAAAACTAAAAGCCAACGAAATAAACAGTTAAAAAAAAGAAAAGACATAACTGACAATGCTGGCCCTAGCAGTGAAGTGTCTGACGTAAACCAACAAATTGAAAGCTAAAGAAATTGATCTATGAAATCGATGTGTAATTGCCATAAGAGGTAGGTTTTTAAGCTAAGCAAGTGTAATTGAAGCTATGGTGTTCCCTATAATAAAAAATAATAATTAATATTTATAGAAGAGAAGTTTTTACTATGTTTAATCTCAGAAGTGAGTGACTTTAGTTTGCCTCCATTTAATTAGTAAGTTTTTATGTGAAGTTTGCAATTAATTAAAAGAATAAAACTGATTATCTAAATAAATGAAACTGGTTTTTAATCACAATGAAAGTGAAAGTTACTGTTTGGTTAAATTCTATACTTTGAAAAAATATAAAGCAATAACTACTTCTTAATTATTTATAACGACTAGGCAATTATTTTTAACATAAAACATTATACTCTTATACGTGATAAGTCAATTTATTTCTTAAAACCTGTCAATGAAATAGCGTTTAATCATTTAATTACATTTAATATACGAGGTTTGTGCAAGTAAGCTTTTTTCTTCAAAACCCCTTGTGGCATAACGCTTCTTAAGCATTTATTATGTGTCGCATGTAGTTATGATAAATGTTATTTAGCAATTTTTCTTTCCACAGACTAATATAATTCAAGTCACTTAGCATTACATTACACTTTTGGGTACGAGTATCAGATTATTACAGCTTATTAGCATATTTTAAATGCATGTATTCTTAAGTATTAATGGAGATAAGCATTTTTTTCCTGACTAATATTTTCTTACTTTTCAAATTATTTTTGTTTATGCGACAGTTATTTCACGATCTAAACGAGATAAAACCCTATAAATATCTTCAATATTTAGACATATTTTTTTAAATGATGGTCTTCTTTTGAATAAACTAGCTAACATTAATAATAAAAAAGATAATGATTTTTTTTCCAAAAAAAAAACTTTGAACCTCATTTTCTACGAATGACATTTTGGCGCTTTAGAAGTTTTTCCTTTCCAATGACGATATCTAATTTTAAAATTTTCAAATACAGCGGTTTAGTTGTTAGGGGGTGGGGACACTCGACTCTAACAAAATGTAGCACTTTAGAGCCTATTTTTTCGAAAACGGAACCCTAAACTACAAAATGGCCTTAAAAGACTCACAACTATTTTGAAGCTCTAACCAACGATACGTCACACGACTGGGTTTGACGAGAAAAAAAACTCATCCCCACTTTACTTGTAGGGAAAATACCCTTAAAAAGTTTTTTTTCCAAAATATTTTTACAGTTCTCAGCGTTATTATTATATATATTTTTGCAAAATTTCGGCTCTTAAATACTAATAGTCTAGGAGCTAGGCCGCAGGCAGACAGACGGACAGACCGATATGATGAAACTATGCATAAGGGTTCCTTGTTGTCCTACGGAACCCTTAAAACCGACTTCCATTGCAACAACTTAGTAAAATTTTGCATTATTAAATTTGTTTTTTGTTAATTTTCTAAAAATAGAACTACACTGATAAAAAAAAATGTGGGAACGACTCGCGAGCATAAAAAATATCGATTAAAAAATAATCATTAAAATCTGTTTACATTCTGCAAAGATATAGCGCAACAAACACACAAAAAAAACAAAACAGCGGATTTTTTTAAAACATATTGAAAATACCAAAAAGTAAAATATAACGGGGGTTTCCATACAAGTGTTTTTTTGTCTGTTCTGCTCTATCGTATAAACAGATTTTACACGAGTATGTCGTCGGCAAATCTTAAGAATTCGGCAGATCGCAATCTGTCCAGATTTTCCCAGGCAGATCGTGAAAGGCCGAGTAATTTCATCGTCATCATCATCATATCAGCCGAAGGACGTCCACTGCTGGACATAGGCCTCCCCCAAGGATCTCCACGACGACCGGTTCTGCGCTGCCCGCATCCAGAGGCTTCCCGCGACCTTCATCAGGTCATCGGTCCACCGAGTGGGAGGCCTGCCTACACTACGTTTTCCGGTGCGTGGTCACCACTCGAGAACTTTACTGCCCCAACGGCCATCTGTTCTACGAGCAATGTGCCCCGCCCACTGCCACTTAAATTTAGCAATTCTGAGAGCTATGTCGGTTACTTTGGTTATCCTATGGATCTCCTCGTTTCTGATTCGATCACGCAGAGAAACTCCGAGCATAGCACGCTCCATTGCCCTTTGGGTGACCTTGAGCTTTATTATGAGGCCCATAGTAAGCGAACATGTCTCAGTTCCGTATGTCATCACTGGCAACACACACTGGTCGAAGACCTTGGTCTTAAGACACTGCGGTATCTGGGACGTAAAGAAAATAGCGAAGCTTCCCGAACGCTGCCCAGCCGAGTTGGATTCGACGATTGATCTCTTTCTCGAAGTTAAACCTACCTAACTGAACTGTTTGTCCCAGGTATACATATTCGGTAACAACTTCAAGTGTAGAGCCGCCAACCTTCAGAGGAGTAGGTATGACACGGACGTTTGACATAGTTTTGGTTTTGTCTATGTTCATTCTAAGACCCACTTGTTGAGAGGCTCTACTGAGGCCATCGATTATTGTGCCTAAGTCGTCCATAGTCTCAGCCATAACCACGATAACGTCAGCGAACCGAAGCTGGGTGATGTACTCGCCGTTAATATTGATGCCGAATCCACCCCAGTCCAAAAGCTTAAAAACATCTTCCAGGGCGGCGGTGGAGTAAGGTTTCGGAGATATAACGTCTACCTGTCTTGCCCCTCGCTGCAGCTGGATAGGTTCCGAGTTTTTATCCTGGAGGCGAACCGACATGGTGGCGTTTTCATACAAACACTTCAGAACTTTGATTTAAACGAAGAGCCCAATATAAAATATTTTAGGGTGAGGGTTAAACATCGCCACGAGATAATGTATCATTCGACGTTTTTTAATACAGTTGTGAGATGCCAAGGACTTATCAAATGTATATTGAAAAAAATACTTAAAGTTGAAAAGAGCAAAAGCTAGTTCAGAATACTAAACCTTAAAGTACCATAGCTTAAGGTGAATAAATTACTTCTGAAGTGATTAATAACTGCATTATCAACATCTACCCAAATATTTCTACCTAATATTTCTTCGGTCAGCTTAAAAATTTTCAAGAAAGTTCGCTCCCTTGTGGAATATGAATGATGAAGTTCCCAATTTCACTACAGTAAGGGCGGGAGCTGGAAAGTTTTGAAGTAAATTGGAAATCTTTGGAAGAAAACACAAGAAAAATGTATCAGTATTTTTTAGTAGAAAGAACAATGACAACAAAATAAAGTACGGCTGAAAAATATATGTCCTATATGTGGATGATTGACGAAATCATCCATTTCGAAAAATTTCGTCAAACATTAATAGCAAAAGAATGAAAAAGCGCCTCTGTGGCGTAATCAGGAGGTCGCGGGATCAATTCCCAGCGCAGTCTAACTTTGTATGTCTCGGTTTGGTTAGTGGAAGGGCATTTTCTAAGCCCACCTGGCCAGCTACCACCATCTCATCAAAGTATTGTCACCAAACATCAATGTATCAGAAATAATGTGTTTCGGCTTGAAGAGAAGATAGCCAGTTCCCGATTGCGTTGGGGAATTTTGGTAAGCTCTCTTCCGTCTTTGGCAACATTGTCACTTACCATTAAGTGAGATGATGTCAAGGGCTCACGAATAGTGGATTAAAGAGTCTCGGAAAGCTCCTGTAAGCGGGTAGCGCAAGACCAGTCGAAGAAGGAAAATAAATTTATGTATGTCTTTTAATCTTCATAAAATCGGCAGCGTAACGGCTAGGGCCGCCACCTTCTGTCCGGCAGGTCATCGTTCGAATCCTGTCACTTACAAAAGTGTCGTAGAATTTTGATTTCATATGTACGTTTTTTTTATATACATAATGTTGACATCGGTGGCATAACGGCTAGGGTCCCTACTTCCTGACCGCGACGTTGTGGTTCGAAACCTTCCCCGTACCAATGTTATTTCGAATTACAATTTTATATGTACGTTTATCCGATGCTCTCACGGTTAAGTAAAACATCGTGAGAAAACCTGCATACGCCTGCGAAGAAACTCAAAAGTTGTGTGTGAAGTCGACGAACCCGCAATGGGTCTGCGTGGTCGACTAAGGCCCGATCGCCCTAATTCAAGATAGGCTCGAGCCCCTCGCCAGGGTCATAATATATGAGTTGCTATGATGATGATATCTTTCAAAATGGTCTGATTCCAACCACACGAGGTACTAAATCTTATGAAAATTCATAAATAAACTGTCTCACATATTGCCACAACTCTTGGAATAATCAGTTAAGAAGGTACCTACTCTTTAATTATGTACTTCACGAGTAAGTACTGAACCAGACACCAAGAGTAATTTCTTCTGTAAAATATTACGTAAGTACACCGCATTCTGATATTTGTATTCATATACATGGTGTTCGAAAATCACGAGTGATGTTTTAATTGGTTTTTAACAGAAAGTTGCCAGAGTGTATTTTGTTATATAATTTTATAAGTTGCCAGGGTGTATTTTGTTAAATAATTTTATGTGTAGGTACCTAACAAAAATGTTATGAGAAGAAGAATATTTTGTGTAAGTACCCCGTTATAGGTATTTATTTAATGTATCAAGATCTTACAAATCATCATTATCATCATATCAGGTCACATCCCCACCGAGGGGCTCGAGCCCATCCGGTCGGGCCTTACTTAACCACACGGGCCCAGTGCGGATTGGTCGACTTCACACACACCTTCGGGTGTGTGCAGGTTTCCTCACGATGTTTTCCTTAACCGTGAGAGCATCGGAAAAACGTACACATAAAATAGAAATTCGAAAACACATCAGTACGTGGCAGGATTTGGACTACGACCTCCCGGACAGGAGGTAGCGCCTCCAGCCGTTACGCCACCAAGGCTTTTGAAAATGTAGGTTTTTTTAAATTATTTGTTTATTTTTTTACAAAATACTTTTCCATGTGTACCATTCTGAAAGGTACAGGACGCCAAAGTCTTAAACAACTTCTCCCTCTCATCATCATCATCATCATATCAGCCGAAAAACGTCCACTGCTGGACAAAGGCCTCCCTCAAGGATTTCCACGACGACCGGTCCCGCGCTGCCCGCATTCACCGGCTACCCGCGATCTTCACCAGGTCGTCGGTCCACCGCGTAGGAGGCCTGCCTACGCTACGTTTTTCGGTGCGCGGTCCGCTCTCATTGTAAATTATCCTAATACTAGCTTTTTCCCGCGGGTCCGCCCGCGTGGACATCGTTTTTATGTCTGTCTTTAAGGGTGATTAGTAAATTATTTCGTTTCCCACCTACTCAACCGTCTCTGTGCAATGCTGTTCCCTCAGGAACTGCATCAGATTATGCTATTTTCTCGGGATAAAAAGTAGCGTATGTCCTTTCCCGTGACACAGGCTACCTGTATGCCAAATTTTATAAAGATTAGTCACGGCGTTGAAGCGTGAAAAGGTAACAAACAAAGAAACAAACAAACACATTTTCACATTTATAATATTAAAGTAAGGATTCTGCGATAAACAGTTTTGCTGTAAAGCAGTAACTAGTAGTGTTCTGCAACTACTTCTGCGTGAGCACGTCTCCCGTGGATATTAACCAACTAATATGTCTCAAAATCACTATGTAATATTCGCTTGAAATTCACAGAAAACATGTAATTTCAGGATTTTCAGTATCGCCAAAAAATATTAAAAAAAAGCTACTTTCCGAGTAGATGTAATTTCATTACTGGAGAGTAGTAGTTTTTTATTGCAACAATCTTATAACTCTCAGTGTGTTATATATAAGTTATAACACACAAAGGCACAAAGCACAAACCTTATACAGCCAAGTGACAACACCATAGTCGGATAAATAAAAGCTCCTTGGTCTTTAACACCCTAAGCTGAGATCCATGCCTTTTGGCTAGTTCTCGAGTCGCCATCAGCTATATCGTAGCAGGCGATATCTGAGCAGTGTTGAATTTTAATAAATTATGTTCACTGACGGCCCGGCGGCAGCGCGGTGACGGCGGCGCTGTGATTTGAAAATGTAAATTGACGGAAAACCAATAGTGTGCGTCACGACATTCCCTACACATTGGTCATAGTTTTAAATATGGGCTACTTAAAATATATTAGGATTATGGTTTTAGTTTTTTTGCTTATTTGAGTAAAGGCTCGGCCGGAACGGCAATTGCTGGATTCCTATTACTTTTAAACTCTACTCACCAGCAATCGCTTTATTTCCCGACCTCTTCAGTAATGTACTTACACGTATACAGAATCAAAAGTACTCCTAGGTCATATCGGCTCATATATACGTTCCCACCGAGGGGCTTGAGCCTGCGATCGGGCCTTAGTCGACCACGCGAGCCCAGTGCGAGTTAGTCAACTTCACACACAAACTTCAAGTTTCTTCGCAGGTGTGTGCAGGTTTCCTCACGATGTTTTCCTCAGCGTCAAATAAACGCACATATAAAATCGAAATTCAAAAACACATTAAGTACCCCGTTATCTTACAAATCATCATCATCATATCAGCTCATACACATCCCCACTGAGGGGCTCGAGCCTATCCGGTCGAGCCTTATTCGACCACACTGGCCCAGTACGGATTGGTCGACTTCACACACAACTTTACAGTGCAGGTTTCCTCACCATGTTTTCCTTAACCGTGAGAGCTTCGGAAAAACGTACTTATAAAATCGAAATTCGAAAAAAAATATTTGTACGTGGCAGGACTCGAACCACGACCTCCCGGATAGGAGGTAGCGGCTCTTGCCGTTGCACCACCGACGCTCTAGTAGATTATTATGCTAAAGGAACTGCTGGATGGATTGTAATAAAACTTTCTTAATTACTTTATGGGCTACTGGTCAGCATCTGCCTGAAAAATTAAAAAATAATAGTAATACATGCAAGCGTGCAACTTGATGTGATTGTCAACAGTAATATTATAAAGAGGAAAGATTTGATTCTTTGTTTGTTTGTTTGTCCTGAATAGGCTCCGAAACTACTGGTCCGATTTGAAAAATTCTTTCACCGTTGGGAAGCTACACTATTCGCGGATGCTATAGGCTATATTATATTTTCAAAAAAAATAGGAATCCTTTCTAAAACTTAATAAATGTAACCCATGGTGTAAAAAATAACCTAAAAATTCCTGCAAAATCTACAAAAAGTAGTGAAGTGTAGTGGTAGTGTTAGTGGTAGTGGTGATGGTAGTGGTAGTGTAGTGGTAGTGGTAATGTTAGTGGTAGTAGTAGTGATAGTGTAGTGGTAATGGTAGTTGAAAAGTAGTGGTAGTTTAGTGGAATTAGTAGTGGTAGTGGTAGTGTTGTGATAGTGGTAGTGGTTATGTAGTGGTAGTGTTAATGGTAGTGGTAATGTAGAGGTAGTGGTAGTGTAGTGTTAGTGTTAGTGGTGGTGGTAGTGGTAGAGTAATGGTAGTGTAGTAGTAGTGGTAGTTTAGTGTTAGTGGTAATGGTAGTGGTAGTGGTAGTGGTAGTGGAAGTGGTAACGGTAGTTGCAGTGGTAGTGTAGTGATAGTGTAGTGATAGTAGTAATGGTAGTTTTAGTGCTAGTGGTAGTGGTAGATTAGTGGTAGTATAGTGGTAGTAGTGGTGGTAGTGGTGTTGTTGTAGTAGTGGTAATGGTAGTAGTGGTGTACTGGTAGTAGTAGTGGTAGTGGTAGTTATAGTGGTGGTGTAGTGGTAGTGGTAGTGTAGTAGTAGTGTATTGTGAAACTCAAAAAATGATCGATTCGAAGTCATTCTTCTTGCTTTGCGTTTCATGATAAAATTCTCTTTTGGTTTTGTTCGTCTATGAAAATTTAATTTGAAAATGATTGTTATTTTTGACATGAGGAAAAAAGAAATGATGACCGTGATGTGTTGATTGTTATGTGTGTTTAAATTCGGATTTATATTTATGTTTCGTTAAGGCCCACTATTTTATTCAGTGTTAAGTCATTTGTGTAAGGAAACCGCTTTGCGTATATTTTTGGTACTGCTGCGAACTAGATTTACATATGCCCGTAGGATCTTTCACTCCCCCTGCGAGTTTGACCTCCCCGATTTTTTTTTTCATTTTTTGTACGGAACCCTAATAAAACTGGGAACACCGTAGTATTTACAAACTATAATTTATAAGTATCGAATAAAACATTACAAAGGAAAATAATTTTCAAATTAAAAAGTTTTTTTTTTTTTTGCAGCCCCAATTATTGAAATAAATTAAAAGAAAACCTCGTTTCAAACATGTAAAATTTAATTAAGTACAGTATTGTATACGTTGAGTAATGAAATCCGCTTACACGGCGACTTATTTTGGCTTATGATACAATCGCAAATCGTCACGTACACGTAATAAGGTCGCTAGGGTTGCCATTTTATCAATACACCATGCAACGAAACCGAATTTCGTTATAGAATCACACGAGTGTTTTAAGACCTTATTGCAACAGTTGCATACATTATTTGAATTTCATACGTATTTTAAGTACTCTAAGATGGGTTCAGAAACCGTAGGGAAATGTCCAGCATTATGATAACCAATTTTCCTATGAGAATTTTCTTGTCTGTGTAGGTAAAATCTGTAATTTAATGTTATTACAGTAACGATTTTTGGAACGTTATGAGTTAAAATTTTGGAACAGCTGTCATAGTTAGATTGGTTGTCATAATCACAGTATAGAAGAGTTTCAAGTTATTAAATTTAAATTTATTTTTTTTAATTGAGTTTTATTTTTTTTATTTTATTTTATTTGAAGTTAATTATTATTATTTTTTTTGAATTTGAGGGGCATTTATAATGCTGGTAATTTCCTACGGATTTTGAACGCATTTTAGAGGACTTATGATATATGTGTAGATAAAGTAGTAAAAGGTAGTAAAAAGCCTACATGTTAAATAAAATTTGAACGTTTCCAGTTTTATATATTATATTTTTATTATTATTTACAATTGGAAAACCTTTGGCATCATATCAACTGATAGTAGTGACGATGATGCCGAAGGTGGAAGCTAGCTTACCAAGATTAGAAACTGGCTATCTTAACTTCAAGCCGGAACACATCAATGCTGTTAACATTGATGTTTGGTGGCAAGATTTAGACAAGTAGGTGTTAGCTAGTTAGGTGGGCTTATGAAATTCTCTTCCACCAACTTAACTGAAACTTACAATCCTGCTGGGAATCGAACCCGCGACCTCCTGATGTGAAGCTAATTACCTCACGGAGGTATTTAAAATTGATAAAGGTTGTAGTAACAAAATGTGAACGTTTTCCAGTTTTTTATTATTAACAAACTTTTGCCCACAGCTTCGCCCACTTGGACATCGCTTTTGTAACTGTCTTTGAGGATCTGTGGTGCGCGAGCCGCAATCAGCTCACGAGCGTTGACATTACTTTTTTCAGATCCCCATCCCAGATCGGGTTATCCTGATTAGCATCCTATGTCATTTCCAACTTCCTTAACCATCGCTGTGCAATTATATCACATCAATCCATTATTCCGTTGCGATGTTAAAGAAATAAACCGAAAAAGACTATTTTTTCAGTTCCCTTAGGATTGGACTTATATTATAACAGTTTATTGTACACAGGATACATAAAATACAGATTTGGTAATTTTTGATTTGGAATTAGCTATTTTTACGGGATAAAAAGTAGCCTATGGCCTTTCCCGTGACACACAATACCTGCATCAAAATTGAAGTGTGAAAAGGTAACAAACAAACAAACACATTTTCACATTTATATTAGTAAGGAGGATAGTAGGAGAAGGTTGACGGCCCACGTGGTACAAAATGTTTGAACATCTTCAAGTTTGAAGAAGCCATACATGTAGGGTTTTCTTAAATCTATTAAAAGGCAGATCTTTAAACGACTTCGGTATTTTATATTTTGTTAGTTTGTAAGGAGTAAACTCCAATGATATCAACAAAATAGAGCCGTTAAGCAGGTCAGTCGAGCGAAAAATCCGAAACTGGCCCGGCCGAGGTGGATGATAGAAGCAAAGTATATATATATATATATATTAGTACTAACATACAGTATGGACACTCCCTGCCGCTCTCTAGATTGCGACCTCACCCACTCGTCACCTAGGTTGATGCAGATTGGTTACAGTTTGGTTGTCGAACACATAGGATTTCACCGCCATTTGTTTCTTCCGTCATTCCTTTTTTTAAATGTCATTTCTGGCCCGTTGTATGAAGTGTCCAGGGTGTGATAGAAGTAAGATTAAGAGGAATTCTTTGGAATTTAAACTTCAAGATAGACGATAGGAATTTCTTTTAAATTATTATAAATGAAGTGAAGTGAAGTGGCAGTGGGCAGGGCACATAGCTCGTAGAACATATGGGCGTTTGGGCAGTATAGTTCTCGAGTGGCGACCGCCCACCGGAAAACGTAGCGTAGGCAGGCCTCCCACACGGTGAACCTGGTGAAGATTGCGGGAAGCCGATGGATGCGGGCAGCGCAGGACCGGTCGTCGTGGAAATGCTTGGGGAGGCCTTTGTCCAGTACTGGACGGTTTTCGGCTAATATAATGATGATGAAGTGTGCGTATACTGCGATCTCTCCATGGTGGTTACGACAAATGGTTAGTCCAAAAAGCAAGTTTAGAGAAAATCATAATTTTGTTAAAAAACCATCTGCTTGTATTGAAGATTTTTTAATTCAAAATTGATAAGCCCTTGGCATCATCTCACCTGATGGTAAGTCACGATGATGCCGAAGATGGAAGCAGGCTTACCAAGATTTCCCAACGCAATGGAGAACTGGCATCAACCAGCTTACTCCCAAAGTCAAGCGTGTGTAAAGAAGTTTTACTTCAAAAACAAAACGCACTCAGCGTGGCAACCCTATGTCACGATACCGCATCGTTATTTACACTGTTGTGGTAGGTGTATGTATAATTGAAGAATAACACGTTTCTCATTATTAAGGGTGACGTTATTTTGTATTTCATACGTTCGTTCGTTAACAACCTTTTAACTTCCCCACTGCTGGGGTACGGGTTCCCAAACTTGGGAAGGTTAGGCCTTAATCCACACACGGAGCCAACACCGAGTTGGTGGAGGTTTTAGGAATAAGACAGTTAACAGATGTGAGTACTGCGAGACTAGTGTATTTTAGTTACTTCCATAGTATAATGTCTTATTGCATCTTACTGCGGCTGATATAGAAACTATTTTCATCCTGCAGAAAAGAGCTATCCGCGCAATCTATCAGATGCGATCACGTGAGTCGTTACAGAATAAGTTCAACGAAATCAATATTTTAACTGTTGCTAGTCAATTTATATATGAAAACATCATGTACGTTTGTAAGAATTTGCAATTGTTTCATAAAAACAGTGATAGGCATAAGTTAAAATTAAGAAATGTAAATAAAATAGATATAGCCTTTTCGAGACTGAGTAAGGTTAAAAAGTCATTTGTGGGGCAGTGTATAAGATTCTACAATAGAATTCCCGAAAATGTAACTAGTTTGTCAGAGAATAAATTCAAGAATCATATCAAAAATGCTTGTACTCTAGAGGATATTATAAAATAAAAGATTATGTAAATGACAAAGATATATATCTTGATTCTGTAACACATACCATTACCTGAGACTGTAATCTGAATCTTGACATTATTTGTAATATTCAATAATTTTTTTTATTATTTAAAAGTGTGTGTAAACAGTTATTCAAAATAAATTATTTTGATTTGATTAGGGTTAGTAGCAATCCCCACTGTCAGAAGTTTGTCAAGCCTATAAGGTGTCTGACACGGATTAACGACTGCCGTCCAGTGAGAGCAACCGACACCAATGGGTTAGCGTGTCTCGCGAAACACGGAAACGTTCGAGAAACATGTTACTATAGCCCGTCAACTTCATGCCCGATACGTCTGAGCAGCTGAGGCAGGGCATGCGGGAAGATCTCCGCGGGGAGCTTGAGGGTAGCGGGGAAGGGCACAAGCCTCGTACTCTTCCCCGCTAGCCTCAAACTCCCCCGCGGAGATCGTGTCGTGTCGTGCTACCTTGACCCCGCCTACCCGCCCATACTGCAGGCGTACCGCGTTCGAAGTTTACGGGCTATAACAGTGAAAACTTTACAGGTAATGACCGTGATTCTGGTCAGTTTACCTGCGTGATCGACGCATCCATGCTCTGACCGGCTGCTTCAAAAAATAAGGCACACATGAATTACTAGTTACTTCGCAAGCTGAGGTATTAGAATAATAATGTTTAGATGTTGTGGATTTGGTCAACAACACCAGACATATGGGTGTTAAATTTACACTAATTTTCATACAAATAATAGGTCTTTACCTTTGAAATTGCAGATTCAGTTTTTGAAGTTAAATGTCAATATTTATTGAAAAAAAAATATTGTTTATTATTATGGACTTTATGGTGACACTACTTAAGATGTTTTATTAGTAACTAGTGGCATGTGTTTCATGTACCAATCCTCTGAGCTATGTACCATTGAATGGAACAAAGGCGTTATCTTAGTGGTCAGATGGGCCTATTTTTTAGACTAGTTAATTTTCTTGAAATCTTATGCGGGGTATTCCTAAATCTGACATTAGCAACAATGTAACTGCTGCGATAACTCTAGAGCTTTAAAATTAAAAATGTGTATTTTTTGGCTCAATAAAGGCGACTTTTTCAGGTGAAAAAAACCATTTAATTTCTAATAGTCTAATGCTATTTTGTGAATAAATTTATACAATATAAAAAATAATAATAAAAAAAAATATTCTGGGACAAATCACACATGGTCATCTGGCCCCAAAGTAGGATTCCCTGTGTTATGGGTTACCAGAGACTGATATACATACTTATATACGATTAAATACACACATATATAGATATAATTTAACACCCAGACACAGAGCAAACAAATCTGCTCATCACACAAATGCTTGCCCTGGGTGGGGATCGAACCCACGACTCTCGGATCAGTAGTCAAGGGCACTAACCACTGAGCCACCGAGTCAGTCAAAATAGGCAATTAGGCAATTAGACAATAGGCAATTTCATAGTTAAAGACCAAATATATATACTGGCTGAGCGGAAAACTTTATCATATCTTTTAATAGTATAATATGTAGAAATACCTTTAAAAGAAATACAATATAGAATATACAAAACTTATAAATGGTACGCGTAACTGTGAAAGGGTTATCTACCAGGAAACCAGTGGAGTGGGTTAAAGTAAATACAACGGGTAAAGGTTATGTATGAACATTAAAAAACCGGCCAAGTACGAGTCGGACTAGCACCCGAAGATTCAGTACCACCACACCTCTCCACACAACTATATAGTAATAATGACAATGATACCTATTTATATTACAAGCAATATACAATATGCTTTTTTTGTCATTCAGTTCGAAATTTTTAGCACGAGTACGACTCACGCTTAGCCAATTTTTATTATTTTTTGTTTTACTTAAGTATTGGTACTATAAACACACCCAGTTTCACATTTGTAGGTATTACCGTTTTATGATAGAGCTACATAAATTATATACTTCTAAAGACCTATAAAAAACACATTTTTGTATGGAGATCCACTTATTTTTTTAATTTTTAAATTTTGAGTAATTTCTATTCATCATCATCATCATTATTTGAGAGCCATAATTTTGTTGGTGTAGCTATAACGGTTCATGAAATTCATCATGCTGACAGACAGACGGACAGACTGCGGAGGCAAGTAATAGAGTCCCGTTGGTCATTATGTGAAAATTTCAACTGTCTGATAAATCGTTTAATGTACTTGAACTGAAGCAAAAGCTTTAACCTAAAAAGATCTTCGTTTCTGCCGGGGGTCGTCGACCGCACCTCTTTATTGCATTAGTTTTGTTTATAATAATTCAACTGAGTTAGTTGTGTTTTACCAATACCACATCCTAGATGTATTATTTTTGTATTTAATACATTTGAAGATATTACCGATAAAACTTTTCAACTTAAGACGCTTGCTCGCGTACCTAGTACTCATAATTATATGTGTAGCTGTGCAGCGCGTAGCATATCTGTATGAAACTTTTCCGCTTACTACGCTTGCGCAGGTAGTAAGTGAACGTGTAGTTCTGTAGCGCGTAGCATATCTGTATGAAATATTTCCGCTTACTACGCTTGCTCGCGTAGTAAGTCAACGTGTAGCGCGTAGCATATCTGTATAAAACTTTTCGCTTACTACGCTCGCTCGCTTTAATAGTCAACGTGTAGCTGTGTAGTGCATATCATATCTGTATAAAATTTTTCCGCTTACTACGCTCGCTCGTGTAGTAAGTCAACGTGTAGCTTTTTAGCGCGTAGCATATGTGTATGAAACTTTTCCGCGTACTACGCTTGCTCGCGTAGCAAGTCTACGTGTAGCTATGTAGCGCGTAGTATATCTGCAACTTTACCTCTTACTAGGCTCGCTCACGTAGTAAGTCAACGTGTAGCTGTGTAGCGCGTAGCATCTCTGTAAGAAACTTTTCCGCTCACTACGCGAGCGAGCGTAGTAAGTCAACGTGTAGCTGTGTAGCGCGTAGCATTTCTGTATATAACTTTTCCGCTTACTGCGCTGGCTCGCGTAGTAAGTCAACGTGGAGGTGTGTAGCTCGTAGCATATCTGTATGAAACTTAACCGCTTACTAAGACCGCTCGCGTAGTAAGTTAACGTATAGCTGTGTAGCGCGAAGCATATCTGTATAAACTATTCCGCTTACTACGCTCGCTCGCGTAGTAACTCAACGTGTTGTTGTGTAGCGCGTAGCATATCTGTATTTTGATCTAGCTGATCTGTATTTTCCGCTTACTAAGCCCGCTTGTGTATTAAGTCTAAATGTAGCTGTGTAGCGCGTAGCATACCTATCTGTTTTGTAAACCGGACTGTCCATCTTTTAATAAGTACCCCTGATCATCATATTCGCCGAAAGACGGCCACTGTTGAACAAACCCTACAAATCTGGACTTGGCCTCAATGTGTGGAGTATGGTCTAAACTCCAAGAGTAAGGGAAGAGACCCGCGCATTAGCCGTTGGGACGTACAGTCAAGGTCAGAAATATAGCTACGTTTAAAGCATCAAAAATATGTATCCACGACGTTATGTATATACGTTATGTATACTTATTTTTGATGCTTTAAACATATCTTTATTTTTGACTTCGACTGTACACGGTTGTCAACGAAATCATGCTTTAAACAAATAAACACTTTATTAGATACCTGACCTCATATTTAAGGGTTTCGTAGTAAACAAGTATTCCTTATAAATTCGCTATGTCTATCCGTCCGTCTGTCTGTCTGTCCGTAGCTTAGCTCAGAGACTATTAGTAATATAAAAATATAATTTGCCCTGGATATACATTAATTACGCCGACAAAGAAGCATATATAATAAAATATTTAAAAAAATCTTTTATTGTGGTTCTTTCCCTAATTGTAATTAGGGGGTATTTTTTTTTGTTTGACGTACCCTATCGTGTGAGGTATCATTGAGTCTTTTAAAACTACTGAGGGTTTGCCAAAACCATTTTTCATTTCAGGGATCCTTTAGCAAAATATAAGGCTTTAAATTGCTATTTTTGTCAGATTCATTCCCCCCCCCCCTCCTCTATTAGCTTAACTCCTATTTCAGGACAATCAATCAAATAAAAAAAAATAAAAAAAATGTTAATCGTAGGACATATAATAAATTTGAAAGAAAAACTACCACGGCTAAGTAGGCGTCCTTAGTTTAGGAGCAATAGTCAACCAACTTGTTGAGATTTGTAAAAAGTTCATAGATTTTCATACAAAAAGTTCCATTGCCAACTGTAAGTATAATTTTGTTTTTAAAATATACATTTAAAAAAGTTTAAAAAAACTGAAAAATGACTTCAAAACGAAATTTACTCGAAAGTATGAAATAATATTATTATACTTAAATACACGACATTAACCAACAATAACGAAATCAAAGATGGGTACTAATTAAATTAGGGGCTTAATTTTTTTTGAGTTCGGTGTCAGCACACAATGGTTTAGATTCAATGGTTTGCTGACACCGACCTCAAAAAAAATTTAAGCCCCTAATTTAATTAGTACTCATCTTTGAATTCATTATTGTTGGTTAATGTCGTGTATTTAAGTATAATAATATTATTTCATACTTTTGAGTAAATTTCATTTTGAAGTCGTTTTTCAGATTTTTTAAACTTTTTTATTTCCTTTATTTTTAGTGATAATGCTGTCTACCTAACAACGTTAAGCCCAATTACCTACTCGCCAATAGGAATCATCAAATCATAATGCATGTGTTTCATTATAAGATACAGAGTCCTGTGGCTTCCATCATCATCTCAGCAGATTGAGAGTTAAATCTTCCATCATCAGCTCATCTGAATAACCTGAAAGAATACAATTATCGGTCTATGCGTACCTACGTAACTATCTATATTTAAAGATTTATCCACTAAATTATACCCGTTAATGAGTTGTACCTTTCTTAATCATTTCATCATCATGAGATAATGACTGCCAAATGCAAATACTTTAATAGCTTTAGAAAACATATGACACACGTAATACATGCCTATAAAATTTCACGTTTGCCCTCGATTTCCCTGGGATTCCATCATCAGATCCTGGTTTTCTTATCACGGTACCACCCTTGGAATATCTTCTTTCGAACAAAAACAAATCATCAAAATCGGTTCATAAACGACGAAAAATATTAAATAAAAGTTCATAAACCACCATCTTATCTTAGTCTTGCCGCCAAATATCAATGTTGATATCATTGGTGTGTTCCGGCATGAAGATAAGATAGCCAGTTCCCCATTGCGTAAGCCCGCTTCCATCTTCGGCAACATCGTCACTTACCACCAGGTGAGATGTTGTCAAAGGTTTACCAAGTGTGAATAAAAAAAAAAAAAAGTTATCCGCGAACAAACATAAAAAATTATAATAAAAATATATACGGTCGAATTGAGAAACCTCCTTCTTTTTGAAATCGTTTAAAAAAATACGAGAGGACCCTTTTTACGCGAGGCCAATTTTCACTTGGCCGATTTTTTTATACATAATGTTGACATCGGTGGCATAACGGCTAGGGTCCCTACCTCTTATCCGCGAGGTTGTGGTTCGAATCCTGCCTCGTACCAATGTTATTTCGAATTTCGATTTTATATGTACGATTATCCGATGCTCTTACGGTGAAGGAAAACATCGTGAGGAAACTTGCACACGCCTGCTAGAAACTCGAAGGTTGTGTGTGAAGTCGACTAACCCGCACTGGGCCCGCATTGTCTACCAAGGCCCGAGCACCCGAGTAATAGTCGACCAACTTAAGATAATTTTTAATTAAAAAAAAAACGAGACCTACAGTACTCGCATATGATGTGTAACATGTGACAAAATACTTATGAAATTAATTAATTATCGGGTCGTACATTGACGGGCCGACCCTTCCAATAGTAGTATGTCATCTTTGCCTTTGCCATCACACTAGGCGGAATGGCTATGACAACCTTAGTTTTCGAGAATTAAAAAACGTTCGCATTTCCTGTTACACATTTCCGTCCCATTTCACGAAATCACTCCCACAAATTGCAGGAAAGCGAGAACAAAGATGTTACACATCAAAAATGTTACGGATAATTATTGTGGCACTGGCACATTACCAAAATAATGAGGATCTTACATAGCGGTCCTAGGTAGGTAGGCCGTCCGAATTGTCAGGCAGCATGATTTTCACAGCAATCACTCACTTTTAGTTAAATAATACACCATGCACAGGTATTTCCTAATGCCCCAGGGCTAGGCTATTCCTTTTAACGAGTTTCAAGACGAAGAAAACATTATATCTTATATATAAAATTCTCGTGTCACAATGTTCGTTCCCGTACTCCTCCGAAACGGCTTGACCGATTCTCATGAAATTTTGTGAGCATATTGAGTAGGTCTGAGAATCGGCAAACATCTTTTTTTTTTTTTAGGGTAGGGTAGTGGTAGGGTAGGGCAGGGTTGGGTAGTGTAGTGTAGAGTAGTGTAGTGTAGGGTAGTGTAGTGTATGTAGGGTAGGGTAGGGTAGTGTAGGGTAGGGTAGTGTAGGGTAGGGTAGGGTAGTGTAGTGTAGTGTAGGGTAGTGTAGTGTAGGGTAGTGTAGGGTAGGGTAGTGTAGTATAGTGTATGTAGGGTAGGGTAGTGTAGGTTAGGGTAGAGTAGGGTAAGGTAGTGTAGTGTAGGGTAGGGTAGGGTAGTGTAGTGTAGTGTAGGGTAGGGTAGGGCAGTGTAATGTAATGTAAGGTGGTACGTAGTTCGCCGGGACAGCTAGTTTTATAGAAAATTATGCGGAGCACGTATTCGATGATCCATGAGACAAAAAAGTTCTACATTCTTTTAAGGTGAGCGGCATGTTTAGTATTGGCTCTACCATCAGTACCTTCCCGGATGAGGTTACCACTAGTCCACAATACAAACCTTCAGTTTTGAGAACAATTGAAGGTAAAGTTCACGAAGGCGACTTGAGGGATCCGTGCGGCTCTTAACGTCTGACGACTCCGTTGCACAATGTACGCCTTCAACCCTCGCTTCCCTGCGGGGAAAGCATCCATCCCCTTCATGGCCACTTACTTTTCCAGCGGCACTGGATAGGAGCACACCTGTACATACCGTGAAAATAGAGGATGTCTCTCAGGCAATCGGCTCATTTTACAGCAGCTGAAAAACCTTATTAAGAGGTGACAGTCAGTTGCAAAATGCCATAGAACAGTCAAATGACTTTATTTCAATTTCAATATGTATTAATAATTCAAAGCAAATTACAAGTCATTTTAAACATAAGATTAGTCTTAAGTTAGTTATATTTTTTTTAACCTAATTAAATAGATAGATAAACCGTTTATTCACCGACCAGGCACAAAAAAAAACAATAAGTAAAAGTTTGGTAACAATAAAGTAAAAAAATGAAGATTACACCAATAAGACTACAATACTTTGCACACCTCTACCCAGTTAGTATTAAAGTTTAAGTAATTAAAGACCTTCACCAAGTCCTCAGTCCACCGTGTGGGAGGCCTGCCTATACTACGTTTTCAGGTGCGCGGGCGCCACACGAGAACCATACTGACCAACGGCCATCTGTTCTACGAGCTATGTGCCCTGCCCACTGCCACTTAAGTAAAGCGATACTGTGAGCTATCTCTGTTACCTTGGTTTCCTTCGGACCTCCTCATTTTTGAGTCGATGATGCGGGAAGCCGCTGGATGCGGGCAGCGCAGGGCCGGTCGTTGTGGAAATTCTTTGGAGAGATCTTCGTCCAGCAGTGGACGTCTTTTGAATTAAGGGCAGTAAGGCTGTCAAGTATTGTATTTGTGAACTCTAGTAGTTACATCATGTTGCATCTTAAATAAGACAATGTGTCAGAAATGAAATAACAATCTTTTTTTTATCCACAATTGGTAAGCCCTTGATATCATCTCATCTGATGGTAACTGACGATGATACCGAAGATAGTGGGCTGACCAAGATTTGTTACAAAATTTGTGACAAACTAACCTTAGTGCCGACAGAAGTGATATATATATATATATATATATATATCTTTTATCGCGGGCTTTGAGGGGACAAAATCAAGAAATTTCGTAACGAAAATAAAACCTGACACCCCGAAAAAATATATATATTGAGTTCTAAAAAACTTACAGTGCCATTTATCTATCCATCATGATGATGATGATGATGATGGCAATGGCGATTGATGATGGCGATTGATGATGGCGATTTATGATGGCGATTGATGATGGCGATTGATAATGGCGATTGATGAAGGCGATTGATGATGGCGGATGATGATGAACTTTATTAGTGTTTACATAAATATCCCGCGCCCCACGGACTATATGGTACTGGTAAATACTGCATAAATAAAAAATAAATAAATAATTTTAATTGCATAAGTTGATAAAAAATGCTATGCAATAGCTTTACCGCGGCAGTCTACGATTGTAACACGTCTTTTTTTATGAGTTTTACCGTGTGACGCAAATAAAAAATTTAAAATGAAATGATACTATGTAAATATAATGCCTATTTTAATTGTCAATTCAATTAGTTTATGCACTCTATTCATGAAAATGTATTTATACAAACAGAAATTTGTATAGTATGACCACGAGGACATATATGTCCTGGTGGTCATACTGGTATGACAAACTAGTATGACCACGAGGAAATGTACGTCTCTTAGTTTTAATTTAAATTTTGCATGTTATGTATTTATTTTTGATGTACAATAAAGAGTTATTTGAATTTGAATTTGAAATAGCAGTTTTTTCACTGTTTTGTCCCTCCGAGTGTTCCTATCGGTGTCAGCAACGGTCGCAAATTTATGAGTTTTAACCCTCAGAGTATTCTTGTCGGTGTCAGTTACAGTCGCGAGTTCAATGGCTTTTTCCCATCTCAAAAATGCCCAACGCGCCTAAAGAAGTTTTCACATCCAAAAGCTTTTTCTTAAGAGGATTGTGAAGCTGCGACTTTTCATACAAACGGCGTTAACTATTTTCACGTCTTCAATGTTAACCGATTTGGACCAATTTTTGATAGGTTGTCAGTTAGAACAAAAGCTAGGCTTATACGTTTCCTTTTTTTAAATTACTGATTGTAAATAAAAAAATAACGTCTGTAATTAGTTATGTATGAAAACACGTGAACGATAATAAAATTAAACTTATTAACTTTATAGAAAAAACAAAAACTTCTGACTAACAACCTATCAAAAATTGATCCAAAACAGTTCACATTTAAGAGGTGAAAATCGTTAACTTCGTTTGTATGAAAAGTCGCAGCTTCGCAATCGTCTTCATCATCATTATATCAGCTCATATACGTCCCCACCGAGGGGCTCGAGCCTACCCTGAATTAGGGTGATCGGCCTTTATTCGACCACTTGTACCCAGTGTGGGTTGGTCGACTTCACACACTTCACGAGTTTCTTCGCAGATGTGTGTGCAGGTTTCCTCACGATGTTTTCCTTCACCGTTAAAGCATTCGATTAGTATATGTACTCATTGGTACATTGGTCGTCCGGATTTGAACCCGGCACCTCTGGTTAGGAGGACCGAGTCGTTACCGGTTGAGCGACACACGCACAATCGTCTTAAGTGTCAGATAAGGTGGAATCTATCGCGAAATGCCAATGAAATATTTGACACCAAACTATGTAGTATAATATGTGCATAGTTAGTAGTTTTAGTGGTTACAGGCACATACAGCCTGACAGGGTGCTGTATTTGTAAACCCTAAAGTTTTAAAGTCATAGTTGTGTTTCAAATTAGATCGCTTTCAAATTCAACCACCTCTTTGATGTTATAGGATATTTGACAGTTTTTAAAATAAATAAAAAAATATTATTCACTTCATAGCATTTCTCCTATAAAAGCACAAAAACTTATTTATTTAACATTTTATTCTTATTTAAATTTTATATTTATCAAAATCACTAAATTAAGTAACAAGTTTGTAACACGAACAATTTCAGAACAAAATGTCGTTTTTGACAGTTGTTAAAAAGTAACTCAAATGACTAGTAGGCAAATACCGAATTGTTAGTTTCACTTAACTAACTAACTATTTATGATTTGGTTTGGTTAGTGGTAAGATATTTTTAAGCCCGCCTAGCTCTACCACAATCTTATCTAAGTCTTGCCGCCATCATTGATGTGTTCTAGCGCGAAGATAAGATAGCCATTTCTCCTTTCCGTTGGAGAATGTTGGTAATCCCGCTTCTCTTTTCGGCATAATTTTCATTTTACATCAGGTGAGATGATGGAATTGGCTTATTCATCATCATCATATCAGCCGAAGGATGTCCACTGTTGGACATAGGCCTCCCCCAATGATTTCCACGACCGGTTCTGCGCTGCCCGCATCCAGCGGCTTCCCGCGACCTTCACCAGGTCCTTGGTCCACCGAGTGGGAGGCCTGCCTACGCTTCGCTTTCCGGTGCACGGTCGCTACTCGAGAACTTTACTATCCCAATGGCCATCCGTTCTACGAGTTATGTGCCCCGTTGGCTTATTAATTGTGGATAATATAAATCATCGGTGGCGTAACGGCTACGGTTACTACTTTCTCCCCGGGAGGTCGTGGTTCGAATCCTGCTACTTACCAATATGTTTTTGAATTTTGATTTCATATATCTCACGCTCTATACGGTGAAGAAAAACATCGTGAAGAAACCTGCACACGCCTGCGAAGAAACTCGAAGGTTGTGTGTTAAGTCGACCAACCCGCACTGGCCCTGTGTGTTCGCCTAAGGCCCGATCGCCCTAATTCAGGGTAGTCTCTAGCCCCTCGGGACGTATATGAGCTGATATGATGAAAAAAAATCAAGTTTTTCTAAAGATAACTGTCTTTGTGACAAAAGCGTTATTTAACCTTTCAAGTACCAGTTACTTTATATGCAACCATATCATAAACACAACCATATTATTATATTTTTATATGAAATCACCAAGCCACACTCGTTCATTACGAAAATTACACAAGCCCCGCTTTAGCGAGAGCAAACAATGAAAAATTTCTCGTGAAGTCATACGATTCCAAAAAAAAAAGCCTACCAAATAGAAAGGCTCGGTTCCGTTGTGCTATAAAAACCTACCCAAGCAAACTCAGTAATTTCGCTTCGTCCCAACCGATATAAAATATGAAAGACTGAGCGAAATTCACCCTGCTTCCTACGCGCCGGCTCGGAGGGCATCGGCTGTCCTCGGCAATGCTCGGTAGGGTTCGGCTCACCGTAGCGGCAGTTCCGCCGCCTTCGTCTACGTTGAGCCACGTCGCGCTTCGCCTTATCAAAAATCAGGGGAAAAAATCATAGTCGGTGATAGTGGAATTTGTGATCAATTGCGTGTGGAACAAGATCGAAATTGTGTGACGTTGTTTCAATGTGTTTTGTTAAGGATAGCCGAGGAGAGAACTTCGAGTGTCGCCCCGTTTGATGGTGCGGAGATATGGTAAATTTTCACTTAATTTTTAACCTTCAAAAATGCTGATTAATAGCCAAATGTTTGCCTTTTAATTTACCATAATTATGTTCTCGGCGCTTTATTTTAAGCGGTCTCTTCAGTCTTAAGCTTTGTTTTACAACCCACTTTTCGATTCGGAGGTAGTAAAGTGGAAATAAAGGGACTTTATAATCCAAATAAACCCGGCATTGAAAACAAACTGCTTTAGAAAATTTAGAGGCCTCGTATTGGGTGCTAAAATTTATATTAGGGCAATATTCGGTAAAGTAATTTAACTTTAATACACGAATAAACTCATAACTTGCGTAAAAGCTTTAGTATAACTTAACTACGTGTGTATTTTTATACAGGGTGTTGTTATTCTTAATCAGAAAAGAGTATATCCGTAGTAGACCAAAGTAACTGACATAGCTCACAGATTCTCTTAACTGAAGTGGCAGTGGGCAGGGCACATAAATCGTAGAATAGAAGGCCGTTGGGGTAGTAAAGTTCTCGAGTGGCTATCGTGCGTAGATAAGCCTTCCAGACTATAGACTGACGACTTGGTGAAGGTCGCGGGAAGCGGGTGGATGCGGGTAACGCAGGACTGGTCGTCGTGGAAAGCCTTGAGGGAGGTCTTTGTCCAGCAGTGGACGTCTCTTGGCTGATATAATCGTACAGGGTGTAACCAAATCATTATAGGGCCCAGTAACTTGGGCTTCTGTTCGTCATACTTAACAACTTTCCCAATAGACTTATCTTTATATACTTACATACTCGTAATACATTTAATAAAACTGAAACGGGCCGTTTCTGTACATGAAATATTTTTGGAAAATAATAACTGTGATAGACAGTAATAACTATATAGAGGCTAAAACAACAACTTTTGGAATTTTTGTCTATCTTTCTGTCTGTCTGTATGTTCGCGCATCACGCAAAACTACCAGGCCGATTTTGATGAAAATTTATAAGGTGGTTCCTTATAGCCCGGGTTAATATATAGGATACTTGGTATCCCGGAGGAAAATTCAGGAGATCCCGTGGGGATTCAAAACCTCCACGTGGACGAAGTCACGGCCACATCTAGTATTCAATAAGATTATCTTTTCATACATATCGAATTAAAGCGTCGGTGGCTCAACCGGTAACGACTCGGTCCATCTAACCAGAGGTACCGGGTTCAAATCTGGACGGCCAATGTACCAATGAGTTTTTCAAAAACGTACGTACATATCATTACCGATTGCTTTAACGGTGAAGGAAAACATCGTGAGGAAACCTGCACACGCCTGCGAAGAAACTCGAAGGTTGTGTGTGAAGTCGACCAACCCGCACTGGGCCCGCGTGGTCGACTAAGGCCTAATCGCCCTGATTCAGGGTAGGCTCGAGCCCCTCGGTGGGGACGTATATGAGCTGTAATTATTAAATTTTATTTTATTACATATCGATTAGCACTATTTGGCCAGTTTTTTATGGAATTTTAAACGTTTTAGGGTTTCATACCAGGTGTTGGGATCCTATTACTAAGCCTGTGCCACCGTCTTTTATGTTTGTATCTGTATGTCTGTCTATCTGTCTGTCTGTTCGACCTTTAAAGTGATGTATCTTTTGAATTATAAATATGGCTGGCTTAAAATTTTATATAATACTAGCTTTTGCCCGCGGCTTCGCCCGCGTGGACATAGCTTTTATGACTCTTTTTGAGGGTGAGTGGTGCGCAAGCCGCAATCAGCTCGCAAGCGTGGACATGAGTTTTCTCCAGGTACCTCAGGAACTGTATCAGGCTATTCGGATTAGCAGTCTTTGTTACTTCCCACCTCCTCAACAAATTCTATACAAAAAATCACTTTAATCCGTTGCTCCGTTGCGACGCCACCGACGTGCGCGAGTGTAGAAAACAGTTGTCCCCAGATCCCTTTGGGAACTATGTCAGGGTATACTTAATAGTAAATAATATCATTTTCCACCTTATCTCTGTGCTAAAAATCATTTTTTCGGTACGATTTTAAATAACTTAACGAACAAAAAATATTGTTTTAGTTTCCTCAGAAACTGCATCGGGCTATGATAATTTCCACAGATAAAAAGTAGACTATTTCATTCCCAGTGATACAGGCTACCTGCATGCCAAATTTCATCAAGATTGGTATAGGTGTTGAAGTGTGAATATGTAACAAACAAACAAACACATTTTCACATTTATAATATGAAGTAAGGTTCCTAAAATCTTATAAATAACATATTATAGAGCGTCGGTGGCAGAACGGTGAGGGTCACTACCTCCTGTCCGGAAGGCCGTGGTTCGAATCCTGCCACTTGACAATATCTATACGAATATCGATTTCATTTATTTATTGTTTATTGTACACAGTAAATGAGAGATACATAAGTAGAAAAACATAAGATTTACAATTGGTATGCTTAACTCTGTAAGTTTCATACTGGTATGTACGTTTATCCGACTCTCTTACAGTCAGAAAAACATCGTGAGGAAACCTGCACACGCCTGCGAAGAAACTCGAAGCTTATGTGTGAAGTCATTCAACCCGCAATGGGCCCGCGTGATCGTCTAAGGCCTGATCGCCCTAACTCAGGGCAGGTCGAGCCCCTTGGTGGGAACGTATATAAACTGATATGATGAAATAACACATATACCTATATTATTAAAAAACTTATTCAAATCATTATATCAATCTAGTAATAAAATTTCCTAAAAATATTATTATGGGTCAAATCCTCGAGTCGTAGTCAAAGGAGTCAAAGTGCCCATGACGCACTTCTCGTTGCTGCGCTGGATGGCAATAGACAATCTTAGCAGCAGGTAGGACCCGAAGCGGGCGTCATATCTCCTCTGTCGAAGGCGACGGCCAATCTCCTTAATGAAGGCAAATGCCTCTGAGGGTTCAGCAGCCGGTTGTCTCACAGATCAGCGGCACAAAGCAGTAATTTGCCTCCAAGACCGAGTACTTATTATGCTTCTTTCTCGCCGCAAATTGAGCATCAGTACCGTACTGGTGAGGTGTGAGGCAGAAAAAGTGGCGTCCCAGAGCAGGCACGTTCCTCTCTGCCATACCACCTGTTTAAACCCTCCGGCCTTTTGCCATCAGATCGACTAAAGCCCGGCGTCTGCATCAAAGATGGAATATTCCATCTGGCCGAGACCAGTGCCCTCCGAGTGAGGTCAATAAGGAATTGGTAACGTGGGAATCTTCACAAACAACGACCGCAACTCAGTGAGTGATGGCCAATTGCCTCCACCGTGGACCCAAAAATACATTGATGAGGTTCACAGATATTGATATTGCAGGCGGAGAGCAACTGCCACACGCAAATAGTCGCCGTCAGAAGAGTTCCCATATCTGTGCCTCCTGTTAAAAGATGCTAAACACGATTTATGTGTTTTTATTTTTTTTACACGATTGGAATCTGTAAAAAAAATACTTATCTGTTCGTCTATGAAACACATCGCTACGTGCCATAGTTCCAGAGTTAAATTTGTGTAAAGTAGTGTATGCTGAAAAATACATAAAAGAAATCCACTCAAATGTTTTATTACAACTTATGCGCGTTTTATTATTCCTGCAGTGCCATCTATTGACATTCTGCTGCTATGATTATAATGTGTAGTATGTGTAGCTAATATGTGGAAAAAAGTACTCTATTTTTATTATTGTAAGTATCGATAGATAATTTCCCACGGGACCTCTTTAGTTTTTCGGGATAAAGAATACCCTACTATACAATGATGGTCAAAACAACCCATCCCAATGTAAAGGTTTCATATTGTTACGTTGAGCCATTCTAAAGATACAATTTTTTGCATTCCTGCAAGAACCCTTCATATTTTTGGGATTCACAATGTCCCAGTTTTAGTTCGCGATAAGGGTATCAACGTGTAAAATTTGATTGTAATAGGTCAAGCCACATTTGCATAGTGATCCATGATATAAATGAATACTTTTGATTTTCCCACGGGAACTCTAGAATTTTCCGGGATAAAAAGTATCCTATATGTTAACCCGGGCTTTAAGGAACCACCATACAAAATTTCATCAAAATCGGCCTGGTAGTTTTTGCGTGATGCGCGAACATACAGACAGACAGACAGACAGACAAAAATTCCAAAAGTTGTTGTTTTGGCCTCTGTATCGTTAGTAATGTCCACCACAGTTATTATTTTCCAAAAATATTTCATGTACAGACACGTCCCCGTTACAGTTTTATTATATTATTATATTATATTATATTATAGATGTGCTAGCCGACCAGAAATGGTTGGGAATAAGGCTAAGAAGATGTTATGTGATATTTCTAACATTTTATAAAAATTAAATATGGAATAGAGAATAATAATAAGAAGAAAATATAAATAGAGTTATATATATAAAATATAAGTGCGTTTGACTTTATCTCACCTGATGGTAAGTAACGATATAGTCGAGGATGAAACACGCAAATTCAAATAATGCCTATTCACTCTCGCCTTGAAGGTCCCCAAATGGTAGGAGTCGTAGGTATACTTTTTTTTTGTATGACGTAAAAATAATTATACATACAAACTTGACAGTTTCCCAAATTACAACAACAACAAAAATGTTGTTTCATGATCTGAGTTAATATTTTTTTCCCTTAGTTACCTACATTTAAAACGGAATTAAATCAGTGGTATAGTCCAATAAAAATGTAGATTTTCTGAATTAAGTAAAATAAAACAAAATAAATTAATACTGACCAACCGTGATTCGTAAGAATAACTGAATATAAAAACGGCATTTTTCTGTCGCTTGCGTCAAAGTCTTATGTTTGAAATGATCAGGCATCATTGTTGCCCGTGTGTGGAGAGGTGCAGTGCTATGGAACCCTTTGATACACGAGTACGACTGCCCGGTTTTTTTTTAATTTATTGTCTATGGGTTCCTTGGGGAATTTAATTGAATATAACATGACAAGGAAAATCACTAGTTAATGGATTCATTACTAATTTTGTTGTACTCTGTATATTTTTATTTGAAGACTATCTTTTGCCCGCGGCTTCGCGCGTGTGGACATGATTTTTCTCCAGATCCCTCAGGAACTATGTCAGGATATGCTCATTAGTAAATCATGTCATTTCCCACCCCCTCACCCATCTTTGTGCAAAAATCCATTGTTCCCTTGCGATGTTAAAGAAATTAACCAAAAATAATATATTTTCAGTTCCCTCAGGAACTGCATGAGGCTTTGCTATTTTCATGGGATAAAAAGTAGCTTATGTCCTTTCTCGTGACACAGGCTACCTGCATGCCAAATTTCATTAATATTGGTCAAGGCGTTGAAGCGTGAAAAGGTAACAAACAAACACATTTTCACATTTATAATATTATATAAGTAAGCATGTTCTCATTACAGTTTTTTTTTAAAATTTTCAATTGCATTTTTTACCGTTCGTTATTTGAATACGCCGATTCTGTATTCAATATTGCTGTCGATTTACATAAAATTCATAAAGTGAAGGCTTTTGCTTCGATTTTTTCGTATCGCCAAGTGGGAATTCAGGGATCCTATTGTCTGATGGAGTGACGACAATTCGCAGATAAAATGTTTGTATTTGACGTGTCCTTAAAATGAGGATAATTGTGTAATCCGTAAGGCCTCGATCATTTAAAACCTGACACTTTGTAGGTTAATGTGTTTGTTAGTACGAAGGGGTTTATGTTTCAGTTAAGTTTTTTTTTATTCACAATTGACAACATCTTACCGTAAAAATTCTATTTTTTCACTTATCTAAAAATCCAATGTGAAATCTTGGATTTTTTTCTACACGTGGGAATTGCAAATCGATTTATAAATTACTGAGTAACTAGATTTTTCCAGCGGCTTCGCTGGAGTGAACATAGTTTCAATGACTGTCTCCGGGGGTGCGCAGTGCTCGTGCCGCAAGCGGCTTGCATTCGTGGGAAAAGTAGCCTATTTGTTAATCCAGGTCCTAATCTGTCTACATACCAAATTTCAACCACATACGTTCAGTAGTTTTACAAACATCCATACATTCATACATACAAATTTTCGCGTTTATATAATATTTTTTTGCTTCGTTCGTATATTTTCTATGAAAAAGTTACTCAATTTCATGAGTGAAATCTAAAATTTTAAATTAAAAGCACAGTGTGTAACCAGCTTTAAGTTTTCGCTCCCACTTCGCTAAGACGTTTACTAAGTTTTCCCGGTTCTTTGCCGACGCTGCAGCACCTATAAGATGATCAAACAGACATGATATATACAAAAGACATTTTTGTAAACACAGTCTTTTAACCGACTTCAAAAAAGGAGAAGGTTTCTCAATTCGTCGTTTATGAATCGATTTTGATGATTATTTTTTGTTCGAAAGGAGATATCCCAAGGATGGTACCATGATTAGGAAACCAGGATCTGATGATGGCATCTTAGAGAAATCGATGGGATCCTTAGTTTCTTGTTTGAAGTCGTTTTTTTTTGTTCATTTTGTTTGTTATCTGAAGTGTAAGATAAAAATTATTAAACGCACATAAAATTTTAATTTGGTTTGCATTCATCATCATCATCATATCAGCCGAAAAACGTCCACGCTGAATAAAGGCCTCCCCAAGGATTTCCACGACGACCAGTCCTGCGCTGCCCGCATCCAGTGGCTTCCTGCGATCTTCACCAAGACGTCGGTCCACCGCGTGGAAGGCCTGCTACGCTCCATTTTCCAGTTTACGGTCGCCATTCGAGAGCTTTACTGTCCCAATGTCCACCTTTACATTGTTTAAAAAAATTAAAGGGGTACCGCTGCTTCCTTTCCGGGAGGTCGTGGTTCGACTCCTGCCACGCACCAATGTGTTTTCGAATTTCTATTTTATGTGCACGTTTTCGCGACGACGCTCTTACGGTGAAGGAAAACATCGTGAGAAAACTTGCACACGCCTGCGAAGAAACTCTACGGTCGTATGTGAGTGTGCACTGGGCCCGCAAAGTCGACTAAGGCCCGCTCGCCTTAATTCAGGGTAGGCTCGTGCCTCTTGGTGGGGACTTAAATGAGCTGATATAATGAACAAAGAAACCAAACTGAGTGTCGTCATCATCATCATATCAGCTCATATACGTCCCTACCGAGGGGCTTGAGCCTACCCTGAATTAGGGCGATCGGGTTTTAGTCGACCACGCGGGCCCAGTGCGGGTTGATTGACTTCACACACAACTTTCTAGCTTCTTCGCAGGTGTGTGTAGGTTTCCTCACGATGTTTTCCTTCACCGTTAAAAGCAAACCAAACTAAACCGAGTGTAAAAAAAGTGATATAGTATAAAGTCATAGCAGTCATCTTATAACGGCCGCATTATAGTGACTTCACTACGCGTCACAGCCGATAGAAGTGGTAATAAAAGCCTTATTTATTATTCAGGAATGTTCACTATTGGATAAACACTCCTCCCAAAAGGCACTCCTCTTGTCCTGATCTTGGGCCCTGCTCAGTCAGCCCTTTCTAACTTATTTTGAGCGCATCTTCGCTCCTCCTTGCTAAATACTGGTAGAACCTTCCAAGTTAAGTAGAAACAATAACTATATTCAAACAATAACTCTTTTATAAAAGGGTTTGTTGCAAAATGGAAAATACTTTTTTTAATTAAAAACTAGCTGTCCCGGCCGACTTCGTGCCACCTTACACTCTACACTTCACTACACTACCATACCCTACACTACCCTACCCTACCCTACACCACACTACTACCCTACCCCACACTACCCTACTCTACCCTACCCTAACTACACTACACTACCCTACCCTACCCTACCCTACCCTACCCTACCCTACACTACACTACTACCCTACCCTACGCTACCCTACTCTACCCTACACTACACTACCCTACCCTAACTACACTACACTACCCTACCCTACCATAAAACCAATAATTTTTAGACTGATATTTTTTTTATTGATAAATATCATATTTTAATACTTATTATCCTATTCCGGACAAAGACAAATGCAAAAACACAAAAATCATAAAAATTGGTCCAGCCGTTCTTGAGTTATAAATGGTGTAACTAACACGACTTTCTTTTATATATATATAGATTTGAGTGCGTTTGTCTATATCTCACCTGATGGTAAGTGACGATGTAGTCGAAGATGGTACCTACACATAAACACAAGACGCAAAGACAGGCCTTCCATCTGGTTTTTTTTACGATTTCGAGCATTATTTCACTAATTTTAAGACTTGTATCTCGGTAAAAGCGTCGGTGGCTCAACCGGTAACGACTCGGTCCTTCTAACCAAAGGTACCGGGTTCAAATCTGGACGACCAATGTGTTTTTCAAAACTTACGTACGTATACTTACCGATTGCTTTAACGGTGAAGGAAAATATCGTGAGGAAACCTGCACACGTCTGCGAAGAAACTCGAAGGTTGTGTGTGAAGTCAACCAACCCGCACTGGGCCCGCGTGGTCGACTAAGGCCCGATCGCCCTGATTCAGGGTACGCTCGAGCCCCTCGGTGGGGACGTATATGAGCTGACATAATAATAATCTCGGTACGTATGGGATCAAAAATAAGATTGACCAATAAAAATTTAAAGAAATCTTATAATTAAAAAAAAAATGATATTCAAAGGTTAAAAATCATCAATTTTCAAAATATTTCTAAAAAACTGAATAAAGCGCATAAAAATGCTGTTTTTCAGCCCCCTTCAAGCTAGACTACAGGTTTTTTGTTCAAAAAACTGAGTACAGCCCTATTGGACACACAAACAATATTCCAACAAGTTCAGACTGTTACCCGAATGAGCTAAAAGGAAGGTAATATATTTCAAGTGTATATACGTATTTGTATATTCTTTCGCACGCTCTGTAGCTTAAACGGCTTGATGGATTTTGGAGTTCGAGGTATCGTTACATTCGATTTGATCCAGTGAGTGACATATTCAATTCAATTCCTTTATTGCAACAAGGGAAATAATTAACAAAATAAAAGTTTTTTTGTTTATTTTGTTTGTTCCTTGAAAACATCATAGATGGCACTATCCATACCCTTCCTATTTTCTATACCAAAATTCATTCATACGACCTAAAAAAAGTTTAGTGTATGTAGTAATAATAGGTCATCTTTGTCTAGAGCTTAGTACGGTCAAAGTTATATTCTCTTTGACAATATCTTTTTTTTACCCAGTTAATTGAAACGCATAGCTAAAAGTTTATAGCAAAGTCTTATATATAGCAATTTTTGCACGTATTATAGTAGGATTTCTACTATTTATTTTTCAGAATTATGAAATAACGAAAAGTTCCTGAAAGTTTTTTCATGCGGACTACTGATATTTAGCTATTCAGCTTCACTTTTTAGTAGGTACAGTATTTATACATTGCTGGGGCAGTCGCCCATACTACATCAAGCCATGTCATTTGGTACAAATAAGATGTTTTATAAACAAAGAGAACAAAGTCAGCATATTTAGTCACAAGTGATATACAATAACAATGGCAATAACAGTGAGTATTTTAAAATCAAAATATTGAAAATCAAGGTCATTAAAAAATATTACACGCTAAAATTACATTATATTACACACATCAACTTTACATAAAAATCAATAGTATATAACAATGAAATAATAGGTAATAGGTACTATACCTATGACTGCCTTATGACTACGAATTGTTACAATACTGTGAACCTCCCTGCCATGAATAAAATAATCTCAACACTATGCCCCTCCCTGCATGTCCCTGCCTTATGACTACGAATTGTTACAATACTGTACCCCTCTTTGCATTCTGACTACGAATTGTCACAATACTGTGCACCTCCCTGCCGTATGACTAAAATAATCTCAACACTATGCCCCTCCCTGCCTTATGACTACGAATTGTTACAATACTGTGCCCCTCTTTGCATTCTGACTACGAATTGTCACAATACTGTGCACCTCCCTGCCGTATGACTAAAATAATCTCAACACTATGCCCCTCCCTGCCTTATGACTACGAATTGTTACAATGCTGTGCCCCTCTTTGCATTATGACTACGAATTGTCACAATACTGTGCACCTCCCTGCCGTATGACTAAAATAATCTCAACACTATGCCCCTCCCTGCCTTATGACTACGAATTGTTACAATGCTGTGCCCCTCTTTGCATTATGACTACGAATTGTCACAATACTGTGCACCTCCCTGCCGTATGACTAAAATTATCTCAACACTATGCCCCTCCCTGCCTTATGACTACGAATTGTTACAATGCTGTGCCCCTCTTTGCATTATGACTACGAATTATCACAATACTGTGCACCTCCCTGCCGTATGACTAAAATAATCTCAACACTATGCCCCTCCCTGCCTTATGACTACGAATTGTTACAATGCTGTGCCCCTCTTTGCATTATGACTACGAATTGTCACAATACTGTGCACCTCCCTGCCGTATGACTAAAATTATCTCAACACTATGCCCCTCCCTGCCTTATGACTACGAATTGTTACAATGCTGTGCCCCTCTTTGCATTATGACTACGAATTGTCACAATACTGTGCACCTCCATGCCGTATGACTAAAATTATCACAATTCTGTGCACCTCCCTGTCGTATGACTAAAATTATCACAACACTATGCCCCCCCTTCCTTATGACTAGGAATTGTCACAATACCGTGCCCTTTCTGTCACAGTTGTTTATAAGCGGCATTAGTCACTTTCCATTAAGTAGGCTGTCAGCCGTTACCACCTTTTGAGGGTAAAATAAACCAAGCCGGGACGACCCTCGCTACGTTTGCATAAAAGTGGCCTCTTATCTTAAACTCGCTTTGTCCAGCGTTTATCGTTTCTGCGACAGATGTTTCAAGCCCATTGTAACTTCAGTTAGTCTTGTTATTGTCAGAATCTACGTTGCTTAAATGCGCTCTTCACTCTCACTCAGGCCAGCCGTTGTTTGTTATTGTAATAAAGTTAAGTCCAACCACTTCATCACCAGTTTAGGCTCCTTATTTGCTTGCTTTAAGCATAATATATTTAAAATTATCTTTTCAATACAGTTGCTCGAAAAGTGGTCCTTTATATGCCAGTCAAGTGTGCGCAAAATTGATTTTATCGCACATGTGCTTTTACTTTACCACTTTTTTTAATTTATCGCTCGGAGGAACAAGACATTTCTAGCAAATTAAAAATATAATAACCAAAGATAGTACTGAATCTTCTTAAAGACTTTTAATAAGAGAAATTCAAAAGAGATAGGTTGTTCCTCCGTGAGGTTAGTACATAACACTAGCTGATTATATTCTCTTTACGATACGCAGGGAGGGGTTGCACCCCTTTGTTGTTGATGTTCCACCTTTTCGCACGAATCGTTACGCCTCTTCATTTATTATGCGTACAGCGCAGGAGTGGAACTCCTTGCCTGCGTCAGTGTTTCCCGATTCCTATAATTTGGGGATCTTCAAGGCAAGAGTGAATAGGCATTATTTGAGTTTGCGTGTACCATCCTCGACTGCATCATCACTTACCATCAGGTGAGTTGCAGTCAAACGCACTCAAACTTTTAATTTAAAAAAAAATATATCTTTGTGAAGAAAAGCGAATAAATATGAATGAAGCGGAACCGGTTACACCAAGGAATAGGTCATCTTTTCCAAAGAGGTTTTAATGCTTATAATAATAGTATCCCAAGCGTTATAGTAGCCTATTTATGATAATATTTAAAAAAAACTTACGCATGCGTAGTAAACATAGCTCAGTTTTTGTAAAACTGAATTGAGATATTTTAGATGTGAAAACTACTAAAATTGTGGATAGTTAATACATGTGTAATAAAAAATATAGGTACTTATGTGTATGTTTATGAAAAATCAAAGTGAGATTACTCCCCGGATATTTAAAATAAGCCACAGGTCTCGTAAAATGAACTTTGGTTGCAAAAACCTTGATAGGTATGTATCTACCCATGTATTTTGTTTTTCTGTCATGGTAATTTTTTTATTTTATCTATTTTCTCACAACTGTATTGAAACACTTGGTATGACACATGGGTGTAAAAGGAAATTACAAACTCGTGACGATGGTAAACCCTCGCCTGCGGCTCGGGCTCACAAATGCCACTCGTTTTTTATTGACCTTTTTACCACCCTTGCACCATAAATAACTATTTGAGAACTCTCTTCGTCTACGTTGAGATAGATTTTAGGTCAGCTTGGGTTTGTTTGTACAGTTAAGTAATAACATGACTACTTATTTGATGACTGAGTAACGACTCGATTGGATTCTGTTGGTAATTTTGGTGCTTGTTTGTATTTGCAAGTCATAATGGTACGTATATGAATAAGAAAACCGTAAGTGCGACTTGGACTTGCGCACTGAGGCATGAGATACTAGTTATTTCGTAACAGATACTGCACTTCCATAAAAAACTAAAATACCTACGCATTTATTCACCTACTCCTTCCCACTGTCAGACAATACACGGAAACATTGGTATTAAGGCGCTCGACTTAGCGGTTATAACTGCGTACACGGGAGGCGCGCGAATTGCGGCGGCGACTGTACGGTGTTCTAGCGCTGACGAGCAGAGCGCGGCCTGTAGGCCGCGTCAATGTTTAGGTACTTATCTTGCCTGTTCGACCGAGTGACGGTTAAATAAATCAATCGTGGTATCCAACTTGGCCGGGCAGCGTTCGGGAAGCTTCACAATATCTTTACGCCCAGATACCGCAGTGTCTTAAGACTAAGGTCTTTCGTCAGTGTGTGTTGCCAGTGATGACTTACGGAACTGAGACATGGTCGCTTACTATGACCCTCATAAGAAGGCTCAAGGTCACCAAAAGGGCAATGGAGCGTGGTATGCTCGGAGTTTCTCTACGTGATCGAATCAGAAATGAGGAGATCTGCAGAAGAACCAAAGTAACTGACATAACTCACAGAATCGTTAAACTGAAGTGGCAGTGGGCAGGGCACATAGCTCGCAGAACAGATGGCCGATGGGGCAGTAAAGTTCTCGAGTGGCAACCGCACACCGGAAAACGTAGCGTAGGCAGGACCTCCCACGCGGTGGTAAGATAACTTGGTGAAGATCGCGGGTAGCCGCTGGATGTATTTAGAGTAAGATCGGTCGTCGTGAAAATCCTTGGGGGAGGCCTTTGTCCAGCAGTGAACGTTTTTCTGTGTTCGCTTTAAACCAATAATACTACAGGCATCGAGGCAACAAATATGGATGAGTGTGGCACCTGATAGTCATGTACCTACTAGAAATCCACTCCAGATGAACTAGCTATTCAGGTGAGTGCCTTTAGTTATCTGTATCGGGAGTTTGGAACCTAGACCAAAGTATATATATTAGTACTAACATACAGTATAAACACTACCTGCCGCTCTCTAGATTGCGACCTAACCCCCTCGTCACCCAGATTGATATAGATTGGTTACGGTTTGGTTGTCGAACGTATAGGATTTCGCAGCCATTTTTTTTGTTCCGTCATTCCTTTTTTGAAATGTCATTTCTGGCCCGTTGTATGAAGTGTCCAGGGTGGGCCTAGACAGTGTTTTTTGATGGGCCATTACCTGCCAGGTTTTGTAAAACTCTAAGAGTCCACGATTCCTATTTAAAAAAAAAGCCAATGATGATGATGATGATGATGATGAAGCCTAATATATTTTAAAATATCTTTTGGGAGCTTTCTTCGTCTACGTTTGGAGAGCTTTTAGGTCAGATAAGTTTCGTTCATTTTAGTACTAATACGTTCATTGTAAGGCTTTGTAACATGACACCTTATTTAATGACTGAGTAATGGATCCATTAGATTCTGCTGGTAATTTTGTTGCTTATTTGTATTAGCAAGTCATAATGGTAAGTATGACACACTAAACTGGAAAAAATAAAATAAATCCTACTAATCATACTTCACACTAATATTATGAAGGCGAAAGTTTGAAGGTGTGTATGTTTGTTACTTCATGTTACCTTTTTTTTCAAAGCATGGTTAATTGTCACTGATAGAGATCAGCGTCGGTGGCGTAACGGCAAGGCGCGCACCTCCTGAACTACAGAAACATTCCCTAGAAACTGAAAAAAATGCCTAGCAGTTTTACACCTTTTTTTTATCCATAATTGTTAAGCACTTGGCATCATCTCACCTAATGGTAAGTGACGATGATGCCGAAGATGGAAGCGGGCTTACCAAGATTCCCCAACGCAAAGGGGATCTGGCTATCTTATCTTCAAAGCCGGAACACATCAATGCTGTCAACACTTATGTTTGGTGGCAAGACTTAGATAAGAAGCTGGTAGCTAGCTAGGCGGGCTATGAAAAAGCCCTACCATCAACCAAAACCAAAACCAATTTTGCTAAAACCTCTATAAAAGTCATCTACAGGCTACAAACACAGAAAAAACAGCAAGAAATTCAAAAAAATATTACAAATATTACATTTCGACTTACTCTACAAAAATTACAGAAATTACAGAAACATTCCCTAGGAAAATAAAAACAACGCCAAGCAAAAGCCCGGTTCTACACCAATTTTTCTACAACCTCTATAAAAGTCATCTACAAGATACAAATACAGAAAAGACCAAGATATTTAACAAAATATTACATTTCAACAAACTCTACAGAAATTACAGAAACATTCCCTAGGAAACTGAAAACAATGCCTGAAAGCCATACTGAAACGTAATCTTGATACTAAAGCCCGCTGAAATGGTCTCTTTCCCGACGCTTTTACTTAACCATCCTGTATATTTATGATGTTGTTCAACTGACCTCAGTGCAGAAAACGTTGCAACTGGCACGGCTGAACGCTTAATTAATTTAAATGCCCATTAACGAAACAAAAGACGCTCTGTCTAACCGTTCTTAATAGCACGATAGCGGTAGTTGTTTTTAACCGAATTCAAATTAACTTAACCAATTTAGTTTCATTAAAATATATCCTATTTCACTCGAAAAACATTACCCGCCATTTTTGGCAGTCAGATAATAGGGAGAAATATCTCGATTTCACAATTGGTCCACGCGGTGGACCGATGACCTGGTGAAGGTCGCGGGAAGCCGATGGATGCGGGCAGCGCAGGACCGGTCGTCGTGGAAATCCTTGGGGGAGGCCTTTGTCCAGCAGTGGACGATTTGTGGCTGATATGATGATCTCGATTTAATTGTATGTTTTTTTTATGTAGTATATATGTGTGAAGTCGACCAACCCGCACTGAGCCGGCGTGGTCGACTAAGGCCCGATCGCCCTAATTCAGGGTAGGCTCGAGCCCCTCGGTGGGGACTTATATGAGTTGATGTGATGATGATGATGATATATGTGGCAGGCATATTGTATGATTAGTCATTTTATAAACGGTCAGGGAAATTCTAAAATGATGTAGACAGATTGTAAAATGCGAGCCAGGCAAATTTTAAAATGCCGTATGCAGATTGCAAATAAGCGAGCGAAGCGAGCGATGTTGGGTTTGGTCAGGTTTGATTGATTATACAGTCCCCCCTGAGTAGCAGAAATCTGCGTATGGCGTTTTAGAATTTGACTGACCATCTGTAAAATGACGAATTACACTATATGCCTGCGACATATTATATATGTTACGCGATTTCTTAATCGATTGTGAACCGATTTTAATTGATAAGTTTTTTCCTCCAGAGTTGTCCATGTTCAATAAAAAATGTATAAAAATCGATAAAGGATTTTTTTTTTAATTGACGAAAACAAATAAACTATAGCAAAATTGTGCTAAGGTGTGTATTGAAGTAGTTTTTTTAAACGTCTTTAGCGTTGTCAATTGTTTCACTTAGAACCAATTTAACTTTTTAATAGATACCCTGTGAAGTTTTTGTTATTACTAGTTATAATAATAATTTATACTCTTAAACTTTACGAAGAACAAAGTTTGTGATAAAGTGCAGTAATAAAGTCGAAGTCGTAAAATTTTCCGGCTACTCACCTAAATTGGAAGTGATAATATTATAGTCACTAAACTAAATTAACTAGAAGTGCTCGCAACAACATACATGATAATACAGGATTTTAATAAATTGTTGTAGCTAAATATAATCTTAATAACATTCCCAAGAAGACCCATAGTAGGTAAAATAATAACAACGAAAAAAATAAACAAAATAAAAACATAACAAAAAAATAAATTCAATAACTACTACAAAAAAAACAACATTTAAAATAATAACATAATCATATACACAAATTGACCCGCGGATTAAAAAGATTGTTCGTTTGACTGACCTGGTGGCATAATAGCGCTCGTGACTGCTAGGCCACAGACTGTGGGTTCGATTCTTACTCAGGTCAAACATTCTAGGTGCTTACTATCTGTTTATGTATGTTACTAAACTTATATAATTAAGTAAGTGTATTTTTTGTAACTTTATCATTTGACACATTTTATTTTAGACTAACTTTTGCATGTGGTTTCGCCCGCGTGTACATCATTTTCGTTCAAAACTCCCATAAAAAAACCACTTGCTTTTTCCTGAATTTACTCCTTTGCCGGGCAATTTTCTCAATTTTTCTTACCGCAAAAACCTTATTTAGACTATTACAAATATTAAAAAGCCATTGCCGAATCTGTGCAGCTATTTTGAAGTGATATATACCAACGAACATGCTCATAACGAAGCTATTATAGACATTAAATATATTTTTTAGTCTCAATAATCTACAGATTTTATTTATTCAGTTTTAACTGAACTAAAGTTCAAAAAGCTGTGTTTTTTAATCTTGATTATAGACAGATTTTAATTTGTTCAGTTTTAACTAAACTAAAGTTAGAAAAACTGGATTGTTTAATCTATCTGCCTGATTTTTCATCATTTTCTTCACGCAGCCCTTATTGGACAAACATTGGGTGTTTGTCCAATAAGGGCTTACCTTATAAAGGTTAGATATTCTAATTTCGTATTCGTGATATAAGAGAACAGATGAGATGGGATATGTAATGTGCCCAGCACCTGACACCCGACCTTTAAGCATTGCGTTACGTGTACGGTGTTGAGTAGTGATGTCAAGCTATCGATAGTTTCAATGTCGATAACTGAATTTCTAACAACAACTGGAATAGTTCTACATAGTACAAACCACCCTTGCAGTTTGAACACTTGAACCACTTTAATTTTCCACCAAATGAGCATTAAATTTGGCAGGAAACCTGTGTAATTAACAAAAAAATAACGCAAAAGAAACAGCACAGACTAAAAAAAGAGTTGTGGTTTTATGAAACCATGGTAAAAGTGAAATTTTCTTTCACATTATAGACATTTACAGTGCACGAAACGATCATGGCTGCTCTCGTCTTGGAGCTACGGTACAGAGTACGAAACGATTATGTAATAAAAGTTTCACTCCTCTTTGAGCTACGGTACAGAGAACGAAACGATCATGGCTGCTCTCGTCTTGAAGCTACGGTACAGAGGACGAAACGATCATGGCTGCTCTGACGAAAAAGTTTGAGACGATGTAATAATCTCTTTGCTGTCACGAAACACACAGAAGAAAAAGCTTGAGACGATGTAATAAAAGTTTAACTTTAAAACCCTTGAGAAATTGACACAACCGTACTAGCTAGATAGCTATCGAAAATATCAATACTAATATTAAATGTTGAACGTCTCGTCACTAACTTGTAGTACCTTAAGTCACGTACAGCCATAAGAGGCCTCGGTGAGATTGGTTCCGGTTACAACATCGTAGAATTGTGTACCTTATCACTTTGCGTTAACAGATTGGTTTTTAAAAAGACTGATAGTTTTAAATTGTGTCAACTTCAGTAATATTATGAAAAATAAAACTACTTTTAGAGGTCTTGGGTACAGAAGTTGGTATACAAAATCATCTTAAACATACTCTTGTTAGCTCATCATCATCATCATATCAGCCGAAAAACGTCCACTGCTATCGAATAACGTCCACAACAAAGGCCTCCCCCAAGGATATTTACGACGACCAGTCCTGCGCTGCCCGCATCCAGTAGCTTCCCGCGATATTCACCAGGTCATTAGTCCACCGCATGGGCGGCCTTCCTACTCTATGTTTTCCGGTGCACGGTCGCCACTGGAGAACTTAAACTTAAAAAAGCCTATTTCTTTAAACCGATTATATAAATTAGCGCATGACTTTATTTTGATGATCAAATTTAGATGAAGAATTATGTAGGTAGGGTAAACTTGCCTAATTCGTACCCCTCGAGGAAAATATTTTGGAAATTAATAAAGACATATTATATTTTTTTATTTTAAGTCATTTTTATTTGAAAAATATGTTCCAAATTGAAATGGCCGATAGGAGAGTTCAGTAGCTATCCCTTCAGGTGTCACTTTTGTAACAAAGGGTCCCGTTTTTACTCTTTGGGAACGGAACCATAAAATGTTGGAAAAAACCTACCTTTTTAATATTTTTAACGGGGGCAGCGTATCAGGTTGTAATATTTTACATATCAATATGGCCGACTGTTATTAACATATTCGGCCGCTAGAGGCGCTAGTAACTGTTACCGAAACCGAGATATAAGCGAGGTATGAGTTAGGCAGAAGTACGAATAAAGCAATTTTTTATTTTGGTACAGTTCTCTGGTAATGTCAGTCAATGCTCAATCATCTTTGATATAATTTATAAACGGTTTATTTTTAAGGTGGTTCGATTAGCATACTATTGCCGCCAATAGAAATAAATAATTTACTCATTCTAATGGACTTCAATCGAAAACATTGAGTATTACGCGCATATAGGGGGGTAACAACTATTGTTTTATTTGTTATTTCATAACAGTAAATATTAGCAACCAGTTATTTTTAGTTAAACTGCTAAAACTGACCAATTTGCCACCCTACATTCGCAAAATGATTTCGATTAAAGTCATAAGAATGTGTATTTTTTTTATTTTTTTTTTAATTCACAATTGGTAAACCCTTGACAACATCTCACCTGATGGTAAGTGACGATGTTGCCGAAGATGGAAGCGGGCTTACCGAGATTCCCCAACGCAATGAGGAACTGGCTATCTTATCTTCATGCCGGAACACACCAATGATATCAACATTGATATTTGGCGGCAAGACCTAGATAAGATGGTGGTAGCTAGCCAGGCGGGGTTAGAAAATGCCCTACCACCAACCAAACCGAGTCTTACAATTGACCCCGCCGGGAATCGAACCCGCGACCTCCTGTGTAAAGCCAGTGAACTTTGCCTCTGAGCTACGGAGGCGGTTAAATTCATTCAATTAATTTCTATTGGTGACGCTGGTGTGCTAACCAAACCACATTAACAAGATGTAGCGTATGTTCACTGAGGCTTGTACCTACCTACTCATCACAGAGCAACTTTGAAGTTTGACACTTGATACACATCGATCAGCTGATGAAGTAATTTTGTATGGAAAGTCCTTTTTAGGGTTCCGTAACCCGAGGGTCAAACGGGATCATATTACAAAGACTTCGCTGTCACCAGGCTTAACCGTGATAGTTAGACAGTTGAAATTTTTACAGATAATGTATTTCTGTTGCCGCTATAACAACAAAATACCAAAAATTAGAAAAAGTGAAAAAATAAGGGGGTCTTCATAAAATAAACGTGTTTTTTTAAACGTTAAGAAACCAGCACCATCTAGTATGATGGTACGGACCCCTTTTTACTAGATCCATATAGTATGATGGTACGGAACCCTATGTGTGCAGTTCTGTCTCGCACTTGGCCGGTTTTTTTGTGAATTGACAAAGGCTTCTTTGATAAAATTTGATCACTTTTATGACTAGAGTACCTAGTTTATGAATCCTACACCAAATATGTTACTGTCTGTCATCATATCAGCTCATATACGTCCTCACCGAGGGGCTCGAGTCTACCCTGAATTAGAGCGATCAGGCCTAAGTCGACCACGCAGGCCCAGTACGGGTAGGTCGACTACACCACCAACCTTTGCGTTTCTTCGCATACGTGTGCAGGTGACCTCACGATGTTTCTCTTTACCGTAAGAGCTTGGGATAAACGTACATATGAAATCGTAACTAGAAAACACGAACTATGACCTCCCGGACAGGAGCTAGTTACTGCTTGTATTCCTATTAATTTTATATATGGATCGCCCTAATTCATGGTAGGCTCGAGCCTCTCAGTGTGGACGTTTGTGAGCTAATATGATGATGATCAAATATGGAAACTCGATTATCTCCACCTTATGGATAGCAAATTAAAATTTATTTGATATCATATGTATTCTGTCATGTGGACAAAATAAAAGCGTCACAATAATAATTTTAATATTTAATCCTTATAGCCTGATGCTGCAGTGGTACAGTCACGTACTGTCAAACAAAATATGAAAAACAAAAAAAAAATGTCAATAAAAATTAATTAGTAAACTTATACCAATTGTGGATACTAAGATATTAAAATAAAACTAATGACTACTCTATTTTTAAAAGATAATCTTCACTTTTAACATCTTGTTTATAGAGCTAACAGCAAAATTCTAAGTCGCGTGTAGCTGCTGGATGCGGGCAGCGCAGAAACGGTCCTAGTGAAAATCCTTGGTTAAGGCCTTTGTCCAGCAGTGGACGTCCTTCGGCTGATATGGTGATGATGATACAAAGCTTATACATGCATAATTTTGAAATACCTAATCTCCATAAAGGCAATAAAGGCGAGTATTCGTGAAATAGTAATTAAATTAATTGTATCCGAACACAGACTTTCTCACTAATTAAAATAGATTACGGAGGGTCAAGGAGGCGAGATGAAAACTTTGTAATTCCTAATTGTAACGCTAGACGCCGCGCAATTATTTGAATTATTTATTTGAATCTCAAATTTGTAATAGTTCTGACCTCGACTCGGAAAAGCAATTAGGCTAAAGCTGTAGGTATAATCGTTTATTATTTATCAAGCTTTATAAACACCGACCTTATCTCTTGTACTAATCGCTGTGGATTATACGTAGCTAATAACTGTGAAGGGAACTTTGATATCAAATTACAGGAACGTAAACGGTTTAGTGGCAGTGGACGGGGCACATAGCTCGTAGAACCGACGGCCGTTGGGGCAGTGAAGTTTTTGAGTGGTGACCGCGCACCGGAAGACGGAACGCGGGCAGGCCTCCAACTAGGTGGACTGTCGACTTGGTGAAGGTCGCAAGAGGCCGCTGGATGTAATAAAAGATTCTTATTAGGATGCAGGCAGCGTAGGATTGGTCGTTATGGAAATCTTTGAGGGAGACCTTTGTCCAGCAGTGGACGTCTTTCGGAAGACGATAATGATGACTAAATGGTTTAGTAGCAGCAGGAAATCCTTAATATGAAATTGAGTCTGTCTGTTTGTTACTATTTTAAGCTAAATAAAATTACTAAACTTATTTAGTTGAAATTTGGCATACAACTAAATAATAAACGGCGTTAAAAAAAAGAACAATCCATAAAACGCTCTTCCATCCATCGCCTTCTAGGTAACTTTGACCCTAGTAGTTCTTAAAAGAGCTTATGATTTGGCTAAAAAAAAATTGACACAAATGTCACGCACCTTCCTACAAAAAACAAACTTTAACATCAATGATTAAGATAAAAAACAAACTTTAAAATCAATGATTAAGATAAAAAAACAAACTTTAACATCAATGATTAAGATAAAAAACAAACTTTAACATCAATTATTAAGATAAAATTTATAAGATATTTTAAAAATTGCCTCGTATTACCTCAGGTTTAATCTTTAGTCAATTTGTAAGAAAAACTAATTAACTACACATATGTCCCCACCGAGAGGCTCGAGCCTCGAGCCTACCCTGAATTAGGGCGATCGGACCTTAGTCGACAACGCGGGCCCAGTGCGGGTTCGTCGACTTCACAAACAATCTTCAAGTTTCTTCGCAGCCATGTCCAGGTTTCCTCACGATGTTTCCCTTCACTATAAGAGCGTCGGATTACCGTATATATGAAATGATAACTCGAAAACACATTAGTACTTGGCAGAATTCGAACCACGACTTCCTGGACAGGAAGTAGCGGCCCTAGACTTTACGCCACTGACGCTATTTTATGTAAATTTAGATATCATTAATTATTTATATAAATGCTGAAGACTATTTTAAAATAAAAATATTTAAATAACTATGGAATTTTAATTTGTGTATTTTCAACCGACTTCCAAAAATGAGGAGGTTCTCAATTCGACTGTATTTTTTATGTTTGTTACTGTTTGTTTGTTTGTTATGACTGGGTGAACCGATTTTTATGATTATTTTTTATTTGAAAGCTAGTGCTTCCCGTGTGAGCCCATATGAATTTTATCAAAATCGGTGTAGTACTTTATTAGAAAATTAACAAAAACCAAAAATAATAATGAAAAATTTTACTAAGTTGTTGCGATGGAAGTCAGTTTTTTTACGTAATTAGCGTTTTTTTTTTTATTGATGTTAAACATCTTTAAAATCACATACGGGGTACCAGGTCAGTAAACTGAAATGCAAAAGATATAACAAAAGAGACTTAGATCTATTTGCGGCAGAACAGAACAGATCTATTGCCAATTGTATAACAACCTCATTTCTTGGTCCATGCAAACCTCATTAGTTATCCATTCATTATCCACTTAATTAACTGCCTCCGTGGCGTAATGGTTTGTCCATTCGCTTCATACCAGGCGGTTGCGGGTTCGATTACCGGCGGGGTAAACTTTGTAAGACTTGGTTTGGTTGGTGGTGGGGCACTTTCATAGCCGTCCGCCTGGCTAACTACCACCATCTTATCTAAGTCTTGTCGCCAAACATCAGCGTTAACAACATTGATGTGTTCCGGCATGAAGATAAGATGGCCAGATCCCCATTGCGTTGGGGAATCTTTGTAAACCTGCTTTCATAATCGGCATCAACGTCACTTACCATCAGGTGAGATGATGCCAAGGGCTTATCAATTTGTGGATAAAAAAAAGCTTCCGTAGGAAAAATGTTTTTTTTTTTTTACGTTAAACCAACGACAGTGTGCCCTGACACAGCCCCATCCGATTTTTTTATTTGATTATTTAAATTTTAATTTAAAACAACATTATTCCAGAAATTGGTTCTGTCATTTTATTTTACTTCGATACTGGTTTCATTTGTAAGCAAAACTTGAAAAAATTTATTCTAATACCGGATCTGTTCAAATTTAAATTACGGTTAGACTTACCGGTTAACAAAAAAACCGTTCTTTTTCTACAAATTCTTATTTGGTCGAGTGAAATTAACCCCATCTCAACCCTTCCGTCTCTCGTCTTGGAAATAATTTATTTTCCCTTGATTATCCGTTATGTTAATAATTTTGAACAAAAAAACTGACTTCAAACAGGAAACTAATGTTCCCCTCGATTTCTCGGGGATGCCATCATCAGATCCTGGTTTCCTTATCATGGTACTACCCTTGGGATATCTTCGTTCCAACAAAAAATATATTTATATAATATATTTTTTATGTGTGTTCGCGGACAACTTCGTCGTTTATAAACCGATTTTGATGATTATTTTTTGTTGGAAGGAAGATGTCCCAAGGGTAGTACCATATATATACGGTCGAATTGAGAAACCTCCTCCTTTTTTTGAAGTCGGTTAAAAATGGTTCCGAGCTCGGCCTATAAAAAACATTATGGCTGGTTATTGGGACACTAACGGATATCAGGACAATAATGGAGATTGGGACACTTACGGACATCTCTGTCCAAGCCAAACGTAACCTCTAGCTATAGTTAAAAGCTGCAACAAACTAGTGAGAGTCCGCTACTTTACTTGTGTCTTATCTTATTTTATCTTTATAAGTAGGGCCTGCAGTTGCAGCGACACTTCGACCCAATGGGATCTTTTGTGTCTACCCCTATAACCTTTGCACCCCAACCTATTCGAAGATGTCCTGCATGAATGCAGAAATTCCTCTGATTGTAAGGTGCTTGGAGCGTCGCTGGCGTAACCGCTAGGGCCGCCGCCTCCTGTCCGGGAGGTCGCGGTTTGAATCCCGTCACGTACCAATGTGATGTCGAATTTCGATTTCGTACCTACGTTTATCCGACGCTCTTACGGTGAAGGAAAACATCGTGAAGAAACCTGCAAACGCCTGCGAAGAATATAGCAGGTTGTGTGTGAAGTCGACCAACCCGCGCTGGGCCCGTGTGGTCGACTATGGCCTGATCGCCCTAATTCTAATTCAGGGTAGGCTCGAGCCCCTCGGTGGGGACGTATATGAACTGACATGATGATATGATGTAGTCCTCAGGTTTTGCGTACATACGCTTGCTAGCCAGGACACTGCAGTGACACAGTGTTCCATTGAATAATCTTTAACTTACTGCCTTGTCTATGCTTAAAACGTAACCTCCAGGTAACGTTTAAAACTGCAACAAACTAGTGAGAGTCCGCTACTTTGGTTGTGTCTACTTTTAAACCCACTATGCAATCTCCATTCCAGACTCCCTAGAGATGTTTCGAACTTTTCGTACGGACGATTAGGTATTAAGAGGGGGCGTATAGCAAAATTCACATTTTGGTAAATTTATCTGAATCATTTTATTGGTGTATAAATTTTGGAAAAAAAAATTATACACCAATAAAATGATTCAGATAATAATATGATACTAATTAAATAACACATTTGACTGAGGACTGACCCTAGCTATAAACACGATCGCTCATAATTTTATCGTTAAAAAATATGTCTTCTTCTTCTTATCGGCTCATATAGGTCCCCACAAAGGGGCTCGAGCCTACCCTGAATTAGGGCGATCGGGCGGGCCCAGTGCGGGTTGGTCGACTTCAGACACAACCTTCGAGTTTCTTCGCAGGCGTGTGCAGGTTCCTCACGATGTTTTCCTACACAATTATGTACCTACTTACAACTCGTAAAAAAAATAAGACCTATAGTTATAATTTAGTTAAAGTTATCGTCAGGGGGGTTCTGGTTTTCGCAACCAGGTGACCAATGCGCTCAATTTTCGAAAATCGACCGGCGTGACTGCCAATCCAGCTCCTCCAAAAAGTCCAGTAGCGACCATGGGTTTGCCGACAACCTCCCGGAGCGACCTCACGACCCTATTAAGTTTGTTTGCTGAATTAGCTGCACCTTTGACGCCCCGCGCCAAGCAAAGGGGCCGCCCTGAGTTCAATCGCTCCGCCCGCCGCGCCGCTGAAGTTGTCGAACTGTGGGCGGAGTTTTTGACGCTAGCCGATAGCGGCGAGCGGCATTTATCAAAGGTGCAGCTAAAACAGCGAAGGAACTATACTGTGCTCTGCAAACTCTTTGCAATTCTTAAGACCTCAAAAATAAATAACTTCGACCGAGTACTACTTACTCCTGTACTCCTATCAGTTTTAGGGATCCGTACCTCAAAAGGAAAAAACGGAACCCTTATTAGGATCACTTTGTTGTCCGTCCGTCTGTCTGTCAAGACCATTAATCTCGGGAACGCGTAGAGGTACTGAGTTGAAATTAAAACCATATATTCCAGTCTACAGTCCCTTGAAGCTGTGATAAAATCAAACTACTAAGTTAACGTTAAAAAAAAAAGATACGGCAGTTTATGCAGCAAAAAACGTTTATTTCGACACTCTCAAGGGAATCAAAATTCATAGGGTATTTCCCATTGACCGAGAACTATGAAATTTGGCAAGCAATACCGTCTAATACTACATGTATAGAGGAAAATCTGAAAACTATACATTTGTAATTAAATCATAAAAAATATAGTCTTTAAATAAAGTACGTATTCAATTATGCAAGGAACGGCGGTTCAAATTTTGAATGGAGTTAACCGTGTCATGTGGGGTATCGTGTGAAAGGGCTTTATTGACACAAGCTTAAACAGTTTTTTTAATGTGCAGTTGTAGATTTATGACGAAGAATGAAAAAACTCTTTTCCTTTTTAATTTATTTTTTATATTTATAGGTAGAGGTAGGTACCTAATAATTATGAAGTATGTACTATGTAGTACCTAACAGTTTGTACTGTTATGTACCTACAAATGTGTTGGCTTGGCTTTTATCATGTATAGAAACTTCTCACTAACCCATAGTATTCAAATATTCATTGATTAAATACTATAAACTAAAAGTTTTTTTTTTAGTTTCTTTTGTTTGAGCACGTATTGCAGTAGGAGTTCAACTACTTATTTTTCATAATTATGAAATAACGAAAAGTTCGTGAAAGTTTTTTCATGCGTACTAACTGATATCTAGCTATTCAGCGTCACATCTTAGTAGGTAAAATGTTTATACATTGCTGGGGCAGTCGCCCATACTTCAATAATAAATGTCATTTGTACGGAACCCTTGGTGGGCGAGTCTGACTCTCCCTAGTTTTTATTTATTCATTTTCGACTTACTCATATAAATATAGTTTTTGTGACATCCACTGTGTTTCTCAAACAAGTTCAAAATCACGCTTTGTTTTATACGCCTTCTTAAGTTTCAGTGCAGTTTTAACTAGACGGTTTTTTTTTTGACATACTTTTAAACTTATTTTACGTGTATTCCTATTTCTTGTTTTTTTTTTGTATTATGATCATCAGCATCATATCAGCCGAAAAACGTCCACTGCTGGGCAAAGGCCTCCCTCAAGGACATTTTTTTTTTATTAAAAATTTTAGTGCGTTTGACTATAATATATTTCCACGACGACCGGTCCTGCGCTGCCCGCATCCATCGGCTTCCCGCGATCTTCACCATATTCATCTTTTTGTATGGGAAACAAAAACAATTTTATCTTTATCCTTATCTCACTCCTTAGGTTGGAATACAATATGACAAACGCTATTATTATCAAATTTCAAATATATTATTAATTCTAAACACATACTTAGAATCTTAATAAAATACGATATAAAAATATTTTGTTTGTTTGTTTGTAACTTTGTACAATTGTAGCGTGCACGCCCAAGAAGGTTAGAAAAAAATGAAAATAACTTAAAAACTTTTAGGTACAAGCTTTTAATATTGCATTGTCACGCGATATACATATGCATGCCAAATTTCAGCTGAATCAGAAACCGGGAAGTGGGTAAAATTTTACTTGCAAGATTCCACCCGAACAAACATACTTAAACATTGCAATTTAAATAAAAGCTTGTAAAAACGTCGAGCCGTTTGTGGCTTGCCCACCGCGCACCTTAGATATCCATGCAGGCAACGCCGCGGGCAAAAGCTAGTGTACTATATATAAAACTTATGCGCATATGTTGTGGCAGCTACGTGCATCCACCTGAGATTCAGCCTGACCTATTTGAGGCTCTCCTGAGAGCAGAAGCGAAAATCAGCGCACTGTATTTTCAGTATAATATTAATCCGAGATAGATTCAATGTACTGAAAATACGTTCCAGGCTTATCCGATACCGAAAGGTGAAATTACGGGCATCGATCTCGATCTAGTCATCGCATCAGCTCATATATACGTCCCCACCGAGGGGCTCGAGCCTACCCTGAATTACGGCGATCGGGCCTTAGTCGAACACGCGGGCCCAGTGCAGGTTGGTCAACTTTACACACAACCTTCGAGTTTCTTCGCAGATGTGTGCAGGTTTTCTCATAATGTTTTCCTTCACCGGATAAACGTACATATGAGTCTAAATTCGAAAACACATTGTTACGTGGCAGGACTCGAACCACGACCTCCCGGATAGGAAGTAGTGGCCCTTGCCATTGCGCGACCGACAAGTATTTAAACTTAATTTTTAGACAACTGGAAATGGTAGTCTAACTTTCACCACCAAACTTACTCTTCTTGCCTCGTATGGGGGGGGGGGGGTCTACTAATTGAGAGGATTCTAACAAATGACCTAACCACTCCGGGAATGCCGATAGAAGTGAAAACTTTTTACAGTTTTATAAATTTTGAGCCTTCGAGTGTACTTGGTTACGGTAACAGGTAACAGGTATCGGTAATAGTGTCGCGAGTTCAGTAGATTTTTCCCATCTCAAATACAGTTTTATAAGTTTTGACCCTCCTAGTGCTCCTGGTACCCAACGCACCTAAAAAAGTTTCCACTTCAAAAATCTATTTACTTTTTACTTTCTGGCGACTAAGAAGCGAGTAGTGTGTGTGTGCGTGTTTGTGTGTGTGTGTTAACCACCTGTGCTATAGTCAGTAAAGTACAAGACGAGTTTAAATAAAATTTGATTTAAGGATTAATTTTGCCGGTTTATACCTAAAGCGAAGACCTAAAGTGAGGTACCGGGTTCAAATCTGGACGGCCAATGTACCAATGAGTTTTTCAAAAACTTACGTACATACTTACCGATTGCTTTAACGGTGAAGGAAAACATCGTGAGGAAACCTGCACACGCCTGCGAAGAAACTCGAAGGTTGTGTGTGAAGTCGACCAACCCGCACTGGGCCCGCGTGGTCGACTAAGGCCTAATCGCCTTGATTCAGGGTAGGCTCGAGCCCCTCGGTGGGGACGTATATGAGCTGTAATGATGATACCTAAAGCGCTTGAGTATACAAACTCATGGTGACACACACACACGTGTTTTTCCAGTCCTTGGCACATACTTAACAGTCAATACGTTAAAAACTACTGAACCGATTTTGATTAAACTTTCACTGTTCCCTAAGTTGAAAGATACTTAAATTTTTTTTAGATAATTAATCCAATAAAGAAGAGTTATAGCAACTTGATTTCTACTTTCTTAGAAAATACATGGACAAACATACATACATACATACAGTTATAAAATTTTGCACACCTGTTAACCCACTTTACACTGTTTTTTTATATAATTGCGTGTGATTTGTTAGCTTTTTACTAACTTGGAAAAATAATTTTAAATTAAATAAAAATCAAGCCATTTTTAAAACTTTTAACGATCAGTAGGGTAATATGGCTTAAAAGCCCATATAGACTAACATATTATATGAATATTGTGAATCATCAAATCAGCTCATATACGTCCCCACTGAAGGGCTCGAGCGTACCCTGAATAAGAGCGATCGGGCTTTAGTCGACCACGCGGGCCCAGTGCGTGTTGGTCGATTTCACACACAATCTGCGAGTCTCTTCGCAGGCGTGTGCACGTTTCCTTACGATTTTTTCCTTCACCGTAAGAGCGTCGGATAAACGTCCATAAGAAATCTAAATACGAAATCACATTGTTACTTGGTAGGATTCGAACCACGACCTCCCGGACAGGAGCTGGCGGCCCTAACCGTTACGCCATCGAAGCTCCTTACGCCACCGACGCTCCTATTGTGTAATTCCAGCAATATTTTATATGTAGGAGTCGAATCGATAACCTCTTTTTTGAAACTGGTTAAAACCGTAGTCATAGAGGTTTAATTTCATTTCTCAGGCTAAGTATTTATCACAAAGTATTATCTATACATTTTGTTAGAAATCTAAGCTTTGAAATGTATATTGACGATCCTTCCAATGAAGCGCTTCCTCAAACTATTAACGCCTCAATTTCCACTTCAAAGTGAGGAATAGGTTGAAACCTAAAAATCCCGAAACCAATTTAGTCTTGCGACGCTGGGAACTTTCCAAATAAATTGGGGCCCTTAAAAAGGGTCGAGTTAGAGTTTTTGTCCGGATATTCTCTGGCACTGAGTAATGTTTATACAGGCTTATCAACTTTTGAAATTAGATGAACATTTATTTGTAGGCAAGTATCCTTTACTTGCCATCAAACAAATAATCGTTATTATGAAGTGTAATATTTCATGAAATTTTAACTTTTTTAGGGTTCTGAACACGGATCAGATAAATAAGGTTGGATTGGAAATGTGCGCTGGTCAGGTGCGCCTCAAGTATGATTAGACAATCATACTTAAACGAAGCACGCGTTCATACTTTTTATTTGCGTGTGGTTGTGTGTAACGTACGGACTCTCGAAATGGTGTGAGACACAATTGCAGCCCTGTGTTCTAAGTGTGTTTTGTTTATTAGTGTTCGCAATTTATTTTTATTTTTTTTATTTTTTATTAAAAATTTGAGTGCGTTTGACTGCAACTCACCTGATGGTCAGTGATGATGCAGTCGAGGATGATACACGCAAACTCAAATAATGCCTATTCACTCTTGCCTTGAAGATCCCCAAATTAAAGGAATCGGGAAACACTGACGCAGGCAAGGAGTTCCACTCAATCGTGTATATGTATTATTATTGCTTGTGTAGTGAAGTTGATGGGTGGAACGCTAGTTTTCAAACAAAAGTGTGACTATTGCCAATCCAACCTTATTTATCTTATCCGTGGTTCTGAACCTCAAAAGGAAAAATCAGAATCCTTATTGGATCACCTCGTTGTCCTTCCGTTTGTCAAAACCCTTTTTTTTTAAGAACACGTGAAGGAATAAAGTTAAAATGCTGAAATTTGTCCTGTTTGGCGTTACTCTACAGCGCAACGCACACTTACCTCCCCTATGTGGCGACATTAGTTATCCACCTTTTGTTGTTGTTTATTTTATCTTTTACTTTGTCTACCTACGTTTTTTTTTTGTCTACTCGTGTTATTTTGTTTTGTGTTGAGTTGTTGTGTTATTTATTTATTTTTTTTATTTTTTATTGTATTTCAAGTAACAAGTTATATATAATAATATACTTGAAATACCAAGTTATAAATATCTGAATCTGAAATTTAATTACAAATATCTACTTAGGTCTAAGGTCCCTTAAAGTGTAAAAAATACAAACTTCATAGTCAACGCCATTTATACTGCATTTTAACACTCGTTAGTAAATAAAAACTTAAAGGGTACTTTACGTTGATTTAGAATCATGAAATTTAGCAAGTAGCAAGGTCTCACAGCACAAGTAAAAGAATCAATTCGATAATGTTTAATTTGTAGTTTTCTGACACTTTTTTGCGATTACAAACTTACGTATACATTTGTTTTTAAATACAGTGACGTTGCAGGGTGGAACAATATTTCAACTACAATATTAAGTTTTTCCTTTAATACTACTTATTTTTTGTAAATACACAACACAAATATATTGTGTAGTGCTACAGAACCCTCGGTGTGCGATTATGAATCGTACTTAACCGGTTTTTTTTTTACTACAAAGAATTATTAATATAAAAGCAACTAATAATTCCAATAGAATTAGTAAGAAATTCAGAGGTAGACAAATTTATAAATCAATTGCACAAAAAAGAAACGTGTCCTTTGAAAAACCCACACAATACATACATGTGTACATGCGCACACGTGAATAATCATCATCATCATTACAGCTCATATAAGTCCCCACCGAGGGGCTCGAGCCTAATAATAAATAATAGATTTACTTTTTTCCGTGAAAAAAACTAGGTTTTTTTCTGCGACTTCGTTCACGTAGATATCCTTTTTACGACTGTCTTTAAGAGTGTACATTGTGCAAGCAGATAGCGGAAAGCGTGAATATAAATGTTCCCATATCCTTCAGGAATCATGTCGGGCTATTTTATTTTTTTATTCAGAATTGGTAAACCCTTGACAACATCTCACCTGGTGGTAAGTGACGATGTTGCCGAAGATGGAAGCATGGAACATTGATATTTGGCGGCAAGACTTAGATAAGATGGTGGTAGCTAGCCAGGCGGGTTTAGAAAATGCCCTACTACCAACCAAACCGAGTCTTACAATTGACCCCGCCGGGAATCGAACCCGCGACCTCCTTTGTAAAGCCAGTGAACTTTGCCTGTGAGCTACGGAGGCGGATACTAATATACTAAACTATACGATATGTATACTAATTATAGTCTAAGACCTAAGTCACTTCCCGCCTCTACAGTTATCTCTGTTCATCATCATCATCATCATATCAGCCGGAAATCGTCCACTGTTCAATCCTACTAATATTATAAACGCGAAAGTTTGTAAGAATGTAATATGGATGTATGTTTGTTACTCTTTCACGCAAAAACTGCTGAACGGATCTGGCTGAAATTTGCTAGGTATACAGATTAGGACCTGGATTAATATATAGGCTACTTTTTTCACGCTCGCGAGCAGCTTGCGGCTAACGCACAGCGCACCCTCGAAAAGTCATAGAAACGTTGTCCACGCGGGTGAAGCCGCGGGACTAGTATTAAATATTATCACAAAGTATGGTAATTATTTTTCTCCAAATCCCTCGGAAACTATATCGCGCTATGCTGATTAACAGTGTATGTTATTTCCCACCCCTTAACTTTAAAAAAAAAAATGTGAATCCGTTGCTCCGTTGACGGGCTATGCTAATTAGTAGTCTATGTCATTTTGCATCATTTTTACCATCTCAGCGCATAAAATTATTACGAGCGTTGCTGCGTTGCGATGTTAATGAAAAAAAAACTGTATCGGTATAGACCGGTATTAACACAGTATAAAAAGTAGCTTAAGTCACTTTCCACATTTTCAACTATTTCTGTGCAAAAAACCAAGTTATTGCGTTGCTTCGTTAAAATGAAACGTGAAAATGAAAGAAACAGCTTTCCCATTGAAACTACGAAATCAGTATAAAAGATAGCCCAGGTCCTTCTCCTTGCCACAGGCTACGCGCATGCCAAATTTCTTCAAGATTGATTGAGACGTTGAAGCGTTAAGGGATAACATACAAAAAAACACATTTTTACATTTAATTTATAATACAGGGTGGCCAAATAAGAACGACCCATATTTCATCATGTCGGCTCATATACGTCCCCACCGAGGGGCTCAAGCCTACCCTGAATTAGGACGATCGGGCCTTAGTCGACCACGCGGGCCCAGTGCGGGTAGGTCGACTTCACACACAACCTTCGAGTTTCTTCGCAGGTGTGTTGTGCAGGTTTCCTCACGATGTTTTCCTTCACCGTTAAAGCAATCGGTAATGATATGTACGTAAGTTTCGAAAAACTCATTGGTACATTGGCTTCCGAATTTGAACCAGGCACCTCTGGTTAGGACGACCGAGTCGTTACCGGTTGAGCCACCGACGCTTCTTAATAAGACCCAACTTTATAATAAAATATTTTTTACACCAAACCAAAAAAGACAGATATTTTTCCACGAATAGTTTATTTAGGCCGGGCAATAGGGGTGGCGACAGCATCAAAAATAAATTATGAACTCTTGATCACTAAATTGCCCTCCTACTTAAACTTCGGAAAACCTTACTCGTTTTGTATTCCATCAAGTCTTCAATTTTTAATTCACCAAAATCACAAAATAAGTACTTATATGACGCTGCTAAACTATGACGTCACGCCTAGGTATTTCAAACATTTTTACAACAAAATGTCGTTTTTGACAGATGATAAAAAGTAAATCAGATGACTAGCATTCGTCATCCCTATAATGTATGGAATATACCATCTGTCAAATGTCCAACTCTCACTGCATAACAAATGCGAGTTCTTTTCAAGCGACTTCCAAAAAGGAGGAGGTTCTCAATTCGTCTGTATTTTTTTTAAATGTTTGTTACCTCAGAACTTTTGACTAGGTGAACCGATTTTAATGATTCTTTTTTTGTTTGAAAGCTAGTGCTTCCTGTGTGGTCTCATATAAATTTTATCAAAATCGGTGAAGTACTTTAGTAAAAAATTAACAAAAACCAAAAATAATAATGCAAAAATGTACTAATTTGTTGCGATGGAAGTCGGTTTTTTAGCGTTTTCAATTATCATCACGTTTGTCATAAAATTTTCGCATATACCTCCAGTGGTATCCCTCTAACAGCGTCTCGAATATTTTGTTTTACGTTTACAAGAATAATCAGCCTGTTAGCATAGATACGTCCCTTTAGATAGCCCCACAGAAAATAGTCAATTGCTGTTGCTGTCGGTGATCTTGGGGGCCAATCGATGTCACCTTACTCGAGATCAATCGACCTGGAAACATTCTACCTAATGTTGGATTTGTGACGTGTGGCTCCGTCTTGTTGAAACCACAATGTTTTCGAGATCGATATCATTGATTTGAGGTACCAAAATTTATTACTTAACGAGTAATTGTCCTTCGCGAAGGTACGTTGTTTTACCCGATTGTAGGGCGCCATTTTCTCAGCGTTTCCGAAACAGAATATTTATTTGAGTAGAAGGTTTTGAAAACTAAAATACGTTGATCAACTGAAAAATTAAAAATCAGGTGAGATGAAGCCAAGGGCTTACCAATTGTGAAAAAAAAATGCTCCATGAAAAATATGCCATCATCATATCAGCTCATATACTTCCCCAAGAAGGGTTCGAGCCTACCCTGAATTAGGGCGATCGGGCCATAGTTGACCACGCGGGCCCAGTGCAGGTTGGTGGACTTCAGACACAACCTTCGATTTTCTTCGCAGGCGTGTGCAAGTTCCTCGCGATGTTTTTCTTCACCACAAGAGCTTCGGATAAACGTACATATGAAATCTAAATTCGAAATCACATTGGTATGTGGCAGGATTCAAACCACGACCTCCCGCCCGGACAGGAGGCGGCGGCCCTAGCCATTACGCCACCGACGCCCTTACCGGAAAAAACTTCCATAATATGAAATCGAAATAGGAAAACACAGTACATAGCAAGATTTGAATAACGACCTCCCGGAGAGGAAGTAGCGGCCCTAGCTGTTACGCCACCGAGGCTTTGCTAGTGACCAATAACAAATAACAATTTGTAAATATTGGCTTTCTCGAAATTAGCATAATTTTTGACTGAGGTAGCGAGGCGTCGCCGTCGTCGCGTTGTTAGAATAAACATAATTATAAAGTGGATCCACGTTTTGAGCTTATTCAGTTGACTTTGCAAATAAATGAGTCTGTCGACTAAACACTCGAAGGTTTGAAGGGAATTATTTACACCCCTAGCCCTATTTTGAAGTGCTCATTGTGACCAGCTTGGCACGATAAGTTGTATTCTGTGAATTTATTATCCACTTATATTATCAAAAAAGTACACACTACGTTTTAGGCGCTAAAAAATCTTATAGATAAATAGCGGCTTCTCTTAGGGAGTAGCTCTGTGTGTGTGTGTGTGTGTGTGTGTGTGTGTGTGTGTGTGTAGATGTGTGCGTGTGTGTGTACGTGATTTAGCGCCTAATTACTGCTTCAATTTAATCTTATAATTTATTTAGGGTTGCCACTATGGTAAAAAAACACACCTCTTTTCTCAAAAATGGCCTTACCGAATTGGATGATACATAGTATGTTGGTATGTTACTATAATTTTATATGTTCTGCTATACATGGTATCTACCCATTTAGATTTTTCCTTGATAATTAAGGAAAAATCTAAATATCGTACCTCCTATTCCCAGGATGTTTGTTATTTTTTTCTCAAAAATTGCTTTATGTATTTTTATTTAATATTGTATGACTACTAGAATATTATTATTCCAGGAAATATCTTATAAAATACTTTACGTACAAACCCTGGTTCTTTATTATTTTTAGTCAAAAATGGATATAACAATTTTATTGAAACTTTATGACTTGCTTGAAGGCGTGTAGTAAGACTTGTTAACTACAAGTCTACATTACATTATCTACTTGTTAACTACATGTAGGATTTATTAAGTTCAAGTAGGGAAGTCACAAAGTTTCAATAAAAATCGTATTGTTAACCCGTCGGCACTCGCTACCGGGTAAAAAATACCCCAAAGTACCTAAATTTGATGATTATTATTTTCCTAAACAACCTGGCAACTCAGGATTCTGGGTACTTCTAACCGATAGATAATACACACGCACACCAAGGGACAATCAGTTCGCATGCGACGTTTGACGACTACGGACGAATAAAGCTAATTTTAACGCTTATTTACTATGGTTTTTGAACTGACTGATGGTACAAAATATTTTTTATCAATTTTGATACTTTGTAAGGCTAAGCTCTCATTTGATATAAATAAACATTACAACTTGCATTTACCGTTTTATTTACAGACAGTAATGTCCTTAACACCAATGCAATGTCAAACTTTCAAATACAAAGTTATTTTCTTATATAACGCCAATCAAACTCTGTGGTATTTTTTACCCGGTAGCAAGTATTCGTGTCTGAAAACACCTATCGCGCGCCGCCGGGTTAAAAAAATGAAATAAAGTACTAATGTCCCATAAAAATCCAGTTTATTGGTAAATTTTTCATCCAGTCTGATAGACTTCTTTTCTTTGCTTTTGGTAGCGCATTTTTCTTATTATTGATTTCTGTATATCAGACGGTGAAGGTTTCGTGAAAAAGTAGGGTGCGCGAGTTGGCTGCACAATTTACTTTTAAAGTGGTCCAACTCGCATGCCAGCACCGCCAATACAAATGAATCATTTACTCATTCTTATGTACTTTAATTGATCTCTAACCGCCTCCGTGGCATAATGTTTAATCCATTCGCTTCACACCAAGAGGTCGCGGGTTCAATTCGCAGCGGGGTCAACTTTGTAGGGCATTTTCAAAACCCGCCTGCCTAGCTACCTCCGTCTTATTTATGTCTTGCCGAAAAATATCAGTGTTATCAACATTGATGTGTTTCGTCTTGAAGATAAGATAGCAAGTCCGCTTCCATCTTCGGCATCATCGTCACTTACCATCAGGTTAGATAATGCCAATGGCTTATCTATTGTAAATAAAAAAAAAGAAATCAGTGAGTATTATGCGAGCGTCGGTGGCGTAATGGCAAGGGCCGCTACCTCCTGCCCGGGAGGTCGTGGTTCGTACTTTGCCACTTACCAATGTGTTTTCGAATTTCGATTTCATTTGTACGTTTATGCGACGCTCTTACGGTGAAGGAAAAACATCGTGAGAAAACCTACACAGGCCTGCGAAGAAACTCGAAGGTTGTGTGTGAAGTCGACCAACCCGCTCTGGGCCCGCGTGGTCGACTAAGGCCCGATCCTCCAATATCAGGGTAGGCTCGAGCCCCTCGGTGGGGGCGTTTATGAGCTGCAATGATGACTATTTTGCGTATATAGAGGGGCGACAACTATTGTTTAGTTTTTACTTTATAACTATAAGTCATTGAGAATGAGTAAACTATTTATTTTTATTGGCTGGGCTAGTGTGCGAGTCGAACCACCTTAATTGCCATGTTGTCTCGCCACAACCTGACCCCAGCTATACCCCAGGTAAAATAGTTTTTCCACCCTCATTCGATACCTCCCCAATTCCACTCGACAATTATTTGTTTCATTATTAAAAAGCGAGACCGTGCTGGCCCAGACCTGTTATATTACGCCCAGTCACGAATAGCGGTTTTATACAGAAATTACAGTCACCTATTAGTTTCCATTCTATTAATTTATTGGTATTGTAACACCAGAACGTTCAGGTCAAGGACAACGTGTACCACTGGGTAATACCACGGTATTACAATTGGGCGGTTTACAGTAGTGCAACGAATGTATATACTTACGCCACACCCCGGACACTTCATACAAACGAGCGAGAAATGATATACATATAAACAACTGACTATAGATAGATAGATAGATAAAACATTTATTCAAAGCTACATGTAACAGGTACAGATATTAGTTATTGTATTTTACATAACAGTTATATATATTAGCCACTAGTGCTGCAAGTTGCAAAGAGGATATAAAACTACTACGTTGTCCATCCAGTCCGGAGCGCTGTCTGAGTCTTCGTCAGAGTTTAGTTTTTTGATATGGCACTGCGTGCCTTTCGCTGTGGATATTATAATATTTAAGATCGATGGAATAAAACAATGTGAAGAGGATTCCACGACTTTTATTGGAGTAAATCCCTGAAGGTTACAACTTTCAGAAGCGGGGATAACACACCCACACTGGAATTTAAAGGTACGAATTATAATTTTTTTATGTATTGCTGGAGTTCTATTCCTAATCATTATTCTTTTAGTATAAACAAACAGTTTAGAAATTAGAATAACCTCTTGTTGTACGACGCGATGGTGTCCGTACAGATGTTATAGAAAAAAATGATAAAAGAATTGAATAAACTTATTGCCACTGAATTTAATTCATATTATCTTGACCGTCACGTAAGACTTTTTTTGTCTTGAGTTTTTTTTTTTGCCCGGTTTGTTCTGCATTCTGAGTTTTTCCATAAGAAAATCTATCGTAGGTAAATTCTGATTAAAAAAAAACTGTACCCTTACCGTATATTTGCGTGATTTTATGTTTGTAGATTGAAATGTTAGCTTAGGCATAGATTACTAAATAGTTACTTCGGGTTGGGAGATATTTTGTCTCAATTGGATTGTTAGGCCACAGTATGAATTGCTGCCCGAATTAGAAAATGTGTGGTTACTTACCTATTTTATGATAAAATATCTTACATAGTTATAAACTACCCTCGACTTAAATTATCACAAATTATTATTTTTGGGGCCAGAATTATATTACATTAGATAGTAGGTACTTGCTTTATTTGTTGAGTGTAATACTTTACAAAAGGTACATTTTTACTGGAAATATTTACTTCGGTTTTATGAAAAGAAATAAAGAAACGGTCACATCGTGTTATTCATTACATTTTATATTTTGGTTACTTACATTTCTAAGTCGATGTTATTAACACTTATTATTGTTTTTTTGTTTCGAGTTTCAATGGGCTCCAGTGATGAAATGGACGTAGTGGCACAGTTGCAGCCGCAATAGAAACCAAATTCCTACGATTCGTCAGGAAAGATACTTAACCAGATCACAACACACAACGCCGTAGCCAAATTGACGTCATATTCGAGATGGTAGCCGGCTTATTCTCGAATCACTTAAAGTCTGTTTCAAAGCTTGCTATCTTCTATTTTATAGAAGATGAACTGGAGTAGAAATGGAGGCTAGAGCAATGGAAAAACAGCTATGACTCAGTATCAGTCTTATTTAGTAAGTATTTGATATATTGTATAAAAGGTAGACCCAGTGAACGCTAAAACTTTTTGCTACTGTGCAATCCCGAATTCCGTCCCCTGATAAAAGAACAAACAATTGACGTTTGACAAGACAAAACAGATATTAAAACGATAAGCAGACTACCCACTACGCTTTGCGCAGACTGGTGGTAAAATATAAAATACAGTATGAGGACTTGCCGTAGAAATAAACATACATGGGTGGAATTGGAAGCAGCTTTTATAAAATATTCCTTTTAATCAACCAAAAAAAATCTGTAATTGTGTTGGTATTTTAATCGTCTCAAAGTACCTATGCTAAAAAAATGGACTAATTATTGAAGTTGGCTAATTTGAGATGCTGTAAATTGGTCGTGCTAAGCTCCTTCCATATTCAAATGTGATATTTGTTATTATTTGACTTTGATACTACACATTTTATCTGTGTACAATGAGCAAAAAGCCTAAAATCTAAACACTGACAAAAAGTGAAACTGGAGACTTCAATGTAAAAACTATCAATTCTAGGTCATATCTACTAATTTGAGTGTTGTGAAAAAAACTGTATAATTATGGTAGTTGACTGCTAATCACTTGAGTTACTTTTTATTGTCTGTAAAAAAAAAGGAGTTTTGTTCTATAAATATTTTGTAATAACAAGGCACGAGGTGATAGTTTTTGTCATCATTGAATTGATGCGCTTACATACTGTATAAAATAAAATCAAATAGGTGTTTTTTTCTTTAAACTAAACAAGAGTTCATAATTAATTTTTGATGCGGTTAACTACACGATTATCATACCTGCTACAGAGGCTAAAGAAAAAAAAACACAATTTAAAGAAGTTGTTAAGAGTAACTGTGTAACATTAACTTTACATTGAAAAAAAGTCATAGTTATCTTTGCCCGACATGGCATTCCTTATACAATAGTTTCCGAAAATGATCCCCCATTTAATTGCCAAGAATTCAAAGTGTTCTGTAAAGGCTGGTATATATAAAACATACAATGTCTAGCCCATAGCATAGCCAGTCCAATGGATTGGTAGAAAGATCAATTGAAACAACTAAAAATATGTTATACAAATGTCACAAGGATGGTTCAGACCTTTACCTAGAACTTTTACAGTTAAGAAATACCCCAAAAATATACTTTTGTCCCCAGGACTACTTTGTTTTTCTAGACATCTTAGAACAAGAATTTCTGTGACAGTTAAACATCGAAACCAAAACTAGTAAATTACAAGGATTTGGGAAATAAAATACAAGATTATAAGGAATAACAAAATTAAAATTTATTATGATAAAAATAGTAAAAACTTGCACTACATGTTGCTGATAAGATACTATACAAAAAAAATCTCCCATATGTAACTGGTTTCCGGTTGCCGTAACGAGCCAGAACCACGTAGTTATGTAGTTCAAGGATCCGAAGGATCAAACCGCAGAAATCGTAAACACTTAATTGTTCGTAAACCAGACATACACACTAAATATGTTCCCAAAACAATATCTGAAAGCGTTTCACATTCACATCAGCAGTTCATGTCAAACTCTGTAAATAAAAACAACAGACAATCACTAAATATGGTCGAGAAGTCCGTTCGCCAAAACGCTACTATGGTTTTTAGTGATTAATTTTGGTTTTTTTTTAAACTATAATTAATTTATGTAGGTTGCATTTAGAAGGTCTATAATTGTTTACAATTTACATACATAGGTACTACGAGATAAAATGAGTACTCTTTGTATGCGTCAGATGACAGTATTTCTTTAATACGTAGTGAGTTCCTTTATACGCATACCTACTTTGCCAATAGTCAAGATTGCTGTGTTTCAAATTGTACTTATGTAAAATTGTTTTGCGAAGGAGAGAAGAGTACTAGATTTAAATGTCAATATTTTGAAAACACTGTTTTCCAAAAAGAGGAAAGGACCTATTGTAGGTCATCTTTGTTTATGACAACTGATTAATAATAGGTCATCTTTGATAACACCTTAGTAATTGCGTGCCAAACTGACTTTTTCTCACACCAGGTGGCGCACGATCGACTGTACTATACCTTCATTTGTTAAACTGTCAAATCGCATGGATTTTTTTTTATGTTTATTTGCGAAAAATTGTTGTGTTTTCAAAAGTGCCTCAATGCAGTGCTTTAAATTGTAAAAACAAGGGAGTACACTTGTTTCCCAATGATGTAAAACGAAAGAAACAGTGGGAAATTGTTCTCTCTCTCTTTTCGTCCTAGCCTCGACAAGCACAGCGATTTCGCAGACACTTTTGTGTGAGTCAATACAAAAATAATTAATAGAAGGTTCTCTTGCCAAGGCACCTCAGTACCCACAACCCAACGTAACAGATACAAACAATGTACATAATATAATGTTACTAGTAAATTATTGATAACATGATCCTAATTGTGTTTAGGTAGTAAAGCTGCTTTGATACGTGAGATGCTGGAAAGTGAAAGAATAGAGTAGAATAGAAAGCTTTAATGGAAGAGCGTTGATGGTCTATTCTTTCAATGATTAGGCAACGTAGGTACCATGCCAGTTGGTCTCGCAAAACTTGTTTTAGAGGTAGGTACATGGTTCTCATGAAAAAGAAGTAGATGTTTATGTTGTAGATATTCAAATTCAAATCATTTTATTATCAAGTCAGCTATACAGAGCATATCCCCATTCGCGAATTATTAAAACTACGACAGACCTCTTAATTAAGTTTCCCTGGGCAATACTACAATCTCAGTGAATCATTTGTGTAAAGTCCGCCACTTTCAATGATGGAAATATTTATGTGGCTAGGCCAGTGAGGGATGAATTTTGTAGTGAGAATTATTTATTACCTGATTAATGTCTTAATCATGTATTTGACATAAAAGAAATTTAATTACTCGGAGAATGTTATTTGCTATATTGCTATAGTTCATGGCTTAGGAATTAAAATTACTTTTTTGCTAGAAGTAACTCTTCACATTAGATCTATTATGATTAAAATTAATTTTCTATTAACACATTCCCTGCCACGATGATGATGATAATTAGATGGCAATGATTATGATAACTAGAGTGGACAGGCACCAAAATAATTAAATATGAATTTGTTAAAAAAATAATTGAAAAGGCTAAACACGTTAAAAAACCGACTTCCATCGCAACAACTTAGTACATTTTTGCATAACTATTTTTGGTTTTTGTTAATTTTCTACTAAAGTACTACACCGATTTTGATAAAATTTATATGGGACCACACGGAAAGCACTAGCTTTCAAATAAAAAAAGAATCATAAAAATCGGTTCACCCAGTCAAAAGTTCTGAGGTAACAAACATTAAAAAAAAAAAAACATACAGACGAATTGAGAACCTCCTCCTTTTTGGAAGTCGCTTGAAAATTAAATTACTGCAGTAGATATATAAGAGCAAAACAGCAAAATATAGATAAAACTGAGATATAAAATTTGCTTCACATGGGAAAATATTTCCCAGTATTACAGTTTAATTACGTAAATTCCGCAAATGCTGGAAATAGCACAAACACGAACGAGCGATGAATTGAATTTATATTAGCCTAGTAAAGTTGTTCACCGCAAATCTTAGCAGAATGACGCATAGCCAGCATAGTTTTATGCTTAAACTGACAATAGCCCTAACTTTCGTTGATTGCACGTTCACTGGCTACTTCTTTTGCTATAATATACTTTGCATAGATGATTGTTACTGGTACTCAGTCATTGCAGTCATTAGAGATGACACTGTAAAGTAGGTGCATTTTTTTGTCATTTGAGATGGCACAGTAAAGTAATATCGTCATTTGAGATGACATGGATTTGGAATTTTGTCATTTGAGATGGCACAGTAAAGTAATATGGTCATTTGAGATGACATGGATTTGAAATGTTGTCATTTGAGATGGCACAGTAAAATAATGTGGTCATTTGAGATGACATGGATTTAAAATGTTGTCATTTGAGATGGCACAGTAAAGTAATATGGTCATTTGAGATGACCGGAAGAGGAAGACCTGGAACTGCTTATATAGACCAAGTTAAGAAGAAAGTTAAGGTGGAAAGAAGGAGATTGTGTGGGAGAGAGAGACCTGGAAAGAGCTACACCAACAAGAGCATGGCTCTTAAATGATGATGATGATGAGATGACATGGATTTGAAATGTTGTCATTTGAGATGGCACAGGTAAGTTACTATGGTCATTTGAGATGACATGTTTTTAAAATATTGTCATTTGAGATGGCACAGTAAAGTAATATGGTCATTTGAGATGACATGGATTTCGAATTTTGTCATTTGAGATGGCACAGTAAAGTAATATAGTCATTTGAGATGACGTAGGTTTGAAATGTTGTCATTTGAGATGACACAGTAAAGTAATATGGTCATTTGAGATGACATGGAGTTGAAACTACAGTAATCAATTTGAACCGGTGTCATAACCAAAGGTGATCAACGGGAAGCACAATTGTCTCATTGCCAGTCACTGGAGGGCAATCTTTGTAGGTTATTTCTTTAAATTATTTTTATCTTAAGTTAATGCATTTTTTATTTAGTTTGACGTTTATTTTGCTTAAGATTTTTTTTAAATTATGATACTGTTGGCATTTAACTAATTAATTATTTTTTTTGACGGGTTGAAACATGATTGAATTGTATATTTTACTACTATAAAAATTAATTTCCTGAAATAAAATGTTTGGATTAAATTGAATTAGACATGAACAGATTTAAAAATTTTAAAAATCAACATTACAGATGACAATTTTATAAGTAAAACTTGTCATTCGAGATGACACAGTAAGTTTTAGTCATTTGAGATGACAAAATATTAAGTATGGATTATTTGATTTTTATTTAAAGTAAATAAATAGTGTTACATAAATTTGTACGTATCTAATATTACAATCTAATGATGAGCTATAAATTAAAGTACCAAGTGTCGTTAGAGATAGATAACTTGTGGATTTAGGTTTTGCATTGAATAAAGAAATCATGGTTAAAATAGTGTCATTTTCGATGGCAAAGTTCTTAATTAGATATTATACAGATATGTTTATCATAAGATGTTTTCAAGGGTTTACCAATTGTGAATAAAAAAAAAGAGATGACAAAGTTTTAACAAGATGATAGACTAAAGCGTTTAGAATTACTGGTCAAAAAAGGATTTAAGGTGAAAGATGTTAGATGTAATTGCTGCACTAATTATGTATCAATGTTAAGTAACAAGAAAATAACAAATAATAGAAAATATATTTGATATACAACAACACAGTAAATGAAAAAAATGAAAATCACAATTATGGTTTAAATATAGAATGTTACAGTTAATTAGTGCAAAGCAATGATTCAAGTATTATTAAGTCTAAGTTCAAATAATCAAATGTTTAACATTGTATTATATTTTAAAAAGAGTAGATAATATTCAATGTATGTTTAAAATAAGTACTGTTGTTATTAATTAAATAAAATATTTTTTATTTAATATACATAATAATAGAACAAACGAGAGGACTCGTTCTAGGAAGGATGGCCGACTGTAACAGGTACAGATATTAGTTATTGTATTTTACATAACAGTTATATATATTAGCCACTAGTGCTGCAAGTTGCAAAGAGGATATAAAACTACTACGTTGTCCATCCAGTCCGGAGCGCTGTCTGAGTCTTCGTCAGAGTTTAGTTTTTTGATATGGCACTGCGTGCCTTTCGCTGTGGATATTATAATATTTAAGATCGATGGAATAAAACAATGTGAAGAGGATTCCACGACTTTTATTGGAGTAAATCCCTGAAGGTTACATACATTAATTACAATTGATACACAAAAATAAAATAAAAAAAACTTCTTATATCTAAGCTTAAATGTATAAAGAGGGTAGATACATAAGATTGTGCAATACATGCACGTAGGGCTGTATCACCGACGGCATTGGCTTGGTAGATATTTACTGTATATAACAGTCAACAGTGGCTACTTGGTAGGTAGGTAACTTACATGAATAAAATTGTTCTTCAAACAGCTACTCGAGCGCTGGTCGGTTCTTTTGTTGGTGAAACAATCTCATATAACATCCTACAATAACAGTCAATCTCAATCTATATTTCCGTAATCACATTCTATAACATATCACATCACTAGATATATCTATACAACTCATTTCATATTTTCACGCCATCTAATCAAATTAGTGTTTTAATTACGAACAATCATTTTAAATAAAGTAAACAACACCCAAGAACGATCGAACCTACGAAACAGACAAAACTCCATTTATAGTGCATTTCTAAAAGAATGTACAATTAGTAGAATGAAGATTCATACAAACTGATTGTTCTTAGATTTAGTCGTGTAATACTGGGGTGAACGAACCGCGCTGCTGTGACAAAATACGAAATTAGTATGAACTGGCTTTTGGTGTTGCGTTTTATCCAAAGGATATCTAATAAAGCTTTTTTGACTGCCTTTATCACTAGGTATGTGAACTAAAACATCAGTAAAATGAACATTTTACCAAATTAGGATTTAATCTTTCCCAAACGAAATAACACCGGTCGGGGTGCTGTAACGTAGCTCATCCTTTTCGTTCGGTAACCAAACTGTAACCAATCTGCGTGATGGGGGGGGGAGAGGGTGAGGTCGAATCTAGAGGGCGGCAGGGAGTGTCCATACTGTACGATAGTACTTATATATATATATATATATAAATAATATGCTTACGCAGAGTAACGGAAGGGTACTTGCGGGGCAGTGGGCGGCGGAGCACAGCCTGGCAAACTCCGCGAGACTAGTACTCCTAGTACCTACGCCGTGGCGGCATCGTGCGACATCAAAGGCTACTGTGGTAATACTAATAACAATGAGGATTTTTGCTTTTAACTTTGTAAACAAGTACATTCCCTCTCGTATATCTACCAGATACGCTAAACTACCAGGTTTATGATATAGCCTCCTCACTCACCGACAGCTAGGTCATATAGTGAAAGCCGCTTAAACAAGTACAGTCAGAGAAATAATGTGCGCGTGAACTCCGACGCGCAACAGGAGTTTACTATGAAACAACTTTGTTTTTCGGTCTTTGACCTCGCACGGTACGCTGCGGGCTTCACCCTACGCAGAGCTCCTACGCGGATGCAGCATGGCCATGTTTCATGTTTATTACAGGGCTTAACAATTTAACATAGTTTCAACGTGATCGTTCGAGCCGTTTTCTAATTTTGCGGCTAGCAAGGTGTTTATATACACTTATACAATATACACTTATATAATAGTCAAAAGTTTTTCGACAAATATGTTATAACACTATTAAGTTCAAAATTTAATATTAATCGCTTTAGCTGCTAGGAAAATCGGGACGGACGGTAGGACGTTTTTGGCAAGCATATTTTATTTTCAACCGACTTCAAAAAGGAGGAGGTTCTCAATTCAACTGTATGTTTATAAATAAACATAAGAAAATGTTTGTTTGTTAAGCGATATCTCCGCCGATCGTGAAGCGACTTACAAAATTATTTTTTATTTTATCTAGATCAACTTTGAGTAAAATTAGATTTATTTTTTTATTTATAGTAAATTTTCCCTTTTTTAATTTTGTTCCTTAAGTTTGCTTTGCACAACCCTTACTTTTATGTAGATGTATCCAATCTCTGGGTTGCCTGGTAGAAATACTTTTAAGCAATAAGGCCGCCTAAATAGTACATTTAAATTTTTTACTACTCTATATTCTGTACTAGTTTACTACTCTATATTCTGTGCAAGTATTCTATATTCTTCTCTATTTTATTTATTAATTGTACAATAAAACATATTTGATTGATAGATTTTTTTACGACGACATATAGGTACTTTGCTTTGCCCCGTCGATGAGTAGAATATATACCAACCTACGAGCAAGTGGTTGTGTGTTAATATCAATTAACCCTTATAATTAGTTTTCCAGGACACCTTCTACGTTCGAAGTAGAAGTTCTAGTTTCAGTTGTACACTCATATGATTTAACTTTGATCACACCCCGGACACTGCATACAAACGGTCGGGAAATGACATTTCAAAAAACAAGTGATGGAGCCAACAAAATCACAGCTAAATCCCATACGTTCGAAAACCAAACTACAACTAATCTGAATCAATCTGGGTAACGAGGGGGTGAGGTCGCAATCTAGAGAGCGGCAGGGGGTGTATGTTAGTACTAATATATATATATATATATATATATATATATATATATATATATATATATATATATATATACTAGCTGTCCCGGCGAACTTCGTACCGCCTTACATTACATTACACTGCCCTGCCCTACCCTACACTACACTACACTACCCTACCCTACACTACCCTACCCTACCCTACATACACTACACTACACTACACTACCCTACCCTACACTACTCTACACTACCCTACACTACACTACCCTACCCTACCCTACACTACCCTACCCTACACTACCCTACCCTACACTACCCTACCCTACCCTATCCTATCTCTCAAGTTGGATCGAACTGCACATGGTGTGCGAATTTTATTATAATCGGTTAAGTGGTTTAGGAGTCCATTGAGGACAAACATTGTGACACGAGATTTATATATATTAAGATATATATATATATATATATACACATATATATATATATATATATATATATATATATATATATATATATATATATATATATATATATATATATATATACTTTGCTTTGATACTCAGTTTATTTGTAGATGTTGTACAGCCCGAGACGGGTTCAAAACCCGTTTTAATTAAGTTCATTTAATTTAATAAAAAAGTGCTATATGACAAAATTTTAAATTTTCAGTCAGTTTTACGTAAAATTTACGCTCTTTGTTTAATTGGGAGTGGGCTGTATCGGAGCCACCGCACTTGACTTTTAAGATTCGGGAATTGTATGCCTTATTTAAATGTCTTTAAAAACACTCTTCAAGTCGATGTGACTGGTTTCAGGATTTTTTAAGCATATACATATGTTGTAATATTTAAATTTCGCGCCTTTTATGTTACCTTTTTTTTTGCACTCACGCTACTCTGTGGACATTACTACTAGCCGGTGTATTGTATTTCTTCTTAATAAAGTATTAGTTATTTTCGCATACAAAACTACTGATTTTATTAAATATTTAACAGGTTTTGGGCCCAGATTGTCCGATTAGTTAAAATCAGTGAACAAAAGTAAATAAACTCAGTGTTAAAAACGTTTTCAAAACACATAACCTCATCCGCAGCGTGCTCAGATAAATTAACAACATGTCGTCGTCAAATCACTCATTGGCATTAATAGAAAAATTAACCGGCCGTGATAACTACGCAACTTGGCGATTTGCTGTAAAAACGTACTTGGAACACGAAGAACTATGGGACTGTGTCGAACCTTCTAATCCATCATTGGAAATTGATAAGAAGCGTGACACCAAGGCCAGATCTAAGATAATTCTTCTTGTGGATCCCGTGAATTATATTCATATCCAAGAATCCAGCACTGCAAAGGAGGTTTGGGACAACTTATCCCGTGCTTTTGATGATTCAGGACTAACACGCCGGGTTGGCCTGCTGCGAGACTAATGCAATACTACACTAGCAGGATGTTCTAATGTAGAAGAATATGTCAGTAAAATAATGACAACAGCACATAAACTAAGAAACATTGGCTTTCATGTAGACGACGAGTGGCTTGGAACACTGCTATTGTCCGGCCTCCCCGAGAGTTACAAGCCTATGATAATTGCGATTGAAAGCTCAGGAATGAAGATTAGCTCCGACTCAATCAAATCTAAAATTCTACAAGATGTCAAACAGAATGAATCAGATTCAAGTGCTTTCGCTTCAAGTCAAAAGTTTCACAATAAAAACAAATATATTTCAAAAGGTCCTCGCTGTTATACTTGTAACAAATATGGTCACAAAAGCCCTGAGTGTAAATCAAAACCTAATAAGCACCAGAAGAATAAGGAAAGTAAACAGAACCAATCGTCCTATGCAGCAGTATTTATTGCCTCTTCTGGTTACTCTGATGACTGGTATATTGATTCCGGTGCCTCAGTACATATGACCAAGCACAAGAATCTGTTTATAGAAGAAACAATTCCAGATATAAAAACTATTAAAGTTGCAAATAACAAATCATTACCGGTTCAAAGCTCTGGAAAAATAAGCTTATGTGTTCATAATGAGAGAGGTCAACAAAATGAAATATTATTTACAAATGTGCTGTTTGTGCCTGAACTAGCTACAAACCTGCTGTCAGTTAGTCAAATAATAAAGAATGGTGGCCAAGTAAAGTTTAACAAGAATGGTTGTGATATACTAAACAAAAACAATGTCATAGTAGCAACAGCAAGCTTGATAAATAATATGTATCGCTTGAACATGCCTGCAGCTCATGCATGCATATCAGATGTTATCGAGCAAGACACTTACCTGTGGCACCAAAGGATGGGTCATCTAAACTTTAAAAGCTTGAGCAAGTTGACTGAAAATACTGCTGATTTAAAGCTTGGTATACATGCAAGTAATGTGAAGTGTATAACGTGTCAGGAAGGAAAACAAACACGTTTACCATTCAAAAGCCAAGAATCTCCGAGAAAAGACCTGCTTGAATTAATTCACTCCGACATATGTGGGCCAATGGAAACCCAGTCATTTGGCAAAGCTAGATATTTTGTGACATACAAGATATTTGTATATGTACTGCATAACAAATCAGAAGTTCTGAAAAATTTATTAAATTTAAGAAGTTAGTTGAGAATCAGTTAAACCGCACAATTAAAATTCTCCGAACTGATAATGGACTTGAATATGAAAACAGAAATTTTTCAAACTTTCTTAAAGATGCTGGAATAGTACATCAGACGAACACACCTTACACACCAGAACAAAATGGCACAGCTGAGCGAATGAACAGAACCTTGATAGAAAGAGCAAAATGTATGATGTTGAATGCCAAACTACCTAAAGTCTATTGGGCTGAAGCAATACATACAGCTGCATACATTATTAATCGCTCTCCAACTAAATCACTGTGCTATAAAACTCCAGAAGAAATGTGGACTGGACAAAAACCCAATGTCAGTCATATGAGGACATTTGGATGTGAGGCAATGGTTCATTTACCAAAAGAGAAAAGAAAGAAATTGGATTCAAAATCTCAAAAACTGATTTTCATTGGATACTGCGAAAACACCAAAGGGTACCGATTTTTAATACCTAACTCAAGAAAAGGAATAAAAAGTAGAGATGCAATATTTCTAGAGTCTACAGTCAAAAGGAACTATGTGCCCATTGAATTAACCACAAATGGATGCAGTATTCAAAATAAGGATTGTGAAGAACTTTCAAGTGATGACTCATTTAATACTGTAACAGAAAATAAATCTCAGTCAGACAGTGAGTACTTCCCCGATGAAAGCATAGAATTTTCACCAGAAAGGAATGTTACACTTAGAACACGAAGACAATGTAAGTTAGCCTCTCAAGAAAAAGAAGAAAGCTCTTACCTGTGTTTTGATGAACAATTATTGAATTCTGAAGTTCCTGATAACTATGAAAAAGCAATAAAGTCAGCTGATGCTTCAAGATGGATCAGTTCAATAAAAGAAGAGCTTGACGCTCATCAACAAAATAAAACGTGGACATTAGTCGATAAAACTCCTGATATGCGAATAATTGGATGTAAATGGGTATTTCGCATCAAAGAAGAATCTTCTGGACCAAGATACAAGTGTCGCCTTTGTGCGAAAGGGTACTTACAAACTAAAGGTATTGACTATCAAGAAACATTTGCACCAACTGTCAGGTATGATTCTATCCGCCTATTACTATCAGAAGCTGCCCAACATAACCTTCAAATAATACAATTAGACATAAAAACAGCTTTTCTGTATGGTGAGCTTGAAGAGGACATATACATGACTGTACCTGAAGGCTTAGCCTGCAAGACTAATAAGGTATGTAAACTCAATAAATCATTATATGGCTTAAAACAATCTCCCAGATGCTGGAACTCTAAATTTGATTCGGTTTTAAAGAAGTTTGGGCTAGTTAATAGCAAAGCAGATCAGTGTGTGTATGTAGGCACTATTAATGGAAAAAAATGTTACCTGTGCTTATATGTAGATGATGGACTGATATTTTCCAAGGATAGATCAACCATAAAGGAGTTAATTAACGATTTACAGTCAATATTTGAAGTAAAAACATTTCCACTCAGAAATTTTGTTGGTATGGAAATAATAAAGTCTGACAATTATATCTTCATACACCAGTCAACCTACATTGAGAAACTATTAAATAAATTTAATTTAACTAATTGTAAACCTAACAGCATTCCAGCTGATCCACACACAATATTGGAAAAAGGAGAAGGAGAAACAGAAAAGAACATTCCATATCGGGAAGCAGTTGGATCATTGATGCACCTTGCTACAGTAAGCCGACCAGACATCTCTTTTGCTGTTAGCCTGGTGAGTAGATTTTTAAATTCTTACAATGAGAATCATTGGAATGCTGTAAAGAGAATTTTCAAGTATCTAAAGGAAACCAAAGTGTATGGTATATACTACACAATGTCAGCTGAGCCCAATGTTGTAATGGGGTATAGTGATGCAGATTTTGCCAATGACCCTAACACAAGACGTTCCGTCACTGGATATATCTTTATGAAAAATGGAGGAGCAGTAACATGGGCCAGTCAAAGACAACAAACAGTGGCTCTATCAACCACTGAAGCAGAATTCATGGCAGCCTGTGCTGCTACAAAAGAAGTCATGTGGATTAAACAATTGCTATCTGATATTGATGCATTCAAACAAAAGTCAGTGTGTCTAAATTTAGACAATCAAAGTGCTATCAGTGTAATTAAAAATACAAATTTTCACAAACGATGCAAACATATAGACATTAAGTTTCATTTCATTAAAGAAAAATACTATGATAAAATTATCGAATTAAACTATGTGTGTAGCGATGAACAATATGCTGACATTTTCACCAAGCCTTTGTGTAAAAATAAATTTTGTTATTTAAGAGATAAAATAGGAGTTAAATCCAGCGATGGAATTTCTAACAGTTAGTTTTGTCTCAGTGTAAATTCATTCTGTCAATGCTTAAAATTAATTATTTTTATGAAGGCTCAAATTTAGGGAGAGTGTTGTAATATTTAAATTTCGCGCCTTTTATGTTACCTTTTTTTTTGCACTCACGCTACTCTGTGGACATTACTACTAGCCGGTGTATTGTATTTCTTCTTAATAAAGTATTAGTTATTTTCGCATACAAAACTACTGATTTTATTAAATATTTAACAACATATAACTAAATTCCGTCAATTTATCTTTATTACAAAATTTTAAACTTTCAGTCAGTTTTACGTAACTATGTAAAGCTAACGCTCTTTTTTTTAATTGGGGGTGGGCTGTGTCGGAGTCACGGCCACTTCACTTTTAAGATTCGTGAATTGTATGCCGTAATAAAATGTATTAAAAAACAATCTTCAAGTCGATCTGACCGGTAGTTCAGGATTCATTAAGCATTTTTAACTGAATTCCGTCACTTTTTCTAACAGCCAATTTTTTCAAAGACCTTAAGGCGATTATTGATTGGAACAGTTGTCTCTGTCTTTTTCTTTACGTGTAAGGAGTAAAGAAAATAATTGCACTTTTTCAATTTTCAATGGTTTTTCGTTTCAATCAAAAACTACAATGAAAGTAGAAAAAATAATAGCATTACTCACTTTGTATTATCATAACAAATATTGTTGTATATTTTTTTTTAATTAATACTTCAAAATATTAGTCATAACTAGAGTTGAAAGTAACGGTGTAGACCTATCTTTGGGATTTTTTTCTATCAAGTCAAAACTGCTAAATCGTGTTTCTAATAGATTAGATTAGATTTATTTATTTCATTTTATCAATGTCACATGACAATGAAGCTTATTAAATAATTAGTCTTAGGATAATATGACCGTGAGAATAACCGAAGTATAAAAGTCAGAAGTCAAACATAAAAAGATAATCAAAAGAAATTAATAATTAAAATTAAAATAGCTTTTGAATTTAAGGAACATCATCAACAATAAGGGTATCTTTTTCAACCTTGGGTTTTCTATCGTTTAGGAGTAATTTATATCAAAAATAACGAAAATCTGTAATATTACCGCTTTAAGATGACAACAATCGGGTACTGTTTTGGCATGTTGAAAGAATTATCTTTTGGACGATGCAATTCATTTTGCTTTATCTCTACTAGTTTTTGATATCTAAGCCGATCAAAGTAGGGATTATAATGATCTCATTACAATCGTCTATTGCATCTCATAATGCATACGTTCTGGCCGCGCGTTATTAAAAAGCCGAATTTTGAAGTAAAACGGTTCGTGTTTGGAATGCCTTCAGAATTCATTCCAGCCTGCGTTTTTAGATCAATCTAAAGAAAAAGATTAAAAGATCATTTCTAATAGAGCTAGGACGCCTGCATCTTACATGTAATCACATTAAGAGCAGGCTCCCAAAATAAGTGCATTTTTGCAACAATATTTTGAGTCAGCTGCAAGCTTGCTGAACGTGAAAACTACACATCTGATTCTTTAAATCTTTTTCTTTGGTATGGCTAAAACAAAAACACGATTTATTGGTTTTCACTCGATACTTTTTATTTAGTAAAACTATGTAGTTTGAGAGATTATTCTATATTTCTCCTACATTACATAAGTTACGCGCATAAAATAAATACCTACAATAAGAATATAAAGGTATTGATAAAACGGCTAAGACGAAATTTTGCTAGAATGTTTACTAAGCTCGCAATAAACGAAAATGTGCATTTACGCACTAAGTAAAGGACATAGTCGCTTTAAGTCACTCACACGAAATTCAACTGTAAAGCTGATCACATAAGGTTAAATATCAGGTTTTTCACCCGTGCCGCGCTGGGAGCCTGCTCTTAAGGTGGTTCGTTTTGGTTATGGCGCAAATTTCAAATTTTTCAAAGTTTTTTGAAGTATGACTCCCTGTTTAATTTCCAACAAGTTTATCCTGTTTTGCGACAGCCTTATATTATATTCTACCAATTTCAATGGATTTGTCAAACATGAATTTCCTTATTTTGGATATTTTGGTGATTACTTGAAAAATATGATATTTTATGAATATATATTCCTCTTTATATCCAAAATGAGGGATTTCACGTTCCAAAAAATCATTTATATTGGTAAAAAATAATGTAAGACTGCCGCGAAACAGCTTAATCTTGTTAAAATATTAAATATGGAGTCATATTTATATTTCATAAATAAAACTATTCACACCATAACCAAAACGAACCACCTTAAATCAAAAATTCAAACAGAGTAAAGTAAAGAATAAGAAAATAAAAATTAAAAATACATACATTCAACGGAAGTCCAGTTTTTTTTATCAATAGGATGCTTTGTAAAGTACATAATTTTTGTGACACAACTTTGTATGAAATAGGGGTGTGAGCCCAAAGACGTTTCATTAAATTCATTTCAAAATAATAATGTTACCACACCAGTGGAGCAAACAAAATTTAAAGCAAAATACTATAGATTTTTTGCCACGAGCGAGCGAGAACTTCACACTTGGCATAAGCGCAAGCCAGTCAGCTTTTTTTTCTTTTTCCAAGCAGATACAAGTAAATTCTCACAAAGGAGACTATAAACTGTCGCCATGACTCTTCATTACGCATATCGTCTGAATGCGGAAACTTTTGCGATCGCGGCTAAAACAGAAGGAGGGCAAAATTAGTTTTGTTTTAATCGTACAAACACAACTTTACTCCCTAGTATGTAAACAAGGGTCTCTTGGGGAAGTTTTAATTCAGTTACCGCGAGAATAGGGATGACGACAGCATCGCAAATATATTATGAACTCTTGATCACTAAATGGCCGTCCTACTTAAACTTCGAAAAACCTTATTCGTTTTGTTTTCCATCAAGTCTTCGATTTTTAATTCTTCAAAATCACAAAATGAGTACTTAAATGACGCAGCAAAACTATGACGTCACGCCTAGGCATTTCAAACATTTTTAGAACAAAATTTCGTTTGAAATTTTGACAGATGGTAAAAAAAACAGATGACTAGCATTTGTCATCCTTATAATCTGTTTCTTGTTACAGGGATAAAACTGGGTTTGTTTATATACTATTGTTTATGTGTTTAGGTCTCTTTTAGTTTGAGATCAAAGCGAGGATGTTCATTATGGAGGCTTGTCCGCGATAGTCAAGTCATGAACCAAAGTTGTTATTTAGCGGCACAGTTCCTCGTTTATTCAGTTTAATTAATGTTGTTGATTAAAAGAGACTTTGATACAAAAAAGGAGGGATGCCTGAAGCAAGTATGGACACTCCCTGCCGCTCTTAAGATTCCGACCTCACCCCCTCGTCTCCCAGGCTGATACAGATTGGTTTAAGTTTGGTCCTCGAACGTATAGGATTTCGCCGTGATTTTGTTTGCTCCGTCGTTTGTTTTTATAAATGTCATTTCACGACCATTGTATGCAGTGGGAGTGTCCTTTAAGGAAAGTCGCAAGTCAAGTACCTAGCTTGACAAAGAGTATGTAAACCTGGAATATTAACGTGCCAAAAATAATTCAATGAAAAGCGTTGAATTAGAATCATGTAAGATGAAACTGAACAATTTACTTTAATTAAATTTAAATTTATCACCAATAATGTTAAGTGGATATAGGTTTAGCTAAAGCAGCGATTAGACTATACAATTTAGCGCGCCATAACTCACTTAGGGTCCTAAAAAGTGTAGTGTAATCGCAGTTATTAGTTAGTGTGCCAATTTAGGGCTATTAGGTAAGCCTGAACACACTAAAACAGCGATTAGACTATACAATTTATCGCGCCCTAACTCAGTTAGGGCCCTTAAAAAGTGTAGTGTAATCGCAGTTAGGGAGTTAGTGTGCCAATTGAGGGCGATGGGTGAGCCCGACCACACTAACCCCCAATTTAGTTCACTAAATTGTGTAGTGTAATCGGAGTTTCTAGTTAGGGCGCTCAGTCGCCGCGCAGCACTCGATGCGGTAGGTCGTCGTGTGTTTTTAAAAGAACACAATTTCGGGTAACAAAATGAGTACCTACCATAAAGAAAAATACATTTTGATGAATATATTAGATATTTATAAGGACATGCCATACCTGTGGAATAAAAACCACACTGATTATAAAAACTAAACATTACGACACGACGGATTTTGCACTTTTATTTTATCCACCATTAATATAAGCCCTTGGCATCATATCACCTTATGGAAAATAAGCGATGTAGGTTTGTAGCAACGTACAGAGTTTCATCATAATCGTTTAAGCCATTTTTGATTAAAAAAAAAATAATACGGACAGACAGATAGAAGGAACTATAAGGATTGCTTGTTGACTACGGAACCCTAAATAGAAAAATCCAGTCACTTTTTAGGGTTTCGTAAACCCAAAGGGTGACCAATGTAACCTTATTACTAAGCCTCCACTGTCTGTCCTTTTATTCGTCTATCTGTCAGCGGGCTGTAATTCATAAACAGTAATGGGTAGACAGTTGCAATTTTCACAGATTGTGTTGTATCTATTACCGCTATAATATCAAATAATAAAAACTAAAAAAGTTATAAAATAAGGGGGGTAATAAACAAAAGTGATTTTTATAGGTATTTCATATGTATATTTAATTTTGGTAAAAACGTTAAAACATGTACACGTTAAACTTGGTATGATAATATATAGTACTAATCCTGCAATAAAAAATAATCAAAACCGGCCAAGTGTATGTCGTACTAGTGCTGTGTTCAAACTGAATTTTAAAAATATTTTTTTTATGTCATTCTCGTTGATGTATTTTTTTGTTTGAAATGTGAATTGGTATATATATATATATATATATATATATATATATATATATATATATATATATATATATATATAGCTGTGTGGATGTATGCTAGAACATAACACACGGAGCGCGAGTCTGACTCGTACTTGGCCGATTTTTTGTCGATGTTGAATTTAGATAAAACAGGTGCCATGTTTACCGTCTGGCGTCTGGTCTGCGAATGAGTTAGGGAGCCAATTTAGTGCAGTGAAAACAGAACGCCCTTACTAATTGCATGATAAATTGTGTAGTGTAATCAGCGATTAGACTATACAATTTATCATCATCATCATATCAGCCGAAGGAAGTCCACTGCTGGACATAGGCCTCCCGGTTCTGCGCTGCCCGCATCCAGCGGCTTCCCGCGACCTTCACCAGGTCATCGGTCCACCGAGTGGAAGGCCTGCCTACACTACGCTTTCCGGTGCGAGGTCGCAACTCGAGAACTTTACTGCCCCAACGGCCATCTGTTCTACGAGCAATGTGCCCCGCCCACTGCCACTTAAGTTTAGCAATTCTGAGAGCTATGTCGGTTCCTTTGGTTCTCTTACCCTTTTGCTCTTTAAAAATTATTTAATTCCGTTATACTTGAGGGACAAACGCCTGAGGCATGGCACAGAAGTGTGGACGTGCTTTTCTTTAAAAAGGGCGACAATACCCTGCTGAAGAACTACAGACACATCTCACTTCTGAGCCATGTCTACAAACTGCTTTCGAGGGTCATTACGAATCGTCTCGCACGCAGGTTTGACGACTTCCAGCCTCCCGAACAAGCCGGTTTCCGAAAAGGATTTAGTACTATAGACCACATACATACGCTGCGGCAGATTATACAGAAGACCGAAGAGTACAATCAGCCACTATGCTTTACTATGCGGTTACTTTGGTTCTTCTACGGATCTTTTCGTTTCTGATTCGATCACGCAGAGAAACTCCGAGGATAGCACGCTCCATTTCCCTTTGGGTGACCTTGAGCCTTCTTATGAGCTAAGTTACTATTTACATTGATATGTCCGAGCGTCATTGAAAACGCGGCCAATACCAGCTCGAGATAAGTTTACATAGATCATTACACTTTGTTTGGATCAAACGTCAGGTTGAAACCGGTAGTGGCGTGATATTCGCTTGTACTCGTGAGACGATCGTTTGTGGTAGCAAATATGACGTATTAACGGAAGGCTGTTTGTGCTGCCACACTGAGTTGAGAATTTATTAGATCTGTGGAGAAGCCATATTAGCTGGACGTCAGTCCCGAGGCAGACACCTTTTTGACGGAGCGTCGAGCAGAACACAAGTAGTGGTGATCTGTGAGCAAAATGAACGTGTCACGCTATCGCTGGGATCACCGCGTTTGCATCCATTGTAATCCAAGGCATCATGTACAATTTCGGTTGCCGAATGATCAAGACTATTCAAAGGGGATCCATAACCTAACCACCACCCTCTTCGACAAATATAATAATTTATTCTTAAGCTATGTACATACGACAATGATTTATAAATATTATGTTCATCTGATTACTAGACTATCTAGGTAGGTAGTTTGACTGAACTTTTTCAACATAACTACTGTATGTTAAATCTTTTAAAATTACTACACAATAAATAACCTGAACTTAAATTTGATGTTTTCAAGTGATGCGCTTATCAACGAACAGCGAAGAGCATTTAATTTTTATCATTTACTAGCTGTCCCGGCAAACTTTGTACAATCTTACACTACACTAACCTACCCTACCTTACCCTACCCTATATAAGAACCTTCTCCTGACAATAACGAACTCAACAAAAAAAGAATTAGCGAAATCAGTCCCGCCGTTCACGCGTAATGCGATGACCAGAAGATTTCTTCAGTTTAGGGGTTATTTTTTTCCACCTTACACTACAACAGTACACTACACTTACCTACCCTACCTTACCCTACTCTACACCACACCACACCACACCCTACCTTACATCAGAACCTTCTCCTGACAATAGTGAACTCAACAAAAAAGAATTAGCGAAGTTGGTAAAGCCCTTCACGCGTGATGCGATGACCATAAGAAATAGGGGTTAATATTTACCACCTTACACTACACTTAACTAACCTACCCTACCGTACCCAAACCTACCCTACACCACACCACCCTAGCATACCATACCCTACATAAGAACCTTCTCCTGACAAGAACGAACTCAACAATAAATGAATTAGCGAAATCGATCACGCGATAAACGGTAACCAGAAGATATAGGGGTCCATTTTTATATAAATAGATACCTATTATAGACTCCCGGTCACCTAGCACATCATATCAGCCGAAGGAAGTCCACTGCTGGACATAGGCCTCCCCCAAGGATCTCCACGACGACCGGTTCTGCGCTGCCCGCATCCAGCGGCTTCCCGCGACCTTCACCAGGTCATCGGTCCACCGAGTGGGAGGCCTGCACCTAGCACACCCAATTCGATTTATAGATTTTGTTGCATCACTCCATTTGGGATTGCGGTCTCATTGCGATTAATTTCGAACTGGCATCTTACTATGCCAAGGGTGTGGGGTGGTTGAAAGCGATCTCTCAATTGATAGTAAGTAACAGCACTTGAATTTGTTCTTGAGTAATGTAAATAAATATTTACTGCGGAAAATTGGCAAACAAAAGTTCTTTATTCTTGAATAGAGTTGTGTGTATTTGTTTTTGTTTGCTTTTGTAATTAACACAGTGATTCGAAATTTCATATTCCAAGTCTTTTAATCGGTGTCCTTTATATTGAGAATTTTCAGTAGGTACCTGCTTTCATTCTAATAGTTATTTATAAAACAAATTTGTTAATTGCATTTTATGTCCAGTATCATACGTCGTTTTTAATATAGTTGTGCGAAAACCGGTTTATAATTGATATGTAAGTACAAATACAAATTACTAATTACAAATAAAAATTATAAATAAAAATTACAAATACAAATTACAAATACAAATTAAAAATACAATTTACAAATACAAATTACAAATACAAATCACAAATACAAATAACTTACAAATACAAATAACAAATACAAACTAAAAATACAAATTAGAAATACAAATTACAAATATAAATTACAAATACAAATGACCAATACAAATAATTTTATTAAAACAGAAATTTACATAGTATCTGTACAAATCGGTTCAGACTAGGCGGGCACAGCCTGTATCTTGAGCACCAACAATAGATTATACACACTGTTTTTTGAAATATCTACCTATTTAATTTTAAAATACGTTACAGGTTGTCCGATAAATCGCGTGCCAAACCAAACCGGCCGACAGGAGGGGCCACTTGCCATCATTCCAGCTCCTCCCACATACACATTATAAAAGAAGTGTGATAAAATAATTGAAAACGCTAAACACGTTAAAAAACCGACTTCCATCGCAACTAATTAGTACATTTTTGCATTATTATTTTTGGTTTTTGTTAATTTTCTAATAAAGTACATCACCGATTTTGATAAAATTTATATGGGACCACATGGAAAGCACTAGCTTTCAAATAAAAAAAGAATCGTAAAAATCGGTTCACCCAGTCCAAAGTTATGAGGTAACAAACATAAAAAAAAAAAAAACATACAGACGAATTGAGAACCTCCTCCTTTTTGGAAGTCGCTTGAAAAGGGTAAATACCTGTCGAGTTATTAGCAGCCTTTCTTTTCTTATACTTATGCAGTTTTACGGAAATGGCACCTCATTTTGACATCATTAGTTTTTACGAGTATCCCTGCATTAAAGACAATGATGCAGATTTTCTCTTTACTCAACCCGGCGAAGATATGGAGGGGTAATTTTGACTCCGTCAATTTTTAATGTAGTTTTTTTTTTCCGCGGTCATGGTATGTTGGACGTCTCAGTAGCTGTTGCTAAGAGACCCGCTCACACCTTCAACACCGCTTCTCAGACGGCCGGCGCCTGTGAACAGAGTCACACATGCGCGAAGTCAAAAAGAATAAATATCACCCTACCAAAAGCAGTACAATCCAGTCTCTAGCAGTGCCTTCATACAGTACAGTATTTTTTAACCTTTTCTAAAACTAATGTAATAAAAACATTTCATACTATCACAAATGTGCTTTTTTTTTTTAAATCCATACAATATTAGCCGACCAATAGAGTCAACTTAAATTCTTTGTTGAAAAATAAGAATTTAGCCATTAAAATTGCAATAAAACACAACTTTTTTCACCACAATCTCGCCAGGTCTAATTTTCAATTACTAAAATAATGTAACTATAAAGTTACATTTCATCATGTATTTTTTAAATATTGTTACTTAGAACAAATGTAAGTTACGGGTGGTTAGAAACCAAACTGCCAGTAGTTCGACGTAGATTGAGTGTTCTGCGTTTAATATAGACGGATTGAGTTATATTGGCCTTCTATAATCCTTCAAAGACCTCTGCAGACCTTAGTTATTTGCAAATCAATGTTTAGATGGTTTTTATAAGGAATAACTGACATGTTACAGAAATGTTAAACTGTGTGGTTTAAAAAGATAAACATCGATCGAATCAGAAATGAGGAGATCCGCAGAAGAACCAAAGTAACCGACATAGCTCACAGAATCGCTAAACTGAAGTGGCAGTGGGTGAGGCACATAGCTCGTAGAACATATGGCCGATGGGTCAGTAAAGTTCTCGAGTGGCGACCGCGCATCGGAAAACGTAGCGTGGTGGACCAACGACCTGGATAAGATCGCGGGAAGCCGATGGATGCGGGCAGTGTAGGACTGGGGGTCGTGGAAATCCTTGGGGGGGGCCTTTTTCCAGCAGTGGACGATTTTCGGCTGATATAGTGATGATGATAGATTAACAACAAAATGATTTTGTTATTAATACTTTTCTTCTTATAATTTATGAGCTAAGTAATAATGCAGGGCGCTAAAAATAATCGTGCCTTTTTTTCTACAATTGGTAAGCTTTGTAGCAGGACATGTACGGTGGGTAGGTATGGGTAGGCAGGGCGAGGGTAATAAACCGTACGTGCACACAGATAAGTTTGTTTTTGAAATAAAGACCTACAAAGAAAAATATAAGAACTAGATTTTGCCAGCGGCATCGCTCGCTTGAACATAGTTTCTATGATTGTCTTCGAGGGTGCGCAGTGCACGAACCGCAAGCAGTTTGCGAGCGTGGAAAAAAGTATCCTATATGTTAATCCAGGTCCTAAGCTGTCTAACTACCAAATTTCAGCCAGATATGCTCAGTAGTTAGTTAGTTTTCGTGTGAACATAGTTTTTATGTCTGTCGTGCTGTCGAGCGTGGGAACTGAGTCAACTCTAGATCCCTTGGGAACTATGTGGGGCTATGCTAATTAGTAGTCGACTAGATAATCAGTATTTAATTAGCACGCCAATCATTCGCTTCATTGCGACGTGACATAAATTAACAAAGAAGAGAGAGTTAATAGCTATCCCACTGGAACAACTTAATAAATCGGAATAAAAAGTAGCCTATATGTTAATCCAGGACCTAACCTAAATGTGTGCCAAGTTTCATCCCGGTCCGCCCAGTGGTTGAAGCGTGAAAGAGTAACAAACATCCATCCATACATACAAACTTTCACATTTATAATTACAAAAGGATTTGAACACGTTAAATTTATATCACAAACTAGCTGTCCCGGCGAACTACGTACCGCCTTACATTACATTACACTGCCCTACCCTACACTACCCTACACTACACTACACTACCCTACCCTACCCTACACTACACTACCCTACCCTACACTACCCTACCCTACACTACCCGAACCTACACTACCCTACCCTACATACACTACACGACACTACCCTACCCTACCCTACCCTACACTACACTACCCTACACTACACTACCCTACCCTACCCTACACTCCTACCCTACATACACTACACTACACTACCCTACCCTACACTACCCTACACTACACTACCCTACCCTACCCTACACTACCCTACCCTACCCTACACTACCCTACCCTAAAATAAAATAGATGTTGGCCGATTCTCAGACCTACTCAATATGCTCACCATGAGAATCGTTCAAGCCGTTTCAGAGGAGTACGGGAACGAACATTGTGACACGAAAATTTTATACATAAGATATAATAAAAACATAATTTTATCTTACCCGAGAAGAGTCTTTCAAGAAAGCAGCAGGAATAATTATTTCATAAAGAAAGTTGTAATGTTGAATGTTTAGTGTTGATAGAATTTTAATTTTGAATACACATGTGTCACATGGATTGTTTTGTGCCAGCGCATGCGTAGAACAAACAGATACAATAAAATAGGTCGAATGAAAGAAAAACGAACGTTGCCGCGTGACGGCTTTTCAACCGACTTCCAAAAAGGAGCAGGTTCTCAATTCGACTGTATATTTTTTTTGTGTGTGTTACATAAAATAAAATAAAAACTTTTGACTTGGTGAACTGATTTTATTATTATTATTATTATTATCTTTAATTCAGGCTATGCCCATAATTTGTTAGTACAACTTATACTATGTTAGTAAACAATAACATATAATTAAAAACAAAATGAAATTAAAATTTACCATACATGGCGACCCTGGACTCAATGTGAACATGGTTCCAGTGCCGCACAATCGGGCAGTCCACCCGCTCCAGTATGGTGTTAAGGAGGCCGCTGGGGCTGTCCCGCACGCGACGCATCAGCGATTTATATGATTCTTTTTTTATTTTTTATCTACAAGTAGTATTATCTCACATGATGGTAAGTGACAAGATTATCCAATCCGCTGATAATCGAACCTATGACTTCCTGACGTGATGCTAATGGATACGTCACGGAGGTGGTAACGGATAGTTTTCACCCATTAAACTGAAAAACTTTTCCCAAGAAAACTTATGTTTTGTTTTTTTTTACCTAATGTCGAATCGAAATAAAATGTTTTGTTTCTTATACAAATCGAATCGCTGATAATCCAAACTTGTAAGGGAATTCCAATTTTTTTGCGAATTATCTATGAGTTTCTTGGAGAAAGTTAGTTATTGAATCACAGTGAAAATATCCTAAACATATCAGTCAATATGCGTATCAGTCAATATGCGTATAAGTCAATATGCGTGAAAGAAATCAGTCGTTATGCGAGTAACCCATTTCATCCTATATAACTAAATAGTTAATACAATAGACAAGGTGTTATTGCCCTTTTCCTTCTTGCTGTGTCTGTGTTTCCCGCCTCCTACAGTTTAGGGATCTTCAAGGCGAGAGTGAACAGGCATTATTTGAGATTTCGTATACCATCCTCGACTACATCGTCACTTACCCTCTGGTGAGATATAGTCAAACGCACTCAAATTTTTATTAACCGTGGCGTAATGGTTAGTTCATTCGCTTCATATCAAAAAGTCGCGGGTACGATTCCCGGCGGGGTCAACTTGTAAGACTCGGTTTGGTTGGTGGTAGGGCATTTTCTAAGCGAGCCTGGCTAGCTACCACCGTCTTATGTAAGTCTTGCTGCCAAACATCAGTGCTAACAACATTGATGTGTTCCGGCTTGAAGATAAGATAGCTAGTTCTCCATGGCGTTAGGGAATCTTGCTACGCCCGCTTCCATCTTCGGCATCATCGTCACTTACCATCAGGTGAGATGATGCCGAAGGCCCAATTGTGAATAAAAAAGCCGACCAAGTGCGAGTCGGGCCACGCGCAATGTAGGGTTCCATAGTTGCAATTATCGTATCCATATCTATTTTTAAAATTTTCAAATACAGCGGTTTAGTTGTTAGGGGGTGCGGACACTCGACTCCAACAAAATTTAGCACCTTCAAGTCTATTTTTTCGAAAACGGAACCTAAGTATATATCTTTGCCAAATTTAGGCCGCGGACAGACAGACGGACATACATACATACGGACAGACGAACATGACGAAACTATAAGGGTTCCTTGTTGTACTACGGAACCCTAAAAAAATCAAATTTCATCAAATCCATTTATATCTTTCAGCGTATTTGAGTTACAAGCAAGCCAACACGAACTTCTTTATATTGGAAACAGTTTCAAAATGTAATGTAACTAGCTAATCCAGTCCTTCTAAGAAGTTATCTTTCACAGTTAAGTCCAATTTGGATTCAGAGCCTTTAGTGCGCAAACGTTATGAGGGGGGTCTAGAAAATCTTCTTAGAATTTATTACCCATCAGATTCAATCTAAGGAATATAAACATTGAGCTGGGCTCACAAAATTTTCTTGGAATTATGAAGATAACGTCGTATCTAATAAACAAAAAAACATTATTTTTAGGGTTCTGTACCCGATGTCGTCGCTAAGATCGAAATGCTATCTTAAGTAGGTTACTTTTAATTATACTAATGATTCGCTTTGAACTGGACCATGCTCGCATAAACATACATAGTACATAAAACAAAAAACAATGTTAGAAATAAACTCTGAAACCTTTACACCTTACGATCTCTCACTGATTAAATAACAACGCGACCATAAAGTGACCTTAATTCGGATCATATCTGACCAAAACTACTTAACATTTAACTAAATCAATTAATTAAAAATCAAAATCCCAACTGCATAAAACTTAACCCCTATTTTTTAGCCAGACGGGTAAAAATTAAACCTATGTCACTTACATGATCAATACGAATCTAACGACATCTCATCCATCAAGCCGTTTACGCTACGAAATTAAAATACATACATGCACTTGTAAAACATAACCCTTCCTTCAAAAAAATCCAGAAATTCTAGTAGGAAAATTCGTGCCGTACATGCGAGTCAGAACCGCGCACAAAGGGTTCCGTACCATCATACTAGATGACGCTAGAACAAAGGGTTCCGTACCATCATACTAGTTTTTTTTATTATTCACAATTGGTAAGCCCTTGGCATCATCTCACCTGATGGTAAGTGACGATGATGCCGATGATGGAAGCGGGCGCTAGTTTCTTCATGTTTCAAACAAAAACAGGTTTTTTTATTTATTTATTTATTTACACTTATAGTACACCAAAACTAATATTATTATTTTTTTTGTATAGAGACCCCCCTTATTTTATCACATTTTCTAATTTATAGTATTTTTTGTTATAGCGGCAACAGAAATACGTCATCTGTGAAAATATTAACATTCTAGCTATCACGGTTCATGAAATACAGCCTGGTGACAGACGGACAGACGGACATACAGACAGACAGACGGATGGACAGCGAAGTCTCAGTATTAGCAAAGTATATATATTAGTACTAACATACAGTATGGACACTCCCTGCCGCTCTCTAGATACCGACCTCACCCCCTCGTCACCCAGATTGATGTACAGGATTTCGCCGCCATTTTGTTTGTTCCGTCATTAGTTTTTTGAAATGTCATTTCTGGTCCGTTGTATGAAGTGTCCAGGGTGTGGTAATAGGGTCCCGTTTTTACCCTTTGGGCACGAAACCCTAAAAAACCGACTTAAATCGCAAAACAACCAAGTACAATTTTATTTTTAGGTTTTTATTAATTTTTTAAAAAATTTCTTAACGGATTTCTATAAAATATTCTAAAGGATCCCTCTGAAAGCACTAGCCTATCATTTTGAAAGAGAATCATCAAACAAGTTTACAATTGGCAAAGAAATGCCGTAACATACAGACAATAGAAAAAACATACAGCAGAATTGAGAACCTCCTCCTTTTTTTAAGTCGGTTAAGAATATGTACATATCCTGCTGCTTTTATGTAGAAGCCTTCTTTTCATTTAAAAGTAAATAACATTCGTTCTACATGAATTTGAGGAGACAGGTGCTCGTATTAGATTTTGTATGCAAACCTCGTAGGAGCTCCTATTATTGCACTGTTCTCGTGTCAAAGTTTTGCCGACACGGTCTTTCCGTATTTATATGACATAACATTTTAATATCATGTCCTACGTGATGCATGAACACTACTCCCTACTTAAATAATTGAATATAGTAATAAGGATCTTACCACATTTAAAAGCACGGAATATGTACATATATGTATAAATTCTTTATTGCACACAAGGAATAATCACAACATGGTCACACCCTGGACACTTCGTACAACGGCCAGAAACGACATTTCAAAAAACGAATGACGGAAAAAACAAAATGGAGGCGAAATTCTATACGTTCAAGCACCAAACTGTAACCAATCTGTATCAATATGGGTGACGAGGGGTTGAGGTCGTAATCTAGAGAGCGGCAGGGAGTATCCATACTTAATGTTAGTACTAATATATATACTTTGACATGGTGTACGAAGGTGGTTTTATCGCTAAAAGCTACTTACTTTCTTTATATTAGCTTGCCATGTTATTTAATTAATTATTCTTTTTGTCTGTTCATCTATGTATATCATGATATCAACCGAAAGACGTCCACTGCTGGACAAAGGCCTCCCCCAAAGATTTCCACGACGATCGGTCCTGCGCTGCCTGCATCCAGTGTTCACCAGTTCGTCGGTTCACTGTGTGGAAGGCCTGTCTACGCTACATTTTCCGGTGCGCGGTCACCACTCAAGAACTTTACTGCCCCGACGGCCATATTTTCTGTAAGCTATGTGGCATGCCCACTGCCACTTAAGCTTGGCGATTGTGTGAGCTATGTCGGTTACTTGAGTTCTCGTAGGAATCGATTCGATCCCGTAGGGTAACTCCGACCATAGCTTGCTCCGTCGCCTTTTGGGATACCTTGAGCCTTCTTATGAGCCGTATGTCTGTTAGTTTGAGACAAATCTTGGAAGCTAAATTAGAATCACTTTTCGGTTCCCGATTACGCTAAAATTTTGCATACGCGTTAAGTTTCAAGAAGTGGTTAGCTATGTAACATAATTCTAAATCCAATAGGGAGGATAAGTTATTTTTTAAGCACCCCCATGATATGGGTATCAAATGAAAGGGTTTGTCAAAGAAAAATACGAATTTATTAAAATTATTTTTAAAGTAAAGCTTAAGCTCAATAATTTTTAAGTTTTTAAAAATAAATTAAATTACTAGCTTTTTCCCGCGTAGTCATCGTTCATTCTGATCAGCAGTCTATGTCACTTCCCACCACCTCAATGAATTCTGTAGAAAAAAATCACTTCAATATGGATGACGACAGCATCAGAAATAAATTATGAACTCTTGATCACTAAACTGCCCTCCTACTTATACTTCGAAAAACCTTACTCGTTTTTGTTCTATCAAGTCTTCGATTTTTAATTCACCAAAATCACAAAATGAGTTCATAAATGACGCTGCAAAACTATGACGTCACGCCTAGGTATTTTAAACATTTTTAGAACAAAATATCGTTTTTGACAAATAATAAAAAGTAAATCAGATGACTAGCATTCGTAATTCTATTCGTGCGACACCGACGTGTGCGAGCGTGGAAATGAGTTTTCCCCAGACCCCTCGGGAACTATGTCAGGATATATGGCAATTATTTAATTTTGACATTTTTTACTCTCAACCAACTTTGTGCAAAAAATCACAACAATTCATTGTTCCGTTGTAATGTTAAAGAAATTAACCAAAAATAGTGTATTTTTAGCATTGGACAATGCTATTTACACGGCATAAAAAGTAGCCTGTGTCCTTTCCCGCGACACAGGCTACCTACCTGTTCGCACAAATTTCGTTAAGATTGGTCAAGGTGTTGAAGCGTGAAAAGGTAACAAACAAACAAACACATTTTCACCTTTATAGTATTAGTAAGGATTTTGATCTATATAACAAAAGGAAAGAGATATGTGCTAGGTTAGTTACATTATAATAAATTGATTTTTTATTAAAACATATTTGACAAAATAACTTCAATAACTAAATATATTGAATTCAATCCGAAACAAAAAAAAATCATAAAAATATATTTTAAAAATAAATATTAAAACAATATTCTTCAAACAAAATATTCAAAAAAATATAATAAAAAAAAATTTAAAAATATAAAAATTTTTGTTTTAAATATACAGGGTGTAACAAAATTGGTGAAGGACCCGTTAACTGGGGGTTCTACTCATCATACTGAACAACTTTCTCCAAGGAACCCATAGTCATTTTCACATTAATAGACCCTATTTACTTCACATGTATCTATGTAACGGAATCTTGAAAAGTGATTTTCACCTACTTTAAGACGTCGGATTGCATCGAAATTTTAAACAAGTATTGCTTACCATTGACAATACATGGTAACTTTAACCTGATGCTGCAGCATAACCTGGAATCTGCAGGATGTTATCTCAACTTCTTACTAACTTCCAGTAGAGGTTTCTTGTTAGGGCTAATTGAATTGTCTCTTATTAGGCGAGAAATAGTACATTACTGCAGCGGCCAGCAAAAGAGGCATTGATGGACAATTGTGTAAATGTAGGTCGAGGCTAAGCCAAGGCACACGTACGTAAGTCCATCAATGCCTAGTTTTGGCCAAGGCTTGTATAGATTTTTTCTCAATTAATACGCGGAAATTACACACTTCAGTAACGACCATATTGTTTGTGAAACTCGTGTTTCACGTTGTTTTTTTTTAATTTAATGATTCACCCAAAATGGCCTCTTTGTAGTGTACTGTGCCGGTGGGGCTCTACGGGGGTGGCTTCTTGTGTTTTTAATACGATATCCAGTCCTCAAAATAAAAAGATACTGATATTTAGTTACAGGTTCCTTAAGCTGAATAGCTATTCTTTTGTTTAAATGCAATATCTGTAATGTATGCGTTGTAAAATATTCCGTCGAGTCGACTTTTACTCCTAAGCTAAGAAAGACTACTTAGCCGAGATAATTTTCCTTGTAAATTGATTATAATATGTCCTAATATTTCCAGTACATTTAAGAATTCCTGAAATGCTTGGCTGTATTAAAAATTAGCACTTTAAGCTTAATTTTTCGAGCTTCGGTGGCGTTACGGTTAGGGCCGCCGCCACCTGTCCGGGAGGTCGTGGTTCGAATGCTCCCACGTGCAAATGTGACTTCGAATTTAGATTTCATATTTACGTTTATACGAAGCTCTTACGGTGAAGGAAAACATCGTGAGGAAACCTGCACATGCCTGCGGAGAAACTCACAGGTTGTGTGTGAAGTCGACCAACCCGCACTGGGACCGCATGGTCGTCTAAGGCCCGATCGCCCTAATTCAGGGTAGGCTCGATCCCCTCGTTGGGGACGTATATGAGCTGATATGATGATTTCGTAAATGGATCCCTGAATAAAAAAATAGTTTTCACATACCTACAGTATTTTGTACGTCCTATCTATAGGTGGATGAGAAAAAAATCTTCATTACATGCACCTTCAAAAAAAAAACAAAAGTCAAAAATCTTCATTACCTCTCATGAGAGGTAGCCTAATTTTTTTTTAAGTTGTTATTTTACCATTTTGTCGATGTGATTAAATACCCGACGGACGGACGGACATGGCGAAACTACGAAGGCTCCCTCCATATGAATCCTGAAAACCTTTAGGCGGTAATTGTTTTTATGGAATGTATTTTTTTTTTCTACAATTGATATAAGACTTTTTATTATTTAGCAATTAATTTGGTAAATATCAAACCGAATTCATAATATATATTTAAGATTTAGCCCAAAGACCCAGTCAAAGAATTTTTTGTTTATAAAAAAAAATGGATCTTGTGACAGTATCTCTACTAAAACTTACTGAAATAATTAAAATTCCTTCGGAAATAATACAAGCTACGCATTTGCTACGAGATGCTACGATTGTCGTAGCAAGTTTGTCGATATGGATTGTTTTATTTGGGAGCTCAACTTCTTCGCTAATCCCCCTCCCTTCCCCCATAACGAAGAAGCATAGGACTCTTCCCAAACTCTGAAAGGTTTGTCCATACTCTATACACTGGGGCGAAGTCTGGCTTAGCGGAGTTTGTAGACATAGTGGCGGAAAATCTGTAACCGGTTCTGCATTACCCACATCCAGCAGCTTCTTGCGACCTTCACCAGGTCATCGGTCTTCCGAGTGGGAGGCCTGGCTATGTCACGTTTTCAGATGCGCGAGAACTTTACTGCCCCAACGGCTTCACTTTATGACCTAGCTGTCGGTGAATGGGGACGCTATATCATAAACCTGGTAGTTTAGCGTATCTGGTAGATATACGAGAGGGAATGCCCCAAAGGCCATCTGTTCGACGAGCTATATGGCCCACCCACTGCCACTTAAGTTTAGCAATTCTGAGAGATATGTCGGTTTGGTTCTCCAACGGATCTCCTCGTTTCTGATTCGATCACGCATACAAAATCTGAGCATAACACGCTCCATTGCCCTTTGGGTGACCTTGAGTCTTCTTATAAGGGCCATAGTAAGCAACCATGTCTCAGTTCCGTATTTCATCACTGACAACACACACTGGTCGAACACCTTGGTCTTAAGATATATTATTTTTGTTTAATAGGCACTTAACAGTGTCTATCTGTCAATAACTTTTGTAGTTACTCGTATCTACAAACCCGGACATACACACATTCCATAATTACTTTACAAGGGCTAACATTAAAGTTATTACAAAATGTCTGTTATTACCATTATATCAAAAGCTGTAGAGCCTTATTTAAATGCCTTCAAATACAGATCCAGTTGTAGCTTTAGTAATGGTATAGTAGCTATAAAGGTTTTATTACAACCGGCCTTGTAATTCTCAGTGTGATTTTCGTGGTTGGGTTGACCACTCAGGTTAACTTACCTGAAGCACGGTTATTACCTAGATGGGTTTGACTGTTAGTGGCATTGTTTAGACCGTTTTCGTGCTTCGCCAAGCACGTCAAGCCGTTGATGCTAGTTGTTACCACTAGATGGCAGTTGTTATGCAGTGTCAGATACCTTATAGGCGGCTTGAAAAACTTTTAACAGTGGGGTTGGCCACTAGGTCTAAAACTTCCACCAACCCGAACTTGGCTCCCGTGTGTGGAGTATGGTCACACCCCGGACACTTCATACTAAAGTCGTGAAATGACATTTCTAAAAACAAATAACGGAGCAATAATAACATCTCGGTGAAATCTTATAAGTTCGAAACCCAAACTATAACCAATCTTTATCAATCTGGGTGACGACGGGGTTAGGTCGGAATCTAGAGAGCGGCAGGGAGTGTCCATACTGTATGTAAGTACTAATATATATATATATATATATATTACTATGGTATGGTCTTACCTGTCCGGGGCTTGGGTGGGACCCGTGCCCCAGCAATGGGGACGTTATGGGTTTAAAGGGACTTCCAAAAAGGAGGAGGTTCTCAATTCGTCTGTATGCTTTTTTATGTGTGTTAGCTCAGAACTTTTGACTCAGTGAACCGATTTTTTTATTTTTTTTTATTTGAAAGCTAGTACTTTTCGGGTGGTCCCATATAAATTTTATCAAAATCGGTGTAGCACTTTATGAGAAAATTTGAAAAATAACAAAAATAATAATGCAAAAATGTACTAAGTTGTTGCGATGAAATGAAAAAGATGTCGGTTTCTTAACGTGTTTAGAGTTTTCAATTATTTACTAAAACATTAAACTCGTCCTTACTTTATTCCGTTCTCTTCTTTTTCTAACATTCGGGCAAAAACATATCAAATCTCAGTCGCAATATGGCAGCCTGGCAGTGCTTACCAAACAAACGCTTTCAGAAAACCGTTCCGACAACTGATAAAAAGTTGGACGATAAAACGTCCCATAGCCGTCGTTAAACAGGAATAGAAGGTCATAAAAATTGAATTGTTTAGTGTCAAACAGGACGGTAGGACGTTATGGGTTTACTGCTTTTATTATAGCTCTCTTGTCCACGGCTTTCCTTGGGCAGATTTTATTTTCTGTGTGTGAATGTGAACAGCAAAGGTTTACAACCGTATGGTGCCACGCTTTTCTGTTCAACATAAGTTGGGTTTTGATCTTAGCCCTCTAACTTGAATTCTCATACTTGTAATAAATACATTATTATTATTATATCAGCTCATATACGTCCCCACCGAGGGGCTCGAGCTTACCCTGAATCAGGGCGACCACGCGGGCCCAGTGCGGGTTGGTCGACTTCACACACAACCTTCGAGTTTCTTCACAGGCGTGTGCAGGTTTCCTCACGATGTTTTCCTTCACCGTTAAAGCAATCGGTAATTATATGTACGTAAGTTTTTGAAAAGCTCATTGGTACATTGGCCGTCCAGATTTGAACCCGGTACCTCTGGTTAGATGGACCGAGTCGTTACCGGTTGAGCCACCGACGTATAAAGACATGGAAAACATTTATTTTCGGCACCAAAAGAGAATTAATTTACAAAACATTTTACCACCTCTGTGGCGTAGTTTAGTCTATCAGGATGTCCGCGGTTCGAGTTCCGGCGGAGTTTAACTTCGTGATACTCGGTTTTGTTGGTGGAAGGGCATTTTCTAAGCCCGCCTTGATAGTTTAAAACATAAACATTGATGTGTTCCGGCTTGAAGATAATACAACCCAATGTGAAGCCAATGCCAAGACAATCTTAGTAAGCCCGCTTCCATCTTCGGCATCATCGTCACCTATCATCCGGTAAGAATATAAGGGCTTATCAATGATGAATACAAAAATAAAAAAAGAAATTAATGATATAGGCACATTAACGAAATATAAAATAACTAAACAGAGAGTAAAAACTAATACAGCAGTGCTGTGGTACCAAAACTGGACTCTGAATCGGCAGATGCTGTGAGTGTCGTTACATTACAGCGCTGATTTTCAGTGGTGCCCAATCATTGCGTATGCGCGCGTGAAGCGGTCGGAAATGATGGAAAGGGTTTTTTTTTTAAATAAACGTAAAAATAAAGAAAATAAAAAAAAACTACAAAAAAATAATTACCCATTATTCCCGCTTTTATATTAAAAAACCGGCCAAGTGTGAGTCGGACTCGCTCACCGAGGGTTCCGTACCACCACATCTCTGGATAAGATAAAAAACATAAGACATAAGACATTTATTGATTTCTTGTCACCAAACAAACATACATAATATTGAGAATAAATTAGATAAAAAAATGAGACGAGAAAAATAACAGTAACTAATATTACAAGTAGAGAAAAAAAAGACTATCAAAGAATGAGGTGTATGCATATCTGTGTGTGTGTTTGTGTGTATGTGTGTGTGGTGCAAGAATCATGGACCGCGCTCTGAAAAGCGAAAAAGATAAAATAGAATATCTGAAATCTTGCGAGACTTTCGGAAAGACTTTGTGTCTGTGTGCCTAATAAGACAACCAGTGACCCGAGAACTCCGTTAATATTCACGATATTCACCTTACTTTGACCCCAATTCCCTCTGTATCACATCAACAGTCTTAGTTACATTACCAACAGTCTTATGAAATTGATAATAGTATCTACCTACGTATATTGGCACGATAGTATGTTTAAATGTAGGTACTTAGGTGTAGTACAGTAAAAGCGTCGGTGGCGTAACGGCTAGGGTCGCTATCTCCTGTCCAGGAGGTTGTGGTTCGAACCCTGCCACGTACCACTCTGTTTACAAATTTCGATTAAATTAAATTGAAATTGAAATTGAAATCCTCACTGGACCCGCGTGGTCAACTAAGGCCCGATCGCCCAAGTTCAGGGTAGGCTCGAGCCTCTCGGTGGGGACATACATTAGCTGATATGATGATATTGTACAGTTGGTACCGTAGATTTACAAACTTCCTCCACAGTTTCAAGAATTCCTACAGTCATGCAACGGAGACACGTCTCAACAGGATTTGTGCTAAGGGGCAAGATGAAGGTCGAGCCCCAGGTTTCATACTGAAATCTGAGGACACTTCATACATCTAGGCGGCGGCAACTGAGCCCATGAGCACTTTACTAGTGATGTCGGCTTTGACGCAAACATCTGAGGCATTGAACCACTGTATGGATCCACAGGAGCACTGTATGGATCCACAGGACCACTGTGTGGATCCACACTGTGTCTCAGATGTTTTTGTTAGTGCTAACTGTGCTCTATCTAAGAGATGTTATAAACATCATAGATGTCTTTACCCACCCAAGTAAATGTCGAGATTTTGGGCTTTTCTTACGCGTTGGAACATTCTTGTATGGGAGCGTGGCATAGTGACAATGTATTGTGTACATACATTTTTTCAAAATCTTTCGGCGCACGATTGAACCTTTATTTTTTGATAGAGAATGCATAAACAAACTGAAAACATACTAAAAAAAAATTGGCTTAAAACGTCACGTTGTTGACATATTTGAAGTTAAAGGTTGTGAGAAAACTATTCCCCTCTCTATCTCTCAAAATATCTCAGCAATGTGACGCTTTTGGTCAAAATGTCCTAACGTGTTTTCGATTTGTACTTGCATTAACTACCGAATAATATAAGTTTACGGCCTCGACGCGCCCTCCAATCGCGTCTAAGCACACACAAATAAATAAATAATAAACAAATAAGTAAATTACAATTTGGAGGGTAGGGCCAAGTTCTAATTATATAAAATAAAGTAACATTTTACTATCAAAAAAAAACAATCCGGGAGTGCCGACAGACGTAAAAAAAATTTACAGTTTTATAAGTTTTGACGCTTAGAGTGTTCCTGGCGAACGACTAGGTTGACAAAGTTTTGACCCTGCGGGTGTTCCTGGTAAGGTGTTGGTGTTGGTGTCGCTTACGGTAACAGTTTCGCGAAATCAATGGTTTTTTTCCCATCTCAAAAAATGCCCAACGCGCCTAACATAGTTTTCACTTCAAAAATGATTATTGATAAAACATGACACAAAAACCGGATCGGTCGCCGTGGAATTTTTTGGGGGGAAGGAAGGTCTTTTTTCAGCAGTGGACGTTTTTCGGTTGATATGATGATGAAACAAAAAAAATAAAAAAAGTTATGTCATGGAAGAACGAAGACAGTATGAAAAGTAAAAAATTAGAAAACCAAAAACCAATTTAAAAAAAAATACAAAATAGATCGAAAACGAAAAAAAGAATGACTTAGTCACAGGTTCTAAATAATTGATGTGAATATATATTCACTATGACAAAAAAGATATTGCCCAAGTTCGAAAAGGGAGAACGTCATAATAAATAGTATGTCGGCACAGTGTACGCCACAGGCTGTACCTTAAATGCGAGATAAATCACGAACTATCTCTCCATGACGTAGAAAACCCATCTCCAAGGAATTGTTTGAATGATTTGTGGAACTGAACTGAATCGTTTATTATTTATAACCAGAGGCAAGTGTGGTTAGAGATTTACTATGGTTAAGTTATTGTTTACTTTTGATAATTATAAATGTTTACAAAATTACCGTTCGTATTATTTATTGGTTTTAACTTCGTTACATTCTAAATGATAAATTAGAATCGATAGATTAATGTAATTAATTACATAAATTATTTAGTAACAAATAATACAAAATGTCAAAAATTAAAATGTAACAAATAAATATATAATAAAATTAAAAGGCCAAAGCCTTAGTCAAAAAGCCCGCCCCGAGTCGTGCCTGATGCAAATGTGCCCATTACGCTGGCTACGTTACCCTGCTGTATGGCGAAAGATATGCGTTGCACCAGATACGACTCGGCGCGGGGATCTGCACCATTATTCTTCAGGCGCCGTCCAAGTTCACGCACGAAGCTCTTGGCTTCCATGCACCACGTACCACTTACCTCCACCGCAAACGGGACGAACAAATATGGTCCCTCGAGGGACGAGTATTTGTCCCGTTTTTGGATAGCAGCCCACTCGGCAGCCGAACCAGTAATTATAAATTATAAAGATTTCTCTGGTTATAGTACTGGCTAGTAGGTAAAGAGCTGCAGTTGCTATGCTACATTGTACAAGTCACTTAAGTAACTAGGCGCCCTGTCACCATTCCAAGTATTCCACAGGATGCAACCCGATCTAACTGTTCACCGGATTAATGCATTGAAATAATTACCATTGTGTTATTAATTCATTCTGTATATTTGTAACTCTGTACTTTTAAATAAAATTAGTTTAAAGTTATTATGTTTTTTTTACGGTTGTAGCTAACGTAATTCGCTTAAAAATATATTTGTGCTTTTGCAGGTAAGTCACGAGAATGAAGACACATACTAAGCTGCAAGATGTAGAATGACGTCCACTTCAAGGTTTTTTCAAAGTACAACACACAGTAAGGCTAAGGAAATAAAATATAAAAAGTTTTGTTTAAAGAAATTCACGGCCACAAAGTTTTGATGGATACAATTTTCCAGTTGACTTATGGGCTGCGACTTTCTTTAAAAACGCTTTTTACTTATTTTTTTTTTGCTTTTTAATTTCAGTTGTATCGCTTGTTCTGTACTTAAAACCACAAATATTATTTTTTATATACATAAAACTTCGTGAGGATCTTGGTACAGACATTAAAAATACGTGAAACAAAAACACCAAAACACAATGTCATAAAAAGGATAAACAAAAAATGTCGGACAACTCACAAAGCAAGGTTCTGTAGTCTTAAAAAACCAAATTAAAAAAAAGTATTTTTTGCAGTTGGTATTAAATAAGCAATAAGTATACTTATGGAAAATCTATTAAATGTTAACAAATCCAACTGCTTTTCTCAAGTTGGTCGACTAATTACTCCTTGTGTAAGGAAACCTTGTGGAAGTGCCACTTTACAAGTCATCATAATCATCATCATCATATCAGCCACAAATCGTCCACTGCTGGACAAAGGCCTCCCCCAAGGATTTCCACGACGACCGGTCCTGCGCTGCCCGCATCCAGCGGCTTCCCGCGACCTTCACCAGGTCATCGGTCCACCGAGTGGGAGGCCTGTCTACGCTACGTTTTCTTCTCGTCCTTTTCAGGTCCCGCTTTTTGATACCAGACATACATTCGTGTGTTGAACAGGAGATTTCCCTATGACTGTGTTAACATTATTTAATGTGGTGATTGGTAAATTGTAAATGATTGTGTCATAATTTCTTTTTTTTTAAACTGACTTCAAACAGGAAACTAAGTTTCCCTTCAATTTCTCTAGGATACTATCAACAAATCCTGGTTTCCTTATCATGGTACCACCCTTGGGATATCTCCTTTCCAACAAAAACATAATCATCAAAATCGGTTCATAAAAGACGAAGTTATCCGCGAACAGACAAAAAAATATATACGGTCGAACTGAGAAACCTCCTCCTTTTTTGAAGACGGTTAAAAAGCGTATTCAATTTGAAGTGGCAGTGGGCAGGGCACATAGCTCGTAGAACATATGGCCGATGGGGCAGTAAAGTTCTCGAGTGGCGACCGCGCACAGGAAAACGTAGCGTAGGAAGACCTCCCACGCGGTGGACCGATGACCTGGTGAAGATCACGGGAAGCCGATGGATGCGGGCAGCGCAGGACCGGTCGTCGTGGAAATCCTTGGGGGAGGCCTTTGTCCAGCAGTGGACGATTTTTGCCTGATATATGATGATGATGATGATGTTTCCATATGTTTATAGGTGTCGCAGGTTTTTATCATATAAACGTACCTAATCCCAGTTGTATAGCTGTAAAAGTCTTTAAGAAAAAAGGCTGTGACATACCTCATCATCATCATTATCCTCATCCTCATCATGAGCCTTATTAATCCCAACTATTTGGGGTCGGCTTTAAATGTTTTTTGTCGCCATTCCGGCCTCATACTGGTCAACTCCTGCGTCACTCCACACTCCTCCATATTTTTCTTCACTCCATCCACCCATCGTTTCTTCGGTCTTCCTCTGCTCCTGTATCCTTCCACCCTCATATCCATCACTCTACGTGTCACATGCTCCTTTTCTCTTCTGCAAACGTGGCCAAACCAAGTCAGTCGGTGGCTGTGACATACCTATGGATAGAAAAATGATCAGAAGAACATGGTGAAACTTAAAGGTTTCCTGGTTTGACTACGGAACCTTACAAATCGTTAAATATGTAAAAGACTAAATAAAATAAACAAAAGAAGCGCGCGCGGTATGATTCAAGTACGAAACGGCAGCTACTATTATGCGGCAGCGAATTCACTAAACTGTGGCTACCACATTGTGACGTCACGCGCATAAGGCTCAAAACACACCGGACAGCGACGAGCACCTTCAGTTTCAAAACACTTTAAACTTTATCTCCATTGCTAAAACACATAGTGTCGCTTAAATCATTATAAAGGGTCGCGCGTTCGCCCACGGCGCCGCAAACAGTATTGTGACCGGTCAGAGTGGCGGCACGAGACTGCTCGCAGCGCCCCGGGCGGCAAGCTGGCTTCCTCTGTTCGCTTAAGCCCGCGCTTCCGCCTACGCACGCAACAGTTGCGGCAAAGTATGTATATATAAGGTGTAACAAAGTTAGCTGAAACTATTTTAACTGGTGCTTCTACCCATGAAACTGAACAACTTTCCCCATGGAACCCATAGTCAAATCGCAAAAAAAATTGGCTCTCCCATACTAACTCGATCAGCTGATCGGCCAACTTAGTATGGGAAGTTTTTTGACATTTAACTATGGGTTTCATGGGCAAAGTTGTTCAGTTTCATGGGTAGAAGCACCAGTTAAAAAAGTTTCAGCTAATTTTGTTAGACCTTATATATTTCAGTACTAACATACAGTATGGACACTCCCTGCCGCTCTCTAGATTGCGACCTCACTCCCTCGTCACCCACATTGTTACAGTTTGGTAGACAAACGTAAAGGATTTCGCCGCCATTTTGTTTGTTCCGTCATTCTTTTTTTGAAATGTCATTTCTGGCCCGTTGTATGAAGTGTCCAGGGTGTAGTTGCGGGCAGATTTGGGCACGTTCCTTCGCCCACTCTGGATGCTGCAGACTTTAGGCCCGGACGTGCAGTGGCACTTCGTTGTGTTTTAAGCCTTAATGGCACTCTTACTTTCCCAGCTGAACGACGCTTATAAGAGCCTCAAAATCTTCGAAACACTGGTCTGGTTACAAAAATTAAAAAGTAACAAAATCAGTGAAATAAAATAGGTTGACACAATGACTGCTTTAAAATAGAAAGGTTCGCTTCGCTTACCCATTCCAAGACTCGCTTTTTGACACCAGAGTTACTTTCTGGTGTATTGAACAGGGCAGGGCACATATCTCGTAGAAAATATGGCCGTTGGGGCAGTAAAGTTTTCGAGTAGTGACCGTGCATCGGCAGACGTAGCGGTGGACCGACGACCTGGTAAAGGTCGCGGGAAGCTACTGGATGCGGGCAGCGCAAGACCCTTTGTCGTGAAAATCTTTGGGGAGGCCTTTTTCCAGCAGTGGACGTCTTTCCGCTGATAATATCTTTTATCATATCATCATTTAATGTTGATGATTGAACAGGCCATTTTATGTTCGCAGTTTATCGCTCGTCCTTTACATCATATCAGCCAAAGGACGTCCACTACTGGACATAGGCCTCGCCCAAGGATTTCCACGACGACCGGTTCTGCGCTACCCGCATCCAGCGGCTTCCCGCGACCTTCACCAGGTCATCGGTCCACCGAGTGGGAGGCCTGTCTACGCTACGTTTTCCTCTCGTCCTTTTCAGGTCCCGCTTTTTGATACCAGACATACATTTGTGTGTTGAACAGGAGATTTCCCTATGACTGTGTTAACATTATTTAATGTGGTGATTGGTAAATTGTAAATGATTGTGTCATAATTTCTTTTTTTAAACTGACTTCAAACAGGAAACTAAGTTTCCTTTCGATTTCTCTAGGATGCTATCAACAGATTCTGGTTTCCTTATCATGGTACCACCCTTGGGATATCTCCTTTCCAACAAAAAAATTATCATCAAAATCGGTTCATAAAAGATGAAGTTATCCGCGAACAGACAAAAAAATATATACGGTCGAACTGAGAAATCTCCTTCTTTTTTGAAGACGGTTAAAAAGCGTATTCAATTTCAGCTTCATTTTATTTTTTTTATTCACAATTGAAAAGCCCTTGGCATCATCTCACCTGATAGTAAGTGACGATATATATATACGGTCGAATTGAGAAACCTCCTCCTTTTTTTGAAGTGGGTTAAAAAAATGTGAGAAAACCGACACCACCGCTAGCGTTGAGAACGGCCAGAATCAAGTAGCTCGGACTATTTTGTACCTAAATACGCCTCTGCTACCCAGTCAAAGCAATAGGGATGACGACAGAATCAGAAATAATTTATTTATTTACACTTATAGTACACCAAAACAATTTCGCAAAGCTAATACATAATAGTCATTATAATGAAGTGTACAGTAGGCGGTCTTATTAATAAAAGCAATCTCTTCCAGACAACCTTTAGTTACAGGAGAGCACGAAATACTTAATTTTACAAAAGGGCAGAGAAATAAGCAACTTAATTAACTAATTAAAAAACAATACATGCTAATTTTATTATTCAATACATATTGTAACAATTATATAACTATATATATTTATATATATACACATATATGTACATGTATTCTATACATACAAATAAATATATACTAATACATATTTAAATAAATTATGAACTCTTGATCACTAAATTGTCCTCCTACTTAAACTCCGGAAAACCTAACTCGTTTTGTTTTCCATCAAGTCGAATTAACATTTTAGTTAAATTTTTAATTAACCAAGATCACAAAATGAGTACATATAATTATGATGCTGCTAAACTATGACGTCACACCTTTGTATTTCTAACATTTTTAGAACAAAATGTCGTTTTTGACAAATCATATCAGCTCATATACGTCCCCACCGAGGGGCTCGAGCCTACCCTGAATCAGGGCGATCAGGCCTTAGACGACCACGTCGACTTCACACACAACCTTCGAGTTTCTTCGCAGGCGTGTGCAGGTTTCCTTACGATTTTTTCTTTCACCGTTAAAGCATTCGGTAAGTATATTTACGTAAGTTTTTGAAAAATCATTGGTACATTGGCAGTCCGTACATTTTTACAGATAATAAAAAGTAACTCAGATGACTAGCATTCATCATCCCTATTCTGACCTAAAAGCGACGAAAAGTTTTTACTGGCAGAAGATTGGTTCCGTACAAGCTTATATTTGTCATACGACATTCCATCCAACAAACTACGGAAAGCAAAAACTTTGAGAAGGAAATCAAACAAAGTTCCTTTCAATCTCAAAGTTGGGGAGGAGTGGCAACCCTACTAAATGACAAGCAATTTCGGGGACAACAATTCTATTCAAGGTTACTTCGATAACAACTTCAAATTGATTTCTGTGACCGTCCTTTAGCATTGAGGTTGCGATCAGAAGTGACAAGATCTATATAAAGACATGTTATATACAGAGTATATTCAAAGTATATATAAACTCGCTTTTAGGTCAGAATTGCTTTAACTAGAGCGTCAGTGGCGCAACGGCAAGGGCCGCTACCTGGGAGGTCGTGGTTCGAGTCCCGCCACGTACCAATGTGTTTTAGAATTTCGACTCATATGTACGTTTATCCGACGCTCTTACTGTGAAGGAAAACGTCATGAGAAAACCATAAATAACTATAGGAATTAATAAAATAAATAAATAAACCTGCCCACAGCTTCAAAGAAACTCGAAGGTTGTGTGTGAAGTGGATTAACCCGCGCGGGCCCGCGTGGTCGACTAAGGCCCGATCGCCCTAATTCAGGTTAGGCTCAAGCCCCTCTTTGGGGACGTATATATGAGCTGATGTGATGATTTATTAACTAGCTGTTTCCCGCGGCTTCACCCGCGTGGACAACGTTTCTATGACTTTTCGAGGGTGGGAAGTGCGAGCGTGGAAAAAAGTAGTCTATGTATTAGTCCAGGTCCTAATCTGTCTACCTACCAAATTTTTAGCTATATCCGATCAGTAGTTTTTGCGTGAAAGAGTAGCAAACATACCCATACATTCTTACAAACTTTAGCGTTTAAAATATTAATAGGATATTACGTATTACCTATAGTACCCGCTGCAGACCCTATAGTTCATTCGCTAAATTAACTGCCCTTTGGTAAATGCCGCTCGCCGCTGCAGGCTCGCGTCAAACACTTCGTCAAAGGGGCCGCCCTGAGTTCAATCGCAGCGCGGCGAGCAACGCGATTGAACTCAGGGTGGCCCCTTTAGTGTTTGACGCGAGCCGTTAAAGGTGAAGCTAATTTAGCGAATTTCACTCATTATTTATACGCTCGCGACTCCTGTCGCGTAGACTTCAATAGTTTACCATTTTACCCGACTGCGCCAGAAGGGAGGTTATGTTTTTTAGAGTATGTATGTATGTATAATTGTTTGGCACGCTCTGCGGCCTGAACGGCTCGATGGATTTTAGCTTGAGGGGTGTCGTTAGATACGTTTTACTGTGAGAGTGACACTGGGTATATCAAAATAAAAAAACAAAATTAGGGTTTATTCATTTCCAAATTTTTATTTTTTTAAAATACCTTTTTTATTAAATGACGTCTGTAGCATAAGGTGTCTATATATGAATTTAACAAAAAATAATATAATTAAAAAAACGAAAAATTAAGATGTCCCAAACAAGAATTGGGTTTTTTAAAGTTTTATGTATTACTCTAACGTGAAAATACATCTATCTATCTAATTGTATACCTTTAAATGAGCAAATAGGCTATGTACAGTTGAATTAACAAGCTAACCTACAGAGTTACATCAAAATCTTATGAGCAATTTTTGAGTAAAAATTTTTTTTAACCGTGCCAACCCTAAAAAATCAAGATAGGGGAAATTTAATAACTAATAATATAAAAAAATAAAACTTTATTCTTTCAGACAAATCAAAAAAACTTAAAAGCCGGCTGGATATTAAAAATATAATATAGCCTTAACGATTTGTGGCTGATATGATGATGATGATGATGATAGCCTTAACCCAAATTTTACCCAAATCCGTTCATATCAATCCGTATTTAGTAGTTTTTGCCAGAGCACCAGACGGTTGCACATACACACATATTTTCACGCTTTTATTAGCTTCACTATGAGAGGTGTCGTTAGATTCGTATTTACTGTGAGAGTGACACTGGGTATATCAAAAAATTCTTTTCATTATATATCTTTGTATGTTTTAATCAGTTTGCAAGAAAAATTACCTAGGTTAAGTAATCTTTCTTAACTTAGGAATAAAAATCGACCAACTACAGAAGTAACTTTGTTTTTGTCACGCTTTACTATCTATCTATCATCTGTTTGAATGTATGTTTGTAACCGACTCCTTTGCACTCGATTTTGAGCCACTTTAAACGGACAGATTTAATTCAAACTTTGTATATTTTTATGAATCAGTGACAATAAAATAATTTCGTAAGTTTATCTCATTATCCTGAACTAAAAATTAAAAAAAATATAGTTTAAAAAAACTAAAAACACGTTTTTAAAGCACATCAAACTGAAAAATGAAAAATAATTCTTAATATAAGCTAAAAAACATAAATGAACGAAAAATACTAATATAATTGTGAATGAAGCGTGGGGCGCTTTGTGCCATATTTTTCGTATATAGAAATAAAATACATTTTATTATTTTTAGACTATTAGTGTTCATCAAAATCTCAACTTCAATTTTTTTTACCATCGCAATACCTTCTTCATTTACTCCTCCGTCGCTCGAAAGTAAAAAAAAACAGCATGTTTTTAAAGCTAGAACACGTTTCTGAATATAAGTTGCTTATTTGTAAGTATTTAACAAAATTATATCTTCCCTACAGCCACAGTAATTAAAAGTTTTAAAAAAAATTATAATAGCTGAAGTAGCAAATTAAAATCTATCGGCCGCCGGCGTGATAATCAATACCTACTAACTACTAGAAATAATGAGGGAAACTTAGTCAGTGATTTAAAATTGGTCCTTTTATATTAGTTTTTATGTGTTCCGTTATAGGATCACTTCATTGTCCGTCTGTATGTCTGTCAAGATCTTATAATGTTGTCTTATTACGAATATGTTGACAATCGCAAGTAAATCAAAACCTATAAGGTACTTCCCGCTTCCATCTTCGGCAACATCGTCACTTACCACCAGGTGAGTTTTTGTCAAGGGTTAACCAATAAAAAAAAAGTACTATGAAATTTGAAAAGAAGCTAGGTCTCACAGCAAAAGTAAAGAAAAAATGATAAATTGTAGTTTTATCAGTTTTACCACATGAAAAATAACTAATTTGTAGTTTTGACATAAAAAACAAATTCGTCACTTACCACCAGGTGAGATGTGGTCAAGGGTTTACCAATTGTGAATAAAAAAAAATAAAAAAAAATTGCGACGACAAAGTTACATTTGAAATTGAAAAATTCATCGTGACGTACATCAATGTATGGGACAGCATTTTTTCAACTACAAAGTTAAAAAACGATACAAATATAGGTACTGTGTTGTAGAACGAAAAAGATGTATTTGATTGAAAGATAACATATCGAAGAGTAAGCAAGCCAAAATTATATTTTCGTTAAGTATTTTCAAAGTAAAATGGATGAAAATAAAACGAACTGAAAAAAAGGAGAACATTTTCACGGTAATCCTCCAACTTTAATTTTCAAGTCTTAAAAATGTAAACCTTATTTTCTTCTTTGTGAAAATGACATTGTTACATTTGTTCAAGTCGGCACAAGGGTTTTTGAAATGTGTTCCTTTTTAATTAAAGAAATTAAAAGGGACTAACAGCGACCTCGCTAACTTAATTATTGAGTGTTTATGGAACCCTTGAACTGAATTGTGTTTCGTTTTAACATATTTTTTATGTGCATTTGTCTGATGTGTGTGATGTAATGGTTAAAGCCATTAAGCTTTACATCATGAGGTCGCGGGGTCGATTCCCGGCTGATTCTAACTTTGTAAGACTCTGTTTGGTTGGTGGAAGGGCATTTTCCTTAGCCCGCCTGGCTAGCTAGCTACCACCATCATATCTAAGTCTTGCTGCAAAATATCAATGTTAACAGCATTGATGTGTTTCGGCTTAAAGATAAGATAGCCAGTTCCCCATTGCGTTGGAGAATCTTGGTAAGCACGCTTCCGTGTTCGGCATCATCGTCATTTACTGTCAGGTGAGATGATTCCAAGGGTTTGTGGATTAAATAGTTGTTCCATGTTCCATGTTCGAATTTACTTCGCTTTCTAGGTTACAGATGAAAAACTAAAAATCAAAGTAGATTTTAAGTAATAGATAGCAAAAAGATAAAGAAATACTTTAAAAAAGTACACAGAGTGTGCTAAAGGAGCTGTTAAGGCACTTGTCCCACCGCCGACGAGAAAGCGACTAACTATCGACTATTTTCTCGCACAAGAAACGTACAATAGATGTAGATCCCGTGACAATGAAAGAGATACATATCTTAGTAGTTAATCGGTGACTGTTCACACTGCCGGCGATTAACTATTAATATATGTATCTCTTTCATTGACACGGGATCTACATCTATAGTACATTTCTTGAGCGAGTTGAGCGAGAAAATAGTCGATAGTTAGTCGCTTTCTCGTCGGCGGTGGGACAAGTGCCTAACTGGGGTTCTACTCATCATACTAAACAACTTTCCCCATGGAACCCATTAGTTGACAACTATCGCCAAAAAAGAAACTCTATACAAATCGATCAGTTGATTTACTTATTTGCATTTTTGTATGGAGTGGCAATTATTTTTTTTAGAATTGAATGAGTTTCTGTTCCGGCAATTTAGTTACATCCTGTATATAAGACCGCCTACTGTACATCTCCTGTTTCCCGTAAGTATTTGTTTGACATAATCATAATCTTATTCTTATTAATGGTTAACATATATTTACACGTCAATACCAATTAAAACATTAAATTAAAATACTAGATCAGGGGTTCCCTAACTTATTTAGGCCGCGCCCCCTTTCTACCAAAAAATATTTTCGCGCCCCCCCTTCTACCCAGATAATTTTAGTTAGGTTAATATCAGTTGAGAAAAACACTGTAATAACAAAATAAGTATTTTTATTGCTCATCAAAGTTACACAAAAATCAATAATCATACAAAATTTATTTGGTAATACCTACTTATTGGAATGTGATGGATGTGCACCTGTTCGATAAAATGGATAATGATTTATCCATTTTATCGAACAGTTGGCCCGCGCCCCACTTTGAAGGTCTCTGCGCCCCCCACTTTGAAAACCGTTGTACTAGATAGTAAAACAGACAGTCGATACACAAAAATATTTGTCATATAAAATATAATTACTTATCAAAATATGATATTATTTTTAAATTTAAATATTCATTTAAACTGTATTCTGTAATAATTGTATTTCATTCACATAACCCACCTCCGATTCGCTGACGATATCGTGGTCATGGCTGAGACTATGGAAGACCTAAGCGCAATGCTCGATGGCCTTTGTAAAGTCTCACAACAAGTGGGTCTTAAAATGAACATGGACAAGACGAAAATAATGTTAAACGTCCGTGTCGCATATAAAAGGTTCAAGACTCTTCACTAAAAGTTGATGAGGAATATGTATACCTGGGACAAACAGTCCAGCTATGTAGGTCCAACTTCAAGAAAGAGATTAATCGACGAATCCAACTTGGCTGGGTAGCGTTCGGGAAGCTTCGCAATATCTTCACGTCCCAAATATCGCAGTGTCTCAAGACTAAGGTCTTTAATCAGTGTGTGTTGCCAGTGATGACATATGGAACTGAGACATGGTCGCTTACTATGGGCCTCATAAGAAGGCGCAAGGTCATCCAAAGGGCAATGGAGCGTACTATGCTCAGAGTTTCTCTGCGTGATCGAATCAGAAACGAGGAGATCTGTAGGAGAACCAAAGTAACCGACATAGCTCTCAAAATTGCTCAACTTAAGTGGCAGTGGGCGGGGCACATTGCTCGTAGAACAGATGGCCATTGGGGCGGTAAAATTTTCGAGTGGCGACCAAGCACCGGGACACATAGTATAGGCAGGCCTCCCACTCGGTGGACCGATGACCTGGTGAAGGTCGCGGGAAGCCGCTGGATGAGGGCAGCGCAGAACCGGTCTTCGTGGTAATCCTTGGGGGAGGCCTATGTCCAGCAGTGGACGTCCTCCGGTTGGTAATACACACTGGTCGAAGACCTTGGTCTTAAGACACTGTGGTATCTGGGACGTAAAGATAATATAGCGTAGCTTCCCGAACGCTGCCCAGCCGAGTTGGATTCGACGATTGATCTCTTTCTCAAAGTTGGACCTACCTAACTGGACTATTTGTCCCAGGTATACATATTCGGTAATTACTTCGAGTGTAGAGCCTCCAACATTCAGATGAGTAGGTATAAGGTTAGCGTTCTTAACAAAGAGAAAAGTCCATATTCAATAAGATTTCTAAAGCAACTTTCTCTGTAGACATTGCGAGCTCGAAACTAAAATACTTAGTTCGAGGAAAACTCATCAAACCGCGGCACGGCACGGCACGGACAAGGGCAGCGGGAAAGATGTCGAATAAATCTTTTCCTTTCTTTTTCCCTCTAAAACTCGTAACAATTGAAACAAAAGTAAATTATGACCGGCCCCGGGTTGGCGGAATTATGTTGGAATTATGAAAAATGGCGGATACCCATTCGTATTATAATATTATTTTATTCTACCTACATGCTATAGTCGAAGCATGAATTAAGGACTTCCTGGGTTTGACGAGCTAACAGGGTGTTTCAATCAAAGTTTTTATTTTATTTTTAGGTTTCCGTACAAAAAAAAATGGAACCCTTATAGGATCACTCGTGTGTCTGTTTGTCTTTCCGTCCTTCTGTCATAGTCAATTTGCTCCAAATCTACTGGACTAAATAAGGTGAAATTTGGTAGGATGGTGTAATCTTATGACCCAAAGATGTGCATTTTTTTTAAATAAGGGTCATTTTCGGGATATACATTAGGAAATTGAAAAAAAAGTATTGCAAACCTTACTGTATCATATGTCAAATGAAATGGCTCATTATAAGGATCTTAAATATGTTTTTGTTATTAAGGTAAAATAAAAAGTTTCGATTTTATTCATGAAAGAAGACGAAAATTGACCATTCCCTCCCTGATCTCCAAAACCACTGAGCCTAAAATTTTGAAAAAATACAAAATATAGTTAATTGCTTTTCGATTACAGTAAATCCTATAAAAATTATATTAATTGAAAAAAAAGTGACAAACTTAATACAATACGTTCACTTACGGGAAACAGTTCACTTAAACACCACTAGATGGCGGTATTAGTAGTAAAATAGCGTCTTATTGTGAGGACTTCAAATGTGATATTTTGTATTTGACTTTGGCATTGTACGGAACCCTCTCTACGCGAGTTCAGCTCGCACTTGGCCGGTTTTATTTTATTCCACAATTGGTAAGCCCTTGATATCATTTCACCTGATGATAAGTGACGATGATGCCGGAGGTGAAAGCGGGCTTACCAAGATTCCCCAACGCAATAGGGAACTGACTATCCTATCCGGAACACATTAATGCTTTGAATTGATTGATGCTTGGCGGCAAGACTTAGATAAGATGGTGGTAACCAAAAAGACTGACTTCGTCACAAGATTAACTGTCTTTAGAATGTTTTCATTCAAATTTTGTAAAAAGAAAATAACGAATTAGAAGCTCAACAATTTTGCGATGCGGAATCGATAGTTACACGAGAGTGAATCTTCTCTAAACCATGAATACAACTGAAAATTTTTATAAAAGACTGATCTGGCCCAGTGGTCAGCTTTGCCTGCTGGGCACAGAGTCGTGGTTCGATGGGCATCCACAGCAAACGTTTGTGTAACTAACAGGTTAGGAAGGAAAATCTACCGAGGATGCCATTTTAAATTTAACATCTCTGATTGTTGATCAACTAGATAAAGGAACTTAATGTCTTACAGTATTTCTTGATCTAAAAAAAACCTTTGACACCGTCTCTTTCGCCACTCTTTTACACAAATTGGAGAGGATTGGCATCAGAGATGTTCCCTTAGAATTGTTTGAGGATTATTTAAGTGATCGAAAACAGAGGGTTAGAATCGGAGAGCACACAAGTACTGACTTACATGTAACCTATGGAGTCCCACAAGGTAGTGTCCTAGGCCCCACTTTATTTTTAATTTACATCAATGATTCATGTAATTATAAAATTTAAAATGGATATATAATTTATTATGCAGACGATACTGCTATAGTTTCACAGGGGACTCTTGGGATAAGGTACATGAGATATCAGAGGCAGGTTTATCTAGAATTGCAAGCTGGCTCAATTTTAACCTACTTACTCTCAATACCTCTAAGACGAACTACATGTGTTTTTCGATTAACAATCGTTCTTAACCTCGTAATAACTTTAACGTTAAAATACACAAGTGCGATAGCCTGGTAAATAAATGTGCATGTCCAATAATAGATAAAGTTAGTAGTACGAAATATCTAGGAGTAATGATAGACCAAAGATTGTCTTGGCATCAACAACTTGAAGTAACTCCAACTAGGACTAGAAAACTCATTTGGATTTTTAAGATGTTGATATATGTAACTTCTTAAGAATTAATCAACCAAGTTTACATTGCTCTTGTGCAATCGATCTTAAATTATTGTATTCCAATCTGGGGAGGATCTTCTAAAATCAAATTCCTTGAACTAGAGAGAGTGCAACGATCACTTCTTAAAGTAATGTACTTCAAAAACTATCGATTTCCTACCAAAGATCTATACTTTACATGTAACCTACTTTCTGTAAGAAAACTTTATATTCTTTAATTACTCTTGAAAAAACATAAATCACTTCCCTATGATAGCAACATTTGAAACAAAAGAATTAAAGACATTGTTGACCGCTGTATAGTTAACACTACATTTGCCAGTCATAATTATAAATGTCAATCAGTCTTTGTATATAATAAAATAAACAAGATTTTGAACATCTATCCCCTCAAATTATACGAATTAAAAAAAAATAGTTGTTGAATGGCTAAAAAACCTAACATACTGTGAGGTGGAGCAACTCATGAAAAGAATAGAATAAGGTAAAACACACATACACACACCACACGCACACATACACACGTGCGCCCAAACATACATTCATACACACACACACACACACACAAGAACACACCAACACACACATCACACGTTATTCATAGTTCTTTTATTATTTGTTTCGTTTCTCCTTTTTCTCTTTTATGTAAATTTTTGATGAACATTGTTATGTTATATGTACTTCTATTTGATCTGTTTGTTTGTTTATTTGTACTTAGTGGTATGGAAGAACTGGGCATCCTGTCACAAGTATTTTTTTTACTTAAAAGGATGTCCAAACACAAAATATTATGTACAAACTACCGTTACTAAATAAACTTATTTTTTTTATTTTTTTTTATTTTTAGGTTTGTTGGCTACATGTATGCATGTTTAATATCTATGTTATAAATAAATAATAAAAAAAAATAGTGCAGTCGAAGTGGCTAAGTTCTGGGCCGGAATGATTTAATTTGTCATAGACACGCAAAGAAGAAGAATAATATCTATGTTACACGTATATAAACATATATAATTATGTGTATCAGTCTCTGGTTACCTTAGTAAAGGGAATCCTAGTTTGGGGCTATTTGACCCTGAATGTAATTAAATATTAATATTATATAAAAAAATATTTTTATTTTGTAACAGTTTTTTGACATTTTTTTTAAACATCCCTTTAAGTAAAAAAATACTTGTTTAATGTGTGTGTGTGTGCGTGTGTTAATACTGTAGTAACAGATTTTGAGTTATACAATGGTATGTAAGACAGTAAGTCTAGGTCGGAGTGAAAAGTGGAATTATAATATTTACACACATACATTATTCTGTACCGTAGTTAATGATTTTTAAGTTAGAAAACGGTATGTTTAAACTAATAATTCTAGGTCGGAGTGAAAAGTGGATTAATAATATTCACAACCACTCCGACGTAGAATAATTGTCATTAAACATACCGGTTGCTAACTCAATAACAGCAACTACAGTACAGACTACAGTAATTACTACAGAACTGTGGTTGCCTATAGTTGTTTCGCATAGGAACCAAACTTTGGAGTTTGACTGCAACATACATACCGAACCGCTAACTCGATTTCGGTGGCCGAAACGAATTATTCTTCCTTGTTTTAATCGTCCTCTGAATTTCTTTAGAAGTTTCTTTTAGTCTTCATAATTTTTCTTATTTAATGGCAAAAGAAATGGCTCATGATTTAAGTTTCCATATAATGAGATTGCTTTGTGTTCTGCTAAATTAGAAATGATTGTCAAATTTATATACATTTACTTTTTATCTTTTACCCCAAATAGCGCGGTGTCTCAAGACTAAGGTCTTTGACTAGTGTATGTTGCCAGTGATAACATGCGGAACTGAAACGTGGTCGCTTACTATACGCAAAGTATATATATTAGTACTAACATACAGTATGGACACTCCCTGCCGCTCTCTAGATTCCGACCTCACTCCCTAATCACCCAGATTGATTTAGATTGGTTACAGTTTGGTCATAATCACCCACCGTACAGTCGAGACATGGCTCCTAGCGACTATTTTCTCTTCCCAAACCTTAAAAAAGACCTGCGATCGATTCCCAATCGATATGAGGACGATGAATCTCTGAAGGCTGCAGTAAACGAAAATTTTGAAGACAAACAGAAGGAATATTGTTTTGAGGGTTTATCAAAGTTAATTCAGCGATCAAATAAATGCATATCGATTATGGGAGACTATATTGAAAAATAAAATAATTTTAAGACCGTTAAATTTTTTTTCATACCCATACCGAGAATATATTGAACTCCCCTCGTATGTCTATATCGTGTGTCACCCTGTATATATTAGTACTAACATACAGTATGGACACTCCCTGCCGCTCTCTAGATTGCGACCTCACTCCCTAGTTACCCAGATTGATTAAGATTGGTTACAGTTTGGTCATACTCTGGACACTTCATACAACGGGCCAGAAATGATATTTCAAAAAACGAATAACGGAACAAACAAAATGACGACGAAATCCTTTAAGTTTGACAAACAAACTGTTACCGATGTGTATCAATCTGGGTGACGAACCATAATAAGGAAGCCAGGATCTGATGATGTCATCCCAGAAAAATTGAAGGGAACCTTAGTTTCCTGTTTGAAGTCGGTTTTTTTTAAGGTTGTGTGTGAAGTCGACCAACACGCACTGGGCCCGCGGGTTTGGCCCCACCCTTGCCAGTTTAACCGATAGTTCAGGAAATCTAAAAAGTATTATAAATAGCAGGGCACTGTAATCAATTTAAATGAAAAAATAAGAGGGTCAATTAGGCTTTCCTAGTTATTTGTAATAAGTTCGTTTAGTTTCCATACAAAATGTTTTATAACAAGTGCAAAATTAACGTTGTTTTTAAAATACACATCATTTATTAAAAAGACTACTGAAACCTACTTCGCGCGTAGTTCGACATGCACTTGACCAATTTTTTCGAGCTTTTATTTAGTTTCACCTGTGCCGGTGTCTGTAATGAAATCTTGCAAGTCAAATTTGACCCACTTCCCGGTTACCGATTGAGCTGAAATTTTGTACGCATATGTATATCGCGTGACACTAAAAGCTTGTACCAAAAAACTTTTAGGTTTTTATTTTTTATTTAAGTGCGTATAAAAAGTGATTTTAAGTTTAACGTATCCACTGCTGGGCAATCTCATCCTATACGCGGGAAGATTAGACCATACTCCTCTCACGACGGCAAGGTCCGGGTTGGCGAACGTTAAAGGGCTGGGGCGAACCTCACTGTCATAAGTTTTTCAAGCCGCCTGTAGGGCATCTGACACGGCTTAACGACTGCCATCTAGTGATAGCAACCAGCACCAACGGCTTAACGTGCTTTGCGAGGTACGCAAACGGCCGAGAAAAATGCCAATAACAGTAAAACCCATCCAGGCAATGACCGTGCTCTTGGTCAAAAATACCCATTATTATACAGGGTGAGAATATAAACTAGGGCCGCCGCCTCCTGTCCTGGAGGTCGTGGTTCGAATTCTGTCACGTACGAATGTGATTTCGAATTTAGATTTCATAATGTACGTTTATCCGAAGCTCTTAAGGTGACGGAAAACATCGTGAGAAAACTTGCACACGCCTGCGAAGAAACTCGCAGGTGGTGTGTGAAGTGGACCAACCCGCACTGGGCCCGTGTGGCCCTATCGCCCTAATTCAGTGTAGGCTCGAGCCCCTCGGTGGGGACGTATATGAGCCGCTATGAATACAGGATGAAAATAAAAACCAATTTTATGAATGATACCATCCACAGAACCCGAGGGAGGCTGGAATGGCATCGGCAGGACGACGAATCGTTTTTGAGGTCAGCCATCTGACAAACGGCCTGATGTGTATTTGATTGCGGGTTCGATAGTTTTGAGTTTACGGCCACTATAAAAAGAATCTTGTAACTGACATAGGCGATCGTGGTGTTGTGATTTGTAACAACGACATTTGATATTTTTGAGTGGGTAGTGCCTGACTATTGAGAAAAATATTGGAAACTAGCTTTTGCCCTCGGATTCGCCCACGTGGACATCGTATTTATGACTGTCTTGGATGGTGAGTGACAAAAGTTTACCTCAGATCCCTCAGGAACGGTATCGGGCTATTCTGACTAGAAGTCTATGTCACTTCCCACCCCCTCAAACAATTCTATACAAAAAATCACTACAGTCCGTAACTCCGCTGCGACGCTGACGTGCGCGAGTTTTTCCCAGATCCCTCGGGAACCATTTCAGGATATGCTAATTAGTAAATTATATCATTTCCCACCTCTTCAGCTATCTCTATGCAAAAAATCACAGCAATCCATTGTTCCGTTGCAATGTCAAAAATACTAACCAAAAAAAGTGTATTTTTTCAGTTCCCTTAGGAACTGCATCGGGCTATGCTATTTTCACGGTATAAAATGTAGCCTATGTCCTTCCGAGTGACACAGGCTACTTGGATGCCAAATTTCATCAAGATTGGTTATGAAGTTGAAGCGTAAAAAGGTATAATATCACAGTTCACATTTATAATATTAGTAAGGATACGTAACTATTCCACTATTATAGAGTTCAAAGGAAAACTGTTTGACTATATCTGATTGACAAAACGCTGACCAAATATAATGAACTGGCCCTATCCATACATTAAGCTCTAAAGAATTTTTCGTTAAATTTGACATTTAATTTTTGACTTCTTCTGTGAGATTTATTGTACATTTAATTTTAATTGAGGACTATTGTAAAGATAATTTTGTTGAATTATTATTTATTATTGTTTTTGTATGCCTTATGGCGGATCACAGAGTGCATAATTATAATATGTAACACCCCTTTTACCTGTGTATCATAAATATTTTCTTATTCTTATTCTCAAATAATTGAAAAATTGGGAGAACATCGCTTTCTTTGTTCGCTCACTTATTTAATGTTATTCACTTCGCTTAGTTGTATTGCAATATCACTAGTGAGATTAAAATGACATTACTGAAATTGTAAGCAGTATGTTACGGTTTACAATCTTTTGACAGGTCACAATCCCGTTAGATTATAATCTATCGGTTTTTACAATTTTACGGTAAAATATACATTAATTGAAGAATCCGATTGAAAAGGGAAAGCCCCATTTCTCCGAAATTTCTGGCTGTACAGTTAATTAACTGTAGGTACAAAGACAATGCTCTTAATTCAATTCTCAATTTCTCAGTATTTTATTGTAAATCCTTACTTAATATTATAAATGTGAAAATGAGTTTTTTTGTTTGTTTGTTACCTTTTCACGCTTCAACGTGTTGACCAATCTTAATGAAATTCGGCATACATGAAGCCTGTTTCACGAGGAAGGACATAGGCTACTTTTTATCCCGTGAAAATAGCATAGCCCGATGCAGTTTCTGAGGGAACTGAAAATAATACTCTTTTATATTTAATTCCTTTAACATCGTAACGGAACAATGGATTGTGTGATTTTTTGCACAGAGATGGATAAGGGGGTAGAAAATGACATGATTTACTAATAAGCATATCCTGACATAGTTCCCGAGGGATCTGGAGAAAATTAATGTCCAAGCGCCCTCTAAGACAGTCATGAAAACGATGTCCACGCGGGCGAAGCCGCGGGCAAAAGCCAGTTCAATTTAAATTTAAACGGTTTCTGTAACCATGGGCCACGCTGAAAACCAGCACTGTGTTGCAGCATAAACCGCACGCAGTATATTCTGAGCGCGATCCGTGATTTCTGCACCACACACACACACAATCACACATCATACTTTGATAGTTTTTTTTTTCTACTTGTAATATTAGGTACTGATATTTTTTATCCTCTCATTATTTTTTTATTAAATTTATTCTCAATATTATGTATGTGTTTTTGGTGACAAGGAATCAATAAATGTCTTATGTCTAATACAAAGTGGAATTCCCAACAATCCTCTTAGTACTCAAAGGATACTAAGCGTCGTGAATGTGCTTTATTATCATATCAGCTCATATACATCCCCACCGAGGGGCTCGAGCCTACCCTGAATCAGGGCGATTAGGCCTTAGTCGACCACGCGGGCCCAGTGCGGGTTAGTCGACTTAACACACAACCTTCGCTTTATGCTTTAACTTACTGTAATTATGTACCTGTGTTTCATTCTCAGGTTTCATCATATTCACAGGCGCATAAAATCAAGACCAGCCCACCGGACTGCATGTAGCGAGCCCGGTGAATGCTATATTTCATCACAGTCCGATGGTTGCAATTAAAACGCCGTCCGCGGCCATACGATGGCGACGGGAGCTACCACTGTAGAATCAATTCGATTCGAGTCGACACTCCCATGTTTTTTGGTTTCGACTGTATTAAATTCTTTTCGAATCAAGTTTGAATTTGAATTTGGAAATCGTTTTCGTTCCATTTTGATGTGTGGATTTGATTCTGTTAACGGAGTAGGCTGGGTTGAAAATTCATGACACGTTTAATCAAACGCTGAACTCTGGCTGAACCTAGTCAAGCTGCTCGAGTTAAATTGTAAGCTTAGTGTAGATAAGTCTCAAGATTTATTAATAATTAATGTATAAAAGTTAAATAATTTATAAAAGCGATCAAAACCATTTTGTGACGCGCGCTAAATACTAGAAGTGTGTTTGTATGGATTCCCCGACAATAACTCAACCGCAAATTGCTTGTGCTTAAGCATTCATTTAACGGAGGTACAAAGATTTTAAAACAGTTATATAGCATCCATATTAATTATTTTTAAAATTGAATATAGGACGTTTGACCAATCAAATGATATATTTTATATTACCTAAAGCTTCTCATGAGTGTGACAGAGCATGATTATTTTTTCAAGTTCCGTTTCAGTATCAATATTAAAAATAATGTTAACTTTAGCTACGCATTTTTTTCAGTCACTATACGACGTATAAATTTTGGACAGAGGAGTATTTTATCTACATTTGATAAGCTCCTGGCATCATCTCACCTGATAGTAAGTGACGATGAGGCCGAAGATGGAAGCGGGCTTACCAAGATTCCCCAACGCAATGGAGAACTGGCTATCTTATCTTTATGCCGGAACATATCAATGTAGTTAACACTGATGTTTGGCAACAAGACTTACATAAGATGGTGATAGCTAGCCAGGCGGTCTTAGAAAATGCCCTACCACCAACCAAACCGAGTCTTACAAGTTGACCCTGCCGGGAACCGAACCCGCGACCTCCTGGTGTGAAGCGAATGGACTAACTATTGCGCCACGGAGGCGGATAAACTGCAAATATCAATCTGTCCACAAGATACAAGAGTCATCACATCAGCTCTTATATACGTCCCCACCGAGGGGTTCGAGCCTACCCTGAATTAGGGCGATCGGGCCTTAGCCTACCACGCGGGCCCAGTGCGGGTTGGTCAACTTCACACACAACCTTCGAGTTTCTTCGCAGGCGTGTGCAGGTGTCCTCGCGATGTTTTCCTTCACCGTAAGAGCGTCGGATAAACGTACTTAAGAGATCAAAATTCAAAAACACATTGGTATGTGGCAGGACTCGAACCACGAACTCCCGGATAGGAGGTAGCGGCCCTTGCCGTTGCGCCACCTACGCTCTACATACATGAGTAAACGTCATCAAAGTTAAACATAAAAATGTTTCAAAACAAAATACGTTACCACAGAAAACCGTAAATACACATCAGGGTTAAAATTTTGTAATCTGGCCGCGGTCTGGTCAGAAAATACATAAAAAATATATAACTTTTTTTACAAGACCATCAATCATACCAAACAAGGTCGTCGTGCTACGCCTACCGCGAAAATTTTGACTGTATGTTTTGTTACATAAAAGTCAGATTCGGTTATTTTTATTGATAGCATCGCGTGCCCGATGGGAAATGGAATATTAAAAGAATTCTGTTTGTTTTCAGCGAAAATTAAGCGTGTGTTATGACTAAATTGTTTTTTTTTTAATCTGAATAGATGTACCAAAGACACACCTACCTATAAAATTTGATAGGATTATACTTACGAGTACTTACATTCTCTAGAGTTTTTTTTATTGTATGGTGAGTGCAATACAGAGTATTCATCTTAAAAGGCTGTATCAAATTAAAGCTTGTACCTAAATTTTTAGGTTTTTTGAAAAATTATGCTTTTGTATCCAAAGATCGAGTTGACTGGAAGAAATCGCTCTTAGCGATAAGACCGCCCAAATTTTGCCGCTATAGTACCTTCATAAGAGTTTGTTTTTCACCATCATCATCATCATATCAGCCGAAGGACGTCCACTGCTGGACATAGGATTTCCACGACGACCGGTTCTGCGCTACCCGATTTTGTTTTTATATCATGTTTTTTTTATTGTATGGTGTGTGCAATAAAGAGTATTCATCTTATCTATTTTCTAATGCGTCTAGTATTATGGGTTTGAAATCACTTGAAGTTATTCTAGTTATAATAAGTAGGTACCTAAATATGAGATACTTTTAAAAAGTCTTATGTACTATTACACCTGGGAGCATCAGTGGCGTAATGGCAAGGGCCGCTACCTTCTGTCCGGGAGGTCAGGGTTGGAATCCTGCCACGTACCTTAAAATACTTATATTTACTCACTCTAGAGCTTCGGCTTCTTTTGAGCTTTACTTTACTATTCGAGCGGCGGTGGCTTAACGGTTAGGATCGCTACCTCCTGTTTGAGAGGTCTTTGTTCGAACCCTGCCACGTACCAATATTTTATCTTATTTCGATTTCATATGTACGTTTATCCGACGCTCTTACGTTTAAGGAAAACATCGTAAAGAAACCTACACAGGCCTGCGATGAAACTCGAAGATTGTGTGTGTAGTTGACCAACCCGCACTGGGCCCACGTGGTAGATAAGTTCCAATCGCCCTAATTCAGAATATGAATGAATGAATGAATGAATGTTTATTTGCAATAAATATGGTACGAATAAGGTGATACATTGTAAAAGGAATCTCATATTTAGCCATTATACAGTTAGCATGCAAATATTCAACAGGGTTAGTAAACCACAATATACACTAATGTCATAAATTAAATGTCAGGAACAAACTCATAAAAATAAAATAAAATTAATATACTTATTGCATTATTTAAAAAAACTCTTCCTAATCTATCAAATTTATATTAAAAAAAATGTCATAACATAAATCAGATTTACTAAATGAATATTAAAAAATTCACCTAAACTGTAAAAAATTATCTCTATCAACCATTTAAATAGCTCGTTAAACATTTTTTTGCCTTTTACATCCTTTATATTCTTTGGCAGTTTGTTGTAGTAGGCTCAAGCCCCTCGGTGGGGACGTATATGAGCTGATTATGATGATGATACTTACTCCTAAAGCTCGTATATAATCGAATACCTCAGAGGCGTATTTAAGATTCCGTCGCCACGGGCACAAAAAAATCCGAACCTCTAAGTGACAAAAAACCAGCCAAGTGCTAGTCGTAGTTGCGCGTTAAGGGTTCCGTACTGCCACACGATAAACATCACTTTACTGTAACCGTAGCTCAGAGGCAAAGTTCACTGGCTTTACACAGGAGGTCGCGGGTTCTATTCCCGGCGGGGTCAATTGTAAGACTCGGTTTGGTTGGTGGTAGGGCATTTTCTAAGCCCGCCTGGCTAGCTACCACCATCTTATCTAAGTCTTGCCGCCAAATATCAATGTTGATATCATTGGTGTGTTCCGGCGTGAAGATAAGATAGCCAGTTCCCCATGGCGTTGGGGAATCTTGGTATGCCCGCTTTCATCTTCGGCAACATCGTCACTTACCACCAGGTGAGATGTTGTCAAGGGTTTACCAATTGTGAATAAAAAAAAAACCTTCTGTTAGAACGTTCGTAGTGGTTCGTCATCCTTACGTTTTTTTTAATGGGTTAAATCTATAAGAAATTATCGACTACCTAATTCAAGTTTTCAAATTTTGCTCAATTTTTTTTTACATCGACTGGCGAAAGAATATACAAAGACAACCTCACCTCTTGCCGCCCCGGGCCAAGTGCCCCCCTGAACATAGGCTAAATACGCCTCTGGTATACCTACGAAATTAAATTCGCAAAAACTTTCGACTGACTCTGTGGTTCAGTGTTTATTTAGCGCTTCTACCTGTTGAACCGAGGGTCGTGCTAACTTAAGGTCGTGGGTTTGATCCCTACCCAGGGCAAATATTCTTGTGAAGAACTGGTTTGTTAAGATACCTAGGTACCTACTTACTATAACCACACCCTGGTCACTTCATTCAACGGGTCAGAAATGACATTTCAAGAAAGGAATGACGGTACAAACAAAATGGCGGCGAAATCCTATACGTTCGACAACCGAACTGTAACCAATCTATATCAATCTGGGTGACGGGTGGTGAGGTCGCAATCTAAACAGCGGCAGAGAGTATCCATACTGTATGTTAGAACTAATATATATACTTTGCTATAACTATATAACATCAAGTGATTTCAAACCAACAACACTAAATAAATAAATAAATATTCCGGGACAAATCACACATGGTCATCTAGCCCCAAAGTAGGATTCCCTGTGTTATGGGTTACCAGAGACTGATATACATACTTATATGGGGATATAAAAGACAGCGACGGCAACGGCGACGGCATCCCCGGCACTACATCGTCGGTCCCACTGGTCGCGCCCGCGCCCGCACCCGCAGTATCATCACTTGAGCCACCGCCTCGTTTATCATTAACGACGTCACACAGCGCGACAGTAAATAATGCACCGCTTATTATTTGCCATCAGAATGTTCAATCATTGAACAATAAAACTGAGAAATTAGCCGTGCCACTTACGTCAGAACTGGAATGTGACGTGCTCGCGGTAACCGAGCACTGGCTTACTGACGATAAATTAAAGTGTATTAACTTCGACAATTATTTGCTAATATCTGCTTTCTGCAGAAAACAAGCTATTCACGGTGGGTCGTGCCTATATGTCAAAAGTAATATTAAAGCAATTGAGCTTCCGGATGTATGTATACTATCTAAAGAACTACTTTGTGAAATAGCAGCAATTAAGTTAATTGAACTGGACTTGACTATTATTTGTATTTACCGAACAAACTCAGCCAGTGTTAAGGATTTTTTGACCCACCTGGAAGGTGTGCTCGAGAAAGCTAGCAAATGTAGTCAAAATATAGTCATAGTGGGAGATATAAATATTAACTGCATCGGGGTACGAACGTTAGAACAGAAGAACCTTTCAGAAATGTTGTCTATTAATATTTTTTGTAATAAAGTTGATTTCCCCACTCGGGTGACTGCGCACTCGGCGACTGCACTCGATCATGTGTACACCAACACGCCTCCTGGCGTGGTGTGCGCTTCTCCTGTTGCCTCTAACGTGGGCGACCACCGCGCGGTGCGTGTGGAGGTCGCCTGCCAGAGACGGGCGCCGACTGCGCTCTTCCGGATGGGAAGAGATTACTCTCCGATGAACCGCGCCAATTTCGTTCTTTCTATAGAAAGCGTAGACTGGGCAGCTGTGCAAGAGCGTAATGGTCACTGTGCCGCGAGTATGGCAAGGACCGTAATTACCATACTTAATAATAAAATTGACAATAGCTTCCCGCTGAAACGAAAGTCTATAAATAAAAAAAATGACACGTGGGTTACAGATGACATTTTAAATTTAAAATTATTATTATTTGACTTTATTCAACTCGGACATACTAAATTTTGAAATTATGAATTGGATTGACATTTTAAATAACAGATATAACATCTTGCTTAAACAAAGCAAATCCGATTACTATTCCAAAATACTTAGTAATACTCAGAACGCTAGTAGAACTATGTGGCAGGTCGTAAACAAGGAGAGAGGTAAGATCAGTCAATCCTCAACCGACTTTACTGAAATAGCAGTAGACTCTAACGGAGTTCGTTTTGGGTCAAAAAAGGACGCAGTCAATGCGATGAACTCTAAGTTCGTAGGGGCGGCAGCGGCTTGTGGGGCCCCTCGCGCCGACGTGCCACTCGCGTACCGCGCGCTGGAGGCGGCCCGAGCGCCTGCAGATCGCTCAATGTGGCTGCAGCGGTTTAGTGCAGAGGAGGTGTACCGCATTATTACTGCGCGTATACCACATAAGCCGACAAAAGATATTTATAATATCTCAATGGATCTTCTGTATCAAACGGCAGCGGCTATTTCACCGACATTGGCAGACCTATTTAATTTATGCATTAAACAGGGATTTTTTCCGGTTGCTTTTAAAATAAGCAAAATCTCTCCGCTTTTTAAAGGAAAAGGCAAGCGTGATAACATCGATGGATACAGGCCTGTCTCCATCATACCGGCTGTGGCTAAAATACTGGAGAACGGACTGAGCACACGCCTGAGCAACTACCTCGCCTCTACTGAGGCATTGTCGGAGCGCCAGTTCGCGTACCGGGCGGGCCGTTCCACAAATTCGCTTGCTCGTGAAGTGGTGCGACGGGTGATGACTGCCCGCGAGCAAGGTCTGCAGGTAGCTGTGCTATGCTGCGATCTTTCGAAGGCGTTCGACGTTGCTGATCACTTCGTACTTGAACAAAAATTGCGGTACTATGGCATCGGAGGCAGCGCGTTAAAACTTCTTAGCGATATCTTGCGTGACAGATCGCAGATAGTAGTGGGAGACGGAGGACAGGTGCGTTCGGATCCTCTGACGACGACAATGGGAGTTGCTCAGGGATCATCAGTCTCTAATATACTTTTCTCCATACTGCTCAATGACCTGCCCCCATGTGTTTCGGCTGGCGACATATACATATATGCCGACGATGTCGCCTGCATTGTGAGTGCGCTGACCCATCACGAGCTAGAATATAATCTTAATGTTGCCGCTGGCCAGTTGTATAGGTGGTTCGCGCTGAATGGTTTGGCTCTGAACCTGAAGAAGACGCACTTCTTACACTTTTCTCTCGGAGGAAAATTACCGAAAAAAATGATGGTTCTCGCAGGAGGAACTAAGATAGAGCAGGTTGAGGCTACCAGCTTCCTTGGTTTCGAGCTCGATCGCGGCCTTACATGGGCATCCCACATTGACAAGCTGTGTGGGAAGCTGGGAAGTGCATGCTTCGCGCTGCGTCGACTTGCAAGGGTCGTGCCTCGGAAGGTGGCTCGCTCATGTTACTTCGCCACTGTACTTTCGCTTCTACAATACGGTGCTGAGCTGTGGGGGCGCGCCGCCGACTTCGGACGCGCCTTCCGCATGTAGAAAAGAGCTGTGCGAGCGATTGTACAAGTGCCACAAGATACTCCCGCGAAGCCGTTGTTTGTAGATCTTCGAATTCTGACCTTGCCGTCAGTATTAATCCTTCAGGTTGCCATTTACGTATATAATCACCTTCATGACTACAGACGACCGGGTGATGTTCATGGGCGTAATCTGCGCAACATGAGTAAACTCCTGCCCGTGCCGCGGCGGCTCGCTAAATCGGACAAGCTCGTCCACGTGATGGGCCCTACCGTTTACAACAAGCTGCCCGAGCGCGTCATTGCAGCCCCTTCTCTGAGCTGTTTTAAGAGTAGACTTAAACGCTGGCTTTCTATAGCTATACAGAGTTTGTAAATTATAATTTGACTACTAACTAGTAAATACAATTTGATTATTTTATTTTCTCTGACATTTGTGACTCAATTATTATTATTTTAATTTTTTATTGTTAAATTTTATTATTTTGTTGTGTTTATTTTTTATTATAATAATTATAATAATTACACACTTTGACATGTAATATTTGAAAATATTATGAATAAATTGAATATGAATATATACGTTTAAATACATACATATATAGATATTTAACACCCAGACACAGAGCAAACAAATCTGCTCGTCACACAAATGCTTGCCCTGGGTGGGGATCGAACCCACAACCCTCGGATCAGTAGTCAAAGGCACTAACCACTGAGCCACCGAGTCAGTCACATACACTAGAAGTTAGTACTAATATATATACTGTGCTAGAAGCATAACATAAAAGATAAGATGAATACTCTTTATTACACACACCAAAAAAACATGATTTAAAAACAAAATCGGGTAGCGCAGAACCGGTCGTCGTGGAAATCTTTGGAGGAGGCCCATGTCACAGTATATATATTAGTACTAACGTACAGTATGGACACTCCCTGCCGCTCTCTTGATTCGACCTCACCCCCCCGTCACTCAGATTGGGTGTAGATTGAGTACCAAACGTAAAGGACGAGCTACGCAAGCACTTTTATTCACTATATTCACTTTGCGCGCCGCTGTGATTTCGTTCACAAGCATAAAAACCAACCAGTTACCGAACGTAAAGGCCCAACTGAACTCTTTTTTTTTTCATACTTGTCTTATGTTGTAAACAACCACCGCTCGAACAAAAAAACACCACTTTCCGAATACACCATACACATTATGAGACTATGAGACTATAAAACATTGTAAATGGTAACTGCGACGTGGACGTATGAATTAACACTGAAAACTGCTATTATTTTATACATCTTCTAACACTTTTTCCATAAAATTGCGAAATTGATAAAGGATTTTGTCACAGATTAAAAATCGACATGATAATTTTGTTGCTTTGGTGTAGAGATGGTACGAAGTGAATGACTGAATGAATGATTTTGAACTGTTGTTGCGAGGTAAAAATTGGGTCATCTTTGGGCTCAACTGTACAATAGGGTACATCGATTTGGCAGTCCGTGATTTTTTGGTAAGAGATAAGCTTTAGCTGAACATTCATACCAAATTTCAAGGATAGAAAACCAGCGGCTTTTGAGTTATGAATTTTTGAAAATTGTATTTTTAGGTAGGTTTTGGTCTGTGTTTTGTGAGTTTATGTAGGACCAAAGATGACTTATTACTGATTGTATAATTTGATTCAAAAGATTCATAATATGGGGTTAAAACCCCCAAAAAACCTTCGGGATCCGAGGGGGATGTGGGAGTATCAAGGCGGGGAAAGCACGCGGGGCCGACTTGAGGGCAGACAAACTTGGGGGTAACATATCGAAAACCAGGGGGTAATCCGTCAAGGTCAATCAGTCAAGGTCATTTCAAGGTCAAGGTCTAAGTTAATTTGATCCCAAAGATTCATAATATGGGGTCCGCGAGTGAGGTGCGGGGAGTTCTAAATAGAAGCGGGAGCGAGCGAAGGGAGCTCGGACTTTCGGAGCACCCCGACTCGGATCCGTTAGGTTCGGAGACTGTGCGGGGAGGCGAGCTTAGCTTGCCTCCCCGCACAGTCGTAGTGTTAGGTTTAACATGAGAATGAAGAAGTAGGAGCCCCGAGTTTGTCGGCCCCGAGTGCTTTCCCCGCCCTGATACTCCTACATCCCCCTCGGATCCCGAAGGTTTGTTGGGGGGTTTAAATGGGTGGCGGGGGCTACCCCCCGTTAGGGGTCCGGGCCCCGCGTCTTTCCCCGCCCTGATACTCCCACATCCCCCTCGGATCCCGAAGGTTTGTTGGGGGTTTTCAATGGGTGGCGGGGGCTACGCCCCCGTTAGGGGTACGGGCCCCGCGTGCTTTCCCCGCCCTGATACTACCACATCCCCCTCGGATCCCGAAGGTTTGTTGGGGGCTTTAAATGGGTGGCGGGGCCTATGCCCCCGTTAGGGGGGTCCGGGCCCCGAGTGCTTTCCCCGCCCTTATACTCCCACATCCCCCTCGGATCCCGAAGGTTTGTTGGAGGTTTTAAATGGGTGGCGGGGGCTACGCCCCCGATAGGGGTCCGGGCCCCGCGTGCTTTTCCCGCCCTGATACTCCCACATCCCCCTCGGATCCCGAAGGTTTGTTGGAGGTTTTAAATGGGTGGCGGGGGCTACGCCCCCGTTAGGGGTACGGGCCCCGCGTGCTTTCCCCGATACTCCCACATCCCCCTCGGATCCCGAAGGTAACACCTTTCTTTGGAAAAAGCGGAGCGGTAGCGATTTGTCGGTCAAAGACTACCTAACAAAAAAGATTACCCCCTAGTTTTCGATTGGTCACCCCGTCAGAGAATGGATGACCTTTTTTTTTTATTAAGCGGCAGCGATTTTCGGCGTCATAGAAGTAGATGACCTTTTTTTAATAAGCGGTAGCGATTTGTTTCCCGCTTCGCGGACCCCATATTATGAATCTTTGGGAATCAAATTATACAATCAGTTTTCAGGTCGCAACAACAGTTCAAAATCATTCATTCAGTCATTCACTTCGTCCCATCCACCAAACCAACAAAACTATCATGTCGATTTTTAATCTGTAACAAAATCCTTTATCAATTTCGCAATTTTATGGAAAAAGTGTTTAAAGATGTACAAAATAATAGCAGTTTTCAGTGTTAATTCATTCGTCCACATCGCAGTTACCATTTACAAAGTTTTTTAGTCTCATAATGTACCTACATGGTGTATTCGGAAAGTGGTGTTTTTTGTTCGAACGGTGTTTGTTTACAACAGAAAAGTATGTAAAAAAAATGTTTAGTATTCACACTGTTGCATTCAGTAAATAACTAACAAACATTTCGTGACCAATACCGCCGGTGTGATTCAACCCTACCTGCATTCTTGCCTATAGATACGTCAGTTATAATTATGTATATCATTTCTCGCTCGTTTGTATGGAGTGTCCGGGGTGTGCCCATGTCCAGCAGTGGACGTCCTTAGGCTGATATGATTATGACGATGATGAACAATAAAATCTTACGAAGGTTCTATACCAGTACAGTTTAGGCGGTCTTATCGCTAAGAGCGATTTCTTCCAGACAACTCGGTGTTTGGATACAAAAGCATAATAATATTCGAAAAAAATAGTTACAAGCTTTAATTTAATGTAGCCTTTTAAAAGCCGAATTGACGGATGGACGGACGGACAGCGTACAAGCTGAGTAATATGGTCCCGTTACCTGATACAGAACTCTAAAAATTAGTCTGCATACACAAAATAATTATAAATAAGGTTGTCTGAAAAAAATTGCATACAGCAATAAGACCGCCTACATGCACATGGCTTGACATTTATACAAGTGTTATTCAGTTATCGTAATTTTCAAAAAGCAAATACTTAAAACCTAAAAACAAGCTTTTATTTGAAAAATATTGTTGTACTACAGCCAAATGATAAGTGTGACAATTTTAAATATAAATAAACGTTTCCAAATTTAAAAACGCCGAGCACATTATTTCCTACGAATCTATTGAAAATAAAAGTCGATCCTGGGACCTTTTCATTCCACCTCCAAAATTCATCATCAGATCGACTTCATAAAACACCAAAAGGATTTCTTGTCACCGTAAATACTGCTGTATACCAAATTTCAGCTCACACTGATATTTGGAAGTCGCTATAGTTTACAAGATTTGACCTAAAGAAACTGTGGCGACATCTGCAGTACCCGCCACTAACAACCACGTTGCCACAGCTCAAGACTGAACCATCGATCAAACTATATGGAGAGTTGCATCTTCACCTCGACAGATGGCACCATCATCGCAAGAAGGCTATTAACAAAGCATCTACAACGCACTATCAACATTTCCTTGCTCATAAGCATATATACAAACACCAGCCTTACACGGTTGGTCCACGGCCGGACCCCAGGCACACCACCTCGCCTGGCGGAGATATCTCCCTTTGTCCTCGTCATGTAGGAACACCTCATTTCCCAAAAAAACTAACCAACATACATACATACAAGCATTGCAAGCTCAATAAATTTGTTCAGTATTATGAGTAGAAGGCCCAGTTAATGGCTCATGCAGCGAATTCGTATATCTGTCACAGACAACCCATACATCCTGTATACGGGATTACTCCCAAATTCAGTATTGCCAGATGTTAAAAGCCACAAATCTGTAGATCATATTAAAAAGTCTGTATAAAATTAGTATGCATAGAATTCAGTTAATGTGTATATTTCTTGCACGTTTCACATATTTTATTTAAGGTATCAAAAAACAATATAAAAAAAAATATTCCATAACTTTGTACGGATTTGTAAAAAAAAACGAGACCTACAGTACTCGTATATGATGTGTAACGTGTGACAAAATACTTATGAAATTAATTAATTATCGGGTCGTACATTCACGGGCCGACCCTTCGAATAGTAGTATGTCATCTTTGCCTTTGCCATCACACTAGGCGGCATGGCTATGACAACCTTAGTTTTCGAGAATTAAAAAACGTTCGCATTTCCTGTTACACATTTCCGTCTCATTTCACGAAATCACTCTCACAAATTGCAGGAAAGCGAGAGCAAAGATGTTACACATCAAAAATATTTTTATAGCTATTATAGCCTTCGAATAAAACTGGTGTGACATACCGATGGACAGATGGTCATTAGGGGGGGCGGGGGGGGGGGGGGGCGGTCGCTGTAAGATGGCAATTTGCGGGGAACACACGACTCCTGTGTGTGCCGACTGCCAAGAATGATTTTTTGAACTTTTTGTTTAGTTATGTGTTAATTCAGTGGACGTTCCATACTTTATGTAGTTTTTTTCTAAATAAATGCTTTGATTTAGGAAAATACTAAGGTTTCAATTTGTAAGTTTGTAGGAATAATATTTAGTGACAGTTTTACTCGTAAATAAGTTTAGTGATCCAGGGTTAAAGACTGTTTCTTGCAAACATAAAACAAAGAACTAAGTACATAGAACTTCGAATAGATAAAAGGCAAAGTGTGACTTAAAAACCTACGTGTCGTAAACGATACAGCTGAGAGTGTCAAATTATTTAATGATTGTAATAAGCTTTTCGCCGAGAACGAAGAAGAAAATCAAATAATCCTACATGATGCATTGATACAGAACAGAAATATTTTATTCAAAATATCCAAAGTACCTACCGAAACGACCTTAAGGTCATTTATAAATTCCGTTGGAAATAAAGAAAGCTAACTGTTGTACTGTACAATTTTTTTTGTGTTCTTTTATTAAAATACCTCACATCTTTTCATATATTTTCATATTTTTTTCAATTTTCTGGTCTCTACTGGTTTTTACTGTAGTTATTTCGTAAATAATTTCGGTATTTCATATGAGACTAAGGCCCAATCGCCCTAATTCAGGGTAGGTTCGAGCCCCTCGGTGGGGACGTATATGAGCTGATATAATGATAATGATGATATGCGATAAGCATCCCCTTCTGGTAAAGATACCTTTTTGAAAATTTGTACACAAGCTATTATAGACATCTGTAACAAAATGACGGGGTGGCCTGACCTAGGTCGTGTTTGAATCTTCCCTTTACAAACGTGGACCATCCTAATGGACATGGCGAAACTATAAGGGTTCCTAGTTAGACTAAGGATACCTAATAAATTAACAAACGAAATGAATAAAAAAGTCATGCTGAGGGAAATCTCCGTAACATCTACACAACGCGACAGTGGCTGGGCTGCGTTCCGAACTTGTGACCTATAAATAAAATAAATAAATAAATAAATATTCTGGGACAAATCACACATGGTCATATCTGGCCCCAAAGTAGGATTCCCTGTGTTATGGTAACCAGAGACTGATATACATACTTATATACGTTTAAATACATACATATATAGATATTTAACACCCAGACACAGAGCAAACAAATCTGCTCAACACAAATGTTTGCCCTGGGTGGGGATCGAACCCACGACTCTCGGATCAGTAGTCAAGAGCACTAACCACTGAGCCACCGAGTCAATCAAATGTGGTGACCTATGTGCAGTGCCTGACGTTTCGCATATCAAAGATAATTTAGGTATAGTAAGTACATATTTCCTAATGTTCAGTGTGTTCTCTATGGTACGCTGTATGAAATAGGTCCCAATTTCAAAAATCTGTAATAACTAGAATCTTAAATTGAAATCAGTAAGACATATTACTGTATGGATAGCGAGAAATCTGTTTGTCTGGCAACACTGCTCCCAATAACTATTCCCATCACTCCCATCCGTCAAACTCCAAATCCTGGAGATCTCCGGGACTTTCCTCCTTTCTTGGAAACGTCACTTGTTGTTTCCAACTCCATTTATTGAATGTCAATGTTGCTTTCGAGTAGCAACGGATTTTTATCGCTTAACACGAATTGACAAAGTAGATAAATAAATTTAATTTTGGTAAAAGCTTCGGTTAAATACTTTATTAAACAACTAACTTTTGAGCGCGACTTTGCTCGCGTGGGCATCGTTTGTAAGACAGTCTTTGAAGGTGAGTGGTGCGCGAACCACAGGCGGCTCGCGAGCGTGGGCAGGAGTTTAATTCAGATCCTTTCGGGATCTATAACGGGCTATTCTTATTTGATTAGCAGTCTATGTCACTTCCCACCCTCTCAACTATTTCTGTGCAAAAAATTCTGTCAATTCGTTGCTTCGTTGACGTGCGCGAGCCTGGAAATGTGTTTTCTCTAGATTCCTCGATGACGGTTCTAAACTATGCTAATTAGTATTCTATGTCATTGAAATGAAATGAAATGAAATCATTTATTCTCAGGTACTAGCCCCATAGTCAATAAAATAAATTTATACAGACCATAATAAATAAAACATAATAATAAGTTAAAATATAAATAAGAGTTAAAAACAAATCAAACAACAAACAACACGGATTAAATAATAATAATGTCACATAAAATTTATTTAATTCAACATTACCTTGTCATGTCATCTTACATGCAGGTGCACCCAATGAGCCACAAATGGGGAGTCCCATCTGTCTGCAACAGTGTTCAGGATGCTGTCATTACCTAAAAAAAAAATGTGATCCGTTGCGGGACACCTGGCAAAGCGTGGCAACGCGTCGCCATGGCATGCGTCGCCACGCCAACAATCAGTTTTGCGTGCAGCTATAGATGTTTCACATCAAAAAAACCATCTCTGGGAAAATAAATCATAAAAATCAACGGATGTAGACGGGTCCGTTGCGTTATTTATAAATCAACCAAAAAAGGGTTTTTTCAGTTCCCTCAGGAACTGTATCAAGCTATGCTATTTTTACAGAATAAAAAAGGTTACTTCCTTATGTAATGTCCTTACCTGTGACACACGCTACCTCCATGCCAAATTTCGTCAACATTTGTTGAGGTGATGAAGCGTGAGGAGGTAACAAACACACACATTTTCACACGATGTACTTGTATAAGATTAGTAAGGAAATGATATCGTGGAAGACAGGTGAGACAGAACTCGTAGCTAGGGAATCTATCAGAAATCATTTTATTGTACAATTTCGTCGGCCTGATAAATATATATAACTATGACAAATAACAGCTTTCTAGTATTAATAGTCCTTGAGATAAGCCACGGACAGACGGACGACTGGTTGACCGACAGACAGACATGGCGAAACTATAAGGGTTACTTGTTAACTTCGTAACCCAAAAAATGCACGAATGCAAAATGCTACTCTATCCCATACCTTATTCTGTATGTTTTTTTTTCCACTCTTGAGAGCTTCTTACGGCTTTTGTGAAGTAGGTACTAAGTTGATTTCTTTGAATTTCATTATTAAGTTCATAATAATTATAGAGAATGTTATGAACAAAGAATATTTGCGAATTATTTTTATTCCTATTCTTAATTACTCGGAACTAAATTTTGCCCGCGGCTTCATCCGCGTGGATATTAAGTTGAGATTCAATATCAGACATTTTATCATATTCCTTTACAATTTTCTAAGTTTGGGAGGCTTCGCAATATCTTCACGTCCCAAATACTCAAGAAATCAATATTAGGTCTTTATACTTTATTTGTCTGAGAATATTTATATTATATTTATATTTATACATGCACCGGAAAACGTAGTGTAGGCAGGCCTCTCACTCGGTGGACCGATGACCTGGTAAAGGTCGCGGGAAGCCGCTGGATGCGGGCAGCGCAGAACCGGTCGTCGTGGAAATCCTTGGGGGAGGCCTATGTCCAGCAGTGAACGTCCTTCGGCTGATATGAATGAATGAATGAAATGAGCCTCATAAACAGGCTTCAGGTCACCAAAAGTGCGATGGAGCGAGCTATGCTCGGAGTTTCCCTACGTGATCGAATCAGAAACGAGGAGAGCCGTAGAAAAACCAAGGTCACTGACCGACATAACTCACAGTATCGCTAATCATAAATGCCAATGTGCCAGGCACTTAGTTCTCAGTAAATATGGCCATTGGGGCAGTAAAGTCCTCAAAATGTAGGTAGGTAGGCCTCCCGCTCAGTTGCAAACCTGGGTTGCGGGAAGCCGCTGGATGTGGGCAGCACAGTACCGGTCGCTTTGTAAATACTTGGTGGAGGCCTTTGTCCAGCAGTGGATGTCTTACAGTTATTATGATGATGATAATTCCTAAATAGTTGGTCACTTGGAGTAGCTGCCTATCTTTAGCGTTAACTTTAGTCATTACGTACCTTAGGTAAATTAATTGTTAAGCTTGTAAAGAAGCCTTCAGAAAATATTATTAAAGTTCTACTTAAATTTATTTTCTTTTTGTCACCAATCGATGAGTTAATTAATAAAGTTAGTATCAAATAAGTGATACAAAATTTCTTTCAGGAAAATTGATCAGATTTTTTTTCTGATTCAAGTGCTTTTGGTTGATTGATTAAACACTTTATTGCACAACATATAAGGGAAAAAAAGATACAATGATTGAGAAAGTTGTACATATAGGCGGTTTTATCGCTAACTAGCGATCTCTTCCAGAGAACCTTTGCTTGGAGGAAACATGAAAAATCATTATTTGTTATTCGATTTTTTTATTTTCCACATCTGAATATTATCCTATCATTATGACTTTTAAATATGTTGCTTACACAATAAAAAAACTAGCGGCAACAGAAATACATTACCTGTAAAAAATTCATTTGCCTACCTATCACGGTTCATGAAATACAGACTGGTGATAGACGGACATACAGACGGACGGACAGCGGAGTCTTAGTAAAAGAGTCCCGTTTTTAGCCTTCGGGTACGGAACTCTAAAAATCACTGTGATCGGATAATATACAGAGGAAGAAAAACGTTTTCTCTTTTTGTATGAAGAGTGCGAGCTATTCTTGCGTCCATCCGACTTGTATGGAGATTGCGAGCTATTCTTGCGTCCATCGTACTTGTTCAATCTTCTGTTCTAAAGAAAAGTTCGTTAAGTTGTGTTCCGGCTTGAAGATAAGATAGCCAGATCTCCATTGCGCTGGGGAATCTTGGTCAGCCCGCTTCCATCTTCGGCATCATCATCATTTACCATCAGGTGTGATGATGCCAAGGGCTTTTCAAATGTGGATATAAAAAACCAATGTAGCGATCCACTGATGAGGCTCTCTTCTCTATCTCGGGGAGGATAAGCCATAAGTACTCCACACAAGAAGGCCAAATCTGGTTTGGTGGAGGTTGTAAGGCTTAAAGACTGCCTATAGCTATAGCAAACGTTCGAGACAAATGCTACTAGTTATAGCAAGGTATTACCATATTTCATCATCTACATATCAGCTGAAAGACGTCCACTGCTGGACAAAGGCCCCACTCAAGGATTTCCACATTGACCGATTCTACGCTGCCCGCATGCAGCGGCTTTTCGCGACCTTTACCAGATCATCAGTCCGCCGAGTGGGAAGCCTGCCCAGGCTACGTTTTCCGTTGTGCAGTTGCCACCTTTACTGGTCCAACTGCCTTCTGTTCTACGAGCTATGTGCGCCACCTACTGCCATTTAAGTTCAGCGATTCTGAAAATTATTCCGGTTGTTTTGGTTCTCCTACGAATCTCTTCGTTAATGATTCGATCACGCAGGGAAACTTCGATTACCGTCAGTTAACTTGTGTTATCGACAGAAACATGCAAGTCAAAGAGAGCTACAACCGCTCCTGTCGCCCTGTGAAAAACTTGTCAAGTGCGAGTTAAACTCGCGTGGAGAGGGTTCCGTACTTTGATTGAGAAATTTCCTGTGTGACTTTAAATACCATGAACTTTCCTGTAATCTGTAGGTAAAGAACTTTTATCTATAAAAAAAATTGGCCCAGTAGTTTTGGAGATAAGAGAAGGTGAATTTTCGCTGTTTAAATTACTTCAAAACAGTTATTTTAAAAAAATAGTTTTTTTGAAACAAGTCCTTTCATTTAATATGTCATACAATATAAAGCAGTTTGAAAATCTATTTTTAAAATTTTAAATTCACTCCCCAAAACATGAACCCTTGTTTAAAATTTATCTATTTACGTTGCACTTCCATCTTTGTATCACCGACTTACATATATTGTGTACCAAATATAAACTCAATCGGTTCAGTAGTTTTGTAGCAAATTGTCTGTGACAGACGGACAGACAGACACGCGAAATGGTTCCGTTTTTTCTTTAAGAGCTACTGAACCCTAAAAAGGTAAAACTAACAAACGACAAACCGTTTCCAGGTACCTACAAGTCGTTAAACCCTTGAGGGGCACGATAAAGAACGCCCTACCAACCCCGAGAGGGTCTCAACTTGAGAATGAATAAAAGATAGGTACGTCTGAAAGGACAGCCGTCATCTTTCCTGCCCCTAAAGTGTCTTGTTATTCTCGTTGACTGAATGAAAACGTCCACGGGAATTTATTTATTTTTCAGCACATTTTAATAATTTTTGTGTCGGTTCTTGCTGACTGCGTTGATTTTTATTAAGAGCACTCTTAAGTTCATAAATGTCATGAAAAAACAGTAATATGATTCATTTGTCAACCGAACGAACTATTTGTTAAAAAAACTTTTTTAAAAGAAGGCAATAGTGTACTAGCTTTTGGCCACGGCTTCGATCGCGTGGACATCGTTTTTATTACTGTAATCGAAGGTGCAAGGGACTCTTAGCATCTGTGTTAATGCAGTCTTTGATCAATAGGTATTTTCTGTAAAATCGTTCAGCCATTTAGGCATAGAAAAAACAAACATCCATACTTTAATTATATTTTAAGTGCCTGGGCGACCAAGCGATGCTCGGAGTCTCCTAGGCATATGAACTAAAAATATTATTACGGATTTTCTTAATTTATATCAGCCCATGGGACGTCCAATGCTAGACAAAAACCTGCCCAAGAATTTCCACGACGACCGGACCGGCATCCAGAGCGGCTTCCCGCCACCTTCACTAGGTCAATAAATTTAGTAAGTATTTGAAATTGTCCCTTACCATCATACTAGATGGCGCTAGTTTCATGTTACAAAAACCATCATAACAGATGGCGCTAGTCTCTTCACATTAAAAAAAACGCATTTTTTATATGAAGACTTTAATTTTTTCTAATTTTTAGTATTTGTTGTGATAGCGGCAAAATAAATACATCATCTGTGAAAATTTCAGTTGTCTAGCTATCACGGTTCATGAAATACAGCCTGGTGACAGACGGACAGCGAAGTCTTAGTAATAGGATCCCGTTTTTACCCTGTGGGTACGGAACACTAAAAATCACTGTGATCGGATAATATACAGAGGAAGAAAAACGTTTTCTCTTTTTGTATGGAGAGTGCGAGCTATTCTTGCGTCCATCCGACTTGTATGGAGAGTGCGAGCTATTCTTGCGTCCATCCGACTTGTATGGAGATTGCGAGCTATTCTTGTGTCCATCCGACTTGTTTAATCTTCTGTTCTAAAGAAAAATTCGTTAAGTTGTGTTCCGACTTGAAGATAAGTGGCGTTTTATTTCCTCTTTTGCTACCTGTTACTACAATGAACAACATTTTGCCCCTTGTTAGTCGTAGGAAGAATATTTACAACCTCGTACAAAATAATTGAAAATGTAATCGGTAATGTGCAAAGAATAAATATTTCTTAGTATATTACCCGGTTTTGTGCGAAGAATATTTTTTCCTTGTACATTGCTGGTAATGTACTAGTAACAAGGGAAACAGTGTTAGCGAGTTAGTGATCGTCGTAAACTAGATTACGAGTACCTATGCTTCAATCGTCTTCGGACGATTTTCAAGAAACTGTGTAGGTACTTAGCGAGTTATGATTTTTTTTACTAACGGGAAATCTTTTAACACGTTCTCTGTGCGTGACCCACATGTAGGTCATTTCGAGGTTTAGATGAGGCGTGAGTGTACCACACGTGGATCACTCCCTTGTGCGAAGTTATAAGCTTGTCAAGTCTTGTACGTATGAGATAAGCATTCCAATTGCCTTACATGTGTGGGCTATGAAATTGTAAAAAAAACAAACATAATATGGGTACCGGAAGAATATTTTGGAAAATATTGCCATATAGTAACTGTCAAAATAGGACAAAAATAAAACAAAAGATCGACTGTTTCGCTCGCGTCATTGATCGCGTCAATCGTTTTACACAAACACCTCACCAGTGTGACAGACTCGTGTCGGTTACAACTTTGTATGAACTTCTCATCGGAATGACTCGTACATTTACATAATATGGCATTAATTTAAGAACTCACACTTGCGTGACGCATATATGGGGTACTGCGGGAAAATGGAAAAAACCGAAAGGGGGATTTTCAGAAAATGTTTTTTCAAACCACCATCTTATCTATGTCTTTTTATTGCCGCCAAGCATCAGTGATAACAGCATTGATGTGTTTCGGCTTGAAGATAAGATAGCCAGATCTCCATTGCGTTGAGGAATCTTGGTAAGCCCGCTTCCATCTTCGGCATCATCGTCATTCACCATCAGGTGAGATGATGCTAAGGGCTTACCAATGCGTAGTGTACTTGAGAACATAATACTACTATTATTGGTCATATCTACAAGGTGTCTACAGTCAGTTGCAAAAAAGTGACAGTGAAGCTACCGAACTAAATATTTACATGATAATGATAGCTGCAATACTAGGAAATATGTTTTATCACATTTATTCAAAAAGAGCTCATTTAGCTTCAAATAGTTCTTTGATCCCTAGGGAGGAATTTTCACTTGCAATCAATGGTTTGTTTTAATTTTGCAGTAAAATAATGAGGCTCATTCAAACTAAAAAACTAAGCATAAACAATTCAGTCTAAAAACCTCGTTTAAACTTAAATGATGTTAGAAAAAACGGAAAATAATTTTAAGTCTTAAAATAGTAACTAGTGTTAGGAACTAAAAAAACAAATATGCTTCTCACTGACTCTAAACACGTCTGTCACAGTCAAGCGCCCGCGCAGCACTGATTAACCCAACAAGTCAACGTGGCAACGCCGCGAACCCAGCTACTCAAAATGAAAGTCCTCGCCGTTACGTTTTTTTTTTAATATTAGATTTTAAAACCGTTGGGTTCTAAAAGACCTCACCTTGTATGCGAAGGGTTAAAGGTGAGAGTGTTTTTTGTATCCAGAGCGAACTCTATATCCAAAAAACACTCTCACCTTTAAAATAGTTGTTCCCTCCCTAGGTAAACAATCTACTATTAATTTTATCCAAATATTAATAGTGATTGTTACATTACACTACGACATTTCGATTAATGAAAATCGTCCTTTCACCAATTATATCGACTTCTATGTATATGCGATAATCACTTCTTTTGTGTAATATTATTCTACTGACTGTTGAATTCTAAAAAAAAAACGGCTAACTGCGAGTCAGAACCGCACACATAGAGTTCCGTACCATCATACTAGATGGTACCATCACGCTAGTTTCTTTACGTATAAAAAAACACGTTTTTTGTATGGAGACCCATCGTATTTTTTCATTTTTTCAAATTTTTAGTAGTTTTTGACATAGCGGCTACAAAAATACATCATCTGTGAAAATTTCAAATGTCTAGCTATCACAGTTCATAAAATAAACTCTCGTGACAGACGGACAGACGGATGGACAGCGAAGTCTTAGTAATAGGGTCCCGTTTTTACCCTTTGGGAACGGGACCCTAAAAAAAATAAAGGCGACCGATAAAACTGTTTCCGACTAACCATAAACACAATGTAGAATAGACAATGCTTAATGTTAAGGTCCGTTTAGACAGACCACGCGACAAGCACAGTACAGTATCAAAAATGTTGCTGGGCAGAGTGGTCGTGTGTGAATAATGATTAGTTAATGAGAAAACTTCATAATCTAATTGTTTTTCGGAGAAATAAACGGGTTTAGGTTCAGATTAAAAATAATGTAGATATTGATTTTCATACAAAAATCGACTGATTCGGTGGCTCAGTGGCTCAGTGGTTAGTGCTCTTGACTACTGATCCTAGGGTTGCGGGTTCGATCCCCACCCAGGGCAAACATTACTATTTAAGCATGTATTTTTCAACGTATATAAAAATGCAGATCAGTCTGGTTCATATAACACAGGGAATTCTAATTTGGGGCCAGATGACCACGTGTGATTTGTCCCAGAATATTTTATTTATTTATTTAATCATAACAAAGGTTGGGGTAACGCTTGTTCTATTATGTATATATGCATCTTAACCTTAAGCGGTGACCTCGAATAATGATTCGACACGTAATAGGTCCTATCCTTCACTGTAATTGAGACAGGTGCATTTGAGACATGTCACAGCACATTTCAGCACGTTGAAGGCAAGTCTGCCAACGCGTGACTGTAAGCAAAACTCTTCTCCATCGTGTCTGGAGCAGAGTGTTAATACCCCTTTTCAAATTGCTTACACTACATCTAACTTTTTTTTTTGATCTTAGGGTTTTAGTGAGAAATAGTTATAAATAAAAAAAGATTGGATGTATTCAATGACAAAATATTACAAGGTAAACGATGCGGGTGCACTGTGGTCAGTGGTCGTCGGTATCGTCCACAGATATGATAAGAGAGAGGTTATAGTTCATTCGCTCATTCAACTGCATCTTTGATGAATGTCGCAAGCCAGCAGCGGTGACAGTCCAACGATCCGACAAAGGGGCCGCACTGAATTCAATCGCGACACCAAAAACGTCAGCGGTGGCATGATGGGCAGCGCAATTGAACTCAAGGCGGCCTCTTTGACAGAGTGTTTGTCGCGAGCCGTCAGAGCTGCAGTTAATTCAGCAAAAGATATATAAGGCTAAGCAATTTTAGAGTTTATTTATCTGAATGATATGCAGTTTTTAAATTCTTGGAAATACATACACAAATACAAAAGATTATCTGACTGAGGGCTGACTTAAGGCAAAAACACGATCCCTCATATTTTTTTCGATAGACCAAATTCGCGAAATTACCTCTAAAATTGCGCTTTTGTCAATTGTGAACTCGTTAACATAAAACCTGTAAAATTAAATTCGTTTGAAGGTAACCCAAGATAGTGTTACCATTTTTTGTTTAAAGTTTTTTTTATTTTTTATTTATTCAATTAAAACTCTAGTTTTGCAGGTTGTGCGTGAAGTCGACCAAACCGCACTTAGCCTGCGTGTTCGACTATGGCCTAATTGCCCTAATTCAGGGTAGGTTCGAGCCCCTCAGTGGGGACGTATGTGAGCTGATATTTTGATAAGCGACTACACGACGTGGGGTTTGAGAGTGAACGACAACGCCATTTTTTTATACAAACTTGCTATCGGCGACATTTTTACCGCTGTGGTGTGGTTGTCGCGTGGTCGTGTGATTGGTCCCATACAGTGTTACCATGTCCAAAATCTGGGCAACGGTGATACTGCTAAAAAATACGGTAGATTCTAACAAATTACGGCGATTGGGCCTGGAGAACAACGGTAAAAATAACGGTGAATTACTTTTAACAAAACAACCATTTTAGAGCTCAATTTGTTTTTTATTCGAAAATCTCAAAATACAAACCAAGGTAATAAAGAAAATTTGAGTGCAACAATCATACGAGAGCAATTATTTATAAAAATTCGTCTGAATTATCTGACTCTAAAAATAAAATCTCTTCATTTTTGTAATGGTTAATTTTTGGTGTAATGGTTTAATTTTTTGAGCGTTTCATCATCAAGTTCAAAGTAATTAGTTTGTTGTTTTTTTTGTTTTTATATCGTTCACCTTAGTGAACATACGTTCGCAATTAAGCTTTGGAGTGCGCCAAGGACATCAATGCAAGCATAAATTTCGGTAGTTGCGTAAAAATATTTCTGATTTCTTCGCCTTTATACCTGACACCAAAACTTATCAGGAGGAGAATGTTTTCAATTGTTTTCCGGCTCTGATTTCGAGACCTTCCTGGATTACGGTAGTTATCGTCACCGTTGCCCACCTTCAACGGTAGGTGGTAAATTTTTGCTGAGTACGGTGCATTTACCGTAATTACGTTGCACATGGCAACACTGGTCCCATAAAACGTGACTTTTTGATACAAACTTGCTATCGGCGACATTTTTATCGCTGTGGTGTGGTTCTCGCCTGGTCGTGTGATTGGTCCCTTATAACTCGACTTTTTGATACAAATTTATTTTAGCTGACATTTTCATCGCTGTCGTCGGTCAAAAAAAGCGTCGGTGGCTCAAAAAAAGCGTCGGTGGCTCAACCGGTAACGACTCGGTCCATCTAACCAGAGGTACCGGGTTCAAATCTGGACGGCCAATGTACCAATGAGTTTTTCAAAAACTTACGTACATACTTACCGATTGCTTTAACGGTGAAGGAAAACATCGTGAGGAAACCTGCACACGCCTGCGAAGAAACTCGAAGGACTGGGCCCGCGTGGTCGACTAAGGCCTAGTCGCCCTGATTCAGGGTAGGCACGAGCCCCTCGGTGGGGACGTATATGAGCTGCAATGATGATGATGATTTTATCCCTGTGGTGTGGTTGTCGCGTGTTCGTGTGATTGGTCCCTTATATGCTTCCACTTAACTCAATGGTGTATAAAACGTTTGATAAAGCCATAATTTTACTTTACGGCTTCATTCTTTCTTTTATTTGTCTACATAACCGTGCTTTCCGATAAATGAAAAATATGTCATAGACTAAGGATTGTAAAACTATATTCATTGGACATAATATATTAATATTACGACCGTTTTATAGCAAAGTATCTTTTGATATGTTTAAAATACTCACTATAAGTATTTATTTAATCTTGCGAAACTTTTGAGTCATAAAATCTTTTAATGTTTTATCGGTGCTTTGAATTTTAAGATTGAATTTCAATTAAACATCAATTTTATGTTCAAAAGATATCATGCAGTCACTTTCAGGCGAGTCATAAACTTCCAGTCTTTACTAATAAAGTGAGAGCAGTATTTTGCTCACAGTCGTTAACAAACCCATGAAATTACTTGAAAACTGTGTGTGACATGATAGGTACCTTAAATAGTTTTCCTAAGTCATAGTTTAGAAACACCACGCGTATAACGACTTTGGCATGTATCTCGGGAACTACACATTTAACAAAAATATGTATTTAGACAATAAATTTTACTGTAAAGTATAGTTGTTACCAAATATGGATACTTGGGACAAACAGTCCAGTTAGGTAGGTACAACCTCAAGTAAGAGATCAATCGTCGAATCCAACTCGGCTGGGCAGCGTTCGGGAAGCTTCGCAATGTCTTTACGTCCCAGATACCGCAGTGTCTTATAAGACGAAGGTCTTTGACCAGTGTGTGTTGCCAGTGATGACATACGGAACTGAGAAATGGTCGCTTACTATGGGCCTCATAAGAAGGCTCAAGGTCACCCAAAGGGCAATGGAGCGTGCTATGCTCGAAGTTTCTCTGCGTGATTGAATCAGAAACGAGGAGATCCGTAGGAGAACCAAAGTAACCGATTTAGCTCTCAGAATTGCTAAACTTAAGTGACAGTGGGCCGGGCACATTGCTCGTAGAACAGATGGCCGTTGGGGCAGTAAAGTTCTCGAGTGGCGACCACGCACCGGAAAACATAGTGTAGGCAGGCCTTCCACTTGGTGGACCGATGACCTGGTGAAGGTCGCGGGAAGCCGCTGGATGCGGGCAGCGCCGAACCGGTCGTCGTGGTAATCCTTGGGGGAGGCCTATGTCCAGCAGTGGCCGTCCTTCGGCTGATGTTATGAGACAGTACTACTTCTTTTAGCCAGAATCAGGAACAATGGCAGGTTATGCTATTTATAAAATAATGTCATTATCCATCCCCTCAACTATCTCTGTACAAAATATTACAACAATCCATTGTTCCCTTGCGATGTTAAGAAAATAAAACAAAAAACGTGTATTATTTTCAGTTCCCTCAAGAACTGCATGGGACTATGCTTTTTTCAAGGAATAATAAGTAGCATAGGTCCATTCCAGTGACACAGGCTACCTGCATGTCAAATTTCATCAATATTGGTCGAGGTATTGAAGAGTGAATATGTAACAAACAATAACATTTTTACATTTATACTATTAAGGATTTAAAATATGCACCAAGTCTTATTGTCAACAGCAAATGAAATAAATAAATTCTTTGCTTGGAAGGGACTAGTTTCTGAAACACAGGCTCTGCCTAGTACAGATACTAGGGTCTGCACACCCGGATGTTCCTAAATAATTTTAACCGCCTTCGTAGCTCAGAGGCAAAGTTCACTGGCTTTACACAGGAGGTCTCGGGTTCGATTCCCGGAGGGGTCAATTGTAAGACTCGGTTTGGTTGGTGGTAGGGCATTTTCTAAGCCCGCCTGGCTAGCTACCACCATCTTATCTAAGTCTTGCCGCCAAATATCAATGTTGATATCATTGGTGTGTTCCGGCATTGAAGATAAGATAGCCAGTTCCCCATTGCGTTGGGGAATCTTGGTAAGCCCGCTTCCATCTTCGGCAACATCGTCACTTACCACCAGGTGAGATGTTGTCAAGGGTTTACCAATTGTGCATAAAAAAAAAAATTAAGAAACTTTTATGATAAGACTTTTTAAAGTGAATAAACAATTTATTATTATTATTAATTATAATACAAATTAAATTATAACTGGAGATCTTATGGACGAGGAAGTGAAGTAAATTATTAGCAATGCCCATTATCTTCATGTTTTCAGAAGGTTCTGTTTGTTTTTAAAATTGACTCTAGAACCCTAAAAATGACACTTGCAGTCAAACCTGCCAAGGTACTGGGCGTACTCGTTGTCACTTGACCTGGCTTTCCAATGCGACCACGAAACCTATCAAGCTGCTAAAAATTTTACAGGTGTAATTATATTACTTATTTGTTTATCACTTACCATCAGGTGTGATGATGTCAAAGGCTTACTATTGTAAATAAAAAAAAAGGAATAGGGATAATTACTGCTGGTTACCTACCTGATTTATTTTGATCATCTGTCAAAAATGTCATTTTGTTCTATATTTTATGCGGCAAATATTTAAATAAGCGTGACGTCATAGTTTGTCAGCATCATTGGTGTACTCATTTTGTGTTTTTGATGAATTTTAAAATTAAAGACAGTGAAAAACAAAGAAAGTAAAGTTTTTAAGTTTCCGTACCCAAAGGCTTCGCTGTCCGTCCGTCCGTCTGTCTGTCTGTCTGTTACAGGCTGTATTTCATGAAACGTGATAGCTAGACAGTTGAATTTTTTTACAGATGATGTATTTCCGTTGCCGCTATAACAACAAATATTGAAAATGAGAAACAATGAAAAAATAAGGGGGTGGTCTTCGTACAAAAAACATGTTTATATAAGTATATATTATGTATTATTTAGTTTTTTTTTATCTGCAGCCACCCGCATTTAGCCTTTTACCTACCAACTCCTACCGGTTACCTTAAGGTTGCCAGGAAGAAATCGCTAAAAGCGATAAGGCCGCCTTTGCACTGTACATTTTTAAATTAAGTTTCTGTAAAGTTTTTTGGTATGCAATAAAGAATATTTATTATTATTAAAAAAGCGTCGGTGGCTCAACCGGTAACGACTCGGTCCATCTAACCAGAGGTACCGGGTTCAAATCTGGACGGCCAATGTACCAATGAGTTTTTCAAAAACTTACGTACATACTTACCGATTGCTTTAACGGTGAAGGAAAACATCGTGAGGAAACCTGCACACGCCTGCGAAGAAACTCGAAGGTTGTGTGTGAATTCGACCAACCCGCACTGGGCCCGCGTGGTCGACTAAGGCCTAATCGCCCTGATTCAGGGTAGGCTCGAGCCCCTCGGTGGGGACGTATATGAGCTGTAATGATGATGATGATGATTATTATTATTATGTTTTTTTAAACATGAAGAAACTAGCGCCATCTAGTATGATGGTACGGAACCCTATGTGTGCGGTTCTGACTTGCACTTGGCCGGTTTTTTAAGTTTTAGTAGGAGGAGCATTGATTAGGATTAATTAATAAATAGCTACTTAATTACTATCAAGCAGTAGCGCCAGCTTAGCGATCCGAAAGCGATCTTGGCCTCCGACACTTTTTGACGTCTTCCGCCATGATCCTGCGGGCCAGTTGGCTTTGGAGGGCTTACAGGTGCATTTTAGTGCGTTTTCAACATTCCAGTGGAAAGGATCGCGCTGTCAAAAGAGACCCAATTATAAGTTAAATAATTTACTTTAGATGTAAGCACCGTCATCCCATTTCTCTGTAAGATAATTGTTAGTCTGTCAATCGTGGCTTCTACAAGGTTCGCTTCGCTATTTATGAATTTGGAACTGGAACTGGTTTCAAGGTGGCGCCAAAGGTCAATGCCGGAAATTGGTGCCTTTTTTTTGTTGGCGCGGCCATTGATTAAACCTTCTTATTTGGATACAGGATAACGTAACAAACAAAATTTTGCACCCTGTAGATGCTATATGTACAGGGTGTGACAAAATTGGTGTAGGTCCCGTTAACTGGGGCTTCTACTCGTCATACTGAACAACTTTCTTCAAGGAACCCATGGTCAATTCTTAAAAAAAAAATTGGACCCTCCATATTAAAATGCACAAAATCAGTCGATCAGCTGATCAATTTGTCTGAATAGTAAATGAAAAATTTTACGTTTTCAGCAAAGTCATGTGTTGTGACCGCCTCCGTAGCTCAGAGGCCTGACATAGTTCCCGAACGATATAAATGATTTATTTTAATAATCGTTGAGGTTTACATAACATCATAATATTTTAAATCCCGTTTAATCTTTTTTTATTTTTTTTATTCACAATTGGTAAGCCCTTGGCATCATCTCACCTGATGGTAAGTGATGATGATGCCGAAGATTGAATCGGGCTTACCAAGATTCCCCAACCCAATGGAGAACTGGCTATCTTATCTTCAAGCCGGAACACATCAATGTTGTTAACACTGATGTTTGGCGGCAAGACTTAGATAAGATGTTGGTAGCTAGCCAGAAAGGCTATGAAAATGCCCTACCACCAACCAAACCGAGTCTTACAAAGTTGACCCCGCCGGGAATCGAACCCGCGACCTCCTGGTGGAAATTACGCCACGGAGGCGGTTTTTAGGATGAACTACCATTAAAAACCACGGTATATCACTGTTCAGTAAATTCAACCGTGGGAGTCGTATATTCACCGACAAATTCAAAGAAGGTCGCCATAAACCGGTTGTTGTAACACAAAATATCGATGCTGATCTGATACTTCAAACGCACTAGTCGGCACTAGGATTTTTGAAAGTTCCTGTTGATTTCTAGATCATCAGATTCTAGTTTCCTTATCATGTTACCACCCTTGGGATATCTCCTTTCCAACAAAAAAAAGAATCATCAAATCGGTTTATAAACGACGAAGTTATGCGCAAACACACATAAAAAAAATATGTGTACGGTCGAATTTAGAAACTTAAAGTCGGTTAAAAAAGTTTTTCGTGAAAAAAAACTTTAAAGCAAATAGTAGCGTGTTTTTGTATAAATGCACATGTGGCTACCGTGCCATTAGACAAAACTCACTCACTTTTTTTTTTTTTTTTTTCATCACAAACTTTGAAATGGTATACGACTATTTGTTTACAAGAACTCTTGTATGAAACAAGGAAGAACAACCAGCAACGCAGAATCATTCTTCAGCATGACAATGCCGAGCGGCAAAATTTTTTCTTATATGTGACAATGCCAGCTATTACACATCGGTCGAAACAACTCGGTTTTTGAAAGGTCAAGGTCAAATTGACGGGTCATCCGCTGTATAACCCCGATTCTGTACCCAACGACCTTTATTTATTTTTAACCTTAAACACCTCCGTTGCGTAATGTTTTAGTCCATCAGCCTCACACCAGGAGGCCGCTGGTTCGATTCCCGGCGAAGTTTAACTTTGAAAGATTCGGTTTGGTTGGTGGAAGGGCATTTTCCAAGCCCGCCTGGCTAGCTACCACCAGCTTATCTAAGTCTTGCCGCCAAACATCAATGCTGATAACATTGATGTGTTACGTCTTGAAGATAAGATAACCATTGAATTCTTGCGTTCAAGAATCTTGGTAAGCCCGCTTCCATCTTCGCCGTCATTGTCACTTACCACCAGATGAGACAACTTCCAAAGTGAAAATAATACTTAAGGCGGTATTATTACAGATTATCTTTTGTTTCGACGTCAATTCCTCCTAAACGACAAAAACCCCGAGGTTGAAAAAAATACCCTTATTGTTGATGATGTCCTTAAAGTCAAAATCTATTAGAAACACGATTGAGCAGTTTTAGCTCGATAGAAAAAAATCCCAAAGATAAGTCTACACTGTTACTTTCAACTCTAAATGTCATCAGCTCATATACGTCCCCACCGAGGGGCTTGAGCCTACCCTGAATTAGGACGATCGGGCCTTAGTCGACCACGCGGACACAGTGCGGGTTTTTCGACTTCACACAAAACGTACTTCGAGTTTCTTCGCAGGTGTGTGCAAGTTTCCTCACGATGTTTTCCTTCACTGTAAAAGCAATCCGTGCTTATATGTACGTAAGTTTCGAAAATCTCATTGGTACATTGGCCGTCCGGATTTGAACCCGGCACCTCTGGTGAGGAGGACCGAGTCGTTACCGGTTGAACCACCGACGACGCTTCTCGGACACAACTCTAGTTATGACTAATATTTATAAGTATAAATTTTAAAAATATATATCAATATTTGTTATGATATTACAAAATGAGTAATAATTTATACTTTCATTGTAGTTTGTGATTGAAACGAAATACCATTGAAAAAGTTAAAAAGTGTGGTTATTTTATTTTCTTTTGACACGTAAAGAAAAATACAGAGACAACTGTTCCAATCAATACCTAATTGGTCAACGATTATCGACTAGAGAAGAAGTCATTGATTTTTTTTTTATTCACAATTGGTAAACCCTTGACAACATCTCACCTGGTGGTAAGTGACGATGTTGCCGAAGATGGAAGCGGGCTTACCAAGATTCCCCAACGCAATGGGGAACTGGCTATCTTATCTTCATGCCGGAACATATTTGTTCAAAATGCACGTTTTCAAGAGACCTCAATAAGAATAGAAAAGTGCTATGAAAATTTGTTAAAACGTATGCAAAAGTGCATCAATCATCATGGTATAGGTACATTTTGAATAGCAATAACAACATTTAGGTAATTTTTTACGTATTCAATAAGTAAATCTGTTTGATGTAATGACATGTATTTTTTTGTCTATAAATTTGATAGACTTAGGTAGTGTTTTTTTTTTAATAAATACAATAAGTACATTAATTTTATTTAAATTATTTTATTCCGGACATTTAATTTAATTTATGACATTTGTATGCATTGTGGTATAATATTGAACCTTTTGAATATTTGCATGATAACTGTATAATGGAAAGAAAGAAAGAAAAAATAAAGAAACAAAGAAAGAAATGAAGTTTATTCGGCAAAAAAAAGGAAAAATAATTACAGTATTAGGTACTTAATATAAATAAAATAAAGGTAAAGATTAAGACTAAAAACTAAAATAAAATTTTATGCCGAAAAGGTCCAAAACTCAGCATGGTGCTGTGGTTTTATTACTAAAACCGTGGCGCTGATATTCTGAGCGGACCTAAATGAGGGGAGAAAAAGGAAAAGGAGTGGGCCTACGAGGACTCACTAATGGCTAAAATAATATGAGATTCTTTCTACAATATATCACCTTATTAAAAATATTTTATTTGACTTGCAATGTACGTATTTATGTTCGGGTGAAATGTTGCAAGTTAATTTTGACCCACTTCCCGGTTTCCGATTGAGCTGAAATTTTGCATTCATATGTATATCGCGTGACAATGCGATATCAAAAGCTTGTACCTTAAAGTTTTTAGGTTTTTCGAAAATTTATTTTACCATACTTAGTGCAAATAAACATTCATTCATTCATTTATTCATTCATTCAAATGTAGAAAATGCCTTCTAGTGTTCGATATGTTACGTATAGACTATAACGAATAACGCTGTGTCAGTGATTGAAATGGCCACTTCGATTGATTGGATGATACCAAATAAATAAATCACACTGTTTCTTTGTTTTGTTTTGTTTGAAAGAGGGTTTATTTACTGTTTCGGCTTCTCGAGATATGATTAAATGGCAATATAAATAATTTAATGTTGGAATATGAGAAAAAGAATAATGCTTAGGTTTTACAATTAAATATGGAAAAATGCAATGGAAGTGGAAGTGGGCAGGGCACATAGCTCGTAGATCAGATGACCGATGGGGCAGTAAATTTCTTGAGTGGCAACCGCGCACCGGAAAACGTAGCGTAGGCAGGCCTCCCACGCGGTGGACCGACGACCTGGTGGAGATCGCGGGAAGCCGATGGATGCATCGGCACTTACCATCAGGTGAGGTGCAGGCAAACGTACTCAAATTCTTAATAAAAAAAAATTAAAAAATGCGGGCAGCGCAGGACCGGTCGTCGTGGAAAATCGTTGGGGGAGGCCTTTGGCTAGCAGTAGACGATTTTCGTCTGATATGATGAAATGCAATGTGAACCGGCCGTATAAACCGACCAAGTGCGGGTCGGACTTTTTTTCGCGAGTAAGGCTCACACTTAGCCAGTTTTTATTATTTCTTGTTTCACTTCAAAATTAGTACAACACGGTAAAAGTGAAACTTTTTTTCACATTATAGACATTTACAGAGCACAAAACGATCATGGCTGCTCTCGTCTTGGAGTTACGGTACAGAGGACGAAACGATCATTCCGACCGTCACGCGTCACACAGGCGAAAAAATTTGAGGTTCACTTTAATAATCATACGAAGTTTAATGCTTGTATGTACTATGGAGTATGTATGTATACTACAGCGATGAAGTGGAACTCCTTGCCTGCATCTGTGTTTCCCGACTCCTACAGTTTGGGGATCGTCAAGGCGAATAGGCATTATTTGAGTTTGCGTGTACCATCCTTGACAACATCGTTATTTACCATCAGGTGATATATAGTCAAACACACTCAAGTTTGGGGATCTTCAAGGCGAGAGTGAATAGGCATTATTTGAGTTTGAGTGTACCATCCTCGACTACATCGTCACTTACCATCAGATGAGATATAGTCAAACACACTCAATTTTTTTATAAAAAAAAAAACTACGTAGTAGCGATAGCGTTTTTACGATAGAGCAAAATAAAAAAATGCCTCTATAAAAAAAAAATTGTATGGGGACCGCCTTAATTTTTCACTTTTTCTATTTTTTTATTACTTCTTGGTTTACTTACTTTACATTATTTTAAATATAATTAATATAAATAAATGTTACAACCAACAAATTCTCGACCAGTAAGTACAGTGCCATGAAAAATAAATGGATACAGCAAAAAGGTATTCTGGCCCACTCCTTGTCCACCTAGATGCGATATATCACACAAGTAAGTGATAAATGATAGTTCAAGCTCATGCATTATGTATGTACTTATGTGTTTCTTATTTCAGTAGAGGAAAACTCGCTAAGTTGACGTTTTATGCGACGAAGAAACGGAAAGAGGTCGCTAATGTCAAGATCTTTTAGGGTATCGTGTCCTAAGACTGCTAACGGGACCTTAGTCTCCATATTGCAGGAGCTCGGCATTAAATAGGTATTTTGACCGCCTCCATGTCGTAATGGTTAGTCCATTAGCTACTTATGTGTTTCTTATTTCAGTAGAGGAAAACTCGCTAAGTTGACGTTTTAAGCGACGAAGAAATGGAAAGAGGTCGCTAATGTCAAGATCTTTTAGGATATCGTGTCCTAAGACTTCCAACCCAACGGGACCTTAGTTTCCATATCTTCATATTGCAGGAGCTCGGCATCAAACAGGTCTTTTGACTGCCTCCGTGGCGTCATGGTGCAGTCCATTAGCTACCATAAGGAGGTTGCGTGTTCGATTCCCGGCAGAGTCTAACTTTTTAAGACTTGGTTGGTAACTGCAGTAACCCACCACTGAGCCTTAACATAAATTTTGTCTGCTACCTACTATTAGACCTACAGTAAAGAAATTAGGTACCTAGATATAAAATTAGGACCCCGAAATGGAAAATGGAGTGAACATGTCAAAAAATCAGGATAGCCTCCCCCATATGTAAGAGGGAAATGTGGAACTCCTTACCTGCGTCTGTGTTTCGCGACTCCTACAATTTGGGGATCTTTAAGGCGAGAGTGAATAAGCATTTTTTGAGTTTGCGTGTACCATCCTCGACTACATCGTCACTTACCATCAGGTGAGATATAGTCAAACGCACTCAAATTTTTAATTTAAAAAATGTTTTTTTTCTTATTTTGCTGAATACATCTTTTGAACACTTTTTTATAGTCTTCATTTCGCTGACTCAGCGACCCAAATAGGATCTTGGCTTCTGACACCAAATCACGCCACTTTCTTTAGTCCTGCACCACTTTGAGCCAATCGACTTTTAATTAAGGCGACTCCTAATTAACTTTGGTCGCAGGGATCTGGATTTTTCTCGGCAATTATAAAAAAATTAACCGCCTCCGTGGCGTAATGGTTAGTCCATTCGCTCCACACCAGGAGGTTGCGGATTCGATTCCCGGTAGGGTCAACTTTCTGAGACTTGGTTCGGTTGGTGGTAGGGCATTTTCATAGCCCGCCTAGCTAGCTACCATCATCTTATCTAAGTCTTGCCGTCAAACATAACAATATTGATAACGTGTTAACAATATTGATATGTTCCGATTTGAAGATAAGATTCTCAAGCCAGTTCTCCATTGCGTTCATCCAAGCCCAAGCCCGCTTCATCGTCACTTACCATCAGGTAAGATGTTGCCAAGGGCTTACCAATTGTGAATAAAAAAAAAACATATGAATGTGATATTTTGAAACCTGATTCTTTATTTCAATGATTTCATTTTGTCAGTTGCAGAAACACGATTTGTTAAATTTTATAATAGAAAAAAATAATAAAAGGTACCTGCTTTAAAACAGAGATTTGCATTTTACAGGCAAACCAGACTGATTTAGTGTCACTCAATTTTCTTTTTCGGTTAGTCTAAACATACATTTCAATACGCCAGTTAGAACTTTTTGTTTTTTTTTTAAATTGAAAAATTGCAAAAGTGTGGTTATTTTCTTTACTCTTTACACGTAATATCGATAACTCGCCTTAAAGCTTTAAGATGACTCAATCCGAGCAGGTTGATGTGTTAAAATAATATCGAACGTAAATCTAATAATCAATGCGGGCTTCAACGTGGCTGTTACGTGGGAACCGAACGCCCAATTCTCGATTTTTATATGTTTTTATTACTTTTCTTCACTCTAAAATAGGTTTAAAAAATGTATTTAATTAAAATTAAATTTCATAAAGTAACTGATTTTTGTTTGATGGTTTCATTCAAAAATTTTTTTGAGAAATTTTGCAATTAATATTTTTTTACATCAAAAGTGTTAATATTTTTTATTATCATTATTAGTAATTAAATCGATGTTTTATTACTTCAAATATTTTATATGTTTTTTCAATAGTGATAGCTTTACACAGTCTTTCAATGATTTGAATTGAATATTTTCATTTGACTCATCTTAAGGCCTTAAAGCAGAATGTAGTAAATATAGAGCTCCAAAATGACGATTTTGTGTCCTCACTTCTCTAACTGTTTACTGTGGGACATAAAATCTTTGAAAATTATGGACTATTACTATTCTAGATATTGCTCAAATGAGCAAAAAAAATGTCATTTAGTGTCATTTGACCCATCTTAAGGCCTTAAAGCAACATGTAGTAAATATAGAGCTCCAAAGTGACGATTTTGTGTCCTCACCCCTCTAACTTTTTGCTATTAGACATAAAATTCAAAAAAAAAAATACTATACTAACTAGATATTGCTAAAATGAGCAAACAAAAATTATTCTTGTCATTAAACAAATTCCTCCCCTCACCCAAACAAGTAACTGTACCTCCTCTTGCTAAATATCTACAGTTATAACATTTTGTAGGCATGTTTTTAATTATAACGCAAAATGAAAAATGGAGACCTTTTTACGTATAAAGTTTTTTTTAAGGAATGCCTCCCATACGGCATGAAAAAAATATTTTTTTATGAACTCGTAGAGTGGGGAATCTTAAAAATGGCCTATTTAATGCAATAAGTAGTGCTTTCTTACAACATATAATTTTTAAAGATGTGCCGTACCCAATATTAGCTTGTCAAAGCCGTTAAGAACGTGCCCCCGGTGTTCCTAAACTATTTGAGCTAGGACAATGAGACAGTTTTCAAGTAATAATTCCGGAACCCTGCGTTATGCGTGGTCCGACACACACTTTGCCAATTTTTAACCTAACACCCTGTATAAGTAGCCGCTTTCGCAAAATACTTATTACTATGACCCCTTACGACAAATAATGATACAGTTGCGCGGTGTGCAAGTCATTATGTTAGTGGCAAAATGCTAAAACGTGTTATCGAAGAAGTTTTCTTGGCTGTTGTGCTTATGCCTCTCGATGCCCGGGTTAAAAACTTGGCCGAGTAAGAAATAGTTATTTGTGTAACAAGAGGACAAAGTTACATTTTGTTCCGAGGGCGTTAGTTCAAATTCTGAGCTAAGTGAGGAATTAAATATACGTCGTGCGAGAAGTAAAATATTTTGGCCCCGAGTGACACACATATTTTTTTTTTTCAAAACCTTTCAGAAAAAGAAACGAAAATAAAGAAGAATGCACATGACCGTTCATTTTTTTCAGTGCGCATTGCCGCCAAAACCTCACCAACTAGTAACTGTTTCATACGTTTACGAACTTTTTCGTTTACTTCACATACTAACCAATAAAGAGTTAGTATTTTAATACAAACTCTTTGCTAATCAATCACAAAAGATAAAATTTCATGTTAGTTTATGATCAAAGAGATTATAATTTTGTGATATTTATATTCTTATTATAGCTTCTATATATTTATTTATAGCTTCTATGGCGTAAATCCGTGTTCACATCGGTGTCCGTAGTTGAGTGCAATTGTGATCGTTTGGTGGCCATTAGGGCAACAGTGAATGATAGATCTGTGCTCATTTTAAGTGTTTACATGCCAGTCGATAAAAGTGACAACTCACCGGAGTTTGTCGATTGTTTGGCGAAAATTAGTGCGATTGTGGATAGAGAGGGTTTGGAAGCAGTTTTCACTGTCGGAGATTTTAATGCGCACCCAACCGAGTCCTTCTGTGATGAACTACTGAAATTTTGTGCTGATCAACAGTGGCACTGTGCGGACATAGACATTCTAGGTATGTACTCTAATTCCTATACCTACGTTAGTGATTCCCATGGTTGTAAAAGGTGGCTGGATCATTGTGTTGCTACATTTTCGGCGTTACAAACAGTTAAGGACATTAATATCTTATATGATATATACTGGTCTGACCATATCCCAATGGAGATCACCTGTGATTTTTCTGTCATTCGGTCTAAATCTGTGCCGCGTAATTATTGTGTAAACAAAGTGATTTGGGGTACCAGAAACCCAAAACAAGTGGATAGGTATTATGAATACTGTAATAAAATATTTAGAGAAATTAACTTGCCGGAAACTTTTGCTCATTGTTGTGATCGCATGTGTACAGATTTATCTCATAGATACTATCTAGATAAAATGTACGAGCACATTGTAACTACTTTGAGTGACGCTGCAATTAATTCTTATGAGGGCAGAGCCAGTGGGAGAAGGAAAACTGTAACAGGATGGAATAGGCATGTTCGTGATGCTCACAGGGAGGCCAGGCTGAGGTTTAATATTTGGGCATCTTATGGTAAACCTCCCGGTGGCAAAATTTACAACGAAATGTGTGAAAGTCGCAAGCGTTTTAAAGCTAAATTAAAATGGTGCCAGAATAATGAAGACCAATTGAAGATGGACATTTTAGCATCTGAGCACTCAGCTAAGAAATTCAGTAAATTCTGGAAATCTACAAACAGCCTTAATCCTAAGTCTGGACTCCCTGAGAGTATTGATAGTATTAGTGAACCTAAGGAAATTGCTGATCTGTTTAAAGAGCATTTTCATGTGACGTCACCTTTGGGTAGTAATACGAGTGAAACTTTTTCTACTAACCTTACAACAGATAGTCCTGTTCGCTATTCGGCTAAAGATGTAGCTGCAGTGATTGGGAGCATGACCAGGGGTAAATCACCGGGGCATGATGGCCTCAGTATAGAGCACCTGCAAAATGCCGGGGCCCACTTGCCTCGGGTCCTGGGCGTGTTTTTCACACTTTGCGTGCGCCACTCGTATCTTCCACAAGGCTTTATGCGTACGATAGTTGTACCAATACTCAAGAACAAGACGGGTGATATATCAGATAAAGATAACTATAGACCCATATCATTGGCCACAGTGATAGCAAAAGTGCTGGACGGTTTGCTTGACAGACAATTAAGAAAATACTTACATCTACACGATTCCCAGTTTGGTTTTCGCGCAGGATTATCTACGGAAAGCGCTATATTGTCTCTCAAGCATACCGTGCGGTACTATACAGACAGGAATACGCCTGTCTATGCCTGTTTCCTGGACCTGTCGAAGGCCTTTGATATGGTTTCTTATGCTGTCTTATGGGATAAATTGCAGAAAACAGGGATGCCCAAAGAACTGATATCAGTCTTTGAGTATTGGTACAGTAACCAGCGCAACTGTGTTAAATGGGCAGATGCCTACTCTGAAGATTATGGTCTGGAGTGTGGGGTAAGGCAGGGGGGGCTGTCCTCGCCAAACCTCTTCAGCCTATATGTGAGCGGGCTCATTGAAGGGCTGAGCAGCATGCATGTCGGATGTTATGTCGATGACGTATGCGTAAACAATTTAAGCTATGCCGATGACATGGTGCTGCTTGCCCCGTCAGTAAGCGCGATCAGAAAATTGTTAAGAGTGTGCGAGAGCTACGCGGCTAAACATGGTTTAAAGTACAATAAAAAAAAAAGTGTTTTTATGGTTTTCAAGGCTAATGTTAAGAGTCCTAGTTACGTTCCTCCCATTGAGCTGAACGGAGTTTCCCTTAGTAGAGTTACTGAATTTAAGTACTTGGGACATTATTTAGATGAACATCTTAATGATGATTGCGACATTGAAAGGGAGCGTGGGGCGTTGGCGGTACGTGGTAATATGCTGGCTCGCAGGTTTGCTCGTTGCACTACAGAAGTTAAAATCACCCTTTTTAAGGCGTACTGTCAATCGTTTTACACGAGCAGCCTGTGGACTTCATACACCAAGCGTGCCTACAATGCCCTACGTATACAATACAACAACATATTCAGGGTTCTGTTGGGGCTGCCCCGCTTCTGCAGTGCCTCAGGGATGTTTGCTGACGCCCGCACTGATGATTTTTATGCGATTATGCGTAAAAAAGTAAACTCCCTGATAGTAAGATTGCGGGGTAGCACCAACGGGATTCTGAAGATGATTTCTGATAGGTGTGAGGGGCCTATACTGAAACACTGGGTGGGCCTCCTACGCAGTCCGTATGTCTGCATCAGAAACTAACTCTGATCCGTTTGACTCAAAATTGTATTTGCTTCTACTAATATAGGTTAAGTTGTGTTCTTACTAAAAAAAATAATGGATCTTTGGTCTGAAAATAAATGATTTTATTATTATTATATATATTTTTTTACATTCAACCTTAAGGAACGCGGACCAATCAGAAGAGAGAAAAAAACTCCATAGTAAATAGAGTAAAGTAGAATTTTGTTCGCACTTATTGACGAACCAATCATCGTTTTTCCAAAAGGTGTGATGAAATAGTAGATTGTTAATCAAGGGAAGAAAGTGACCTATTTCACTCGAGATATTTCTGGCGCTCGAACGAAGTGAGAGCGCCAATAGTTCGAGGGTGGAATAGGTCATTTCACCCGAGTTAAACACTCTACTTTTCATATCGACTGTGAGAAAATGTGTTATTTATATGATATAAAATAATAATTAGATATCAATAAATTAAGTTAACCTATGCCTAACCTTCAACATTTTCGCAATGGCCGCTTGCCACGGCCGACTAGATTGTACCTAATCGAGTTGGTCACGACGTGTATCTAGGTGGCCATGGCGAAAATTGAAAAAAAAAGTGTCATGTTATCATGGCATTATGGCGCGCAGCAGAATAGATTTTAAATTTTAATCTTCTGTAATTATGAAAAAAAATGGACCAACTATAAATATCAACCTATAGATCGTAATAAAAACGTCGTCGTTTAATGTAAAGCTGAGTTTAGATAAAAGAAAACCTCTGCATTTAATGTAATTTAATATAATAAGGAGTAACACAATTATCTTCGACTCTGTGGCTGGCAATTAAAAAAAATACCTTCCACCCTAGGGAAGAAAATACTTTCCTCCCTAGGGATGGAAAAGCAATGTTCCACCCGGCTATCTACTCATGAAAACTAAACTTTCCGAACAGGAGAGATGAAAATATTTTTTGTATAAATCCTTACTAATACTATAAATGTGAAAATGTGTTTGTTTGTTACCTTTTCACGTTTCAACGTCTTGACCGATCTTAATGAAATTTGACATGCATGTAGCCTGTATCACAAGAAAGGACATAGACTACTTTTTATCCCGTGAAAAAGCATAGCCTGATGCAGTTCCTAGGGGAACTGAAAATATACTCTTTTTGGTTAATTTGTTAAACATAGCAACGTAACAATGGATATTGTGATTTTTTTTCACAGAGCTGATTGAGTGGGTGGGAAATTACATGATTTACTAATAAGCATATCCTAACATTGTTCCCGAGGGATCTGGAGAAAATTCATGTCCACGCTCGCGAGCCGCTTGCGGCTCCTCGCGCACCGCGCACCCTATAAGACGGTCATAAAAACGTTGTCCACGAAGCCGCAGGTAAAAAAAGCTAGTTTTATATAATCGCTGAAAAAATTCAAGCATCCCGACTCCCGTGGTACAGAACCCTTATTGCGGGGCGCTGATATTCGCTTGCCCAGTTTATTTTCATATTTTTTCCTATTCTATCTGTGAGAGCTTCTAAGATTGTTTTTTTCCGGAATATGCACGGTTTATTTTTTATTGTTTTCGGAAAGAAAATGATTTGTGGATTAAAGACGATGTCAAAAAGAGATCAATGGATTTGTTATTGATTAGATTACCAAGTTTTGTTGAAAAGTTTTTTTTTATTCAGAGTGTGGTTTTGTTCAGCAACGCCCGACTTAGGGGTGAAAAACTATACAGGATATTAAAGAAAATGTGTTGGCTTCTATTCATCATACTGAACAAGTTCCTTCATGGAACCCATAGACAATTTTCCAAAAAAAATCGACGATCCAATTAAAAATGCACAAAATTTATAATTAAGTTAATCGATTGGTATATAGTGAAAGAAACCGGTTCGGTGATAAAAACCTCAATAACTTCCAAAATTTTATACTTAGCTTTATGAAATAAAGACTGTAATATAGACAATTTTATAGTGCTTACATAAAAATAAGTCATAAAACTTCAATATTATAAAGTTTATTTTGAATAAAAGTAGGTTAAGTAAAAATGTAAATTTTTCACTAGATTTTGAAATTTTTTTAACATTTCAATATTTTGTATTACCTTCTTCTTCTTCTTCTTTGTCCTGGCCATTGTCCCAATTTATTTGGGGTCGGCCCTCCTAGTACTTCTGCGCCACACCGCACGGTCGTGGGTTGTCTTCTTATTTGTGTTTGTACTCATAAGGTAATTTTTTACTGTTTGCAACCAGGTCATTGGTGGTCTCCCGCGGTTTCTTTTACTCTCTTCCATGTTTATTACTTTTTTAGTCATATGGTCATCATCCCTTCTCATCACGTGTCCGTACCAGCGCAGACAGTTCTCTCTGAGTTTTTCCTGTATCTGTACGACCTTAAAAGAGCCTCGAACATATTCATTCCGGATTTTATCCATTCTAGAAACACCGCCGGACCACCGTAGCATATTTTGTATTACCACCACGAGCTATTAAAACAGATTACAGGGTTTGGCATGCTTTCCACCAGATTTCTGAGCCGATGTTGAGGGATATTCTCCCATTCCTCTATCAGTGCTTCTTTCAGATAACGAAGCGTGATTGGAGGGGAATTTTGCTGGCATACACGTTGACTGAGATCATCTCAGGCACGCTCAATGGGGTTAAGTCTGGGCTGCGTGCTGGTCACTCCATGCGTGTGATACCGACATCATCAAGGTAATCAAACACTATCCAAACTGTATGGGTGCGACCGTTATAAAGATGGCGTTCTCGCTCATGTTTATTAAAAATGGGCCAACATACTCATTTAAGATTTCAATCATGTATCTCTGCAGTTAAAGTTCCATTTTCCTTCACCACTAGCTCGGTGCGGCTTTCGGGAGAAATTCCAGCACACACGTGTATGAAGCCTCCGCCGTATGACACTTTCTCTTCAATGCAAGCTTTGTTATAGCGCTCTCCTGGTATTCTGTAGACTCTTTGCCTCCCATTGTGCTTTTAAAGCATATATTTCGACTCGAATAGATAAATGTTGACCAGTCACCGAGAGTCCAATTCATGTGTTCTCTAGCGTAACTTAGCCCTGAATTTCGTGGCTGCCTTTCGAGTTTGGACCATTGGCGGGTCTAAATGGCTTTAAGGTTGCTTCAGAAAGACGCCGATTTACTGTACACGTGCTCGGATTGCTCCTGCCAGCACGTAGAAGGTGATTGTTACTTGAACAGCCGTTTGAAATCGATTTCTCAATATTGTTGACACCATATATCGATCCTCCCGCGCTGTCGTGCACCTTGTTCGGCCTGTTCCTGGTCTTTGAATATCTGATTTAGTCTCTTCAAATCGCTGGAGCACTCTCTTAACGGTTGATAGCGACACACTAACAGTTCTCACTGTATAACACTGACTGCGGCAATTTCAGAATTCTGGTACAATCTTCAGGGGTTAATGAGATGTTTTTAAATAAATTTGATCATAATAATGAATTTCTCGACAACAAATGCCCTATTTATATGACAGAACATAAACGACTGTGTGGAATATTTAAACTTTGCCTACCTTGCACACATTTCTAGCCGATTGTATAAACACTTAGGTATCTCAGTAACGTGATGCTTTAGGTCAAAATAATGTGACTAGATTTCTAGTCTAGATTTCTCCGTTGGAAGACTGAACGGATTTTTTAGACTGTGGTCATACCTACCTTGTAACATTTCTCGCCAATTGTATAAACAGTTTATGCTAGAAAATATAAAAAAAGTCGTCCGTTAACACAGTAACATGACGCTTTATATCTAAATAATGTGACTAGATGTATAGTCTAGATGTCTCTGTTGGACGACTGTACGGATTCTTTAGACTGTGGTCATACCTACCTTGTAACATTTCTCGCCGATTGTATAAACAGTTAATGCTAGAAAATATAAAAGACATTTCGTCCGTTATCTCAGTAACGTGACGCTTTATATCTAAATAATGTGACTAGATGTCTAGTCTAGATGTCTTTGTTGGACGACTGTACGGATTATTTAGACTGTGGTCATACCTACCTTCTAACATTCCTCGCCGATTGTATAAACAGTTAATGCTAGAAAATATAAAAGACATTTCGTCCGTTATCTCAGTAACGTGACGCTTTATATCTAAATAATGTGACTAGATGTCTAGTCTAGATGTCTTTGTTGGACGACTGTACGGATTATTTAGACTGTGGTCATACCTACCTTCTAACATTCCTCGCCGATTGTATAAACAGTTAATGCTAGAAAATATAAAAGACATTTCGTCCGTTATCTCAGTAACGTGACGCTTTATATCTAAATAATGTGACTAGATGTCTAGTCTAGATGTCTTTGTTGGACGACTGTACGGATTATTTAGACTGTGGTCATACCTACCTTCTAACATTCCTCGCCGATTGTATAAACAGTTAATGCTAGAAAATATAAAAGACATTTCGTCCGTTATCTCAGTAACGTGACGCTTTATATCTAAATAATGTGACTAGATGTCTAGTCTAGATGTCTTTGTTGGACGACTGTACGGATTCTTTAGACTGTGGTCATACCTACCTTGTAACATTTCTCGCCGATTGTAAAAACAGTTAATGCCAGAAAATATAAAAGACATTTCGTCCGTTATCTCAGTAAAGTGACGCTTTATATCTAAATAATGCGACTAGATGTCTTGTCTAGATGTCTGCGTTGGACGACTGTACGGATTCTTTAGACTGTGATCATACCTACGTTGTACATATTTCTTGCCGATTGTATAAACAGTTTATGATAGAAAATATAAAATAAATTTCTTCCGTTATCTCAGTAACGTGACGCTTTATATCTAAATAATGTGACTAGATGTCTAGTTTACATGTCTGCGTTGGACGACTGTACGGATTTCTAGACTGTGGTCATACCTACGTTGTACACAATTCTTGCCGATTGTATAAACAGTTTATGCTCGAAAATATAAAAGACATTTCGTCCGTTATCTCAGTAACGTGACGCTTTATATCTAAATAATGTGACTAGATCTCTAGTCTAGATGTCTCCGTTGGACGACTGCACGGATTCCTAGACTGTGATCATACCTACGTTGTACACAATTCTTGCCGATTGTATAAACAGTTTATGCTCGAAAATATAAAAGACATTTGGTCCGTTATCTCAGTAACGTGACGCTTTATATCTAAATAATGTGACTAGATGTCTCCGTTGGACGACTGTACGGATTCTATAGACTGTGTATAAGCCTAAGTTGTACATATTTCTCCCCGATTGTATAAAAAGTTTATGCTAGAAGAACCTAATCAACTAAATATTGTAGACCATTTACTTACTTAATCTAATTATATTATATAACTCAAAGGTGACTGACTGACTGACTGACATAGTGATCTATCAACGCACAGCCCAAACCACTGGACGGATCGGGCTGAAATTTGGCATGCAGGTAGATGTTATGACGTAGGCATCCGCTAAGAAAGGATTTGGGAAATTCTCACGGGAACACCAAAAAAACGGGAACTGCGCGGGCGATGCCGCGAGCACCCACTAGTCATTAATAAAATAATAAAGTCAACACGTTACATATCTAATTCATATGTAAACTTATTAATGAAAACAGACAAACTGCGATATATCATATTCTTGATGCAGAGACTAGACAACGTTTAATTACCTACGAGTACAGTGTAGTGTGTTAGCTTGTAATTAGTCTTGATACCTTATCTCCACATCTAGGCATACTAAATTCAAGGCGTAATTGCTTTTGTATACGTAGAAAATACATTTGTACATTTTCATAGTTATTCTATCCTATCCTACTAATAATATTATAAATGCGAAGGTTTGTAAGAATGTATGGATGTATGTTTGTTACTCTTTCACGCAAAAACTACTAAACGGATCTGTCTGAAATTTAGTAGGTAGACAGATTAGGACCTGGATTATCACATAGGCTTCTTTTTTCCACGCTCACGAGACGCTTGCGGATTGCGCCCTGTGCACCTTTGAAAATTCATAGCAACGTTGTCCACGCGGGTGAAGCCGCGGGAAACAGCTAGTTTCTAGTTAAGAAGAAAGTATTGAAATTTTAAGCTGTTGAATTCTACATTAAAAAAAAAAGTGTTGTTTAAAGTTTGATAAAATCGCAAAAAATGAAACTGTCCACTTCATTGATTTATTTATATTTCATCTATTTTTAGGGTTCCGTATAATAACGAGACCCAACAGCAGTAGCTAAGCCTATGCTGTCCGTCTATCTGTCAGTCTGACCTTTAAAAGCCTGTATTCTGGAACCGTAATACTGTCTGAAATGTTAACTTATTAATATGTTTAATAATATAGAAGATGTACTAACTAACAGAAAAATTTAAATCTTTATATGTATATATATATATATAAAAGAAAGTCGTGTTAGTTACACCATTTATATATAACTCAAGAACGGCTGGACCAACTTTTATGATTTTTGTGTTTTTGCATTTCTCTTCGTTGGAAATAGCATAATAATAAGTATTAGAATATGATATTCATTAATAAAAAAATAATTATCAGTCAAAAGTAGTGTAGTGTAGGGTAAGGTAGTGTAGTGTATGTAGAGTGAGGTAGGGTAGGAAAGTGTAGGGTAGGGTAGTGTAGCGTAGTGTAGTGTAAGGTGGAACGAAGTTCGCCGGGACAGCTAGTTAGATAAAATATAAATCAAACGGATTTCCATACAAGAATAGTTATTTATGCCAGTGCCAAGTAATGAGAGCCATTTTAACATGAGTGCTAGTTACAATAGACAATGGACAATTTACTATGGACAGCACGAGTGTTACAAAGGCTATTTGCGTGCAGTGGCATACAATACTATTTCTACGACCATGAAATAGGTAAATAAAATACATTGAAATTTTGTCATAATCTAATATTGTTTTTTTAAGCCAAAGCCATATTTAAAAAGTTTCATTGTTGTACTGGCTTTGGCTTCAAAAATAAGCATACATTCCTACAAGTCGTTTTACAATGATCATTTAAAAACTAGACAACTGTGACAGTTGCATAATATTATAATGAATGCTTTTTAAAAAAAAATATAAAAAAAATCATTTCAGTACCGTTGTCTCGTTTTGAAATGATCATTGTAAAACGACTTGTAGGAATGAATACTTTTGTGATATGTTTTTTTTTTTTTTATTCACAATTGGTAAACCCTTGACAACATCTCACCTGGTGGTAAGTGACGATGTTGCCGAAGATGGAAGCGGGCTTACCAAGATTCCCCAACGCAATGGGGAACTGGCTATCTTATCTTCGTGCCGGAACACACCAATGATATCAACATTGATATTTGGCGGCAAGACTTAGATAAGATGGTGGTAGCTAGCCAGGCGGGCTTAGAAAATGCCCTACCACCAACCAAACCGAGTCTTACAATTGACCCCGCCGGGAATCGAACCCGCGACCTCCTGTGTAAAGCCAGTGAACTTTTTCCTCTGAGCTACGGAGGCGGTTAAATTATAGATTTGAGGTTATGTACTAAGAAAATGACTAAATGGGTCTAGAAAAACGTATTTTTCAAATTTTTTTTTTTGTTTTGCTGTACCGTAAAAACGGTTATACATACAAGCTTCTAATTTGGTGTGATTGTAGTATTAATCCTGAAGTAGTAAAACAAATAATAAAAACTTATGGGAAGAAATGTAGTGTTACGTGATAATATGTGTGCGCGTAGGACTCACTACGCTCACTGTATTTCTTGTATATTCTTAGTTTCTCGGAAACGGCTCTAACGATTTTAATGAAATTTTATGTGGAAATGTTTATTAATTCAAGTCTATAATTGGAAACGCTGGTCACGTTAAAAAAACCGACTTCCATCGCAACAACTCAGTACAATATTGCGTTATTATTTTTGGTACTTGTTAATTTTCTAAAAAAACCGGTACACCGATTTTGATAAAGTTTTTATGAGACCAACTCGGAATACCCTATCGCATAAAAAAATCATAAAAACACACCCACACAAAAAAAACATCCAGTCGAATTGAGAACCCCTTGTTTTTGGAAGTCGGTTGATAAAGATACGTCTTCCTGATAACGTCCTATTCCACACAAATTTTTGATGTGTAACATCGTTGCTCTCGCTTTCCTGCAATTTGTGGGAGTAATTTCGTGAAATGGGACGGAAATGTGTAACATGGGACGGAAATGTGTAACAGGAAGTCGCGAAAGCGCGCGCTATTCGATCTGACGAATGAGCTTTGCTCTCGCTTTCCTGCAATTTGTGGGAGTGATTTCGTGAAATGGGACGGAAATGTGTAACAGTGATTTCGTGAAATGGGACGGAAATGTGTAACAGGAAGTCGCGAAAGTGCGGAATTCTACTTTACGAGAGTCCGACTCGCACTTGATCGGTTTTTTTCGTTACTGTCAGATCCGCCACCCAGGTACAATATCGTCATCAAATCTAACTAACCTATAGTATTTTGTCACATGTTACACATCATAATATGCGAGTACTGTAGGTCTCGCTCGTTTTTTTTTTTTTGTTTTTATGCCTAGGAGGCTCGAACAAGGTTCTTACTCCTAATATGGCAAAATATTTCCACGTATGCCCCAAAAATACACTACACATTTCCCCAAACTATCCATGTCAAACGAAGTTTGCAAAGGACGTATAACACAGTTACCCGTCTCAATACTTTGTTAAGGCGAGTTTGTTTAGCTCGAAAGCAGTTTACTCATATTTGCAGACGATTTCTCTGTCCTGAAAATGGTGCGTTCCATTAAGTACCATAGAATACGTTCCTTGGTTTACGAGGTTTTTATTTATAAAAAAAAGGATTAAAAGGAGTGTTATATTATAGTGCTATTTTGGCGACCTACAAAATTGCCACTGACAGCTTTGTCCGCGCCTCGACATATGGTAATAATGTGACAACTAAAATATGTATGGAAAGAAAAAATGCCTGCAATCTAAAGTGCATCGTAAGACAAGCGATGAGAGCATATACTACCTAGAACGAGTTTTCAAAATTTCTTCACGAGTTAGCTCTTAAACAACTTCCAACCAACAACTTTCACTGGGTTGATGGTTCACCGAGTGGGAGGTGTACCTACGCTAAGTCTTCCGGTACGCGGTCACTGCTCAAGAACTTTTCTGTCTCAACAGCCCTTCGTTCTACGAGCTATGTGCCTCGCTCACTGCCACTTAAGTTTAGCGATTTCGAGTTATGTCGGTTACCTTGGTTCTCCTTCTTATAACATAACGTAACGAAATACTTTTAAAAGAGCAATATTTTTATTACATGTTTTGAGATCTCGAAAACGGATTTAAAGATTTCAACGAAATTTTCAAAAAAATCGATCTAACTAGGTCCCGTCTTTGGGAAAACGCTTTTTTCTAAGTTTTTACGCACATAGTTTTTTCCGCGCAATAAGAATGGTAATTTTACTGCACCTGATAATAAGCGATAGTCCAGTGGTCAAAGTGTTGGACTTCCTTCTCGTAGATCATGGGTTCGATCCCTATCCGGTCGATTATATTTTTATTTTTGTCACCTTTTTATTTCTTGCCTTCAAAGCAAAGCTCAGTCACCCAGGTCCTATGTTTATTGAAATGTGTCTCCTATTGGGTCAAAATTGACTCGCACTTAATTTGAAATAAAAAAAAGGGTGCACAACTCCGAGACAATAGGGATGACGACAGCATCAGTAATAAATTATAAACTCTAGATCACTCAATTTCCCTCCTACTTAAACTTCAGAAAACCTTACTCGTTTTGTTTTCCCTCAAGTCTTCGATTTTTAATTCACCAAAATCACAAAATGTGTACTTATATGACGCTGCTAAACAATGACGTCACGCCTAGGTATTTCTAACATTTTTAGAACAAAATATTGTTTTTGCCAGATGATAAACAGTAACTCAGATGACTAGCATTCGTCATCCCTATTCAAATTACAATTTATTGTAGTACTACTGAAGTACCATGGATTTAATAACTGAAGAAAATAAAAGCTATGGCACTCAGTGGAACAAACAGTGGCCTGGGAACTTCGTTATACAGAAAACTTTTTTGTGGCCTGCAAAAACTCCCGCTAAACAAGCTCCAAGGAGGTAGCAATAATTGTGGGATTAGGGAGAGGTTGCAAAAAAGTTTGTTTTGTTATTAACTTGAGTAAGTTCTTGTAATCTGGTAGATTCCCACTTACAACCCACCCTTTCGGCACAGAGAAACACGAAAGATTTTTTTATACTTCGAGCTTACGGTTGGTGAAAGTGGTTATTGGAATAGTGGTATCTGGAAGGTTTTGTGGTATACAATTCTTATGTCATTGTCTTTTGACATGCCAATTTTGGACATACGAGTACAGCACGAAAAAAATGTCATTAATAGCCCACTAAAAAGTTATAAAATTGTGTATTTCCAGGAAAACTTACTCTAGTTTAATAAAACATTTTACTTTTCCAATTTTAATTTATCAAAATTGACGTCATCCTTACTAATATTATAAATGTGAAAATGTGTTTGTTTGTTTGTTTGTTACCTTTTCACGCTTGAACGCCTTGACCAATCTTTATGAAATTTGACATGCATGTAGCCTGTGTCACGGGGAAGGACATAGGCTACTTTTTATCCCGGGAAAATGGCATAATATGATACAGTTCCTGAGGGAACTAAAAAAATACTCGATTGCTGTGATTTTTTGCACAGAGATGGTTAAGTAGGTGGGAAACGAGATAATTTACTAATCACCCTTAAAGACAGTCATAAAAACGATGTCCACGCGGGCGAAGCTGCGGGAAAAAACTATAATTCAATAGGTTCAAGATTCAAGATTGGAAATGTTTACTTAAAATATTTGCAAATTAAACTCTTTCTAAGAGTCATAACATAGTAATTCGTATCGTATCGTATCAGCTCATATACGTCCCCACCGAGGGGCTCGAGCCTACCCTGACCTAGGGCGATCAGGCCTTAGTCGACCACGCGGGCCCAGTGCGGGTTGGTCGACTTCACACACAACCTTCGGTTTCATTGCAGGCGTGTGCAGGTTTCCTCACGATGTTTTCCTTCACCGTTAAAGCAATCGGTAAGTATGTACGTAAGTTTTTAAAAACTCATTGGTACATTGGCCGTCCAGATTTGAATTCGGTACCTCTGGTTAGAAGAACCGAGTCATTACCGGTTGAACCACCGAAACTTTTTTAATACTTAACATAGTAATTACATTAATGTAATTTGTGATTTTTTTTTATCAAAATTGACGTCATAATTCAATGTAGGTTCAAGATTGAAAATGTTTATTCAAAATAGTTGCAAATTAAACTCTTTCTGAGACTCATAACATAGTAATTAATTACATACTGTTCATAATGTAATTAGTGAAAAATATAAAAATAAACTTTTCCAATTACAATTTGTCAAAATTGACGTCATAATTCAATAGGGTCAATATTCAAAACGTTTATTCAAAAATAGTTGCAAATTAAACTCTTTCTAAAAGTCATAACATAGTAATTACATCATCATCATCATCATATCAGCCGAAGGACGTCCACTGCTGGACATAGGCCTCCTCCAAGGATTTCCACGACGACCGGCTCTGCGCTGCCCGCCTCCAGCGGCTTCCCGCGACCTTCACCAGGTCATCGGTCCACCGAGTGGGAGGCCTGCCTATACCACGTTTTCCGGTGCGTGGTCGCCACTAGAGAACTTTACTGCCCCAACGGCCATCTGGGCATCAATATCAACGGCGAGTACATCACCCACCTTCGATTCGCTGACGATATCGTGGTCATGGCTGAGACTATGGACGACTTAGGCACAATGCTCGATGACCTCAGTAGAGCCTCTCAACAAGTGGGTCTTAGAATGAACATGGACAAGACGAAAATTATGTCAAACGTCCGTGTCATACTTACTGCTCTCAAGGTTGGAGGCTCTACACTTGAAGTTGTTACCGAATATGTATACCTGGGACAAACAGTCCAGTTAGGTAGGTCCAACTTCAAGAAAAAGATCAATCGTCGAATCCAACTCGGCTGGGCAGCGTTAGGGAAGCTTCGCAATATCTTTACGTCCCAGATACCGCAGTGTCTTAAGACCAAGGTCTACGACCAGTGTGTGTTGCCAGTGATGACATATGAAACTGAGACATGGTCGCTTACTGTGGGCCTCATAAGAAGGCTCAAGGTTACCCAAAAGGCAATGGAGCGTGCTATGCTCGGAGTTTCTCTGCGTGATCGAATCAGAAACGAGGAGATCCGTAGTAACCGACATAGCTCTCAGAATTGCTAAACTTAAGTGGCAGTGGGCGGGGCACATAGCTCGTAGAACAGATGGCCATTGGGGCAGTAACTACATATTATACATAATTTAATTTGTGAAAAATAAAAATTAAACAATCATTAGTTACTTCCAAATACAATCATTGATATAAAAAAAATGACATTAGAACATGAAAACAATATGGCACGATTATGTTATTAATGCCTTTGACGAGAGTAGGCCAGTTCACAAGGACAGCATCTAGTCAGGTAGTTATTTTAAGCATTTTTTGGAACCAACCTTCGTTTTTGACAGTTCATAAAAAGTAAGTCAGATGACTAGTAGGCGACTACCAGATAGCGTTCTAAAAGTAGGTAGTCACATAATTGCTTTCGTCGTTATATTATTATCAACTATATATCACATTTACTAAGATAACAAGACATATTATTAGGACCGCTTTAGCTAAAGAATAAATGGATAAGCCCAGATGAGTCTTTTTGGTTACAGTGGGAATTGGTCACTATAATAAATTTTTTGTTACCATAATTATACCTGCTTTAATAAATTTTATCTGCTACCTACTTAACTAGACCACGATGATTGATGATGTTACGAATAATAGCTGGATATATAAAACTTGTATTATTACATTGAATAGTAGGGGGGTGGGGGGAGGTAAAATTGCCTTCAGCTGCTTCGAAAACACATTGGTACATGGCAGGTTTCGAATCACGACCTCTCGGACAGGAGGAAGCGGCCCTCTTTAAAATGAGTCTAACTATTTTTATAAAAGATATAATATAAGCAATCAAATCTGTACAATTACATTATGAAAAATCAAATATTGGTATGTCCAATTTCAAATCAAAAGACAAAACAAATATTCTCTGTTGCTTCCCAACGTATCACTTAAGCCTTATTTCAAGTTGAGTTATTCAAACACTCTAGTATAGTAAATGTTTCGCTCAAGCCTTCAAAATTTTAATACATTTGGTTCATACTTTTTGTCCTGCTACCACTTTATAAACTGAGTTCCAATGTACAATTGTACACCCAAAGTAGAGGCAACTGTTTTATATTGTATTGTTGTGTGAAGCCGTCGGTGAAACATTCTTAAACATATTGCACATGCCCTTTCCGGTAGATGAAAAGGGCCGCCAAGAAGTTTTTTGCACTTTTACTTTATCTGCAATGTTGCCACAAACAATTTTACTTATTACCTAACTCCAGTCTAAGCACCAAATCAACAGGTAAGCTGACAACACGAAATCCAATACATTGGCTAAGTAACAAGAAGAAAGTACGCAACAGATTGGACTGATATGAATAAAAAAATAGAGACGTCTGGACGACAGGAAGCGTATGAACAGACTAACTATGACTCATAGTTTGAACACAGCCTATGTGTAGTATCTGCGTCCAACTATGTGCAAGTAATGCATTTTAGTCGAAAACGTCATATTTACCGTATACTAGGTCGATAAGGTGGATAAGGTATAGACTTTAAATAATAATTTTGACAAAAAACCGACTTCAAACAGGAAACTCAGGTTCTCCTCGATTTCTCTGGAATGCCATCATCAGATCCTGGATTCCTTATCATGGTACCACCCTTGGGATATCTCCTACCAACGAAAAAAGAATCATCCAAATAGGTTAATAAACGACAAAGTTATCCGCGAACACACATAAAAAAATAAAAAATATATACGGTCGAATTGAGAAACCTCTTCCTTTTTATAACACTCTAATTTATTCTTAATCTGTGACAAAATCAGTCTATGACCACTACGCACTACACACTATCCCCTGTCTCATACAGTGCTCAACCCTGTATATCCTCTGAATAAGGGTCTGCACGGTCCGTCCTACATATTTCCTGCTCTACTGTATCGTTATATACAGTTGTTATATAATCCAAGGCATATAACACTCGGTATGACGTGACCTTAACAATATTTCACTATAAAAGCAGACAGGGATCTACGCAAATTGGATTCTAAATTCAAACCGTTTTCCACAATTTATTGTTATGTGATAGGGTACGATTTATTTTGTACGCGTTTTTATGGAAAAGTTTAAAAGACATTTGAAATATATTTTTTATTCAGTGCAGTTTTAAAGTCCTTTATTGAATTGGGATTAGTCTCCTTTCGTTCTTTAAAGGTTTTTTGATGAAAAAATGTTGTCGGTTGCGTTTTGGCCCCCTTCAGTTACAACAGAAACATCTCAGATTATTTTTTTTTATTTTTTTTTATTTTTGATTATTTTGTTTTTATTTGTAAAAACAAGCTTTTATTCAACTTGTAATTATGTATGTTTGTTCGGGTGAAATTTAGCAAGTGAAATTTGACCCACTTCCTAGTTTCTGATTGAGCTGAAATTTTGCATGCATATGTATATCGCGTGACAATGCAATATTAAAAGCTTGTACCTAAAAGTTTTTTTAAGGTTTTTCGAAAATTATTTAGTCTAAAAACGACGCAACGTTGTTTTGCCTGAAATCGGTTATTTTAGGCAAAAAATGGGGTTGTAACGCGACTATTTAAGTTACTTTGAATATCATCAAATCACAATTGAAGACTCTGAACACGTTGAAAAAAACCAACTTCAATCGCAAAAAAACAATTTTGCTACTTATTTTTTATCACGTTAATTCTATATACAAGCACTTTAACTGATTTTGAAAAAAAAATATTTGGGACAACCCTGGAAGCAAAACCTAACCAATGAAAAAATAATGAAATCGGACCACTCTGTAAAAAGTTGCGTGATCGTACATAAAAAAATACACTTTAAAACCTTCTCCTTTTTTGAAGTCGGTAAAAAAACAAGTAAAATTAGCAACTGTCTTCAAAAAAAAAACTTAGACTCAGTTTGTTAGCAATTTTTAAAAGCTTTTGAGGTAAATACAATTTATTGTTGTATTCGAGAACTAATTGAGCGTTGGTGGCACAACGGCAAGGGCCGCTACCTCCTGTCCGTGAGGTCGTGTTTCGAGTCACGCCACGTACCAATGAGTTTCGATCTCATATTATGTACTTTTATCCGACGTTCTTACGGTGAAGGAAAACATTGTGAGGAACCCTGCACACATCTGCGAAGAAACTCGAAGGTTGTGTGTGAAGTGGACCAACCCGCACTGGGCCCGCATGGTAAAGTAAGGCCCGATCGCCCTAATCAGGGTAGGCTCGAGCCCCTCGGTGTGGACGTAAATATGAGCTGATGTGATGACTCTTGTATGTTGAAGACAGATTGGTGTTTGAAGTTTAACCGCCTCCGTGGCCCTCGGTAGGGACGTATATATGAGCTGATGTGATGTGATGATGATTCAAGAAATAAACCAACTCATGGTAGATACCTTTTTTTCACCCAATATTTTTTTAAGAGAAGCCACAGAGTAAAAGCTTGGTTTACGAGTATTTTCAGAAAAAAAAAAACACTAAGCAGCTTTAGGAACAAAGACATCAAACGTTTTAAAAAGTGCTAAATTTACAAGTTGGTATTGAAAAACTTTTATTGCCCTTGTAGGTACAGTCAAGTTCGTTAATATCCGAGCATGTTCGTAGACCGTTGGGGCAGTAAAGTTCTCGAATGTCGACCGCGCACCGGAAAACGTAGCGTAGGAAGGCCTCTCACGCGGCGGACCGATGACCTGTTGAAGATCATGGGAAGCCGATGGATGCGGGCTGCTCAGGACTGGTTGTCGTGGAAATCCTTGGGGGAGGCCTTTGTCCAGCAGTGGACGTTTTTCGGCTGATACGATGATGATGATGTTCATGAATCAAAAATTTATAAGCAATGGTAAGGTAACAAAACTCTACATAGATCTTCATAGAAGTTGTATAGAAAATTGTATAGAGTTTTATCATTTAACGCTAACATTACCTATCACTTTATCCTAATATATGGATGACCTCGACTGTACCTAAAAATAATTAGAGGACATGTGACTTCAATCTTCGAAGCAATAGTTAAAGTAATGACGCGTAGTTGCAGTATCTAGGAGGCAGCTGGATGGCTCGCGGTGTTTGAGCTCCTGAAGTGTTGAGAACCTCCCTGTGCAACAGAACTGAGCCAACTTAACCTGGGGTGGAAATGAGGGGGTTGAGAAAAAAAAAGTCGCGATAATATATGAATGAACTCGACTGATACCTAAAAATAATAGAGTGTATGTGACTTCAATCTTCGAAGCAATAATTAAAGGAATGACGCGTAGTTGCAGTATCCAGGAGACAGCCGGATGTTTTGTGGTATTTGAGCTCCTATAGTGTTGTGGAACCGCCATGTGCAACAGAACTGAGCCAACTTGACCTGGGGTGGAAATGAGGGGTTGTGAAAAAAAAGTCGCGATAATATATGAATGAACTCGACTGCTACCTAAAAATAATTAGAGTGTATATGACTTCAATTTTCGAAGCAATATATACAACATAGTGATTTCGATGCAAATAGTTTCGAAATCACTATGTTGTAATAAGTATTCTCTATGGAAACAGAGAGGGCCTCAGAGCAATAACTAAAGCATAGAGGGAGTGTCAAAATTACAATATATCTTACTCTTCTTTCTCTTTAACGAACATTGTGACTTCAATTTTCGAAGCAATATACAACATAGTGATTTCTATGCAAAGAGTTTCGAAATCACTATGTTGTAATAAGTATTCTCTATGGAAGCATAGAGGGAGCGTCAAAATTACAATATATCTTACTCTTCTTTCTCTTTAACGAACATTGTGATTTCAATTTTCGAAGCAATATACAACATAGTGATTTCTATGCAGAGTTTCAAAATCACTATGTTGTAATAAGTATTCTCTATGGAAACAGAGAGGGCCTCAGAGCAATAACTAAAGCATAGAGGGAGTGTCAAAATTACAATATATCTTACTCTTCTTTCTCTTTAACGAACATTGTGACTTCAATTTTCGAAGCAATATACAACATAGTGATTTCTATGCAAAGAGTTTCGAAATCACTATGTTGTAATAAGTATTCTCTATGGAAGCATAGAGGGAGCGTCAAAATTACAATATATCTTACTCTTCTTTCTCTTTAACGAACATTGTGATTTCAATTTTCGAAGCAATATACAACATAGTGATTTCTATGCAGAGTTTCAAAATCACTATGTTGTAATAAGTATTCTCTATGGAAACAGAGAGGGCCCCAGAGCAATAACTAAAGCATAGACGGAGCGTCAAAATTACAATATATCTTACTCTTCTTTCTCTTTAACGAACATTGTGACTTCAATTTTCGAAGCAATATACAACATAGTGATTTCTATGCAAAGAGTTTCGAAATCACTATGTTGTAATAAGTATTCTCTATGGAAGCATAGAGGGAGCGTCAAAATTACAATATATCTTACTCTTCTTTCTCTTTAACGAACATTGTGATTTCAATTTTCGAAGCAATATACAACATAGTGATTTCTATGCAGAGTTTCAAAATCACTATGTTGTAATAAGTATTCTCTATGGAAACAGAGAGGGCCTCAGAGCAATAACTAAAGCATAGAGGGAGTGTCAAAATTACAATATATCTTACTCTTCTTTCTCTTTAACGAACATTGTGACTTCAATTTTCGAAGCAATATACAACATAGTGATTTCTATGCAAAGAGTTTCGAAATCACTATGTTGTAATAAGTATTCTCTATGGAAGCATAGAGGGAGCGTCAAAATTACAATATATCTTACTCTTCTTTCTCTTTAACGAACATTGTGATTTCAATTTTCGAAGCAATATACAACATAGTGATTTCTATGCAGAGTTTCAAAATCACTATGTTGTAATAAGTATTCTCTATGGAAACAGAGAGGGCCTCAGAGCAATAACTAAAGCATAGAGGGAGTGTCAAAATTACAATATATCTTACTCTTCTTTCTCTTTAACGAACATTGTGACTTCAATTTTCGAAGCAATATACAACATAGTGATTTCTATGCAAAGAGTTTCGAAATCACTATGTTGTAATAAGTATTCTCTATGGAAGCATAGAGGGAGCGTCAAAATTACAATATATCTTACTCTTCTTTCTCTTTAACGAACATTGTGATTTCAATTTTCGAAGCAATATACAACATAGTGATTTCTATGCAGAGTTTCAAAATCACTATGTTGTAATAAGTATTCTCTATGGAAACAGAGAGGGCCCCAGAGCAATAACTAAAGCATAGACGGAGCGTCAAAATTACAATATATCTTACTCTTCTTTCTCTTTAACGAACATTGTGATTTCAATTTTCGAAGCAATATACAACATAGTGATTTCTATGCAAAGAGTTTCGAAATCACTATGGAAACAGAGAGGGCCTCAGAGCAATAACTAAAGCATATTTTCCTTTTTGATACGTCCTCCTAATGAATTCAACAAATTAACAGATTTTCCCCAAATTGATTTGTTTAATTTCAAGGTCCATACAGTTAAAGCTCTACTTTCTAAACATTGGTTCGATATGGTTCCCTAACTGCTGAAATTCAAAAGTCATCGTTTTATATTTTTTTGTTCATCTTTATGTTTTAACTTTTAACACCCTCTTAGATTTTGTTTAAGGTTATTTCTACTTATTTTTGTTATTATTATTATTTTTAAGTTTAGCTAGCGTGTAGATTTGTACATGTGAAAACAAATAAATAGTACTTAGTTTGTTAATTAGCTTTTTAAATAGTCATAAAATACTGTTTGTTTTCCAAATAAGGTAAAATAAATAAATAAATTTTAATGCCTGGTGCAAAGAAAAAAAAAGTTGCTAGGCAGCCGCTTGAAAGTTAGCATGCTTGTTCTTTCTTTATCACATACAGACACTGAAAATAAATTGCTATCCACCCCGGCTGTTCGGTTATTGATCCGCCAGAGTTATTATTAGTTTTTTTTTTATTTTCGAGCGAAGGACAAGAACTTATAATAGAAATAATGCATCTAAAATCATTTAAATCCGATTGCATTTGTTTTTTGAGTCTTGTATGATGTGAAAATCGATATGCATAAATGCCATCCATCTCCCATGAAATTTCATCCCCCTGTGGCCCCTACAAACGCGAAATTCGGCAATCTGGAAAAAAAAATACCAATGAATTGTACAGCAACTAGCCACCCCACACTGTGCCACCCCCTCCCCTTAAGGATTTAGGGGTTGATAGGGTTTTATACACTGATTTTTATCATTGAGAGTATTGAATTTCGCGAAAATTATCCATGACAATTGATTGCAAAACATTTTATTGAGCGTATTCCAATTTGAAGTATTTCGCGTTTGTAGGGTTGACCGAAGGGGGATGAAATTTCATGGCATAGGGATGACATTTGTGCATATTGTTTTCCACATTATACAAGACTCAAAAAACAAATGCCATCTGATTTTGATGATTTTAAAAGCATTTTTTCTATTATAAGTTCTTGTCCTTCGCTCGAAAATATATTTTTTTCCGGCTTCCAACTTTGAACGATCAATAACCGATAGGCCGGGGTGGATGGTAATTTGTTTGCAGTGTCTGCAAGTGCTGAAGAATAAGCATGCGATTTTTAAAGCGGCTTCCTGAAAATTATTTATTTTTATCTTCACTCGCGTACAGGGCGCCAGTCGCAGGAGGGATGCCATTATAATTTAATTATATAAACAAGGTACACACTTTCAGGCGACCACTGTTTCAATCGGTTGCCTCGCAACTTTTTTTCCACCCCCCTCCTATTTCCGCCCAGGTTACCGCGAGCCATCCGGCTGCCTATTAGATACTGCAACTACGCGTCATTGCTCTGAATATAATAATATCGCATATTCTATATTTTTACTTATTATCCCCGCCATTATATTAATGAATTCGACTGTAGCTCCTTCGGGAGGAAAAGCGAAGGTACCTCCCAATGAAATTGCTATAGTCTGGCCCCGAACAACGACTAATTATAATGTTTTTAAACAACTGAAATGGTGGATTATAATTTCACAAAAGGGAATTCGGTTCGGTGGAGAAGCAAGTTACAAGGAATTCTTTTGTACAAAATATTTTGTCGTTTTGTTTCTAGAAACGTTAGTCTTATTGGGGTTCCGTTCCTCAAAAGGTAAAAACGGAACGACTATAGGATCACTCGTGTGTCTGTCTGTCCGTCCGTTCGTCTGTCACAGCCAATTTGCACCGAAACTACTGAACCGATTGAGTTGAAATATGGTAAGTAATTAAGTCTAGAGTGGACTTCATTAATTTCATTTTTCGTATGGGAACAGAATTTTCTAATACATTTTCCTGTAATAAATCCATTCAATCTCGTGTTGTGATCGGAGATAAGAGGTAAATGGTCATTTTTTGCCTATTTTCCTAAATAACTTCGAAAGTATTTATTATAAAATTATAAAAAAACTATTTTTGAAATTCACAAAACAAGCCCTTTCATTTGATATATCACTCGATATAGATTGCAAAACTTTTTTTTTACAAAGTATACACTGAGAGGTTTTATTAAGTTTTGGTGCGGAACCCTGTTTGTGTGACCCCGAGTCGCACTTGGCCAGTTTTTTTTTAATTGGTTTCCCGGGACTTCGTTTCCGTTTTTACCTATCCCGTGGGAATTTTGAAAAGTCCGGCCTTATTCCTTCTACATCATAAGGGAACCTCTGTGTGAAATATCTGTTTTCTGTTTAAGGGTTTGAGCTGGGCCTTGATGAGTCAGTGAGTCGAAGAGTCAGAGTCATGACTTATCTATAATTATATACAGAGTGTGATAAAATTGATTTACAACTCATTATACTGATCAAATCTCCCCACGAGACCCATAGTCAATTTTTAGAAAAAAATTGAACTCATTATACAAATCGATAAGCTAGTGAAAATTTTTGAATGGAGCATCGATTTTTTTTTAGAATTGGCCGAGGAAAGTAGTTCAGTATGATTAATAGAAGCCTCATTTAACAGGTCCTACACCAATTTTGTGACTATCTGTAATCATCATCATATAAGCCGAAAGATGTCCACTGCTGGAAAAGGGCCTCCCCCAAGGATTTCCACGACGAGCTGTCCTGCGCTGTCCGCATCCAGCGGCTTCCCGCGACCTTCACCAGGTCTTCGGTGGGACGCCTTTCGGTCACCACTCGAGAACTTTGCTATCCCTACGGCCATTTGTTTCACGAGCTATGTCCACTTTCGTTTAGTGGAACTCAAGGTTGGTGGAGGTTGAGGGGTTTGTAGCCTCATTTGAGGCATCCGACACGGCTGAGACTGCCATCTAGTGATAGTGACCGGCACCAGTGGCTTAACATGACTTGCGAATCACGGAAAAGGTCGAAAAAAAATTCTTTTAACAGTCAAACCTATCCAGGTAACGAATATGCTTGAGGTCAGTTAACCTGCGTAATCGACCCAGCCACGCAAGTAAGCTAAGGAACTATAAGGTTAACAATAGAAGACAGGAGCACACCCTGGACACTTCATACAACGGGCCAGAAATGACATTTCAAAAAAAGGAATGACGGAACAAACAAAATGGCGGCGAAATCCTATACGTTCAACAACTAAACTGTAACCAATCTGTATCAATCTGGGTGACGAGGGGGTGAGGTCGCAATCTAGAGAGCGGCAGGGAGTGTCTATACTGTATGTTAGTACTAATATACGAATAACTACACTACCCTACCCTACACTACCCTACCCTACACTACCCTACCCTACCCTACATACACTACACTACACTACCCTACCCTACACTACTCTACACTACCCTACACTACACTACCCTACCCTACCCTACACTACCCTACCCTACACTACCCTACCCTACACTACCCTACCCTACGCTATCCTATCTCTCAAGTTGGATCGAACTGCACATGGTGTGCGAATTTTATTATAATCGGTTAAGTGGTTTAGGAGTCCATTGAGGACAAACATTGTGACACGAGATTTATATTTATTTATTTATTTATTTATTTTATTTCCTTAATGAAACCTACAGCATACAATTTTATTATTTGAATTTTAAATACAATTTTACATATATATTAAGACTAGCTGTCCCGGCTAACTTCGTACCGCCTTACATTACATTACACTGCCCTGCCCTACCCTACACTACCCTACACTACACTACACTACCCTACCCTACCCTACCCTACACTACCCTACCCTACACTACCCTACCCTACACTACCCTACCCTACCCTACATACACTACACTACACTACCCTACCCTACACTACTCTACACTACCCTACACTACACTACCCTACCCTACCCTACACTACCCTACCCTACACTACCCTACCCTACACTACCCTACCCTACCCTATCCTATCTCTCAAGTTGGATCGAACTGCACATGGTGTGCGAATTTTATTATAATCGGTTAAGTGGTTTAGGAGTCCATTGAGGACAAACATTGTGACACGAGATTTATATATATTAAGAAGAAGAAGATATATACTTTGACAGGAGGGACTACTTTATGGAAAGGTGTTTTACTCGACTGCGCCAGAAAGAGGGTTGTGTTTCAAAAGTGTTGTAACGATATTGGTGTAGGATCCGTTAACTGGGGCATCTACTCATCATAATGAACAACTTTCCCTAAAGAACCTATTAACTATTAACCTATAATCTATTCTAAAAAAAAATTTTCGACGCTCCATACAAAAATGTTTAAAATCGGTCTATTAACTGATCGATTTGTATGAAGAGTTCAAAAATATTTTTGCGATTTCAGCAAACTTGTAAAACCAAAGTTGTTCAGTTTGATGAGTAGATGCCCCAGTTAACGGGTCCTTCACCAATTTTGTTACATCTTCTTATTTTTATTCACAATTGGTAAGCCCTTGGCATCACCTCACCTCTATATGTATATTTTTTGGCACGCTGAACGGCTTGATGGATTTTCGCTAGATTCGTCTTGATCCCATGAGTAACATCTAGGATACATTTTCACCCGACTGGGCGAAATATTAGTGTTGAGGAATAATTAGATAACAGAAGATATTAAAATTATAACCCTCATTGTTAGGTCTCAAGTGGAACGTGGCCTTCGTGTTTGAAACGAGTAAATAGTTGACACAGCTTTGCAGCGGTCAGAAATCTAATTTAGCCTTCAGCGCAAGCCCCTTTGTATATCAAGTTAAAGAATTACAGAGTCTCGTGGACTGTAACGTTAGAGTGTTTTTCCACTGTTTCTACGTCCGTCTTTATATTCGTGTCTCTAAGAATATAGACAGTTTCATATCAGCCACAAATCGTCCACTGCTGAACAAAGGCCTCCCCCAAGGATTTCCACGACGACCGGTCCTGCGTTGCCCGCATCCATCGGCTTCCCGCGACCTTCACCAGGTCATCGGTCCACCGCGTGGGAGGCCTGCCTACGCTACGTTTTCCGGTGCGCGGTCGCCACTCGAGAACTTTACTGCCCCATCGGCCATCTGTTCTACGAGCTATGTGCCCTGCCCACTGCCACTTCAGTCTAGCGATTCTGTGAGCTATGTCGGTTACTTTAGTTCTCCTGCGGATCTCCTCGTTTCTGATTCGATCACGCAGAGAAACTCCGAGCATAGCACGCTCCATAGACTGTTTATCTATGTAATATCCTTTATACAATTTTTTCTATAATTTTTGGTTTATTATTGTTATTTTCTATTACAATGTACTGTTACATTATTTGTGTTTAAGCCTACTTCGTCCATTTTTAAATTTTAATTAGTTGAATTTCTTAATTTGCTTTCTAAAATGTAAAACCAACAGTTGTAATATTTAAATGTAATAAGCTGTGAAATTTGCGAAAAATAAATTAATAAATACGAGCATATGTAAAAATATATACTTACATTAATGTAAATATATACCTACCTATGCTCTAAGTTTCTTTGCGTGATCGAATCAGTAATGAGGAGATCCGTAGGAGAACCAAAGTAAACGACATAGCTCTCAGAATTGTTAAATTTAAGTGGCAGTGGGCGGGGCACATAGCTCGTAGAACAGATGGTCGTTGGAACAGTAAAGTTCTCGAGTGGCGACCACGCACCGGAAATCTTAGCGTAGGTAGGCCTCCCACTCGGTGGACCGATGATCTGGTGAAGGTCGCGGGAAGCCGCTGGATGCGGGCAGCGCAGAGCCGGTCGTCATGGAAATCCTTGGGGAAGGCATATGTCCAGCAGTGGAGTCCGGCGGCTGACATGATGATAATAATATACTTAGGTACATAATAATAATGTATAATCTGAATAACTGAATTGGTTTAAAATTAGTAAACGATGTACATATATACTCACCGATTGCTTTAACGGTGAAGGAAAACATCGTGAGGAAACCTGAGCACACCTGCGAAGAAACTCGAAGTCGACCAACCCGCACTGGGCCCGCGTGGTCGACTAAGGCCCGGTCGCCCTAATTTAGGGTAGGCTCGAGCCCCTCGGTGGGGACGTATATGAGCGGATATAATAATAATAATAATAAAAGCAGTCCCCCTCGATAATGCCCGGATAGTTCGACGCTTTCTCTCCCCGTCGCACTGAACTTCAGCCGACTGTGCTTCCGCTGGAGGTGCTCCTGCCACTTCGCCTCGTGCCAAGTGAGCAGAGAGGCTCTAATTTTATATTTGTAAATAATAATAATAATACGAGGATTTTTTGGGGGCTAAAAATCGATATGAATAGATAGGTCTCATCTCTGGGAAAACGCTATTTTCCACTGAAAATATGCCGCGCAAATTTTATAGTAGGTAGCGTATTTTTTTATGTTTTTGACTGCTCTGGGTACTATGCCCCGAGCAAAGCTCGGTCGCCCAGATACTATCAAATTAGGTAAGAATATATAATTTATCTACACTAATATTATAAAGAGGAAAGATTTGTACCTATTTTTGTATGTTTGTATGTTTGTAATGAATAGGCTCAAAAAGTACTGGGCCGATTTAAAAAATTCTTTCACCAATAGAATGCTACATTCTTCTAATTTGACATAGGCTACAAAATTAGGGATCCTTGGCTACAAAATTAGGGATCCTTGGTAAAATTTGAACAATGTAACCGAAGGTGTAGAAAAATGAGTCTTAAAATGTCTTTCGTCGAATGCGCTGCCGAAACTATTAGCGATAGAACAAAATAATGTACAACAATATTGAAGAACATCATAAAAAACTCCGCGGTAGCATATGTCCAACTATTGTAGTTATGTCAATACAACAACTTTTTTCATTTTAAACATTAATGAAAATGCTAACCAAATTCAAAACATGCTATTTATGTGTTTATATTAATCCTTATCCAAATAAATTATTTTATGGTCAAGACCATTTAACTACCTATAAAATAGTTTTTAAATTATTTAAATTGGACTTTCCATTCAAAAGATATTACGAATTAAAAAATTCAAACAGTAAACAAAACCGCCATAGCGCCGTGGCCGTTGTTTGCGATGCAGTCTGAAAAGCGCGCCGGGCATCGCGGCGGGCGGAGTGGAGGGCGCACTGAAATACAGGAGTGGGGCGTGCACGTCTGTAAGATAGTAAATTACCATTGGCTGTGTCTTTGGAACAACAATCTGTGTGCTCGATCCGCAAAAACGGTCCGCTGGGGCAGCTGTTACAAGACACTTCGCTGGTCATCTGGGACGAGTGCACCATGAGCCACAGGGCGCACGTGGAAGCCGTGGAGCGCACGCTGAGAGACATCCGAAGCTCAGACCGTATAATGGGGGGCGTGACGTTTGTTTTAGCTGGAGACTCGTCAAACATTACCAGTTATAACAAAAGGTACTCGAGCTGACGTTATTCGAGCTTGCCTTAAATCATCAACTTTATGGCAATCGATTGAAACTCTTAATCTGCGCACAAATATGAGAGCACATTTAAGTGACAATGACGATAATAATTTCTCACAAAAACTTCTAAAACTTGGAGACGGAAAATTACCGTCTCCGGTTGCAAACAGTCCCCAGGTATTGTTGGATAACGAATTGGGTCAAATCGTTCAGAGTCTAGAAATTCTTGTGGACACAATATATCCGGACATACAAAATCTTACGGAGAGAAATTTGAATTGGCTCTGTTCGAGAGCGATAGTGTCCCCGCGAAATGAATCAGTTAATGAGATTAACAAAATTATTATGGAAAAAGTACCCGGTGAATTTAAATCTTACAAATCTATTGACACAGTATGCAACATCGAAGATACAGTGCACTATCCACAAGAATTTTTAAATTCCCTAAATCCTTCCGGCTTGCCGTCCCACGAACTACAATTAAAGGTAGGCACTCCCGTAATGCTGCTAAGGAACCTATGCCCTCCCAGCATGTGCAATGGCACGAGACTTCTGGCGAAGGAATTGCGGGAGAACGTCATAGTAGCCACTATAATCACCGGGGCCGCGGCCGGACAGCTCGCCCACATACCGCGGATCCCCATGATTCCTACGGACTTGCCTATATCTTTTAAGAGGTTACAGTTTCCTCTAAAAACATCATTTGCCCTCACAATAAATAAGTCCCAGGGACAAACATTTTCGATGGTTGGCATCGACCTAAGAAAAGAATGTTTTTCTCATGGACAACTATATGTTGCCCTTTCTCGAGTGGGATCTCCTGAAAATCAATATATTTTGTTGCCATCTACAAATACCACTGCCAACGTAGTTTACAGTGAAGCTTTAAGATAAAAACTGACAAATATAAAAGTAAAAAACGTAAATCTACCTTAATATTATATCTGTAAATAATGTAAAAGTAAACCTGTAAAATAAAAAATACTAAAAATGTAAATTATTAAGTAATAATAAGAATGAAAATGATTAATGACAAACCCTTTTTTAATAAAAAATAAAAAACCGAAAAAATATATAAAACCAAAATAAAAAGCACAAAACAACAAAAACCAAACAAAAAAAATAATTTTGTAAAGAAAATACTAAATAATGATAGGCAAGTTTCTATCGACACGAACAAAAATTTCTTTGAAATACCTAGATGTATAGGTAGATACATTTTTAGTTGAAAGTTGCCAACTTTTAATTTAGACTGTATATATTTTATTCAACTGTGCTTTTATTCTAATTACTTAAAAAAACATAGTAAAAATGTATATAATATCCTATGTAAATATTACTTATTTAAGTGCCCGCCACTTAAACCATCAAAGAAATTGAACATAAATAGACTTACATACAAATATAACTGTGGGATTTTTTTTAATACAAATAAAAATATTTGTAAAAAAAGTGTTTTATATCCAAATTACCAAAAATAAATAATTGTCTACCCCGTGCGAAGCCGGGACGGGCTGCTAGTTTATGATATAATTATTATTCCTATATCTTATAATAAGTCATACAAACACATAAAGTACACTCATTTAGTCAAGGTATTTTAGGTATTTTATTTTAGGTTTTTTTAGGTGTTTTATTTGAGGTTTTTTAGGTGTTTTATTTAAAGTATTTAAGGTATTTTATTTTAGGTGTTTTATTTAAATTATTTAAGGTATTTTATTTTAGGTGTTTTAGGTAGTGTACTTAATGTGTTTGTTGGTATTAAATGAAGCCGTCGTAGCTCAGTTTCATTTGCGTAGTTGGGTTAATAACGCAGGTTAATTGCTTCAGCACGGTCATAACGTAGATGGGTTTTTATCGTTATCGTTAGTGGAATTTTTCTTGCCCGTTTTCGTGCTTCGCAAGTTACATTAAACCGTTTGGTGCCGGTTGCTACTACTATATGGCAGTCGTTAAGCCGTGTCGAATACTTTATAGGCGGCTTGAAAAACTTTGACAGTGGGGTTCGACACTAGGCCTACAATCTCCACCAACCTGGACTTGGCCCCCGTGTGTGCTAGCTGCTTACTCTGTACATGAAGCTTAACAACAATCTGGTTCAACAAATTAAATAATCTCTTAATTTTCCTGTAAAGCACTTTGTGCTAAATCACATTAAATATCCCAACATAGTGCTGGGAAAACTAGTTTTTAAACAAAGATGCGTCAAAGTGCTAATTCCCTACTCTACACATGAAGCTAAACAACAATCTGATTCAATAAATTAAATATTCTTTTGATTTTTTATAAAACAGTGGACACGCACATTTTGTGCTAAAACACATACATCCGGACATAGTGCTGGGAAAACTAGTTTTCAACAAAGATGCGTCAAAGCGCTAACTTCCTACTCTGCACATGAAGCTAAACAACAATCTGACTCAATAAATTAAATATTTTTTCGATTTTTGTATAAAGCAGTGGACACGCACACTTTGTGCTAAATCACATTAAACATACCGACATAGTGCTGGGAAAACTAGTTTTCAACAAAGATGCGTCAAAGCGCTAACTTCCTACTCTGCACATGAAGCTAAACAACAATCTGACTCAATAAATTAAATATTCTTTTGATTTTAATATAAAGCAGTGGACACACACACACTTTGTGCTAAATTCACTTCAACATCCCGACATAGTGCTGGGAAAACTAGTTTACAGCAAAGATACATCAAAGTGCTAACTCCCTACACAGCACAATGGGGTAAACAACAGATGGCGAAGAAAGGGGCATAAAGAACAGGAAAAGTTAAAGTTTCTCTGTTTTGCAGACACGCAAAGTTACTATAATAGGTTTGGAATGACGGAGGAATTATCTTGGAAGGCATTGTTAATAGTGAATGAGGTTCTAATTAAAATAAAGTTTTGAAATACCTAGTCCTAACATTGATTTGATATTATTATTAATAAAGCCGCAACTTGCCTCCCAACACAATAATTTCTAGAAAAAAATACGTAAGATTTATTTTGAGGTGTTTTTTTTTTATTATTCACAATTGGTAAGCCTTTGGTATCATCTCACCTGATGGAAAGTGACGATGATTCCGAAGATGGAAGCGGGCTTACCAATATTCCACAAGGCAATGGAGAACTGGCTATCATATCTTCAAGCCGGAACACATCAATGTTATCAACACTGATGTTTGGCGGCAAGACTTAGATAATTACCTCAAAGTGTGCTGAAAAAAATTATCTAAAGTCGACTCTAACTTCAGATAGTGTATACTAAAATATACTGGTCGTGCTAAACTCGTTCATATAATCTGCCTGAAGATGGTGTTCGAAACCGGTCGCTGACAAATTATAACGTGTAGTTTTATTTAATTTCTGTGGAATTAGTGTAAATATATATCAAAATGAGTGATATAATGTTCCACCAAGAACCTACAATCAAAAGTATCAACTAACTCGTTCATATATTGTGAAGTAATATTCGTTGTTATTCGAGTTATGCTATAGAATACACACATTTAATCTGTTTTCGGTAAGCAAAAAACCTTAAATCGAAAATACTTTAACTTTAATCATAAAATAGTATTTTCAGAAACCACTCATTTAATTACCGAAGGTGTTGAACACAACCCTATTCAATAGAACTCTATTCTCCTCTTAGAATTAGCAATTTATTTATCCCGACCCTAAACTAAGATTCGCTGGTAATATGTAACCAGATACATACTTATATAAGTTTAACCCTCGGTTGGTCGCCTGGTGTCTTTAAAAGCTCGACGTTTACGAAAACAGCTATATTTTGTTCCATATTAAAGATACAAATTTGTACCTCACGGTAGGTTCCTAAAACATACTTAACTTTTAATTAGTGCAAAAAAATACTTTAAAAAAAAATACGTACTTAATCTGTTTTCGGTAAGCAAAAAACCTTAAATCGAAAATACTTTAACTTTAATCATAAAATAGTATTTTCAGAAACCACTCATTTAATTACGAAGGTGTTTAACACAACCCTATTAAATGGAACTCTATTCTCCTCTTAGAATTAGCAATTTATTTATCCCGACCCTAAACTAAGATTCGCTGGTAATATGTAACCAGATACATACTTATATAAGTTTAACCCTCGGTTGGTCGCCTGGGGTATTTAAAAGCTCGACGTTTACGAAAACAGCTATATTTTGTTCCATATTAAAGATACAAATTTGTACCTCACGGTAGGTTCCTAAAACATACTTAACTATTAATTAGTGCAAAAAAATACTTAAAAAAAAAATACATACTTAATCTGTTTTCGGTAAGCAAAAAACCTTAAATCGAAAATACTTTAACTTTAATCATAAAATAGTATTTTCAGAAACCACTCATTTAATTACGAAGGTGTTTAACACAACCCTATTAAATGGAACTCTATTCTCCTCTTAGAATTAGCAATTTATTTATCCCGACCCTAAACTAAGATTCGCTGGTAATATGTAACCAGATACATACTTATATAATTTTAACCCTCGGTTGGTCGCCTGGGGTATTTAAAAGCTCGACGTTTACGAAAACAGCTATATTTTGTTCCATATTAAAGATACAAATTTGTACCTCACGGTAGGTTCCTAAAACATACTTAACTATTAATTAGTGCAAAAAAATACTTTTAAAAAAAATACATACTTAATCTGTTTTCGGTAAGCAAAAAACCTTAAATCGAAAATACTTTAACTTTAATCATAAAATAGTATTTTCAGAAACCACTCATTTAATTACGAAGGTGTTTAACACAACCCTATTAAATGGAACTCTATTCTCCTCTTAGAATTAGCAATTTATTTATCCCGACCCTAAACTAAGATTCGCTGGTAATATGTAACCAGATACATACTTATATAAGTTTAACCCTCGGTTGGTCGCCTGGGGTATTTAAAAGCTCGACGTTTACGAAAACAGCTATATTTTGTTCCATATTAAAGATACAAATTTGTACCTCACGGTAGGTTCCCAAAACATACTCAATTATTAATTAGTGCAAAAAAGTACAAAAAAAAAACATACTTAATCTGTTTTCGGTAAGCAAAAAACCTTAAATCAAAAATACTTTAACTTTAATCATAAAATAGTATTTTCAGAAACCACTCATTTAATTACCGAAGGTGTTGAACACAACCCTATTAAATGGAACTCTATTCTCCTCTTAGAATTAGCAATTTATTTATTTCGACCCTAAACTAAGCTTCGCTAGTAATATGTAACCAGATACATACTTATATAAGTTTAACCCTCGGTTGGTCGCGTGGGGTCTTTAAAAGCTCGACGTTTACGAAAACAGCTATATTTTGTTCCATATCAAAGATACAAATTTGTACCTCACGGTAGGTTCCTAAAACATACTTAACTATTAATTAGTGCAAAAAAAATACTTAAAAAAAATATTTCCTATCAATACAGTGATTTAAAACCACACAATGGGTTTTATTTTAAACTTTATTAAGCTACTAAAAATATATTTTTAAAAAATAGAAAAATATTTAAAGTCTCTACCCTAATATCGGGCTTTTAAAGACCCCACGCGACATATGGTGCCACAAAAAAAGCGCGACCAACCGAGGGTTAACTACGTAGTTGGATGATAAATAAAATAATAGCATATTTTGAGGGGGGGGGGGCTTCTCAAGAAACTAAACAACTATAGATCTACAATTTGAAAAATTGAAACCCATAATAATCTTAATAATCTAAATATATATAACTCAAAGGTGACTGACTGACCGAATGACATAGTGATCTATCAACGCACAGCCCAAACCACTGGACGGATCGGGCTGAAATTTGGCATGCAGGTAGATGTTATGACGTAGGCATCTGCTAAGAAAGGATTTTGGGAAATTCCCACGGGAACCGCAAAAATCGGGATCTGCGCGGGCGAAGCTGCGGGCATCCACTAGTATTTGATAAATCAGCTGATCTATTTGTATGAGTTGACCATTTTTTGGTGATGTCGTCTAAGTGCTAGAACAAAATTTGTTCAGTTTTCATGAGCAGAACCCCCTTAAAAATATGCTCCTTTTCATCTTTTAGTCTATATTATATATAATAGAAAAAGGTGACGTTTTAATATTTTTTTATTCAATATTGGTAAACAACGACTGGTATATCAACGCACAGCCGAAACCACTGAACGGATTAAGCTGTAATTTAGAATACAGATAGCAATTAGGACGTGGGCATACGTTAAGAAATGATTTTGGGAACATCCTATATAACTATATAAATATTAAGCACCCAAACACAGAGGAAATAACCGGTTTGTCACACGCAAGTTTGTCCTGAGCGGTAATCAAACCCACGACACTCACTACGCCATGGGTCAGTCGGTGTAAGGCAATATACAAGCTGTAACAAAATTGGTGTAGGGCCCGTTAACTGAGGGTTCTAATCATCATACTGAACAACTTTCCCCAAGAAACCCATAATCAATTCTCACAAAAAATTTTGACCCTCCATACAAAAATGCACAAAATTGGTCGATCACCTGATCGATTTGTATGAAGAGTTCCAAATTTTTCTGGCGATTTTTTTTATATTTTTTTATTCACAATTGGTAAGCCCTTGGCATCGTCTCACCTGATGGTGAGTGACGATGATGCCGAAGATGGAAGCGGGCTTACCAAGATTCTCCAACGCAATGGGGAAACTGGCTATCTTATCTTCAAGCCGGAACACATCAATGCTAATAACACTGATGTTTGGCGGCTATACTTAGATAAGATGGTGGTAGCTAGCCAGGCGGGCTTAGAAAATGCCCTACCACCAACCAAACCGAGTCTTACAAGTTGACCCCACCGGGAATCGAACCCGCGACCTCCTGGTGTGAAGCGAATGGGCTAACCAATACGCCACGGAGGCGTTTAAGCGGATTTCAGCAGTCATAGAACAAAAGGTGTTCAATATGATAAGTAGAAGCCCCAGTTAACGGGACCTACACCAATTTTGTTACAACCTGAATATCATTATATCAGCTGATATTAACACCTTAAACATTCTAGCAGATAGAATCCCTGATTAGAGTGATTAGTCAAACCACCAAGTCATTACTTTCTTCTAATCCATTGGAATAAATCAAAAGCTTTGTCATCTAAACTATTTATCAAAGCGTTCGTCTACAACTTTGACAGAGTTCTAAGTCTGGGTCTATCCCAGTTCCAGCCTGTTTAATTTCGACTCAGCGAGCGCTAAGTTTTGTAATGATGAAGAACTTTGTCGCAGTAATAACGTTAATGAAAGATCTGTTTGTTAGTTGGCGTAAAGGAAACATCAATCCTAACAATGTTATGTATATTGTTATCTATAACATTGCTAGGGGCGGGGACCTATAGGGTGTAACAAAATTGGTATAAGGCTTGTTAAATGGATTCTACTTATCTCATCACACTGACAAACTTTTCCCATGAGACATTATTACATTACCATCAGGCGAGATGATGCCAAGGGCTTACCAATAGTAATTTTAAAAAAACCGTAGAAGTGCGAGTCAGAAGCGCGCACAAAGGGTTCCGTACTATCATACTAGATGGCGCTAGTTTATTCACGTTTAAAAAAAACACGTTCTTTGTAATTTTTAGTTATTTGTTGTTATAGCAGCAACAGAAATACATAAGCTGTGTAAATTTCAAATGTCTAGCTATCACGGTTCATGATAATATACAGCCTAGTGACAGACAGACATACAGACGGACGGACAGCAGAGTCTTAGTAATAATGATTTATACTTACATAAAATAAGAGGTTCCGTCGTTTTTTTTTTGTTTTTAGAATTGTTTTTAGAACATGTCACAGCACGTTTCGGCATATCGTCAATAAGTCTGAAAACGCGTGACTGAAAGCGAAACTTTGCTCCGTGGTGATTGAAGCAAAGTTTTGTATAAATGCAGTTTTCAAAGTGTTCTACTCACTGAATATAACATTTTTCCCTAATAAAACTATAGTCATTCCAATAAAAAAAAGAGTGTGTGGTTTTATGAAACCATGGTAAAAGTGAAACTATTATAGACATTTACAGAGCACGAAACGATCATGGCTGCTCTCGTCTTGGAGCTACGGTACATAGTACGAAACGATCATGTAATAAAAGTTTCACTCCTCTTGGAGCTACGGTACAGAGAACGAAACGATCATGGCTGCTCTGACGAAAAAGTTTGAGACGATGTAATAATCTCTTTGCCGTCACGCAACACACAGACGAAAAAGCTTGAGACGATGTACTTTGGGGCCAGATGACCATGTGTGATTTGTCTGAGAATATTATATTATATTATATATAGTATATATAATGTAATAAAAATTTCACTTTAAAAAAATTGACTTTCCATACAAAAAATGCATGAAATTGGTCAATCAAAATGAACGGATTTTATTTTTTGCAAATTTACTGTGGGCCTCGTTTTTAGGGTTCCATACCCGACGGGACCCTATTACTAAGACTTCGCTGCCCGTCCGTCTGTCTGTCCGTCTGTCACCAGGCTGTATTTAAAGAACCGTTAAAGCATTAAATTTTCACAGATGATGTATTTCTGTTGCCGCTATAACAACAAATACCAAAAATTTGAAAAAGAAGTGAAAAAATAAAAATAAAGTCTACATACAAAAAATGAGTTTTTTTAAAAAATCAAGATACTAGCGCCATCTAGTATGATGATACGGAACCCTATGTGTGCGGTTCTGACTCGCACTTTTTTTTTCATTTTTATGCACAGTTAGTAAGCCCTTGGCATCGTCTCACTTGGTGGTAAAGTGACGATGATGCCGAAGATGTAAGCGGACTTACCAAGATCACCCAAAGCAATTGGGAACTGGCTATCTTATCTTCAAGCCGGAACACATCAATGTTTTAAGCATTGATGTTTGGCGGCAAGACTTAGATAAGATGGCGGTACCTAGCCAGCCAACTCCGAAAACACTCAAAAGTCGATTCGGTCACTTACGGCTACTTCCTCTAATGGCCACTATCCAAATTCCTAGTTCGCCCACATCCTTGAACGACCACTTCTTTTTTTGTACATTTCCTTGAACGACCGCTTCTTTTATTGTAAATTTTTTTTAAGATAAAACTTAGTAAAAAAACTGTAAATGAGCGAGCGAAGCGAGCGATATTAGGTTCGGTCAGGTTTGATCGATTATATAGTCAAAGAGCCTCGCGAAGCGAGGCTCCCTCCCCATGGGTAGCAAAAAAAGGCGTGGTCGTTCAAGGATGTGGGCGAACTAGGAAATTGGATAGTGGCCATTAGAGGAAGTGGCCGTAAGTGACCGGATCGTTCTAGTGTTATGGTCGTTCGAGTGACATGGACGTTCAGGGATGTGGGCATGCCAGGTATGTGGCCGTGCGAGGAAAGTGGCCCTAAGTGACCGGATCCTCAAAAGTTGGTTAAATGAGATTATAATGCTGACACTTAATTAACCAAAGTTGGTGACACTCCCAGTTTAGGTAACGCATAAGAAAACAAAGTATGTAAATAAATAAAACCTAAATTTATTTTCAAATAACCATTGGGTACCTACGTAATAATTTACTAATTATTAAAAAAAAATTTCTTGCCTCAACTAGCTCTTTTCCTTTGGAAGTAGAAACGTCAGTAGAGTTACACCTGAAAAAATAATAGATTAATTATTTTAGTAATTTGATGATTAGAATGACAGCTCTGCTGCTCTAAAGCTTGGCCATTTGAACCTAGGATCACATTATAATATAAAAGAAGTAGATCCCCGGTTTCATATAAAAAACATTGAAATAACTTAAGGAATTAATTAAAAACCCGACTGCAAAAAAACTGAACCCCTCTTTTTTGTACAGTCGGGTAAAAATTTATCCTAAGTCACTCACGGGATTAAAAGGGTCTTACGACACCGCGCATTTTAAAATCCATCAAGCCGTGTGGCTACAGAGCGAGACAAATAATTAAATAACCTCTTTTTTGGACAGTCGGGTAAAATTGTATCCTATGTCACTCACGGGATCAAGTTGAATCTGACGACACCTTGAACTCCATAATCCATCAAGCTCTTTAGGCTACACCGCGCCAAAGAAATTAATAAATATACATACACTCGAAAAACATAACCCTCCTTCTGGCGCAGTCGGGTAAAAACGTCCGAACTGTTAGACAGGAGACAAGCCTACAATTATTCAAATAGTTATGTTACACAGAGAGGCCGAACCGCGAAAGTACACCTTTGTGAGTAAAAAGTGTGAATTTATGTTAGGACAATTTTGAACTTGTTACCGTGAATCTAGTTCTTTTATATGTGATATAAATTTTAAGCATAGCCAATTTTGTTTGCGGGGTAGACGTTAGGACAGTTGGCCGTTGGAACAGTAAAGTTCTTGAGTGGCGACTGCGCACCGTAAAACGTATCGTAGGCAGGACTCCCACTCGGTGGACTCATAACCTGGTGAAAGTTGCAGGAAGCCACAAGATGCGGGCAGCGCAGATCCGATCGTCGTGGAAGTCTTTGCGGGAGGCCTTTGTTCAGCAGTGGACGTCCTTCGGCTGATATGATGATGATGATGACACAACCGGACACTTTGCTCATTGTAGGAATAGGATTAAGTGATAATAGACATTTAGGGACACAAGAATGGTTTAAATTACGTCTTGGGAAACGAAATAAATTGGGCGCTGGCAACATAAAACCATTTTAATTTAAAATTAAAACCAAACTGCTTAATGACACTCCTCGTAACTCAAGACAAATCTAATTAATCTTTGAACACCACAATCTATTTAACCGTGGCTGTAGTGAGCCTAAGAAATAGACACACAGTAATATATACTTACACACACACACACCTGAAAAACATTACCCTCTTTCTTGAGCAGTTGTGTAAAAATCAATTTTATTTCAAAAATCAAATAGCCTAAACTTCATTTGCCAAAACTTACTTTTACTAATTGAAAAAACAGGCACAAAGACGGGGTAATCAATAAAGTGAAAGGGTGTCTAACTCATCAAAGGTAAACTTTATAAGGTCTTGTTTCAAACTTTAATTTTAATTCATTCGCAGCTATGGAAGTATTTTGGAGCTACCAATTCAATATCGAACTTTCTGAAACATTCGCTAGGTAGCTGTCGTTAATTATCGTTAACGAAGTGACTGAAATACTTAGATCTCTATAATTATTCTAAGTAGGTAATCTTAATTTTCTATGAATAATGTCACTAGTGTCATGAAATAGGATCATAAAAACTCCTCCTCTACATAAATGGTATCTTAATTGATAACCCTCCCTTTATCCTTTGTTGTGATTAGATAAAAAGGCGCGGAACTGCGTTTTAATGATTTAATATATTTTTTTACTCTGGGCCGTCTTTCATTGTTGTGGAATTTCGTTGATGCATAGGAAGTTTTGAGAAAATCCTTGATATTGAAGGTTTGCATATCAAACTTTTACCTCATACAAAGTTCGTTCCCAGAACCGAACGCGCATCAAAATTTTGAAAAATGTGTCTAATCGAGAAACACAGTTTTATTGACAATATTTTATTAGTAAGTGCGTTTAAATGCAACTCGCCTGATGAAAAATGACGATGCAGTCGCGAATAGTACACGCAAACTCAAAACATGCTTTTTCAAATTTTATTACGAGAATATTTTCTTGTGTAATACTTTTTAGAGCGTTATTTTTTAGTAGTTAGGTTTTAGTTTTGAATTAAAACTTGTGAATCGGTTACTTAGAATATTTAGAAATAAAATAAGACGTTAGGTGATGATGTCATAGCTTCTCAAATTGTCAAATAAATTAATTTTATGTCGTCTTTTCATTTCAGCATACAATTCTTTTA